>CM060913.1:973944599-975301266 GCA_030737875.1 Allium sativum | reverse complement strand
TCTAAAATCCCAAACAATTCATGGAAAATCATATAAATCGTAACACCTATGTACATGCACTCAGCAACTGAAAAGCTTCACGTTGTTGTACATTGTGTTGAACTCGACGTCGGTCTTGGAATTGAGGTTTTGCTCAGCGTCGATTAGGGTTGGGGTTCGATCCCTCCAAAACGGGTTTTATCTCGAATGAATGATGAATTTGGGTTTGTGGGTTCAATCTGCACTTACGGTGAGGTTTTGGATGGATTCGGTGGTCATTGTTGTCGCGGGTCCCTGTAGCTGCTCGAGATGGTGACTGAGGAATGGCGAGCGAGGTTCGGGTTCTGTTGTTGGGAAGATGGAGATTGGTTTAAGGATTTCAATGGTGTATTCGATGTGCAAGTTCATCGAGTATACAAGGAGAGAACGGTGGTCAATGGTCTGCCATTTTCGGTTGTTTTGATTTCCTGGTGTTGGTGGATTTGGGGAAGAAGAGATTAGGTGCGGTCTGGGCTTTCAAGTGGAAGATGGGCCGACATTTAATAGGATGGTGAGGCCCGGTTTGTATTTAATAGCCTAGTTTTAATTTAGTCCATCCTTAATATTTGTATTAACTTTAAAATACCATAACTGGCTCATACGACGTCGAATCAACGAACAGTCAGGTGCGTTGGATTCATAACAGAAAATTCTACATCTACAAATTGGTTTGGTATGGTTTGAAGATTGTTGGAATTTATTGAAAAATAAATTGTCTGATCAGAATTGATGATTGTAAATCGTTATTAACGATGATCGTCCAATGTGAGTAAATCTCACTAACTCTAAACAGTTTATAATTACATGTTGTATTTTTAGAACTGTTAAATATTGGCTGATTGACTGTGTATTAACTATTTGATTGAACTGCTAGTCAGTTAGTTGAATTTCTATATTGATTCTGTTTAACAGAGTATATCATATGGAACTGAAAGTGATGTTATCTATATTGTTTAACATCTGTGATGCAGGGAAACAGGTTGGAGGAATCCAACTGGATTCCTCAACATTTATTTTACTGTTTTCATATATTGTGATATATGATGTGATATATAATCTGTTGTCAATTATATGTGTTTGGACAATACAGATCATCGTGATTTGATATGTTGAATACCATAACATACCGAAATGTTGATAAGAGAATATTTTCAAAGTGATATTTGAAAATAAAATATTTATAAATGGAATATTTATAAATAAGGGATATTTATAAATTGGAATATTTATAAATAGGAGATATTTAGAAAAAAGGAAAACGTTATAAAAAGGAAACTGTTATAAGGAGGAAATCATTTTTAAAGTGGAGAACCGTTACTAAAAGTAAATCTTTAAAAATGAATAAACGTTGTTAAAAGGGAAATCTTTATATTCGAAAGTTAGTAAATCGAATTAGTTATTCGAAAGGGGTTAGTCGAGTTAGTTGAATATAGTTATCGAATATTAGTTATTCGAATAAGAGTTAACCAAATGGGCTAAGTTAGTCAAGTTAACCAAATGGGTGAAGTTAGTCGAGTTAATCAAATTGAATTTAGATAAAGGGGTTATCGAATATAGTTTATCCCAATATAGTTAAAGGGGTTATCCAAATGAGTTATTCGAATAGAGTTAAACACATAAGAGTTATTCGAATTAGTTATCCGAATAGAGTTAAATAAATAAGGGTTATTCGAATGGAGATAAATACATAAGAGTTATCGAATTAGTTATTCGAAAGGAGTTATTGATTATAGTTTGATCGAAAGGAGTTAAGTAAAAATAGTTAATCGATTAGGGTTAAATAAATAAAGTTAATCGAATTTAGTTTATTCGAAGAAAGGTTTTCAAATCTAGTTATTCATAAGAGAGAGATTATCGAATATAGTTTATTCGAATAGAATAAAGGAGTTAATCGAATATAGTTTTTTTGAATAGAGTAAAAGAGGTTAATCGAATATATAGTTTATTCAAATAGAATTAAAAGAGTTATCGAGTATAGTTTATTCGATAGGAGTTAAGTGAATAGAGTTAGACTTAAATCAAAAGTGTTAAGTGAATAGAATAAATTGAATAGAGTTATCGAATATACCTTATCGAAGGAAAGAATTATCGAATAGAAAAGATTTGAAAGAGAGCTACGTAAGGAAGTTTTTTAATGAATTAGAAGGGTGAACTTTGTCTATTTCAAGGTTAGAAACATTGTTCAGTTAAGGTCTGAGAGGTAGTATTACCCCAACTTGATTGACTTCATTTTTAACTAAGGAATGGTTAAGGTTCGATAGTAAAGGATGGTTAAGTAAATTTAGTAATTAAGGGAAATGGTTTGAATTGGCATCGCGATGGTTTGTTTAAACATCTGTTTAAGTCCAATGAAGAAGCTTTGGAAATGTTTTCCAAATAAGAAACCATAAATGTTTTCTAATAAAGAAAACAAGAAATGGAAATGTTTTCCATTGTTAATAACGTATATTTTCCAAATTTAGAAAATAAGAAATATTGAATATAGGGAAACAGGAGATAAGTAAATTAATGAAATAAAGAGATAAATGTTGAATAATGTTTGATCGATATAAATTTCCATTTGGAAATAATATCGTTGTTTGCACAACTGTTTTTCTTCGATAGTTAAATCACATACTATCGAAGTTTTGACCATTTTAACGTTGTTAATATGGAGAGACCGAATGGATTATTTTCCAAAGAACCACTTTGTATTGACATAAGCGTTGCGAATCATATATGCCAAAGGAAATTGAAGACGGAGTTATGCAAGGGCTATCCTGTTTACAGAATAGTGCCTTCGGTTCATCCTGTTCCTAGATGACTTGTATGGACGGATGTCTGATAGGGTATTTCCAGACGATCACGTATATTGATTTCTCCAACCGTACCAAGAGTGAAAGCGGAGAAGGAAACTTCTTTTAGCTAACACATAATGTATGGTTGAGGACGTCAATCGGTGATTTGATGGATTTAACAATGTGGCATTCAAAGTGAATCTGATGGGATGATAAAGCGTAGCTTCTAGCCTCACATCCGATAAATGACAGAAATCGGGCAGGCAACATGGCTAAGTCGGTCGCTCCGAAGTAGGGTGTATAATCACCTGATCTAGAGTTTCATTTACTTCTAAAAATCTATTGTTGATGTTGTCCCATTCGGGAAACGGTTGCTGATCCCAACCATTGGTGATATACATTCGATACACTCAAGCGAAATGAGTGGTCAGTCATGTGTGGCCGGGTTGCAAGATGTTCTTGTGAACCCAGTGTCTTCCTCTCTAGAGGTAATCTAGCGAAAGGTGGTCCCATACCTTGTCATAGTTGGAAATCCATTACCCAATACGTGCTTGCGGTTTTGATTGTATACTATATAGGTAGAACGTGAGATGAAAGCGTTTCTGCTAGATGATTATTATATTATGGTTGATAGACATTATTATATTATCAAAAGGTTTTTGATATAAAGATATTTTGGATTCTCATAAGGGAAAAACCCGTTCCGTTATACGGCGTGGTCTTATGAGATATCGTTTACTTATTCGAACTGTTTTAAACTGTTTTACTCATACCAGTCCCATGACTAACCCAGAGTTTATTTGTTTTGTTTTCCCTAAACTCTTGGGTGCCTAAATTTGTACGGGCAGTCAAGTAGTCGGGATTTAAAGATATACTGGAAGAGCTTGGAGCAGGAGGCTTCAGGATCATATAGCTATAGTTTATTTCCACTGTGTTGTAAGTGTTGTACTTTGATAATGATATGTATATTCAAGTACAGATTTGTATTTCAAAGTTATGTTATGAAATATATTTATTCTTTCCGCTATGAGATTCGTGTTACTCTGATATTGTGTTCTTCTTTTTCTTCTATTTTAAGTTTCTATCTTATCTTTCCTCACCCTCTAATTTCTTTCATTAATGACTGGTATTTTTCGATGTTTGGTTAGTCATCATTGAGTTTATGGCGATAACCAAAGTCGACAAATCCCGGGTCATTACAATTAATGCAAAAAGGCCAAGTGGTCGCTTATGCTAGCTGTCAGCTGAAGCCGCATGAAAGGAACTATGGAACTCATGATCTTGAGTTGTTAGCTATCGTGTTTGCTTTGAGAATCTGAAGACATTATTTATTGGGTGAAAAGTTTGATTTGTTTACTGATCATCAATCATTGAAGTATCTATTCACTCGGAAAGATCTGAACTTGAGACAACAGCGTTGGTTAGAATTCCTTGCAACATACGATTTTGAGATTCTATACACTCCAGGGAAAGCCAATGTTGTAGCAGATGCGCTCAGCAGAAAGAATGAAATCATCGCCAGTTTTATCATTACTTCTTCCTTGGAAGATAATATTGTTTATCTCCAGAAAGACGATGAATTTATTAAAAGGATTAGTCAGCGGATCCGAGAAGGCAAAACTTCATATTTCAGCCTAGATTGCCAAGGGGTCCTAAGATTACAAGGGCGAATTTGTGTACCAGAAATTTCTGAGCTTAGAAGGGAAGTACTTGATGAATGTCACAAGTCTAAACTGAGTATCCATCCGGGAGTTAGCAAAATGTACAATGATATTAAGCGTACGTTCTGGTGGAAGTCGTTAAAAAGGGACATTTCAATATATGTTAGCCGGTGTCCCACCTGTCAACAAGTTAAGAGCGATTAGCAGAAATTGGCTGGATTATTACAACCAATAGAAATCCTAGGATAGAAGTGGGAGCAGATTTCCATGGACTTCATAGATGGCTTGCCTCGAACGAAAAAGGAAATGACAGTATTTAGGTGATCGTAGATCGCTTCACGAAGACTGCCCATTTCATACCTGTCAGATCCAATAGAACGGCTCAAAGTTTAGCGCAGATTTACTTCAAAGAAATAGTTAAACTGCATGGAGTGCCGCTCAGTATAGTCAGTGATAGAGATCCACTATTTACTAGCAAATTCTGGGAAGCATTCCAGACCGAATTGGGAAGCAAATTGAATCTAAGCACCGCTTATCACCCTCAGATAGATGGCCAAACTGAGCGGGTGAATAGAATTCTAGAAGATCTACTACGGGCTTGTATTATTGATTTTGGCGGGTCATGGGAAGATCACTTGCATTTGGCAGAATTCTCTTATAACAATAGCTATCAAACAAGTTTGGGAATGTCGCCATTTGAAGCATTATACGGTAGACCGTGCAGATCTCCCGCATGTTGGGTAGAACCTGGCAACAGACTAGTGTTGGGGCCCGATATGATTCAAGAAGCATCTGATAAAGTCGATTTCATCAAGAAGCGATTGAAACCCGCACAAAGCCGACAGAAAAGTTATGCTGATGCGAGAAGAAGAGATTTATCATTTGCCGTTGGCGATTATGTTTATTTAAGAGTTTCTCCGATGAGGGGAGTAATCAGATTTGGCAAAACTGGGAAGTTGGCACCGAGATTTACTGGTCCCTTTCCGATTCTTGAACAAATTGGAACTCTTGCTTATAGGGTTTCATTATCTGATTGGTTGCCTGGAGTGCATGATGTGTTCCACGTATCTCAACTCAGAAAACATGTACATGGTCCGGATCTTGTTGTGGAAGAAGCAGCGCAACAGGACTTGGAAATTACTCCAGAATTATCAGTCAGAAGAGAGCCATTAAAGATTGTTGGCAAAGAAACTAAAGAGCTCAAGAGCAAAAAGGTTCATTTAGTTAAAGTGCAATGGAGTAGTGATCCTAGAGACTGTACTTGGGAGACTAAGGAAAGCATTAAGCAAGCTTACCCCAAATGCAGAGTGGACATCTCTGACTAACTCCGGTGCAAGGTACCTTTACAATACTTTGCATTTACATTATGTTTCCTACTGTACTGTTGTTTCCTTTTCGGGGACGAAAAGTTTTAAGTGGGGGAGATTGTAACAACCCGGAAAATATGAACCAATTTAAAATTTTTAAATTGGTTATTGTCAAAGAATTTAAACAATTGAAATAGAACATTTCAATAAAATAATGAATGGGAAATAGTGAGGCAGTTTGAAAATTTGAATTCAAACTTTGACTGACTGTACCGGGTGGAAAATATAACATATTTGATCGAAACCAAAAATATTTAAACCTGTTTATGAATACCTTTCTAACGAATCTGAAAAATCGAAGTTTCATAGCAGGAGTCAAAAGTTATGGCCAACTGAATTTTCAGAAAGCTCGCTATATAGAATATATAACCCTTGAAAATAAACATTTTGCAAACGACCTCGGAATTCGACGAAACCACTTTTGTTGCGTCTGGGATGTCAAACTATTGCTAGGTTTCAAATTTCATAATTTTTGAAGCTAGTATGTGAGCGGGGCAAAAGAAAATGTGATTGGTCAATTTCTGTTAAATTGGGTCGACCAGAAAATGGCCATTTTGCAAACGATCCCAGAGTTCGACGAAACTAGTTTTGTTGGGACTATATCGTCAAAACATAGCTAGATTTATTTTTCTGGAATTTTTCGAATTAGTTTGTGGCCCTGGCAAATTGAAATGTATGTTCAAATTGAATATTAAATGTTTTATACTTTAATTTGAAAAATAACTGACTGTAACAGTCGAATTGGCCAATGAAACATATCCCATTGTGTCCGGGATGGGGGTGTTTAGCTAGGGGCGACCGTCATTGGGTTGAAATTGGTGTTCGTTTAGTCAAAAGATATTTTTGAATTTAAAATTAAAATATAATGGGCCACCCCACCTCTTTTCTCTCACTTCACGTTGACTTGTCAAACTCGAGTAAAACCCTCTACCCACGAACGACGGAAAGCATTCAAAGCTTCCAGGCCCAATCGCAGCCTCCACGTTCACTTTCAGCACCCCCTCCAGTTAGGTTTCTGCTCATCTCTCCCTCCTCTATAAATCCATACAACCCTCGGCAGTTATAGTGTGGTGTTGGCGTCGAATTTCCTCGAGGAAGACGCTGTCTTTGGAGCTCCGCCGTGCATTACAGGGACCACCGAATTCACCAAGACCACCACCGATTGACTCGTCTCTCTTCCCTCTTCCACGTAGTATAATCCTATCCTTCCATAGTTGCACGGATTTTCTGAAAAATCCGAACCCTAGTTCGAACCAACTGTGAAAGGTGAGACCTTTATTGTATTTAAACTTTGAAAAATCATATTTTTATGGTATGTTAACGAAATTCGATGAAACAGGAAACATCGGGACCGCAAGGAGGCTCTCTACCATCTAGAAGAGACGCCAGATTTTTCTGATCTATCTACGATTTTTGGCACTTCGAAAACCAATGTGAAAAATCTAAATTAAATTGTGTGAACGAAATCGTGTTGTATAAATTATATAAGCGAAGTGTAAATTATATACGCATTGTATACCTCATGTACATGTGTTATATAAGTTATATGAGCGATGTATAAATTATACAAGCGTTGTATGAAACATATATGCTTTGAATTGTTTTGAAATGCAAGTGAAATATAGAAATAATTAATATATATATATATATATATATATATACTCCCCTCGTCCACAAACCATGGACGTTATTTATTGCTAATGATTGGCGTGAAAATATATAGTATGACGAATGGTTGAAAATAATTGTTTGTGGTTGATATTGTGGTTGAAAAATACCTTTGTGGTTGAAAAATACCCTCTTGTGGTTGAAACAAATTAGAATAGAATTGTGGAAATGAAAATAAAACATGCCGCCAGCGTGCGAACTAGATGCATGATTCCCCATTGTCAAAAACCGCGAGGTTTTAAGGTAGAGTGAGGAGCCGTTGTAACAACCCGCACCTCCGTTCACGCAAGATATTGTCCCCAACTTAGCCACCGTATAGGTGTGGGGTTTTGTTCCTCAAAAGGCCTCGGCGTTAGTAAGAGATGTGATCTACTATATAAGTACCCACTTCACACAGGCTTCCACGATGTGGGACTTAGGGGTATTACATTCTCCCCTCCTACAGAGCCCAACGTCCCCGTTGGCTCACAAACACCTCACCCAGGCGCTGCGGTCCACACAGGAGCCACAATTCCGGCTGGGTATTGGCTCTGATACCACTGTTTGATGCTTACGGCTGAGAGCATCTGCTACACGATTACCTTTTACTGTAACAACCCGCACCTCCGTTCACGCAAGATATTGTCCCCAACTTAGCCACCGTATAGGTGTGGGGTTTTGTTCCTCAAAAGGCCTCGGCGTTAGTAAGAGATGTGATCTACTATATAAGTACCCACTTCACACAGGCTTCCACGATGTGGGACTTAGGGGTATTACAGCCGTACTAGGGACGGTCCCAGTTTTAACTACCCTGCCGTTATGCTGCCGAAATTTTCTGAAATATTAATGTGTTAGAATAATTTTCATTTGTTGAAATTATTTTTATATGTTGAAAGAACATTCATGTGTTGGATTGAAATTCATTCGTTGAATAGAAATTCATGTGTTGAATGGCGTTCGTATTTTAAATAAATAGCTTTAACAATAAAAATCACATATATATATATATATACAAACTATAAAGAACATTCATGTGTTGGATTGAAATTCATTCGTTGAATAGAAATTCATGTGTTGAATGACGTTCGTATTTTAAATAAATAGCTTTAACAATAAAAATCACATTTTTATTATATATACAAACTATAGAGAACATTCATGTGTTGAATTGAAATTCATTTGTTGAATAGAAATTCATGTGTTGAATGTTATTCATATTTTAAATAAATTGATTAAACAATAAAAATTACATTTTTATTGTGAATACGAAGTGTTAAAAACATTCACGTGCTGAATAAATATTTCTGATCATAAAAATATTACTTTTATCATGTATACGCTTTGATAAAAATACACTCGTGTTGAAATAAATATTAGTTCGCTAGAAATATTATTATTAGCTTTGTTCTGCATATATATACATGTGTCGAACAAGGGAAATGGATTAGCTGTAGAGTAAAGAAATTACTTGCGTGCCCGACAAATAGGTAAGCCTTGATGAGTTGGCTGCGCAATTTTATTTTTATATCAACTCCTGTGAATGCCATTGGATGCGGAGTGCTGGTTATTCTGTGTGTAATAATAAACATCGCCATAGGATAGTAACAATTAATTTTGAACTACACTGTATGGCATACTCCTTGATGATAGGCATACGTCATCATATTCCACATAAGCATTTGGAGCTTGCGTGACGAGGTCGAAGATTTACCATACGAGCGAGAGGCTTGTATGGCGATGATTATATATTACAGGTTGAACAGATGACTGATATGGACTATATAAAATATAACGATAAATCGCCAGATTAATAATAACCCCACACGGGTCTGGAGTTGACAATAATCACGTCTCTCTAGTCATTAGATACGGCACATGGATTATTTATTTCCCACACGGGACGAGGTGACGAGGATTTATCCTCTGGAGTAATTAAAAATACACACTCCCTCAGGCTTGATAGGGTGACGAGAATTTATTCTCTGGAGTAATTATCTATACACGCTCCCCTGTAAACACCAGAATATATCACTATAAACATGTGTATGCTTTATAGGATTTATTGGGTACCTAACACGGCCCAATAAATTTCCAAACCCCTTCTCGTACAAAGGAGGTAATGGCGAAATTTTTCGAAATATAAAGGCGCTAGTGAAATATTTGAAGTGAAAACGATGTTGAAATTAAAGAATAAACTATATTTATATATATATAAATATAAATAGAATTCAAAGTAATCTAAGCCGTGCAGTTCCTGTTTTGAAATCGTAATTTCAATCGATTAGTACGAGAGATCCGACCATCGGATTTTCCCGAAACCGCAACCGTTGGGTTCGCCTTGGAAATATCTTTCCAACGGCACCAACTTTCTAAAAATCCAACGGTTGGATTGTCTGGAATGTTTAATTCAAATTTGGGGGAAAACAGCGCCAGAATCGTTTATATTTATATATAAATATAAATATAATTAAATTAAATCGAATAACGACGCTGCAGTTCGTATTTTGAAACCGTAACTTCAAACGACTAGTGTGGAAGATCTGACCGTCGGATTTTCACAAAACTGGAACCGTTGGGTTCGCTTTGGGAATATCTTCCTAGTGATATAGACTTTGTAGAAATCCAGCAGTTAGATTTCCCAATATGTGTAAAACAAATTTGGGCAAAAACAGCGCCAGTGCCACGGCACGACCTGAAACGTCGTTTAATTAAATATGGCCATCTTTAAATAAATAAAAATGGCGAAAAATCGTTATAAAATACAATAAGCGACATGGATTAGAAATAAACCAATTTTTCTTGATCTGCTTGATATTTGATGGTTTATGTGTTTGACACGAAATTTATACTAAAGAACTGAAATATGAATGTCGAATAATATAACCATGGAAAGAATTGATTTGAATTCTAATTATACGTGAATTATTTGAAAAGGCCGAGCTAACCCTCATTTCAAATAATTGATCGAACAATTCGAAGTCGAAAATACAAAGACGGTTCAAGACCAACGATCTTCGTATGGGATGGATGGGCGCTGCTGAGGTTTTTGATTGGAGTAGCTACCTTAAAGGAATGGAAGTAGTAGCCATCTGAACGTATGTGTTGATTGTACGGATATACGAGGAATATGGTGCCTCCGGTTTCGTTCAGACCCAGAACGGACTTGTAAATGGACTGTGTGTCTGACATTGGATTTTGTTCTGTACTGATTGATCTCTGTTAAATATATATCTGTTTGGCGGCGGAGGATTTATTCTCTTGCTTAACGCCCTTTCTGAGACGTACGAGCTCAGGGGTTATATATCGATAGAAATCAGTCGTATGGAGTGGATAGCCTGTGTGGCATGCCAAGATGCAGTGATCAAGGCTTCTGTTGCAAAGCAAAGTCTTGTTGATGATGATCAAAGCACGGCCTTCGTGGCCTGGCTTTGTGTATAGCGTGGATTCGCGAGCCTCACACCTCGGTTTGAGTCAAAAACGGGATAAGGACCGCTGGGAGGACACGACGTTTCTTTCTAGTTATGATGGTGTCAGTGCTTAAACTGGCTGACATTTATATTACTTTCATCTTTGTGGTTGTTGGAATGCGAGGCGCCTCGATTATAGGTCTGTAAGGACCGGGAAACGTGTGTTCAGTAATTGCCAATCCTCAAACGTAAGGGAGGACCGGCGCAGCCGATCCAAGGGTTACCCAGAGTGTGTAGTCCTGAGGCATTTGCTAGAGTGTCTCGAAGCGGAGAGGAGCTTGCCCCTTGCCTCGACTCATGACGGAAATCCAATTTCCAATACGAGATAACGGATTCGATTGTAACTTATGTATGGCGACATAGTGGCATGGGACGCTCATGTCGTCTATGATTGATATTTATGATGATATTCGTTTTTGAAACATATATGCACTAGTAATAATATCAAATGATTTTGCTTTACACGTATTAAGCATATTTGGCCATTATAAGGTAAATCTCTATCCTCCGGTTTGCGTTGCATTGTATGATGGGACTTGAGTCTTATAACGGCTTCATTCTTTTTAAAAGCATTGCGTTGTTTTGAAGAATTTACTTTGTTTTAAATGCACCGGCAATCACTGGAGTAAACCTGTTCCGCGAAAGTGGCGTGGTCCTATGATTTTCCTTATTACTGTTGGTTAATCAGTTAAGTAGATTTCTCATACCAGTCCCATGATTGACTCGTTGTTTGTTTCACTTTGCAAACTCGGGTGCCCTTATTTTCACACGGGCATCCTAGTTGACAGATGACAGGTTGTTTTGGCTTGGCACTGCAGTACGGAGTGCACTTTTGGCTTGATGGCAAGGATTAGATTTGTATTTTGGCTATTGAATTTCCTCTATCCTTATATTATGTATATGATTCCGCCTATGGCGATGCAGATTGTTTTACTTCCAGTATTTATTATCGTATGTATATGTACCGCCTCAGGCGATGTAGACTGATACTTTTATTATGTCTCATTGTATGTATATATTCCGCCTATGGCGATGTTGACTGATCATTCCACTTTTATTTACTAAGTTATATCCTACGTTGTGCTATTCTGGTGTAGTTATATGTTATGATTCCGCTATCATATCTATGTAAAATTATTTTATTTTTTGTTTTTGCTATTATCTGTACTCTGCTAATGATGATAAATGTGTTATATTCCAATGATTATCCTTAACACCGTCACATGGATTCTGGGATCGTCACAACATAGTTATACCATTGATCAATTTTTAGCGCTACTTACTATGATTAATGTTGGCTGACATCTGCGGATGTAGGGAAACAGGTTGGAGGGATCCAACTGAATTCCTCAACATTTATATTACCATTTTTATTTGATTGTGATATATGAGGAATTATATAACCCATGATTGGGTATGTTGTGTTTGGTTTACACTGGCCCTAGAAATTTGGAATTTTAACACCGCAAAATATTTTCGAATAATAAAAAGGGATTTAAATTGTAAAAAGATAAATTTATTTCCAAGGTAGAAAACTGAATTTTAAATGCACTTGAAAGTAGGAACTTGTTTTAGTAAATAAAACAAGAAAGTTGATTAAATAACTGGTATAAATTTAGTAAAGTATTATCATTGGATTAATTGAAAAGTAAATTCAAATTTGAATTTATATGGAAAGGTGAAAATTGGGTTTGAAACCAATATTTGGAAATGGATTTGTACAGTGGATTTGTACAGTGGATTTGTACAATGGTTTGAAAATTGGGTTTTAAGACCAAACTTTAAATGAGGAAGTTGTGTGGATTTATACAGTGGATTATGTGGTGGAACGTTAGCAGTTCAATCAGATTGCTGATAGAAATAGCGGTGATGAGAACCAATGAAAGGGACGGTTTTTTATTTTGTGACTTGAAGAAGGGTTGCTCAGTAGAAAGGGAGTCAAGACAACATTGTGTAGGCTGTATTCATATCCGAAAGAATAAAGGAGGTCAACACCTGGTTTAATTCGGTGATTTACTTAACTAATAAGTGATTAAGGGAGAGCCAGAATGGCGTTTTAAATGGTGCAGGCCGATGAGGACTGGGGGAATCTGGAATGGAGAGGCCTCAATGAGAAGTTTGGTTGGTTTTTGCTGAAAGGTGAATTGATGCTGAGATGAACAGCGTGAAGGAAGCCTTAATTATGGGTTACGGCAGCGCTTAAGGCGATTAAGAATTAAGTAAGCATTCAGATTAATCAATTAATTTTATTACGGTCATTTAATTCGGGTAAATTTTATAACCGCTATAATTTTCACATATGTTATCAGAATTAAACGCCCTATGATTCATTGAAACCACAATGACGAGACGTACATTATGGTATTGGTATGGTGGAGAACTGAGCTATTAGAATTTCATGGAAAAAAAATCAAACACCAGTTTGATTTCAAATGAAACAAAAGAAGAATCATCAGCTACAAACTGAGGTGAGTAAACTCACTAACTCTGCTTCATTTATATTTTTATATAAACGAGTTTTGTAACACCCCGTGTATTCTATAACCGTGAAAATCATAAATTAAAGTATAATTAATTTCAAATCAAAGAATTAAGGGAAACGGGATACACCATTGCGTTCGTCTCGGAATTCTGCTTGAGATAGAGTCTGAGTTTGCGTAAAACGGATATCGTATGAAGAAGTTATGGACGAACGAAGTTGGGCGAAAAACCGGAAAACGGGTCAAAATGCACTGGCGCACTTGGGAAGTGCGCCAGAACAAAAATGCACTGGCGCACTTGGGAAGTGCGCCAGTACATTTTTGACCTAGCGCACCTGCCAAGTGCGCCCAGGTCAAAAAATGACTGTTGGCCAGGTCTGGTCTAGTCCTGGCTGGCCAGGTCTGTGTTTGGTCGATTTTTAGAAGCTTGCTTTGTCATTAGGGCTAGGTGGCAGGCTCTAATTGGTCTCTCTTTCGAATGAATGGCTACGATCAATCCAAGCAACATCGATGGTCCTAATCAGTTCATAAACTCTATAAAAATGACCCTAGACTCTACCTAGGTTTCTTACACAATTCTCTAGCCTCCATTGCTCTCTTCTTATAATTAAAAATAAAAATGGCGTCGCTGCTCTGCTGGAATTAAAACTAGGACTGATGTAAAAGCTAAATCAAATCTCAAATCAAAGGGTAGATCTACAACAACAATTAAAAAGGAATAATTCAGCATTTCTGCATCAACAACAGTTTATTATCCTTTCTTAAACCACGAAAGGCAAGTACAGTTATTCTCCGCTATAAACGTTAATTATAATTTTGATATGCTTTTAAATCTGAGTTTGAGGTTGTATATATATTCTCTTCTGTTAGATCTGTTTTCTGTGACTATTCTGTATTCCTTTCTTCTTTTCTGTTTCTATAGCCAGGCTACCACGAGCCTGTGCCCAATCTCATAAAGAGATTAACGTATGAACGCAAAATTTGGGGCAATTAATGAATGATGCGAAATTTGACAAGACTGAATTGAACGTATGACTTTAGATCTGAAGCATAAAATATATTGGACATGTGACTTGGGATTGGATGCATAAATTTGACTATGAACATGTAATTTATATATTGCATGCATAGAGTATGTTGTAATTTAGATCTGTAACTAATTAGAGAAATGAACATATGATATTTAGATATATAATTAATCAGAAAAATGAGCATATGTTGTAAACTAGATTTAGATCTATGCATATTCTGTAATAAAAGAAAAGAGGAACCATTGTATGTTTACATATGATTGGAGACTTTGGACAAAATGCATATAAAAGTCAAGATCTGATTTTTAGAAGATATAATTTAAAGATTTAGAATGTTGGGTATATTTTGCATTATGATTCATGACTTGAAAAGAAGAAGGATATGGAAAGTTAGATTTACATTAATTAGGATATATATTATTGTGATTACACCTAAATAGGAATTTTTGGATATATGGCATGCATTGTAATTAATGATTATATTTGGTATAATTTACATGTAAAATGCTAGTTTAACAAAAATTAGAACATATGTTATATGGTAAACTGTGTCCATATTCTGCGCTATGTAAATTTATGCAAACATGGAATATATGTTCATGTTGTGAATCATGACAATTATGTAGGCATATGAATTTAGGCCAATTTATGATTAGGCAAGGCATGTAAATAGAACCTTTAGAAATATTAAATTTGCTAAATCTGCTAATTTGCCAAGTTGCCTAAACTGCTAGTTTTGTTATATTGCCTAGACTGCTGATTAGATTGAAATGCCTAATCTGTTAAATTTGTCGGTTGAAATGCCTAACCTGTTATATGCCAAAATCTGCTAAGTTGCTAAATCTGTTAAATCCGTTAAGTCATATAAAATCTGTTATCTGCTAAAATCTGTTATCTGCTGTGTTGATATAATCATCCTGTTATTGATATAATCTTAATTGGCATATATATTGGGCGTGCGCATAAACGGTAAATTATTAATTAATTGGCCGCAAAAGATAAACGTGACTAACTCGAGGTTAGAATGAGTTTGCGGCGTAATTCTGCCCGGAACCGCCCGGCACATCCAGTGGCCGCAAACAATAGGTTCTAATGTGAGAAGTTAGTCATAACCTGCTTAAGACACGAGGTTAGTTCTGGCTTGTGGCAGAAGTCTGCCCGGAACCGCCCGGCCCATCCAGCGGCCACAAGCTAGCGACCTAATGTGAGAGGTCTGGGCATTAATAATTAATTAATGCAAATCTAAGATAAGAATGACGTCTAAAACGTATTGGGGGAAAATAGGGTTAAACCAACTGGATTAATAGGTGTAGTAAACCCGTCCATGAATCTGTAGGCCCAACACAAAGTTAGACAAATCTGAAAAATCTGTACATCTGATCTGTTAGTCTGAAAACTTGTTAACTTAATCTGTGAACTAGTAAATCTGAATTCTGTATGCCTGAACTTGTAAACAAGTTAATCTGAGATCTGTTAGTCTGGGGACACAAGGTTAGGAGGTGAATTACTTGTGTCATCTGTTGTTTGGGACCCATATTAGTCAGTAACCCTTTCTGGTATCAAAACTTTGACCCAACAGTAGGTAGGGTCCGGGCACGCTTACTGAACTAATTATAAGTGGTTCATTCTGATAATGGCGAGGGGTGTTGATGGTGCGTTCCAACCGGGTCATGTGCGTGCATGGATCCCGGTCTGCCTCTGAGGATGTAAGACGCCGTGACATCTGTAAATAGGTCTGTGCCAATTGGTTGTCACTTCAGGGAGTGATACACCCTACTGTGGGGCCGACACAGGATATTTATGTATTAGGGAGCCGATCGCTTGGGGTAGGGTTTTAGGGTACGCTTAGTTCTGTCTGTTTCTATTGGTACCGTCTGTTTCTGTTGGGTGGTAACACCTGTCTGTTTCTGTGTGGTACCGTCTGTTCGGGTGGTAAAGGCCCATTACTAGTGTACACCTAATTCTACATTCTGTTTCCGTAGGGATAAATCTGTTTCTGCTTCTGTCTGTTTCTGATCGGGTAGTAAAGGCCCATTATTAGCATTCTGTTTCTGTTAAAGTATTCTGTACCCGTTCCTGCTTCAATTTAGACATTAGGGTGACACCTAATTCTGCTATACTAGTATTAGTGCAGAGAAGTGTAAAACAATAGTTTATATCATTCTGTTTTTCTGTTATATCTGCTACACCTGTTACAGTTATCTCACATCTAGTTTTATGTTCATATCATATTATTATTATTATCTGTTCATATGCTGAAAGTCACTGGACTTGCCAGACTTTTTGTCTGACCCTTGTTGTTTCGCCTCCTTTCTTCCGTTCCCCCCCAGGTTATCCAAGGAGGGAATACTATAGCTTGATCCGGATTTCTCTTTGCTTGAAGTGCTTAAAGTATGGCTTGGCTCTGTATAGCTTCCGTTCCATGGGGATTATGATTTTAAACCATGCATTTTGAAGGCTTTTGTACAAGACTGATATTTTGTACTTGAATTCTGAAATTTGAAAGGATGTAACCATATAAATTTCTGTTTCCGCTGTAATAAAGTTAAAAAAAAATTTCAAGTACTGTTTTATCTGTCTTGTAAGTTTCTGTTCTGTTTACTAAAATGCTCCACCAAAGTTAAGGCATTCCCTTTGTGAGTGACCTTAACGGAGGTGGGGTGTTACAAGTTTTAAATTTATTTCTCGTGATTTTATACGGTGTGATGGTTGTTTGAATAAATGGTTGGTAAAATTGGTTGAATAATTGATATAGTTATACCATTGATCAATTTTTAGCGCTATTTACTATGATTAATGTTGACTGACATCTGTGGATGCAGGGAAATAGGTTGGAGCGATCCAACTGGATTCCTCAACATTTATATTACCGTTTTTATTTGATTGTGATATATGAGGTGTTATATAACCCATGATTGGGTATGTTGTGTTTGTTTTACAGTGGCCCTAGAAATTTGGTATTTTAACACCGTAAAATATTTTTGAATAATAAAAAGGGATTTAAAATGTAAAAAGGGAAATTTATTTCCAAGGTAGAAAACTGAATTTTAAATGCACTTGAAAGTAGGAACTTGTTTTAATAAATAAAACAAGAAAGTTGATTAAATAACTGGTATAAATTTAGTAAAGTATTGTTATTGGATTAATTGAAAAGTAAATTCAAATTTGAAATTATATGGAAAGGTGAAAATCGGGTTTGAAATCAATATTTGGAAATGGATTTGAACTTAGCAAATTATAAAGGAAATTTTAAAAGAGGTTTTAAATGATTAGAATAAAAGAATGAGATTAGTATGAAAATTCAAAATAGAAGCTATAAATAGAATTTGGGTTAAGATATTATTTTTAAGTACGCAATCAAACTGATTTGATTATATAAAAAGGAATACATTCTTGGTTAAAAAGAATAATAGTTTAAAACAAGTAATTTTTACATAAAATATTTATAAAGGAAATTTAGTTTTGAAATATGAATCTAAATTGGAATTTGAATAAGGAAAGGAAATAGGGAACCGTTTCAAGGGAAATGATGAGTTTTATTCCAAAATTTGGAATGTGAAATAAAGTGTGGTAACGTATTGTAGTCTGGAACAATTATAAAGGAATTTGGTAAGGATGTGGAATGGAGGAATTCAAGCGTAAATTGAGAATTAGAATTTACCTGAAATGGTAAAGTCCAGAATATAAATCGAATATAGGGTATTCGAATGAGAGTTTTTTTTGGAATTCGATTATATCGAAATTAGGGAAGTAGTTATTTTACTTTCCGTTTGAATCAAATTTAATAATTATTTATTTACTTATTAATTTATTTATTTAAATAAATAAATACAAGTTGCATTTTTATAAACCAAATATTTTTAATAGCAATTTTTAATGCTACCGTTATACTAAATGTTTTGGTAAATCTAAATAGCAACTTTAACGCTGTCGTTATAATAACTATTTTAACAACGATCTTAATGCTATTTGATTGACATAGAAATGTGTTTATTTTATGCTATTATATCTTATCTTTTGTATATAAATAAATATTACTTGGGTATTATTTTGTTACTTTTACAGATATTCCAACCCAGCCCGCATGCAACCAGAACAGTAGAGAAATGGAGATCAGATTGCTATATATTTACATTTTGAACACATCTAGTTGCTGTTGAACAAGAAAATGATTGATAAAAAGGCCATGTACATATCAAATCAAGGGAAGCTTGACAAAGAACCAAGAGGAAAAGAAGGAAGGCCAAAAATTTAATAGATTTAACTAAGGCCCATTTGAGACTCTCATTGTAAACTCTTTTGTGAATTCCCTAAGGCCCATCTATCATTGTATTAGGGTTAGGGTTAAGGTTTGGTTATTCCCTATAAATACCCTTGTAATGTCATTGTAGCCACCATCCTATCCTATTCTATATTCTCTTCTCCATTAATAACAGTTCTTCTTCTTTTTATTATTTCTGCATTTTTCTTTTTCTTAGCAATCGGTGTTGTCTTCACAATTAGTTTTGGAAGAACACCAATTGTATTTTACATTTTTTTGTTAGTGATTAGTCGTTTGATTAGTTTCAACGACAATCCTAATTTACTTTTTGTTGTTCTTCTTATCCTGCACTTTTATTTTCTGCCTTGTTGTTCTTGTTTTGCAATTTACTTTCTTTAGTGATTAATCGTTGATTAGATTCAATGATAATCCTAAGTTCGCAATTTCAATTTGTTTTTACTTCAACAAAATCTCCAGGCTTCGTCTAATTCGCCCAAGAGATTAGATAAATAATTTAATTTTAATTTACCTCCTTGTGTTCGACCTGTATGCTACAAACCTGTACGCTTGCAGAATTTATTTTAAAATTTCGCGCTTTTCTAATTCATAGGAAAGCGTCAATCAAGTTTTTGGCGCCGTCGCCGGGGAGGTAACGATTAAATTTTATTATTTATTTAATTTCTGATTCGTGTTAGTTTTCATTTTTTTATTTTCTCATTTTTGTTTTCTTTTATATATAGAAAATATTCTCAATTAGATGATTTGGTATTGATTGTTCATACCGTAATCTTCTACACATGAGAGAAAAAAAGTTGCCAATTTTCTTTTGTTTCATTCCTTCTCACAATTCTTTCCCTCTTTTCAATAATTTAATTACAAAAAAAAAGACAATTCTCTATTGTTGTTTCTGGCCTGCCTTGATTTTCTTCCCTTTCTAAATTGTTTTTCCTTTTTATACTTCTGCCGTCAATCTTCAAAAAAAAAAAAAAAAAAAAAAAAAAAAATCTTGATTGGCAGATTTGATATTAGTTATTGATATTACAATCTCCCAAAAACAAGGGAAAAAAAATCTTGCCCCTTTTTCTTTTAATTTTCCTTCTTTTTATTTTCATTTATTTCTTTCTTTTTTTTGTTTGCATTTCTTCCAATCTAATTCCTTCTTCAAAAAGAAAAAATATATATACAAAAAAAGAAAGTTGCTAATTTTTCTTCAATTTCTTTCCATCTTTCTACCACCTTGCTGATTTTCACATTTTTCTTTTCCCTTTCCTTTTCTTTTTATTTGTTTCCATCTTTTGTCTACAACTTTCTAAAAAAAAAAAACTTTTGCAATTTCTTCTCTGTCTACTTTGATTGCTTTCTTGTTTTTGTCTGCTTTTATTTCTTTCCTCAATTTCTTCTACCCTTCCTCTCTACTCAAAAAAACCTTGCTTTTTTCGCTTATTTCCTTCCTCTTTTAATTTTTTTCCTTTTTTGTTTGGGTTTTTACCATTCATTTCTTTCCCTTTTTTCTTGTTCAAATTTTCATATAAAAAAAACTTGCATTCTTTTTTTTATTTCTTTCCAATTGCATTTCTCATTCACCTCCTACAATCTCTCTTTCCATTTTTTTTTTCATTTTTTTCTTTCCGGCTCTCTCCTTCATTAAAAAAATCAACTTTCAATTTTCCTTTATTCTTTCCATCTTTCCACTTTCTTTCCAATCATCTACATTCTTTTTCTTTTTACAAATTTCAAAAAAAAAAAAAGATTCCTCTTTTGCAATTTTTTTTCCTTTCTTGTTTTGTCTTTCTTGTTCTCAATACATTTGATTTCTTTTCTTCTCTTATAAATTCCCTTTCTTTTCAAAAAATAAATCCTCTTCTAATTTTACAACAATAAACAAAAGAAAAAAAATTCTTTCTGTTTTTGTCTTCTCTTTTATTGCTTTCCCTTCTCAATTTCTTTTCCAAATCTTTTACAATTACTTTCCTTTCTTCCTTTACAATTCTCTTTCTTTCCTGAAATCTCTCTTCCCATTTTTTTTTGTCATTTGTTTCTTTCCTATTTGTCCACTTTTTCAACAATAATAAAAAAAAGGGAAGGTCATAAAAAGATTCATTCTTTTTTTTTTCAATTATTTTTCCCTGCTTCATTTCTTCCCTCAAATCAAATACCCCTTCCTCTCACATAATCTCATTTCACCACAGTTTTTTTTTCAATCCACACTTCAGCTCCATCTTCTCCAAAAAGTTAGCTTCTTTTTTTTGGTTAATTCCTTTGTTTCTTTTTCTTGTGCTTTTTTTTGTTATTCAATTCATTTAAAAAAAAAACCAAAAAAAAAGGACAAGGTGACTGGAGTTCAAGCAACAAATCAAGATTTCAGAAATCAAAAGAAATTGCAAATAGTGAGATTTCAATCATTGACGCTACTCATTTTTTCTGGATGGACAGCCATACCCCACTGTAAATTTCTTTTAACTCTACAGGTGCTCTGCTGCAAAGAAGAAAAAAATATAGACAATTTTTGTAAAAAAATTCTGCAGGGGCAGCGGCTTGCTATGTACAATTTTTAATTTTCTGCAATTTATTCTGTGACTGTTCTGTGACTGAATTTTCTGAATATATTTGGTGAGGAACGAATTTCTATTGCTACTATCATCAATCTCATCGTTTTTCAACAATAAAATTTTGATTTTTCTAAATAACATAATTGAAAAGTGGTGTTTTGTGAAGTTGACTGTCTCGTATAATTGGATCGCGGATATATAGTAGTTCAATTTATTGAACTATTAGCAAAAGAGGTTGCATACTACCCGTAAAACATTGGTCGTATCCCTTAGTATTTATACTATACGTGAACAGCCATAAGACCCTCTTCCCCCTTCCAATTGAGTCAGTTAATTAATAGAGCACAACTCATTCTTTTATACTATTTTGAACTAAGGATAATTTCTGTCTTATCTTGATTTCATTTAAAATGTCTGATTCAAAAAAATCCTTGAGAGAATTGTGGGATAATAATCGGAGTAGACGTCCTCTGGAAGAGTATGAGTATGAATTGCAACTCATGAAACAAGATTTTCCAAAATTTCGTAAGCCCAATGTCAACAATTTTCAAAATTTTCCAACTGACCAACATTTTCAAAATCATAGATATAATCGGAACAACGATTTCAATTTAAATTTCAATAACTTCGATTATAGGCCACATCCACATCAAAACGGTTTTGAATCGCAACGTACCTTTGATCAACATCAATATGGGGTTGGAAACCAATTCGAAAATAATTTTGAAAATGATTTTCAAATCGATCAAAACTTTCAAAACTACAACCCATATCCACATCATGAGAATGACCAAAATTGGAATTTTCCGACCAATTTTAACAATTTTGGTTACGAACCTAATTTTCAAAATCAAAATGATTTCCAATCTCAATTTCAATTTTCTGAAAATTCAAACTATTTTGAAAATCAAGAAATCCAAAGCGAGAGCTCTCAAATCAACGACTCTGAAGAATGTAATTTTGATAAGAGGGCGGAAAGGCTAAATAAAAAGATGGATGAACTTCTTTGTTTAATGGCGTCTTATAAAGAACAACAAGAGCAACAAAATCAAATTCAAACAAGCGATGAATCAGAAAATAATCCATTCTTTGCTGACATTGAAAATTTTCAAATAACGACTTTGGAAATTGAGAATAATCATCTTGATGAAGGTTTTCAAAATTCCACAAATGATTTGGACTTCTACTCTTTCCAGGAAAAAGATTTAAGCTCGGATTTTGATCTTCCACTTTCAGGCTGTGAAAAACTGGAAATTTTAGAATTTGAACATAATAAAAATGTTGAATTTTTCAATTCAAATTTGGAAATGGATTTTAATGAACATGAATTCTTTGGATTGCATGAGGATGAGTTGCCAAATGAGGAAGAAGTGGATTCACGTCACGAGTTCGAAAATTTTAACTTTGAGAAAATTTCAAACGAACTTGAAATTGTCAGTCTCAAAAAAACGTTGTCAATTGAGAAATGTGATCACATAGTCTTGAACAACACTCAGATTTCAGATTTCACTGAATTTATATATGATCACAAATTTTTGAAAAATTACACTGATAAATTAGTTGAACACATGAACTATTTTTGGAATGTTAGCTTTGTTGAAAAACTTCATGTTAGGACGACCCTGAACATTCATTTACTGGACTATAAATCGAGATATAAAGATGAGATGGTTTTCAAAAACTCTTGCTTGTTAGAAAACATGCCTAGACATAGTGGGAATGGAACTCATCGGGCTAGAAACAAGTATGGGGGAAAAAGTTGGTGGTAATCCTTGCGTCGCATGCATCGCAAACACATTTATCATTGTACATATGATCCTTTCTTACATATAGTTAAATTGCATTTCGTTTTACAAATCATTTTACATTTAATCCATCTTTGGGTTCTATCTTTCACATTTAGGAAACGTGTTTACAGTGTGGACACTGTTTAGTTCTAGTGTGGGGGGGGGGAGTCTGCATTTCATTCATTTTCGTTTTTTCTTTATTTTTCTTTCTTTTTCAATTTCATCCATTTAAATAGGACCATCATGCATTTTAGACTGTAGTAACATGCCATTTTTTTTTGAAATACAACTCATTTTAGATTTGATATAACAAAATAAGTTAAGGATTATTAATCAGTGGATAGTATTTTTTCTCTCAGCTTAGATCAAATAAGAAATATAATGAAAAGTTTAAATTTGAGGGATAATAGTGTAACCGGTACATAGGGAAATTCTTAGGTGATGGCCATGAAATCTATTCTATATTGTAGACTTTGTTTAAATAAGTGGAGGACTTAAAATACTTATACTGGCTTTTCGAATCTTTAAAACTAAGTTGTGTTAAGTTAAATTCGCGTAACTCTCTTTTGTGCTTAAATTTTCAATAATAATAATAGTAATCCAAGGGTATCCAACATTGCTTGTATATCTAGCGTTGGTGTGCAAACCCGCCAAGCTCTATCCGACATGTTGTTGACAATGTCAGCGTTGTAATATCTTGGTCTCATTTTATGAGATTGGACACCTAAGGATTACCGATATGTTGTTGAAAAAGTCAGCGTCGGTCTGCACAATCCGCCAAGCTCTGTCCCAACTCTCCGTCAGTCCGCAAGGCAGTGTATGGGTGGTATACCTTGGTCTTTTTAGTTAGGTGTATGTAATTAATCGTAAATTTCAATTTTTATAGAGATGGAGAATAAGCGATGATTCCCAAACACTTCTTGACCTTGTTGATTTGACTAGCCATACACAAGGAAATTAGAATACCACTTTACAAACTGTGCCAAGCAAACTAAGAATATATTTCATGGCTGCACTATGTTATCGACCAAACCAACTGGCCAAACTAGAGTTTAACATTGTAAACTTGAATTATATTGAAAATTTGTGACAAGTTGAGGTATCTAAAATAAAATCAATTGATTAGAAATTGTTAACTTAAATTGTTGTACCACTTCCCAAAACAAGTCGTGTTTTCATTTTTTGTTTTCAATTGCATGAGTCCTCTGCATTCATGTAGTTTCATTAGAACCATATCATACTGCATTTAGATTTTGTGGGTAGTATCTGCTAAAAACCCTCACGAGACACCACTCATCCTACTAGGGACACCTAGAGGTTTAACGGCTTGTTGCATACGCTCAATGCAATCGTGTTTCCTACGAAAGTGTGACCTATCTAGTTTGGTTTTTCATTTCTTGTTTTACTTGAGGACGAGTAAAAGATAAGTGTGGGGGTATTTGATTGACGTAGTAATGTGTTTATTTTATGCTCTTATATCTTATCTTTTGTATATAAATAAATGTTACTTGGGTATTGTTTTGTTACTTTTACAGATATTCCAACCCAGCCCGCATGCAACCAGAAAAGTAGAGAAATGGAGATCAGATTGCTATATATTTACATTTTGAAGAATTGTAGATGAAGATCCCACATCTAGTTGTTGTTGAACAAGAAAATGATTGATAAAAAGGCCATGTACATATCAAATCAAGGGAAGCTTGACAAAGAACCAAGAGGAAAAGAAGAAAGGCCAAAAATTTAATAGATTTAACTAAGGCCCATTTGAGACTCTCATTGTAAACTCTTTTGTGAATTCCCTAAGGCCCATCTATCATTGTATTAGGGTTAGGGTTAGGGTTTGGTTATTCCCTATAAATACCCTTGTAATGTCATTGTAGCCACCATCCTATCCTATTCTATATTCTCTTCTCCATTAATAACAGTTCTTCTTCTTTTTATTATTTCTGCATTTTTCTTTTTCTTAGCAATCGGTGTTGTCTTCACAATTAGTTTTGGAAGAACACCAATTGTATTTTACATTTTTTTGTTAGTGATTAGTCGTTTGATTAGTTTCAACGACAATCCTAATTTACTTTTTGTTGTTCTTCTTATCCTGCACTTTTATTTTCTGCCTTGTTGTTCTTGTTTTGCAATTTACTTTCTTTAGTGATTAATCGTTGATTAGATTCAATGATAATCCTAAGTTCGCAATTTCAATTTGTTTTTATTTCAACAAAATCTCCAGGCTTCGTCTAACTCGCCCAAGAGATTAGATAAATAATTTAATTTTAATTTACCTCCCTGTGTTCGACCTGTATGCTACACACCTGTACGCTTGCAGAATTTATTTTAAAATTTCGCGCTTTTCTAATTCATAGGAAAGCGTCGATCACTATTGTTATAATAAATGTTCTATAATTCTAAACAGCGATTGTAACGCTGTTGTTAAAGGAAATGGTTTATAAATCAAATATTGGAAACAGCGATTGTTACGCTGTTGTTAAAATAAAATGAATTGGTCAACGAGGAATTAAGAAAGGGATTCAGAAATATTTTTTGATATTAATAATGTATATTTTCTGAATATAGAAAATAAGGATTCGTGAATATTTAAATAGGTTTTCTAGCTGGAATAAGAGATATTTTCTCGAATGAAAGAATTATACTATTGAAAATGTTTTTCAAAGGATCGAGAGGGAAAATCGAACTACAAAAGAATACGAAAGATGGGAAATGAGAATTGTAAATGATAATATAATAAGGAATTGATTTAAAGGGGCCAATGTTGATTGATGTTTGATCGATCAAATTCTTACCTGGAAATAAGATCGTTGGTCGTACACTTATTTTTCTTTGATAATTAAATCACCGACTATCGAAGCTTTTGACCATTTTTCCGTCGTCAATATAGAGAGACCGGGATCAGATTCATTATCTGGAAACCACTCTGTATGGACGTTAGCATTTCAATCAAATATGATGGAAATAATTGAAGATGGAGTTATGCAAGGGCTATCCTGTTTACGGGATAGTGCCTTCGGTGTATCCAGTCCCAGGACAATGTGAATGGACGAATGTCTGAAAGAGTATATCTAACGGATCGTGTAAGTTAATCTCTTCAAACATACTTATGTTTGGTGGCGGAGGAATTCGTTTCTCTTAGCTTTATACCCATGGTATTTTTGGGGAAATCAATTTGTGATTTGGTGGATATGACGATGTGGCATTCAAAGTGAATGGTGGCCAGATGTTTTGGAAGATAATTCAAACCTCAAGCCTCACAACCCGGAATTTGACAAAAATCGGGCATGCAGCATGGCTATGTGGGTCGCTCCCATTAGGATGTATAATCACCTATCTAGAGAAATTCCAATTGCTTCTTTAATCTATCGATGCTGTCCCTTTCGGGAAAGGGTTGCTAATCCCAACCGTTGGTGATATACATTCGATACACTCAAGCGAAATGAGTGGTCAGTCAAGTAAATTGATAAGCGAAATGAGTAGTCGATTAACTCTATTCAATTAACACTATTCGATTAACTCTAATCGATTTACTCTTATCAATTTACTCCTATCAATTAACTCCTATCAATTAAACTATATTTGATTAACCCCTTTCGAATAAACTATATTCGATTTACTCCTTTCTCTATTCGAATAAACTATATTCGATTACTCCTTTCTCTATTCGTATAAACTATATTTGATAACTCCTTTCGAATAAATAACATTCGATAACCCTTTCGAATAACAATATTCGAAACTCCTTTCGAATAACTAATATTCGAAAACTCATTTCGAATAACTAAATTCGATTAACTCTTCTCGAATAACTATATTCGATAACTCTTCTTTCGAATAACCAATATTCGATTAACTCTCTTTCGAATAACCAATATTCGATTAACTCTCTTTCTAATAACCAATATTCGATAACTCTCTTTCAAATAACCAATATTCGATAACTCTCTTTCGAATAACCAATATTCGATAACTCCTTTCGAATAACCAATATTCGATAACTCTCTTTCGAATAACCAATATTCGATAACTCCTTTCGAATAACCAATATTCGATAACTCCTTTCGAATAACCAATATTTGATTAACTCTCTTTCGAAAAACCAATATTTGATTAACTCTCTTTCGAATAACCAATATTCGATAACTCCTTTCCAATAACCAATATTCGATTAACTCTCTTTCCATTAACTTTATTCGATAACTCTAATCCGACTAACTCTAATTCAATTAACTTTATTCGAATAACTAATATTCGACCAACTCTTGCTCGATTAACTCTATTTGAATAACTCTAATTCGATTTAACTCTGATGACTAACTCTAATCTATCAACTCCAACTAGTTAACTCTAACTGATTAATTCTAACTGATTAACTCTATTCAATTTACTCTATCGATTAATCCCTTTTGATTTAACTCCTTATGATTTAACTCCTTTCTTCGAATAACCAGTACTCGATAAAACTATATTCGACTAACTCTATTTGATTTCAAATATTTCCTTTCTATTTGTTTCACAAATATTCCCTTTCCTATTTCTTTATTTAACAAATAAATATTCCCTTTTCACTTCTATTTATTTAACAAATAAATATTTCCTTTTCATTTCTATTTATTTAACAAATAAATATTATTTTCCAATCCTATTTATTTAACAAATAAATATTTTCTTTTCAACTCTATTTGTAAATGTTTTACAAATATTCCCTTTCCAAATCTATTTGTAAATGGTTTACAAATATATCCTTTTCATTTCTATTTGTAAATGGTTTACAAATAAATCCTTTTCATTTCTATTTGTAAATGGTTTACAATTATATCCTTTTTATATTTGTTTTACAAGTATTTTCCTTTATAAAATACCTTGATTTTATAAATATTCCTTTATATAAAATCCTTTGATTTTATTCATATTCTATTTCAATATACAGTTTGAAATCTTCCTTCTATATAAAATCTTTCGATTTTATAAAATATTTTATTTCAATATAATTATTGAAATTTTCCTTTTTCATCCCAGGGTTTTCCTTTTATTTCAATACAAATATAACTGTTCAGAGTTGGTGAGTTTTACTCACATTGGACGATCATCATTAATAACGATAACCATCGCTTGATTCAGCAAGACAAATTATTTTGCTATAAATTGTAATGAGCTTCGATGGACTTCCAGCCAGTTCCATTATGTAGACGTCGTCTATACGATCCCAACGGATCTTGTTTTGCTTAATTTCATTCAATTATGAATTAGATATGCATTTTACAAGTTATGTGATTATTCGAATTGAATTAAACATCGACACATATACCATTGGGCTTACTATTCAAAACAAGGCCCATACCATCCCTGACCCGCTCCTTTACTTCTTCTTCCTCACGTGTTCGAACGAGACCCTCCAGTAATCCTCCACCATTACGCCAACTTCCATCCACAACTGCTCCTCGTCCACACCATGATACTTCAAACAAAATCCACCAAAACACTCTCCACCTCACTCTCCATAGTTTCCTCACCGTGACATAAAACCCCCAGCTCTCCACTGAAACGCGACCTCGACCTCCTTCCGCTCAAACACAGTAAAAGTTGTGACCCTTATTTGTACGAGAATCCACAAAAATTACACCGTAAGACGCTAAACCCATACCCGAACTCCATTTCGTGAATTAAGTCTTCTATTTCCCCAAACAACCAACCCTAACTCGTTGTAAATCCACTGTACAAAACGACCTTGACAAAATCATTCTCGAGCTTCATAAAACCGATATCAAATTGAAGAGGACACTTGCAGGGATTCAAATATATATATATATATATTGAGATTTATAGGATTTAATTTGAATTCCTTTGATTTTCTTTTGAGTATGATTTTACTATTGGAAGAAAGAAAAGAGCGGCGGTAATGTTTTGACCGTAGAAAATGAAATGTTAGGTTTAGAGGAAGTTGAGGTGTTTATATAGGAGAAAAATATTACTTTTATATTCCATTATTTACTTTATTGTTATAGCAACGCTGTTTGCATATGTCTTTAAAAATTCCTGTGATCACACATGATACCCAAAAATCACGAAAACCGGCTGTGAAGACCCGTAACTTCCCCGTAAAGGAAAGCGTCGGATAGTTCGAGAACAAGCCACAACAGAACGCATACAGAAGAACATTTCATTGTATATTACAACAATGCATCAGAATACAAGAATATACAGAGTATAAACAAATAAATATTACACAGAAATGTCAGAGATTTAAATTACATTTAAATACATTACATAGCAGCGGAAAATAATACAATATACAACTAGAAGAGATATACGGATACAAAGCTTTCCGGATATCATTCCAGCTGTAAACCAGGATCCTGTGAATATAAATCTGCAAAACCGAAACTACTAGCTGTCCGTGTCAAAATAAGGGCACCCAGAGTTTAGGTTAAAACAATAAACTCCAGGTCAGTCATGTGACTGGTGTGAGAACTAAAACAGTTAATCTTTATTTTTAAAGTTAGGTAAATCAAGGGACCACGCCGTATAACACGGAACGGGTTTCCTCCCAAGAATACCAGTGCATAAAACAAACAGCGCAATGCTAAATAAAGAAAAATGAAGCTGTTATAAGACCCAGGTCCCATCACACAATGCAATGCAGTCGAGGATAGGGTTTTCCCTTATAACAGCCAAAGAATGCTTGATACGTTTAAAACAAATCATTTGATACTATATAAGTGCATAGTGTATAAAACAACTTCAAATCATAAGTATCAATCATAGGCGGCATGAATGCCCCATACCACTATGTCGCCATATATAGGTTATACAATCAAAATCGCAAAGTCACGTATTTGGAAATTGGATTTCCATCTATGAACCGAGGCAAAAGATAGTCCTCAACCGATTCGAGACGCTCTAGCCCGCCCCTCAGGACCCAGACTCAGGTGGGCCCTTGGATCCTCAGGGCCAGTCCACTGATGTGGATTAAACTTAAACCCTGAACATGCATTTCCCCGCCCTATGGGGCGTAAACGAGCCAACTAAATGACTCCATCGGTTCGAGAACGACCGATCAATCCGAGGCGCCTCGCAACAGCAACAACCACATAAGTCAAACTCGTCAGGGCGTGTAAAACCACTGACGCCACTTCTAGCTAGAAAGAAACGCATGCCCTCCCTGACGTCCACTCCCGTTTTTGGTTCATACCGGGTGTGAAACTCGCGAAGCAAACGTTACACAAAGCTACGCCACAAAGGCCTTGCTTTGATCATCACCACAAGACTTTGCTTTTCAACAGAAGCCTCGATCAACTGCCACTTAGGCATGCCACACAGGCAATTCACTCCATGCGTTTGATATCCATCAATATATAACCCCTGAGCTCGTACGTCTCAGAGAAGGGCGTTAAGCAAGAGAATAAATTCTCCGCCGCCAAACAGATATATATTTAATAGAGATCAATCACACGGACTAAAATCCAATGTCGGACACACAGTCCTTTTACAAGTTCGCTCTGGGTCTGAACGAAACCGGAGGCACCTAGTACCCCGCATATCCATCGATCTCCAAGTACGTCTGGACGATCACTAACTGTTTCCATCTTCTTGGGTGTACAGCCCAATCAAGATCATCAGTAATTACCCAAACGACGTGAAAACCTCCGGTCTTCGACCATCGTCTTCATCTTCGACTTATCGTCGTATCAGTTATTCAGAATGGGATAAACCCGGTCTTTCCGAATAACTCGCGTATATTTTAAATAAGTGTTACACAAACACAACATACGCCTCATTCCAATTCATTAGTCACTAACCGTAAATTAATCAAGAGAATAATTTCCCAAATATTAACCCCGAAGGCCGAAACCAACATCAGATCAATATCCAGAAAACCATTCTGCTTGGCTAACCGACAGTTAGTTTCTAAATTTCACATTCATAGGGAAAGATTCCCATTAATTTTTATCAAAGATAAATTCTTGAATTTATGCTTTAATCTACTTTTGAATATCAATTCAAACTAGTCGGGATTAGCGAACCTTACCGAAGTAATCATTTGTTTTAATTTCCCAATCCCAACCTATTCATCCCATGAAGTAAAACTGGCTTTACTTCATATCTAACACCACGGTGTTATCGGTAAATTCAATTACCATTTCACGTTCAAATCTAATTAAAGATTTAACTATCGCCTGGAGCAAAACTGGTGATACTATTCACGACAAACCCAAATCACATTCGATATTCAATACAAGGCTCTGAATAGAAAATATATCGGCTTATATTCAATATCAAATTCTACGACTAACAAATGTCGTATTGGAAATAACGATATAAATATATATATCTTTCAAATTTCCATAACAACATCTGTATAATCACGAATTTCACCATCGAAATATTCCGAAGACAATTTCGATTCAAATCCATTACAATGCAATCATTGGAAATTTTGGTTATTTTTAAAACCCTTTTCGAATTCAATTTATTTATTTAAAAATAAATAGAATTATAATTCTAGTTCAAAACTAGTTCATTTCGATAAAAATCTATTTTTATCTTTTCAAATATGGAGTTTTTCATCCCAAACTTTCACAAATCATTTCTTATGATTTTACACAAATTATTACTATTTTTAATAATTTTATCAAGGCCCGTACAGTCGATTTCCATCAATGGCCATCGAACTGCACTTACAGCGACCTTTTTTCGAATTTGATTTGGACATAATTCCAAATCCAACCGTTAGATTTCTAATTTCTAACATTCATTAGAAAGCTCTTTTCGATACGAACCCAACGGTTCCGGTTTTAGGAGAATCCGACGGTCGGATCTCCCGCAATGTCCGTTTGAAATAAATGGTCGAAATTCCCGAACTGCCGCGGCGCGGCGCGTTCTATTCAGGCCATTATATTATATATATAATATATATAATATATACTTCGTCGATTTCTATTTAAAACGAATTATATAAATAGTTTTGAATTCGTTTCAAAAACAATTTCAACTTCCTTTTCAATTCAAATCAAAATTGAATTCTTCTTTATAAATTCGTTTTAAAATTCATTTCTATTCAATTCAAATTTCAATTCAATTTGAATTCATTTCAATTCACTTTCAATTCAATTCGAATTCGTTTTCAATTCATTTCGAAATCGTTTTCAATTCAATTCATTTCGAAATCGTTTTCAATTCAATTCATTTCGAAATCGTTTTCAATTCAATTTGAATTTGTTTTCAATTCAATTCATTTCGAAATCGTTTTCAATTCAATTCATTTCGAAATCGTTTTCAATTCCATTCATTTCGAAATCGTTTTCAATTCAATTCATTTCGAAATCGTTTTCAATTCAATTCATTTCGAAATCGTTTTCAATTCAATTCATTTCGAAATCGTTTTCAATTCAATTCATTTCGAAATCGTTTTCAATTCAATTCATTTCGAAATCGTTTTCAATTCAATTCATTTCGAAATCGTTTTCAATTCAATTCATTTCGAAATCGTTTTCAATTCAATTTGAATTCGTTTTCAATTCAATTCATTTCGAAATCGTTATAAAATCGATATAAATATCGTTTACGTCAAAATGGCGTCAATCTAATCAACACGGCTTCATAAATTTCTATTATCAAATATTCTATTTCAAATATTTCCTATTATCAAAATATTTGTTATTATCAAAATATTCTTTATTTTCACGATTGGAATGAGGCCCAATTAATTACCATATAAAATTAATTATATGGATTTTCATACAACACATGTATATAATAACATTGAAAATAATCAACCATCAACCAAAGTGCACTACACTGTATAAGCATCAAATATAGATATTCAACGCTCATAACAGCCTGTCAATCAATCGATCGACATATTCAATCAATCAGGATGAGTGAAATTCATATTTCATCCCAACACCCGTGTGGGGTTTCAAACAATCAAACACAGATTTTAGTTGTGCAGTTGGGCGATGTGTAAAATTTATCGTCCCAATCAATGTCATTCAAATAAGTGTACATAAACAAACCATCTGGTTTGTAAATGAATATTTATTTATTCACTTCACTATTTTCATATTCACGTTAAAACATTTTATTTCAACCTATGAATTTCTATTCAATTCATTTATTCAATAAAATGATATTTTTATTTTTCTAACATATTTTAGAAAATTTCGACGGCATAACGGCACGATACTAGAAACGGGACAAGGCCTAGCCTTATCCCCGGTCTAGTGAAGGCCCACACCATTCACATATCAATCAAATCAATTTCATCTCGCCAAACAATTCAAATCAACCCAAACAATCTAACTAACAACACAGCCAAACAAACAAGTCCATGGTCTGTGGACGATTGTGTCGGGTGCTACTAAACACCGTCTGCATCCTAGTATATATATATAACTGGAAAAATTAAATTGAAAGGTGAGAAATTCTCACATATAGCTATCCTAGCTCCACGGCACTTCTTTTGCAGAAGTCTTCGTCGTTTCGCCTTTTTGTCACCTTCGTTGTTGCTTTCACTACATACATAAAAATCACATTTTTACTTCGCTATTCAATATATAAAAATCGAATTTTTAGTTCGCTATTCAATATATAAAAATCGAATTTTTAGTTCGCTATTCAATATATAAAAATCGAATTTTTAGTTCGCTATTCAATATATAAAAATCGAATTTTTAGTTCGCTATTCAATATATAAAAATATGATTTTGACTTCGCTTTCAATATTGAAAAATATGATTTTGACTTCGCTTTCAACATTGAAAAATATGATTTTTTTTTTTTTACCTTTGCTTTCAACATATAAAAATATGTTTTTGACTTCGCTTTCAATATTGAAAAATATGATTTTTTTACCTTTGCTTTCAATATATAAAAATATGTTTTTTTCCCTTTGCTTTCAACATATAAAAATATGTTTTTTTACCTTTGCTTTCAACATATAAAAATATGTTTTTTTACCTTTTCTTTCAACATATAAAAATATGTTTTTGACTTCGCTTTCAATATTGAAAAATATGATTTTTACCTTTGCTTTCAACATATAAAAATATGTTTTTTTACTTTTAAAAATCAGTTTTATACTAAAAAAAAAACAGTTTTAAAATCCTTATAATCGAAATTTTCAGATTAAAAATAAAAATGAAATAAAAATAAAAACAACTTACTTTTGCCTGCGCAGAGGGGGGGGGTCTTCTGTGCGCCAGCGTCGGAGGGTGGCTCAAAATCGTCGGAGGGAGGCGTTGGCAGGGTGGCAGGCGGTCGTCGGCCAAGCCAGGGCGTCGGACGTGGGTTCGGATCTCGATCCGTGCGAGGGCGGGAAATCGAGGAGGAGGTTGGATACTGGAGAGAGGGAGGAGAGGGAAAAAGGGGGGGAAGAGGTCCCGATCACCGACGGCAGCTCGGGGGGGCAGGCGGTCGCGTCGTGGCGGCTGGGGGCGGCATCGATTGGAAGCGGTTTTTTTTTTCCTTTTCTGTTTGAAATGATTTTAGTCGGGGGGGGCCTTCTGTTAAGGGGAGAAGATTTTTTTTTTATTTAATTATTAAAAAGTTGACTTTTACATACGACTTCGAAACGAGGCCCACCGACTGTCGCTCATAGCGTTCCGCCCCCATTCCGAACACAATGGATATGTTTCGTAAGCTGATCCGGCTGTTACAATCAGTTTTCGTTAAATTTACATTTAAATCACTATATTGAATTTTAAACGTCCATTTCAATTTACCGGGGTCACATACTAACTAGAAAAATTCCAGAAAAATATTTTCTAGCTTCGTATTGACGATACGGTCCTAACAGAAATAGTTTCGCCGAATTCTGAGACCGTTTGAAAAGTGGCCAATTTCCAGTCGATTAAAATCAACTGAAATGGTCAAAACACGCTTTCCTTTGCCACGCTCACATATTGATTCGAAAAATTATGAAATTTGAAACCTAGCAATAACTTCACATCCCGGACCCAACAAAACTGGTTTCGTCGAAATCCGAGGTCGTTTGCAAAATGTCCATTTTTAAGGGCCTGAATTCCATAGCGACTATTCAGAATTTTCAACTGGACATATCTTTTGATTCCCGCTATCAAAATTTGATTATTCGGATTCGTTGGAAAGATATTATCAATTAGATCCTATCATTTTTGGTTTCACTAAAATCCAGATTGTTTTGCACCCGGTATGTTCAATTGAAGTTTGAAATCGAATTATCGAACTACCGCGCCATTTTCAATTCTATTTATAATTATATATAAATATTTATATTCTAACGACGACGTATATAATATATACGTTCGAATTATATTCAAAATAAATTTTCTCGTCATTATTATTTAAAATAATCCATTTTAAATAATCAAAATTCGCTAAAATGGCCAAAATAAAAATTTTTAACTGGCCCGGATTTTCGGGTTGTTACACCGGCGTGCAGCTACAGCTCGACATTACGGTCCCAACGAAACTGGTTTCGTCGAATTCCAAGTCCGTTTGCTCACACAACATATTTTTAAAGGTCAAATTATCGATTATATTTCACATTAAAATCCCATACGGCAACATACTGACTTCAAAAATCGCGGAAATTGAAATCTAACAATAATTTAACATTGTAGATCCAACCCAATTAGTTTCATCGAATTCTGAGGTGGTTTGCAAAACTGCTATTTTTAAAGCTTTGAATAACCCATTTAAATATATAAATATATTTAAAAATGATTAAATTAAATATTTATAAATAAATATTCTTGTATATATCCATAGTTGAATATCATCCAATTGGATTTATAACTCGATATTTCAAAATTCCCAGTTATATCGATATTCGATTTATATTAAATTCCTTTTATAATATAAACAAATCGATATAAATTATAAAGGAATTCCATAGCAACTTTTCTAAAATTTGATTTGGACGTAAATCAAAATCTACACAGTGAAATCCCAATTTTCCTCTTCCACTAGAAAAATATACTTCACCAGCTCTGAACGTTTCTTATTTCACGAAAATCTGATTTAAAACAGACGCTGTATATCTAGTTGAAGTTCGAATCGCCAAATAGCGAACTGCCGCACCATTTCGAGCTCGATTTTAATTATAATATAATTATATGTTCAAACTGTCTTTAAATAATATATTCGTTATTCTAATTCAATTTCTAAACTGAATTATATATTTTGAATTGTCCAGTTCACATTATATTGTCAATTCACTATTTCTGACTATTTCAAAAATTATATATATTATTTAATTATTATATTAATTAAATATTCACTATAATTTAATTAAACAACTATTTAAATCTATATATCACTTTTTAAATAATTAAATAAATTAATTATTGTATTGATAAAACACTGCACATTACATTCTTTCACCCTTAAGATAATTTCGTCCTCGAAATTGCTAAGGTAGAAAATATACCCTATTAACTGGGTAAAAATTATTTGTTTACCTCTTAACTCCGGTTTCACTGAACCAATTTAATTTCAATTAAAATTTTATTTAATTCTTATCATCGAAAATTTTCAAAAATTCTGAAAATTTTCTAACACCCGAAATTTTCAAAAAATTTCGCCAGCACCTCCTTTATACTGGTCAATCGGTACAACTACAACTCGCCTCTCTGGGCCATCTCCAACCCAAAAGAAAATCAAACAGCCCAGCGGCTTGCCAATTCGGCTCATCAAAATCTCAAACCATATGAAATATAAACCGGTACCTTTTTTGTCGGGCATATCAATATATCCATTCCATATGCTATCAACTAAGCATATACCTATGTTATCCCAGTCAAACTCCAATTCAATTTTATTTCCAACACAACCATTCGCTTATATCCACGTTGAATTCCATTTCAAACCAAGGTTACATTCTTGATTTTCAATTTCTTAACTCATCAATCCAACATAAGTCTAGATATCTCCCAATCCAATTTTATTTGATATTTTCTAATCTAATTCAATTTCAATTACCACTTAACTGATTTCAATTAAAATTGGTTTTAATTCAAACAGTCTTTCTTGGAAGCTTTAAACAGTTTACCTTATTAAAAATCAAACTTTCATTTTCAGGATTCAAACAACTTGCTTTTCTCAAATCAATACAAAAACAAAATCTTTGGTAGTAATATGTCACTTAGAACTTGAAAATGAACACTGATGATGCTGCATAGTCATCGTCAGAATTATTTTCCAGCTTATCGAAGTGAGTTCAATACTATAACAATTTCAAAACCATATTTAAACACTTTCATTTTGAAATTCATTTCAAAATATCCTTTTCAATGCTTGTAACCAATTTAAAATCTCCCAGGATTTTAAAATTCACATATATTTAATTTCAAATCCATTTATAATCACTTTTCCAACTTTTCAAGGGTTGAATTACAGTTCTGATTTAAATTCAGATTTAATTCATTTTGATTCCATATATTTCACTTATATGAATTCTGATTGGTTATTTACATACCCATTTAATTTATAATCTTACTCGATTATAATAACAACCAATATATCCAATATATTATAATTCCAATATATATATCTCCTATATATCAAAATATACTTTGAGTAAAATTATTTTCATTTACCCTCTTTTCAAAACATATCGTGTCGACTCATTGTATTCAAGTGTTTAGAAACCCCTACCGATATAGTGGATCAAACTGATCGACCGGAATCATAAACAACTCAATCAATAAATCTCCACAATATAAAACCATTTTATATTGAATAACAAATACGTTCACTCGTATATATATACACTCAACTCAATCTAGGGTATTACTAACCCCATCTCTATAGAGTCACGCCACAGAGCTAAGGTTATTACTTAACCTTAAGCTCTGATACCACTGTAACGTACCAAAAATTTTCGAACTTAGAAAATTCGACATATAACACCATGTCGAGTATTCAAACATCGAAAACGTCGGATAGTCCATGAAAGAAATTAGAGGGTGAGGATATATAAGATAGAAACTTAGAATAGAAGAAGAAGAAGAAGAACATACAACATCAGAGTAAACACGAATCTCACAACGGAACGAATAAATATATTTCATAACATAACTTTGAAATATAAATTTGTACTTGAATATGCATATCATTTCCAAAGTACAACACTTACAACACAGTAGAAAATAACCATAGCTATGTCATTTCTGAAGCCTCCTGCTCCAGCTCTTCAAGTGTCTGTAAATCCCAACTACTTGGTTACCCGTACAAAATTGGACACCCAAGAGTTTAGGGAAAACAAAACAAAATAAACTCCGGGTCAATCATGTGACTGGTGTGAGTAAACTCAAATCATTTGTTTAACTGTAAAAATCCTTTCAAAAGAAAGAATAATCATAAGACCGATCAACACATAAACACGGATGGTTTTTACCTTACGATAACCCAAATCATTCTTTATATCAAGTCTCTTCTGATATTACAATAATGTCTAAATACAAGTACTTAGCTATCTAGTAGAAACGCTTGCATCTAATGTTCTATATATATAATATATATTCAAAACCGCGGGCTCTTATTTGGGGAATGGATTCAATCTATGACAAGGTATGGATCCACCTTCCGCTCAGTGTACTCTAGAAGCGATACACTGGAGTTCAACAAGAACATCTTGCAACTCAGCCACACATGACCGACCACTCATTCCGCTTGAGTGTATCAAATATATTGTCACCTTATAGTTGGTAAACCAACATAACCATTCCCAAGAGATACATATTTGAAAGAAGTAACAAATGTGAATATTCTCTAGATGGTGACAATAAACCCTACTTGGTTGTGAACCACTGAGGCATGCTGCCTGCCCGATTTCTGTCATTCCCCAGTTGATGAGGCTGGAAGTCATAATGTATCTTTTAACAGATCACCCCTTTCTTCACTTTGAATGCCACATCACCATACCCGTCAAATCCCAAATTGATTTCCCCAAAAATACCACGGGTATAAGCTAAGAGAAACGAATTCCTTCGCCACCAATGTAAATACGTTTGAAATGATCAACTCATGAGATCCACCAAATATACTCTATCAGACATTCGTCCATTAAAGTTGTCCTAGGACTGGACAAACCAAAGGCACTATTCCGTACATCCATCCTAGACAATCTCTACCTAGGACTTATATAACAGCCCCTGCACTTTACTCCGTCTTAAAATTATCTTCGGTCTATTTGATTCGAAACGCTAACGCCCATACGGAGTGGTTCTTTGGATAAGAATCCAACTGGTCTCTCCGTATTGACGATGGAAAAATGGTCAAAAACTTCGATAGTCGGTGAGTTAACTATCAAAGAAAAACACGTGTGCAAACAACGATATTATTTCCAGATGGAAATTATATCGATCAATCATCTTTCATCACTTATCTCTTAAATAAACTTACCATTAATTTATTCATTCTCCATTTCCTGTTTCCGTATATATTCAGAAATCCTTGTTTTCTAAATTTAGAAAATATACGTTATTAATCATTGGAAAACATTTCCATCTCCTTTCCACGTATCACTGTCATTTCAGTATTCTTTACCATCCAACATTTCATTTTCTATGATTAGAAAATATCTCTATCGTATTTGGAAAACGTTTCCAAAACCCATTCCTTAGATTTAAACAGATGTTTAAATAAAACATCGCTTTGCCAATTCAAACCATTACTTTCATTAACTGTATTCACTTAACTAACCTTCACTATCAAACCTTACCATTCCTTAGTTAAGAAGGAAGTCAATCAAGTTGGCGTATAATTACCTCTCAGACCTTAACTAAACAACGTTTTAACTTCGAAATTGTCAAAGTTTATCATTTAAATCTTTACCAAACTTCTTTTTATAATTCTCGGATTCTATTTATGAATCCGTTTCTTTTACAGAAATCATTTGATAATAACATTAGTGTTATAATCCCATGCTTCCGAACTATATTAACTTAAGTATAACTTTTATTCCTTAATTTAAATAAATAAATCCCTTATTTATTAAATAAACAAATCTTGATTTAAAAACCAGAAAATAAATAGTACTTTCCAACATTCGATATAATCGAATTTCAACATATAACTCTCTCTCGAATAAACTCTATTCGATAACTCTTTCCTTCGAATAAACTATATTTGATAATCACTCTTCTAATAGCCATATTCGATTAACTCTATTCAATTAACACTATTCGATTAACTCTAATCGATTTACTCTTATCAATTTACTCCTATCAATTAAACTATATTTGATTAACCCCTTTCGAATAAATTATATTCGATTTACTCCTTTCTCTATTCGAATAAACTATATTTGATAACTCCTTTTAACTCTATTCGAATAAACTATATTCGATTACTCCTTTCTCTATTCGAATAATGTAATAACCTGGAAATTCTGGGCCAATTTAAAAATTTTATTTTGGCAATTTTAATGAATTTTGGTTATTTAAAATGATTTATTTTAAATAATAACGACGAAAAATTTATTTTGAATAGAAATAGAATGTATATATTTATATAGATCGTCGTTAGAATATAATTATTTTATTTCAATTAGAAAAGGAATTGAAAATGGCGAGTAGTTTGAAATTTTGATTTCAAAGTTCAAATGAATGTACCAGGTGCAAAATAAACCGGATTTTAGCGAAACCAAAAATATTTGAATCTAATTGAGAATATCTTGCCAACGAATCCGAAAAATTGAAATTTCATTGCGGGAATCAAAAGTTACGTCCAGTTGAAAATTCATAATAGTCGCTATGGAATTCTGGTGTGACAACCCGAAAATTTGCGATCTTGGTTATCTGATATACAACACATATCGAACATCCAAGGATCGAAAATAACCGAATAGTTAATGAAAGGAAACAGAGGGTGAGGAAAGATAAGATAGAAACTTAGAATAGAAGAAGAAGAAGAACACAACATCAGAGTAACACGAACCTCACAGCGGAACGAATAACATATAATAGATAACATATCTTTGAAATACAAATTTGTACTTGAATATGCATATCATTTTCAAAGTACAGCACTTACAACACAGCGGAAATAAACTATAGCTATATGATCCGGAAGCCTCCTGCTCCAGCTCTTCAAGTATCTGTAAATCCCGACTACTTGACCGCCCGTACAAAATTGGGCACCCAAGAGTTTAGGGAAAACAAAACAAAATAAACTCCGGGTCAATCATGGGACTGGTATGAGTAAAACAGTCTAAAACAGTTTAAGAAGGTAAACGATATCTCATGAGACCACGCTGTATAACGAAACGGGTTTTTCCCTTATGAGAATCCAAATTATCTTTATATCAAAAACCTTTTGATATTATAATATTGTCTATCAACCACAATATAATAATCATCTAGCAGAAACGCTTTCATCTCACGTTCTACATATATAGTATACAATCAAAACCGCAAGCACGTATTGGGTAATGGATTTCCAACTATGACGAGGTATGGAACCACCTTTCGCTAGTGTACCTCTAGAAAGGAATACACTGGGTTCAACAAGAACATCTTGCAACCCGGCCACACATGACCGACCACTCATTTCGCTTGAGTGTATCGAATGTATATCACCAACGGTTGGGATCAGCAACCGTTTCCCGAATGGAACAGCATCAACAATAGATTTTTAGAAGTAAATGAAAACTCTAGATCAAGGGATTATACACCCTACTTCGGAGCGACCGACTTAGCCATGTTGCCTGCCCGATTTCTGTCATTTACCGGATGTGAGGCTTGAAGCTACGCTTTATCATCACACCAGATTCACTTCGAATGCCACATCGTCAAATCCATCAAATCACCGATTGATATCCTCAACAATACATTGTGTGTTAGCTAAAAGAAGTTTCCTTCTCCGCTTCCACTCTTGGTACGGTTGGAGAAATCAATATACGTGATCGTTTGGAAATACTCTGTCAGACATCCGTCCATACAAGTCATCCAGGAACAGGATGAACCGAAGGCACTATTCAGTACATTCATCTTAGGCACCGTTATCTAAGACTTATACAATAGCCCTTGCACTTTACTCTATTTTCAATTATATTTGGCATATATGATTCGCAACGCTTATGCCAATACAGAGTGGTTCTTTGGATAATAATCCTACCGGTCTCTCCATATTAACAACGTTAAAATGGTCAAAACATCGATAGTCTGTGATTTATCCATTAAAGAAAAACAGGTGTGCAAACAACGATATTATTTCCAAATGGAAATTCTATCAATCAATCATATATGTATATATATCTATATATATCCTTATTTTCTACGTTTAGAAAATATACGTTATTAACACTGGAAAACATTTCCATTGTTTATTTACATATCACTATCATTTCACAACTATCAGTCCCTGACTGTAAACTAGTAGGAGAACAATTCTCTAAGTATAAACCCCGATGGCCGAAACCAACATCAGATCGATACTCAGAAAACCATTCAACTTAACTAATTTCTAGTCAGTTTCTAATCTTGTTTAACTCTATTTCTTTACCTCTATTCGATTTACTCTATTTGATTAACTCAAATTCGAATAACTAATATGCGATTAATTCTTATTGATTTACTCTAACTGATTAACTCTAATTGATATAACTCTTTTAACTCTATTTGATTAAACTATATTCGAATAACTCCCCTTTAACTCTATTTATTTAACAAATAAATATCTCCTTTTAATTCTATTTATTTATACAAATACGTATCTCCTTATCTCATCCTATTTATTTTACAAATAAATAATCCATTATCTTATCTTATTTATTTACTAAATAAATAAACTCACTTTATAAATATTCTATTTATATAGATTTCTTTCATTTATAATTCCCACTTAAACGTATTTCCTATTTATAAATATTCCATTTTTAAATATTCCTATTTATAAATATCCTATTTATAAATATTCTCTTTTATAAAATCCTCTGATTTTATAAATATCCTCTTTTCAGTATTCACTTTGACAAATTCCCCTTTTCTCCAAATCCCGGTATGATCCTTGTTGTAACGAGCACCAATAGATTTCTAAGTGGTTCCTTGTTGTAGCTCTCATCTGTATGATCCTATCGGATCTTGTTTCATTCTAAAACCACGGCCCATCCCACCAACAAAAGCCCACACCCCCGCATCAAATCAAAACCGTCCAGTTGAAAGTCTTCTTTCCCGAAGTCGCAAAAATCCAGCTCCAGAATTTTCACTGCCATTTCAATGTCTCCTCAAGCCCTCGTCCTACTATTTCTCTCGAAACCTTCCACCCAGTATTTCTCCAGTACCATACTCGTTCACGCCAAAAACAGAAGACTATTCCTTATTCTCGCACAGACAAATGCCTTTTCCAAATCTCATCTGAAACACTACTCACCTTTACAGCTAAGAAACCCATCAACACCAACTCTCGATCACCCACCAAACTCCCATTCCTCTTTTCGGATCGAACCCAAACAACACTCTCCAGTTCGAAATCATCACCCCACAGTATTGTTCTTCCGTTCATCATCCTCAAGCCCAAAAACTCCTCACCCTGCTCCAGGCGAGAGCGACTTCACCCTTGATTCAACAAATAAGCTCCAAAAAAAACTTGGAACAGAAAAATCATGTCTAACGCGAGACTTCGCCAGACATCGGTCAACCCCAAAACAAACTCAAACTATCCGACTCCCTCATCAGATTCACTAACAACTAACAAGACTTCCATCACTTTCGAAAATACCCATGCAGACTTCCTTGAACCACGCATCAACCCACCTCTAACCCCTTTCCAATCTCAGAATGGCCTCCGATCTCCCCAGGATCAAGAAATCATAAACCCTATTATCGCTGCGAAAAATCTCAAACTGCAGACGAGCGTCGAACCACACAAAATGGACACAGAATCGAAGAGGGAGATTCAAGAAGTTCGGATGGCCTTGTTTGGTGATTTAAGGAGTTTGAATTGATTTTTAATTGATTTATGAAGCTCGAGAAATCTTTTGCTAAAGAAATGCTTGGTGGCGGCTAAGTGATTTGAGAACGGGATTTAGTTTTTGCTTTTATAGTAATTTTGTTTTTTTCATTTGTATGGTTTTCCTATCTCCACGATCTCGAAAACAACAAGCGGCTGAGAACACTTGAACGTGGCCTTCCTTTGGTCCAAATGACTTAGGATAGATATTTTATTTTAATTTCTTAACTCAGAAGTACCGTACCCTATTACGTAAAACTCGGTTTAGTTACGTACTGCTACGGACAGAAATACAAATCCCATCGTGAAGAGTGAGGTGTCTCGACTCCAGAAATATAAAAATATCGGTAGGTTAACTTGTATTGTGAAACCCCAAAATGTTGTTACAGGGTGCAAAACACTCTAAATTAAAAGTCGTGTATTTAATTAATTAAAAATTACAGTAAAATTCTAAAAATTAAATTATCACTATGTCTCAAAAGAACCTTGTCTAAATTCAAACCCGGTCTCTAGTTATCTCGAATAAACCGATACGGTCGATAAACGATTCTATAGCAACTATTTTAAATTTTGATTTGCACATATCTCAAAATCTACACAACGAAATCCTGATTTTTCTCTTCCACTAGAAAGATATACTCCACCAGCTCCGTACGTTTCTTGTTTCACAGAAATTCGGCTTAAAACGAATCATGTACCTTCAGTTGAAGTTCAAATCGCCAAATAGCGAACTGTCGTGCCATTTCGAGCTCGATTTTAATTATAATATAATTATACGTTCAAACTATCGTTCAAATAATATATTCGTTATTCCAATTCAATTCTAAACTGAATTAAATATCACAGATGATCCAGTTCACACCATATCGCCATTTCAGCCAATTCTGATTATTTCAGAATTAAATATATTATTTAATTTATTATTTTAATTAAATATTCACCATTATTTAATTCAACGACCATTAAATCCTTTTAATCACCATTCAAATAATTAAATAAATTAATTATTATACCGCTGAGTCATTACATTCTTCCCCACTTAAAATAATTTCATCCTCGAAATTGCGAAGGTAGGAAACAAACCTTATCGACTGGCCAGACATATTTGTTCACTTCTCAACTTCAGATACCACTGAACTAATTTAATTTTAATTAAAATATTTATTAATTCTTATCAACGAAAATTTTCAAAAATTCTGAAAATTTTCTAACACCTTAATTTTTCGAAAAATTTTGCCAGCACCTCCTTTGTACTGGTCAATAGGTCAAACTCCAACTCCCCTCTCTGGGTCATTTCCAACCCAAAAGAAAATCAAACAGCCAAGCGGCTTGCCAATTCGGCTCATCAAAATCTCATACCATATGAAATATAAACTTGTACCTTTGTGTCGGGCGTATCAACTTTATCACTTCCATATGCTATCAACTCAGCATATACCAAAGTTATCCCAATCAAATTCTGAAATCACTTTTATCTCCAACATAACCATTCGCTTTTTACCAAGCCAAAATTTCATTTCAAACTCAAGTTTCATTCTTGATCCTGAATCCTTAACTTGATTGTCACATTACACTTCAAATTTTAATCTCACAGTCCAATTTGTCTTGATATCATTCTAATTCAATCTCAGTTACCACTTTACTGACTTTACTTTAATTCAAATTAGCTTTCACAAATTTCTATTAAATTTGTTTTTAATTCAAACAGTCTTTCCCTGGGAGTTTATAAATAGATTACTCTTTTCAAAAATCAAATTTTCCATTTTGAAATTCAACCCAACATGTCTTTCCCAAAATAAATTCAAAACAGTATCCCTGGTAGTTATTCGTCACTTACAACTCGAAAATGAATACTGATGATGAAGCTGTCATCATCAGAATCTATTTTCCAGCGATCGAAGTGAGTTCAATACTATAAAAAGATTTCTAAACATTTCCACTTTGAAATCCATTTCAAAATATAATTCACTTCTTGTAAAACAATTTAAAATCTCCCAGGATCTTAAATTTTCCTTATTTTTAATCCAAATCCATTTACAAACACATATCCAATTTTTCCAGAATTTTAATTCAATTTCTGGTTTACATTTCAGATTTAACTCATCTGATTTCACGTATTTCACTTATATGAATTCTGATTGGTTACTTACATAACCATTTAATTTATAATCTTACTCGATTATAATAACAACCAACATATCCACTATATTATAATTTTGATATATATATATATATCTTCTCTATATCAAGATATACCTTGGGTAAACTTATTTTAATTTACCCACTTTTCAAAACATATCGTGTCGACCCATCGTATTCGAGTGTTTAGTAACTCCTACCGATACAGTGGATCAAACTGATCGACCAGAACTCATAAACAACTCAACCAATAAATCACCACAATGTAAAACAATTTTTATATCAATAAAAAATATGCTCACTCGTATATACACACTCAACTCAATCTAGGGTATTACTAACCCTATCTCTACCGAGTCACGCCACAAAGCCAAGGTAATTACTTAACTTAAGCTCTGATACCAACTGTAACGACCCGAAAATTTGCGATTTTGGTTATCCGATATACAACACATATCGAACATCCAAGGATCGAAAATAACCGAATAGTTAATGAAAGGAAACATAGGGTGAGGAAAGTGTAACGACCCAGATTTTTGAATAATTTATTTTAAATATTTAATATTGTTTTAAATATTTAGTTGATAATATAAATGATATTTTTATTGAATTTTCAATTTAATATGGCCGTTTATATTTACATTCGAATTTAAATTTCAATATCAGTTCCGTTGAGTTCGGAATAGCGTTATAATCTGGTATCGTCGGTCGTCACGGTTAAATAGTGGTTCGGGATTACTAGTTAAGGACCGCGATATATTTTAATTATTTAATTAAAATAAAATCAATATGGGAAAAAAAAAAAAAAAAGAAGAAACGCAGACCTAAGTAATTAATTCCGCAGCCTATATTTCTCCTCGAGCCCAAATTCCTGTCTTCCATTTTCTATATCAACGAAACAAAGATTTAATGGCCTTGTACTCCTTGTCTCCCACCGTTCACTCTATAAAATGAGCCCTCCCCTTCGTTTGTTTTCATTTATCGAATCCAACATTTCAGCCCCTTTCTTCCATTTTTTTCCAGTAACCGAATCAAAAGGAGCAAGCCCTAAAATTTACTGGAGCTCGACGCGATGATTGGTATCGCGATATTAGGGTTCGGGTATGGAAGTATTTGGCGGCAGCAAAGGTCAAGTCGAGTGCGAGCGTTCGATGATGGAACCGAGGAGTACTCCGTTGGTCGCAGGCAGAAACCGACGGTAGGGATCGACATCAGGAGGAGTTGCTCGCGAACGTTGGTTTGGAAATCACGACAGGTTGAAGGTCGACATCGAGATAAGGGGGTTGCGGTAGTGGGCATACGCGATGGAGTTCAAAGTGGGTCTGGGCATGGGTTTTCTGGAGCATGTTGAGAGGATTCCGACCCTAGGATTTGGTGCGACAGGGGATTTCAGTGGAGGCCTGGAGTTCGATCCTCTCTGTTTACTGTGTTCGACATTTTGGATGCTGGGAAGGTTGTTGTGAAGCTAAGTTGTTCGGTGAAATGATTAAAGAAGGGTTCAATTAAATTAAAGGTAATTAATTTAAAATCTATTTACTTTTTTTTCTCTCATGTAAATTAAATTAGTATAATGGTTAGAACTTAAATAATATATTGGTTAAGATTAAATCAGTATACTGTAAGGGGAAAGAAAGTGACACTTTACTGTTAGTTGAAATTTGAAATCTAATAAGGAAGATTTCTTTAGCAAATCACTAGATAGAAATGTAAATTTGATGAGTAAACAATTTAAACTTGAAATTTGTTAGGTTGTTAAAATGAGGAAATTTTGAAAGTAAATAAAATTTAAATGTTGGTATATTATTAACATAAAACCCCGTCAAGAAATTTCATTAGCAAATTATTGAAATTCAGGTTTTCCTAGGCAAGGATAAAATCAAATAAAGTGTTCGTGTAGAGTACGAAGCCTTGGAGATCGGCAAAGGAAATTGAAAATAGTACAAGTGCAAATAAATTTCCCGGTGAGTAAATCTCACTCACCTTTAGAATTATTTTTATTTCATTAAAAATAATTGTCTGTTGCTTGTGTGAATGTTTTCTGGTTGTTTTATATATATTAGTTATTTTAGGCTATATATATATATATATTGGGTTGATTGATTGGTTGGATTCCCGCAGTCTCATTAGCGGATGCCCGCAGTTTCATAGCGGATGATTACCCTATACGCCCCACGCTATGATTAGTGGATGACCTTCTATACCACGATATTCTGCCACGAAGCAGAATGGGTATTATTTATGTGCTAACATCTGTGGATGCAGGAAACAGGTTGGAGGAATCCAACTGGATTCCTCAAAAATATATTATCTGTTTGTTTATTTGTTTGCATATATATTGTTATATATGATGTGTTAGAAAAATAAATAATTGGTTGCTTTGTGTGTTTAAATATCACTGGGCTTAAGTAATGATATTTAAAATATCGTGGAAGGATATTTGAGAGTTAAAAAGGGAAAATTCTATTTTTAAATAGAATTTGAATTTCAAATGGAAATAAAAATATAAACTTGTTTTTGAAAAAATAAAACAAGTAGTTTCTTTATAAACGAAGTTTATAAATAGTTCTTTATAACGAAGTTATAAATGAAGTGAAAAGAATTATCATTTGATAATTCAGAAATAGAAATACAAGTGTTTTGAAAATATGATTCAAAAGGAAATTTAAATATAGAATTTGAATAATAGAAAAGGAAATGGAAATTTGAATTCAAAAAAAGAAAGGGAATAGAAAATTTGAATTTAGAATTCAAATAGAAAATCCAAGGTGGATTTGAATATAGAACTTTCAAATGGTGTTTGAATATAGAGAATTTGAAATAGAATTTTCAAATAGAATTTGAAATAGAAATTCGAAACAGAATTTTTAAAAAGGGAGAATTTGAAAGACTTTGAAATTAGAATTTCAAAAATAGAATTGCAATGACATTTGAATTCAAATATATTTGAAAGAGAATTTGACTATATAAATTCAAAAGGAATTCAAATATAGAACTTGAATTCAAAGGAATTTAAATATGGGATTTGAATTCAAGGGAATGGAAATAGGATTCGAATTCAAAGGAATTCAAATGGGGTTGGGATAAAGGAAATTCAAAAATGGAATTTTAAATAAAAGAAATGTAAGTTGAAATATAGAATTTCAAAGAAGAATTGAACAGACTTTGAAATATAGAATTTCAAAGAAAAGTCGAATAGAATTTGAAATATAGAATTTCAAAAGAAGAATTGAAATATGAAATTTGAATAGAGATTTAAATAGAAATTCAAGTATTGAATTTGAATATCCAATAGAAAAGGAATTGGGATTTGAAATATAGAATTCAAATAAAAGGGTGAGATTGGAATTTGAATCAATGGTATTCGGAAAAAGAATTTGAAATGGAATTCGAATAAAGAATTTGAATGGAATTCGAATAAAGAATTTGAAATGGAATTCGAATAAAGGATTTCAAATGGGATTTGAATACAGGATTTAAAACTATGGAATTTGAAATGTAAAGATTCAAATGGAATTTGAAATATATCTGAATATATATATTAGATGAAGTTGAATCCATTTTAAAAGAAGTTTAAAGTTTAAAGTTTATATATATAAATATAATTAAAACGAACTCGCCGCAGCGCTGCAGTTCGTAAAATAGCGATTCGAACTTCAATTGAGTATACAGAACGCAATTGAAGTCGGAATTCTTCGAAACAAGAAACGTCAGGACCGGTTTGATAATAGTTTTCTAATGAAGGAGAAAAATCTGAATTTCGTCGAATAGATTTTGAGTTATATCAAAATCAAATTTTCAGAAAAGCAGCGCCAGAACCATTATAAAACCATAACGGTTTATTTAATGATATTAAAGGATTTTAAGCAATATAAAAATCGAAATTTCTATTTAGAAAAATCCAGATGTGAGTTATAAAATATATGTGAACTCCAGTGGAGTAATAGGTTGATTTTTGAAACAGAAATCAGATTTTTGATTTATTGAATGGAGGTAACTAATTCGAATAGAAATTAGTTAATGAGATTTCGAATTAACATTGGGCTTTGAATAAGCGAATTCGATTTGAAAATTTATATTCGAAATCAAAAAGGAAACTAGAATTGAAATTGAAATTCAATTTGGTTATGAACGAGTTAAATATTTTATTTGAACATGTTATGTTCAAACAAAGAAGTGAAATATGCAAAAAGGGCTAATTAAAGAATAATTAAGCGAAACCGAATTCAAACGATTCAAATTTGAATTCAAACGAATGGATTGAGTGAATTGAATTGGAAACAGGTGAACATGTGTAAGCAGGTTTGTTATGAAGCATATGAAGATTTAAATTTATGTGCTCGACAAAAAGGTACATGTTTAATTCATATATGAGATTTATGCGCCGTATCGGCAAGCCGCTTGGCTTCTTCTTTTTCTTTTTGAGATTAGAAGGACCGGGAAAGCTATTTGAAATTTCCCGATGCTCCCGATACAGGGGAGGTTATGGCGAAATTTTCCGGAAATTTAAGGAGTTAGAATATTTTTAAGATATTTTGATAATTAGAAATCATTGTATCGACGTATTGAATTCGATAGTAAAGTGAATATAAAAATCGAATGATGTAAACAAAAGGGGATAGAGATAAATGATTGAAATTGTTTTCAATTGCAAATAGAGATATTTTCTAATATATAGAAAATAAAAGAAGTTAATGTTTGGAAACGTTTTCCAAATGACATAAGAGGCGGAGATGATTATTGAAATATTTGGTTAACAAATATTGATAAGGAAATGGAGAAGAGATTTAATTAATGAAATATTAATTAAAGGGCCCAGTGATTTGTTTGATATGTTGGATGAACACTTGTTTTTATTCGATAGTTAAATCACAGACTATCGAAGTTTTTGACCCTCGTTGTCAATATGGAGAGACCGGTTGGATTATTATCCGAAGAACCACTCCGTATTGGCATAAGCGTTGCGAACCAAGTATGCTGGATATATTGAAGACGGAGTAAAGTGCCAGGGCTTTTTCTATTAACAGAAATAGTGCCTTCGGTTTCGTTCAATCCCAGAACGAACGTAAATGGACGAATGTCTGACAAAGTATTTCCAATGATCAAATGGGTTGGTCTGTATGAATATATATGGTTGCAACGGATTTATCCCTTAGCATAATATCCAGAATATTTGTGCAAACTCAACTAGTGATTAACGGATCTGACAATGTGGCATTCAAAGTGATTGTGCTATCAACGAATGGTAAGTATTCGTAGCCTCAGGCCTCAACAACCGGGAAAGGACAAAAATCGGGCAGGCAGCATGGCTATGTGGGTCGCACCCATTAGGGTGTATAATCACCTATCTAGAGAAATTCCTTTTGTTTCTAAATCTATCGATTCTGCCCATTCGGGAAACGGTGGTTTGAGTCCAACCGTTGGTGATATACATTCGATACACTCAAGCGAAATGAGTGGTCGGTCATGTGTGGGCCGGGTTGCAAGATGTTCTTGTTGAACCCAGTGTATTCCTCTCTAGAGATACATCATCGGAAGGTGGTTCCATACCTTGTCATAGTTGGAATCCAATCTCCAATAAGCGCCATGCGGTTTGTGATTTTATACTATTTATGTGGAGCGTGAGATGCAAGCGTTCTGCTATTTGGTTATTTACTTGATGTAGACATTACTATAATATCACTGGATTTTCGTATCAAAGTGTTTTGGGTTATAGTAAGGTAAAAACCGTCCGTGTTTATGTGTGGGCTGGTCTTACTATTATCTTTTCTTTTGAAAGGATTTTTAAAGTTAAACAAGTGGTTGGAGTTTACTCACACCAGTCCCATGACTGACCCAGAGTTTATTTTGTTTTGTTTTCCCTAAACTCTTGGGTGCCCAAATTTGTACGGGCAGTCAAGTGTTTCAGGCTTTTACAGATACACTTGGAGGAGCTTGAAGCAGGAGGCTTCAACGTTAGTTATTTCGAGTTACTTCCGCTGAATCAAATGTTATGTGTACTCTGATGATGGTATGTATATATGTACAGAACAGATTTGTATTTCAAAGCTTATGTGATATAATATTTTTTTTTTTTCGTTCCGCTGTGAGTTGTGATCTTCGTTTTTCTCCTATTCTAAGTTCTCTATCTTATCTATTCTCACCCTCTATCTTCTTTCTAATAATGAGTCGTATTTCTGTGTTATTTGGGTTGGACGTGTGGTGTATTTAGTCAACTCAGATAGCCGGATTTGCGGGTCGTTTCAGTTGGTATCAGAGCTGGTTGCTTAATTGGTACGGATGATAGGGGGTTCTCGCTTCGCGTTTGGTGGCGAACGGGAGACTCTTACCCCTACATCTCCCGACAATGTGGGTTGGTCGAGTCGTGAGGCTGGCCGTAAAAGCAGTTCTGAGGTATCTCTGTAGTGCCACGCTGGGAGGTTAGCCCAGTGGTTGATGGTTGAAAAGCCTAGACCCATTACAGTTGGTATCAGAGCTTAGGTTGAGCGAACACCTAGGCTTGTGTGGCATGTGCTCATTAGAGATAGGGTCAGTAGTACCCTAGAATGAGTTGAGTGTATAGATACGAGAGAGCGTATTTGTTAGTTGATATAAAAAAATTGTTTATATTGTGTTGGCTAGTCTGTTGAGTGGTTTATGAATTCTGGTCGAATCGTGGGACGCCACGAAGTCGATAGGAATTTCTAAACACTTAAACAGAGAAATTCGACACAGTATTGTTTTAAAGTGGGTAAATGAAATAATTTTACCCAAATTTTCTATTTTGATATAGAAATAATAATTTTCTAGAATTATTATTATATGGATGTGTTGGATGTTGATTTTATAATCAAATGAGATTATAAAATTAGAATGGTTATTTATAACCAAATAAAATTTATATATGAATAAAATATATACAAATGAGATGAATTAGAATTAAATTCAAACCAGAATTAAGAATTCAAAATCCTGGGAAGTTGAAAAATATTTTTCAAAGTATATTAAAATAATATAGATTTGTTTTAAAGGATTTGAGAGAAAATCATGGATTTTGAAATAATAAAGCACTGAACTCACTTCAGTGGCTGGGAAATAATTCTGATGATGATTGCAACATCATCAGTGTTCATTTCCGAGTTTCTAAGTGATAGGTTGCTACCTTAGAAAGTTTTTGATGGAAATTTGTTTTGAAAGAAAACAAGCGGTTTGAAAATTCAAATGTTTTGAATTTGAAATGAAAATAAATATATGTATATATGTAAGTGATTTCAAAGGAATTTGAAAAGAAAAACCCAGGGATTTGAATTCTGGAATTGGAATTTAACTTAAGCTGGTTAAATGGATTGAAGTGAATCAATCGACTAGAATCAATTTGGATTGGTTTAATAGAACATAGATTGGACATAAATGGATTGATCGTTGATCATTCGAATTAAGTTAAGGAAGACCAAAGGTTTTGGTGGAATTAAAATTTGTTGAAATATGAAGAGGTGAGTTTCAACATAAAGGAATGGATTTGTACCCTTTTTCCTACCTTAGCAATTTCGAGGACGAAATTATTTTAAGGGGGGAAGAATGTAACGACCCAGATTTTTGAATAATTTATTTTAAATATTTAATATTGTTTTAAATATTTAGTTGATAATATAAATGATATTTTTATTGAATTTTCAATTTAATATGGCCGTTTATATTTACATTCGAATTTAAATTTCAATATCAGTTCCGTTGAGTTCGGAATAGCGTTATAATCTGGTATCGTCGGTCGTCACGGTTAAATAGTGGTTCGGGATTACTAGTTAAGGACCGCGATATATTTTAATTATTTAATTAAAATAAAATCAATATGGGAAAAAAAAAAAAAAGAAGAAACGCAGACCTAAGTAATTAATTCCGCAGCCTATATTTCTCCTCGAGCCCAAATTCCTGTCTTCCATTTTCTATATCAACGAAACAAAGATTTAATGGCCTTGTACTCCTTGTCTCCCACCGTTCACTCTATAAAATGAGCCCTCCCCTTCGTTTGTTTTCATTTATCGAATCCAACATTTCAGCCCCTTTCTTCCATTTTTTTCCAGTAACCGAATCAAAAGGAGCAAGCCCTAAAATTTACTGGAGCTCGACGCGATGATTGGTATCGCGATATTAGGGTTCGGGTATGGAAGTATTTGGCGGCAGCAAAGGTCAAGTCGAGTGCGAGCGTTCGATGATGGAACCGAGGAGTACTCCGTTGGTCGCAGGCAGAAACCGACGGTAGGGATCGACATCAGGAGGAGTTGCTCGCGAACGTTGGTTTGGAAATCACGACAGGTTGAAGGTCGACATCGAGATAAGGGGGTTGCGGTAGTGGGCATACGCGATGGAGTTCAAAGTGGGTCTGGGCATGGGTTTTCTGGAGCATGTTGAGAGGATTCCGACCCTAGGATTTGGTGCGACAGGGGATTTCAGTGGAGGCCTGGAGTTCGATCCTCTCTGTTTACTGTGTTCGACATTTTGGATGCTGGGAAGGTTGTTGTGAAGCTAAGTTGTTCGGTGAAATGATTAAAGAAGGGTTCAATTAAATTAAAGGTAATTAATTTAAAATCTATTTACTTTTTTTTCTCTCATGTAAATTAAATTAGTATAATGGTTAGAACTTAAATAATATATTGGTTAAGATTAAATCAGTATACTGTAAGGGGAAAGAAAGTGACACTTTACTGTTAGTTGAAATTTGAAATCTAATAAGGAAGATTTCTTTAGCAAATCACTAGATAGAAATGTAAATTTGATGAGTAAACAATTTAAACTTGAAATTTGTTAGGTTGTTAAAATGAGGAAATTTTGAAAGTAAATAAAATTTAAATGTTGGTATATTATTAACATAAAACCCCGTCAAGAAATTTCATTAGCAAATTATTGAAATTCAGGTTTTCCTAGGCAAGGATAAAATCAAATAAAGTGTTCGTGTAGAGTACGAAGCCTTGGAGATCGGCAAAGGAAATTGAAAATAGTACAAGTGCAAATAAATTTCCCGGTGAGTAAATCTCACTCACCTTTAGAATTATTTTTATTTCATTAAAAATAATTGTCTGTTGCTTGTGTGAATGTTTTCTGGTTGTTTTATATATATTAGTTATTTTAGGCTATATATATATATATATTGGGTTGATTGATTGGTTGGATTCCCGCAGTCTCATTAGCGGATGCCCGCAGTTTCATAGCGGATGATTACCCTATACGCCCCACGCTATGATTAGTGGATGACCTTCTATACCACGATATTCTGCCACGAAGCAGAATGGGTATTATTTATGTGCTAACATCTGTGGATGCAGGAAACAGGTTGGAGGAATCCAACTGGATTCCTCAAAAATATATTATCTGTTTGTTTATTTGTTTGCATATATATTGTTATATATGATGTGTTAGAAAAATAAATAATTGGTTGCTTTGTGTGTTTAAATATCACTGGGCTTAAGTAATGATATTTAAAATATCGTGGAAGGATATTTGAGAGTTAAAAAGGGAAAATTCTATTTTTAAATAGAATTTGAATTTCAAATGGAAATAAAAATATAAACTTGTTTTTGAAAAAATAAAACAAGTAGTTTCTTTATAAACGAAGTTTATAAATAGTTCTTTATAACGAAGTTATAAATGAAGTGAAAAGAATTATCATTTGATAATTCAGAAATAGAAATACAAGTGTTTTGAAAATATGATTCAAAAGGAAATTTAAATATAGAATTTGAATAATAGAAAAGGAAATGGAAATTTGAATTCAAAAAAAGAAAGGGAATAGAAAATTTGAATTTAGAATTCAAATAGAAAATCCAAGGTGGATTTGAATATAGAACTTTCAAATGGTGTTTGAATATAGAGAATTTGAAATAGAATTTTCAAATAGAATTTGAAATAGAAATTCGAAACAGAATTTTTAAAAAGGGAGAATTTGAAAGACTTTGAAATTAGAATTTCAAAAATAGAATTGCAATGACATTTGAATTCAAATATATTTGAAAGAGAATTTGACTATATAAATTCAAAAGGAATTCAAATATAGAACTTGAATTCAAAGGAATTTAAATATGGGATTTGAATTCAAGGGAATGGAAATAGGATTCGAATTCAAAGGAATTCAAATGGGGTTGGGATAAAGGAAATTCAAAAATGGAATTTTAAATAAAAGAAATGTAAGTTGAAATATAGAATTTCAAAGAAGAATTGAACAGACTTTGAAATATAGAATTTCAAAGAAAAGTCGAATAGAATTTGAAATATAGAATTTCAAAAGAAGAATTGAAATATGAAATTTGAATAGAGATTTAAATAGAAATTCAAGTATTGAATTTGAATATCCAATAGAAAAGGAATTGGGATTTGAAATATAGAATTCAAATAAAAGGGTGAGATTGGAATTTGAATCAATGGTATTCGGAAAAAGAATTTGAAATGGAATTCGAATAAAGAATTTGAATGGAATTCGAATAAAGAATTTGAAATGGAATTCGAATAAAGGATTTCAAATGGGATTTGAATACAGGATTTAAAACTATGGAATTTGAAATGTAAAGATTCAAATGGAATTTGAAATATATCTGAATATATATATTAGATGAAGTTGAATCCATTTTAAAAGAAGTTTAAAGTTTAAAGTTTATATATATAAATATAATTAAAACGAACTCGCCGCAGCGCTGCAGTTCGTAAAATAGCGATTCGAACTTCAATTGAGTATACAGAACGCAATTGAAGTCGGAATTCTTCGAAACAAGAAACGTCAGGACCGGTTTGATAATAGTTTTCTAATGAAGGAGAAAAATCTGAATTTCGTCGAATAGATTTTGAGTTATATCAAAATCAAATTTTCAGAAAAGCAGCGCCAGAACCATTATAAAACCATAACGGTTTATTTAATGATATTAAAGGATTTTAAGCAATATAAAAATCGAAATTTCTATTTAGAAAAATCCAGATGTGAGTTATAAAATATATGTGAACTCCAGTGGAGTAATAGGTTGATTTTTGAAACAGAAATCAGATTTTTGATTTATTGAATGGAGGTAACTAATTCGAATAGAAATTAGTTAATGAGATTTCGAATTAACATTGGGCTTTGAATAAGCGAATTCGATTTGAAAATTTATATTCGAAATCAAAAAGGAAACTAGAATTGAAATTGAAATTCAATTTGGTTATGAACGAGTTAAATATTTTATTTGAACATGTTATGTTCAAACAAAGAAGTGAAATATGCAAAAAGGGCTAATTAAAGAATAATTAAGCGAAACCGAATTCAAACGATTCAAATTTGAATTCAAACGAATGGATTGAGTGAATTGAATTGGAAACAGGTGAACATGTGTAAGCAGGTTTGTTATGAAGCATATGAAGATTTAAATTTATGTGCTCGACAAAAAGGTACATGTTTAATTCATATATGAGATTTATGCGCCGTATCGGCAAGCCGCTTGGCTTCTTCTTTTTCTTTTTGAGATTAGAAGGACCGGGAAAGCTATTTGAAATTTCCCGATGCTCCCGATACAGGGGAGGTTATGGCGAAATTTTCCGGAAATTTAAGGAGTTAGAATATTTTTAAGATATTTTGATAATTAGAAATCATTGTATCGACGTATTGAATTCGATAGTAAAGTGAATATAAAAATCGAATGATGTAAACAAAAGGGGATAGAGATAAATGATTGAAATTGTTTTCAATTGCAAATAGAGATATTTTCTAATATATAGAAAATAAAAGAAGTTAATGTTTGGAAACGTTTTCCAAATGACATAAGAGGCGGAGATGATTATTGAAATATTTGGTTAACAAATATTGATAAGGAAATGGAGAAGAGATTTAATTAATGAAATATTAATTAAAGGGCCCAGTGATTTGTTTGATATGTTGGATGAACACTTGTTTTTATTCGATAGTTAAATCACAGACTATCGAAGTTTTTGACCCTCGTTGTCAATATGGAGAGACCGGTTGGATTATTATCCGAAGAACCACTCCGTATTGGCATAAGCGTTGCGAACCAAGTATGCTGGATATATTGAAGACGGAGTAAAGTGCCAGGGCTTTTTCTATTAACAGAAATAGTGCCTTCGGTTTCGTTCAATCCCAGAACGAACGTAAATGGACGAATGTCTGACAAAGTATTTCCAATGATCAAATGGGTTGGTCTGTATGAATATATATGGTTGCAACGGATTTATCCCTTAGCATAATATCCAGAATATTTGTGCAAACTCAACTAGTGATTAACGGATCTGACAATGTGGCATTCAAAGTGATTGTGCTATCAACGAATGGTAAGTATTCGTAGCCTCAGGCCTCAACAACCGGGAAAGGACAAAAATCGGGCAGGCAGCATGGCTATGTGGGTCGCACCCATTAGGGTGTATAATCACCTATCTAGAGAAATTCCTTTTGTTTCTAAATCTATCGATTCTGCCCATTCGGGAAACGGTGGTTTGAGTCCAACCGTTGGTGATATACATTCGATACACTCAAGCGAAATGAGTGGTCGGTCATGTGTGGGCCGGGTTGCAAGATGTTCTTGTTGAACCCAGTGTATTCCTCTCTAGAGATACATCATCGGAAGGTGGTTCCATACCTTGTCATAGTTGGAATCCAATCTCCAATAAGCGCCATGCGGTTTGTGATTTTATACTATTTATGTGGAGCGTGAGATGCAAGCGTTCTGCTATTTGGTTATTTACTTGATGTAGACATTACTATAATATCACTGGATTTTCGTATCAAAGTGTTTTGGGTTATAGTAAGGTAAAAACCGTCCGTGTTTATGTGTGGGCTGGTCTTACTATTATCTTTTCTTTTGAAAGGATTTTTAAAGTTAAACAAGTGGTTGGAGTTTACTCACACCAGTCCCATGACTGACCCAGAGTTTATTTTGTTTTGTTTTCCCTAAACTCTTGGGTGCCCAAATTTGTACGGGCAGTCAAGTGTTTCAGGCTTTTACAGATACACTTGGAGGAGCTTGAAGCAGGAGGCTTCAACGTTAGTTATTTCGAGTTACTTCCGCTGAATCAAATGTTATGTGTACTCTGATGATGGTATGTATATATGTACAGAACAGATTTGTATTTCAAAGCTTATGTGATATAATATTATTTTTTTTTCGTTCCGCTGTGAGTTGTGATCTTCGTTTTTCTCCTATTCTAAGTTCTCTATCTTATCTATTCTCACCCTCTATCTTCTTTCTAATAATGAGTCGTATTTCTGTGTTATTTGGGTTGGACGTGTGGTGTATTTAGTCAACTCAGATAGCCGGATTTGCGGGTCGTTTCAGAAAGATAAGATAGAAACTTAGAATAGAAGAAGAAGAAGAACACAACATCAGAGTAACATGAACCTCACAGCGGAACGAATAACATATAATAGATAACGTAGCTTTGAAATATAAATCTGTACTTGAATATACATATCATTTTCAAAGTATAGCACTTACAACACAGCGGAAATAAACTATAGCTATATGATCCTGAAGCCTCCTTCTCCAGCTCTTCAAGTATCTGTAAATCCCGACTACTTGACTGCCCGTACAAAATTGGGCACCCAAGAGTTTAGGGAAAACAAAACAAAATAAACTCCGGGTCAGTCATGGGACTGGTGTGAGTAAAACAGTTTAAGCAGGTAAATGATATCTCATAAGACCACGCTGTATAACGAAACGGGTTTTTCCCTTATGAGAATCCAAATTATCTTTATATCAGAAACCTTTTGATATTATAATAATGTCTATCAACCACAATATAATAATCATCTAGCAGAAACGCTTTCGTCTCACGTTCTACATATATATTATGCAATCAAAACCGCAAGCACGTATTGGGTAATGGATTTTGAACTATGATAAGGTATGGAACCTCATTTCTCTAGTGTACCTCTAGAAAGGAATATGCTGGGTTCAACAAGAACATCTTGCAACCCGGCCACACATGACCGACCACTCATTTCGCTTGACTGTATTGAATGTATATCACCAATGGTTGGGATCAACAACCGTTTCCCGAATGGGACAGCATCAACAATAGATTTTTAGAAGTAAATGAAAACTCTAGATCAGGTGATTATACACCCTACTTCGGAGTGACCGACTTAGCTATGCTACCTGCCCGATTTCTGTCATTTACCGGATGTGAGGCTAGAAGCTACGCTTTATCATCACACCAGATTCACTTCGAATGCCACATCGCCAAATCCATCAAATCACCGATTGACGTCCTAACAATACATTATGTGTTAGCTAAAAGAAGTTTCCTTCTCCGCTTCCACTCTTGGTACGGTTGGAGAAATCAATATACGTGATCGTCTGGAAATACTCTATCAAACATCCGTCCATACAAGTCATCCAGGAGCAGGATGAACCGAAGGCACTATTCAGTACATTCATCTTAGGCACTGTTATCTAAGACTTATACAATAGCCCTTGCACTTTGCTCCATTTTCAATTATCTTTGGCATATATAATTCGCAACGCTTATGCCAATACAGAGTGGTTCTTTGGTTAATAATCCAACCGGTCTCTCCATATTAACAACGTTAAAATGGTCAAAACTTCGATAGTCTGTGATTTAACCATCAAACAAAAATAGGTGTGCAAACAACGATATTATTTCCAAATGGAAATTCTATCAATCAATCATATATATATATATCCTTATTTTCTATGTTTAGAAAATATATGTTATTAACACGGGAAAACATTTCCACCGTTTATTTACATATCACTATCATTTCACAACTATCAGTCCTTGACTGTAAACTAGTAGGAGAACAATTCTCTAAGTATAAACCCCGAAGGCCGAAACCAACTTCAGATCGATACTCAGAAAACTATTCAACTTAACAAATCTCTAGTCAGTTTCTAATCTTGTTTAACTCTATTTCTTTACCTCTATTCGATTTACTCTATTTGATTAACTCAAATTCGAATAACTTATATTCTATTATTTCTTATTGATTTACTCTAACTGATTAACTCTAATTGATTTAACTCTTTTAACTCTATTTGATTAAACTATATTCGAATAACTCCCCTTTAACTCTATTTATTTAACAAATAAATATCTCCTTTTAATTCTATTTATTTATACAAATACATATCTCCTTATCTCATCCTATTTATTTTACAAATAAATATTCCATTATCTTATCTTATTTATTTACTAAATAAATAAACTCACTTTATAAATATTCTATTTATAAAGATTTCTTTCCTTTATAATTCCCACTTAAACGTATTTTCTATTTATAAATAATCCATTTATAAATATTCCTATTTATAAATATCCTATTTATAAATATTCTCTTTTGTAAAATCCTCTGATTTTATAAATATCCTCTTTTCAGTATTCACTTTGATAAATTCCCCTTTTCTCCAAATTCCGGTATGTTATGGTGTTTAACATATCAAATTTCGATGTCCAATATCGTCCATACACACACAATCAACAATAGATTATAAACCACATCATATATCACAATATATGAAAATAACAAAATAGCTATTGAGGAATCCAGTAGGATTCCTCCAACCTATTTCCCTGCATCCACAGATGTTACACAATAAATTCAACATCACTTTCAGTTCCATATGATATATTCTGTTAAACAGAATCAATATAGAAATTCAACTAACTGACTAGCAGTTCAATGAAACAGTCAACACACAGTCAATCAGCCAATATTTAACAGTTCTAAAAATACAACCTGAAATTATAAACTGTTCAGAGTTAGTGAGATTTACTTACATTGGACGCTCATCGTTCATAACAATAACCATCGCTTGGTTCAGACGGACAATTTATTTTGCCATAAATTGTAACGAGCACCAATAGATTTCTAAGTGGTTCCTTGTTGTAGCTCTCGTCTGTATGATCCTATCGAATCTTGTTTCATTCTAAAACAACGGCCCATCCCACCAACAAAAGCCCACACCCCCGCATCAACTCAAAACCGTCCAGTTGAAAGTCTTCTTCCCCGAAGCCGCAAAAATCCAGCTCCAGAATTTTCACTGCCATTTCAATGTCTCCTCAAGCCCTCGTCCTACTATTTCTCTCGAAACCTTCCACCCAGTATTTCTCCAGTACCATACTCGTTCACGCCAAAAATAGAAGACTATTCCTTATTCTCGCATAGACAAATGCCTTTTCCAAATCTCATTTGAAACACTACTCACCTTTACAGGCAAGAAACCCATCAACACCAACTCTCGATCACCCACCAAGCTGCCATTCCTCTTTTCGGATCGAACCCAAACAACCCTCTCCAGTTCGAAATCATCACCCCACAGTATTGTTCTTCCGTTCATCATCCTCAAGCCCAAAAACTCCTCACCCTGCTCCAGGCGAGAGCGACTTCTCCCATGATTCAACAAACAAGCTCCAAAAAAAAAACTTCGAACAGAAAAATCATGTCCAACGCAAGCTTCCCGACTTCGCCGGATATCAGTCAACCCCAAAACAAACTCAAACTATCTGACTCCCTCATCAGATTCACTAACAAGTAACAAGACTTCCATCACTTTCGAAAATACCTGTGCAGACTTCCTTGAACCACGCATCAACCCACCTCTAACCCCTTTCCGATCTCAGAATGGCCTCCGATCTCCCCAGGATCAAGAAATAATCGACCCTATTATTGCTGTGAAAAATCTCGAACTGCAGACGAGCGTCGAACCACACAAAATGGACACAGAATCGAAGAGGGAGACTCAAGAAGTTCGGATGGCCTTGTTTGGTGATTTAAGGAGTTTGAATTGATTTTTAATTGATTTATGAAGCTCGAGAAATCTTTTGCTGAAGAAATGCTTGGTGGCGGCTAAGTGATTTGAGAACGGGATTTAGGTTTTGCTTTTATAGTAATTTGGTTTTTTTCATTTGTATTTCATGTTCAAGCGGCTGAGAACACTTGAACATGGCCTTCCTTTGGTCCAAATGACTTAGGATAATTTAGGATAGATATTTTGTTTTAATTTCTTAACTCAGAAGTACCGTACCCTATTACGTAAAACTCGGTTTAGTTACATACTGCTACAGATAGAAATACAAATGCCATTGTGATGAGCGAGGTGTCTCGACTCTAGAAATATAAAAATATCGGTAGGTTAACTTATATTATGAAACCCCAAAATGTTGTTACAGGGTGCAAAACACTCCAAATTAAAAGTCGCGTATTTAATTAATTAGAAATAACAGTAAAATTCTAAAAATTAAATTATCACTATGTCTCAAAAGAACCTTGTCTAAATTCAAACCCGATCTCTAGTTATCTAGAATAAACCGATACGGTCGATAAACGATTCTATAACGGTTATTTTAAAATTTGATTTGCACATATCTCAAAATCTACACAACGAAATCCTTATTTTTCTCATCCACTAGAAAGACATACTCCACAAACTCCGTACGTTTCTTGTTTTACAGAAATCCGGCTTAAAACGAATCTATACCTTCAGTTGAAGTTCAAATCGCCTAATAGCGAACTGCCACGCCATTTCGAGCTCGATTTTAATTATAATATAATTATACGTTCAAACTGTCATTCAAATAATATATTCGTTATTCCAATTCAATTCTATACTGAATTAAATATCATAGATGATCCAGTTCACACCATATCGCCATTTCAGCCAATTCTGATTATTTCAGAATTAAATATATTATTTAATTCATTATTTTAATTAAATATTCACCATTATTTAATTCAACGACCATTAAATCCTTCTAACCCCCTTTCAAATAATTAAATAAATAAATTATTATACCGTTGAAAATGCGGGTCATTACATCTGGCCCTTAAAAATGGAAATTTTGCAAATGACCTCGGTTTTCGACGAAACCACTTTTGTTGGATCCGTGATGTCATGTTATTGCTAGATTTCAAAATTCATAATTTTTCGCATCAATATGTGAGCGTGGCAAAGAAAAACGCGTTTGACCAGTTTTAGTTGATTTTAATCGAATGGAAAATGGCCATTTTTCAAACGATCTCAGAATTTAACGAAACTAGTTTTGTTAGGACCGTATCGTCAATACGAAGTTAGAAAATATTTTTCGAGAATTTTTAGAGTTTGTATGTGGCCTCGGTAAATTAAAATGCGCGTTCAAATTCAATATATAGAGATATATTTTGATTTGTACGGGAACTGGTCGAAACAGTCGAATCAGCCTACGATACATATCCCATTGTGTTCGGAATGGGGGTAATTAGCTGTGGATGATAGGCGGTGGGTTTGATTTTTAATTCAAAATAAAAAGTGGCTTTTTGAAATTAAATAATTAAAATAAAAAAATAAAAAAACCCTCTCCCTCTCTTTAACTTCTCAAACCCCCCCCCCCCCCGGTTCATTTTAAAAATTAAAACAAAAACAAAAAAAACCGACCCCTTGTTGCAAATCAACGCCGCCACCCACCCTCCGAACACCGCGCCGGTCGCGCACCCCCTCACACGCCGATCGCCACCCCCTGGCCTCCCCATCGTGCCACCTCAGCCCCCCCTTTCGATCGATGAGACCCCTCAAACCCGTCGCCCCAAACCCTAGCGTGCGCCCTCATCAGCAACCGCCACCCCCTCATTACCCCGTGACGCTAGCATCTCCCTCTCCTTCTAAACTCCATTTTCAACAAATAAAAAGGGTGAGTTTTTCTATTTTATTTATACAATTTTCTTTTCAGTTTTATATAATTTTGTAAACAAAATGTTAGTATTTTTATTAATACAAAGATAGTATTTTTCATTGTAGAAGAATATAATTTTTTACAGTATAAAGATATGGTTTTTATCGTATAAAGAAATTATATTTAGAAAAGTAAAAATGAGATTTTTATTCATATGGTAGCGAATTTAAAAATATAATTTTTATATAAGTAAGAAGAATAAAAATATGATTTTTATATTATAGAAAGAATAAAAATATGATTTTTATATTATAGAAAGAATAAAAATATGATTTTTATATAATGTAGATATTAAAGATATGATTTTTATTATATATATGTTGAAATGAAAATGTGATTTTTATCGCGGTTATATGAAAATTCGATCTTTATATTAGAAGTAGATATAAAAATATAATTTTTATATAGAGAATAGCGTGATAAAAATATGATCTTTATTATATGAACACCGTTATAAAAATAGAATTTATATCTATATAGTAGCGGTGTAAAAATAGAATTTTTATCTATATAGTAGCGGTGTAAAAATAGAATTTTTATCTATATAGTAGCGGTGTGAAAACAAAATTTTTATCTGCATAGCAACAATATAAAAATGTGATTTTTATATATGTAGTGGCTACGGACAATGAATTTGACAAGAGGCGAGCACGATGCAGATTTCTACATATGAAGAGTCGTGGCGTTTGGTTTAGCTTAGGTGAGAAATTCTCACTTTAAACTTTATTTTCTAGTTATAAAAATATATTCTAGGATGCAGACGGTGATTAGCAGCACCTGACACCCGTCGTCCACAGACCATGGACGACTTGTATGCTTGTTTGATGTGTTGTGAAGTTTGTTTGTGATGTTGATGTGAAATTGATAAATATATATTCATGTGCTGAAATAAATTAATTATCGTTAAAAATATAATTTTTAACGTGAATGTGATTAAATAAATATTCATTTACAAACCCGACGATTTGTTTATGTACACCTATTTGCAGGATATTGATTGGGACGATAAATTTTACACGTCGCCCAACTGCACAAATAATATTCGGTGTTTGTGGATTGAAACCCCACACGGGTGTTGGGATGATATTTGGCATACACTAATTCCAATTATTTAGTTGTATGTCGATCGATTGGTCGACAGACTGTGTGAGCGTTAATTATTTATATTTAATGCTTATGCATTTGTGTGGTGCACTTTGGATGATGGTTGATTATTTATCGTTGCTATTATATACATGTGTTGTATGTAATCCATATAATTATATGGTAATTGATTGGGCCTCATTCCAATTGGGAAAATAAAGAATATTGTAAAACAAAGATTCATGTGTTGACAGTACTCATGTGTTGAGATTAGTCATGCGTTGAAAAAAAATATAGATTCATGTGTTGAACGAAATATTTTAACAATAAAATTTACATCTTTATCATATATAAAATTAGAAACTAACTGGAAAATAGATAAGATGAGTGGTCTCCTGGATATTGATCTGATGTTGGTTTCGGCCTTCGAGGTTAATATTTAGGGAATTGCTCTCTTGCTAATTTACGGTTGGAGTCTGATTAAAAATTAAACGATAGAAATCATAATTTTATAAAATATAAGAATAACAAAAATAGTCACGTGTTGACAGTACTCATGTGTTGAGATTAATCATGTGTTGAAAGAAATATAGATTCATGTGTTGAATAGAATAAATATTCATTTGTTGAATAGAATAACGAAGTTATTGAAAAATATAAAGCCGTGTTGATTAGAGATGCACTATTTTGGCGCGAACGATATTTATATCGATTATATTCGTTTTTATAAGGAATATTGAAAAGAGATTAAAAATCGAATATTTAGAAAATGAATTCGAATTGAATTGAAAAGAAAATGAATTTGAATTGAATTGAAAAGAAAATGAATTCGAATTGAATTGAAAAGAAAATGAATTCGAATTGAATTGAATTGAAAAGAAAATGAATTCGAATTGAATTGAAAAGAAAATGAATTCGAATTGAATTGAATATAAAATGAATTCGCATTGAATTGAATATAAAATGAATTCGAATTGAAATGAATTCAAATCGAATTGAAATTGAATTAAATAGAAATGCAATTGGAAATCGAATTGAAATCGATTTGGAATGAATTCAAATCGAATTGAAAATGAACTGAAATAAAATTGAAATCGATTTGAATTGAAATCAAATAGAAATGAATGTAAAAAGAATTTATAATGGAAAATTCAATTTTGATTTGAATTTGAAATGAAAGTTGAAATTGTTTTTGAAACAAATTTGAAACGATTTATAAAATTCGTTTTAAAAGGAAATCGATGAAATATATATAATATATGTATTATATACATAATGGCCTGAATAGAATGCGTCGTGCCGCGGTAGTTCATGAATTTCGACCATTGACTTCGAACGGACATTACGGGAGATCCGACCGTCAGATTCTCCTAAAACCAGAACCTTGGGTTCGTATCGAAAAGAGCTTTCTAACGAATACAAGAAATTTGAAACATGACGGTTGGATTTGGAGATACGTCCAAATCAATTTCAGAAAAGGTCATTGTAAGTGCAATTCGATGGCCGTTATTGGAAATCGACTGTACGGGGCTTGATAAAATTACCAAAAATATCAATAATTTGTGTAAAATCATAAGAAATGATTTGTGAAGAATTAGGATGAAAAACTCCATATTTGAAAAGATAAAAATAGATTTTTATCGAAATGAACTAGTTTTGAACTAGAATTAAAATCCAATTATTTTCAAATAAATAAATTGGATTGGAAATGGGTTTTAAATAACCAAAATTTCCGATATATGAATTGGAATGGATTTTAATCGAAATTGTCTTTGGAATATTTCGATATTAGATTCCGCGATTATACAGATATTTTGGAGGAAATTTGGAAGATATATTTTATATCGTTATTTCCAAAGCGATATCTGTGGGTTTCAGAATTTGATATTGAATATAAGCTGATATATTTTCTATATAGAGCCTTGTATTTAATATCAAATGGGATTTGGGTTTATCGTGAACGGTGTTTTAAATAACACTTGTTCTTTAACCCGATAATAAATAGAATGTGATTTGGGTTTATCGTGAACTGTGTTTTAAATGACATTAGTTCTTTAACCCAGTAAAAGGAGTTTTAATGAATCTGTAATTAGATTGAAATGTGAATTGATAATTTAAATTATCAAATTTGGAAAATGAGCGAGAATGGAGTATCACCAGTTTTGCTCCAAAGCGATAGTTAAATCTTAAGTTAGATTTGAACGTGAAATGGTAATTAATTTTACCGATAACACTGTGGTGTTAGATATGGAGTATTACCAGTTTTGCTTCATGGGATGAATAGGTTGGGATTGGGAAATAAAATAAATAATTACTTCGGTGTGGTTTGCTAATCCCGACTAGTTTGGAAAACCTTAACATGGTTTGAAATGACATCCAAAGAATAAATTTAAAAGAATTTATCTTTGATAAAACTAATGGGAACCTTTCCCTAAGAATGTGAAATTTAGAAACTAACTATAGGTTAGCTAAGAAGAATGGTTTCCTGGGTATTGTAACAACACGTATTTTAATATAATGTTAAAACCGTAAATCAATGCAGAATTAATTTTTAAAATAATAATCAAGGGAAACGGGTTACGCCATTGCGTTCGTCTCGGAATTCTGCTTGAAATAGAGTCTGAGATTGCGTAAAACGGATACCGTACGAAGAAGATATGGACGAATGTAACACCCCGTAATTCAGATAATATTAATATTCACAAATTAAAGAATAACTAATCTCAGACATGAGAATTGTGGGAAACGGGTTGCGCCATTGTGTTCGTCTCGGAATTCTAGTTGAAATAGTGTTCGAGTTTGCGTGATTTGGACTTCGTACGAAGAAGTTATGGCCATCGGAAGTTTCTGAAAATTTAAAACAGCTAGCAGGAAATTTAAAATTCAAAATTCGAAGTCAAATAGGCTAGGCGGGAAATTTCCCGCCCAGCACCCCAGGTCGACTAGGGAGTCGACTGGGCAGTCGACACCCCAGGGGGAGTCGACTGGGCAGTCGACACCCCACGGACCAGGTCGACTGGGCAGTCGACACCCCAGGGGGAGTCGACTGGGCAGTCGACACCCCAGGGACTAGGTCGACTGCGCAGTCGACCTGGGTGTCGACCTGGTCTGGCGGCTAGGGTTTCGGGCTGGCCTGTTTTTAATGGACTAATTACCCATTAGGGTTTCTGACCAAATCTGGTTGGCTGGGATTAGTGCTGAGTTAATCTGACGGTCTAAAATAAGTCCTAACTCTATAAATACCTAGGTAGTCTCTCACCCTAATTCATAAGAAAAATAGAATAGTTACCGTTATACCGTCGCCATGGAAATCAATGGAGCCGCCGCCAACTAAGAAGGAAGAAAAGCTAATTCAATTCTAATTCTCTCAACCCTAAAGCAAAGCAAAACTCTCTCTTTTCTTCTCTAAATTGTGAGTATGATGATCTTAACAAGATTATTTTTATTTTAATTAGATTGAGTTATGAATGGATTATGAGTAGATGATGTGAATTATCATATATGTTGTTGTAAACCCCTTTTGCTATCATGTATGTTGTAAATCCAATGTTATGTGATGATGATATCTTATATGTTGTAAATCATGCTATGGTGATGTTATGTATGTTGAAAGTTTCTATGCTAAGTTGTGATAAATCATACATGTTGAAAAGGCCATGATGTTACCATATATGCTAGTTAGTTCATATTAATTAAATCGTCATGTTTGGGCTATGTTGATCTATATGACAAGTTACATATGCAAGTTAGATTGATTAGAAAAGCTATGAACATATGCCATGACATCTATTATGACATCTAGAATTATGCTATGATATATGTGATATCCTATGCTAGTTCACACCATCATTATGTTGCCTAAAAACCCCATATGCAAGTTTATGTATAGATTTGGGCTATGATCATATCATGTAAATTGTGACCTTTAACAAGTTGACACCTTTAGATCCTTAACATGTGTAGTTTATGCAAGTTTCACCCCTATTATGATTAGATTCATTTGAATTGTACATATGTTGTGATAATTTATTTTTGTGCTATAAGTTAGACTATTCGAGTCTAACATATATTCTGCGTTGAATAAGCAAACGTATAAACGTGGGTAGGGGTAATATTAAGGATTTAATAATAAGAAGTTGGGGTGCAATTGATATGATTTTGCATGCCATAAGTGGATGGCCATAATTGAGTCAATTATGGACACCATTAAAAGTTGACTTAATTAATAATTTGAATAGGGAATTATTAAAACTGGGGTAAAAGATTTTAAGTGTTAATCAATGCTTAGGACACGAGGTTGGACTCGTTTGTGACGTAAACCTGCCCGGACCCGCCCGGCAAATCTAGTGGTCACAAATGTCAGCCCAATATGAGAGGTCCTAGGCCTAAACTAAAGCATAACAGTTGTAAAGACACGAGGTTAGACTCTTTTATGGTGTAAGACTGCCCGGACCCGCCCGGCAAATCCAGCTGCCATAAATGCCAGTCTAATGTGAGAGGTCTTTATGAGGTTATGGCCTGAATGAATTAAGACATACTTAACCAGATAAACATGTAAAGTGGGACATGGGGGTTAAGTAGGTGCCTTGGGTGGCACGAGGAATCTTGGGGGTGCCCTTAGTGGCATGTGAAATACGCTTAGTAAGACTTAACCAAACACACATGTAAATGAACATGACTAAGAGGGCTAAGTGGGATATACTAGTGATAAGCTTGGGTGGGTAGCTTGTGGGGGCCCATTTCGACCAGTATCCCAAACGTATCTTTGTGGGCTCGACCCAAGTCGAGGACAGGACACGCATGCTGGGTTTGACTGTAAGAGGCCAAAACGGGGAGCGGTGGCAACGCAAGTCCAACGGGTTTCATATGCGTGTGTGGACCCGGGCTGGTAGATAAGACATTGTTGCATCGTGTAGGTATAAGCCTTGCATTCTCAAGTTGTATCGGGTTGCCACTTTAGGGGAGTGATACACCCCACTGTGGGGCCAGCACGGGTATCTACGAGTAGGGAGCCGATCGAAAGTGGATAGTGGGGTACACCTAGTGGAGATAGGGGCAGACGGCACCTATGTAGTCAACTAGGGGTACGTAAGGCTATTTATAAAGTTTCTATGTGAAGCAAGTGGGATCAAACAATAGGATGACTGGTGCGGTGCAGTGTAGTAATGTGCGGTGCAGTGTAGTAATGTGCGGTGCAGTGTAGTAATCATTCGTTAGTAATTAGGTGTGCCTTTACAATTGTCTTTAACGTTATCTTAAACGCTATCTTTATCTTCCTAAGAGTTCATAGACATTTACTTGTCTTCCAGCTTATGCCTTAGTCTAGTTATTTTGATAATAGTATTGTTAGTATTATCATACTCGCCAGACTTTATGTTTGATCCCTTCCATTTCTATCCTTTTCCCCCTCCAGGTCCTCAGGTTGGGCCCAGCTCTAGTGGAGTTTGATTGGATTTCTTCAAATCTTTGGAAAGCTTGGACCCTTGAAGTAAAGTCCAGCTTGTTATCTTCTTTAATGGCTATTTGTGTAATGGGATTATGTATTTTGTTTTTATGAAGATGGATAATGTACTTGACTCTGATTAATGGTTTTGTGATGTAATAAACATGTTTAATTTCCGCTGCAATAAAATGAAGTTTTAGATTTTTCAAGTACCACTTATTATATGTCTTGTTGTAATTTTTCTGTTCTATATTCACTTAAAACCTCCATGGAAGTTAATGCATTCCCTTTGTGAGTGACATTAATGGACGTGGGGTGTTACACGTGGTATCAGAGCTTAAGGTTACAAGAACAGATAATTTTTTTAGAGAAATAGTCATTTTTGGAAGAAGTGTTTTCAAAAACATGTTTTCATGAGAAATTTAAAGAGAAAAGTTTTTAAGAAAAACATAATCCCCAAATAGCCATATATCTTTATCTTTCGAATTCTCCATTTTGAATCTTTCCTTTTTCGTTTCAGCATGGCTGAAGATCTTAATCTACCCGACGGTGTAACGATACCAGGATGGTATAGGAAGTTATTAGAGGCTAGGGCCGCTGCAGGTCCAGCCAATGTTCCTCCACCAACAGTTGCACCCGTTCCTCCTCCTCCTCGTCGCGTAGATACTTTTGCAAAGGCGTGCAAGGAATTCAAGGCTATGGGTGGGAAACCATTTCAAGGGTCAGAAACGTTTGTGGAAGCTAGAGATTGGCTTAAGGAGGTGGAAGAATTGCTAGAAATCTTTGAAGTAGAAGAAGGGAGGAGAGTTTGATTAGCAGCTTGGTTGATGAAGGGAGAGGCCTCGTTTTGGTGGGAGGTTACTAATGGGGAGCATCCTGTTGACTCTTGGGTGGATTTCAGACGTAGGTTCGAGGCGAAGTTTCTCTCAAGGGCGGAAGAAAATCTATATATGGAAAGGTTCTTGACATTGAAGCAAGGAAGCTCATCAGTGAAAGAATATGTCAATAAATTTAATCAGTTAGCAAGGTTTGGCTTGGACTTAGTGAACACGCCGGAGAAGAAGGCGCTGAGGTTCGTGAATGGCTTGAATGAACCATTGCAAGGGTTGGCTATGACCCACATCCCTATGGGGGCCACCTTTGAGAAGTTAGTAGAAATGGCGCTCATGCATGAGGAGAAAAGCGCTAAAGCTGATAAGGCACCCGAGAAGAAGGGGGATCAGAAGAAACCACAACAGCAAAACAAGAAGGGTGGTAAAGACAATAACGGCAAGGGAAAGAAGAAATGTTTTAACTGTGGGACACCAGGCAATCTCAGCAAGGATTGCCGGAAAAAAAAAAGACAGGCTGTTTTCATTGTGGCGATGCGGTACATTTAGTGAAGGACTGCCCAATGAAGGGGCAGAGGGCAGGAGCTACCTCGGGAGGACAGGTGCAGGCTCTTATGGCACCAGGGCAGGCTAAGGGACAAGTTCAGGCTCTCGCGGTCCCACCGCTGCAAGAACGGGGTAGAACCATTTCTGTTGAAAGCTTAGTTTTTCTGTTTGATCATCCTGTCCGTACCTTATTCGATTCGGGCGCATCACATTCGTTTATCTCTACATCATTAGTTGAATCACTGCAATTAAACACCAGTTTAGTAGAGGATCCCTTAGTTGTTTCGAATCCAATAGGGGGCTCAGGTTATTTTCCATGATGTGTTTGGATTTGAAAATTTCCATACTTAGCGTTGAATTTAGATGTGATGCTTATGTGTTGGGCTTCACGGGCTATGGGATAATTTTAGGAATGGATTGGTTATCCAGAAATGGGGTCGTTCTTGATTGTGAAAGGAGAGTACTTAGGCTCATGACTCGCCTTGGCAACACTCTCGAAATCTTTTGTAATCCCATAAATTCTGTTATGCTAAGTTATCTAGAATCGCTTGACGCGTCTAAGGAAAATCTACGATCTGTTAGAGTGGCCCGAGAATATTCGGATGTGTTTGAGGAGGTGAAGGGCTTGGCTCTGAAGCGGGAAATAGATTTTCGAATATATATTGTGGATAATGCGAAACCAGTATCTTTGCCAGTACGCCACATGGTTCCACGTGAAAGGAGGGAACTCGATAAGCAAGTGAAGGAGTTTCTTGAGAAGGGGTTCATAAGACGAAGTATATCGGAGTGGGGTGCTCAAGTAGTATTTGCCACGAAGACGGATGGGTCCCTTAGACTGTGTGTGGACTATAGAGAACTTAATAAACTTACTAAGAAGAACAGAAACCTACTGCCGAGGATTGACGATCTCTTTGATCAGTTAGTTGGCGCCTCAGTGTTTTCACAGTTGGACTTAGCCACTGGTTTCCATCAGTTGAGAGTGGCTGAGGATAGCATTGACAAGACTGCCTTTAGGACTCCGGACGGTTTCTATGAATGGCTAGTGATGCCCTTCGGTTTGACAAACGCCCCCGCATACTTTGTTGATTTGATGAGAAGGGTGTTTAGGGAGTATCTTAACAAATTTGTGGTAGTCTTTGTAGATGACATCTTGATCTTTTCTAAGGATGAAGAAGAGCATGCCCTACATCTTAGGGAAGTGTTGGAGACTCTTCGAGCGCATAAGCTTAAAGCTAAATTTTCTAAGTGTCACTTTTGGAGGAAGGAAGTACGGTTCTTAGGACACGTGGTTTCCAAAGAAGGGATAGTTGTGGATCCCGCGAAGGTGGTGGCCATCCAAGATTGGAAGGTCCCTAAAAATGCTACCGAAGTGAGAAGTTTCTTGGGGTTGGCTGGCTACTATAGGAAGTTTATCAAAGACTTCGCAAAGATATCAGCTCCGTTGACACGCTTGACGAAGAAGAACCTAGTTTTCACATGGGACGTAGATTGTGATGATGCGTTCCAACGTTTAAAGAGAGCTTTGACTTCAGCCCCAGTCTTAGTATTGCCAGACGGGAGTAAGCCATTTACCGTTTATACTGACACTTGTTGGACAGGACTATGCGTATTCTTAATGCAAGAGGGCAAGGTAATAGCCTATGGTGGAAGGCAGTTGAGAGCGCATGAGAAGAATTACCCCGCACATGACCTAGAGTTGGCCGCTATTGTTTTTGCACTTAAGTCTTGGCGTCATTATCTTCTTGGCGAGAAATTCGAACTATTCACTGACCACAAATCTTTAAAATACTTATTTTCTCAGAAGGACTTGAACTTAAGGCAGCAAAGATGGATGGAGTTCTTAGCATCCTACGACTTCGAGATAGCATATACCCCTGGCAAGGGTAACGTGGTGGCGGACACCTTAAGTAGAAAAAGATTATCTTTAAGTACTTTGTTTGTTGAGCGGCGAAACTCAGAATTTATTTCGATGTTTGATTTTAGACCTTCCGTTGATTTCGTACCCGGTTTGCTAGCATCCTTGGAGGTCAGACCTACGCTTTTGGGACGGATTGGCGAGGCACAGCGAGACGACCCGCAGTTGGTTGAGTTAGTAGAAAAACTCAAAGGAGGGGAGTAATCAAGCCATCTCCGTAGGTATACCCTAGATGATAAGGGTTGGTTACGTAGGGACGATAGACTTTGTGTACCAAAAGATGATGACCTAAGGAAGACTATTCTTGACAAAGCACATCATTCGAAGATGACCATTCATCCCGGCGGGGACAAGATGTACAAAGACATGAAGAGAGTTTACTTTTGGGCCGGCATGAAGAAAGACGTGGCCGAGTTAGTCGCTAGATGCTTGGTGTGCCAACAAGTAAAAGCGGAGCAAAAGAAACCCGGTGGATTGCTTCACCCATTGGAGGTTCCACTATGGAAGTGGGAGAGTGTCTCGATGGATTTTGTGGATGGATTACCAAGATCGACTTGATTCGAAGGAGGAAGAAAGCAGCACAAAATAGGCAGAAATCTTATGCGGATAAGAGGAGGACAGATCTCGAGTTTGAAGTTGGGGACATGGTCTTTGTCAAAGTGTCTCCATTGCGAAACGTTGTTCGCTTTGGGTCCGTTGGGAAATTAGCACCAAGGTTTGTAGGGTCGTTTCCTTTTAAGGAGAGGATTGGACGGATGGCGTATAGAGTGGAGTTGCCCGAGAGACTTAGTGGTGTACATGACGTATTCCATGTGTCACATTCGAGGAAGTGCTTGCACGAAACCGCGGAAGTGGTAGAGCCGAGCTTGCTTAGAGAGGTGGAGATAGAGCGTGATGCAACGATTCGACGAGCTCCTACGCGCATTCTTGGGTCGGAGATCAAGAGGTTGAGGAATCGAGAGGTCAGATTAGTCAAAGTGCAATAGGGAGATGATGAGAGCAATGCTACTTGGGAGACGGAAGAGAAGATGCGTTCACGATACCCTTTTCTTTTTGAGGGTATGTCCTTTAACTTCTCCTTTATCGCTTAGCTTGTACTTATCTTATCTTTAGTATATCCTCTCGCTAGTATCTTTGACCTTTAGTTAAGATAATCCTATGGTTGAAACATGTGTTTGAGACATGTTATGTATGGTGGATGCAAAGTGGATGCAAGTGTTTGCTAGTGGTTGCTCGTGGACGCATATACACACACCATTAGGCACTAGATCGGCTCAGTCACTTCATATTGCATATTGCATATAAATGGATGTATGATGATTGTTTATCATATGGATGCTACATTCAGATGATGATTGTGCACGCATATAGAGATAGTATGTAGCATTAAGGAACTTTTGCATACAGAATAGACGCATGGCACTATCATGGTTTGCATTAAGGAGGTCAACTGAATCAGTGGACCGCCTGATTTTGCATTAGACAAGGAACATATACTCACACTGTGCATTTAAACATAAAAGCATTAGAAGTCTATAAGGACAATGGATGCCTGTGTTTGATGGTCGAGTAGATGGTTGTTTGGATGTTAGGATATACATTCTTCTTAACTTGAAGATTTCGGGGACGAAATACTTTAAGGAGGGGATAATGTAACACCCGGTAAATCAGATAATATTAATATTCACAAATTAAAGAATAACTAATCTTAGATGTGAGAATTGTGGGAAACGGGTTGCGCCATTGTGTTCGTCTCGGAATTCTAGTTGAAATAGAGTCCGAGTTTGCGTGATTTGGACTTCGTATGAAGAAGTTATGGCCATTGGAAGTTTCTGAAAATTTAAAACAGCTAGCAGGAAATTCAAAATTCAAAATTCAAAGTCAAACAGGCTAGGCGGGAAATTTCCCGCCCAGCACCCCAGGTTGACTGGGGAGTCGACTGGGCAGTCGACACCCCAGGGGGAGTCGACTGGGCAGTCGACACCCCAGGGACCAGGTCGACTGCGCAGTCGACCTGGGTGTCGACCTGGTCTGGCGGCTAGGGTTTCTGGCTGGACTGTTTTTAATGGACTAATTACCCATTAGGGTTTCTGACCAAATCTGGTTGGCTGGGATTAGTGCTGAGTTAATCTGACGGTCTAAAATAAGTCCTAACTCTATAAATACCTAGGTAGTCTCTCACCCTAATTCATAAAAAAAATAGAATAGTTACCGTCATACCGTCGCCATGGAAATCAATGGAGTCGCCGCCAACTAAGAAGGAAGAAAAGCTAATTCAGTTCTAATTCTCTCAACCCTAAAGCAAAGCAAAACTCTCTCTTTTCTTCTCTAAATTGTGAGTATGATGATCTTAAAGATTATTATTATTTTAATTAGATTGAGTTATGAATGGATTATGAGTAGATGATGTGAATTATCATATATGTTGTTGTAAACCCCTTTTGCTATCATGTATGTTGTAAATCCAATGTTATGTGATGATGATATCTTATATGTTGTAAATCATGCTATGGTGATGTTATGTATGTCGAAAGTTTCTATGCTAAGTTGTGATAAATCATACATGTTGAAAAGGCCATGATGTTACCATCTATGCTAGTTAGTTCATATTAATTAAATCATCATGTTCGGGCTATGTTGATCTATATGACAAGTTACATATGCAAGCTAGATTGATTAGAAAAGCTATGAACATATGCCATGACATCTATTATGACATCTAGAATTATGCTATGATATATGCGATATCCTATGCTAGTTCACACCATCATTATGTTGCCTAAAAACCCCATATGCAAGTTTATGTATAGATTTGGGCTATGATCATATCATGTAAATTATGACCTTTAACAAGTTGACACCTTTAGATCCTCAACATGTGTAGATTATGCAAGTTTCACCCCTATTATGATTAGATTCATTTGAATTGTCCATATGTTGTGATAATTTATTTTTGTGCGATAAGTAAGACTATTCGAGTCTAACGTATATTCTGCGTTGAATAAGCGAACGTATAAACGTGGGTAGGGGTAATATTAAGGATTTAATAATAAGAAGTTGCGTGCAATTGATATGATTTTGCATGCCATAAGTGGATGGCCATAATTGAGTCAATTAGGGACACCATTAAAAGTTGACTTAATTAATAATTTGAATAGGGAATTATTAAAACTGGGGTAAAAGATTTTAAGTGTTAATCAATGCTTAGGACACGAGGTTGGACTCGTTTGTGACGTAAACCTGCCCGGACCCGCCCAGCAAATCCAGTGGTCACAAATGTCAGCCCAATGTGAGAGGTCCTAGGCCTAAACTAAAGCATAACAGTTGTAAAGACACGAGGTTAGACTCTTTTATGGTGTAAGGCTGCCCGGACCTGCCCGGCAAATCCAGCAGCCATAAATGCCAATCTAATGTGAGAGGTCTTTATGAGGTTATGGCCTGAATGAATTAAGAAATACTTAAACTGATAAACATGTAAAGTGGGACATGGGGGTTAAGTAGGTGCCTTGGGTGGCACGAGGAATCTAGGGGGTGCCCTTAGTGGCATGTGAAATACGATTAGTAAGACTTAACCAAACACACATGTAAATGAACATAACTAAGAGGGTTAAGTGGGATATACTAGTGACAAGCTTAGGTGGGTAGCTTTTGGGGGCCCATTTCGACCAGTATCCCAAACGTATCTTTGTGGGCTCGACCCGAGTCGAGGACGGGACACGCATGCTGGGTTTGACTGTAAGAGGCCAAAACGGGGAGCGGTGGCAACGCAAGTCCAACGGGTTTCATATGCGTGTGTGGACCCGGGCTGGTAGATAAGATGTTGTTGCATCGTGTAGGTATAAGCCGTGCATTCTCAAGTTGTATCGGGTTGCCACTTTAGGGGAGTGATACACCCCACTGTGGGGCCAGCACGGGTATCTACGAGTAGGGAGCCGATCGAAAGTGGGTAGTGGGGTACACCTAGTGGAGATAGGGGCAGACGGCACCTATGTAGTCAGTTAGGGGTACGAAGGCTATTTATAAAGTTTCTGTGTGAAGCAAGTGGGTTCAAACAATAGGCCGACTGGTGCAGTGCAGTGTAGTAATGTGCGGTGCAGTGTTGTAATGTGCGGTGCAGTGTAGTAATGTGCGGTGCAGTGTAGTAATCATTCGTTAGTAATTAGGTGTGCCTTTACCATTGTCTTTAACGTTATCTTAAACGCTATCTTTATCTTCCTAAGAGTTCATAGAAATTTACTTGTCTTCCAGCTTATGCCTTAGTCTAGTTATTTTGATAATAGTATTGTTAGAATTATCATACTCGCCAGACTTTATGTCTGACCCCCTCCATTTCTATCCTTTTCCCCCTCCTGGTCCTCAGGTTGGGCCCAGCTCTAGTGGAGTTTGATTGGATTTCTTCATCTCTTTGGAAAGCTTGGACCCTTGAAGTAAAGTCCAGCTTGTTATCTTCTTTAATGGTTATTTGTGTAATGGGATTATGTATTTTGTTTTTATGAAGATGGATAATGTACTTGACTCTGATTAATGGTTTTGTGATGTAATAAACATGTTTAATTTCCGCTGCAATAAAATGAAGTTTTAGATATTTCAAGTACCACTTATTATCTGTCTTGTTGTAATTTTTCTGTTCTATATCCACTTAAAACGTCCATGGAAGTTAATGCATTCCCTTTGTGAGTGACATTAATGGACGTGGGGTGTTACAACGAATGAAGTTAGGCAGAAAAACCAGAAACCGGTCAGAATGCATTGGCGCACTTGGGAAGTGCACCAGAACAAAATTGCACTGACGCACTTGGGAAGTGCGCCCATGCAATTTTGCATTGGCGCACTTGGTAGGTGCCCCCAGGCCAAGCAGAAACCTGCTTGGTCAGGCCCTGGCTGGCCTGGTCGTATTTTGGTCGAATTTCTGAGCTCTGGTGTGTCACTGGGGCTGACTTGTCATTTTCTGATTGGCTTTTCTTGAGATGGATGGCCTTGATTTCTTCTAGCTTCATCGACGGCTCTAATTAGTTTGAAACCCTATATAAATAGCCTCCTAGCCTTATTCTCTTTACACCATTCTTCTCTAACCTTGTGCTGCTCAAACTCTTGATGATCATGGCTTCTTCTTCTTCCTCTAAATTAAATCAATTAAATTAAAACGCGAAGATTATTTCTTGAAGACTACGCCTAGGAATTAGGGATTTGCTTCTACAATCAAAGCAAGATTCAGCGATTCAACAATTCAACGACAAATTTCTAGACGTGACTTCTGCATCTAAATTTCTTAGACCACGATCTGTAAGTTCCAGTTACTTTTAGATAAAAGCTATAAATCTAAAATGGGCATGTTAAATTGGAATTGATTTATGTATGATTCATAACTATTCTTGTTTTCTTCTTGGATCTTGACTATTGGGAATATTGTCTACGACGTTGAAACTATTGTTAATGGCATAAGACTATGACTATGCCTATGACTGTGAACATAAGACTATGACTATGCCTATGACTGTGAACATAAGAGTACGCCTATGACTGTGAACATAAGACTATGCCTATGCCTATGACTGTGAATATAAGAGTATTGCCTCTAACTATGACAAGGACAATTGTGGCTAATCACCTATGAAGTTATTGTCTAGGATTATGACTATGAAATTGGATCTAAGCTTGACTTTCTATTCAGACCTGTTTTCTTTATTCTTGATTTTGGGATTTTTCTATTTAAGTTAGATCTATCAATGTTCTTGAACCTAGATTATCATTCAAACCTTTTCATGTTCATAATGTTAACAGAGCTATATGCCAGCGATGTTTTAATCAATTTATTCAGTTATGTCATGCCTTGGAAATAAATGGATAATAGGAAAATGTTTATTATGTTATATGTGGAATTGAATGATATTGATTTGTGCCTGTAGTTTTATTATCATGTTGAATTGGGAATTAATGAATAAGTCTATTCATATGTATATGAACTTGGAATATAACATGTTATGACAAGTTGAGTAGTTTATCATGTTATGCAAGTTTTGGGTTGTAAAATCATATCACATATGTGACCAAATGTTAGATCTATATGTTTATGTGGGTATGTTAACCTATGTCATATTTCAAGTTCACACTTATTCATATGTCCGTGATTTATTTGCAAGTTCACATATATGTATGTTGATTTAGGTATATGTTGCAAGTTCATACCTATGATCTTCATGTTGACTACTTTGCAAGTTCACACCTATGATATTCATGTTGACTACTTTGCAAGTTCACACCTATGATGTTCATATTGACGATGCCAAAAATGCCAAGTTTACCCTTATGTCGTGTTTATGTTAATGAATTTCTTTATGCCAATTTTTTGTACGTTAAATTAGGCTAAGTTTTAGCCTAATATTATATCCCAAAAATCACGCGAATGAGAAATTAGGCTAAGATTGTTAGCCTAGTATTTAGACGGGGTAACATTGGGAAAAGCAGGAAATTATAGGAGACTTGGCTTTAAACTTGCCTTGAAAACTTGACACGAACTTGACATGAAAACTTGAACACGGACATGACACTAGAATGAACTTGAAAATGGCCAACTCGAGGTTGGTTTGAGTTTGCAGTGTAAATCTGCCCAGAACCGCCCGAAAAATCCAGTTACTACAAACAATAGGATCCAATGTGGGTAGTTGGTCATATCGCACTTGAAAACCCAAGGTCAGACTGAGTTGTGGTGTAATTCTACCCGGAACCGCCCGACATATCCAGTGACCACAACAACAGGTCTGGTGTGAGAGGTTAGGGTGCATTAATGAATTAATGCCACATGATAGGGTTAAGTCATGAACATGAAACACAACACTTAACCAACTTGACATGCTAGACTAATAGGGGTAAAGTCACGAATTTAAATGACAACACTTGACCTATTGGACGGAAACCCTAGTTACGCGGTCCATTTCAGTAGTAACCCACTAGATGTATCATGGTACCCTGGAACTAGGCAGGGTGGGGCATGATTACTGGGCCGATTGTAAGAGACCAGAATGACGGCTGTGTTGGTGCGCCAGTGTAGGTTCAGGCGGACTATGGTCGTGCACGTGGTCCGAAGTTGAAAAAGCAGGCATTGGGCATTAGTAGGTTTATCTGTGCATGCCTGATTCGTGTCTGTGGTTGGCACCCTAGGGCTTGATACACCCTATGGTGGACCTAGCACAGGTGACTACATTCGTGATAGGGTCGTATGACACAGACACATGACGAGCTAGAACTTGTAGGGAGCCGATCGACTAGTGGATCGTTTCGTTGGACCTAGAAATGGGTCATTTCTTGATATTGGGCCAAGGGGTCATTTCATGATTTATATAAGACATGGGTTCGGGATTCTAGTTCAGTTGATGTAGAGAACCTTGAATACGTGATGCTATACTTGATTTATACTTGATTTATCCTGTTATGTTAGTCTATCTTGCCCATCTTGACAGCATCCTTATGTTTACTTTCAGTTTATACATGTCATGTTACCTTTATCTGTTTTTATGCTGAAAGTCACTTGGACTTACCAGTCTTTATGACTGAACCGTTTTCTTTCGCCTCTTTTTCTTCCGTTTCCCCCTCCCCCCAGGTTCTCAGGGAGGAAACTCTAGCACTTAGCTTGGATTTCACTTGCTTTCGGTTCAGCTCATGTACGGTTTGATCTTGAGCTATGCTATGGCTGCATTTCTGCTACCTTTGGGGAATTAAGCTCCTTCTGTTGTTTCAAGTTTATGCTTCTTTATTTATGCAAGACAGAATTTATTGTAATGGAAAATAATGACCTTGGCTATTTGATGTAAAAGGTTTTGACTCTTTTTGAAAGTAATGAAATTTATCTTTTGATTCTTCCGCTGTTTTATCTATGTTCCGTCTTGTAATATTTCTGTGTTTGTTTACCTCGATAACGCTCCTCCAAAACTAGTGCATTCCCTTTGTGAGTGACCCTAGTGGAGGTGGGGTGTTACATTAGGTATCAGAGCACAAGGTTACCAGACTGGGCAAAAGTTTTTAAAACCTTCTAAAATTATTTTCAAAAACCGTTTACAAAGAAGCATTTTTCAAGAAAAGTCTTGTTTTATTTAAAAGGCCATTCCCCAAAAGCCATTAGCACTATCCTTTGTTTCCTCGTTTGAATCTCCTCTTTTTCATTTCAGCAAGTCTTGGAATCTTAACTTTCCAGAGGGCGTGCCAATACCTGGCTGGTTCAGGAGGTACTTAGAGGCTTGGGCCAACGATGCAGGCCCAGCAGATATTCCTCCTCCAGCTGCAGCGATTCCTCCTCCTCCCCCTCCTCGTGCAATTCCTTTCTCAAAGATCTGTAAAGATTTTAGGGCCATGGGTGGAAAGGATTTCAAGGGAACTGAATCATTCGTAGAAGAGAGGAATTGGCTCAAAGAAACTGAGGATCTGTTCGTTATTTTCGAGGTGGACGATAGGCAGAAGGTACAGTTGGTGGTATGGTTGCTCAAAGACGAAGCTTCCTATTGGTGGGAAGTCACTAACGCCGAGATGCCGGTTGAAACATGGATGGATTTTAGAATAAGGTTTGAGACTAAATTCCTCTCGCAAGCTGAACGAAGTCTACAACTGGAAAAGTTCTAATCTCTTAAGCAAGGAAGTACGACGGTCAAAGAGTACGTCAATCAATTCAATCAGTTGGCTCGGTTTGGACTGGACTTAGTAAATACCCCTCATAAGAAGGCTCTTCGTTTTTGTCAAAGGATTGAATGAGCCACTTCACAGCTTGGCCATGACTCACGTACCTATGGGGTCTACTTATGAAAAGCTAGTAGACATGGCGCTCTTAAGTGAAGAAGACAAGAATGGCAAGAAGGAGGTCAAGACGAATGAATCTAAAAACAAGAAGATAGACTCCGAGAAAGTAGGCAAGAACAACAACAACAACAACAACAACAACAACAACAATGATAACAAGACACACGAGAAAAGAAAATGCCACTTTTGTGATATTGAGGGCCATATTGCCTAGGATTGTAGAAAAAAGAAGATGAAGATGGGAGCATGTTTCCAGTGTGGTGAAACTGGACATATCAGCAAGAACTGCCCTAAGAAGCAAGGGCAAGCCCCGCAGGCAGGACCCTCTGGGGGTACATCTTTAACTTCTTCTCCTTGATGCTTTGTTTTATCTAGTTTATCTTCACAATCCTATCTTAAGAATCTTAGGTAGAACCCTTTTGGATGTAAACATGTGATTGAAACATGTTATGGTAGATGTTTGCAAATGGTTGCAAGTGGTCGCAAGTGGTTGTCGGGGTTGCATAACACACATTAGGCATTAGATCCGCTCAGACACATTTTCATATTGCATATGCATGAGTGTTTATACTTGTTTATGGATGAAATTGAATGTGTTATCATGTGGATGTTGCATATGGATGGATGTTTGTGCACACATATATTGTTTATGTGACTAGGACTATTTGCATACATGTTGGATTCATGACACTAAACATATTTTGCATTAGGAAGATCAATCAGGCCTGATCATTTGCATTAGATAAGGAACATATACACACACTTTCTGCATATGTTCATATAGCAATAAAAATCTTTTAAGGACAATGGTTGCTTGTGGATGATGGTTGGGTAGATGGTTGATTGGATGATAGGATGCATTCTTCCTAACTTGAAGATTTCGGGACGAAATCCTTTAAGGAGGGGAGAATGTAACAACCCATATTTTATAACATGTTAAAACCATAAATCAGGTAGAATTAATTTTTAAAATAAGAATCAAGGGAAACGGGTTACGCCGTTGTGTTCGTCTCGGAATTCTGCTTGAAATAGAGTCCGAGTTTGCGTAAAACGGATATCGTACGAAGAAGATATGGACGAACGAAGTTAGGCAGAAAAACCAGAAACCGCCCAGAATGCACTGGCGCACTTGGGAAGTGCGCCAGAAAAAAATTGCACTGGCGCACTTGGGAAGTGCGCCCATGCAATTTTGCATTGGCGCACTTGGCAGGTGCGCCCAGGCCGAGCAGAAACCTACTTGGTCAGGCCCTGGCTGGCCTGGTCAGATTCTAGTCGAATTTCTGAGCTCTGGTGTGTCACTAGGGCTGACTTGTCATTTTCTGATTGGATTTTCTTGAGATGGATGGCCTTGATTTCTTCTAGCTTCATCGATGGCTCTAATTAGTTTGAAACCCTATATAAACAGCCTCCTAGCCTCATTCTCTTTACACCATTCTTCTCTAACCTTATGCTGCTCAAACTCTTGATGATCATGGCTTCTTCTTCTTCCTCTAAATTAAATCAATTAAATTAAAACGCGAAGATTATTTCTTGAAGACTACAACTAGGAATTGGGGATTTGCTTCTACAATCAAAGCAAGATTCAGCGATTCAACAATTCAACGACAAATTTCTAGACTTGACTTCTGCATCTAAATTTCTTAGACCACGATCTATAAGTTCTAGTTACTTTTAGATAAAAAACTATAAATCTAATATGGGCATGTTAAATTGGAATTGATTTATGTATGATTCATATCTATTTTTGTTTTCTTCTTGGATCTTGACTATTGGGAATATTGTCTACGACGTTGAAACTATTGTTAATGGCATAAGACTATGACTGTGAACATAGGACTATGACTATGCCTATGATTGTGAACATAAGACTACGCCTATTACTGTGAACATAAGACTATGCCTATGCCTATGACTGTGAATATAAGACTATTGCCTATAACTATGACAAGGACAATTGTGGCTAATCACCTATGAGGTTATTGCCTTGGATTATGACTATGAAATTGGATCTAAGCTTGACTTTCTATTTAGACTTATTTTCTTTATTCTTGATTTTGGGATTTTTCTATTTATGTTAGATCTATCAATGTTCTCGAACCTAGATTATCATTCAAACCTTTTCGTGTTCATAATGTTATCAGAGCTATATGCCTGCGATGTTTTAATCAATTTATTCAGTTATGTCATGCCTTGGAAATAAATGGATAATAGGACAATGTTTATTATGTTATATGTGGAATTGAATGATATTGATTTGTGCCTGTAGTTTTATTATCATGTTGAATTGGGAATTAATGAATAAGTCTATTCATATGTATATGAACTTGGAATATAACATGTTATGACAAGTTGAGTAGTTTATCATGTTATGCAAGTTTTAGGTTGTAAAATCATATCACATATGTGATCAAATGTTAGATCTATATGTTTATGTGGGTATGTTAACCTATGTCATATTTCAAGTTGACACTTATTCATATGTTCGTGATTGATTTGCAAGTTCACATATATGTAAGTTGATTTAGGTCTATGTTGCAAGTTCATACCTATGATCTTCATGTTGACTACTTTGCATGTTCACACCTATGATATTCATGTTGACTACTTTCCAAGTTCACACCTATGATGTTCATATTGACAATGCCAAAAATGCCAAGTTTACCCCTATGTCGTGTTTATGTTAATGAATTTCTTTATGCCAATTTTGCGTATGTTAAATTAGGCTAAGTTTTAGCCTAATATTATATGCCAAAAATCACGTGAACGAGAAATTGGGCTAAGATTGTTAGCCTAATATTTATACGAGGTAACGTTGGGAAAAATAGGAAATTATAGGAGACTTGGCATGAAACTTGCCTTGAAAACTTGACACGAACTTAACATGAAAACTTGAACATGGACATGACACTAGAATGAACTTGAAAATGGCCAACTCGAGGTTGGTTTGAGTTTGCAGTGTAAATCTGCGCGGAACCGCCCGGCAAATCCCATTACTGCAAACAATAGGATCCAATGTGGGTAGTTGGTCATATCGCACTTGAAAACCCGAGGTCAGACTGAGTTGTGGTGTAATTCTTCCTGGAACCGCCCGGCATATCCAGTGACCACAATAACAGGTCTGATGTGAGAGGTTGGGGTGCATTAATGAATTAATGCCACATGATAGGGTTAAGTTATGAACATGAAAGACAACACTTAACCAACTTGACACGCTAGACTGATAGTGGTTAAGTCACGAATTTAAATGACAACACTTAACCTATTGGACGGAAACCCTAGTTACACGGTTCATTTCAGTAGTAACCCACTAGATGTATCATGGTACCCTGGAACTAGGCAGGGTGGGGTACGATTACTGGGCTGATTGTACGCGACTAGAACGACGGCTGTGTTGGTGCGGCAGTGTAGGTTCAGGCGGGCTATGGTCGTGCACGTGGTCCGGAGTTGAAAAAGCAGGCATTGGGCATCAGTAGGTTTATCTGTGCATGCTTGATTCGTGTCGGTGGTTGGCACCCTAGGGCTTGATACACCCTATGGTGGACCTAGCACAGGGGACTACATTCATGATAGGGCCGTATGACACAGACACATGACGAGCTAGAACTTGTAAGGAGCCGATCGACTAGTGGATCTTTTCGTTGGACCTAGAAATGGGTCATTTCATGATATTACGCCAAGGGGTCATTTCATGATTTACATAAGACATGGGTTTGGGATTCTAGTACAGTTGATGCAGAGAACCTTGAATACGTGATGCTATACTTGATTTATACTTGTTTATCATGTTATCTTAGTCTATCTTGCCCATCTTGACAGCATCCTTATGTTTACTTTCAGTTTATACATGTCATGTTATCTTTATCTGTTTTTATGCTGAAAGTCACTTGGACTTACCAGTCTTTATGAGTGACCCGTTTTCTTTTGCTTATTTCTCTTCCAACACCCCCCCCCCCCCCCCGCCCCGCCCCCCCCCAGGTTCTCAGGGAGGAAACTCTAGCACTTAGCTTGGATTTCACTTGCTTTCAGTTCAGCTCATGTACGTTTTGATCTTGAGCTATGCTATGGCTGCATTTCTGCTTCCTTAGGGGAATTAAGCTCCTTTTGTTGTTTCAAGTTTATGCTTCTTTATTTATGCAAGACAGAATTTATTGTAATGGAAAATAATGACCTTGGCTATTTGATGTAAAAGGTTTGACTCTTTTTGAAAGTAATGAAAATTATCTTTTGATTCTTCCACTGTTTAATCTATGTTCTGTCTTGTAATATTTCTGTGTTTGTTTACCTCGATAACGCTCCTCCAAAACTAGTACATTCCCTTTGTGAGTGACCCTAGTGGAGGTGGGGTGTTACAGGTATTGATCTGATGTTGGTTTCGGCCTTCGGGGTTAATATTTGGGGAATTATTCTCTTGCTAATTTACGTTTAGTGACTGATGAATTTGAATGAGGCGTATGTTGTGTTTGTGTAACATTTGTTTATTATATACGCGGGTCATTCAGAAAGGCCGGGTTTATACCCCATTCTGAATAACCGATTCGACGATAAGTCGAAGATGAAAAGGGTGGGTGATGACCGGAAGTCTTCACATCGTTTGGGTGATTGTTGATGATCTTGATTGGGCTGTACATCCAAAATGAGGGAATCAGTTGGTGATCATCCATATGTACTTGGAGATCGATGGATATGCGAGGAAAGTGCCTCCAGTTTCGTTCAGACCCAGAACGAACTTGTAAATGGACTGTGTGTCTGACATTGGATTTTATTCTGTGATTGATTGATCTATATTAAATATACATCTGTTTGGCGGTGGAGAATTTATTCTCTTGCTTAACGCCCTTCTCTGAGACGTACGAGCTCAGGGGTTGTATATCGATGGACATCAGTCGCATGGAGTGAATTGCCTGTGTGGCATGCCTGTGTGGCATGCCTAAGTGGCAAATGATCAAGGCTTCTGTTGAAAAGCAAAGTCTTGTGGTTGATTATCAAAGCATGACCTATGTGGCACAGCTTTTTGTATAGCATGAATTCGCGAGCCTCACACCTCGGTATGAGTCAAAAACGGGATTGTGACTGCAGGGAGAGCACGACATTTCTTTCTAGCTATGGGTGATGTCAGTGCTTAAACTGGCTGACATTTATATTATTTTTAACTATTTGGTTGTTGGAATACGAGGCGCCTCGATTTTAGGTCTGTTAGGACCGGGAAACATGTGTTTAGGAATACTAATCCACTAACGTAAGTGTGGACCGGCCCCGAAGCATCCGAGAGGCTACCCAGAGAGAGTAGTCCTGAGACATTTGCTAGAGTGTCTCGAAGCGGAGAGGAGCTTTCCCTTGCCACGACTCATGACGGAAATCCAATTTCCAGTACGAGATATTTCGGTTTTATTTGTAGAGCCTAGTATGGAGACATAGTGGGATGGGGCACTTATGCCATCTATGATTGATATTTATGATTGAAATTGTTTTGACACTATACACTTATTATAGTTTCAAATGATTTGTTTTTAACGTACCAAGCATGTTTGGCTGTTATAGGGTAAAAACCCTATCCTCCGGCTTGCGTTGCATTGTGTGATGGGACCTGGGTCTTATAATAGCTTCATTTTTTGAAAAAACATCGCGTTGTTTATTCTATGCACTGGTATTCTTGGAAGGAAACCCGTTCCGTGTTATACGGCGTGGTCCCTGGAATTACTCTCTTTTAAACTAAAGTTTTAAATAACTGTTTTAGTTATCACACCAGTCACATGACTGACCTGGAGTTTTCTGTTTTAACCTAAACTCTGGGTGCCCTTATTTTCGACATGGGCAGCTAGTAGTTTTGGTTTTGCAGATTTATATTCACAGGATCTTGATTTACACCTGGAACGATGCTCGGAAAGCTCTGTATCCGTGTATTACTTTCAGTTGTGTATTGTATTATTTTTCTGCTGCGATGTATTTAACTGTAATTTAAACCTCTGATATTTTCTGTGTAATATTTATTTATACTCTTCATATTCTTGTATTCTGATGAAATTATTGTAATATACAATGAAATGTTCTTCTGTTTGCGTTCTATTTTGTCGTGTTCTCAAGGTAATCCGGGCTTTCCTTACCGGGGAAGTTACGGGCTATCACAGCTGGTATTAGAGCTTTGGTTTACAGAGCTCGAGAACAAGACACATTAGAACCAAACGAAAGAATCCATCAGATATTGGATTAGTAATATCCAATTATAATTGCTCATTAGAGATAGGATCAGTAGTATTCTAGAACGAGTGTGAAGAGCATATTTTTCAAATGGAAACAATTTTTTTTGAAATTTAAATCGTTTTAAACGTATTTTAATATTTATTTATTTTGAATTTGGACAATCGAGTATATAAAGATTTCGCGTATACGCGTCATGAACGTATAGTCGAAGTTTTAATATACTGGATAGATATAGAATCACACTCTAGTTGCCCGGACATGGTCCTGATGATGAAGTATACCATCACCAGTATTTATTTTCGTGTTTCGAAGGCGTGATATCTATATATTTCCATTAGACTGGTGTGAGAACCAAAACTAGATAGGTTTATTGTTGTGATATGGCATCAAAAACATGATTTTCTGTATATGTATCAAAATTATGAATTTGAAACGTTAATTCACTAATTGATTGATGGTTGTGTTGTTTGTTTATTTGTTTGAAATTTTGAACCATTTAGCCTAATGGAACCGATTATTGAACTGTATTGAAAATTGTTTGAAAATGCATGCATATACATGTACTTACATTGAACAGATCATAGCAAGGAGGCTAGAGCAGAAGAATAAAATTGTTTGCCTGACAAATAGGTACATATTTAATGTATTTCTTTGGGTTTGGATGATTTTATGAGCCAATTGGCTAGCCGCTTAGCTTTTTCTTTTTCTTTTAGATTGAAGAAGGCCATGGGAGGCTATATGAAATATCCCGAAGTCCCTGGTGCAGGGGAGGATATGGCGAAATTTTTCGGAAATATAGGGTGTTAGCCATATTTTTGAAAAATTTGAAAAGTTCTTAGAAATTGAAAAGTTGAAGAACTTAAGCCATAATGGAAATAATGGAGGTTGAGTTGATTTGTTAAACAACTTTCGTCTTCAATACTTTTCGGGGATGAAATTTTTTAAGTGGGGGAGATTGCAATAACCTGGAAATTCTGGGCCAATTTAAAATTTTTATTTTGGCAATTTTAATGAATTTTGATTATTTAAAATGAATTATTTTAAATAATAACGACGAAAAATTTATTTTAAATAGAAATAGAACGTATATATTTATATAGATCGTCGTTAGAATATAATTATTTTATTTCAGTTATAAAAGGAATTGAAAATGGCGCGGTGGTTTGAAATTTTGATTTCAAAGTTCAAATGAATGTACTGGGTGCAAAGTAAACCGGATTTTAGCAAAACCAAAAATATTTGAATCTAATTGAGAATATCTTGTCAACAAATCCGAAAAATTGAAATTTCATAACGGGAATCGAAAGTTACGTCCAATTGAAAATTCAGAATAGTCGCTATGGAATTCTGGCCCTTAAAAATGGAAATTTTGCAAACGACCTCGTTTTTCGACGAAACCAATTTTGTTGGATCCGTGATGTCAAGTTATTGCTACGTTTCAAAATTCGCAATTTTTCGAATCAATATGTGAGCGTGGTAAAGAAAAACGCATTTGACCATTTTCAGTTGATTTTAATCAACTGGAAAATGGCCATTTTTTAAACGTTCTCAGAATTTGATGAAACTAGTTTTGTTAGGAACATATCATCAATATGAAGTTAGAAAATATTTTTCGAAAATTTTTAGAGTTCGTAGTGGCCTCGGTAAATTGAAATGTGTGTTCAAAATCAATATATAGAGATATATTTTGATTTGAACGGGAATTGGTCGAATCAGCTAAATCAGCCTACGATACATAACCCACTGTGTTCGGAATAGGGGTAATTAGCTATGGACGACTGGCGGTGGGTTTGATTTTGATTTGAAATAAAAAGTTGCTTTGTGCAATTAAATAATTAAAATAAAAAAATAAATAAAAACCTCTCCCTCTCTTTAACTTCTCAGACCCCCCCCCCCCCCCGTTCATTTTAAAAATCAAAAAAAAAAACGACCCCTTGTTGCAAATCGACGCCGCCACCCACCCTCCGTCAACCACGCCGGTCGCGCCCCCCCCTCAGGCGCCGATCGCTACCCCCTGGCCACCCCATCGTGCCACCTCAGCCCCCCATTTCGATCGATGAGACCCCTCAAACCCGTCGCCCCAAACCCTAGCGCGCACCCTCATCAGTAACCGCCACCCCCTCCTTACCCCGTGACGCCAGTGCCTCCCCCTTCCGACAGCGACACCCGCCTCCCCCGTCCCCAGTAAACGCAGCGAGCCCCCTCTCCTTCTAAAATCCATTTTCAACAAAGAAAAAGGGTGATTTTTTCTATTTTATTTATTCAATTTTCTTTTCAGATTTATATAATTTTGTAAATAAAAAGTTAGTATTTTGATTAATACAAAGATAGGATTTTTCATTGTAGAAGAATATAATTTTTCACGGTATAAAGATATGGTTTTTATCGTATAAAGAAATTATTTTTAGAAAGGTAAAAATGAGATTTTTATTCATATGGTAGCGAATTTAAAAATATAATTTTTATATAAGAAAGAAGAATAAAAATATGATTTTTATATTATAGAAAGAATAAAAGTATGATTTTTAAATTATAGAAAGAATAAAAATATGATTTTTATATACTGTAGATATTAAAGATATGATTTTTATTATATATATATGTTGAAATAAAAATGTTATTTTTATAGCGATGATATAAAAATTCAATCTTTATATTAGAAGTAGATATAAAAATATAATTTTTATATAGAGAATAGCGTGATAAAAATATGATCTTTATTATATGAACACCGTTATAAAAATAGAATTTTTATCTATATAGTAGCGGTGTAAAAATAGAATTTTTATCTATATAGTAGTGGTGTAAAAATAGAATTTTTATCTATATAGTAGCGGTGTGAAAATAGAATTTTTATCTACATAGCAACAATATAAAAATGTGATTTTTATATATGTAGTGGCTACGGACACTGAAATTGACAAGAGGCGAGCACGACGAAGATTTCTACATATGAAGAGTCGTGGCGTTTGGTTTAGCTTAGGTGAGAACTTCTCACTTTAAATTTTATTTTCTAGTTATAAAAATATATACTAGGATGCAGACGGTGCTTAGTAGCACCTATCACCCGTCGTCCACAGACCATGGACGACTTGTATGCTTGTTTGATGTGTTGTGAAGTTTGTTTGTGATGTTGATGTGAAATTGATAAATATATATTCATGTGTTGAAATAAATTAGTTATCGTTAAAAATATAATTTTTAACGTGAATGTGATTAAATAAATATTCATTTACAAACCGGACGGTTTGTTTATGTACACCTATTTGAAGGATATTGAGTGGGACGATAAATTTTACATGTCGCCCAATTGCAAAAATAATATTCTGTGTTTGTGGATTGAAACCCCACACGGGTGTTGGGATGATATTTGGCGTACACTAATCCCAATTATTTAGTTGTATGTCGATCGATTGGCCGACAGACTGTGTGAGCATTAATTATTTATATTTAATGCTTATGCAGTTGTGTGGTGCACTTTGGGTGATGATTGATTATTTATCGTTGCTATTATATACATGTGTTGTATGGAATCCATATAATTAACATTTTATGGTAATTAATTGGGCCTCATTCCAATTGGGAAAATAAAGAATATTATAAAATAAAGATTCATGTGTTGACAGTACTCATGTGTTGAGATTAGTCATGTGTTGAAAAAAAATATAGATTCATGTGTTGAACGAAATATTTTAACAATAAAATTTACATCTTTATCATATATAAAATTAGAAACTAACTGGAAAATAGATAAGATGAGTGGTCTCCTGGATATTGATCTGATGTTGGTTTCGGTCTTCGGGGTTAATATTTAGGGAATTGCTCTCTTCCTAATTTACGGTTGGAGTCTGATTAAAAATTAAACGATAGAAATCATAATTTTATAAAATATAAGAATAACAAAAATAGTCACTTGTTGACAGTACTCATGGTTGAGATTAGTCATGTGTTGAAAGAAATATAGATTCATGTGTTGAAAAGAATAAATATTCATTTTTTGAATAGAATAACTTAGTTACTGAAAAATATAAAGCCGTGTTGATTAGAGATGCGCTCTTTTGACGCGAACGATATTTATATCGATTATATTCGTTTTTATAATGAATATTGAAAAGAGATTTAAAAATCGAATATTTAGTAAATGAATTCGAATTGAATGGAAAAGAAAATGAATTCAAATTGAATTGAAAAGAAAATGAATTCGAATTGAATTGGAAAGAAAATGAATTTGAATTGAATTGAATATAAAATGAATTCGAATTGAATTGAATATAAAATGAATTCGAATTGAAATGAATTCAAATTGAATTGTAATCGAATTGAAATTGAATTAAATAGAAATAATTGGAAATCGAAGTGAAATCGATTTGGAATGAATTCAAATCGAATTGAAAACGAACTGAAATTGAATTGGAATCGATTTGAATTGAAATCAAATAGAAATGAATGTAAAAAGAATTTATAATGGAAAATTCAATTTTGATTTGAATTTGAAATGAAAGTTGAAATTGTTTTTAAAACAAATTTGAAACGATTTATAAAATTCGTTTTAAAAGGAAATCGACGAAATATATATAATATATATATTATATATATATATATATAATGGCCTAAATATAACGCGCTGCGCCGCGGCAGTTCATGAATTTCGACCATTGACTTCGAACGGACATTACGGGAGATCCGACCGTCGGATTCTCCTAAAACCAGAACCTTGGGTTCGTATCGAAAAGAGCTTTCTAACGAATATGAAATCTGACGGTTGGATTTGGAGATACGTCCAAATCAATTTCAGAAAAGGTCGCTGTAAGTGCAGTTCGATGGCCGTTATTGGAAATCGACTGTACGGGGCTTGATAAAATTACCAAAAATATCAATAATTTGTGTAAAATCATAAGAAATGATTTGTGAAGAATTGGGATGAAAAACTCCATATTTGATTCGATAAAAATAGATTTTTATCGAAATGAACTAGTTTTGAACTAGAATTAAAATCCAATTATTTTTAAATAAATAAATTGGATTGAAAATGGGTTTTAAATAACCAGAATTTTCAATATACGAATTCGAATGGATTTGAATCGAAATTGTCTTTGGAATATTTCAATATTAGATTCCGCGATTATACAGATATTTTGGAGGAAATTTGGAAGATATTTTTTATATCGTTATTTCCAAAGTGATATCTGTGGGTTTCAGAATTTGATATTGAATATTAGCCGATATATTTTCTATTCAGAGCCTTGTATTTAATATCAAATGGGATTTGGGTTTATCGTGAACGGTGTTTTAAATAACACTTGTTCTTTAACCTGATAATAAATAGAATGTGATTTGGGTTTATCGTGAACTGTTTTTTAAATGACATTAGTTCTTTAACCCAGTAAAAGGAGTTTTAATGAATCTGTAATTAGATTGAAATGTGAATTGATAATTTAAATTATCAAATTTGGAAAGTGAGCGAGAATGGAGTATCACCAGTTTTGCTCCAAAGCGATAGTTAAATCATTAATTATATTTGAACATGAAATGGTAATTAATTTTACCGATAACACTGTGGTGTTAGATATCGAGTATTACCAGTTTTGCTTCATGGGATGAATAGGTTGGGATTGGGAAATAAAATAAATAATTACTTCGGTGTGGTTCGCTAATCACGACTAGTTTGTAAAACCTTAACATGGTTTGAAATGACATCCAAAGGAAGATTAAAGAATAAATTTAAAATTATTTATCTTTGATAAAATTAATGGGAACCTTTCCCTAAGAATGTGAAATTTAGAAACTAACTGTAGGTTAGGTAAGAAGAATGGTTTCCTAGGTATTGATCTGATGTTGGTTTCGGCATTCGGGGTTAATATTTGGGGAATTATTCTCTTGCTAATTTACGGTTAGTGACTGATGAATTGGAATGAGGCGTATGTTGTGTTTGTGTAACATTTGTTTATTATATACGTGGGTCATTCAGAAAGGCCGGGTTTATACCCATTCTGAATAACCGATTCGACGATAAGTCAAAGATGAAGACGGTGGGTGAAGACTGGAAGTCTTCACATCGTTTGGGTGATTGCTGATGATCTTGATTGGGCTGTACACCCAAGATGAGGGAATCAGTTTGTGATCGTCCAGACGTACTTGGAGATCGATGGATATGCGAGGAAAGTGCCTCCGGTTTCGTTCAGACCCAGAACGAACTTGTAAATGGACTGTGTGTCTGACATTGGATTTTATTCTGTGATTGATTGATCTATGTTAAATATACATCTGTTTGGCGGTGGAGAATTTATTCTCTTACTTAACGCCCTTCTCTGAGATGTACGAGCTCAGGGGTTGTATATCGATGGACATCAGTCGCATGGAGTGAATTGCCTGTGTGGCATGCCTAAGTGGCAAATGATCAAGGCTTCTGTTGAAAAGAAAAGTCTTGTGGTTGATTATCAAAGTACGGCCTATGTAGCGCAGCTTTGTGTATAGCGTGAATTCGCGAGCCTCACACCTTGGTATGAGTCAAAAACGGGATAGTGACTGCAGGGAGAGCACGACGTTTCTTTCTAGCTATGGGTGGTGTCAGTGCTTAAACTGGCTGACATTTATATAATTTTGACCTATGTGGTTGTTGGAATGCAAGGCGCCACGATTTTAGGTCTGTTAGGACCGGGAAACGTGTGTTCAGGAATACTAATCCACTAACGTAAGTGTGGATCGGCTCTAAAGCATCTGAGAGGCTACCCAGAGAGAGTAGTCCTGAGACATTTGCTAGAGTGTCTCAAAGGGAAAAGGAGCTTGCCACTTGCCTCGACTCATGACGGAAATCCAATTTCCAATACGAGATATTTCGGTTTTATTTGTAGAGCCTAGTATGGAGACATAGTGGGATGGGGCACTTATGCCGTCTATGATTGATATTTATGATTGAAATTGTTTTGACACTATACACTTATTATAGTATCAAATGATTTGTTTTAAATGTACCAAGCATGTTTGGCTGTTATAAGGTAAAAACCCTATCCTCCGGCTTGCGTTGCATTGTGTGATGGGACCTGGGTCTTATAATAGCTTCATTTTTCGAAAAAGCATTGCGTTGTTTATTCTATGCACTGGTATTCTTAGGAGGAAACCCATTCCGTGTTGTACGGCGTTGTCCCTGGAATTACTCTCTTTAAACTAAAGTTTTAAATAACTGTTTTAGTTCTCACACCAGTCACATGGCTGGCCTGGAGTTTATTGTTTTAACCTAAACTCTGGGTGCCCTTATTTTCGACACGGGCAGCTAGTAGTTTTGGTTTTGCTAATTTATATTCACAGGATCCTAATTTACAGTTGGAACGATGCTCGGAAAGCTCTGTATCCGTGTATTACTTTCAATTGTGTATTGTATTATTTTTCCGCTGTGATGTATTTAAATGTAATTTAAACCTCTTATATTTTCTGTGCAATATTTATTCATACTCTGTATATTCTTGTATTCTAATGGAATTGTTGTAATATACAATGAAATGTTCTTCTGTTTGCGTTCTATTTTGTCGTGTTCTCAAGGTAATCCGGGCTTTCCTTACCGAGGAAATTACGGGCTATCACAAATAAACTATATTCGATAACTCCTTTCAAATAACTAACATTTGATAACCCTTTCGAATAACAAATATTTGATAACTCCTTTCGAATAACTAATATTCGATAACTCATTTCGAATAACTAAATTTGATTAACTCTTCTCGAATAACTATATTCGATAATTCTTCTTTCGAATAACCAATATTCGATTAACTCTCTTTCGAATAACCAATATTCGATAACTCTCTTTCGAATAACCAATATTCTATAACTCTCTTTCGAATAACCAATATTCGATAACTCCTTTCGAATAGCCAATATTCGATGACTCTCTTTCGAATAACCAATATTCGATAACTCCTTTCGAATAACCAATATTCGATAACTCCTTTCGAATAACCAATATTCGATTAACTCTCTTTCGAATAACCAATATTCGATAACTCCTTTCGAATAACCAATATTCGATAACTCCTTTCCAATAACCAATATTCGATTAACTCTCTTTCCATTAACTTTATTTGACAACTCTAATCCGACTAACTCGAATTCAATTAACTTTATTCGAATAACTAATATTCGAATAACTCTTGCTCGATTAACTCTGTTTGAATAACTCTAATTTGATTTAACCCTAATCGATTAATTCTAATCTATCAACTCCAACTGGTTAACTCTAACTGATTAACTCTATTCAATTCACTCTATCGATTAATCCCTTTTGATTTAACTCCTTACGATTTAACTCCTTTCTTCGAATAACCAACATTCAATAAAACTATATTCGACTAACTCTATTTAATTTCAAATGCTTCCTTTCTATTTGTTTCACAAATATTCCCTTTCCTATTTGTTTTATTTAACAAATAAATATTCCCTTTTCACTTCTATTTATTTAACAAATAAATATTTCCTTTTCACTTCTATTTATGTAACAAATAAATATTCTTTTCCAATCCTATTTATTTAACAAATAAATATTTTCTTTTCAACTCTATTTGTAAATGTTTTACAAATATTCCCCTTCCAAATCTATTTGTAAATGGTTTACAAATATATCCTTTTCATTTCTATTTGTAAATGTTTTACAAATAAATCCTTTTCATTACTATTTGTAAATGGTTTACAATTATATCCTTTTTATATTTGTTTTACAAATATTTTCCTTTATTAAATCCCTTGATTTTATAAATACTCCTTTGTATAAAATCATTTGATTTTATACATATTCTGTTTCAATATACAGTTGAAATCTTCCTTCTATACAAAATCTTTCGATTTTATAAAATATTTTATTTCAATATAATTATTGAAATTTTCCTTTTTCATCCCAGGGTTTTCTTACGGTATTTAAAATACCAACAACAGTGATCGATATCATTCAAACACACATAATCAACAACAGATTATATATCACAATATATGAAACAAAACAATATTTTATATATTGAGGAACCCAGATGGGTCCCTCCAACCTGTTTCACTGCATCACAGATGTTAAACAATATAATTAACATCGATTTCATTTCACTATGAAATATTCTGCTAAACAGAATCAATATTTGATTTAACGATTTATATATATATCGTTATCTATAATTTCAACCAATACACAAGCCATTCAACCAAACAGTTAACACACAACAATCAACAGATAATTATCAGTTCTAAAAGTATAATGTACAAATATAATCGTTCAGAGTTGGTGAGCTTTACTCACATTGGACGATCATCGTTAATAACGATAACCATCGCTTGATTCAGACGGACAGTTTATTTTGCTCTAAATTGTAACGAGCTCTGATGGACTTCCAGTCAGTTCCATCGTGTAGGCGCCGTCCATACGATCCCAACGGATCTTGTTTTGCTGAATTTCGTTCACGTATGAATTAGATATGCATTTTACTAGTTATGTGATTATTCGAATTGAATTAAACATCGACATATATACCATTGGGCTTACTATTCAAAACAAGGCCCATACCATTCCTGACCCGCTCCTTTACTTCTTCTTCCTCACGTATTCGAACGAGACCCTCCAGTAATCCTCCACCATTATGCCAACTTCCATCCACAACTGCTCCTCGTCCACACCATGAAACTTCAAACAAAATCTACCAAAACACTCTCCACCTCACTCTCCATAGTTTCCTCACCGTGACATAAAACCCCCAGCTCTCCATTGAAACGCGACCTCGACCTCCTTCCGCTCAAACACAGTAAAAGTCGCGACCCTTATTTGTACGAGAATCCACAAAAATTACATCGTAAGATGCTAAACCCATACCCGAACTCCATTTCGTGAATTAAGTCTTCTATTTCCCCAAACAACCAACCCTAACTCGCTGTAAATCCACTATATAAAACGACCTCGACAAAATCATTGTCGAGCTTCATAAAACCGATATCATATTGAAGAGGATACTCACAAGGATTCAAATATATATATTGAGATTTATAGGATTTAATTTGAATTCCTTTGATTTTCTTTTGAGTATGATTTTACTGTTGGAAGAAAGAAAAGAGCGGCGGTAATGTTTTGACCATAGAAAATGAAATATTAGGTTTAGAGGAAGTTGAGGTGTTTATATAAAAGAAAAATATTAATTTTATATTCCATTATTTAATTTATTTTTATAGCAACGCTGTTTGTATATGTCTTTAAAAATTCCTGTTATCACACATGATACCCAAAAATCACGAAAACCGGCATGCAGCTACAGCTCGACATTACGGTCCCAACGAAACTGGTTTCGTCGAATTCCGACTCCGTTTGCTCACACAGCGTATTTTTAAAGGTCAAATTATCGACTTTATTTCACATTAAAATCCCATACGGCCACATACTTACTTCAAAAATCACAGAAATTGAAATCTAACAATAATTTAACATTGCGGATCCAACCAAATTAGTTTCATCGAATTCTAAGGTCGTTTGCAAAACTGGCTATTTTTAAAGCTTTGAATAACCCATTTAAATATATAAATATATTTAAAAATGATTAAATTAAATATTTGTAAATAAATATTCTCATATATATCCACAGTGGAATATCATACAGCTCCAATTGGATTTATAACTCGATATTTCAAAATTCCCAGTTATATCGATATTCAATTTATATTAAATTCCTTTTATAATATAAATAAATCAATATAAATCATAAAGGAATTCCATAGCGACTTTTCTAAAATTTGATTTGGACATAAATCAAAATCACACAATGAAATCCCGATTTTTCTCTTCCATTAGAAAAATATACTTCACCAGCTCTGAACGTTTCTTGATTCACAAAAATTCGATTTAAAACGGACCCTGTATATCAGTTGAAGTTCGAATCGCCAAATAGCAATATAATTATACATTCAAACTGTCGTTCAAATATTATATTCGTTATTCTAATTCGATTTCTAAACTGAATTATATATTTTGAATTGTTCAGTTCACATTATATTGTCAATTCACTATTTCTAACTATTTCAAAAGTTATATATATTATTTAATTATTATATTAATTAAATATTCACTATAATTTAATTAAACAACTATTTAAATCTATATATCACTTTTTAAATAATTAAATAAATAAATTATTTTATCGATAAAACACGGGACATTACATTATATAATTAGCTTGATCCTTCCTTAAGCTCCTTTTAATAATCTTCCGCCTCTAATACATCTTCCAGTGAACATCAAAATACTTCCAGTTCATCTTCCCTTCTGCACCAGTAATACATGAACTCCATTCTTCATATGTTTAAACGTAGTAACTTTTAATCCTAGTCATTAGTTAATAATCATTAAATACCTTAACTAACATTACTGTCCAATCCATGTTTTAGAACAGCTAATCCTTGTTCTTCCGAATACTGTAATACGTTTGCTCCCCATCAAAGCCATTCACGCATTTAAATCCTTCCATTGCTTCTCCATTTCTTCCAACACTTCACACTACCTCAAACAAATATCATCAAAAATCTCCTCTCCTAGTCTTCTTGCTACCTGTATTCCAATCGAAGAACTCGGTTCTTCTATCTCCTCTCGTTCAAAGAAAATGATTCATGTAACAAGGACCACGCCTTTCTTCAGTCATCGCACCTTCGTTCTTCCCCTAAAACACCTATAAAAATCATCCATCAACTCCATATGCCTTCCTCTTCTACCACCACTCCTTCACTCTCACTTCGAAACCTTCCTCCAGGTTCCGATCTCTGTCCGACGCGATGCTTGCATCGATCCTTTTATTGATCGATTGACCCAAAAACTTGCAGTTGGTCATGGAAATCAAAGTTAAACCTAACTACATACTTTAAAGTTCGAACTAAAACCGCAATAGCCCAAAATTGTAAACACTAGCACTACTGCTTCTCTTCAACTAGTCCAAAACTGGAGTCGCACTCACTGAAAACTACATGAGGATGAACAGAAAGATGACAGGAGCTCGAATATACTTGTATTACATATATTTTTTTTGAATTGCTGTTGATTTTTGAAAAGGTATTCTACACGTTGGAAACGAAACTGTGGCGGCTGTGAAGTATTTGACCAGCAAACGAAATGTATTAGGGTTCGGAAATGTTAAGGGTTATTTATAGGGTAAGAATATAATTTTCAAATTCATTATTTAATGAATTTATATTGAAGTATGATCAAACACAACATCCAAAAATCATGAAAATGGGCATGGAGCTACAGTTCGACATTACGGACCCAACGAAACTGGTTTCGTCGAATTCCGACTTCGTTTGCTCACACAGGTAGTTTTTTAAAGTCAAATTATTGACTGTTTTTCACATTAAATTCCGTATTGCCACATACTAAATCCAAAAATTACGAAAAATTGAAATCTAACAATAATTTAATATTTCGGATCCAACAAAATTAGTTTCGTCGAAAACGGAGGTCTCTTGAAAAATGGCTATTTTTAAAGCTCAAAGTAAACCCATTTAAATATTTATATATTTTAAAATAATTAAATTAAATATTTAAAAATAAATATTATCATATATATTCACATAGAATATCATACAGCTCCAAAATATTCCTATTTGAAATTATAACTCGATATTTCAAATCTCAATCAAATCGATATTCGATTTATAATGAGATTCCTTTTATAATATAAATAAATCGTTATAAATTACAAAGGAATTTCTCGGCGACTATTTCAAAATTTGATTTAGACATAAATCAAAATGTACCCGAAGAAATCTTGATTTTTCTCTTCCATTAGAAAAGTATACTTCACCATCTCCGAACGTTTCTTGTTTCACAGAAATCTAGTTTAAAATAGATTCTGCATATTCGTTTAAAGTTCGAATCGCCAAATTACGAATTTCCACGCCATTTCGAGCTCGATTATATTTATAATATAAATTATACGTTCATCTGACATTTATAAATAAATTAATTAATATAATTCAATTCTAAACTGAATTATATATTTTAAATGGTCCAATTCACACAATATTGTGAATTCTGTTATTTTCGATTATTTCGGAAATAAATATATTATTTTATTATTTATATTAATTAAATATTCAATATTATTTAATTTAAAAAACATTTAAATTAATAAACCATATTTTAAATAATTAAATAAATTAATTATTCCACTAAAAAATACGGGACGTTACACTATCCCTTAAAGGTCGAGCTCGCAGCCCCTAACTTGCGACTTAAGGCATCACAATCGTTGTGCTAATTTCAAACTCCAGAAATGTCTATTGCACCCTTAACTATGCACATAGAATTAAAGAACTCCACTTCCAGAACTCAAAGCTAATTGTTATACGATTTTATGAATTTTCTATGATTTTATTTTTAATCCTCTTTCTCACGAAATTTGTGAAGGAGGATAGCGCTCCTTTGTTCGTTGACTAGAACAAAATGGAATGAAGGGCTTTGGAAGGTTAGAGATAATATAAATGTAAATGTATATGTATGGCAGGTTAATTATTATTTTATTGGATTAAAATCAATATAAAATGTTATCAGTTTTCATCGTTCGACGTTCTTTATTCGTATGATCACACACGAACTTCATTCGCGTTGAGAATGGTCCTCGTCCTACAGTTTGACATTCCAAACCTAATGAAACTTATTTCAATGAAATTAAAGTCTGTTTGCAAAAGTAGCACTATTTTGACTATTAAATTATTAATCGATATATATTTATCTTGCGCACACTCACATAATAACACTGATTAACATGAAGCTTGAAATCAAACAATAATTATCCATTACAGATTTGGTAAATTCGTTTCGTAGAAATCCAAGGTTATTTGCAAAAAGGCTATTTTTATACGTTAAATTAAAATGATTAAATAGAAACTGATTTTAAAATAATTCAATTTAATTATAATTATTATTATCGTATATATTAAAATAGAATTGTACATAGCATCAAAATAAACTAATTTGAGTTTTAAACTCAAGTTTTCCATTTTCAAGTTAAATCGGTATTTAGTTTATTCAGAACTCATTTATTGTATTACGTATATCGTTGTAGTTCATAAATGGTTCTATATCGACTTTCTAGAAAATTTAATTTTGACATAACTCAAAATTTACCAAATGAAATCTTGATCTTTCTCTTGCATTATAAAACTATAATTCAGTATATCTAGAAGATTCTTATTTCAAAGAATTTCGACTTATATTGGATCTGATACACTCAATTGAAGTTCAAATCGTAAAACTATAAACTACTGCGATACTGTGGACTCATTTTAAACAAATTATAATTAATATGTTCAGACTTCATTTAATAAACGAATTCCTTGTTATGATTCAAATCTGTACTTATTTTGACTACTTTACAACTATATTTATTATTTCACTATTTATATTGAGTTAATAGCTCAAAGTCATTTAATTCGAGTAACCTAAATTTCTAAATCAATATATAATAATTAAATAAATTAATTATTTCACCATCAAAAATTTAGGATGTTACATAATTAATCCATGTCTAAAATTATCCTAAAACCTCATAATTAAAATATGCAAAAATGCAGGGGTTGACGTCAAAAATGGTTCATGTGACACCAAACGTCCCCTAACGTCATGTGACGACCCGAACTTCCCCGGTCTCCGAAGAGAAGAGAAAGAATGGATTGTTTGAGAACACGACAAATTAGAATACAAATAGAAGAACATTTCATTGCTTATTACAACAATTTACATCAGAGTACTAGAATAACAGAGTATGAACAAATAATTTACATTTGATAAATATCTTAGATTTACAAATTACAATGCAGCGGAAAAAAATACAAAACACAACTGAAAGAAATACACGGATACAGAGCTTTCCGAATATATCTCTTGTTGTAAACCAGGATCCTGTAAATATAAATCGGTAAAATCAAAACTACTAGCTGCCCATGTGGAAAATAGGGGCACCTAGAGTTTAGGTTAAAAAAATAAACTCCAGGTCAGTCATGTGACTGTTGTGAGAACTAAAACAGTTATTTAAACCTTTACTTTAAAATCATATATATCATAGGAACACGCTTTTCAACAGAAGCCTTGATAATTTGCATCTCAGCATGCCATATAGGGAATTCATGTCATGTGACTGATGTCTATCGATATATGACATTTGAGCTCGTACGTCTCAGAGAAGGGTGTTAAGCAAAAGAATAAATTCTCCGCCACCAAACAGATATATATTTAATAGAGATCAATCAACATAGAATAAAATCCAATATCAGACACACATCTATTTACAAGTTCGTTCTGGGTCTGAACGAAACCGGAGGCACCTTATTCCCCGTCCCATATGTCCAATATAGGAGAGAGGCCCTCACATATCCGGTCGATCTCCAAGTACATTTGTACGATCACCACTTATTACCTCGTCTTAGGTGTATAGCCCAATCAAGACATCAGTAATCAACCAAACGATGTGAAGACCTCCGGTCTTCAACCGTCATCTTCATTGTCGATTCATCGCCGATTCAGTTATTTAGAATGGGATAAACCCGGTCTTTCCGAATAAATCGCGTATATAATAAATAAGTGCTATAAAAACACAACATATGCCTCATTCTAATTATGAATATTCTTTTATTTAAATATCCATATCCTTTGGGAAAGGTTCCCATTAATTTTATCAAAGAAAAATTCTTAAAATTTATTCTTTAATCTTCCTTTGGATATCAATTCAAACCAAATTAAGGTTTATACAAACTAGCCGGGATTATCGAACCATACTGAAGTAATCATTTGTTTTATTTCCCAATACCAACATATTCATCCCATGAAGCAAAACTAGTAATGCTTCATATCTAACACCACGGTGTTATCAGTAAAATTAATTACCATTTCACGTTCAAATCTAATTAAAGATTTAACTATCGCTTGGATCAAAACTAGTGATACTCCATTCTCGATCATTTCATGAATTCGATAAATTTAATTATCCCATTCACATCCCAATCAAATTAAAGATTCATTAAAACTCTAATTCAGTTTTAATCTCAAAAATCATTACTTAATAATTATTCAAAGTTAAGAAATTAATCTTTTAACTGGGTTAAAGAACTAATGTCATTTAAAACACAGTTCACGATAAACCCAAAAGCACATTCCATTGATTATGGAACCTTCACGGAAAACAGATCAATATATATAATCGATATCAATTTCTGTATCAGACTAATAATATAAATGGAATAACGACAAAGACTTTTAAATTCCATATATATTAACAGTCTTCCTCCACAGAAGCTCACATCGATTATTATCAAATCGAATTCCATTCCATTCCAATTTATTATATTAAATTGGAAAACTTTACTTTGGAAATTTTCCTTTAAATCTTAGTAAAAGATTTACAAGATTCAAATCACATTTCACTGTAAATCGGGTTAAAAAACGAATGTTCTTAAAAACATAATTCACAATAAACCCGATTCACATTCCATTTTATTCCAATTACCAAATGTAAATGGAAACTCTAGTAATCTTGATTAAAATATTTATTATTTTCAAACGAGGTTGAAGAACAGTGTTATTGAAGACACCGTTCACGACAACCCAAAATCCCATTCTTTTATTCAATTCCAATTAAATATTAATTAATTGGAAAATTCCACTAAATCTTAATAAAAAGATTTATTCTTTCCTCAACTGGGTTTAAGAATAGTGTTATTTAAGACACCATTCACGACAAACCCAAAATCCCATTTAATATTAAATACAAGGCTCTGAATAGAAAATATATCGGCTTATATTCGATATCAAATTCTGCAACCAACAAATATCGTATTAGAAATAATGATATAAATATATCTTTCAAATTTCCATAACCATATCCGTATAATCAAGAAATCCAACATTGAAATATTCTGAAGATAATTTTGATTCAAATCCATTCCAATTAGTATATTGGAAATTCAGGTTATTTTTAAAAACCATTTCAAATCCAATTTATTTATTTAAAAATATTGGATTATAATTCTAGTTCATAATTAGTTCATCTTGATAAAAATATATTTTTATCTTTACAAAAGTCGAATTTTTCATCCAAATTCTTTCCAAATCATTTATTATGATTTTACGCAAAAAAACTAATATTTTTAATAATTTTATCAACGCCCGTACAGTCGATTTCCATAAACGGTCATCGAACTGCACCTGCAGCGAACTTTTCCAGATTTTATTTGGACGCAATTCCAAGTCCAGCCGCTAGATTTCAAATATACATTTTTTGGAAAGCTCTTTTCGATACAAACCCAGCGGTACCAGTTTTAGGAGAATCCGACGGTCGGATCTCCCGTAATGTCAATTCGAAGTCAATGGTCGAAATTCGCGAACGGTCGCTGCGTGATGCATTCTATTCAGGCCATTATATTATATATATAATATATATATATAATATATATTTAGTCGGTTTCCATTAAAAACATATTTTATAAATCGTTTATAAATTCATTTTAAAACAATTATAACTTCATTTCAAATTTCAAATAAAATTTGAATATTCCATAATAAATTCGTTTTTACTTCAATTTTAAAATGATTTCAATTCCATTTCAAATTTCAAATCAAATTTGAATATTCCATAATAAATTCGTTTTAAATTCTTTTTTAAACGATTTCAATTTCCATTTCAAATTTCAAATCAAATTTGAATATTCCATAATAAATCGTTTTAAATTCATTTTAAAACGATTTTAGTTTCCATTTCAAATTTCAAATATAATTCGAATATTCCACAATAAATTCATTTAAATTCATTTTAAAACGATTTCACTTCCATTTCAAATTTCAAATCAAATTTGAATATTCCATAATAAATTCGTTTTAAATTCATTTTTAAACGATTTCAATTTCATTTCAAATTTCAAATCAAATTTGAATATTCCATAATAAATTCGTTTTAAATTCATTTTAAAACGATTTCAATTTCCGTTTCAAATTTCAAATCAAATTTGAATATTCCATAATAAATTTGTTTTAAATTCATTTTAAAACAATTTCAATTCCATTACAAATCAAATTTGAATATTCCATAATAAATTCGTTTTAAATTCATTTTAAAACGATTTGAATTAAATTTCAAATCCCAATTTGAATATTCCTTATCATTATAATTTTAAATGATAATATTTTCAAAACATTAGATTTTGAAATTACTTCCCTTTTCGATATTCATTATAAAAAATGAATAAAATCCATATAAATATTGTCTGCGTCAAAATGGTGCAAATCTAATCAACATAGCTTCGTATATTTAAATATTTTCGTGTCCATTCAAAATCGGACGTCAAAGTCACATTTTGATTCTTTTCTGAACATTATTTTGAAATATTCATTATTTTAAAATATTAGTTATTTTAAAACATTCCTTATTTCTGAATTGGAATCAGACCCAATAAATTACCATATAATTTTATTTATATGGATTTCATACAATACACGTATATGTCAAAAAAGATAAACAATCAACCATCAGTCAGAGTGCACTACACAACTGCATAAGCATTGAATATAAATAATTAACGCTTACAACAGTCTGTAAACCCATCGATTGACGTAGAACAAAAATTAGGATTAGTGTACGTCAGATATCATCCCAATACCTGTGTGGGGTTTCAATCAACAAATACAGATTTTATTTATGCAGTTGGGCGACGTGTAAACTATATCGTCCCAATCAGTATCAGATAAATGGGTGTACATAAACAAATTGTCTGATTTGTAAGTGAATGTTTATTTCAACACATGAATATTTTATACAGTTTATATATACAATAAAAATGATATTTTTATTATTCAAATATTTTATTCATCACATGAATATTTTATTTTCCATTTCACATCACAATCACAATTAATTTCCATAACACAATACAATCAAACAAGTCGTCCATGGTCTGTGGACGATGGTGTCAGAAGCTACTAAGCCCCATCTGCAACCTAGTATATATTTTACTGTAATCTAAATTAGAGTGAGAAGGAGTTCTCACATTCGTTTCCACTCCTCCGTTCTTTTTATTTTTGAATTTCCGTATTGCTTGGATTTGAATTTGCATGAAATTCTGATTTGCTCCGTTTTGATTCTAGCCAGTTTCATTGTGTAGAATTCTCCGCCACGATCACAACGCAACTGAAATTGTTCAGATTTGACCTCGTCTGAAAGAGTTATGGGTTTACAAATTTTTAGTTACATAAATGGATAGTAAAATAATAATGAAATAAGGGATTAACCTTTAATTTCATCGTCTTCTCCTAGGTTAGAAACTCGACCCATCGTTCACTAAGAAAACTCCCATACGCCGCCACCACAGACGACCGGTGGTTGATCAGAAGCCACCAACACTTCGAGCCTTGCGCCACCTCCCACCGCTAAGCTCCTGGCCCCACTCGTACCCACCGTCGCTCCCAAAAATTCCATCGACCGCCCTCACTTCACACCAAAAATTCGAGCATCTCGTCCAACTAGAACCCATCTCCACCGTCCATTAGAGAGATCTTGAGTTGCTCTATCGTTTTTGCTTTAGATGTTCACCAAATTTTTCCGCGGATTAGGAGAGATTGAAGCATGAATTATCAGGCGATTTGGATCGCTGAAACGAACGGAGGAGGTTTCCTGATGGTTGACCATGAAAAAAGGGATGTTGACCTAGGGTTTAGACTTTTTTAGTTATTTATATATTTTTATTATTTCCATAAAAGGAAACTTTTCCAATTGAACTCCAAATCGAACACACCATCTGTCGTCCCTAGATAATTACTCCATTCCGCACAAAAGGGATATGCTTCGTAACACAATTCGGCTGGTACAATCATTTTTCACTTAAATTAAAATATAAATCAGTATATATTCAATTTGAATGCATATTTTAATTTACTGAGGCCACATGCTGACTCCAAAAATTCCAAAAAATAAATCTAGCTATGTTTTGACGATACAATCCTAACAAAACTAATTTCATTGAGTATGGAGACCGTTTAAAATATGACCATTTTCTGGTCGATCCAATTTGACTAAAACTATCAAAACACGTTTTCTTTTGACACGCTCACATATTGATTCCAAAAATTATGAATTTTGGAATCTAACAATAATTTGACATTTCAGATCCTATAAAAGTGGTCTCGTCGAAAACAGAGGTCGTTTGCAAAATCGCTACTTTTAAGGGCTATATATTATATAAATTCCATAGCGACTTTTTCTGAGTTTTCAACTGGTGATAACTTTTTATTCCCGCTATGAAATCTGGATTTTTCACATTCGTTGGAAAGATATTTTCAAACAGATTTAAATATTCCTTGTTTTACCAAAATCCGGTTTATTTTGAATCATGTACATTCATTTGAAATTTGAAATCGAATTTTTAAATTACCACACCATTTCCAGTTCCTTTTATAATTAAAATAAGTATTTATATTCTAACTTTGATTTAAATAAATTTATACATTCTAATTCTATTAAAAATAAATTTCTAGTCGTTATTATTTAAAATAAATCATTTTAAATGTTCAAAATTCATTAAAATTGCCAAAATAAAAAAAATTAATTGGTTCTGATTTTCTGGGTTGTTACAATCTCCCCCACTTAAATCTTTTCGTCCTCGTAAAGGAACGGAGCTGAAAGTTGTTTAACCAACTCAACTTTCATTCTGGCATTCATTCTCCAACTTTTCGATTTCTAAGAATTTTCAAATTTTTCAAAAATTTGGCTAACACCCTAAATTTTTGAAAAATTTCGCCATAACCTCCTTTGTACGGGGAGACAATTAAAACCATAACTAGCCACGTCGGGCCCTCATCATCCAAAAAGAAAAAAAAAGGACAAGCGGCTAGCCAATCGGCTCATAAAATCATCCAAACCCAATAAATTAGTAATCACGTACCTATTTGTCGAGCATACAATTTTATTCCTCTTCTCTAGCCTCCTGTTATGACCTGTTCATACATATATGTGTATGTACTTGTATTGTAACACCCCGCCTCCGCTAGGGTCACTCGCAAAGGAATGCACTAGCTTCAGAGGGGCATTATTGGTAAACATGCACAGAAATATCACAAGACAGAACATATAAAATAGCGGAAGTAAAAATCGAACTTTCATAAACATCAGTAATTAAGGTCTAAAGCCTTTTACATCAGAGTACATCAAAACCTGTCTTGCAATAGTAAAGAAGCATAAAGACTTTTTCATAAATTATTCCCCAAGTAAAGTAGCCATAACCAAAAAAAGTCCAAGCCATCCATGATGACCTTCAAGCAGAAGAAGTCCGAACTAAACAACAGTATTTCCTCCTGTAACCTGGGGGGAAACGGAAGAAAAGAGGCGAAACAAAACGGGTCAGTCAAAAAGACTGAGTAAGCCCTATCTACTATCAGCATAAAAACTAGTAAAGTTAACTGACATGAGAAACTGAGAAGAACATAAGCATGATGACAAGATAGATAAGCTAAATAAAAATAACAGGATGAACTACTGAACTCAGATAAACTAAGGTGTCATGATAAATTACGGTGTCAAGATAAAACAAGGTATCCCATCGTCAAGTTCCTGTCAAGTATAATATCCCCAAGATATCTATCACGTATAACATCCCATGGTATCTATCCTGTCTTTTAGCTCTGCACCTACCGTACTAGTATCCCCACCATATCATGTGTTAACCATGAATGACCCTTACTCAACAGTCGTGTAATGGTCTATGTCAACCTAATATATCGCATATATAGGTTACTCAACTCGTATGTTTTATTCCATGTAAATGTTCAGTCCCTTGCCGTAGACCATACGGGCTTTCCCATGAGATTCTTTACTACTTTAACATAGTTCCATGATCCTTAAGATCGCTTTGGATTGTCACCCTATATCTAACCAGGGTCTTACAACATGAATCATTGTTTTGTACAACTAGGACTTATGCTACCTAGGACAACTAGGGATTATGCTTACCTATTGCACGTTTTCGTATCTCGGTTTTTATTCAACCACCCAGGGCCACTAGGATTTACGCTAACCATCAACCGCGCCCTTTTTCCCACACAATCATCGTGAATCGTTTTTCCATGACTGTATGCACATGTATCACATCGTGCTATCCGAGTCCTGTCACAGGGCAGACCAGGAAATACAGGACTCGGTCAGGAGCTTCCGATTTATCTGCCGATGCAGATGCTAAGGTCTGTTTTTTTCTATACGTGGCTATGGTCCCACGAGACCACTCCCTCAACTAGTGAAAGACAAGACAGGATAAATCCTGTATGAGAACACAACACTGGCCAACCCACATCCAAGCCTTACCGCACCCATAATTAGATAGCAATTATGGTCTTTTGGGTGTTCTCTGCCTTTCCGTACGTACACGCTTGACCAAAGATGGTAGGTAACCTGACGAAATGCTATCTAGGGTACGACCGTGTATCGTCGACTATCCCCTATCCATCTCCGTCTTTAGGTCACTCGTATAGCAACCAAGGCATACTCTTGGTTCTTCTAACGCAGACCTTAACCTCTCATGAGCCTAGTATGATCACCTGGCAGCTCATAGAGGGATACCAAGAATATCCTCACGTTCCCCGAAGCCGCTGCTTCGTTACCCAGTTCGCTGGAGCCTTTATCTAAATCAGATACTTGCTCCTACTCGTATACTTAAACGATGACCTACCGTATCAGGTTACTCGTCTATCTATGAACTGGTCTAAATTTCCTTGGATAAGAATCATTACTTAGTTATTCTTCAACTAAGGTTTACCACTTAGCCTTATTCCCGTTATCCTTGTTAACTACGGTTATCCACCTAATCCTCAGGACTAGGGTTTACATAATGGATTAAGTGTCACTTAAGTTCATGACTTAACTCGTCTACAAATCATGTCAAAATTGGCTAAGTATCCAAGTTCAAGACTTAACCCTACAAACCATGCTCAAGTTGGTTAAGTATATATTAACTTGACCCTATCAAATTACTGAGTCAAATCGGTCAAGCGTATTTAAGCGATTCGTGACTTAGCCTTATCATGTTTTCACGTTAGATTGGTTAAGTATAGGTTAACTTAACCTCAATAAATTCACGAGTTAGGTTGGTTAAGTATAGGTCACTTAACCACCTCAAATCATCATGCTAGATTAGTTAAGTGTTTAACTTAACTCCATTAAACTACCAAGTGGGATTAATTAAGTCTAGGCTAACTTAACCCCATCCGATTTCCATGCTTAGACTAGTTGAGTCCAATCTTAACCCCATCCATTAACTGTATTTTTCGGTTAAGCGTCATTAAGAAAACTTACTTAACCTTACCAAGTTATCGTGTTGGATTGATTAAGTGTTGGTTAACTTAACCCCGTCCACTAGTCGTATAAAAATGGTTAAGTGTCATTAGGCAAATCAAATTACTTAACCTACCCAACCTTTTCATGTTTTGTTAAGTATCATTAGCCTAATCAAATTACTTAACCCATTTGTCCATGTCATATTTGATTAAGAGTCATTAATCAAATTAACTTAACCCTATCATGTGGCATTAATTACTTAATGCACCTCAACCTCTCACATTAGACTTTGTTGTGGTTACTAGTTAAGCCGGTCGGTTCCGGGTAGCTTTACACCACAACTTGGTCTAACCTCGGGTTCAAGCACAACATGACCAACTTCTCACATTGGGTCCTATTGTTTGCAACTACTAGTTAGGCCGGTCGGTTCCGGGTAGTTTTACGTTGCAAACTCAACCCAACCTCGAGTTGGCCACACTTATATTATCTAAGTGTCATGTCCATCATGTTTCCAAAACATGTTACAAGTTTTCAAGCATTTGGATAGACCTAACTTAATAGGTAAATTCCCAAAGGATAGACCTAACTTAATAGGTAAATTCCCAAGCTTATGTTTTTATGCATACTTACATGTCAACTTCCATGTTATATTTCAAGTCATATTTTCAAGTTATATTTTCATGTCACTAGAAATTACCCATAACATAACCCAACGCTTTTAAACTCGCATATACGTTCGCAACAACGTAATGGATTAAAAGAAGAGACTTGGCAAAGGCACGACAAAAATGGATATTAAGCCACAAGTTAATCATGGTGGCAAATGAGGCACAAATGTGTTCATTAACTTGCATGTTACATTCTTAAGCCCCAAAAACATGCATAAACCCAAACTTGGCACATAAGCAAATCATGGTGACAAAAGACATGGAATGATGACTAGTAACTCGCATATATCATCATATAAGGGTTATGACTTCATATACAAGTTGACATAAAGGTTATGAGGGTTCTCATGTTGCATAATGCAACATTTCAACATAAAGGTTGTGGCTTTTAGCCCACAAGATCAAGATAATGACTTCATAAACTTGCATGACATGATAGCATGTATCATACTCAATGATCAAACCCAAACTTGCAACATGAACATTTAACTTCATAGTTAATATCTAAGAGTAGGGAAAGGGCTTACATTGCTATGAAGGCACAAAAGATATGACAAAGCCCTTATGCAATCAACTAGACCCAAAATGCAAGCTCTAACACAAAAATCCTTGAGCCAAAATGATCAAAACCCTTGCTTTATGATGCAAATATAGAAACTTGACTTGAATGCAAGCTAATGACACTCATACAAGGTTGAAAACACTTGTATGCATGGAAAATCTCTTATAGAAACGATTTAGAAATTTTATGAAGAGGGTGGAGGCCATGAGAGGTAAAATTTTGCCATAGTTTAGTTGTATGAATGAATAATGATGATTTAGGGTTAGGTTAGGGTCTTATTTATAGATTAGGCAAGTGTTTTAGGCCATAGGATTAAACCCTAGTTGCAATCTCAGCCCTTAAAATCGAATCTGGCCCCCAAACTCAACACAAACCCAAAATGGTGCACCAGGCAGAACTGCCCGGCTGGACCAAGTCGACAGCCAAGTCGACAGGGCTGTCGACTTGGGTCCAACCAAGTCGACTCCCAAGTCGACAGGGCTGTCGACTTGGGTGCTCTGGCGGGAATTTTCCCGCCTGGCCCAAACTGGCCCAAATTTTCAAATTCAAACTTGAATGTGAAATCTGTTTTTACTTTGAAATTTTCTGAAAACTTCGTTGGGCCCTAATCGGGTCATACGGACTCCGATTTTCGAAAACTCGGACTCTATTTCGCGTATTTTTCCGAGACGAACGCAATGGCATAGCCCGTTTTACTTGATTCAGAATTTAAAATTAAATTCTGCCTTGATTCTCGTTTTATCATGTTATCGAAATACGGGTTGTTACATTCTCCCCACCTTTTAGGATTTCGTCCCCGAAATCTCCAAGTTAGGAAGAACATATCCTACCATCCATCATTCATCTACTCAAAACATCATCCACAAGCAACCATTGTCCTTAGATGATTTCTAATGCTGTATGAATTTATGCAAAACGTGTGTGTACATGTTCCTTAGCTAATGCTAATGATCAGGCCTGAATAATCTTTCTAATGCAAAAATATGTATAGTGCCATGAATCCAACATGTATGCAAATAGTCCTAATCATATAGATACTATATGCGTGCACAATCATTCATTCATATGCAACAACCGCATGATAATACATTCGATTTCATCCATAAACAAGTATAAATACGCGTGCATATGCAATATGAAATGTGACCGAGTCGAGCTAGTATCTAATGTGTATTCGCGCATCCACGAGCAACCACTTGCAACCACTTGCAACCATATCAATCATAACATGTTTCAAATACATGTTTACATCCATAGGGTTCTACCTAGGATTCCCTGAAACAGGGTCGAGAAGATAAACAAGACAAACTCCTTACGGGGGTTTGTAACAGAAAATAGGACCGAGAGGATGTCCACAAAAGATAGTCTACAAGTAAGCTCTACAGAAAACAGGGATCAAGGATATACTCCCAAAAAGAGATATCATGCGCGTATCTAGTCTTTGACCATCAAAGTCGTATTTCCTTGAGCTTAATTCCATTGTGCCTTGACCGTCCTTTAACTTCGCGATCTCGTAGCTTCTTATTTCCTGTTTCCATAACATGAACTGGAACTCATTTCTTCGTCGCCTCTCGTTCCACTTGCACACTTATCCCTTTTTCTAGAATACTTGGCGCAAACATGACTGCGTACTCATGATCTCATGCAAGCTTTCCAAAATTCACTAGTGAATCTTGGATCTCGTTTATATACTATAAGGTATTCCATGTAGAAGAACTTTCTCTTGAAAGTAAATAGATGTCAACCAGGTTATCATGCGCACTTACTAGGGTGATCTCTATAACCCATGCATAAATGAAGTAAACCATCCGTCTTATTGGCGAACACTACTCGATCGGGCTTCAAATTTCCAATAAAGGAATCAAGGGATTCCAAGTAACTAGTGATGACAGAACCTCAAAAGGTTACACGATACTTCGAGGGTATTACCAAGGCTAGTCAAAAGTCTAACTACCCTCCTATCAAAACCGAGAGTGGCACCCCTTACTGGATAACCACTTTATCCCTAGAATCCATCCATAGCTTATAAACATAAGCATTATTTCCAAACTCAATACTTGGGCATAGACATTCCCAAATCCAAACAAGCCATGAATAAATGGATTGATTCTCCAATAGGACTTTGAGACAAAAATTGGGATTCTCTATTATGCTAGTACTTAAGGTGCAGGGACTCAACTATCGAAGCAGACTTAAACGATACGAAAAACGAAGTCCTAACGGGATGATAGAGAAGAAAAGATAAACCTTTAACAAGATCGTTACCCTCCTTCCGAGGTACCCTAGAAATGAGAGCATACTACTGCCCTCCCGATGATCTTGTCCTTGTCCCATAATACTTAACTATCCGCCCTGTTTTACCATGCCAAAGGTACTCTCTCGTCATGGGTTTCATTGTTCATCTTTCTCCCTCCTTTGAGGACTAAGCCATACCAACAAGTTGCTCATCCTTAAGCTCGTATCCTTTATCCTCTTTCTCACTATCCTTTCTTATAACGCGGCCACTGGTCTCTCGAAAACCACCTCCATCTTATGGAAAGCACTTTCGTAGATAGAAAAGACTAGTCGCAGTTAAAACCACTGTGACTACAGATGGAGGAAAGAAAAGGAAAAGAGATTCAATTAAGGAAACAAGGATAGTGCTAATGGCCTTTGGGGAATAGCCTTTTTCTTTTAAAAGAAAATTTTCTTGAAAAATGCTTCTTTGTAAACGGTTTTTCAAATAGTTTTCAGAAGGTCTTTAAAAAATTTTGCCCAGTCTGGTAACCTTCTGCTCTGATACCACGTGTAACACCCCGCCTCCGCTAGGGTCACTCGCAAAGGAATGCACTAGCTTCAGAGGGGCATTATTGGTAAACATGCACAGAAATATCACAAGACAGAACATATAAAATAGCGGAAGTAAAAATCGAACTTTCATAAACATCAGTAATTAAGGTCTAAAGCCTTTTACATCAGAGTACATCAAACCTGTCTTGCAATAGTAAAGAAGCATAAAAACTTTTTCATAAATTATTCCCCAAGTAAAGTAGCCATAACCAAAAAAAGTCCAAGCCATCCATGATGACCTTCAAGCAGAAGAAGTCCGAACTAAACAACAGTATTTCCTCCCTGTAACCTGGGGGGGAAACGGAAGAAAAGAGGCGAAACAAAACGGGTTAGTCAAAAAGACTGAGTAAGCCCTATCTACTATCAGCATAAAAACTAGTAAAGTTAACTGACATGAGAAACTGAGAAGAACATAAGCATGATGACAAGATAGATAAGCTAAATCAAAATAACAGGATGAACTACTGAACTCAGATAAACTAAGGTGTCATGATAAATTACGGTGTCAAGATAAAACAAGGTATCCCATCGTCAAGTTCCTGTCAAGTATAATATCCCCAAGATATCTATCACGTATAACATCCCATGGTATCTATCCTGTCTTTTAGCTCTGCACCTACCGTACTAGTATCCCCACCGTATCATGTGTTAACCATGAATGACCCTTACTCAACAGTCGTGTAATGGTCTATGTCAACCTAATATATCGCATATATAGGTTACTCAACTCGTATGTTTTATTCCATGTAAATGTTCAGTCCCTTGCCGTAGACCATACGGGCTTTCCCATGAGATTCTTTACTACTTTAACATAGTTCCATAATCCTTAAGATCGCTTTGGATTGTCACCCTATATCTAACCAGGGTCTTACAACAGGAATCATTGTTTTGTACAACTAGGACTTATGCTACCTAGGACTACTAGGGATTATGCTTACCTATTGCACGTTTTCGTATCTCGGTTTTGGTTCAACCACCCAGGGCCACTAGGATTTACGCTAACCATCAACCGCGCCCTTTTTCCCACACATTCATCGTGAATCGTTTTTCCATGACTGTATGCACATGTATCACATCATGCTATCCGAGTCCTGTCACAGGGCAGACCAGGAAATACAGGACTCGGTCGGGAGCTTCCGGTTTATCTACCGATGCAGATGCTAAGGTCTGTTTTTTTCTATACGTGGCTATGGTCCCACGAGACCACTCCCTCAACTAGTGAAAGACAAGACAGGATAAATCCTGTATGAGAACACAACACTGGCCAACCCGCATCCAAGCCTTACCGCACCCATAATTAGATAGCAATTATGGTCTTTTGGGTGTTCTCTGCATTTCCGTACGTACACGCTTGACCAAAGATGGTAGGTAGCCTGACGAAATGCTATCTAGGGTACGACCGTGTATCGTCGACTATCCCCTATCCATCCCCGTCTTTAGGTCGCTCGTATAGCAACCAAGGCATACTCTTGGTTCTTCTAACGCAGACCTTAACCTCTCATGAGCCTAGTATGATCACCTGGCAGCTCATAGAGGGATACCAAGAATATCCTCACGTTCCCCGAAGCCGCTGCTTCGTTACCCAGTTCGCTGGAGCCTTTATCTAAATCAGATACTTGCTCCTACTCGTATACTTAAACGATGACCTACCGTATCAGGTTACTCATCTATCTATGAACTGGTCTAAATTTCCTTGGCTAAGAATCATTACTTAGTTATTCTTCAACTAAGGTTTACCACTTAGCCTTATTCCCGTTATCCTTGTTAACTACGGTTATCCACCTAATCCTCAGGACTAGGGTTTACATAATGGATTAAGTGTCACTTAAGTTCATGACTTAACCCGTCTACAAATCATGTCAAAATTGGCTAAGTATCCAAGTTCAAGACTTAACCCTACAAACCATGCTCAAGTTGGTTAAGTATATATTAACTTGACCCTATCAAATTACTGAGTCAAATCGGTCAAGCGTATTTAAGCGATTCGTGACTTAGCCTTATCATGTTTTCACGTTAGATTGGTTAAGTATAGGTTAACTTAACCTCAATAAATTCACGAGTTAGGTTGGTTAAGTATAGGTCACTTAACCACCTCAAATCATCATGCTAGATTAGTTAATTGTTTAACTTAACTCCATTAAACTACCAAGTGGGATTAATTAAGTCTAGGCTAACTTAACCCCATCCGATTTCCATGCTTAGACTAGTTGAGTCCAATCTTAACCCCATCCATTAACTGTATTTTTCGGTTAAGCGTCATTAAGAAAACTTACTTAACCTTACCAAGTTATCGTGTTGGATTGATTAAGTGTTGGTTAACTTAACCCCGTCCACTAGTCGTATAAAAATGGTTAAGTGTCATTAGGCAAATCAAATTACTTAACCTACCCAACCTACCCAACCTTGTCATGTTTTGTTAAGTATCATTAGCCTAATCAAATTACTTAACCCATTTGTCCATGTCATATTTGATTAAGAGTCATTAATCAAATTAACTTAACCCTATCATGTGGCATTAATTACTTAATGCACCTCAACCTCTCACATTAGACTTTGTTGTGGTTACTAGTTAAGCCAGTCGGTTCCGGGTAGCTTTACACCACAACTTGGTCTAACCTCGGGTTCAAGCACAACATGACCAACTTCTCACATTGGGTCCTATTGTTTGCAACTACTAGTTAGGCCGGTCGGTTCCGGGTAGTTTTACGTTGCAAACTCAACCCAACCTCGAGTTGGCCACACTTTTATTATCTAAGTGTCATGTCCATCATGTTTCCAAAACATGTTACAAGTTTTCAAGCATTTGGGTAGACCTAACTTAATAGGTAAATTCCCAAAGGGTTGACCTAACTTAATAGGTAAATTCCCAAGCTTATGTTTTTATGCATACTTACATGTCAACTTCCATGTTATATTTCAAGTCATATTTTCAAGTTATATTTTCATGTCACTAGAAATTACCCATAACATAACCCAACGCTTTTAAACTCGCATATACGTTCGCAACAACGTAATGGATTAAAAGAAGAGACTTGGCAAAGGCACGACAAAAATGGATATTAAGCCACAAGTTAATCATGGTGGCAAATGAGGCACAAATGTGTTCATTAACTTGCATGTTACATTCTTAAGCCCCAAAAACATGCATAAACCCAAACTTGGCACATAAACAAATCATGGTGACAAAAGACATGGAATGATGACTAGTAACTCGCATATATCATCATATAAGGGTTATGACTTCCTATGCAAGTTGACATAAAGGTTATGAGGGTTCTCATGTTGCATAATGCAACATTTCAACATAAAGGTTGTGGCTTTTAGCCCACAAGATCAAGATAATGACTTCATAAACTTGCATGACATGATAGCATGTATCATACTCAATGATCAAACCCAAACTTGCAACATGAACATTTAACTTCGTAGTTAATATCTAAGAGTAGGGAAAGGGCTTACATTGCTATGAAGGCACAAAAGATATGACAAAGCCCTTATGCAATCAACTAGACCCAAAATGCAAGCTCTAACATAAAAATCCTTGAGTCAAAATGATCAAAACCCTTGCTTTATGATGCAAATATAGAAACTTGACTTGAATGCAAGCTAATGACACTCATACAAGGTTGAAAACACTTGTATGCATGGAAAATCTCTCATAGAAACTATTTAGAAATTTTATGAAGAGGGTGGAGGCCATTAGAGGTAAAATTTTGCCATAGTTTAGTTGTATGAATGAATAATGATGATTTAGGGTTAGGTTAGGGTCTTATTTATAGATTAGGCAAGTGTTTTAGGCCATAGGATTAAACCCTAGTTGCAATCTCAGCCCTTAAAATCGAATCTGGCCCCCAAACTCAACACAAACCCAAAATGGTGCACCAGGCAGAACTGCCCGGCTGGACCAAGTCGACAGCCAAGTCGACAGGGATGTCGACTTGGGTCCAACCAAGTCGACTCCCAAGTCGACAGGGTGCTCTGGCGGGAATTTTCCCGCCTGGCCCAAACTGGCCCAAATTTTCAAATTCAAACTTGAATTTGAAATCTGTTTTTACTTTGAAATTTTCTGAAAACTTCGTTGGGCCCTAATCGGGTCATACGGACTCCGATTTTCGAAAACTCGGACTCTATTTCGCGTATTTTTCCGAGACGAACGCAATGGCATAACCCGTTTTACTTGATTCAGAATTTAAAATTAAATTCTGCCTTGATTCTCGTTTTATCATGTTATCGAAATACGGGTTGTTACATGTATGCTATTTCAACCAATTTTCAATTCAGTTAAATATTTGATGCAATTTGGCTAAATTTACTTTCGTTCACATGTTGGTTTAAATGAATAATTACATAACACAATCAACAATCCGCAATCAATTAGTTGATTAACGTTTCAAACACATAACTTTACTACATAGTCAAAAATCATATTTTTGATGCCAATACACAAACAATAAATCCTATCTAGTTTCGGTTCTCACACCAGTCAATTGGAAATATATAGAAATCCCACTTTCGAAGCTCGAACATAAACTCTGATGATGCCATGGTCATTATCAGAATCATCTACGAGCGACTACAGTGTGATTCAATATCAATCTAGTATATAAAAACTATGAATCTACGTTTGCAAGGCGTATATGCAAAATCTTTATATGCTCGATTGTCCAAATTCAATATAAAATAAATATTCAAATACATATAAAATGGTTTAAATTTTCAACACAAATTTTGTTTTCATTTTTATTTTAAAAACACTGTTCTTCACACTCGTTCTAGGATACTACTGATCCTATCTTTAAAGAGTCACTCTCCTAGGATATTACTAATTCAATCTCTGATGAATTCTTTCATTCGGTTCTAATGTGTCTTGTTCTCGAGCTTTGTAAACCAAAGCTTTGATACCAGACTGTAACAACCCGAACTTCCCCGGTCTCCGAAGGGAAGAGAAAGAACGGATTGTTCGAGAACACGACAAATCAAAACTCAAATAGAAGAACATTTCTTTGCTTATTAAAATAATTTACATCAGAGTACTAGAATAACAGAGTATGAAAAAACAATATACATTTGATAAATATCGGAGATTTACAAATTACAGTGCAGCGGAAAATAATGCAAAATACAACTGAAAGAAATACACGAATACAGAGCTTTCCGAATATATCTCCAGTTGTAAACCAGGATCATGTAAATATAAATATGCAAAACCAAAATTACTAGTTGCCCGTGTGGAAAATAGAGGCACCCAGAGTTTAGGTTAAAACAATAAACTTCAGGTCAGTCATGTGACTGGTGTGAGAACTAAAACAGTTATTTAAAACTTTACTTTAAAATCAGATTATCAAGGGACCATGACACGGAACGGGTTTCCTCCCAAGAATACCAGTGCATAAAACAAAATAGCTCAACGCTTTATGGAAAAATGAAGCTATTATAAGACTCAGGTCCCATCACACAATGCAACGCAAGCCGGAGGATAGAGTTTTCCCTTATAATTGCCAAACATGCTTGGTATGTTTAAAACAAATCATTTGATACTATTAAAAGTGCATAGTGTCAAAACAACTTCAAATATAAATGTATCAATCATAGATGGCATGGGTGCCATCGCCATACTAGTTCTATAATTAAAACCGCAAAGTCACGTATTGGAAGTCGGATTTCGATCTATGAACCAAGGTAAGGGATCTCCTTACTGCTTCGTGAAGCTCTAGCCCGTGTCTCAGGATCAGAGCTCGAGTGACCCTTGGATCGTCAGGGCCGGTCCATAGGAAGTGGATTAAAATGCCTGAACAATACGTTTCCCCGCCTTATGGGGCGCAAATGAGCCAGATGACTCAATATCCATCGGCTCAATTGTAACCGATATATCCGAAGCGCCTCGCTATCCATTAAATAATACGCAACATCCACATGAGTAAAATGTCTGGGCTCCATACCATGACACCACTCCTAGCTAGAAGGAAACGCATGTCCTCCCTGAGGTCCTCTCCCATTTCTGGTTCACACCGGGGTGTGAGGCTCGCGAATTAGCGGTATACAGAAAGCTATGCTATATTAAAGCCGTGATTTGATCATCAACCACAAGACTTTGCTTTTCAACAGAAGCCTTGATCAATTGCATCTCATCATGCCACACAGGCAATTTACGCCATGCGACTGATGTCTACCAATATATAACCTCTGAGCTCGTATGTTTCAGAGAAGGGTGTTAAGCAAGAGAATAAATTCTCCGCCACCAAACAGATATATATATATATATATATATATATATATATTTAATGGAGATCAATCAATCACAGAATAAAATTCAATGTCAGACACACATCCATTTACAAGTTCGTTCTAGGTCTGAACGAAACCGAAGGCACCTTATTCCTCGTCCCATATGTCCAATACAGGAGAGATACCCTCGCATATCCGGTCGATCTCCAAGTACGTCTGGACGATCACTAATTATTACCTCGTCATGGGTGTACAACCCAATTAGGACATCAGTAATCATCCAAAATGTGAAGACCTCCGTCTTCAACCACCGTCTTCATCGCCGATTCAGTTATTCAGAATGGGATAAACCCAGTCATTTCGAATAACTCGCGTATGTAACAAACAAATGCTATAAAAACACAACATATGCCTCATTCCAATTCTGAATATTCTTTTATTTAAATATTCATATCCCTTTGGAAAGGTTCCCATTAATTTTATCAAAGATAAATTCATTAAATTTATTCTTTATCTTCCTTTGGGTATCAATTCAAACCAAAATAAGGTTTATCCAAACTAGTCGGGATTATCGAACCATACCGAAGTAATCATTTGTTATATTTCCCAATCCCAACCTATTCATCCGATGAAGCAAAACTGGTAATGCTTCATATCTAACACCACGGTGTTATCGGTAATATTAATTACCATTTCACGTTCAAATCTAATTAAAGATTTAACTATCGCTTGGAGCAAAACTGGTGATACTCCATTCTCGATCATTTCATGAATTCGATAAATTTAATTATCCCATTCACATCCCAATCTAATTAAAGATTCATTAAAACTCTAAATCTCAAAAATCATTACTTAATGATTATTCAAAGTTAAGTAATTAATCTTTTCTTTAACTGGGTTAAAGAACTAATGTAATTTAAAACACAGTTCACGATAAACCCAAAATCACATTCCATTAATTATGGAACCTTCATGGAAAACACATCAATATATATAATCGATATCAATTTCTGTATTGGACTAATAATATAAATGGAATAACGACAAAGCCTTTTAAATTCCATATATATTAAATGTCTTCCTCCACAGAAGCTCACTTCGATTATTATCAAATCGAATTCCATTCCATTCCAATTTATTATATTAAATTGGAAAACTTTACTTTGGAAAATTTCCTTTAAATTTCAGTAAAAGACTTACAAGTTCCAAATCACATTTCACTGTAAATCGGGTTAAAGAATGAATGTTGTTAAAAACACAGTTCACGATAAACCCGATTCACATTCCATTTTATCCCAATTACCCAATGTAACTGGGAACTCTAACAATCTTAATTAAAAGATTTATTCTTTTCAAACGGGGTTTAAGAACAGTGTTATTGAAGACACCGTTCACAGCAACCCAAAATCCCATTTCTTTTATTCAATTCCAATTAAATATTAATTAATTGGAAAATTCCACTTAATCTTAATAAAAAGATTTATTCTTTCCTCAACTAGGTTTAAGAACAGTATCATTTAAGACACCATTCACGACAAACCCAAAATCCCATTTGATATTAAATACAAGGCTCTGAATAGAAAATATATCGGCTGATATTCAATATCAAATTCTGCAACCAACAAATATCATATTGGAAATAACAATATAAATATATCTTTCAAATTTCCATAACCATATCTGTATAATCACGAATTCCAACATCGAAATATTCCGAAGATAATTTCGATTCAAATCCATTCCAATTCATATATTGGAAATACTGGTTATTTTTAAAAACCATTTCAAATTTAATTTACTTATTTAAAAATATTGGAATATAATTCTAATTCATAACTAGTTCATTTTTATAAAAATATAATTTTATCTTTACAAAAGTTGAATTTTTCATCCAAATTTTTTCCAAATCAATTTTTATGATTTAATACAAGTTACTAATATTTTAAATAACTTATCAAGGCCCGTACAGTCGATTTCCATAAATTGTTATCGAATTGCACTTATAGCGACCTTTTCCAAATTTGATTTGGACATAATTCCAAATCCAACTGTTAGATTTCAAATATCTTATATTCGTTGGAAAGCTCTTTTTGATATGAACCCAACGGCAATGGTTGAAATTCGTGAACTGTCGCTACGCGGTGCGTTCTATCAAGCCGTTATATTATATATATAATATGTATTTTGTCGATTTCCATTTAAAACTATTTTATAAATCGTTTATAAATTCATTTTAAAACGATTCTAACTTCATTTCAAATTTCAAATCAAATTTGAATATTCCATAATAAATTCGTTTTTAATTTCATTTTAAAACGATTTCAATTCCATTTCAAATTTCAAATCAAATTTGAATATTCCATAATAAATTCGTTTCAATTAATTTTAAAACGATTTCAATTTCCATTTCAAATCAAATTTGAATATTACATAATAAATTAGTTTTAAATTCATTTTAAAACGATTTCAATTTCCATTTCAAATTTCAAATCAAATTTGAATATTCCATAATAAATTCGTTTTAAATTCTTTTTAAAACGATTTCAATTCCATTTCAAATTTCAAATCAAATTTGAATATTCCATAATAAATTCATTTTAAGTTTATTTTAAAATGATTTCAATTTCATTTCAAATTTCAAATCAAATTTGAATATTCCATAATAAATTCGTTTTAAATTCATTTTAAAACGATTTCAATTTCCATTTCAAATCAAATTTGAATATTCCATAATAAGTTCGTTTTAAATTCATTTTAAAACGATCTCAATTCCATTTCAAATCAAATTTGAATATTCCATAATAATTTTTTTAAAATTAATTTTAAAACGATTACAATTCCATTTCAAATCAAATTTGAATATTCCTTATCATTATAATTTTAAATGATAATATTTTCAAAACATTATATTTTGAAATCACTTCATTTTTCGATATTCATTATAAAAATTGAATAAAATCCATATAAATATTGTCTGCGTCAAAATGGCACAAATCTAATCAACACGGCTTCATATATTTAAATATTTTCATGTCCATCCAAGATCGGACATCAAAATCACATTTTGATTCTTTTCTAGATATTATTTTGAAATATTCATTATTTTAAAATTTTAATTATTTTAAAATATTCCTTACTTCTGAATTGGAATCAAACCCAATCAATTACTATATAATTTTATAAATATGGATTTCATACAACACATGTATATATCAACAATGATAAACAATCAACCATCAGCCAGAGTGCACTACACAACTGCATGAGCATTAAATATAAATAATTAACGTTTACAACAGTCTGTTAACTCATCAATTGACATACAACTAAACAATTGGGATTAGTGTATGTCAAATATCCCTAATACCCGTGTGGGGTTTCACTCAACAAACATAGATTTTGTTTGTGCAGTTGGGCAATGTGTAAAATATATCGTCCCAATCAGTATCAGATAAATGGGTGTACATAAACAAATCATCTGATTTGTAAATGAATATTTATTTCAACACATGTATATTTTATATAGTTTATATATACAATAAAAATGATATTTTTATTAATCAAATATTTTATTCATCACATGAATATTTTATTTTCCATTTCACATCATAATCACAATAAATTTCCACAACACAATACAATCAAACAAGTCGTCCATGGTTTGTGGACGACGGTGTCAGAAGCTACTAAGACCCGTCTGCAACCTAGTATATATTTAACTGTAATCTAAGTTAGAGTGAGAAGGAGTTCTCACATTCGTTTCCACTCCTCCGTTCATTTTATTTCTGAATTTCTGTATTGCTTGGATTTGAATTTGCCCCAAATTCTTATTCGTTTTGATTCTATTCGGTTTGATTGCGTAGAATTCTTCATTGCGATCACAACACAACTGAAATCGTTCAGTTTTGGCCTCGTATGAAAGAGTCATGGGTTTGCAAAGTTTTATTTACACAAATGGATAATTAAAAAAAATAATTAATTAAATAAGGGATTAACCCTTAATTTCATCGTCTTCTTCCAGGTTAGAAACTCGACCCATCGTTCACCGTGAAAGCTCCTGTACGCCGCCACCATAGACGACTGGCGGCTAATCCGAAGCCACCACCTCGAGCCTTGCTCCACCTCCCACCGCCAAGCTCCTGGCCTCACTCGAACCCACCATCGCTCCCAAAAACTCCATCGACCGCCCTCACTTCACACCAGAAATTCGAGCGCCTCGTCCAACTAGTACCCATCACCACCGTCCATTAGAGAGATCTTGAGTTGCTCTATCGTTTTGGCTATGGATGTTCATCAAATCTTTTCTTGGATTAAGAGAGGTTGAAGGATGAATTATCAAGCGATTTGGATCGCTGAAACGAACGGAGGCGGTTTCCTGATGGTTGACCACGAAAAAAGGGATGTTGACCTAGGGTTTAGATTTTCTAGTTATTTATATATTTTATTATTTCCATAAAAGGAAACTTTTCCACTCGAACTCCAAATCAAGCTCACTGCCTGTTGTCCCTTGCTAATTCCCTCATTCCGGACATAATGGGATGTGTATCGTAACCCAATTCGGCTGTTACGATCATTTTTCACTTAAATTAAAATATAAATAAGTATATATTCAATTTGAATGCCTATTTTAATTTACCCGAGCCACATACTGACTCCAAAAATTTCAAAAAAATAAATCTAGCTATATTTTGATGATACGGTCCTGACAAAACTAATTTCGTCGAATTTGGAGACGTTTGAAAAATGACCATTTTCTAGTCGATCCAATTTGACTAAAACTATCAAAACATGTTTTCCTTTTCCACGCTCACATATTGATTCCAAAAATTAGGAATTTTGAAATCTAACAATAATTTTACATTCCAGATCCAACAAAAGTGGTCTACTCAAAAACAAGTGTCATTTGCAAAATGGCTACTTTTAAGGGCTATATATTATATAAATTCCATAGTGACTATTTTGAGTTTTCAACTGGATAAAACTTTTTATTCCGACTATGAAATCTGGATTTTTCACATTCGTTGGAAAGATATTTTCAAATAGATTCAAATATTTCTAGTTTTACCAAAATCCGGTTTATTTTGAATCCTATACATTCATTTGAAATTTGAAATTGAATTTTCAAACTACCACGCCATTTCCAATTCCTTTTATAATTAAAATAAATATTTATATTCTAACTTGGATTAAAATAAATTTATACATTCTAATTCTATTAAAAATAAATTTCTAGTCATTATTATTTAAAATAAATCATTTTAAATATTCAAAATTCATTAAAATTGCCAAAATAAATTTTTTAAATTGGTTCTGATTTTCCGGGTTGTTACACGTTACCTATATGAGGATGCATTAGGTTCTGTGAAGCACAATAATAATACAGAGACTAAATTTAACAAGATAAAATGTAAAGTGCAACGAAAAAACTTTTCAATTTTTTATTCCAAATCAAAAATAGCATTACATTTTTTTAAAATAAACCATCACTGTCATAACCATAAACATTTATATCATAAATCATCAGAGTACAAACCCACAAAATTGTATCCCTCATATGCAACCATAATAAACATAGAAAAGGAAACTGAAATAATACATCGAAAGAGAAGTGATTCAAGTCTAAGATGAATAATATCACGATTACTGCTACTGTCCACCACCCTGAAAACCTGAGGGGGGAAGGAAGATAGAAAGGAAAACAAAATAGGTCAGACATAAAGTCTGGCGAGTTCCAGAAATTTTTAGCATAAGCATAAGAAAGAAAGTATCAAGTAAGATCAATAAATGACAAGCAAATGTAGTAAAATTTACAAGTACGAAGTAAACGAGATAACAAGAAAACAAGGCAAGGTAAAGATCATGTACGCTTGTCATTCATATCTCGAACATGTTGATGCACCAACTATCAAAATAACAGTATTAAGTTTTACCTTAATTGCTACCCATCCGATTGACTCCTTACATACACGAATAACATGTACTAGCCACAACAGCAGGGGATATCAGTCCCTAACCTGTAATGACCCGCATTCTACGCATCGCAGGATCGTAGAATATTTATTTCTTTCTCACACGAAGCCGTATGGTCATGTAACTTTGGGAGACGACTATTGGGGTCATTTCCCATGTTCACGATTTTTCCCGATTTTCAAATGACCGTTTTGCCTCTAGCTAATACTGTTTTGGACATAAATTTTGAATGGAAGGGAATTTTGACCTGAAACCACTTCCATTAGATTTGTTTGATGGTTTACAATTCCGTAGAGTAGTCACATTAGTCGAACGGACTTACCGTTTGGGAGATATGGCTGAAACAAGTTTCAGATAGTGAAAAACAGCTTAATTGGGCTTAACCGGGTGATTAACAGAAAGGCCCAATTGGGAATTTCGGGATTAGGGTTATGAGGAGGCTGAAATCAGTTAGAGAACGATCTTATTTTCATTTTTCAGCCGCCACTTCCATTCTTGAAACCCTAACAATGGCCTCGAACACTCAAATCAACTTCTAATCACTTTCTAATCGAGTTTTGGCTTAATCAACATCAAATCAAAGAAGATCCTCACCAAATCAGTAAGAACTGCTGTTAGACATCAGTATTCGCTCAAATCAGCGAGATTTCGATTCTGAAAATTTTATTTGTGGCCAAGGTGAGTGATTTGCATAGTTTTGCACTAATTACGGTTGATTATGCGTAATTAGTGAAGATTAGCGAATTTATGCATTAATAAATTCTGGAAAAATATTTATAAATTCTTAAATAATGTTTTAGACCTCTGTTAGAAATTTAGGTTAATTTGATTAAGTTTTACTAATCACATCACTAGTTTTGCTTAAACATGCTTAAGGGAAAATATGGGGTTTTGGCTATGTTTGATCCATTTTAACCTATCATATTGATGTTTTGGTGTTTGGGGTCACTTCTATTTATTGCTATGACTTTGTGGTATGCTTTGTGATTGATTAGAATAGATAGAATGGTCGTAAACGCCGTCGAATGGCATAAAACACTCACTGGAAAAAGTTGCAGAAAATGGTGCAGGCTTTCGGATCGGATCGGAGGGAGGGGCTCGGATCGGATAGTGGACTGGGCAAGGGATCACCGAACCGAACCGAGGCTTGGCACAACGGAAAGTATGGAAAAAAGGAAGGCCACAATGGTTGAACTGGGATCGGATCGAACTAAAGTAGGGGGAATCGGATCGACTGAAGAGAAGAGAAGGGGATCGGAACGGAAGAGGAAGGGGAAGTGGATCGGATCGGAGACCAGGAACCCGATCCGAACCGATGGAGCAAGGGTACACTGACCCGACCTGCCAGAGAGTACCCGAACCGAATCAATGTACTACGAAGGGACTTGGAGGCTACGACCCGACCCGGAGCACTTGAAAGGAGGCCGATCCGAACCGAAAGAGAAGAAGGACTAGGGATCTGAACCGATCCAGTGATGACCAATAACCCGAGATGCAAAGATAGTCCAAATAAGAAGTTAGAGCTCAGGATCTAGTTGGGAACCAGCGAGTCAACTTCATGAGTTGGACTTTGCTGTGGGACGTGTGCAAAGGGGTTGTCGATATTCATAACTTTGGTTCACCACTGAGAGACAGATAGTGGGCTTGTGCTGATAGTTGTACGAGATTGGATTTCGTCATGGCCCAATGGATAGGTGACCAAGGTAGTGGATATCGTATGCTTTATGCATCGAGTGAGAGATGTGAGGATGGTTCTATGTTTGATTTGTTTGCCATCACTGTGACATGCACACCCCCACCCCCGTAATTCTTACACCATATGTTAGTGGCACCTTGGAGTATTGTGCGGTATGTAGTGCTAACTCTTTGGTTGCAGGTCCAGGTATGATTGAATTATACCTGTTATTGTTTTGTTTTGCTGCTTATCGCTCATCCCAGACTTTTTGTCTGACCCAGAGTTTTATGTCTCTTCTTATTACTCTGGGTGCTCTCACGAGCAGACTAGAGACAGGTTAGCTGGTGATGCACGAGTAGTTGATCCGAAGGCAAGCAGGAGGCTTCCACGTATGATATATATATATATATATATATATATATATATATATATATATATATATATATATATATTCTCCCTGTGTCGTTGGTGGTCACTACTTGGGTATTAGTAGTGTACCTCCCTTATCTCTCTTTTACCTTTAGAGATAGTTTGAAAAATTGTAATGATGATGATGTGGAACATAAGCTGTATTTGGATTTTCCGCTGCTATGATAGTTTGTTTCAGCTTATTCACTGTCTCACCTGTTTTATGTCAAGTATGTTGTTATTATATTTTGTTCTATGAGCTGTGAGACATTCTACAAGTTCCTTGTTGATTCTTCATCTTCTTCTTTTCCTTCTGACGACCGTCCCGTGCTAACTGGACATGTGTACAGCGCACATTTGGAGTAAATGTCAGTTGGTGCGTGGCGGGTCGTTACATTTGGTATCAGAGCTCTAGGTTGCGTAGTTAACCTAGGGAAAGACACTAGGGAGAGATAGTACGTATATGAGAGCGCGTATTTGTAATTATTTTGGTTTTCAAAGCTATATATATATTATTAGTATATCTTAGGATGAAGTCGCACTACACTAGCACCACCATGGAGATGGTTAATCGTTTTCTCTTTACAGATTGAACGATGAGCCGATACGTAAGAGGTACTGGTAGAGGAGCCAATAATGGGAATGCTGCTGACATGAGGTAGATGTTTACTGACCTCGTGAGAGAAATGCTTAGGGACGTGCAGAGGGCAGCTCCCAATGGTGGTAATGGTGGTGGTCCAGTAGTGCAGGCGCCTAGGGCCGATTTCGCCAAGCTGAATAAGGATTATACTAGTCTTGGTGGGAAGCCGTTCCACGGAACGGAGTCGGCTACGGATGTTCAGGATTGGTTGGATAGCTACGAGCGTATCTTTGAAGACTTGGGTATCAAGGATGCGATGAAGAGAAGGTTAGCATCCCGTCAGCTGCAAGGACGGGCAATGAATTGGTGGAATGCTATTAAGGCAGCAACTCCAGAGGATCAAGTCACTTGGGATCAGTTTAGAACTTGTTTCAGTGATAAGTTTATTCCAGCTGCTCAGAAGTCAGAATTGTTTAGAATGTTCTTGGAGCTTAAGCAGAATGGTAGGGCAGTCTCGGAGTATATTGTCGAGTTTGACACTTTGTCGAAATATGGGTTATCCCTAATAGATACTGCTGAGAAGAAGAACGAGAAGTTTATAACAGGTTTGGATCAGTACTTGGGGGAAAAGCTTATTAACCACATCGATGAGACGTTTGAATCGATTGTGGGGAAAGCATTGAGGTCAGAGAGTCTTTACCCTAAGTCGAAGACTGAGGTTGCATCTGCAGAGGAGCCAAAACCGCAAGCAAGCGGTGGAGGCAAGAATAATTCCAAGAATAAGAAGAAACAAGACCAAACCATGGATGGTCAGAAAAAGAAAAATAAGAATGATGGCGAGTGCTTTAGCTGTGGTAAGAAGGGACACTATGCCAGAGATTGTCAGGAAAAGCCTGGGGAAAGGAAGTGCTTTAATTGTGGCCAAGCGGGACATCACAAGAATGAATGTCCACAACCTCCTACGGAGAAGCAGATCGTGAAAGGATATGCTATCAACGCTGTTCCTTCTTCGTCGAATGCCCCAACTGCAGCGCAGAAGGAAAAAAAAAGTGTCATTATTCGAGGTATGCTTTCTATTTAAGATGTTTTTGATCGAGTTTTGTTTGACAAACCTGAGTTAGTCAATAGACCTTTGGTAGTGACGAACCCGATCGGTGGTTCGACTAGCCTTAGTGTGATTTGTTGTAACGTGGTCTTATCGAGTTGTGGATGTATGTTTGTTTGTAATTACTTTGTTTTGGGCTTTACCGGGTTTAGCATTACTTTGGGGAGTCAATCTACTCTAAAGGAATAGGGTGGTATTAGGTACCAACCAAGTGATGGTGATAATAACTGGAGTTAAGGAAGCTGAGAGGTTATCGTTGTATTAAGTTATAGTTGTCTCTGGGAGGCAAATGAGTGATCTAGTGCCTAGTTGTTTTGCTAGTATCACTTCACGTGGATTGTCCAAATTCGGAGGAGATGTCCCTTGGGTGCTTGTCTGATATTGGTTTAGGACTTTGGGCCTTGTGCTTGGGGAATGTCGAGTTCGACTAGGATGGTTTGCGTGAGAGATAAGTAGTTGTTGTGCTTTTCATTGGATAATATCTTGGTTTACTCGAGGAGTAATGGGCAGCTGTGACAGGATAAGACTATTCGATGGTATGGACTGCCCCGAGTTAGACTTGATAGGTTTATGAGATGACTCGAGTGGGACTCGAGAAAGATGCAAAGTAATGGATTGTTCAGGACCTTATGTTGACGTTCTTTTTGAAGAAATAGGATGTATTCGTCGATCATGGAAGTTGCGACGAAGATTAGGACGATTCAAGATGGACTTGAACCCGTAAAAGAAAATGGGTGTTCGTTGATCTTGGAGATGCAACGAATAGGGAGACGACTCACGTTGGACTAGGGTCTGTAGGTAATGGATACTCAAGACTGGGTCTGAGTTTATAGGTAATGGATTGACTCGAGTTGGACTCGAGAAGGCTACAAGGAATTGGATTGGCTCGAGTTGGACTTAAGAGGGCAGCAAGATAATGGATAGATTTGGGTGGGACTCGAGTGTTTCAGGCGGACTAAAAGCAGAGGTATCTGGGGACGCCCACTTACCTTGGATCCGTTGGACATGATTTAGTTATCCTTGGAGGATAAACGTACGTTGGACGTACGGTAGTCCGTTTGGAGGTAGAGTTTCCATTAGTTATTGATGTTGGTTGGACCAGACATACGGGTATCGACGTATTCATGGCTTTGGCAGGTGATAGATAGGATTTGTTTGATGGATGTTATGATTGTTGTGTTTGCTCCTACCTTTCTTCTCTTGAGTATCACCTGTAGGATCCTATTGAATGGAAATAGTATAAGTTCGTTGATCATGGTGATATGACGGGTGTAAGATACTTTACATTAGACTTGAAGTATGTTGGGCATTGTGGAGCGTCCGTTGACCTTGAAGATTCAGCGGATATAGGAGCTTCAAGTTGGACTTGGACTCGAAGGTAGAGTACCTAGATTCATTGGATGAGTCTAGTTCACCTTTAGAAGCTGAATGTACATTGGACGTGCAGTACAAGTATAAGTGGAGTACCTAGGTTCATTGGATGGGTCTAGTTTGCCTCTAGGAGGTGAATGTATGTTGGACATGCAGTACAAATGTAGGAAGGACTCAAGTTGGACTTGAAAGGACATTTGGAATGTAGATGAAAAATTTGGCGTATAGGGTTGGATTACCTAAGAAGATGACAGCAGACAAATGCCATAGTACCGAACTGGGTGTGATAGGTGATACATTTGGGTAGGAGACATGCCAGTTTAGAGGCTATTTTTCTGGAATGGAAGCAACTAGAGTATATCACGGGATATGACTTCAGACCTAAGTGTGAATTGGATTCAGAAACGCTAGTAAGCTTGACGATTATATCGATCTAGATTAAGTGGATCGGTTCCAGTCAGAGGGATGATCCTAACCTATTAGAAATTACCTCTAGGGTAGAGATGGGAATCGATGGCGAGAGAGCGATTGTACTTGGGAAGTAGAGAATGACATAAGAAAGTCGTATCCAAAACTCTTCGCCTGGTAAGATTTCAGTTTTTATTTAGTCTTTCTGCATGCTAGGATAGGTTGTTTTGTTAGTTTTGCATGTTTGATTATTATATATATGATTGGTAGGGATGTGGAATCCTTTGTATGTTTTGGGTTAAGGAATTTCGGGGACGAAATTTCTTAATGGGGGAGAATGTAACGACCCGCATTCTACGCATCGCAGGATCGTAGAATATTTATTTCTTTCTCACACGAAGTCGTATGGTAATGTAACTTTGGGAGACGACTATTTGGGTCATTTCCCATGTTCACGATTTTTCTCGATTTTCAAATGACCGTTTTACGCCTAGATAATATTGTTTTGGCCATAACTTTTGACCGGAAGGGAATTTTGACCTGAAACCACTTCCATTAGATTTGTTTGATGGTTTACCATTCCGTAGAGTGGTCACATTAGCCAAACAGACTTACCGTGTGGGAGATATGGCTGAAACAAGCTTCAGATAGTGAAAAACAGCTTAATTGGGCTTAACTGAGTGATTAACAGCTAGGCCCAATGGGGAATTTCGGGATTAGGGTTATGAGGAGGCTGAAATCAGTTAGAGAACGATCTTATTTACATTTTTCAGCTGCCACTTCCATTCTTGAAACCCAAACAATGGCCTCCAACACTCAATTCAACTTTTAATCACTTTATAATCGAGTTTTGGCTTAATCAACATCAAATCAAAGAAGATCTTCACCAAATCAGTATTAGAACTGCAGTTAGACATCAGTATTCGCTCAAATCAGCGAGGTTTCAGTTTTGAAAATTTTATTTGAGGCCAAGGTGAGTGATTTGCATAGTTTTGCACTAATTACGGTTGATTAAGGGTAATTAGTGAAGATTAGCGAATTTATGCATTAATAAATTCTGGAAAAATATTTATAAATTCTTAAATAATGTTTTAGACCTCTGTTAGAATTTGGATTAATTTGATTAAGTTTTACTAATCACATCACTAGTTTTGCTTAAACATGCTTAAGGGAAAATATGGGGTTTTGGCTATGTTTGATCCATTTTAACCTATCATATTGATGTTTTGGTGTTTGGAGTCACTTCTATTTGTTGCTATGACTTTGGGGTATGCTTTGTGATTGATTAGAATAGATAGAATGGTCGAATATGCCATCAAATGGCGTAAAACACTCGCTGGAAAAAGTTGCAGAAAATGGTGCAGGCTTTCGGATCGGATCGGAGGGAGGGGCTTGGATCGGATAGTGGACTGGGCAAGGGATCACCGAACCGAACCGAGGCTTGGCACAAGGGAAAATATGGCAAAAAGGAAGGCCACAATGGTTGAACTGGGATCGGATCGAGCTAAAGAAGGGGGAATCAGATCGACTGAAGAGAAGAGAAGAGAAGGGGATCGGAACGGAAGAGGAAGGGGTAGTGGATCGGATCGGAGACCAGGAACCCGATCCGAACCGATGGAGCAAGGGTACACCAACCCGACCCGCCAGAGAGTATTCGAACTGAATCAATGTACTACGAAGGGACTTGGAGGCGACGACCCGACCCGGAGCACTTGGAAGGAGGTCGATCCGAACCGACAGAGAAGAAGGACTGGGGATCCGAACCGATCCAGTGATGACCAATAACCCGAGATGCAAAGGTAGTCCAAATAAGAAGTTAGAGCTCAGGATCCAGTTGGGAACCAACGAGTCGACTTCATGAGTTGGGCTTTGCTGCGGGACGTGTGCAAAGAGGTTGTCGGTATTCATAACTTTGGTTCACCACTGAGAGACGGATAGTGGGCTTGTGGTGATAGTTGTACGGGATTGGATTCTGTCATGGCCCAATGGATAGGTGACCAAGGTAGTGGATATCGTATGCTTTATGCACCGAGTGAGAGATGTAAGGATGGTTGCTATGTTTGATTTGTTTGCCATCACTGTGACATGCACACCCCCACCCCCGTAATTCTTACACCATATGTTAGTGGCACCTTAGAGTATTGTGCGGTATGTAGTGCTAACTCTTTGGTTGCAGGTCCAGGTATGATTGGATTATACCTGTTATTGTTTTTTTTGCTGCTTATCGCTCATCCCAGACTTTTTGTCTGACCCAGATTTTTATGTCTCTTCTTATTACTCTAGGTGCTCTCACGAGCAGACTAGAGACAGGTTAGCTGGTGATGCACGAGTAGCTAATCCGGGGACGAGCAGGAGGCTTCCACGTATGATATATATATTCTCCATGTGTCGTTGGTGGTTACTACTTGGGTATTAGTAGTGTACCTCCCTTATCTTGCTTTTACCTTTAGAGACAGTTTGAAAAATTGTAATGATGATGATGTGGGACATAAGCTGTATTTGGATATTCCGCTGCTATGATAGTTTGTTTCAGCTTATGCACTGTCTCACCTGTTTTATGTCAAGTATGTTGTTATTATATTTTGTTCTATGCGCTGTGAGACATTCTACAGGTTCCTTGTTGATTCTTCGTCTTCTTCTTTTCCTTCTGACGACCGTCCCGTGCTAATTGGACATGCGTACAGCGCACCTTTGGAGTAAATGTCGGTTGGTGCGGGGGAGGGGCGGTCGTTACACTAACCCGTCAACTATAAAGACACAACCCTATTTTCCAGTGTTACAACGTCTTAGTTTCCCCCAATCGGATCCATGCCCGCTCATTACTCCACCGAAACGCGCCCGTTTCCTCTTACCATACAGATCAGTAAAGCATTCCCTAACCCAATTGTAACGACCCAGAAAATCTGAACCAATTTAAAAAATTTAAATTGGCTAAAATAATGGATTTTAAATATTTAAAATAAATATTTTAAATAATAGCAATGAAAAGTGAGTTTGAATCGACGTTTGAAAACGAATATAATTAATTCTAATTATAAACAAGGCCTGAAATGGCGCTGTAGTTTCAAAAATTGAATTCAAACTTTGCCGGACTGTACTAGGTGCAAAATAAAACGGATTTGAGTGAAACCAAAAATATTTAAATTTTTTAGTGAATACCATTCTAACGAATCTGAAAAATCGAATTTTCATAGCGAAAAGCAAAAGTTATAGCCAAATGAATTTTCAGAAAGGTCGCTATGGAATTTATATAGCCCGTGAAATTGGCCATTTTGCATACGACCTCGGAATTCGACGAAACCACTTTTGTTGGATCCGGGATGTGAAGTTATTGCTAGGTTTCAAATTTCATAATTTTTGAAGCTAGTATGTGAGCGTGGCAAAGGAAAACGTGTTTTGGTCAATTACAGTTAAATTGGATCGACCAGAAATGGGCCTTTTTGCAAACGATCTCAGAATTCGACGAAACTGGTTTTGTTGGGACCGCATCTTCAAAACATAGCCAGATTTATTTTTCTGGAATTTTTCGAATCAGTTTGTGGCCCTGGCAAATTGAAATGCACGTTCAAATCAAATATTGAATGTTTTATATTTTAATTTGAAGGAAAACTGACTGAAACAGTCGAATGGGCCTACGAAACATATCCCATTGTGTTCGGAATGGGGGTAAAATGCTAGGGACGACAGTCGTTTGGTTTAGATTGGTGGTCGTGTCAGAAAAACCCTTTTAAAACTCCCCCGACCAATCATAATTTTTTTTTAAAAAAAAAAAGAAATTCTTTATCTCTCCCCGATTATACGGCGGCAGCAGCTCGAATCTTCTCTCCTCTTTTCTGGTTAATCCACGCAACGAAACACCTCCACCCAGTTAAGGTTTTTGTAGATCTCTCCGAGAGGTTCACATCCATAGTTGGTACGCCACCCCTTGTCGCCCCATCAGCGAGATCTCCTCCTCCAAAGTCACTCCGTTCGCGGCCGATTTTCCCTTCCTTGCCGCCGCCGAGTTCGCCGCCGTCAGGGGTGCAGGCACGCCTCTCCAAGCTCGTCGACGTGGTTTAGGCTGATCGGCATATCGTGCTTCGGATGGTGAGAAAAGATCAAACCTAGTTTTGAACCATATTGAAAGGTATACGGCCAGATTTATTTTCAACAGTTTTAACACCTTTAAACCATTGCAAACTTTGAAAAATAATATCTTTTTGCTGTGTTATCGAAATTCAGTGAAACAAGAGACAGTGGACCCGTGTGGACGTCTTCTATATTTTAGAAGAGACCGCATATTTTTCTGAGCCTTCTGCTATTTTTGGTGGAGTGGAACCCAATGTGAGATTTCTAATTTATAAACGATATGGAAGACGACGATGTATAAATTATATAGTCGATGTATGAGTTATATAAGCATTGTACACCTCATGTATAAGAGTTGTATAAGTTGTACGTTCGATGTATAAGTTATATATGCGTTGTAAAAATTATATATGTGTTGAAATAGAAGTGAATTGCTATATATATATATATATATATATATATATATATATATACACGCCCCTCGTCCACAAACCATGGACGATATTTATTGGTTGTGACTGGTGTGAAAATTGATTGATAGCGAATGGTTGATTGGGATTGTTTGTGGTTGATATTGATTGATTGTGGTTGAAAAATACCCGTTTGTGGTTGAGAAATATTTGGTTGAAACCACATAGGATTAGTTTGTGGAAATGAAATAAATATATACATGCCGCCTGCGTGCGAACTAGATGCATGATTCCCCATTGTCAAAAACCGCGAGGTTTTAAGGTAGAGCGAGGAGCCGTACTAGGGACGGTCCCGGTTTTAACTATCCTGCCGTTATGCTGCCGAAATTTTGAATAATATTCATGTGTTTGAATTATTTTCATTTGTTGAAACTATATTTATTCGTTGAATAGAAAACCTTCATGTGTTGAATTGAAACTCATTCGTTGATTCGAAATTCATGTGTTGAATGGTATTCTTGTTTTAAATATAAAAATCACATTTTTATCTATATATATAAACTATAGAAAACCTTCATGTGTTGAATCGATATTCATTCGTTGAATTGAAATTCATGTGTTGAATGGTATTCGTGTTTTAAATATAAAAATCACATTTTTATCTATATATATAAACTATAGAAAATCTTCATGTGTTGAATCGATATTCATTCGTTGAATTGAAATTCATGTGTTGAATGGTATTCATATTTTGAAATAAATTGTTTTATAATAAAAATCACATTTTTATCATCTATATGAACTGTATAAAATATTCTTGTTTTGAAAGAAATTGTTTTAAAATAAAAATCCTATTTTTTTTACCTATATGAACTATATAAAATAATAGTTTTTTGAAATGAACCGTTTTACAATAAAAATCAAATTTTTATTATATAAATGAATTGTTAAAAATAGTGAAGTGTTGAAATAGAAGACAGTTAGATAAAAATACCATTTTTATCAAATGTATGAAAAGAATATAGCTTTGAAATCAAAGAATCGATAAATATAAATAAATAGAATTAAAATATATCGAATAACGACGCTGCAGTTCGTATTTTGAAACCGTGATTTCAAACGATTATACCGAGAGATCCGACCATCGGATTTTCTCGAAATCGCCACCGTTGGGTCCGCTTTGGAAATATCTTTCCAACGGCACCAACTTTGTAAAGATCCAACGGTTGGATTGTCTGGAATGTTTAATTCAAATCTGCAGAAAAACAGCGCTAGAATTGATTATATTTATATATATATATATATATAAATATAATTATATTTAATCGAATAACGACGCTGCAGTTCGTATTTTGAAATCGAAACTTCAAACGATTATACTGGGAGATCCGACCATCGGATTTTCCCAAAACTGGAACCGTTGGATTCGTTTTGAAAAGATCTTTCTAATGATGTAAATTTTGTGAAGATCCAACGGTTAGATTTTCAGATATGTGTAAATCAAATCTGAAGAAAAACAGCGCCACGGCCGTGTTATGGCCTGAAGTGTCGTTTTAAATAAATTGGCTATTTTAAAATAAATAAAAATAGCGATAAATTGTTATAAAATATTATAAACGATATGGATGTGATTTAGAAATTAACTGAAGGTTGGCTAAGTCGAATGGTTTCCTGGGTGTTGATCTGATGTTGGTTTCGGCCTTCGGGGTTAATATTTGGGAAATCGTTCTCTTACTGATTGACGGTTAGTGACTAATGAATTGAAATGATGCGTGTGTATGTTAGTGTTGCACTTGTTTATTATATATGCGAGTTGCTCAGAAAGACTGGGTTTATCCCATTCTGAATAACTGAATCGACGACAAGAAATTGAAGATGAAGACAGTGGTCGAAGACCGGAGATCTTCACTTCGTTTGGATGGTAACCGAGGTCCTGATTGGGAGGCATGCCGAAATATGGATAATGAGTGGTGATCGTCCAGACGTACGTGGTGATCGATGGGTTTGCGAGGTATATAGTTCCTCCAGTTTCGTTCAGACCCAGAACGGACTTGCAAATGGACTGTGTGTCTGATATTGGAATTTATTCTGTGTGATTGATAGCCATCAATTGCATGGTGTGAATTGCTTGTGTGGCATGCTAAGATGCAGCGATCAGGGCTTCTGTTGAAAGCAAAGTCTTGTGGTGATGATCAAAGCACCGCCTATGTGGCATAGCTTTGTGTATAACGTAAATTCGCGAGCCTCACACCCCGGTATGAACCAGAAAGGGGAGAGGACATCAGGGAGGGCCTGCGTTTCTTCCTAGCTAGAAGTGGCATCAGTGGTTTTACACGCCCTGACGAGTTTGACTTATATGGTTGTTGCTGTTGCGAGGCGCCTCGGTTAGATCGGATGATCCGGGCTCGATGGGGCCATTCGTTGGCTCATTTACGCCCCAAAAGGGCAGGGAAACGCAGTGTTCAGGAATTTTAATCCACATCGGTGGACCGGCCCTGACGATCCAAGGGTCGATGCGCTCTAACCCTGAGGCTCGGGCTAGGCAGTCTCGAAGTCGGTAAGGACTATCTTTTGTCTTGGTTCATGACGGAAATCCAATTTCCAAATACGACATCGTGTGGTTTTGATTGTATATATATATATGGCGACATGATATATGGTACCCATGCCGTCTATGATTGATAGTTATGATTCGAAATTGTTTTCGAGACATGTAAACACTAGTAATAATATCAAATGCTTTTGTTTTAGTCATATCAAGCATATTTTGGCTATTATAAGGTAAAACTCTATCCTCCGGTTTGCGTTGCATTGTGTGATGGGAACTGAGTCTTATAATGGCTTCATTTTTATAAATAGCATTGCGATGTTTTAAAAGAAAGATTTGTTTTTAAAGCACTGGCAATCCAATGGAGTAAACCCGTTCCACGAAAGTGGCGTAGTCCTGTGATTAGCCATATTTTAAATGTGTTGAGTAGATTTCTCATACCAGTCCCATGACTGACTCGTAGTTTGTTTCACTTTCAAACTCGGGTGCCCCTTTTTCTACACGGGCAGCCTTGTATTCAGGTTTAGCAGGCTTTATCCGGATAGCTGGAGCTGAAGATGGATTCTATCATTTATCTCTTTTTATGCTGTTCAGCTCCTATTGTACATTATGTTTCTTTTTCCGCTGTAGACATATATGTATAGTTGAACTGTATTTGTATTAAGTAAGATCCTGTATACTGTGTAACTCTGATGATTACTTTTATCTAATGTATTCTATTGTACATTATCTGGTGTATTTATTTAATTCTGTTCTGTTATTGTCTGTTTCTGTGTTATATTCCAAGGATTACCCTTGTCTCCGTCCGTACGGGGAAATGGGGTCGTCACACCAATCTAGTACGAGTCCCCCATATGATTCCAACAAGGATACTGACTGATACGGGTTCCAAACAATAGCAAGATTTACACAAACCACCCTCTAGGCTTGTTCCCCTAAGTAAACTAGTATTTTAAGAGTCCCAAAATTGGATATAACAACAAATGTGGGACCTCTTAGCTTATTAGTTAACAATTTTGACTTTGCAGGTTTAAGTTCATTAATAAGCATGGTTATAAATGACATTTCCTATTAAGTGTTATTCTGTGTACAACCCTTCCCCAAAACAGATAGGCACCTACTTAGATGTATGTAGATTAAGTTGCGTGTCTTACTTAATTACATCTTATTCGTATGTCTTTTCATAACATGTTCTACTTAATAACAAATTAAATTTAACCTAATCAGATTAACATGTTTTGCAAATTATCCTAATTATAAAGTCATTGAATTTCATGTTTTAATATGCCTAATTCTCCTTTTTTACTGTTATGACAAGTTATTCCAATTTAAGCAATTCAAACAAAAATAGCCTAGGCTCTCGATCGCCTAGGCTCAGCGTAAAATAAAAAGGAAAAGGAGAAAGATAGATCCAACTCAGAAACAAATAAACTAAATAAATTGTCATAAGACTGTAAATAAATCTAAAACAGAAAGAAGATAATAAAGACGTACATATAACAGCTAATAACTGAAAACTGAATAGATAATAGACAGTAAAAAAATAACATATAGACTTATAAACACTGTATAATTTCAGATCCAAATTATTTACTTTCAGAATACTTTTTAGATGGCAAATCTAAAAATAACTAGAACTCACGGTGATTTGAATTATATCCAAAAATCCCTTTCAAAATAGTTGTTCTAGGGGAAATGCAATAGTTATTCTTTCAATCTACATTTAGGCAGCACCTTGACATTCTCTTAATTTTTTATTTAGAACATAGCTTGGAGGAAGAAGATGCAGAATGTTTGTGTGTTAGAAAACGGTGAGGCTGCTAGCTTATTTATAGATTAGCTAGGATAATTTTTAAACCATTAAATATTAGATTTATAAATCATACCATACACCTCAAGCTAAGTCAGCGTATGTATATAGCACACAAAACTGTCTGGATTCTGGCGCAAGAATTCAGCATGCATGCTGGTGGGTCAACCCACCTTCAACATGGGTTGACACTAGTGTCAACCCACGGGTTGACACATGGGTCGTCCCGTGTTTGGTTGGGTCGCCTAATGACCGTTGTTTTTCAGCGTTTGGTTTTTATATTATATATTATATATTTTAGTTCATAACTTCTTCGTACTTAATTCGATTTTCGAAAACCAGGAGTTTATCTAAACCAAAATTTTGTAATGAATGCAAGGAATAATTGATTTTACCTAATTCTAAATATTTTATTATTTAATATTCATTTTTTAATCTTCTATATATATTTTTATGGTGTATTAAAATATGGGGTGTTACATTCTTCCCTCGTTAAAGGATTTCGTCCCTGAAATCTCTAAGTTAAGGAGAATGTTTATTAATTAAAAGCTACACCCATCTACTCATTGGCATCCATTATCCTTAAAATTTCCATTGCTTTGTATGAACATAATATATGTCCCTAAGCTAATGTGAAAATCAGGCGGTCAACTGATTCAGTTGACCTCCTTAATGCAATATATGTTTCTTCCATGTATCCAATATGTATTCAAAAGAATCCTAATAGTATATAAATTCTATATGTGTGCACAACCACTCAACGAAATGCAACATCAATGTGATGATTCAACCATTTTCATCCATTTGAAAATTAAAAATGTGCACACATCCATATGCAATATATAAGTGCTTAAGCCGATCTTGTGTCTAATGTTTGTGTGTGTATGCATCCACTGGAAACCACTAGCAAACACTTGCATCCACTAGAAACCAACAAACATAACATAAACCAGACACATGTTTTCAAACATAGGTTTGTTCCTAAGGATCGGGATCCAAACGATAGGGATAAACAAATTCAAATTCAAAAGCTTGGAAAAAGGAAATTAAGAACATACTCTTAAAGAGAAAAGGGTAAGAAGCATAAATCTTGTCTTTGGGTTCCCATGTCGCATCGTCAAGCATAAATCTTGTCTTTGGGTTCCCATGTCGCATCGTCACGATCTTCTTCGCATTGCACCTTCACTAACTTGATCTCCTTGTTGCGTAGCTTATTAACTTCCGATCCAAGTATGCAGGTAATAACTTTCCTAACTATTGCCTCCTTCTTGAGCTCTACATCCTTGAGTGTACTTGGCTCAAATACCTTTGTTGAATCATGTGGACATTTCCTCATGTGGGAAACACGGAACACGTCGCGAACTCCTTCCAGCCTCTCTGGTAGTCTAACTCTGTAGGCCATCTGACCTATCCTCTCAACTTTGGGGAATGGCCGTACAAACCTCAGTGCCAACTTCCCTACAGAGCCAAAGCGAACTACATTCCTCAAAGGTGACGCCTTGATAAAAACTATATCTCCTACCTCAAACTCCAAGTCATTCCTTCTCAATCGGATCATGACTTCTACCTATCTTGAGCTGCCTTGTCCGTCTGCGAATAAGGTCTATCTTCTCAAAAGTCTCTTCAATCATTTTAGGACCAAGTAGAATTCCATTGTATACTCACACCAACGTGTCGGCTATCTGCAGGGTCGCACAGAAAGTGCCTCGAAGGATGTCATACCAATGCTTGATAACTATTATTCTAGGAAAACTCAACCAATGGGAGATGCTTCTCCCAAGTCCCTCCGAAGTCTAGGATACATAGTCCCAATAAATCCTTGGGAATCCTATTAATCCTCTTAGTCTGTCCATCGATTTGAGGGTGATAAGCAATCCTAAGTCGTAACTGTGTACCTGGTGCCTCTTGCAAGTTTTTCCAAAATTCTCTCTTAAAGATGGGATCATTGTCACTTACTGTACTGGAAGGTACTCCATGAAGTCGAACGATCTCTCAAAGGTCTCTAATGCTAGCCAAGTTGTTGTCCTCTTGATCTTGACTAGAATAAAGTGAGCGCTCTTCGTTAATCTATCTATAATAACCCATATACTCGTGTTTCCCTTCCTCCATCTGGCCAGTCCATCAATAGAGTCCATAGAGACGCTCCCTCACTTCCACTGTGGAATATTCAAGGCCTGAAGCAATATGCCAAGTTTCCTTTGCTCAGCCTTCACTTGTTGACAAGTCAAACATCGGGCCACGAATTCTACCACATCCTTCTTCATGCCAGTCCAATAAAAAATTCTCTTTATATCACGGTACATCTTGTCACCGCCCGGATGGATAGTCATCGAGAGTAATGAGCATCCTCAAGAACTTATCTCAATAAATCTCCAACTCTAGGAACACATAATCTCCCATCTCGTTTTATCCACCCTTTCTCGTCCACGGAATATCTAGCTAGGTGACTGGTGGCCCCTCCTTTGTTGAATCTATCCAAGATGTCCACTAATAGTTGATCCTCTTGCTGTGTGGATCCAATCCGCTCCATAAGACTAGGTCGCACTTCCAATGATACCAACAAACCAAGTGTAAATTCCATAGATGGCATAAAAACAAATGTCGAGATAAATTCCAAGCCCTGCCTCCCTACGAATAGAGGACCCAAGGTCATCCTCTACCTATTTGATGCGACCGAAACCACATTTCCCTTGTTTGAGGTATAAGCTATCTCAAAATCATTGGACGCAAGGAAATCCATCCATTGTTGTTGTCTTAAATTGAGATCCTTCTCTGAAAACAAATATTTGAGCAACTTGTGATACAAGTAGAGCTCAAATCTTTCTCCAAGTAGATAGTGTCGCCAAGAGTTAAGTGCGAACACTATTGCGGCCAACTCCAAGTCATGGATGGGGTAGTTCTTCTCGTGTACTCTTAATTGCCTACTTCCATGGCAGACTACCCTACATTCTTGCATCAGCATGACACCTAACCCCATGCCACAAGCATCCGAGTAGACTGTAAACAACTTGCTACTATTGGGAAGAGTCAGAACATGGTATAATGTCTAAGCCCTCTTTAACCTCTAGAATGCATCCTCGCAATTAATGCTCCAAGTGAAAGCCAAATTCTTCTTCGTCATACCGGTGAGCATAGCCGATATCCGTGTGAAGTCCTTAGTGAACTTTTTGTAGTAACCTTCCAATCCCAAGAAACTCCTAACCTCTATCGCATTCTTAGGGGCTTTCCAATCCTGGATTGCGACAACTTTAGTAGGATCCACCGCTATCCCATGTGGTTTCAACCAAATATGTGGTTTCAACCAAATATTTCTCAACCACAAACGGGTATTTTTCTGCCACAATCAATCAATATCAACCACAAACAATTCCAATCAACCATTCGCTATCAATCAATTTTCACACCAATCACAACCAGTAAATATCGTACATGGTTTGTGGACGAGGGGCGTATATATATATATATATAGCATTTCACTTCTATTTCAATACATATATAATTTTTACAACGCATATATAACTTATACATCGAACATACAACTTATACAACGCTTATACAAGAGGTGTACAATGCTTATATAACTCATACATCGACTATATAATTTATACATCGTCGTTTTCCATATCGTTTATAAATTAGAAATCTCACATTGGGTTCCACTCCACCAAAAATAGCAGAAGGCTCAGAAAAATATGCGGCCTCTTCTAAAATGTAGAAGACTTCCACACGGTCCCGGCGTCTCTTGTTTCATTGGATTTCGTTCACACATGAAAAAGATTTGATTTTTACAAGTTTGCAACGGTTTAAAAGTGTTAAAACTGATTTAAAATATACACAGCTGATTACCTCACTGGATGTTCAAAACTAGGTTTAAGGTTTTCGGCAACTCCGTGAAGCGAGAAGGCGATCGGGTGGCACCACCTGAAAGGGCTTGGAACGGCGCTCCTACGCCACCGCTTGATGGCGAACTCACACGCAAATCGATGAAGGAATTGGGGCTTGAACGACGGAACTTCAGGAGGGCGATTCTCGAGGGATACGAAACTAGAAGCGGCGAGACTGGTGTTGATTGAAAGAGGAAAGCGAGCTCTTTAAAAAATGTTAAAAGGGCATGATGTTTTGGTGCGTGTGGGAGGAGGAAAGCAGGAGAGAAGGGAAGAAGAGAGGACGTCGTTCGAACGAGGGTTACGGGGAGAGAGAGGTTGAGTTGGCCCAATGAAATTTTTTCTTTAATTTATATATTTTTAAATTCCGAAAATACCCCCTTTCACACAAGAATCCCAATCCAGACCCAACGACTGTCGTTCTTAGCGTTTTACCCCCATTCCGAACATAATGGGATATGTTTCGAAGGCCCATTCGAATGTTTCAGTCAGTTTTCATTCAAATTAAAATATAAAACATTCAATATTTAATTTGAACATACATTTCAATTTTTTTGGGCCACATACTGATTCGAAAAATTACAGAAAAATAAATCTGGCTATGTCTTGACGATACGGTCCCAACAAAACTAGTTTCGTCGAATTCTGAGACCATTTGTAAAATGGCCCTTTTCTGGTCGATCCATTTTAACTGTAATTGACCAAAACACGTTTTCCTTTGCCACGCTCACATACTAGCTTCAAAAATTATGAAATTTGAAACCTAGCAATAACTTCACATCCCGGATCCAACAAAAGTGGTTTCGTTGAATTCCGAGGCCGTATGCAAAATGGCCAATTTCACGGGCTATATAAATTCCATAGCAACCTTTCTGAAAATTCATCTGGTCATAACTTTTTCTTTCCGCTATGAAACTTCAATTTTTCAGATTCGTTAGAAAGGTATTCACTAACAGATTTAAATATTTTTGGTTTCACTCAAATCTGTTTTGTTTTGCACCTGGTACAGTCCGACAAAGTTTGAATTCAATTTTTGAAACTGCAGCGCCATTTCAGGCCTTGTTTATAATTAGAATTAATTATATTCATTTTCAAATGTCGATTCAAACTTACTTTTCATCGCTATTATTTAAAATATTTATTTTATATATTTAAAATCCACTATTTTAGCCAATTTAAATTTTTTAAATTGGTTCAGATTTTCCGGGTCGTTACAATCTCCCCCACTAAAAACTTTTCGTCCCCGAAAAGGAAAAAAGTCGAAAGTGGTTTGATTAATCAACTCTACGTTCGATCTGGATTCCATTCTCCAACTTTTCAGTTTTTGAGAATTTTCAAATTCTTCAAAAATTTGGCTAACACCCGGAATTTTCGAAAAATTTCGCTATAACCTCCTTTGTACGGGGAGAGGTTTGGAAATTTATTGGGCCGTATTAGGTACCCAATAAATCCTAATAAGCATACACATATTTATAGTGATATATTCTGGTGTTTACAGTGGAGCGTGTATAGATAATAACTCCAGAGAATAAATTCTCGTCACCCTATCAAAGTCTGAGGGAGTGTGTATTTTAAATGCTCCAGAGGATAAATCCTCGTCACCTTGTCCCGTGTGGGAAATAAATAGTCCATGGGTCGTATCTAATAACTAGAGAGATGTGATTATTGTCAACTCCAGACCCGTGTGGGGTTTTTATTAATCTGGCAATTTTATCGTTACAATTTAAATAGTCCATATCAGTCATCAGTTCAACCTGTAAAATATAGTCATCGCCATACAAGCCTCACACTCGTATGGTAAATCTTCCACCTCATCACACAAGCTCCAAATGCTTATGTGGTATATGATGAAGTATGCCTATCTTCAAAAGTATGCCATGCAATGTAGTTCAAAATTAATTGTTACTATCCTATGGCGACGTTTATTATCACACACAGAATAACCAGCACTCCGCATCCAATGGCATTCACAGGAGTTGATATAATAATATTTCGCATCCAACTCATTAAGGTTTACCTATTTGTCGGGCACGCAAATAAAATCTTTACTCAACAGCTATCCATTTACCTGTTCAAACATATATAATGCACATCTATATTTTTCTATCTATTTTCTAATCAGTTCAATGTGTGATATAATGAATAAATTCTACCATTATTCTCTTATTAATTAAATTAACTATCGTTTCAATAATTTTAATTAATCAAATCTACTATCACACAACACTAACAACAATCAAATTGTTTTTAACTTTTCAAACATATATCTTTTATATATTCAAAAATTATATTTCTAAAACCAGACTATATATATAATCACAAACACGTTATTTAAAAACATATTACGCTCGACTCGTTCTGAGGCACTTCTGACCCCATCTCTAACGAGTTGTTCTGATTCTGCTGTACTCATACTAGGATATTGCTAATCCTATCTGTACTGAGTTACTCGTCCTAGAACACTACTGGTTCTATCTCTGACGAGTTCGTTAATATGTTATATTCCAGAACTAAGCTCAACCAAAGCTCTGATACCACGTTGTGATGACACCAAACCCCGAACTGACGGCAGCAAGGGTAATCTTTGGAATATAACACAGAAACAGATAATAGCAGAACAGAATTAAATAAATACACCAGATAATGCACAATAGAATATACTGGATAAACATAATCATCAGAGTTACACAGTATACAGGATCATACTTAGTACAAATACAGTTCAGCTATACATAAATGTCTACAGCGGAAACAAACATAATATGTACAATAGGAGCTGAACAGCATAAAAAGAGATAAATGATAGAATCCATCTTCAGCTCCAGCTATCCAGAAAGAGCCAGCTAAACCTGAATACAAGGCTGCCCATGTAGAAAAAGGGGCACCCGAGTTTGAAAGTGAAACAAACTACGAGTCAGTCATGGGACTGGTATGAGAAATCTGCTCAACACATTTATAATATGGCTAATCACAGGACCACGCCACTTTCGTAGAACGGGTTTACTCCATTGGATTGCCAATGCTTTAAAAATAAATCATTCTTTTAAACATCGCAATGCTTTTTATAAAAATGAAGCCATTATAAGACTCAGTTCCCATCACACAATGCAACGCAAACCGGAGGATAGAGTTTTACCTTATAATGGCCAAAATATGCTTGATACGAATAAAACAAAATCATTTGATATTATTACTAGTGTTTATGTATTTCAAAAACAATTTCAAATCATAACTATCAATCATAGACGGCATGGGTACCATATATCATGTCGCCATATATATATACAATCAAAACCGCACAGTCACGTATTTGGAAATTGGATTTCCGTCATGAACCAAGGCAAAAGATAGTCCTTACCGACTTCGAGACAATCTAGCCCATGTCTCAGGGTCAGAGCGCATCGACCCTTGGATCGTCAGGGCCGGTCCACCGATGTGGATTAAAATGCCTGAACAATGCGTTTCCCCGCCCTTTGGGGCGTAAATGAGCCAACGAATGACTCCATCGGACCCGGATCGTCCGATCAAACCGAGGTGCCTCGCAACAGCAACAACCACATAAGTCAAACTCGTCAGGGCATGTAAAACCACTGACGCCACTTCTAACTAGAAGGAAATGCATGCCCTCCCTAATGTCCTCTCCCGTTTCTGGTTCATACCGGAGTGTGAGGTTCGCGAATTCACGTTATACACAAAGCTAAGCCACACAGGCGGGGGCTTTGATCAGCACCACAAGACCTTGCTTTTCAACAGAAGCCCTGATCACCGCATCTTAGCATGTCACACAGGCAATTCACACCGTGAAACTGATAGCTATCAATCACACAGAATAAATTCCAATGTCAGACACACTGTCCATTTGCAAGTCCGTTCTGGGTCTGAACGAAACCGGAGGCACTAAATACCTCGCAAACCCATCGATTACCACGTACGTCTGGACGATCACCACTCATTATCCATATTTTGGGATGCCTCCCAATTAGGACCTCGGTTACCATCCAAACGAGGTGAAGATCTCCGGTCTTCGACCACCGTCTTCATCTTCGATTTCTTATCGTCGATTCAGTTATTCAAAATGGGATAAACCTGGTCTTTCTGTGCAACTCGCGTATATAATAAACAAGTGCTACACAAACACTACTACGCATCATTTCAATTCATTAGTCACTAACAGTCAATCAGTAAGAGAACGATTTCCCAAATATTAACCCCGAAGGCCGAAACCAACATCAGATCAATACCTAAGAAACCATTCGACTTAGCCAACCTTCAGTTAGTTTCTAAATTTCACATCCATATCGTTTATAATATTTTATAACGATTTATCGCTATTTTTATTTATTTTAAAATACCCAATTTATTCAAAACGACGCTTCAGGCCATAACGTGGCCATGGCGCTGTTTTTGTTCAGATTTGATTTACACATATCTGAAAATCTAACCGTTGGATCTTCAAAAAATTTACATCATTAGAAAGATCTTTTCAAAACGAATCCAACGGTTCCAGTTTCGGGAAAATCAGACAGTCGGATCTCCCGGTATAATCGTTTGAAGTTTCGATTTCAAAATACGAACTACAACGTCGTTATTCGATTAAATATAATTATATTTATATATATATATATATATATATATAATCGATTCTGGCGTTGTTTTTCTTCAGATTTGAATTAAACATTCCAGACAATCCAACCGTTGGATTTTCACAAAGTTAGTGTCGTTGGAAAGATATTTCCAAAGCGAACCCAACGGTTGCGGTTTCGGGAAAATCCGATGGTCGGATCTCCCGCACTAATCGTTTGAAATCACGGTTTCAAAATATGAACTGCAGCTTCGTTATTCGATATATTTCGATTCTATTTATATATATATCGATTCTTCGATTTCAAAACTATATTCTTTTCATACATTTGATAAAAATGATATTTTTATCTAACTGTCTTCTATTTCAAAACTTCACTATTTTTAACAATTCACTATTTTTAACAATTCATTTATATAATAAAAATGTGATTTTTATTGTAAAACAATTCATTTCAAAACATTATTATTTTATATAGTTCATATAGGTAATAAAATTTGGATTTTCATTATAAAACACTTTCTTTCAAAATATGAATACCATTCAACGCATGAATTTCAATTCAAGGAATGAATTTCGATTCAACACATGAAGGTTTTCTATAGTTTCTATATATCGATAAAAAGGTGATTTTTATATTTAAAACACGAATACCATTCAACACATGAATTTCAATTCAACGAATGAATATCGATTCAACACATGAAGGTTTTCTATAGTTTCTATATATAGATAAAAAGGTGATTTTTATATTTAAAACACAAATACCATTCAACACATGAATTTCAATTCAACGAATGAATATCGATTCAACACATGAAGTTTTCTATAATTTGTATATATATATATATAAAGGTGATTTTTATATTTAAAACACGAATACCATTCAACACATGAATTTCAATTCAACGAATGAATATCGATTCAACACATGAAGGTTTTCTATTCAACAGACAAATATAGTTTCAACACAGGAAAATAATTCTAACACATGAATATTATTCAAAATTTCGGCAACATAACGGCAGGGTAGTTAAATCCGGGACCGTCCCTAGTACGGCTCCTCGCTCTACCTTAAAACCTCGCGGTTTTTTTGACAATGGGGATTCATGCATCTAGTTCGCACGCAGGCGGCATGTATATTTATTTCATTTCCACAAACTAATCCTATGTGGTTTCAACCAAATATTTCTCAACCGCAAATGGGTATTTTTCAACCACAACCAATCAATATCAACCACAAACAATTTCAATCAACCATTCACTATCAATCAATTTTCACACCAATCACAACCAATAAATATCGTCCATGGTTTGTGGACGAGGGGCGTATATATATATGTATATATATATAGCATTTCACTTCTATTTCAACACATATATAATTTTTACAACTCATATATAACTTATACATCGAACGTACAACTTATACAACGCTTATACAACAGGAGTACAACGCTTATATAACTCATACATCGACTATATAATTTATACATCGTTGTTTTCCATATCGTTTATAAATTAGAAATCTCACATTGGGTTCCACTCCACCAAAAATAACAGAAGGCTCAGAAAAATATGCGGTCTCTTCTAAAATGTAGAAGACGTCCACACGGTCCCGGCGTCTCTTGTTTCACTGGATTTCGATCACACATGAAAAAGATTTGATTTTTACAAGTTTGCAACGGTTTAAAAGTGTTAAAACTGAATTAAAATATACACAGTCGATTACCTCACTGGATGTTCAAAACTAGGTTTAAGGTTTTCGGCAAATCCGTGAAGCGAGAAGGCGATCGGGTGGCACCACCTGAAAGGGCTTGGAACGGCGCTCCTGCGCCACCCCTTGATGGAAAACTCGTACGCAAATCGATGGAGGAATTGGGGCTTGAACGACGGAACTTCAGGAGGGCGATTCTCGAGGGATACGAAACTAGAAGGGGTGAGACTGGTGTTGATTGAAAGAGGAAAGCGAGCTCTTTAAAAAATGTCAAAAGGGCATGATGTTTTGGTGCGTGTGGGAGGAGGAAAGGAGGAGAGAAGGGAAGAAGAGAGGCCGCCGTTCGAACGAGGGTTACGGGGAGAGAGAGGCTGAGTTGGCCCAATGAAATTTTTTCTTTAATTTATATATTTTTAAATTCCGAGAATACCCCCATTCACACACGAACCCCAATCCAGACCCAATGACTGTCGTCCTTAGCGTTTTACCCCCATTCCGAACACAATGGGATATGTTTCGAAGGCCCATTCGAAACTTTCAGTCAGTTTTCATTCAAATTAAAATATAAAACATTTAATATTTAATTTGAACATACATTTCAATTTGCTAGGGCCACATACTAATTCGAAAAATTACAGAAAAATAAATCTGGCTATGTATTGATGATACAGTCCCAACAAAACTAGTTTCATCGAATTCTGAGACCGTTTGTAAAATGGCCCTTTTCTGGTCGATCCATTTTAACTTTAATTGACCAAAACACGTTTTCCTTTGCCACGCTCACATACTAGCTTCAAAAATTATGAAATTTGAAACCTAGCAATAACTTCACATCCCGGATCCAACAAAAGTGGTTTCGTCGAATTCCGAGGTCGTATGCAAAATGGCCAATTTCACGGGCTATATAAATTCCATAGCGACCTTTCTGAAAATTCATCTGGTCATAACTTTTGCTTTCCGCTATGAAACTTCGATTTTTCAGATTCGTTAGAAAGGTATTCGCTAACAAATTTAAATATTTTTGGTTTCACTCAAATCCGTTTTGTTTTGCACCTGGTACAGTCCGACAAAGTTTGAATTCAATTTTTGAAACTGCATCGCCATTTCAGGCCTTGTTTATAATTAGAATTAATTATATTCGTTTTCAAATGTCGATTCAAACTTACTTTTCATTGCTATTATTTAACATATTTATTTTAAATATTTAAAATCCACTATTTTAGCCAATTTAAAAATTTTAAATTGGTTCAGATTTTCCGGGTCGTTACATGCTGGCCGTTAGTTGAAGTCGCATGAGAAGAGATATCCTACCCATGATCTTGAGTTCTTAGCCGTCGTGTTTTCTTTGAAAATATAGAGGCACTATCTTTTGGGTGAGAAGTTCGAATTATATACAGATCGTAAGTCATTAAAGTATTTGTTCACCTAGAAGGACTTGAATTTGAGGCAGCAGCGTTGGTTAGAATTTCTTACGGCATAAGATCTTGATATTTTGTATACTCCATGGAAATCCAATGTAGTAGCAGATGCGCCTAGCAGAAAGAATGCCATTATCTCTAATCTCATTATCACGCCTTCATTAATTGATAAAATCTCTGCTCTTTAGAAAGATGATGATTTTATCTAGAGGATTAGTAAAAGAGTTCGGGAAGGCGAGCCCTCGAGTTTCCAGATTGATAACAAGGGAGTTATGAGGTTATTAGGCCGAATTTGTGTTTCGAATATTCCAGAGCTTAGAAGGGAAGTAATGGATGAATGTCACAAATCCAAGCTTAGTATTCATCCAGGGGTGAGTAAGATGTATCATGATCTAAAGCGTATGTTCTAGTGGAAATCTATGAAAAGAGACATTTCCATATATGTTAGCAGGTGTTCTACTTTCCAGCAAGTCAAGAGTGATCATCAAAAACTCGCCGGATTGTTACAACCACTCGAGGTTCCAAATTGGAAGTGGAATCAAATCTCCATGGATTTCATTGATGGTTTGCCCCGAACCAGAAAAGGCAATGACAGTATATGGGTGATTGTAGATCGTTTCACGAAGACCGTCCATTTCATCCCTGTGAAGTCTACTAGAAAAGCTCAAAGTCTGGCGCAGATTTATTTCAAAAAAATTGTCAGACTACATGGAGTTCCCAGTAGTATTGTTAGTGATCGTAATCCGATATTCACTAGTAAATTCTGGGAAGCATTCCAGTTAGAGCTGGGGACAAAGTTATATCTGAGCACCGCATATCATCCTCAAACAGATGGCCAAACTGAGAGGGTGAATCGTATACAAAAAGACTTGTTGCAGGCATGTATTCTTGATTTTGGCGGATCCTGGGAAGATTGCTTGCATTTGGTTGAGTTTTCATATAATAACAGTTACCAAACAAGCTTACAAATGTCTCCATTCGAAGCATTGTATGGCAGGCCATGTAGATCTCTTGCATGTTGGGTAGAACCAGGCAATCGACTAGTATTGGGTCCCGACATGATTCGAGAAGCATCGGATAAAGTCGATTTCATTAAGAAGCGACTTCAGAAAGCTCAGAGCTGATAGAAGAGTTATGCAGATTCAAGAAGAAGGGATTTAGAATTTGTTGTTGGCGATTATGTGTAACACCCCGCCTCCGCTAGGGTCACTCGCAAAGGAATGCACTAGCTTTAGAGGGGCATTATTGGTAAACATGCACAGAAATATCACAAGACAGAACATATAAAATAGCGGAAGTAAAATCAAACTTTCATAACATGAATAAATAAGGTCTAAAGCCTTTTACATCAGAGTACATCAAAACCTGTCTTGCAATAGTAAAGAAGCATAAAGACATTTTCATAAATTATTCCCCAAGTAAAAACAGTAAAGTAGCCATTAGCCAAGAAAAGTCCAAGCCATCCATGATGACCTTCAAGCAGAAGAAGTCCGAACTAAACAACAGTATTTCCTCCCTGTAACCTGGGGGGAAACGGAAGAAAAGAGGCGAAACAAAATGAGTCAGTCAAAAAGACTGAGTAAGCCCTATCTACTATTAGCATAAAAACTAGTAAAGTTAACTGACATGAGAAACTGAGATGAACATAAGCATGATAACAAGATAGATAAGCTAAATCAAAATAACAGGATGAACTACTGAACTCAGATAAACTAAGGTGTCATGATAAATTACGATGTCAAGATAAAACAAGGTATCACATCGTCAGGTTTCTATCAAGTATAATATCCCCAAGATATCTGTCACGTATAACGCCCCGTGATATCTATCCTGTATTTTAGCTCTGCACCTACCGTACTAGTATCCCCACCGTGTCATGTGTTAACCAAGAATGACCCTCACTCAAAAGTCGTGTAATGGTCCATGTCAACCTAATATATCGCATATATAGGTTACTCAACTTGTATGTTTTATTCCATGTAAATGTTCAGTCCCTTGCCGTAAACCATACGGGCTTTCCCATGAGATTCTATATTACTTTAACATAGTTCCATGATCCTTAAGATCGGTTTGGACTGTTACCCTAAACCTAGCTAGGGTCTTCCAACATGAATTATTGTTTGTACAACTAGGACTTATGCTACCTGGGGCTGCTAGGGATTATGCTTACCTATTGCACGTTTTCGTATCTCGGTTTGGGTTCAACCACCTAGGGCCACTAGGGATTACGCTAACCGCCAACGCGCCCTTTTTCCCACGCATTCATCGTGAATCGCTTTTCCATGACTGTATGCACATGTATCACATCGTGCCATCCGAGTCCTGTCACAGGGCAAATCAAGAAATACAGGACTCGGTCGGGAGCTTTCGATTTATCTGCCGATGCAGATGCTAAGGTCTGTTTTTCTTATACGTGGCTATGGTCCCACGAGACCACTCCCTCAACTAGTGAAAGACAAGACAGGATAAATCCTGTATGAGAACACAACACTGGCCAACCCACAACCAAGCCTTACCGCAACCATAATTAGATAGCAATTATGGTCTTTTGGGTGTTCTCTGCCTTTCCGTACGTACACGCTTGACCAAAGATGGTAGGTAGCCTGACGAAATGCTATATAGGGTACGACCATGTATCGTCGACTATCCCCTATCCATCCCCGTCTTTAGGTCGCTCGTATAGCAACCAAGGCATACTCTTGGTTCTTCTAACGCAGACCTTAACCTCTCATGAGCCTAGTATAATCACCTGGCAGCTCATAGAGGGATACCAAGAATATCCTCACGTTCCCCGAAGCCGCTGCTTCGTTACCCAGTTCGCTGGAGCCTTTATCTAAATCAGATACTTGCTCCTACTCGTATACTTAAACGATGACCTACCGTATCAGGTTACTCATCTATCTATGAACTGGTCTAAATTTCCTTGACTAAGAATCATTACTTAGTTATTCTTCAACTAAGGTTTACCACTTAGCATTGTTCCCGTTATCCTTGTTAACTACGGTTATCCACCTGATCCTCATAACTAGGGTTTACATAATGGATTAAGTGTCACTTAAGTTCATGACTTAACCCGTCTACAAATCCTGTCAAAATTGGCTAAGTATCCAAGTTCAAGGCTTAACCCTACAAACCATGCTCAAGTTGGTTAAGTATATTAAGCAATTCACGACTTAACCTCGTCCAATTATCATTCTAGATTGGTTAAGTATATATTAACTTGACTCTATCAATTTACTTAGTCAAATCGGTCAAGTGTATTCAAGCGATTCGTGACTTAGCCTTATCATGTTTTCACGTTATATTGGTTAAGTATTGGTTAACTTAACCACAATAAATTAACGAGTTAGATTGGATAAGTATAGGTCACTTAACCACATCAATTCATCATGTTTAGATTAGTTAAGTGTTTAACTTAACCCCATTAAACTACCAAGTGGGATTAATTAAGTCTAGGCTAACTTAACCCCATCCGATTTCCATGTTTAGACTAGTTGAGTCTAATCTTAACCCCATTCGTTAACCGTATTTTTCGGTTAAGCGTCATTAAGAAAACTTACTTAACCTTACCAAGTTATCGCGTTGGATTGATTAAGTGTTGGTTAACTTAACCCCATCCACTAGTCATATAAAAATGGTTAAGTGTCATTAGGCAAATCAAGTTACTTAACCTACCCAACCATGTCATGTTTTGTTAAGTATCATTAGCCTAATCAAATTACTTAACCCATTTGTCCATGTCATATTTGGTTAAGAGTCATTAATCAAATTAACTTAACCCTATCATGTGGCATTAATTACTTAATGCACCTTCACCTCTCACATTAGACTTTGTTGTGGTTACTAGTTAAGCCGATCGGTTCCGGGTAGCTTTACACCACAACTTGGTCTAACCTCGGGTTCAAGCACAACATGACCAACTTCTCACATTGGGTCCTATTGTTTGCAACTACTAGTTAGGCCGGTCGGTTCCGGGTAGTTTTACGTTGCAAACTCAACCCAACCTCGAGTTGGCCACACTTATATTATCTAAGTGTCATGTCCATCATGTTTCCCAAAACATGTTACAAGTTTTCAAGCATTTGGGTAGACCTAACTTAATAGGTAAATTCCCAAAGGGTAGACCTAACTTAATAGGTAAATTCCCAAGCTTATGTTTTTATGCATACTTACATGTCAACTTCCATGTTATATTTCAAGTCATGTTTTCAAGTTGTATTTTCATGTCATTAGAAATTACCCATAACATAACCCAACGCTTTTAAACTCGCATATACGTTCGTGACAACGTAATGAATTAAAAGAAGAGACTTGGCAAAGGCATGACAAAAATGGATATTAAGCCACAAGTTAATCATGGTGGCAAATGAGGCACAAATGTGTTCATTAACTTGCATGTTACATTCTTAAGCCTCAAAACATGCATAAACCCAAACTTGGCACATAAGCGAATCATGGTGACAAAAGATATGGAATGATGACTAGTAACTCGCATATATCATCATATAAGGGTTATGACTTCATATGCAAGTTGACATAAAGGTTATGAGGGTTCTCATGTTGCCTAATGCAACATTTCAACATAAAGGTTGTAGCTTTTAGCTCACAAGATCAAGATAATGACTTCACAAACTTGCATGACATGATAGCATGTATCATACTCAATGATCAAACCCAAACTTGCAACATGAACATTTAACTTCATAGTTAATATCTAAGAGTAGGGAAAGGGCTTACATTGCTATGAAGGCACAAAAGATATGACAAAGCCCTTATGCAATCAAATAGACCCAAAATGCAAGCTCTAACATAAAAACCCTTGAGCCAAAATGATCAAAACCCTTGCTTTATGATGCAAAGATAGAAACTTGACTTGAATGCAAGCTAATGACACTCATACAAGGTTGAAAACACTTGTATGCATGGAAAATCTCTCATAGAAACCATTTAGAAATTTTATGAAGAGAGTGGAGGCCATGAGAGGTAAAATTTTGCCATAGTTTAGTTGCATGAATGAATAATGAGGATTTAGGATAGGTTAGGGTCTTATTTATAGATTATGCAAGTGTTTTAGGCCATAGGATTAAACCTAGATTCAATCCAAGCCATCAAAGCATGTCTTGGGGAAGAAGTCAAGTGTAGGAACCATCTAGGGCCTTTAGATTAAAGATGAACCATGAGAACCATCCAAATGCAAAATCTGCATTTGAGTGAATCGGCCCACGGGTTGACAGCCAAACACCCTGGATTAACCCCTAGTCGACCCAGCGAGCTCGGGTCGACCTCAAAAATCGGCCGATTCGGTTATTCCCCTCTCCCAATTCGCTGTTTTGAACATTTTTGCTTATTTATTTATTTAATTTTCAATTATATATATATATATATCAATATATATATATATTTCTCTGCGCAACCCATTTCACTTAATTAAGTATACTTTAATTTGGGAATTTTTCGTGAAACTTCGCGAGGCCATATCTTGGTCATACGGACTCCGATTTTCGAAAACTCGGACTCTATTTCGCGTATTTTTCCGAGACGAACGCAATGGCATAGCCCGTTTCCCTTGATTCAGATTTTACAGTTTAATTCTGCCTCCATTTATGTTATAACAGGTTATTGAAAATACGGGTTGTTACATTATGTGTACTTGAGAATTTCCACGTTGAGAGGAGTAGTTCATTTCGGGAAGATAGGGAAGTTGGCACCTAGATTTATTGGTCCATTTCCTATATTTGAGAGGATTGGAACTCTCGCTTACAGGGTTCAATTACCTGACTGGTTGCCAGGAGTACACGATGTATTTCACGTGACTCAACTTCAAAAGTGTAATGGCCCGACTTTCCGTACCCTTTGAGTCGACTAATAATACCACACGTCCAACCCAAATTGCACAGGAATACGAATCATTATTAGAAAGAAGTCAGAGGATGGGAAATAGAAAGAAATATTAGAATAGAAGAAAACGAAGATCACAAACTCTCAGCGGAACGAACAAAATATATTAGATAACATAAACTTTGCAGTACAATTCAGTAATTTTATATACATACCATCATCAGAGCACAACAGCTATTTCTGGAACAGTTATAAACACCTGTTTCCATATGCGAATGTAATACACAGCTGAAAATATGATAGTCTATAACTAACTGATGAAGCCTCCTGCTTCAGGCTCCTCCAAGTGAATCTGTAAAATCCCAACTACTTGACTGTCCGTACAAATTTAGGCACCCAAGAGTTTAGGGGAAAAATACAAAATAAACACTAGGTCAATCATGGGACTGGTGTGAGTAAATTCCAACCATTTGTTTACCTTTCAAAATCCTTTCGAAAGGAATGATAACCGTAAGATCGATCCACACATAAACACGAATGGTTTTTACCTTACAATAACCAAAAATATTTTTGATATCAAATTCAATGATATTACAATAGTGTCTAAATCAAATAAATAGTAATCTAGCTTAACGCTTGCATCTCACGCTCCATATATAATATTAAATTAAAAAACTACAGGGAGCTTATTGGAGATTGGACTTCCAACATGATAAGGTATGGAACCACCTTCCAATAGTGTATCTCTAGAGGGGAATACACTGTGCAACAAGAAAGTCTTGCAACCCGGCCCGCACATGGCTGGCCACTCATTTAACTTGAGTGTACCGAGCATATTATCACCAACGGTTGTGATCAGCAACCGTTACCGAAAGCATACAACAGCGAATAGAATAAGAAGCAAATGAAATTTCTCTAGATCAGGTGACAATACCCCTAATGGGAATGACCCACATGGCCATGCTGCTTGCCCGATTTTTGTCATTTCTCGGGTGATTAGGCTTGAGGTCACGATTATCTTCCAGCACATCTTGTCATAGTTTACTTTGTATGTCACATCATCAGACATTCGTCCATATACGTTGTCCTGTGACTGGACAAACGGAAGGCACCATTCTATTATTCCTTCTTGGGCAATTATTACAGAGGATTAACAGAACAGCCCTTGCATTTTACTTCGTATTCAATTATCTTCAGTATAAGTTAATTCGTAACGCTTATGCCAATATGGAGTGGTTTTCAGATATTAAATCTGATTCCGGTCTCTCCATATTGACAACAGAGGTATAAATTAAATCAAAACTTTGATAGTCGGTGATTTTACTATCAAAGAAACATCCATACCATCAACGGTCCTATTTCCAATTGGAAATTCTACCGATCAAACATCAAACAACACTGGCCCCTTTTTAAATCAATTCATTAATATATTATCATTTCCAATTTCCGTTTCGCATTTTTTGTGTCTTTTCAAAACTCGATTTTCTCTCTAGATTCTTGGAAAAACCAATTTCCAATGTTGTAGTTTCTTTATTCGAGAAAATATCTCTTAATCCAGTTAGAAACATTTCTAAATATTCACGAATCCTTATTTTTTTCTCTATTCAGAAAATATACCTTATTAATATCGGAAAATATTTCCATATTCTCTTTTTAAATTCCTCATTAACCAATTCAATCCATTTTCTATGCATAGAAAATATATCTCATTTTATTTGGGAAAACATTTCAAAATCCTTTTAAATTAACGCAATGTTATAAAACATTGTTATTATAACTCAAACCATTAATCATTTTTTAACTAACTATATTGCTAACCAATCTTTACTGTCGAACTTTAACCATTCCTCCATCAATCATGAAGTCAATCAAGTTGGGGTATAATTACCTCTCAGACCTTAATTGAACAACATTCTCAACTTTGAAATAGTCAAAGCTCACAACTTCAAACAAAACCTCGCTTATGCGACTCTCGGATTCAATCTAAGAATCCCCTTCTTTTACGGAAAAATATTGATTATAATGATAGCGTTATAATCGCTATTTCCAAACATTAATTATAACTGCAGCGTTAAAATTGCTGTTTAGATTTATAAAATATTTATTATAACATTGTTATAATCGTTGTTTAGATTTGTAAAACATTTATTATAACAGCAGCGTTATAATCATTGTTCCTAAATGTTTGGTTTATAAAAATAAAACTTGTACTTATTAATTCAATAAATAAATTAATAGGTAAATAATTAAATAATTAAATTTGATTCAAATGGAAAGTATAAACAACTATTTCCCTAAATTCGATATAATTAAATTCCAGTAAATAACTCTCTCGAATAATCTATATTTGATTTATATTCCGAACTTCGGAATTTATCTACCATTTCAGCTTAACATATTCATTTCCTTTTGTAAAACATTTTTTCCAACTGTTATTCAATTTCAAATATGAATTTCATTCCTTAATAGGAATCTAGACTCGTTATTCAAATTAACTTGATTTTTATTTGCAAATATCATTACTATTCAACTTCGAGTTATCGATTCGCTTTTGAAATCCACATCATATTTTGTTTCATTCCTAAACTTCATTTATAAAAACTACTAGTCCATCAGCACTTTCTCTGTTCATTTTATACAATTCAATTTTTCTTTCTGAATGGATAAACAAGATATACATCCCCTGATTTCCAAAATCAATTTTATTTGCTTTCTATAAATCCTTCTCATATGGTAATTCTAACTTAAAATAATATTAAAATATTTCAAAACATAGAGTTTTTTTGACATAACTATAAATATTGGAATAAAATCTATCGTTGTCCTACGAAAACAAATTCCCATTTCTATTTCTCATTTAAATATGCATTTGAAATTATATTTCCAAATGCAAATATCCTTTATAAATGTTTTCACTTTAAACCATTATTCACTTTAGTCGTGAATACTATTCCTTTTTATATAATCAAATTTATTTGAGCTCATACTAAATATCTCAAATCCAATTTCCTTTTATTTACTTCTCTCGTTCATAATTCCTTGTATAACTTGCTAAGTTCAATCCCAATTTCGAATATCGTTTTTAAAACACCTTTCCACCTTTCTATATAAGTTCGAACTTGAATTTATATTTTCAATTTATCCAATAATAAAAATACCACTTAATTTATGAACTCATTTATAATTTACTTCTTATTTTATCCATTTAAACAGGTTTCTATTTCCAAATCTATTCGAAATTTAATTTCCAACTTTGGGAATAAATTCCATTTTTAAATCCTAATTTTTCTTTTCCATATTCGAAAATGTTTTATGGTATCTAAAATACCAAGTTTCTAGGGCCACAGTAAATCAAACACAACATATCAAGTCATGGATTATATGTTTTTATATAATAATTAATTATATGATTAAATTAAATTCTTAATCATTAATTCCTTAATTACCCTTAACATAGCATTTTGGACGCATATTCCCCTCCTCCTCCAACTCAAAGTTGCTGCATCCTATAACTCAGTTATGACCATCTTCCCAAAAATCAAACTCCTTCATTTCTTTGGTAAACCAATAAACTTACCATTCTATTCTTACAACAATAGTTGATCTTGATGTATCAATACCTCTTCAAGGATTAAGGGAATTTCTCCCTCAAGCCGAGTTAATGAACAAAGTCAACAGTTCCATCATTCATGGCTTTGAAAGAAAATGTAATATCAATCTTTTTTTTACCTTAAATGTGATTGATATCCGGACTTTGGTCAACTGTTTCTCCAGGATGAGCTATAATATAATTTCCGTTTATATGTGGATCTGTCTCTCGTTACAGGTAGGCCGAAGATTCATCTCCAGTACCTTTTCTTTCTTTCTTGATATGCCTAATCCATGTTTAATCCTTCTCCTACAAGAATTCGAGCACATCAATTTCTCCTTAATTGGCTACTCCAACTCCATCTCCCATGTTTACTCCACAATTCCAAAATGGGTAACCACCCTTAGCTTCACCCTTCTGCATGCTACAAGACATTCACTACAAGCCCCACTACCGCCTGCGATACCAAACATCGCAGTTGAACCAAAACCATTCATTGCCAGAAATCGGTGAACTCTGACCACCTTTTGATATAAGGCCACCACCGTTGGGTGCGCCTACATCCTCTCCTCCTTCGCCAGAAATGGCGGCCACCCAAACCTTGTCAATTTGCTGGAAATATCCCTCAACTGTCATGACTTCAGGTTGCGACTACGGCCACCACAAAATGCCAAACATCACCAAATTATACCAGCATTCCCTCTCACCTTCGTCTACAAATTTCATGTTGAGTTTTTCTTCAATTTATTCGCAAATTTGGGGTTGCAGTTCGATTTGTTCATTCAGGTACATGGTGCAATTTCGAACGCCGGTTACCGTAACAAACCAGAAATGTGAGCCAGTTAAAAAAATTTATTTTGGCAATTTTAGTGAATTTTGAATATTTAAAATGAATTATTTTAAATAATATCGACGAGAAATTTATTTTGAATAGAATCGAACGTATATATTTATATAAATCGTCGTTAGAATATAAATAATTATTTATAATTATAAAAGAAATTGAAAATGGCGCGGTAGTTCGATAATTCGATTTCTAATTTCAATTGAACATACCGGGTGCAAAACAAACTGGATTTTAGTGAAACCAAAAATATTTGAATCTATTTGAGAATATCTTTCCAACGAATCCGAAAAATCGAAATTTCATAGCGGGGGTAAAAAGATATGCCCAGTTGAAAATTCAGAATAGTCGCTATGGAATTCAGGCCCTTAAAAATGGGGATTTTGCAAACGACCTCGGATTTCGACGAAACCACTTTTTTTGGATCCGTGATGTCAAGTTATTGCTAGATTCCAAATTTCATAATTTTTCGAATCAATATGTGAGTGTGGCAAAGGAAATCGCAATTGACCAGTTTTAGTTGATTTTAATCGACTGGAAATTGGCCATTTTTCAAACGGTCTCAGAATTCGACAAAACTAGTTTTGTTAGGACCGTATCGTCAATACGAAGTTAGAAAAAAAAATCTGGAATTTTTCGAGTTAATATGTGACCCTAGTAAATTGAAATGTGTGTTCAAAATTCAATATATAGTGTTATATGTTGATTTTGACGAAAACTGATCGAAACAGTCGAATCAGCTTACGACACATCCCATTATGTTCAGATTGGGGGTAATTAGCTAGGGGCGTCAATCGTTGGGTGTTGTTTGGAGATCGTATGAAAATCAATATAAATTGAAAATTAAATATTAAAATATCTAATTATATAAATTCTCTCTAAACCCACCCCCTCATCTGAAAACCGACGCCAATCATCCGCTCCACCGACCCTCCCATCGCCGCCGAATCTGCCTCCGCCTCATCCGATCGAGACCCCCTCCAATTCCCCCTCCGATTCCCTGTCGAACACCCTCTCTCTCCCTCCCTCTCCATTTAAACGCCCTAGCCAGCACCCCACCAGTCATAGCCGCCGCCGCCGTCATGGAGAGCCACCCCGCCGACCTTCCAGCCTTCCGAAGAACCCCAAACACCCCCTCCGATCGAAAGCAGTAAGCGTTTATATTTCTCTGTTTATTTTATATTTCTTTTATGCTATTGTTTTAGGAAAAAAATTCAGTTTTTATTTTTAAAATATCATTGTTTAGATAAAGAATTGATTTTTAATATGAGAAAGGTTTTATTTTTATAAAAAGAAAAGTTAGGATTTTCATTCTTGAAAAGATATGATTTTTATCCGTGTTACTTTGAAATAAAAATGCGATGGTTATACATGAAACGATATGATAGAAAAATATAATCTTTTTACATAGAATAGCATTAGAAAAACAAAATCTTTATATTTGAAAAGGCGAAATTTTTATATTTGAAAAGGCGAAATCTTTATATTTGAAAAGGCGAAATCCTTATCTAGAGAATAGTGTGATAAAAATATAATCTTTATTATATGAACACCGTTGTAAAAATAGAATTTTTATCCATATGAAGTGATTATAAAAGTATGATTTTTATATACATAACAACAATATAAAAATGTGATTTTTATATATGTAGTGGTTACGGGCAACGAAAGTGACAAATGGCGAGCACGACGAAGACTTCTCCATAAGAAGAGTCGTGGAGTTGGGATAGCTTTGGTGAGAACTTCTCACTTTAAATTTCTTTTTCTAGTTATATATATATATATATACTAGGATGCAGACGGTGCTTAGTAGCACCCGACACCCGTCGTCCACAGACCATGGACGGCTTGTATGTTTGTTTGATGTGTTGTGAAATTTGTTTGTGATGTTGATGTGAAATCGATAATAAAATGTAGATGGTTGAAAAAATTAATTATCGTTAAAAATATAATTTTTAACGTGAATGTGAATAAATAAATATTTATAAACAAATCGGTCGATTTGTTTATATACACTGATTTGACTGATATTGATTGGGACGATAAATTCTACACATCGGCCAACTGCACAAATAAAAATCTGTGTTTGTTGATTTGAAACCCCACACGGGTGTTGGGATGATATTTGGCGTACACTAATCCCAATTATTTAATTTTATGTCGATCGATTGGTCGACAGACTGTGTAAGCATTAATTATTTATATTTGATGCTTATGGAATTGTGTGGTGCACTTTGGATGATGGTTGATTGTTTACCGTTGCTATTATATACATGTGTTGTATGGAATCCATGTAATTAACGTTATATGGTAATTGATTGGGCCTCATTCCAATCGGGAAAATAATGAATATTATAAAAGAAAATTCATGTGTTGAATATAAAAATAGTCATTGGTTGACGATGTTCATGTGTTGAAACTATTCATGTGATTGAGTAAAATAATTTAACAATAAAATTTACGTCTTTATCATATTTAAGACTAGAACCACTTTACAGTTGGAGTCTGATTAAAATTCAAACGATAGATACCATAATTTTATAAAATATATTACATAACAAAAATAGTTGTGTGTTGACAGTACTCATGTGTTGAGATTAGTGGTGGGTTGAAAGAAATATAGATTCATGTGTTGAATAGAATATATATCCATTTGTTGAATAGAATAACGAATTTATTGAAATATATAAAGCCGTGTTGATTAAAGTTGCGCTATTTTGACGTGAACGATATTTATATCGATTATATTCGTTTTTATAATGAATATAGAAAAGGTAGGGATTTCAAAATATAACGTTTTGAAAATATTATCATTTATATAGTAATGATATGAAACATTCAAATTTGATTTGAAATTGAATATAGAGTTGAAATGGTTTTGAAAACGAATTTAAAACGATTTATAAAATATGTTTTAAAAGCGAAATCGACGAAATATAATATATATATATATATATATATATATTATATATAATGGCCTGAATAGAACGCGCCGCGCCGCGGCAGTTCGTGAATTTCGACCATTGACTTTGAATTGACGTTGCGGGAGATCCGACCGTCAGATTCTCCTAAAACTAGAACCGTTGGGTTCGTATCGAAAAGAGCTTTCCAATGAATATTAGAAATTTGAAATCTAACTGTTGGATTTGGAATTATGTCCAAATCAAATTTGGAAAAGGTCGCTTTAAGTGCAGTTCGATGGCCGTTGATGGAAATCGACTGTACGGGCCTTGATAAAATTATTAAAAATATTAATAATTTGTGTAAAATCATAATATGTGAATTGGAAAGAACTAGGATGAAAATTTCCACATTTGAAAGGGTAAAAATAGATTTTTGTCGAAATGAACTAGTTTTGAACTAGAATTAAAATCAATTTATTTTTGAAATAAATAAATTGAATTTGAAAGTGATTTTAAAAATAATCAATATTCCCAATACGTGAATTGGACTGGAGTTGAATCGAAATTATCTTCGGAATATTTCGATGTTGGATTTCGTGACTATACAGATATTGTTATGGGAATTTGAAAGATATATTTTATATCGGTATTTCCAATACGATATTTGTTGGTTTCAGGATTTGACATTGAATATAAGCCGGTATATTTTATATTCAGAGCCTTGTATTTAATATCAAATGTGATTTGGGTTTGTTGTGAATGGTGTCTTCATTAACACTGTTCTTTAGCCCAATAGAGAAAAAGATTAAATCTTTCTATTTAGATTTAATGAAGTGTATCAATTAAATAATATTTAATTGGAATTGAATTTGAATTGGTTTTTGGGTTTATCGTGAGCGATGTTTTGAACAACACCTGTTCTTTAACCCGATTAACAATAGAGTGTGATTTTGGATTTATCGTGAATCGTGTTTTAGATGACATTGGTTCTTTAACGTAGTTAAAGACAGATTATTGATTTTTGAGAATATTAAAACTAAGTGGAGTTTTAATTAATCTTTAATTTGATTGAAATGTGAATTGATAATTTAAATTATCAAATCTGAAAGGTGATCGAGAATGGAGTACCACCAGTTTTGCTCCAAAGCGATAGTTAAATCTTTAATTAGATTCAAACGTGAAATGGTAATTAATTTTACCGATAACACGGTGGTGTTAGATATGGAGTATTACCAGTTTTGCTCCATGGGATGAATATGTTGGGATTGGGAAATTAAATAAATAATTACTTCGGTGTGGTTCGCTAATCCCGACTAGCTTGGAAAACCATAACATGGTTTGAAATGATATCCAAAGAAAGATTAAAGAATAAATTTAGAAGAATTTATCTTTGATAAAATTAATGGGAACCTTTCCCTAAGAATGTGATTTTGTGAATAAAAGAATATTCTGAATTGGAATGAGGCGTTTGTTGTGTTTGTGTAACATTTGTTTATCATATACGTGGGTTATTCAGAAAGGCCGGGTTTATACCCATTCTGAATAACCGATTCGACGAGATGTCGAAGATGAAGACGGTGGTTGAAGACCAGAAGTCTTCACATCGTTTGGGTGATTACTGATGATCATGATTGGGCTGTACACCCAAGATGAGGGAATCAGTTGGTGGTCATCCAGACGTACTTGGAGATGGATGGATGTGCGAGGAAAGTGCCTCTGGTTTCGTTCAGACCCAGAACGAACTTGTAAATGGATTGTGTGTCTGACATTGGATTTTATTCTGTGTTGATTGATCTCTATTAAATATACATCTGTTTGGCGGCGGAGAATTTATTCTCTTGCTTAATGCCCTTCTCTGAGACGTACGAGCTCAGAGGTTGTATATCGATGGACATCAGTCGCATGGAGTAAATTGCCTGTGTGGCACGCGTAAGTGGAAATAGATCAAGGCTTCTGTTGAAAAGCAAAGTCTTGTGGTTGATGATCAAAGCACGGTCTGTGTGGCGTAGCTTTGTGTATAATGTGAATTCGCGAGCCTCACACCTCGGTATGAGTCAAAAACGGGATACGGACCCAAGGAGTGCATGACATTTCTTTCTAGCTATGGTGGTGTCAGTGACCTACTAGCCCTGACATTTATATACTTTTCACCTGTGTGGTTGTTGGAATGCGAGGCGCCTCGGATATAGGTCAGTAAGGACCGGGAAACGTGTGTTCAGGAATAATTAATCCTCAAAAGTAAGAGAGGACCGGCCTTGGAGGTTCCAAAGGATCATAGTGGGGTCCTGAGGCATTTGCTAGAGTCTCTCGAATCGGAGAGGAGCTTGCCCCTTGCCTCGACTCATGACGGAAATCCAATTTCTAATACGTGATATTGCGGTTTTAATTGTAGAACTAGTATGGCGACATGATAGATGGTACCCATGCCGCCTATGATTGATATTTTTGATTGAAAATTGTTTTGACACTATACACTTATAATAGTATCAAATGATTTGTTTTAAACGTACTAAGCATGTTTGGCTATTATAAGGGAAAACCCTATCCTCCTGCTTGCATTGCATTGTGTGATGGGACCTGGGTCTTATAATAGCTTCATTTTTCCAAAAAGCATTGCGATGTTTTGTTATTTGCACTAGTATTCTTGGGAGGAAACCCGTTCCGTGTTATACGGCGTGGTCCCTTGAATTACTATCTTTTAAAGTAATGTTTTAAATAACTGTTTTAGTTCTCACACCAGTCACATGACTGACCTGGAGTTTATTGTTTTAACCTAAACTCTGGGTGCCCTTATTTTCTACACGGGCAGCTAGTAGTTTTGGTTTTGCAGATTTATATTCACAGGATCCTGGTTTACAGCTGGAACGATACTTGGAAAGCTCTGTATCCATGTATTACTTCTAGTTGTGCTTTGTATTATTTTTTCGCTGCTATGTAATTTATTGTAATCTCTGATATTTATCGAATGTAATTTATTCAATTATACTCTGTATATTCTTGTATCTGATGGAATTGTTGTAATAACAATGAAATGTTCTTCCGTTCGCGTTCTGACTCGTCTTGTACTCAAAGTATCCGCTCTTTCCTTCACGGGGAAGTAACGGGTCCTTATATTGGTATCAGAGCTTTGGTTTACAGAGCTCGAGAACAAGACACATTAGAACCGAACGAAAGAATTCATCAGATATTGGATTAGTAATATCCAATTAGAATAACTCGTTAGAGATGGGATCAGTAGTATCCTAGAACGAGTTTGAAGAGTATATTTTTCAAATAAAACAAATTTTGTTTTGAAAGTTTAAATCGTTTTATACGTATTTGAATATTTATTTATTTTGAATTTGGACAATCCAATATATAAAGATTTCGCATATACGCGTCATGAACGTATATTCGAAGTTTTAATATACTGGATAGACATAGAATCACATTCTAGACACCCGGGGAAAATTCTGATGATGTGGCCACATCATTAGTATTTATGTTCGTATTTCGAAGGTGTGATATCTATATATTTCCATTAGACTGGTGTGAGAACCAAAATATAGCTAGAATACATTGTTGTGAATTGGCATCAAAAACATGATTTTTGTATATATATCAAAATTATGAATTTGAAATTCTAATTCACTAATTGATTGATGGTTGTGTTGTTTGCTTATTTCTTTAATAATTTTGAACCATTTAGCCTAATTGAACCAAATATTGAATTGTTTGAAATTGGTCGCATTTGCTTGCATATATACATGTACTTACATTGAACAGGTCATAGCAAGGAGGCTAGAGAAGAAGAATAAAATTGTTTGTCCGACAAATAGGTACATGTTTACCATAATTTACTGTTTTGTTTGGGTGATGATGATTTTATGAGCCGATTGGCTAGACGCTTGGCTTTTTCTTTTTCTTTTTGAGATCAGAGGGCCTATATGGCAATTTCGGGATTTTCCCGGTGCTCCCGGTGCAGGGGAGGTTATGGCGAACTTTTTCAAAAATTTAGGGTGTTAGCCAAATTTTTGAAAAAATTGAAAAGTTCTTAGAACTGAAAAGTTGAAGAACTTAAGCCGTAATAAAAAAAAACTGGAAGTTGAGTTGATTAGTTAAACGACTTTCGGCTTCGTTCCATTTCGGGGACGAAAAGTTTTAAGTGAAGGAGATTGTAACAACCCAGAAATGCGAGTCAGTTTAAAATTTTTATTTTGGCAATTTTAGTGAATTTTGAATATTTAAAATGAATTATTTTAAATAATATCGACGAGAAATTTATTTTGAATAGAATCGAACGTATATATTTATATAGATCGTCGTTAGAATATAAATAATTATTTATAATTATAAAAGGAATTGAAAATGGCGCGGTAGTTCGATAATTCGATTTCTAATTTCAATTGAACATATCGGGTGCAAAACAAACCGGATTTAGTGAAACCAAAAATATTTGAATCTATTTGAGAATATCTTTCCAACGATTCCGAAAAATCGAAATTTCATAGCGGGGGTAAAAAGATATGCCCAATTGAAAATTCAAAATAGTCGCTGTGGAATTCAGGCCCTTAAAAATGGGGTTTTGCAAACGACCTCGGATTTCGACGAAACCACTTTTGTTGGATCCGTGATGTCAAGTTATTGCTTGATTCCAAATTTCATAATTTTTCGAATCACTATGTGAGCGTGGCAAAGGAAAACGCGTTTGACTAGTTTCAGTTGATTTTAATTGACAGAAAATTGGCCATTTTTCAAACGGTCTCAGAATTCGACGAAACTAGTTTTGTTAGGACCGTATCGTCAATACGAAGTTAGAAAATATTTTTTTGGAATTTTTCGAGTTAATATGTGACCCCCAGTAAATTGAAATGTGCATTCAAAATTAAATATATAGTGTTATTTGTTGATTTTGACGAAAACTAATCGAAACAGTCGAATCAGCTTACGACACATATCTCATTGTGTTAAGAATGGGGGTAATTAGCTAGGGGCGTCAGTCGTTGGGTGTTGTTTGGAGATCGTATGAAAAGTCAATATAAATTGAAAATTAAATATTAAAATATCTAATTATATAAATTCTCTCTAACCCCACCCCCTCTGTTTCATTTTAAAAGAATAAAAAAAGGGTGACCGGGGGGAGGGGGGGACGGGGCGATCCACCGCCGCCGCCACTTCATCGCAGCCCCCCCCCCCCCCCCAGTGGCGCGCTGCCTCCCCCTTCTCCTTCCCCTTCCTCCGTCTGTCGAACACCCTCTCTCTCCTTCCCTCTCCATTTAAACGCCCTAGCCAGCACCCCACCAGTCATAGCCGCCGCCGCCGTCATGGAGAGCCACCCCGCCACCACCGCCGACCTTCCAGCCTTCCAACGAACCCCAAACAGCCCCTCCGATCGAAAGCAGTAAGCGTTTATATTTCTCTTTTTATTTTATATTTCTTTTATGCTATTGTTTTAGGAAAAAATTCAGTTTTTATTTTTAAAATATCATTGTTTAGATAAAGAATTGATATTTAATATAAGAAAGGTTTTATTTTTATTAAAAGAAATGTTAGGATTTTTATTCTTGAAAAGATATGATTTTTATCCGTGTTACTTTGAAATAAAAATGCGATGGTTATACATGAAACGATGTGATAGAAAAATATAATCTTTTTATATAGAATAGCATTAGAAAAATAAAATCTTTATATTTGAAAAGGTAAAATCATTATATTTGAAAAAGCGAAATCTTTATATTTGAAAAGGGGAAATCTTTATGTAGAGAATAGTGTGATAAAAATATAATCTTTACTATATGAACAACGTTGTAAAATAGAATTTTTATCCATATGGAGTGATTATAAAAATATGTTTTTTATATACATAACAACAATATAAAAATGTGATTTTTATATATGTAGTGGCTACGGGCAACGAAAGTGACAAATGGCGAGCACGACGAAGACTTCTCCATAAGAAGAGTCGTGGAGTTGGGATAGCTTTGGTGAGAACTTCTCACTTTAAATTTCTTTTTCTAGTTATATATATATACTAGGATGCAACGGTGCTTAGTAGCACCCGACACCCGTCGTCCATAGACCATGGACGGCTTGTATGTTTGTTTGATGTGTTGTGAAATTTGTTTGTGATGTTGATGTGAAATCGATAATAAAACGTAGATGGTTGAACAAATTAATTATCGTTAAAAATATAATTTTTAACGTGAATGTGAATAAATAAATATTTATAAACAAATATGTCGATTTGTTTATATACACTGATTTGACTGATATTGATTGGGACGATAAATTCTACACATCGCCCAACTGCACAAATAAAAATCTGTGTTTGTTGATTTGAAAGCCCACACGGGTGTTGGGATGATATTTGGCGTACACTAATCCCAATTATTTAATTGTATGTCGATCGATTGGTCGACAGACTGTGTAAGCATTAATTATTTATATTTGATGCTTATGCAGTTGTGTGGTGCACTTTGGATGATGGTTGATTGTTTATCGTTGCTATTATATACATGTGTTGTATGGAATCCATGTAATTAACGTTATATGGTAATTGATTGGGCCTCATTCCAATCGGGAAAATAATGAATATTATAAAAGAAAATTCATGTGTTGAATATAAAAATAGTCATTGGTTGACGATGTTCATGTGTTGAAACTATTCATGTGATTGAGTAAAATATTTTAACAATAAAATTTACATCTTTATCATATTTAAGATTAGAACCACTTTATAGTTGGAGTCTGATTAAAAATCAAACGATAGATACCATAATTTTATAAAATATATTACATAACAAAAATAGTTGTGTGTTGACAGTACTCATGTGTTGAGATTAGTTGTGGGTTGAAAGAAATATAGATTCATGTGTTGAATAGAATATATATCCATTTGTTGAATAGAACAACGAATTTATTGAAATATATAAAGCCGTGTTGATTAAAGTTGCGCTATTTTGACGTGAACGATATTTATATCGATTATATTCGTTTTTATAATGAATATAGAAAAGGTAGGGATTTCAAAATATAACGTTTTGAAAATATTATCATTTATATAGTAATGATACGAAACATTCAATTTTGATTTGAAATTGAATATAGAGTTGAAATGGTTTTGAAAACGAATTTAAAACGATTTATAAAATACGTTTTAAAAGGGAAATCGACGAAATATAATATATATATATATATATATATATATATATATATAATGGCCTGAATACAACGCGCCGCGCCGCGGCAGTTCGTGAATTTCGACCATTGACTTTGAATTGACGTTGCGGGAGATCCGACCGTCGGATTCTCCTAAAATCGGAACCGTTGGGTTCGTATCGAAAAGAGCTTTCCAATGAATATTAGAAATTTGAAATCTAACGGTTGGATTTGGAATTATGTCCAAATCAAATTTGGAAAAGGTCGCTGTAAGTGCAGTTCGATGGCCGTTGATGGAAATCGACTGTACGGGCCTTGATAAAATTATTAAAAATATTAATAATTTGTGTAAAATCATAATATGTGAATTGGAAAGAACTAGGATGAAAATTTCCACATTTGAAAGGGTAAAAATAGATTTTTGTCGAAATGAACTAGTTTTGAACTAGAATTAAAATCAATTTATTTTTGAAATAAATAAATTGAATTTGAAAGTGATTTTAAAAATAATCAATATTCCCAATACGTGAATTGGACTGGAATTGAATCGAAATTATCTTCGGAACATTTCGATGTTGGATTTTGTGACTGTACAGATATTGTTATGGAAATTTGAAAGATATATTTTATATCGGTATTTCCAATACGATATTTGTTGGTTTCAGGATTTGACATTGAATATAAGCCGGTATATTTTATATTCAGAGCCTTGTATTTAATATCAAATGTGATTTGGGTTTGTTGTGATTGGTGTCTTCATTAATGTTGTATATAACGGTGTTGTATACACAATTATATGATTTTTGTTTGATGATAACAACCAAATAAATATTATTTTAATGTGTTTGATATTGTACTGTTATTATACATCACAGACTGGAATATAATATTTATATTTAAATAAAATACGACTGTACAGAAATATAAATATTTACACAGTATTTTGTTTAAATATAATATTTTATTTCAATATCAAAACAATACAAACTCCACTGTTTATACATTTCTCTTATATTCACTGATATGCACTACATTACAATACATTCACAGACTCGTTTACAGACTTTTTCATATACAGACACATTGATACACTAATACACTGACACTGTCTTCTGCCTTCTTGTCTTCAGTCTTCACTGTTAGTCCAATCTTCACAGTCTTCAAGTCAGTCCAGTCATCATCATCACCTGTCACATGAAATAGAAACACACAGTACACTGCAACAAAGAATAAAACTGTATATAGGCAAATATAAATTTTATTTTTTAATTTTATTTGCCTCAGATTTCTGGTGTGTTTCTCATCATTTTTCATGACGTGATCTGAATTATAAAACCATCAATCTGTGTCTAGACTGCTTGTGATATTCACAGTGATACACTGTAAATACCACAAGGCAGACAACATATATATATATATATATATATATCAATGCAGGGACAGGAAATCTCTTCTGATGGCTGCATATACACACGTGTATAAATATACACGTGTGCACTGCCTCACCAATCAGCGAGCAACTGAGGAGTAGCCACGTGGACCTGCTCGACTCAGTGCACAATCAACAGTGGGACAGCTCAAAACAAAATGTACAAGTCAAAATCCAACATGGCATATGCATGAAACAATGGTCGAGCTAGTCGAATTCAAGACAGTGAATACAAGCCAAAAGGGAACTACATGAAGCATGTACAAATGGTGATGCAGAACATGTCAACTAAGGTGATGTACAAGTATTTTCAGCATGGTCATGGGTTATGGACAGTGGCAACATCAACAACATGATTGGAGCTACACACAGGAAGCATTCATGAATGTTTACAAACACGTACATGGTGAAACACAGCAACAAAACAGGTGTGCACAACTACAAGGGAGAATCTGCATACATATTGACAGCAGTAAAGAATGATCATGGACAAATCATCAAACAGCAACTAAACATGGTTTTCAAAGTGCACAAGTGCAATATGCACAGTGAATAGTACAAAGGTGCACATAAGTTTTTTTTTTAGTCAGCATGTACAGGTAATATGGTGAAAGAATGAAGTGTATACATGCAGCTGCATATACACAAGTCCAACATATATGAATTGTGTAACAACATGAATGAAAGCAAAGCAGCAAGGATTACAAAGTCTTTCAGCATGTATACAAGGCAGTACAGTGACACAAATGTACAAAGCAGTGCAAAATGATTAAGTTCTTTTTCAAGAAGATAGCATCTCAATCATGAACACAGCTCAAGACAATTTCAAAGTCATGCAGCAAGACATGTCAAGCATGTCCAAGGCTCAAGTATACATAGGGAATTCAAGGACCAAATGAATATGTGGACATTGTCAGTAAGTCTACTATGGAAAAATACAAAATGGTCAATGCAGCAAAACAATAGCTAATCTAGCATCAAATAAAATGGAAAACGTTTCCTGAATTATCATTTGTTTTTCCAGGTTTGAAAAAGTTTTAAAAGTGGAACGTTTTCTTTTTAAATCAATCAATGAGCATGATTGTTTTTAGGCAAGAGTTATTTTGAGAAATTCCTGAAATCTCATAACATGTTTGGCATTCAAGTCTTTTTCAATTCGGCAACAAAATCAAATGGGGCAGTGAAAATTACTCTGTGTTTTTTTTTTTTTGGAAAGCCTGTCTAACAAATTCAGTAATAATCTTTTGAATTGCTCCTGAACTAACAATTTATTTTTGGCAAGGATTTAATCGGTTTCAACAAGTCAGAGAAACATTATCTTCCATGCAAGGGAAGTCATTTATCTGTTTCCTGATTTATCACATACATTCAAGGCCAAGAATAATACCAGGTTCATCAATTTGAACTCATACAAGAGCCAAATCATTTAAGCTGAGTAACCAAAGGAGAAAAGCAACACACAACAATCTCGCATCAAAAGGGGAATGCACAAAAATCTCGCAAATCAAATCATGGTAATCAAGGCCGAATTCATTTAAGGCAAACCAGAACAGGAAACCGCAAAAATCAGGGAAAGATCAAATCGAGTCATCCACGTGAAATCAGAGCAGTTAAAAGGATTTGAAATCCTATACAAACACTATATCATCATCGACGAGCTTTATTGAAAACCAAGAACACAGATTCAAGAGCAAAATCGAAACAATTAAATCAGAGAATCTTACAGGTTTTCCATCACAAGCAGAGAGGATTGCCCTAATTAGATCGACAAAGAGTAACATCAGTTTCGAGCTTCAAAAATAATCCAAACATCAAGCAGTCGTTTCGATTTGGGGCTAAATCTCAGAAACCCTAGCTCCGAATTTCCATTCAACGCCGCCATTTTTCCAGACCCAAAGTGATCGGGTTTACAAATGAAAAATGAATGGGCCGGCGCAATTTTTATGGGCTAAGTCATTTTAAATTAAACTAGGGTTTTACTTGTATTTGTTTTTATTTTTATTTTATTGTATTTTAAATTTCTTTTGTAAACTGTCAAACAGTTTCTAGGTCTGTAAAATTCTAGAGTTCCAGTCAGGGTGTTGACTGGCAGTCCACTAGAGTCTGTAAATTCTAGGGTTACGAGTTACAGGGTTTGTAATTCGGGAAATCTGATCGAGGGGATATCAGTCAGTCTAGGGTTTTGAGCGTAGGGTTAGAACAGGAGCAGGCGCTGCGAGTGTACATGATCTTGTATGCGGGATCTGTTTATAACACCTAGTAGAAACCTTAGGAATGCAGCAGTAGGCAGGGTTTTGCCGAAGCTGGGTATATCTGTGTGTGATTTATTTTCTGCACTTTTATTTCTGCTGCATTCTGTGATCTGTTTATTATTTTAATATCCTGTCAGTTTTTCAATTCAGTTTAAAAACTGTGATAAACCCTATTCACCCCCCTCTAGGGTTAATCTAGATCCAACAATTAACACTGTTCTTAAGCCCAACAGAGAAAAAGATTAAATCTTTCTATTTAGATTTAATGAAGTGTATCAGTTAAATAATATTTAATTGGAATTGAATTTGAATTGGTTTTTGGGTTTATCGTGAGCGGTGTTTTGAACAACACCTGTTCTTTAACCCGATTAACAATAGAGTGTGATTTTGGGTTTATCGTGAATCGTGATTTAGATGACATTGGTTCTTTAACCCAGTTAAAGATAGATTATTGATTTTTGAGAAGATTAAAACTAAGTGGAGTTTTAATGAATCTTTAATTTGATTGAAATGTGAATTGATAATTTAAATTATCAAATCTGAAAGGTGATCGAGAATGGAGTACCACCAGTTTTGCTCCAAAGCGACAGTTAAATCTTTAATTAGATTCGAACGTGAAAGGGTAATTAATTTTACCGATAACACCATGGTGTTAGATACGGAGTATTACCCGTTTTGCTCCATGGGATAAATATGTTGGGATTGGGAAATAAAATAAATAATTACTTCGGTGTGGTTCGCTAATCCCGACTAGCTTGGAGAACCATAACATGGTTTGAAATGATATCCAAAGAAAGATTAAAGAATAAATTTAGAAGAATTTATCTTTGATAAAATTAATGGGAACTGAAACACCCCACCTCCGTTAGGGTCACTCTCAAAGGGAATGCCCTAATTTTGGTGGAGGTTTATAAGTATAAGTCACAGATATACAAGACAGATATAGGAACACATATTTGTAAACAGCGGAAGAACAACAAACTTTATTTCATAAAGCCAAATACGTGTTACAAAACATCACCATAATTGTCTTACATCCTTTCCAAAAACATAACATAACATTTTCATAATCTGTCTTGAGTACATTATTTAAAGAAGCATAAATAAAATGTAGATAAACTGCAAAAGCCCCATAGTGGATTGTCCAAAGCCATAGTTCAAAACAGGAAAGTCCAAGCAATACATTTCTCTTCTTCAAGCTGGATGTCAAGGCTGATCAAGCTGCTGTGTTCCCTCCCTGAGGACCTGGGGGGGAAACGGAAGAAAGAAGACGAAAGAAAAGTAGAGTCAGACATAAAGCCTGAGTAAGTCTAGTACTATTTTGTCTATGAATAAAGAACTGGGTATGATAAGTATAAACAAGAAGTGGGCATGCACTATAAACTTGGTTAAGTTGTCTAGGGTCGAATATACTATCGTACCCCATGTTGATCTCTGAACCCATATAAACTAGTTTCCAACTGGCACCCCAAAATCAGGGTGATGTGATCCATTCTATGATGATCGGCTCCTACTCGCATAGTTACATGTGTCTTACGGCCCCCGATGTTTGTAGTTACCTATGCTGGTCCCACCGTGGGGTGTATCAAGTCCCATGGTGGCGGCCCGACACAACCTTAGAGTGCACAGGTATGCTACTGGTGTCCAGTGCCTTATTTTTCTGCGCCGGAGTGTGTGCACGCCCGCACCCCGTTAGAACCTACACTGCTACACCACCGCCGTCGATTTGACCTCTTACAATCAGCCCAGTAATCGTGCCCCACCCTGCCTAGTTTCAGGGTATTCTGATACACCTTCTAGGGTTACTGCTGAAAAGGGTCCCCCGTTACTAGGTTTTCTATCTCTAGCCAACATGCTAAGTTGGTTAAGTGTTTCCTAACCTAACCCCCACCAGTCCGTTTTGTTTAGCATGTTCCATTTTGATTAAGTCTTTAGTTCACTTAATCCTATCAATCCTGACTCAGCCTTAATTGTCTTATTAAGGCCCTGACCTCTCACATTAGACAGGTATTGTTGTGGCTGCCTGTTGCCGGTTGGTTCCGGGCAGTCTTACGCCACAACTCAGTCTAACCTCGGGTCCTTATTGGGCTCCATGTTTAACCTCCCACATTGGATAGGTATTGTTGTGACTACTGGACAGCAGGGCGGTTCCGGGCAGGTTTACATCACAACTCAATCCAACCTCGGGTTAAACACATCGTATTTTCTACATTTACATATTTTGTCATTCTTCTTTATTTTCTTATATGTAAATATTTGCGGCCAATTATTAAGTTAATGGTGCAAAGGTTACACCAATCATGGGCCCAACCCATACTTGAATTTGGGCCCTTCTATTTTATATTTTCATTCATTAGTAATTTTAACCCAACGTTATTTTCCCCCGTTTTACACGTCCGTTTATTATATATATATATTGGGCTTAGTCTTTTTAAAGCCCAACTTAGCCATGCGAAAAGGGGAGGCTTAAAGCGTGATTACATACACAAAGAGGGGAATGTGAGCGCATGAACTTGCAATATGACGTTGGAAATACAAAATAGAAACTGGTGTACTTGCATAATAGTGACATATACTTTGGTCATAAAGCATAGGTGACATGAATCAAAGCATGTGAACTTGTAGTTGAGATAAGAATCTAAATTGGGTATCATTTTTGACACATAGTCATAACTACTACATGAACCTATATTTTTATTTAGGCATAATGTCAAACATAAGCATGGCATAAATATTTCTAACATAAGCATGGCATAATGTCAAACATAAGCATGGCATAATGTCAAACATAAGCATGGCATAAGTATAGTTAAATTTGTTCACATAACCATGGCATAAATATTTCTAACATGAAATCATGATTTTTACTTTAATCATGTAAACTTGCAAAAAGGGATTTTTGAACCTAACCTAGCTATGTACCACATATGTCATTATATAATTCTTGTTAACAATTTCAATTATTCAAATTATCAATCATAGCCTAGTCATAAGTTTGCAAATAGGTTTTCTAGTACAAAAGCATGGCTTAATACATGATGCCAAATTTTCAACATAATTTCATATGGATTATGATAACCCAAACTTATTCCAATTACTTCACAAAAATGATGTTTGCATAAAAATACACATTATGATGGCATAATAGCAAAGCCCCAAACTTGCATGAATTTCAATCAACTACATACATATAGCTTCAACATGATTTGCGAAATATTCCAAACGTATACTTGCATAGAACTACCGCATGTAGTTCTTTATAATGAATAACATAATTCATAAATATCCAAACGTATATAATATTTCAAATTGATAAGAACGCACAAATATGAATTACTTTATTGCCACAATTCAAGCATACAAACCAACACAATTGTTTATTCATACCAAAGTAATACTCTACTTACAATGGTGTGATGAATTCTCTAATTTAGGAATTGAAGACGCAAATTCCTTTGTTGAATTGATTTGTTTAGGTTGCTTTAAGCTTTAGAATCTTCCTCCTAATCCTCTCTCCAATTTGGTGGCTACTCCTAGTCGTTCCTCAGCAACATGACGGCTATGTTCTTATTTTTGAATGAATAGATTAGGGTTTAGTCTAGGATTGTTTATATAGAGGTTAGGAACTGATTAGGACCATTGATGTTGCCTGGATTGATCGTAGCCATTCATTCGATAGAGAGACCAATTAAAACTTGCCACCTAGCCCTAATGACAAAGCAGACCACAGAAAATCGACCAACATAGCATAGGCCAGCCGGGTTAGACTGGGCTCGACCTGGGTCTGGACCAGGTCGACATGCCTGTCGACAGCCCTGTCGACAGCCCTGTCGACCTGGTTAGACCAGGTCGACAGCCCAGTCGACTTGGTGGGTCAGGCGGGTGTTTTTCCGCCCTGGCCCATTGGGCCCCATTTTCGAATTTAAACCTGATTTATTCTGTTTGAATTTAAACTTGATTCTCAAACTTCCGAAGGTCATATCTTCTTCATACGGACTCCGTTTTTCGAAAACTCGGACTCTATTTCACGTATTTTTCCGAGACGAACGCAATGGCGTATCCCGTTTCCCTTAGTTCTTTGATTTGAAATTAATTATACTTTAATTTGTTAATTTCACAGTTATAGAATTTACGGGGTGTTACAGGAACCTTTCCCTAAGAATGTGATTTTGTGAATAAAAGAATATTCTGAATTGGAATGAGGCATTTGTTGTGTTTGTGTAACATTTGTTTATCATATACGTGGGTTATTCAGAAAGGCCGGGTTTATATCCATTCTGAAAAAACCAATTTGACGAGATGTCGAAAATGAAGACGGTGGTTGAAGACCGGAAGTCTTCACATCGTTTGGGTGATTACTGATGATCTTGATTGGGCTGTACACCCAAGATGAGGGAATCAGATGGTGATCATCCAGACGTACTTGGAGATGGATGGATGTGCGAGGAAAGTGCCTTCGGTTTCATTCAGACCCAGAACGAACTTGTAAATGGATTGTGTGTCTGACATTGGATTTTATTCTGTGTTGATTGATCTCTATTAAATATACATCTATTTGGCGACGGAGAATTTATTCTCTTGCTTAACGCCCTTCTCTGAGACGTACGAGCTCAGAGGTTGTATATCGATGGACATCAGTCGCACGGAGTAAATTGCCAGTGTGGCACGCGTAAGTGGCAATTGATCAAGGCTTCTGTTGAAAAGCAAAGTCATGTGGTTGATGATCAAAGCACGTCCTGTGTGGCGTAGCTTTGTGTATAACGTGAATTCGCGAGCCTCACACCTCGGTATGAGTCAAAACGGGATACGGACCAAAGGAGTGCACGACGTTTCTTTCTAGCTATGGTGGTGTCAGTGACCTACCATCCCTGACATTTATATACTTTTCACCTGTGTAGTTGTTGGAATGCGAGGCGCCTCGGATATAGGTCTGTAAGGACCAGGAAACGTGTGTTCAGGAATAATTAATCCTCAAAAGTAAGAGAGGACCGTCCTTGGAGGTTCCAAAGGATCATAGTGGGGTCCTGAGGCATTTGCTAGAGTGTCTCGAATCGGAAAGGAGCTTTCCCCTTGCCTCGACTCATGACGGAAATCCAATTTCCAATATGTGATATTGCGGTTTTAATTGTAGAACTAGTATGGCGACATGATAGATGGTACCCATGCCGCCTATAATTGATATTTATGATTGAAATTTTTTTTGGCACTATACACTTATAATAGTATCAAATGATTTGTTTTAAACGTACTAAGCATGTTTGGCTATTATAAGGGAAAACCCTATCCTCCGGCTTGTGTTGCATTGTGGGATGGAACCTGGGTCTTATAATAGCTTCATTTTTCCAAAAAGCATTGCGCTGTTTTGTTATTTGCGCTAGTATTCTTGGGAGGAAACCCATTCCGTGTTATACGGCGTGGTCCCTTGAATTACTATCTTTTAAAGTAATGTTTTAAATAACTGTTTTAGTTCTCACACCGGTTACATGATTGACCTGGAGTTTATTGTTTTAACCTAAACTCTGGGTGCCCCTATTTTCTACACGGGCAGCTAGTAGTTTTGGTTTTGCAGATTTATATTCACAGGATCCTGGTTTACAGCTGGAACGATACTCGGAAAGCTCTGTATCCGTGTATTACTTCTAGTTGTGCTTTGTATTATTTTTCCGCTGCTATGTAATTTATTGTAATCTCTTATATTTATCGAATGTAATTTATTCAATTATACTCTGTATATTCTTGTATCTGATGGAATTGTTGTAATAACAATGAAATGTTCTTCCGTTTGTGTTTTGACTCGTCTTGTACTCAAAGTATTCGCTCTTTCCTTCACGAGGAAGTAACGGGTCCTTACAGTTACTTCAGTGAAAAACTTGAACCAGTGGAAAGCTTTAGAGATGAGGGTGGATAGAATCAAAAATCAATTGATTTTATTTGGTATTCGATTTTTTCTATTTGATTTTCTCCTTTGTTTTATTTCGTTTTTTTTTTCAGTTTTGAGAATGAAGGTGAGAGGACGTTAGTATATAAACAATAGTACCTTGGCGGGATTGGGTATTTTAGCTTGGAGCACACAGTATCGGTTGGCTTGGCACGCACGATGTTTAAAAACTTGGCAAGCACAAATTCAATGGTTTGGTTGGCACGTTGTTGGAAATGTAGGCAGGTTGTTCAAAGTGTACAGCTAAGGTAGAATAATTGATTTAAATATCTGTATTGGTTGGTCATTCTTCTTTGTGGTTTGTCATGTAAATAACGATTATTTTGTGAAACAAATCTATAGCTTTAAAACCATGATAATGTGAACCAATTTGAGCCAAGGAATTCAATCTATATCATGTATCAGATTCTGCGTGTGTTGGTGCATACTTCAACAAAATTGATAAATCATAGATGGTTATAGTGTGAATTTTTCAAATGGGTTGTATATTAAATTTTATGGTTTATGCAGTACCGGTTGCACAGAACTCATCTTAGTTACCAATCTTAACGGACAGAAATAAAAATATCGCTATGTGGATCAATGCTCTATGATCCCAAAAATATAATGAAATAGACAAAATAATATGTTTTGCGAAACCCTGAAGTGCTGATCTGGGCACAAAACACTTCAAACCAAAAGTTGTTTATTTTTCCCAACTAAAAATTTCAAAAAAATTTTATAAATTAAATTAAAATACGTCTCAAAATTTTTGCAATAATAATCTATTTTGGATTTTATAAAATTAATTTCGTTAAAATCCTATATCGTTTGGAAAACACATCAAACCAATCTCCAATTAAACAAATAAATTACATATCCAATCTGAATATATACATATAGCTTCAAAATAATCTAATTTGAATTTTAAACTAGATATTTCTATTTTTAAGTTAAAATGATATTTAATATATTTTAAAATCCATTTATTTTATTAAATAAATTCCTTATAGATTTCTATATATTATTCAAATAAAATATTTAAAACAAATTTAAATATTAAGAATTCAACGGCTAAAACTCCGGGTCGTTACATTCTTTCCCCCTTAAAATAATTTCGTCCTCGAAATTGCTAAGCAGTAAAAATGCTATAACTCTAACTCCTCATAACCTACTTAGTTAATGTGACGAAAAGGAATTTCGCTCAATCCGAATCGATCGCTAAACCGACCCAGACCGTTCGAAACGCCTGATCGTTTTGAGAATACGACAAAATAGAACGCGGACGGAAGAACATTTCATTGTATATTACAACAATGCATCAGATTACAAGAATATACAGAGTATAAATGAATATTACACAGAAATATCAGAGATTTAAATTACATTTAAATACATCGCAGCGGAAAATAATACAATACACAACTAGAAGAGATATACGGATACAAAGCTTTCTGGATATCATTCCAGCTGTAAACCAGGATCCTGTGAATATAAATCTGCAAAACCAAAACTACTAGCTGCCCGTGTCAAAATAAGGGCACCCAGAGTTTAGGTCAAAACAATAAACTCCAGGTCAGTCATGTGACTGGTGTGAGAACTAAAACAATTATTAATCTTTATTTTAAAGTTCGGTAAATCAAGGGACCACGCCGTATAACACGGAACGGGTTTCCTCCCAAGAATACCAGTGCATAAAACAAACAACGCAATGCTAAATAAAGAAAAATGAAGCTGTTATAAGACCCAGGTCCTATCACACAATGCAACGCAAGCCGGGGGATAGGGTTTTCCCTTATAACAGCCAAAGAATGCTTAATACATTTTAAAACACATCATTTGATACTATTATAAGTGCATAGTGTATAAAACAACTTCAAATCATAAGTATCAATCATAGGCGGCATGGGTACCATATATCATGTCGCCATACTAGGCTCTACAAATAAAATCGCAAATGTCACATATTTGGAAATTGAATTTCCGTTTGTGAACCGAGGCAAAAGATAGTCCTCAACCGATTCGAGACTGTCTAGCCCGAGTCTCAGGAACAGCTGCAACTGCCCCTTGGATCGTCAGGGCCGGTCCACCGATGTGGATTATAATGCCTGAACACTACGTTTCTCCGCCCTTTGGGGCGTAAGTGAGCCAACGAATGACTCCATCAGACCCGGATCGTCCGATCAAACCGACGCGCCTCGCAACAGCAACAACCACACAGGTGAAAAGTATATAAATGTCAGGGCTGGTAGGTCACTGACACCATCCTAGCTAGAAAGAAAACGCATGTCCCTCCTGAGGTCCGTCTCCCGTTTTTGGTTCACCACCGGGGTGTGAGGCTCGCGAATTCACGTTACACAAAGTTGTGCCACACAGGCTGTGCTTTGATCATCACCACAAGACTTTGCTTTTCAACAGAAGCCTTGATCATTTGCATCTTAGCATGTCACACAGGAAAACCACTCTATGCAACCTATATCAGTCACACAGAATGAAATCTAATGTCAGACACACAGTCCATTTACAAGTTCATTCTGGGTCTGAACGAAACCGGAGGCACTTTCCTCGCATATCCATCGATCTCCAAGTACATCTTGACGATCACCAACTGTTTCCATCTTCTTGGGTGTACATCCCAATCAAGATCATCAGTAATTACCCAAACGACGTGAAGACTTCCGGTCTTCAACCACCGTCTTCATCTTCGACTTATCGTCGTATCAGTTATTCAGAATGGGATAAACCCGGTCTTTCCGAATAACTCGCGTATATTTTAAATCACAACATACGCCTCATTCCAATTCATCAGTCACTAACCGTAAATTAACAAGAGAATAATTTCCTAAATATTAACCCCAAAGGCCGAAACCAACATCAGATCAATATCCAGAAAACCATTCTGCTTGGCTAACCGACAGTTAGTTTCTAAATTTTATATTCATAGGGAAAAATTCCCATTAATTTTATCAAAGATAAATTCCTTGAATTTATTCTTTAATCTTCTTTTGAATTTCGATTCAACTAGTCGGGATTAACGAACCTTACCGAAGTAATCATTTGTGTTAATTTCCCAATCCCAACCTATTCATCCCATGAAGTAAAACTGATAATACTTCATATCTAACACCACGGTGTTATCGGTAAATTCAATTACCATTTCACGTTCAAATCTAATTAAAGATTTAACTATCGCCTGGAGTAAAACTGGTGATACTCCATTCTCGATCTTTTCAATCTAATTAAAGACTCATTAAAACTCCACTTAGTTTTAATCGTTAACTGGGTTAAAGAATCAGTGTCATTTAAAACACAGTTCACGATAAACCCAAAATCACATTCCATTAATTATCGGGTTAAAGAACGAGTGTTATTTAAAACACTGTCCACGACAAACCCAAAAAATCAATTTCAATTCAATTAAATATTATTTAATTGGTACACTTCATTAAATCTAAATAAAAAGATTTAATCTTTTCTCAACTGGGTTCAAGAACAGTGTTAATGAAGACACCATTCACGACAAACCCAAATCACATTTGATATTAAACACAAGGCTCTGAATAGAAAATATACCGGCTTATGTTCAATATCGAATTCTACGACTAACAAATATCGTAATGGAAATAACGATATAAATATATATATATATCTTTCAAATTTCCATAACAACATCTGTATAATCACGAAATCCAACATCGAAATATTTCGAAGACAATTTCGATTCAAATCCATTCCAATGCAATCATTGGAAATTCTGGTTATTTTCAAAACCATTTTCTAATTCAATTTGTTTATTTAAAAATAAATAGAATTATAATTCTAGTTCAAAACTAGTTCATTTCGATAAAAATCTATTTTTATCTTTTCAAATATGGAGTTTTTCATCTCAATCCTTTCGAAATCATTTCTTATGATTTTACCTAAATTATTACTATTTTTAATAATTTTATCAAGGCCCGTACAGTCGATTTCCATCAGCGGCCATCGAACTGCACTTACAGCGACCTTTTCCAAATTTGATTTGGACATCATTCCAAATCCAACCGTTAGATTTCAAATTTCTGATATTCGTTAGAAAGCTCTTCTCGATACGAATCCAACGGTTCCGGTTTTAGGAGAATCCGACGGTCGGATCTCCCGTAATATTCGTTCGAAGCCAGTGGTCGAAATTCGCGAACTGCCGCAGCGCGGCGCGTTCTATTCAGGCCATTATATTATATATATATATAATATATTTCATCGATTTCTATTTAAAACGAATTATATAGATAGTTTTGAATTAGTTTCGACAACATTTTCAACTTCCATTTCAATTTAAATCAAAATTGAATTCTTCCTTATAAACTCGTTTTAAAATTCATTTCTATTTAATTCAAATTTCAATTCAATTTGAATTCATTTCAATTCGTTTTCAATTCATTTCGAATTCGTTTTCAATTCAATTCAATTCAAATTTGTTTTCTATTCGATTCAATTCAAATTGGTTTAATATTCGATTCAATCCAAATTGGTTTTCTATTCGATTCAATTCAAATTGGTTTTATATTCGATTCAATTCAAATTGGTTTTCTATTCGATTCAATTCAAATTGGTTTTCTATTCGATTCAATTCAAATTTGTTTTCTATTCGATTCAATTCAAATTGGTTTTCTATTCGATTCAATTCAAATTGGTTTTCTATTCGATTCAATTCAAATTGGTTTTCTATTCGATTCAATTCAAATTAAATTTCATTTCAAAATATTCGATTTCGAAATCACTTTACAATATTCATTTTAAAATGAATAAAATCGATATAAATATCGTTCACGTCAAAATGGCGTCAATCTAATCAACACAGCTTCATATATTGATATTTTCAAATATTCCATTTCGAATATTTCTATTTCAAATATTTCTATTTCAAATATTCTATTTCAAATATTTCCATTTCAAATATTTCTTTTCAAATATTCTATTTCTAAACTGGAATGAGGCCCAATCAATTACCATATTATGTTAATTATATGGATTTTCTACAACACATGTATATATCAACAACAATGAATAATCAACCATCATCCAAAGTGCATTCTACACTGTATAAGCATCAAATATAAATATTCAACGCTTATAACAGTTTGTCAATCTATCGATCGACATACAACTAAACAATCGGGATTAGTGTACGTCAAATATCATCCCAATACCCGTGTGGGGTTTCAAGCAATCCAACACAGATTTTTATTTGTGCAGTTGGGCGATGTGTAAAATTTATCGTCCCAATCAATGTCCTTCAAATAGGTGTACATAAACAAACCGTCTGGTTTGTAAATGAATATTTATTTATTCAAATTCACATTAAAAATTATATTTTTAACGATCAAACTATTTTATTCAACCTTTGAATATTCTATTCGGTTCATTTATTAAATAAATTGTTATCTTTATTTTTCTAACTTATTTTTAGAAAATTTCGGTGGCATAACGACACGATACTAGAAACGAGACAAGGCCTAGCCTTATCCCCGGTCTAGTGAAGGCCCACGCCATTCACACATCAATCAAATCAATTTCATTTCACCAAACAATTCAATTCAAACCAAATAATCTAATCAACTACACAACCAAACAATTAAACAAACAAGCCATCCATGGTCTGTGGATGACGGGTGTCGGGTGCTACTAAACACCGTCTGCATCCTAGTATATATTTATAACTAGAAAAATTAAATTGAAAGGTGAGAAGTTCTCACCGAATAGCTATCCAATACCACGGCTCTTCATTTATAGAAATCTTCGTCGTTCTGCCTCTTTTCACTTTCTTTGCCCGTATTATCTACATATGTAAAAATCGAATTTTTACTTTGCTATTCAATATATAAAAATCAAATTTTTACTTTGCTATTCAATATATATAAATCAAATTTTTACTTTGCTATGCAATATATAAAGATTTCGCCTTTTCAAATATAAAGATTTCGCCTTTTCCATTTCAAAAATCTAATCTTTTATATTTTAAAAAATCATATCTTTTCTATTTTAAAAATCATATCTTTTCTATTTTAAAAATCATATCTTTTCTATTTTAAAAATCATATCTTTTCTATTTGCAAACTTATAATTCTTATCTTCATAAAATTCGAATGTTTATGCAAGTAGAAATCATTTTTTATCCTATTCTAAAATCAAAACTTTACGTTATATAAAAACTAAACTTTATTCATGGATAAATCAGAAGAAGACTTACAGTTAAACGACGAAGGTGTGGGAATGGGTTTGCCGCTGTCTGCGCCGATTGGAGGGGAGTTTCCGAGGAGAGAGAGCGCGAGAGGAGGTCGTGGGGCCAACCGTGGCACCGGGGGGGCGTCGGAACAGGAAGAGGTCGGGAGAAGAGGCTGAGGGGCGTCGCGGATGGTTAGGTGGTGGTGGACAGGGCGGCGATGGGGTATGGGGGCCTAATCGGCGGGTTTGGGTTCGTGGATCGAGAAGGGGAGGTGCGAGGGTTGACTGGGCGGAGCGACAGGAGGTGGAGGCGGGCGGCGAAGTGGAGGTGATGGTGTCGGCTGGAGTGGGGTCGGAGGCGGGCGGCGATTCATCGAAGGAGGCGTCGGTTTTACAAGGAAAGGGGAAAGAGGAATTGAATCGTGAAAACTGAATGGAGGGAGGGGGTATATGAAAATTTTATATATATATATAATATAATATATTTTAATTTTAAAAAGTAACTTTTTCATACGAGTCCGAAACGAAACCAACCGCCTGTCGTCCATAGCGTATTACCCCCATTCCGAACACAATGGGATATGTATCGTAAGCTGATTCGACTGTTTCGATCAGTTTCCGTCAAAACCAACATATAACTCTATATATTGAATTTGAACGTGCATTTCGATTTACCGGGGTCACATACTAACTAGAAAAATTCTCGAAAAATATTTTCTAGCTTCGTATTGACGATACGGTCCTAACAAAACTAGTTTCGTCAAATTCTAAGACCGTTTGAAAAATGGCCATTTTCCAGTCGATTAAAATCAACTAAAACTGGTCAAACGCGTTTTCCTTTGCCACGCTCACATATTGATTCGAAAAATTATGAAATTTGAAACCTAGCAATAATTTGACATCACGGATCCAACAAAAGTTGTTTCGTCGAAATCCGAGGTCGTTTGCAAAATGTCCATTTTTAAGGGCCTGAATTCCAAAGCGACTATTCAGAATTTTCAACTGGACATATCTTTTGATCCCCGCTATGAAATTTCGATTTTTCGGATTCATTAGAAAGATATTCACAAATAGATCCTAATGTTTTTGGTTTCACTAAAATCCGGATTATTTTGCACCCGGTACATTCAATTGAAGTTTGAAATCAAATTATCGAACTACCGCGCCATTTTCAATTCCTTTTATAATTATAAATAAATTATTTATATTCTAACGATGACGTATATAATATATACGTTCGAATTCTGTTCAAAATAAATTTCTCGTCGATATTATTTAAAATAATTCATTTTAAATGATCAAAATTCGCTAAAATTGCCAAAATAAAAATTTTAAACTGGCCCAGATTTTCGGGTTGTTACAATCTCCCCCACTTAAAACTTTTCGTCCCCGAAAAGGAACAAAGTCGAAAGTGGTTTGATTAATCAACTCTACGTTCGATCTGGTTTCCATTCTCCAACTTTTCAGTTTCTGAGAATTTTCAAATTCTTCAAAAATTTGGCTAACACCCGGAATTTTCGAAAAATTTCGCCATAACCTCCCCTGCACCGGGAGCCACGGGAAAATCCCGAAATTGCCATACAGGCCTTCTGATCTAAAAAAGAAAAAGAAAAAGCCAAGCGGCTAGCCAATAGGCTCATAAAATCATCATCACCCAAACAAAACAGTAAATTATGGTAAACATGTACCTACTTGTCGGGCAAACAAATTTTATTCTCTGCTCTAGCCTCCTTGTTATGACCTGTTTAGTGTAAGTATATGTATATGCAAGCAAATGCGACCAAAATTTCAATATAATTCAATATGTGATTCAATTAGGCTAAATGGCTAAAAATTAGCAAACAAATAAACAAACAACACAAACATCAATCAATTAGTGAATTAGAGTTTCAAATTCATAATTTTGATACATATACAAAAATCATGTTTTTGATACCAAATCACAACAATAGGCCCTATCTAATTTTTGGTTCTCACACCAGTCAATAGGAAATATATAGATATTACACGTTCGTCACTCGAATATAAATTCTGATGATGATATATCAATCATCAGAATCATCCCCGGGCGACTAGAGTGTAATTCTATATCTATCCAGTATATTAAAACTTCAAATACACGTTTGCAAGGCGTATATGCAAAATCTTTATATACTGGATTGTCCTAATCAATATAAAATAAATATGCAAATACGTATACAACGATTTAAATTTTCAAATCAAAAATTGTTTTCATTTTAAAAATATACTCTTCACACTCGTTCTAGGATACTACTGATCCCATCTCTAACGAGTCATTCTCATTGGATTTTACTAATCCAATATCTGATGAATTCTTTCGTATGGTTCTAATGTGTCTCGTTCTCTGAGCTTTGTAAACCAAAGCTCTGATACCAAATGTGACGAAAAGGAATTTCGCTCAATCCGAATCGATCGCTAAACCGACCCAGACCGTTCGAAACGCCTGATCGTTTTGAGAACACGACAAAATAGAACGCGGACGGAAGAACATTTCATTGTATATTACAACAATGCATCAGATTACAAGAATATATAGAGTATAAATGAATATTACACAGAAATATCAGAGATTAAAATTACATTTAAATACATCGCAGCGGAAAATAATACAATACACAACTAGAAGAGATATACGGATACAAAGCTTTCCGGATATCATTCCAGCTGTAAACCAGGATCCTGTGAATATAAATCTGCAAAACCAAAACTACTAGCTGCCCGTGTCAAAATAAGGGCACCCAGAGTTTAGGTCAAAACAATAAACTCCAGGTCAGTCATGTGACTGGTATGAGGACTAAAACAATTATTAATCTTTATTTTAAAGTTCGGTAAATCAAGGGACCACGCCGTATAACACGGAACGGGTTTCCTCCCAAGAATACCAGTGCATAAAACAAACAACGCAATGCTAAATAAAGAAAAATGAAGATGTTATAAGACCCAGGTCCTATCACACAATGCAACGCAAGTCGGGGGATAGGGTTTTCCCTTATAACAGCCAAAGAATGCTTAATACATTTTAAAACACATCATTTGATACTATTATAAGTGCATAGTGTATAAAACAACTTCAAATCATAAGTATCAATCATAGGCGGCATGGGTACCATATATCATGTCGCCATACTAGGCTCTACAAATAAAATCGCAAATGTCACGTATTTGGAAATTGGATTTCCGTCTGTGAACCGAGGCAAAAGATAGTCCTCAACCGATTCGAGACTGTCTAGCCCGAGTCTCAGGAACAGCCACAACTGCCCCTTGGATCGTCAGGGTCGGTCCACCGATGTGGATTATAATGCCTGAACACTACGTTTCTCTGCCCTTTGGGGCGTAAGTGAGCCAACGAATGACTCCATCGGACCCGGATCGTCCGATCAAACCGAGGCGCCTCGCAACAGCAACAACCACACAGGTGAAAAGTATATAAATGTCAGGGCTGGTAGGTCACTGACACCACCCTAGCTAGAAAGAAAACGCATGTCCCCCCCCGAGGTCCGTCTCCCGTTTTTGGTTCACCACCGGGGTGTGAGGCTCGCGAATTCATGTTACACAAAGTTGTGCCACACAGGCTGTGCTTTGATCATCACCACAAGACTTTGCTTTTCAACAGAAGCCTTGATCATTTGCATCTTAGCATGTCACACAGGCAAACCACTCTATGCAAACTATATCAGTCACACAGAATGAAATCCAATGTCAGACACACAGTCCATTTACAAGTTCGTTCTGGGTCTGAACGAAACCGGAGGCACTTTCCTCGCATATCCACCGATCTCCAAGTACATCTGGATGATCACCAACTGTTTCCATCTTCTTGGGTGTACATCCCAATCAAGATCATCAGTAATTACCCAAACGACGTGAAGACTTCCGGTCTTCAACCACCGTCTTCATCTTCGACTTATCGTCGTATCAGTTATTCAGAATGGGATAAACCCGGTCTTTCCGAATAACTCGCGTATATTTTAAATCACAACATACACCTCATTCCAATTCATCAGTCACTAACCGTAAATTAACAAGAGAATAATTTCCTAAATATTAACCCCGAAGGCCGAAACCAACATCAGATCCATATCCAGAAAACCATTCTGCTTGGCTAACCGACAGTTAGTTTCTAAATTTTATATTCATAGGGAAAAATTCCCATTAATTTTATCAAAGATAAATTCCTTGAATTTATTCTTTAATCTTCTTTTGAATTTCGATTCAATTAGTCGGGATTAACGAACCTTACCGAAGTAATCATTTGTGTTAATTTCCCAATCCCAACATATTCATCCCATGAAGTAAAACTGGTAATACTTCATATCTAACACCACGGTGTTATCGGTAAATTCAATTACCATTTCACGTACAAATCTAATTAAAGATTTAACTATCGCCTGGAGTAAAACTGGTGATACTCCATTCTCGATCTTTTCAATCAAATTAAAGACTCATTAAATATCCACTTAGTTCTAATCGTTAACTGGGTTAAAGAATCAGTGTCATTTAAAACACAGTTCACGATAAACCCAAAATCACATTCCATTAATTATCGGGTTAAAGAACGAGTGTTATTTAAAACACTGTCCATGACAAACCCAAAAAATCAATTTCAATTCAATTAAATATTATTTAATTGGTACACTTCATTAAATCTAAATAAAAAGATTTAATCTTTTCTCAACTGGGTTCAAGAACAGTGTTAATGAAGACACCATTCACGACAAACCCAATCACATTTGATATTAAACACAAGGCTCTGAATAGAAAATATACCAGCTTATGTTCAATATCAAATTCTATGACTAACAAATATCGTATTGGAAATAACGATATAAATAAATATATATATATATATCTTTCAAATTTCCATAACAACATCTGTATAATCACGAAATCCAACATCGAAATATTCCGAAGACAATTTCGATTCAAATCCATTCCAATGCAATCATTGGAAATTCTGGTTATTTTCAAAACCATTTTCTAATTCAATTTGTTTATTTAAAAATAAATAGAATTATAATTCTAGTTCAAAACTAGTTCATTTCGATAAAAAACTATTTTTATCTTTTCAAATATGGAGTTTTTCATCCCAATCCTTTCTAAATCATTTCTTATGATTTTACACAAATTATTACTATTTTTAATAATTTTATCAAGGCCCGTACAGTCGATTTCCATCAGCGGCCATCGAACTGCACTTACAACGACCTTTTCCAAATTTGATTTGGACATCATTCCAAATCCAACCGTTAGATTTAAAATTTCTGATATTCGTTAGAAAGATCTTCTCGATACGAACCCAACGATTTCGGTTTTAGGAGAATCCGACGGTCGGATCTCCCGTAATATTCGTTCGAAGCCAATGGTCGAAATTCGCGAACTGCCGCGGCGCGGCGCGTTCTATTCAGGCCATTATATTATATATATAATATATATTTCGTCGATTTCTTTTTAAAACGAATTATATAGATAGTTTTGAATTAGTTTCAAAAACATTTTCAACTTCCATTTCAATTTAAATCAAAATTGAATTCTTCCTTATAAACTCGTTTTAAAATTCATTTCTATTCAATTCAAATTTCAATTCAATTTGAATTCATTTCAATTCGTTTTCAATTCAATTCGAATTCGTTTTCAATTCAATTCAATTCAAATTGGTTTTCTATTCGATTCAATTCAAATTGGTTTTCTATTCGATTCAATCCAAATTGGTTTTCTATTCGATTCAATTCAAATTGGTTTTCTATTCGATTCAATTCAAATTGGTTTTCTATTCGATTCAATTCAAATTGGTTTTCTATTCGATTCAATTCAAATTAAATTTCATTTCTAAATATTCGATTTCGAAATCACTTTTCAATATTCGTTTTAAAATGAATAAAATCAATATAAATATCGTTCACGTCAAAATGGCGTCAATCTAATCAACACGGCTTCATATATTGATATTTTCAAATATTCCATTTCGAATATTTCTATTTCAAATATTTCTATTTCAAATATTCTATTTCAAATATTTCCATTTCAAATATTTCTTTTCAAACATTCTATTTCTAAACTGGAATGAGGCCCAATCAATTACCATATAATGTTAATTATATGGATTTTCTACAACACATGTATATATCAACAACGATGAATAATCAACCATCATCCAAAGTGCATTCTACACTGTATAAGCATCAAATATAAATATTCAACGCTTATAACAGTTTGTCAATCTATCGATCGACATACAACTAAACAATCGGGATTAGTGTATGTCAAATATCATCCCAATACCCGTGTGGGGTTTCAAGCAATCCAATACAGATTTTTATTTGTGCAGTTGGGCGATGTGTAAAATTTATCGTCCCAATCAATGTCCTTCAAATAGGTGTACATAAACAAACCGTCCGGTTTGTAAATGAATATTTATTTATTCACATTCACGTTAAAAATTATATTTTTAACGATCAAACTATTTTATTCAACCTTTGAATATTCTATTCGGTTCATTTATTAAATAAATTGTTATCTTTATTTTTCTAACTTATTTTTAGAAAATTTCGGCGGCATAACGACACGATACTAGAAACGGGACAAGGCCTAGCCTTATCCCCGGTCTAGTGAAGGCTCACGCCATTCACACATCAATCAAATCAATTTTATTTCACCAAACAATTCAATTCAAACCAAATAATCTAATCAACTACACAACCAAACAAATAAACAAACAAGCCATCCATGGTCTGTGGATGACGGGTGTCGGGTGCTACTAAACACCGTCTGCATCCTAGTATATATTTATAACTAGAAAAATTAAATTGAAAGGTGAGAAGTTCTCACCGAATAGCTATCCAATACCACGACTCTTCATTTATAGAAGTCTTCGTCGTTCTGCCTCTCTTCACTTTCTTTGCCCGTATTATCTACATATGTAAAAATCGAATTTTTACTTTGCTATTCAATATATAAAAATCAAATTTTTACTTTGCTATTCAATATATAAAAATCAAATTTTTACTTTGCTATTCAATATATAAAGATTTCGCCTTTTCAAATATAAAGATTTCGCCTTTTCCATTTCAAAAATCTAATCTTTTCTATTTTAAAAAATCATATCTTTTCTATTTTAAAAATCATTTCTTTTCTATTTTAAAAATCATATCTTTTCTATTTGCAAACTTATAATTCTTATCTTCATAAAAATCGAATGTTTATGCAAGTAAAAATCATTTTTTTTATCCTATTCTAAAATCAAAACTTTACGTTATATAAAAACTAAACTTTATTCATGGATAAATCAGAAGAAGACTTACAGTTAAACGACGAAGGTGTGGGAATGGGTTTGCCGCTGTCTACGCTGATTGGAGGGGAGTTTCCGAGGAGAGAGAGCACGAGAGGAGGTCGTGGGGCCAACCGTGGCACCGGAGGGGCATCGGAACAGGAAGAGGTCCGGAGAAGAGGATGAGGAGCATCGTGGATGGTTAGGTGGTGGTGGACAGGGCAGCGATGGGGTATGGGGGCCTAATCGGCGGGTTTGGATTCGTGGATCGAGAAGGGGAGGTGCGAGGGTTGACTGGGCGGAGCGACAGCAGGTGGAGGCGGGCGGCGAAGTGGAGGTGATGGTGTCGGCTGGAGTAGGGTCGGAGGCGGGCGGCGATTCATCGAAGGAGGCGGCGGTTTTACAAGGAAAGAGGAAAGAGGAATTGAATCATGAAAACTGAATGGAGGGAGGGGGTATATGAAAAATTTATATATATATATATATATAATATATTTTAATTTTAAAAAGTATCTTTTTCATACGAATCCGAAACGAAACCCACCGCCTGTCGTCCATAGCGTATTACCCCCATTCCGAACACAATGGGATATGTATCGTAAGCTGATTCGACTGTTTCGATCAGTTTCCATCAAAACCAACATATAACTCTATATATTGAATTTGAACGCGCATTTCGATTTACCGGGGTCACATACTAACTAGAAAAATTCTCGAAAAATATTTTCTAGCTTCGTATTGACGATACGGTCCTAACAAAACTAGTTTCGTCAAATTCTGAGACCGTTTGAAAAATGGTCATTTTCCAGTCGATTAAAATCAACTTAAACTGGTCAAACGCGTTTTCCTTTGCCAGGCTCACATATTGATTCGAAAAATTATGAAATTTGAAACCTAGCAATAATTTGACATCACGGATCCAACAAAAGTGGTTTCGTCAAAATCCGAGGTCGTTTGCAAAATGTCCATTTTTAAGGGCCTGAATTCCAAAGCGACTATTCAGAATTTTCAACTGGACATATCTTTTGATCCCCACTATGAAATTTTGATTTTTCGGATTCATTAGAAAGATATTCACAAATAGATCCTAATGTTTTTGGTTTCACTAAAATCCGGATTATTTTGCACTCGGTACATTCAACTGAAGTTTGAAATCAAATTATCGAACTACTGCGCCATTTTCAATTCCTTTTATAATTATAAATAAATTATTTATATTCTAACGACGACGTATATAATATATACGTTCGAATTCTGTTCAAAATAAATTTCTTGTCGATATTATTTAAAATAATTCATTTTAAATGATCAAAATTCGCTAAAATTGCCAAAATAAAAATTTTAAACTGGCCCAGATTTTCGGGTTGTTACAGTTGAAATCTTATATTCCATATCTTCATAACCAGGTTCTTACTCGACCTTCTAATTCTCATACCAATACTCGACCATTCATAATTCGTTCCAAATGATCTGTCAACCATTTTTGGACGATCCATTATCACTTTCTTGTCTTCAATACAATGCACTTTGCCATATCCTCATCCATTCCAATTGATTTTAAATCCATTTGTCAACTTCATTAATCCACTTGAAATTTTAATAACCATTCTGGTTTTCGTATTTCAATCACAATTAACAACTCAATTTTAAATTATCAAACAATTTCTTGAAATTTTTCTAACTCTTTCAATTTTCGAAAATTTTCGTCAACATCTCCTTTACGTGGCTCAATCGGTACAACCATAACTCGCCTTTCTAGGCCTTCTCCAATCCAAAAGAAAATTAAAAAGCTAAGCGACTTGCCCTATAGGCTCATAAAACCATCAAACCCAAGTAATATTTTAAACATGTACCTTTTTGTTAGGCATAATTCTATCTCTTGCATTTGCTTCCATTCAATATCTGCTCAGCATACATATATCCATTCCTAGTTGGTTTCAAATCAATCCAACTTCATGTTTTTAGCTCTCTAATCAACTTCTGATTAGTTCACTTTCATTTTATCCATTCAAATCTGATTTCTATTTAAGTCAATCCACTTATTATACTTGAATCCAAATTTATCAATTTTAATTTCAATTCACAATATCCAATATATATTCAACTTGCTTATTCATAAGTCGAATTCATATTAATAATTCGAACCTCAACATTCTTCTTATTTAATTTTATTTTAAATTATTTCTAATCCAATCCAATTTTATTTAACTTAAGTTAAATTACAATTCATTTGATACACCATTACAATCTATTCAATTTATACAAGTTAAATTTTAATTTCAGAATTCAAATTTTTGGGTTTTATTTCAAATTAGTTTGAAATTATATATATTTATAATTAACTCAATTCAAAACAATTGAATTTCTAAAACATCTTGCCTTTTCAAACAAGTTTTTCATTTCCAAATTACTATGGTAGCAATCCGTCACTCAGAAACTTGAAAATGAATACCGATAAGGCCGCACCTATTATCAGAATTATTTTCTCGCCATTGAAGTGATTTCAGTGCTTAATCTCCTTAAAAATCCATTTAAACCATTCTTATTCAAAAATACTTTAAAGTAATGTTATATTACTTTATAAAATTTCGGAAAATATTTTCTAAAACCCGGAATTCAAATTCCAATTCTGGTTTGAACTTAATCTTGGTTTATCTCATTTGTATACATTATCTGTATAGAAATTATATAAACATTTCAATATTTCATAAGTCCATTTGATTGTAATCACAATCAACACATTCATATATAATAATTCAGAAATTATTCCTTTTATACCAAAATAATTTTTGGGCAAAATTATTCCATTTACCCATTTTAAAACAATACTGTATCGAATTGCTTTGTTTGACAGTTTAGGAACACCTATCGATACAGTTGTACATTCTGTGCCGACCAGAATTCATAAACCACTCCACAACCCAACCAATACAATATAAAACAATTTTATATCAAATCTACAAATACGTGCTCATACATATACACTCAAACTCAACCTAGGGTATTGCTAACCCCATCTCCATTGAGTTACGCCACAGAGACAAGGTTACTACTCAACCTTTTGCTCTGATACCAAGTGTAACGGCCCGAATTTCCATACCCTTTGAGTCAACTAATAACACCACACGTCCAACCAAAATTGCATAGGAATACGAATCATTATTAGAAAGAAGGCAGAGGATGGGAAATATAAAGAAAGAAATATTAGAATAGAAGAAAACGAAGATCACAAACTCACAGGGGAACGAACAAAATATATTAGATAACATATACTTTGCAGTACGATTCAGTAATTTTATATATATACCATCATCAGAGCACAACAGCTATTTCTGGAATAGTTATAAACACCTGTTTCCAGATGCAAATGTAATACATAGCGGAAAATATGATAGCCTATAACTAACTGATGAAGCCACCTGCTTCAAGCTCCTCCAAGTGAATCTGTAAAATCCCAACTACTTGAATGCCCGTACAAATTTAAGCCCTCAAGAGTTTAAGGAAAACAAACAAAATCCTTTCGAAAGAAATGATCATCGTAAGACCGATCCACACATAAACACGGATGGTTTTTACCTTACGATAACCAAAAATATTTTTGATATCAAATTCAATGATATTACAATAGTGTCTAAATCAAATATATAGCAATCTAGCGCAACGCTTGCATTTTACGCTCCATATATAATATTAAATCAAAAATCGCAGGGCGCTTATTGGAGATTGGATTTTCAACATGACAAGGTATGGAACCACCTTCCGATAATGTATCTCTAGAGAGGAATACTCCGGGTTCAACAAAAACGTCTTCCAACCCAGCCCACACATGGCTGGCCACTCATTTAACTTGAGTGTACGGAGCATATTATCACCAACGGTTGTGATCAGCAACCGTTACCGAAAGCATACAGCAACGAATAGAATAAGAAGCAAATGAAATTTCTCAAGATTAGGTGATAATACCCCTAATGGGAATGACCCACATGGCCATACTGCCTGCCAGATTTTTGTCATTTCCCGGGTGATGAGGCTTGAGGTCACGATTATCTTCCAGCACATTTGGTCATCATTTGCTTTGTATGTCACATCGTCAGACATTCGTCCATATACGATGTCCTGGGACTGGACAAACCAAAGGCACAATTCTATTATTCCATCTTGGGCAATTTCTACCTAGGATTAACAAAACAGCCCTTGCATTTTACTCCGTCTTCAATTATCTTCAATAAAAGTTGATTCGTAACGCTTATGCCAATACGGAGTGGTTTTCAGATATTAAATCTGATCCCGGTCTCTCCATATTGATAACGGAGGTATAAATTAAATCAAAACTTTGATAGTCAGTGTTTAACTATCAAAGAAACATCCATACCATCAACAGTCCTATTTCCAATTGGAGATTCTACCGATCAAACATCAAACAACACTGGCCCCTTTTTAAATCAATTCCTTAATATATTATCATTTCCAATTTCCAATTTCCATTTCCCATTTTTTTATATCTTTTCCAAACCCGATTTTCTCTCTAGATTCTTGGAAAAACCCATTTCCAATGTTATAATTTCTTTATTCGAGAAATTATCTCTTATTCCAGTTAGAAACATTTCTAAATATTCATGAATCCTTATTTTTCTCTATTCAGAAAATATGCCTTATTAATATCGGAAAATATTTCCATATTCTCTTTCTAAATTCCTCATTGACCAATTCAATCCATTTTCTTTGCGTAGAAAATATCTCTCAATTTATTTGGGAAAACATTTCAAAATCCTTTTAAATTAACGCAATGTTATAAAACATCGTTATTATAACTCAAACCATTAATCATTTATTAACTAACTATATTGCTAACCAATCTTCACTGTCAAACTTTAACCATTCCTCCATCAATCATAAAGTCAATCAAGTAGGGGTGTAATTACCACTCAGACCTTAATTGAAAAACATTCTCAACTTTAAAATAGTCAAAGCTCACAACTTCAAATAAAACCTCGCTTACGCGACTCTCGGATTCAATCTAAGAATCCACTTCTTTTACGGAAAAATATTGATTATAATGGTAGCGTTATAATCGCTGTTTCCAAATATTAATTATAACTGCAGCGTTAAAAATGTTGTTTAGATTTATAAAACATATATTATAACAATAGCGTTATAATTGTTGTTTAGATTTAGAAAACATTTATTATAACAGTTGCGTTATAATCGTTGTTCCCAAATATTTGGTTTATAAAAATACAACTTGTACTTATTAATCTTAATAAATAAACTAATAGGTAAATAATTATATAATTAAATTTGATTCAAACGGAAAGTATAAACAGCTATTTCTCTAAATTCGATATAATCAAATTCCAGCAAATAACACTCTCGAATAATCTATGTTTGGTTTATTTTCTGAACTTCAGAATTTATCTACCATTTCAGCTTAACTCAAATGGCCTTAATATTCATTTCCATTTGTAAAACATTTTCTTCCAACTGTTATTCAATTTCAAATATGAATTTCATTCCTTAATAGGAATCTAGACTCGTTTATTCAAATCAACTTGATTTTTATTTGCAAATATCATTACTACTCAACTTCGAGTTATCGATTCGCTTTTGAAATCCACATCATATTCTATTTCATTCCCAAACTTCATTTATAAAAACTACTACTCCATCAGCACTTTCTCAGTTTATTTTACACAATTCAATTTTTCTTTCTGAATGGATATACAAGATATATGTCCCTTGATTTCCAAAATAAATTTTATTTTCTTTCTATAAATCCCTTCTCATATGGTAATTCTAACTTAAAATAATATTAAAATATTTCAAAACATAGAGTTTTTTTGACATAACTATAAATATTGGAATAAAATCTATTGTTGTCCTTCGAAAACAAATTCCCATTTCTATTTCTCATTTAAATATCCATTTGAAATTATATTTCCAAATTCAAATTTCCTTTATAAATGTTTTCACTTTAAACCATTATTCACTTCAGTCGTGAATACTATTCCTTTTTATATAATCAAATTTATTTGAGTTCATACTAAATATCTCTAATCCAATTTCCTTTTATTTACTTCTCTCGTTCATAATTCCTTTTATAACTTGCTAAGTTCAATCCCAATTTTGAATATCGGTTTTTAAACACCTTTCCACTTTTCTATATAAATTCGAACTTGAATTTATATTTTCAATTTATCTAATAATAAAAATACCACTTAATTTATAAACTCATTTATAATTTACTTCTTATTTTATTCATTTAAACAGGTTCTATTTCCAACTCTATTCGAGATTTAATTTCTAGTTTTGGGAATAAATTCCATTTTTAAATCCCAATTTTTCTTTTCCATATTCGAAAAAGTTTTAAAGTATCATACCAAGTTTCTAGAGCCAGGGTAAATAAAACACAACATATGCAATCATGGATTATATAACACATCATATATCACAATCAAATAAAAACAGTAAAATAAATGTTGAGGAATCCAGTTGGATTCCCCCAACCTGTTTCCCTGCATCCACAGATGTTAATCAGCATCAATAATATTATTTCACATCAATATGAAATATCAGAACTAATAATCGATCAACGATGTAATCATATCAACCATTTCAACCAATTTTTCAACTGTTCAACCAATCAACCATTGCATATTATAAAATTACTATAAATAAATTTAAAACTCGTTTATATAAAAATATAAACGAGTAAGAGTTAGTGAGTTTACTCACCCTTTTTAGTAGTTAATGATTCTGATTTTGTTTCGTATACAATCAAACGGGCATTTGATTTTATCACGAAATTCCAGTAGCTTTGTATTCTGCCACATCAGCACTATAACGTAGATTTCATTGTTGCAATTCCAATACAACCGGTTTCGTCAAATTATGTTAACATATGGCCATGTTATAACCGTTATAATCTTATATGTTTTTATAAATCAATTAAATATATGATTAAATTAAACTCTTATTCATTAATTCCTTAATTACCCTTAACATATCATTTTGGTTGTGTATTCCCCTCCTCCTCCGGTTCAAAGCTGCTGCATCCTATAACTCAGTTATGACCATCTTCCCAAAAATCAAACTCCTTCATTTCTTTGGTAAACCAATAAACTAACCATTCTGTTCTTATAGCAGTAGTTGATCTTGATGTATCAATACCTCTTTAGGGATTAAGGGCATTTCTCCCTAAAGCCGAGTTAATGAACAAAGTCAACAGTTCCAACATTCATGGCTTTGAAAGAAAATGTAATATCAATCTTCTTCTTTTTTTACCTTAAACTCGACTGATATCCGGACTTTGGTCAACTGTTTCTCCGTAATGATTTATAATATAATTTCCTTATATGTGGATCTAGCTCTCGTTATAGGTAGGCCGAAGATTCATCTCCACTACCTCTTCTTTCTTTCTTGATACACCTAATCCATGTTTAGTCCTCCTCCTGCAGGAATTCGAACACATCAATTTCTCCTTAATTAGCTACTCTAACTCCATCTTTCTTGTTTACTCCACAATTCCAAAATCGGTAACCACCCTTAGCTTCACCCTTCCGAACTCTACTAGACATTCACTACAAACCCCAATACCACCTGCGATACCCAACATTGCAGTTGAACCAAAACCATTTATTGTCAGAAATCGGCGAACTCTGGCCACCTTTCGACACAAGGCCTCCACCGTTGGGTGCGTTTACATCCTCTCCTCCTCGCCAGAGATGGCAGCTACCCAAACCTTGTCAGTTCGCCGGAAATATCCCTCAACTATCGTGACTTTAGGTTGTGACTACGGCCATCACAAAACGCCGAACATCACCAAATTATACCAGCATCTCCCTCTCACCTTCGTCTACAAATTTCATGTTGAGTTTTTCTTTAATTTATTTGCAAATTTGGGGTTGCGGTTCAATTTGTTCATCTAGGTACATGGTGCAATTTCGAACGTTGGTTACTTCTGTCAAAAAGCTTGAACCAGTAGAAAGCTTAAGAGATGAGGGTGGATAGAATCAAAAATCAGTTGATTTTATTTGGTACTCGATTTTTTCTATTTGATTTTCTCCTTCGTTTTTTTTGTTTTTTTTTCAGTTTTGAGAACGAAGGTGAGAGGATGTCAGTATATAAACAACAGTACCTTGGCAGGCACGGGTATTTTATTTTGGAGCGCACGGTATTGGTTGGCTTGGCACGCACGATGTTTAAAAACTTGGCATGCACAAATTTAATAGTTTGGCTGGCACGTTGTTGGAAACTTAAGCATGTTGTTCAAAATGTACAGCTAAGGTAGAGTAATTGATTTAAATATCTGTATTGGTTGGTCATTCTTCCTTGTGTTTTGTCATGTAAATAACGATTATTTTGTGAAACAAATCTATAGCTTTAAAACCATGATAATGTGAACCAATTTGAGCCAAGGATTTCAATCTAAATCATGTATCAAATTCTGCATGTATTGGTGCATACTTCAACAAAATTGATAAATCAGAGATGGTTATAGTGTGAACTTTTCAAACAGGTTGTATATTAAATTTTATGTTTTATGCACTACCGATTGCATAGAACTCATCTTATTCACCGATCTTTACGGACAAAAATAAAAATATCGTTATGTGGAGCAATGCTCTATGATCCCAAAAATATAATGAAACAGACAAAATAATATATTTTGTAAAACCCCGAAGTGCTGATATGAACACAAAACATTTCAAACAAAAAGTTGTTTATTTTCCCAATTAAAATTTTTCAGTAAAATTCTGTAAATTAAATTAAAACTACGTCTCAAAATTCTTGCAACTATAAACTACTTTGGATTTTATAAAATTAATTTCGTTAAAATCCTATATTGTTTGGAAAACACATCAAACCAATCTCCAATTAAACAAATAAATTACACATCCAATCTGAATATATATATAGCTTCAAAATAATCTATTTTGAATTTTAAACTCGATATTTCTATTTTTAAGTTAAAATGATATTCAGTATATTTTAAAATCCATTTATTTTATTAAATAAATTCCTTATAAATTTCTATATATAATTCAAATAAAAAATTTAAAACAAATTTAAATATTCAGAATTGAACGACTAAAAATCAGGGTCGTTACAGAAAGCATGTACATGATCCAGATCTGATTGTGGAAGAAGCAGCACAACCAGATTTGTAAATTACTCCAAGCTTAGCAGTGATAAGAGAGTCAGTGAAAATTATTGGCAAAGAAACCAAAGTTCTGAGAAACAAGAAAATAAACTTAGTCAAAGTGCAGTGGAGTGGAAATCCGAGGGACTATACATGGGAGACCGAAGATAGCATTAAGCAGGCTTATCCTAAGTGCAGAGTGGATATCTCTGATTAGCTCTGGTGCAGGGTACATTTACAATATTTTGCATTTCCGTTTTTTTTCCTGCTTTACTATTGTTTCCTTTTCGGGGATGAAAAGTTTTTAAGTGGAGGAGAATGTAACAACCAGGAAAATCGAAACCTAAAAATTTTATTTTAGCTATTTTTACTGAATTTTGAAAATTTAAAATGATTTATTTTAAATAATGATAATTTAAAATTTTATTTAAATCGAAGTTAGAATGTATATATTTATATTAATTATATAACGAGCCTGAAATGGCGCGGTAGTTTGAAAATTCGATTTCAAACTTCAAATGAATATACAGGAATCAAAATAAATCAGATTTCAGCAATACCAAAAATATTAAAATCTGTTTAACAATATCTTTCTAACGAATGTGAAAAATCTAGATTTCATAACGGGAATAAAAAGTTATGACCAGTTTAAAATTAAAAATAGTCGCTATGGAATTTAATATAATATATAGCCCTTATAAATAACCATTGTGCAAACGACCTCCGTTTTCGACGAAACCACTTTGGTTGGGTCAGGAATGTCAATTTATTGCTAGGTTTAAAATTCCATAATTTTTGGAATTAATATGTGAACGTGTCAAAAGAAAATGTGTTTTGTCAATTTTAGTCAAATTGGATCGACTAGAAAAAGCCCATTTTTCAAACGGTCTCCAAATTCGACGTAATTAATTTATTTAGGACCTATTATCAAAATATAGCTAGATTTATTTTTCGGGAATTTTTGGAATCGGTATGTAGCCCCGGTAAATTATAATGTACGTTCAAATCTAAAATTGAATGTTTTATATTGTAATTTGAAGAAAACCTGACTGGAACAGTCAAGTGGCCTTATGAAACATATTTCATTGTGCCCGTAATGGAGATATTTAGCTGGGCGCGACATTCGTTGGGTTGGATTAGGAGTTCGGATGTGAAAACAACATTTTTTAGAACTAAATAAGTAAAATAATTTAGATATATATATATTATGGCCAATCAGAAATGCGCTAAACACAAATCTCTAACAAATCGGCAGTCACTCAGAAATGGACGCGTAGAATCATCCTAAACGAATCTCGTTTGTTCTCTAAATCGATGAAGTAATATTCGAAATTTTTCAAAGAAATATTAAAGAGGGAATTGATATTTATAGGGTCGACGGTGGTGATTGGGATTCTCGACCTAGGGTTCACGAATTTTGGCCTTGAATCAGCCATGTTTGCAGCAGTTTTGAGACGGGGTAGGTGCGTCGAACTTGATCAGACTCCAACCCTGGAGTGGAGGTGTAACGACCCAGAAAATCTGAACCAATTTAAAATTTTTAAATTGGCTAAAATAATGGATTTTAAATATTTAAAATAAATATTTTAAATAATGGCAATGAAAACTGAGTTTGAATCGACATTTGAAAACGAATATAATTAATTATAATTATATATAGAATTGAAAATGGCGCGGTAGTTCGATAATTCGATTTCAAACTTCAATTAAATATACCGGGTGCAAAACAATCCGGATTTTAGTGAAACCAAAAACATTAGGATCTAATTGATGATATCTTTCCAACTAATCTGACCAATCGAAATTTGATAGCGGGAATCAAAAGATATGTCCAGTTGAAAATTCTGAATAGTCGCTATGGAATTCAGGCCCTTAAAAATGGACAATTTGCAAATGACCTCGGATTTCGACGAAACGACTTTTGTTGGAACCGCAGGGTCAAGTTATTGTTAGGTTTCAAATTTCATAATTTTTCGAATCAATATGTGAGCGTGGCAAGGGAAAACGCGTTTGACCAGATTCTGTTGATTTTAATCGACTGGAAATTGGCCATTTTTTAAACGGTCTCAGAATTCGACGAAACTAGTTTTGTTAGGACCGTATCGTCAATACGAAGCTAGAAAATATTTTTCTGAAATTTTTCTAGTTAGTATGTGACCCCGGTAATTTGAAATGTGCGTTTAAAATTCAATATAGTGATTTAAATGAAAATTCAAAAGGAAACTGATTATAACGATCAAATCAGCTTGCGATACATATCCCATTGTGTTCGGAATGGGGGTGAAACGCTATGGGCGACAGGCGGTGGGCCTCGTTTCGAGGTCGTATGTAAAAGTCAACCTATTTGCAAAATTAAATAATTAAATAATAAAAAAAAAATCTAAATTCCCTCCTATACCCTGCCCCCCCCCCCCCCCTCGTTCATTTCGATTTCAGACAGAAAGAAAAAGAAAAAAAAAACCTCCTCGTCGAAGACGGAGACGACCGCCATCGCCTCGTCGAAGAGACCCACGACTCCGCCTGTCCCCCCTCCATCGATCGAAGCCATCGCGAGCCCCCCCCCCCCCCCCCCCGAAGCCAACGCCTTCTCCGTTCGAGGCTCGAAGCTGCCTCCCCGTTCGAAACCCTAGCGCCGCCCCCTCGAAGCCACCTCCGTCGATCTGCGAAACCCCCCCCCCCTTCTCTTTAAGTTTTTTTTTTATTTTATTTATTTATTTTATTCTTATTTTAATTCTGATTTTATTTTCTTAAGAAAAGAATGCTGCTTTTTTTTTAGTATAAATACTGTTTGTTTTTTTTTGTTTTTAAAACCGATTTTTATAAGTGTTTAAAACTGATTTTTATAAGTGTTTAAAACTGAATTTTAAAAAAACATTTAAATACTGATTTGTTTAAAGGTGAAAACTAATTTGTTTAAAGGTAAAAACAGATTTTTAAAAAGGGTTTTAAAACTGAATTGATTTTAAACTTTAAAAAGAAAGAATACCTTTTTTTTAGATTTAAAAACTGATTTTTTTTAAAAGGAAATAAAATCTGATTTTTTTAAAAGGAAATAAAATCTGATTTTTTTTAAAGGAAAAACTGATTTTTGTAAAGATTATAAATCTGATTTTAAAAAAGGAAAAAGGTTTAATCTTTTTAAAGAAAAAGGTTTAATCTTTTTTTAAAGAAAAGGATTTGAACTTTGAATAGGAAAAGATTTGAACTTTCAAAAATAAAGATCATATTTTTAAAATAGAAAAGAGCAGATTTTTAGAATGGAAAAGATCCTATTTTTAAAATAGAAAAGATGGGATTTTTATTAAGTAAAAGAAGTAAGATATGAAAATTTATATTTTTAAAGCAATAAAAATATAATTTTTACATCATAGAAATATAATCTTTATATATTGAATAGCGAAGTCAAAATTCGATTTTTATTTATTGAATAACATAGTAAAAATTCGATTTTTACATATGTAGAGAATACGGGCGAAAGCGACAGAAAGGCGAAGATTTCTCTAAGGAAGTGTCGTGAAGTTGGATAGCTATTGGTGAGATTTCTGATTTAAAAATATTATATATGTGTGAAATGAAAGTGAATTGCTATATATAAATATATATATATATATATATATATATACACGCCCCTCGTCCACAAACCATGGACGATATTTATCGATTGAAATTGTTGTGAAAATTGGTTGATAGTGAATGATTGTTTGGGATTGTTTGTGATTGATATTGGTTGATTGTGGTTGAAAAATACCCGTTTGTGATTGCGAAATATTTGGTTGAAACCACATAGGATTAGTTTGTGGAAATGAAATAAATATATACATGCCGCCTGCGTGCGAACTAGATGCATGAACCCCATTGTCAAAAACCGCGAGGTTTTAAGGTAGAGCGAGGAGCCGTACTAGGAACGGTCCCGGTTTAACTACCCTGCCGTTATGCTGCCGAAATTTTGAATGATATTCGTGTGTTTGAATTATTTTCATATGCTTAAACTATATTTATTCATTGGATAGAAAACATTCATGTGTTGAATTGATATTCATTCGTTGATTAGAAATTCAGGTGTTGAATGGTATTCATATTTTGAAATAAATTGTTTGATAATAAAAATCATCTTTTTATCGACTATATGAACTGTGTAAAATAACCTCGTTTTAAGAGAAATTGTTTTATGATAAAAATCCCATTTTTATCACCAATTTGAACTATATAGAGAATTAGTGTTTTGAAATGAATTGTTTTACAATAAAAATCACATTTTTATTGTATGCATAAATCGTTGAAATGTGAAGTGTTAAAAATAGCCACTTGTTCAAAATAAACATATATGAGTTGAAATATTCATTAATTAGCTAATGAAATGATTTGCACCTACGTATGTAACATTAGAATAAATGGTGTTTTTAAACCAAATAGAAATCAAATGTGAAGTTGAATAGAAAAATGAAAAATGATAAGAACTTTGTATATATGTGCATACCTATTCATTGAACAGGTTATAGCAAAGGGGCTAGAGAAGAGGAATAAAATTTTGTGCCCGACAAATAGGTACACATTTACTACTTTGTTTGGGTGATGATTTTATGAGCCTGTTGGCTAGCCGCTTGGCTTTTTCTTTTCCTTTTTGAGATTAGAAGGACCGGGAAAGCTATTTGCGATTTCCCGATGCTCCCGGTGCAGAGGAGATAATGGCGAAATTTTCCAAAATTTTAAGGTGTTAGAAAATTTTTTGAAGTGAAAACGATATTGAAATCATTGAATGAACTATATTTATATAAATATATAAATATAAATAAAATTAAAACGAAACGAAGCCGTGCAGTTCGTATTTTGAGACTGTGATTTCAAACGACTAGTGCGGGAAATCCGACCATTGGATTTTCCCGAAATCTCAACCGTCGGGTTCGCCTTGGAAATATCTTTCCAACGGCACCAACCTTGTAAAAATCCAACGGTTGGATTGTCTGGAATGTTTAATTCAAATCTGAAGAAAAACAGCGCCAGAAGCGATTATATTTATATAAATATAAATATAATTATATATTTAATCGAATAACGACGCTGCAGTTCGTATTTTGAAATCGAAAATTCAAACGATTGTACCGGGAGATCCGACCGTCGGATTTTCCCGAAACTGGAACCGTTGGATTCGTTTTGAAAAGACCTTTCTAATGATGTAAATTTTGTGAAGATCCAACGGTTAGATTTTCAGATATGTGTAAATCAAATCTGAAGAAAAACAGCGCCACGGCCGCTGTATGGCCCGAAGCGTCGTTTTGAATAAAATGGCTATTTTAAAATAAATAAAAATAGCGATAAATAGTTATAAAATATCGTAAGCGATATGGAATGGAAATAAACTGAATTTGCTTGATTTATGTGGCTTTTGATGGTTGAATGTGTTTGGTGTGAAAATTACATTAAAGAACGAAATTGGTGTTGTCGAATAATTTAACCATTGAAATAAATTGATTTGAAATTCTAAATATACGTGAATTAGTTGAAAAAGCCGAGTTAATTCTCATTTCAAATAATTGATCGACGATTGAAAGTCGAAGATGAAGACGATGGTCGAAGACCGGAGATCTTCACCTCGTTTGGATGGTAACCGAGGTCTTGATTGGGAGGCATCCCGAAATATGGATAATGAGTGGTGATCGTCCAGACGTACGTGGTGATCGATGGGTTTGCGAGGTATTTAGTGCCTCCGGTTTCGTTCAGACCCAGAACGGACTTGTAAATGGACTGTGTGTCTGACATTGGATTTTATTCTGTGTTGATTGATTTCTGTTAAATATACATCTGTTTGGCGGCGAAGAATTTAATCTTTTGCTTAACGCCCTTCTCTGAGACGCACGAGTTCAGGGGTTGTATATCGATGGACATCAGTCACATGGCATGAATTGCCTGTGTGGCATGCTAAGATGCAGTGATCAGGGCTTCTGTTGAAAAGCAAAGTCTTGCGGTGATGATCAAAGCACCGCCTGTGTGGCGTAGCTTTGTGTATAACGTGAATTCGCGAGCCTCACACCCTGGTATGAACCTAAAACGGGAGAGGACATCAGGGAGGGCCTGCGTTTCTTCCTAGCTAGGGTGGTGTCAGTGACCTACCAGCCCTGACATTTATATACTTTTCACCTATGTGGTTGTTGCTGTTGCGAGGCGCCTCGGTTTGATCGGACGATCCGGGTCCGATGGAGTCATTTGTTGGCTCGTTTACGCCCCAAAGGGCGGGGAAACGCATGGTTCAGGCATTTTAATCCACATCGGTGGACCGGCCCTGACGATCCAGGGGTCACTCGAGCTCTGATCCTGAGACTCGGGCTAGGCAGTCTCGAATGCGGTAAGGACTATCTTTTGCCTTGGTTCATGACGGAAATCCAATTTCCAAATACGTGACGATGCGGTTTCGATTGTATATATACCTATTTGGCGACATAGTGGCATGGGACGCTCATGTCGTCTATGATTGATAGTTATGATTTGAAATTGTTTTCAAAACATATAAACACTAGGAATAATATCAAATGCCTTTGTTTTATTCGTATCAAGCATATTTTGGCCGTTATAAGGTAAAAACTCTATCCTCCGGTTTGCGTTGCATTGTGTGATGGGAACTGAGTCATATAACGGCTTCATTTTATAAAAAGCATAGCGATGTTTAAAAGAAGGATTTGTTTTAAAGCACTAGCAATCCAATGCAGTAAACCCGTTCCACGAAAGTAGCGTGGTCCTGTGATTAGCCAATTATATATGTGTTGAGTGGATTTCTCGTACCAGTCCCATGACTGACTCGTAGTTTGTTTCACTCTCAAACTCGGGTGCCCCTTTTTCTACACGGGCAGCCTTGTATTCAGGTTTAGCTGGTTCTTTCTGGATAGCTGGAGCTGAAGATGGATTCTATCATTTATTTCTTTTTATGATGTTCAGCTCCTATTGTACATATTTTGTTTATTTCCGCTGTAGACATTTATGTATAGCTGAACTGTATTTGTACTAAGTAAGATCCTGTATACTGTGTAACTCTGATGATTACTTTTATCCAGTATATTTTGTTGTACATTATCTGGTGTATTTATTTAATTTTGTTCTGCTATTATCTGTTTCTGTGTAATATTCCAAAGATAGCCCTGTTTCCGTCTGAACGGGAATTCGGGCCGTCTCAACGTGGTATCAGAGCTTTGGTTAAGCTTAGTTCTGGAATATAACATTTGAACGAACTCGTCAGAAATAGAACCAGTAGTGTTCTAGGACGGGTAACTCCATACAGATAGGATCAGTAATATCCTAGTATGAGTAGCAGAATCAGAACAACTCGTTAGAGATGGGGTCAGAAGTGCCTCAGAACGAGTCGAGAGTAATATGTTTTTAAATAACGTATTTGTGATTATATTTATATATAGTCTGGTTTTAGAAATATAATTTTTGAATATATAAAAGATATATATTTGAAAAGTTAAGAAGGTTAAAAACAATTGGATTGGTTGTTGTGTTGTGTGATTGTAAATTTATCAAACCGCTTTCGACTTTGTTCCTTTTCGGGGACGAAAAGTTTTAAGTGGGGGAGATTGTAACGACCCAGAAAATCTGAACCAATTTAAAATTTTTAAATTGGCTAAAATAATGGATTTTAAATATTTAAAATAAATATTTTAAATAATGGCAATGAAAACTGAGTTTGAATCGACATTTGAAAACGAATATAATTAATTATAATTATATATAGAATTGAAAATGGCGCGGTAGTTCGATAACTCGATTTCAAACTTCAATTGAATATACCGGGTGCAAAACAATCCGGATTTTAGTGAAACCAAAAACATTAGGATCTAATTGATGATATCTTTCCAACGAATCTGACCAATCGAAATTTGATAGCGGGAATCAAAAGATATGTCCAGTTGAAAATTCTGAATAGTCGCTATGGAATTCAGGCCCTTAAAAATGGACAATTTGCAAATGACCTCGGATTTCGACGAAACCACTTTTGTTGGATCCGCAGGGTCAAGTTATTGTTAGGTTTCAAATTTCATAATTTTTCGAATCAATATGTGAGCGTGGCAAGGGAAAACGCGTTTGACCAGATTCTGTTGATTTTAATCGACTGGAAATTGGCCATTTTTCAAACGGTCTCAGAATTCGACGAAACTAGTTTTGTTAGGACCGTATCGTCAATACGAAGCTAGAAAATATTTTTTTGAAAATTTTCTAGTTAGTATGTGACCCCGGTAATTTGAAATGTGCGTTTAAAATTCAATATAGTGATTTAAATGAAAATTCAAAAGGAAACTTATTATAACGATCAAATCAGCTTGCGATACATATCCCATTGTGTTCGGAATGGGGGTGAAACGCTATGGGCGACAGGCGGTGGGCCTCGTTTCGAGGTCGTATGTAAAAGTCAACCTATTTGCAAAATTAAATAATAAAATAATAATAAAAAAATCTAAATTCCCTCCTATACCCTGGCCCCTCCCCCCCCCCCCCCGTTCATTTCGATTTCAGACAGAAAGCAAAAGAAAAAAGAAAAAAAAACCTCCTCGTCGAAGACGGAGACGACCGCCATCGCCTCGTCGAAGAGACCCACGCCTCCGCCTGTCCCCCCTCCATCGATCGAAGCCATCGCGAGCCCCCCCGAAGCCAACGCCTTCTCCGTTCGAGGCTCGAAGCTGCCTCCCCGTTCGAAACCCTAGCGCCGCCCCCTCGAAGCCACCTCCGTCGATCTGCGAAACCCCCCCCCCCCCTTCTCTGTAAGTTTTTTTTTATTTTATTTATTTATTTTATTCTTATTTTAATTCTGGTTTTATTTTCTTAAGAAAAGAATGCTGTTTTTTTTTAGTAAAAATACTGTTTGTTTTTTTTTTGTTTTTAAAACCGATTTTTATAAGTGTTTAAAACCGATTTTTATAAGTGTTTAAAACTGATTTTTATAAGTGTTTAAAACTGAATTTTAAAAAAACATTTAAATACTGATTTGTTTAAAGGTGAAAACTAATTTGTTTAAAGGTAAAAACAGATTTTTAAAAAGGGTTTTAAAACTGAACTGATTTTAAAATTTAAAAAGAAAGAATACCTTTTTTTTAGATTTAAAAACTGATTTTTTTTAAAAGGAAATAAAATCTGAATTTTTTAAAAGGAAATAAAATCTGATTTTTTTAAAAGGAAAAACTGATTTTTGTAAAGATTATAAATCTGATTTTAAAAAAGGAAAAAGGTTTAATCTTTTTAAAGAAAAAGGTTTAATCTTTTTTTAAAGAAAAAGATTTGAACTTTGAATAGGAAAAGATTTGAACTTTCAAAAATAAAGATCATATTTTTAAAATAGAAAAGAGCAGATTTTTAGAATGGAAAAGATCCTATTTTTAAAATAGAAAAGACGGGATTTTTATTAAGTAAAAGAAGTAAGATATGAAAATTTAAATTTTTAAAGCAATAAAAATATAATTTTTACATCATAGAAATATAATCTTTATATATTGAATAGCGAAGTCAAAATTCGATTTTTATTTATTGAATAACATAGTAAAAATTCGATTTTTACATATGTAGAGAATACGGGCGAAAGCGACAGAAAGGCGAAGATTTCTCTAAGGAAGTGTCGTGAAGTTGGATAGCTATTGGTGAGATTTCTGATTTAAAAATATTATATATGTGTGAAATGAAAGTGAATTGCTATATATAAATATATATATACGCCCTTCGTCCACAAACCATGGACGATATTTATCGATTGAAATTGTTGTGAAAATTGGTTGATAGTGAATGATTGTTTGGGATTGTTTGTGATTGATATTGGTTGATTGTGGTTGAAAAATACCCGTTTGTGATTGTGAAATATTTGGTTGAAACCACATAGGATTAGTTTGTGGAAATGAAATAAATATATACATGCCGCCTGCGTGCGAACTAGATGCATGAACCCCATTGTCAAAAACCGCGAGGTTTTAAGGTAGAGCGAGGAGCCGTACTAGGGACGGTCCCGGTTTAACTACCCTGCCGTTATGCTGCCGAAATTTTGAATGATATTCGTGTGTTTGAATTATTTTCATATGCTTAAACTATATTTATTCATTGGATAGAAAACATTCATGTGTTGAATTGATATTCATTCGTTGATTAGAAATTCAGGTGTTGAATGGTATTCATATTTTGAAATAAATTGTTTGATAATAAAAATCATCTTTTTATCGACTATATGAACTGTGTAAAATAACCTCGTTTTAAGAGAAATTGTTTTATGATAAAAATCCCATTTTTTTCACCAATTTGAACTATATAGAGAATTAGTGTTTTGAAATGAATTGTTTTACAATAAAAATCACATTTTTATTGTATGCATAAATCGTTGAAATGTGAAGTGTTAAAAATAGCCACTTGTTCAAAATAAACATATATGAGTTGAAATATTCATTAATTAGCTAATGAAATGATTTGCACCTACGTATGTAACATTAGAATAAATGGTGTTTTTAAACCAAATAGAAATCAAATGTGAAGTTGAATAGAAAAATGAAAAATGATAAGAACTTTGTATATATGTGCATACCTATTCATTGAACAGGTTATAGCAAAGGGGCTAGAGAAGAGGAATAAAATTTTGTGCCCGACAAATAGGTACACATTTACTGCTTTTTTTGGGTGATGATTTTATGAGCCTGTTGGCTAGCCGCTTGGCTTTTTCTTTTCCTTTTTGAGATTAGAAGGACCGGGAAAGCTATTTGCGATTTCCCGATGCTCCCGGTGCAGGGGAGGTTATGGCGAAATTTTCCAAAATTTTAAGGTGTTAGAAAAAATTTTGAAGTGAAAACGATATTGAAATCATTGAATGAACTATATTTATATAAATATATAAATATAAATAAAATTAAAACGAAACGAAGCCGTGCAGTTCGTATTTTGAGACCGTGATTTCAAACGACTAGTGCGGGAAATCCGACCATTGGATTTTCCCGAAATCTCAACCGTCGGGTTCGCCTTGGAAATATCTTTCCAACGGCACCAACCTTGTAAAAATCCAACGGTTGGATTGTCTGGAATGTTTAATTCAAATCTGAAGAAAAACAGCGCCAGAAGCGATTATATTTATATAAATATAAATATAATTATATATTTAATCGAATAACGACGCTGCAGTTCGTATTTTGAAATCGAAAATTCAAACGATTGTACCAGGAGATCCGACCGTCGGATTTTCCCGAAACCGGAACCGTTGGATTCGTTTTGAAAAGACCTTTCTAATGATGTAAATTTTTTTGAAGATCCAACGGTTAGATTTTCAGATATGTGTAAATCAAATCTGAAGAAAAACAGCGCCACGGCCGCTGTATGGCCCGAAGCGTCGTTTTGAATAAAATGGCTATTTTAAAATAAATAAAAATAGCGATAAATAGTTATAAAATATCGTAAGCGATATGGAATGGAAATAAACTAAATTTGCTTGATTTATGTGGCTTTTGATGGTTGAATGTGTTTGGTGTGAAAATTACATTAAAGAACGAAATTGGTGTTGTCGAATAATTTAACCATTGAAATAAATTGATTTGAAATTCTAAATATACGTGAATTAGTTGAAAAAGCCGAGTTAATTCTCATTTCAAATAATTGATCGACGATTGAAAGTCGAAGATGAAGACGATGGTCGAAGACCGGAGATCTTCACCTCGTTTGGATGGTAACCGAGGTCCTGATTGGGAGGCATCCCGAAATATGGATAATGAGTGGTGATCGTCCAGACGTACGTGGTGATCGATGGGTTTGCGAGGTATTTAGTGCCTCCGGTTTCGTTCAGACCCGGAGCGGACTTGTAAATGGACTGTGTGTCTGACATTGGATTTTATTCTGTGTTGATTGATTTCTGTTAAATATACATCTGTTTGGCGGCGAAGAATTTATTCTTTTGCTTAACGCCCTTCTCTGAGACGCACGAGCTCAGGGGTTGTATATCGATGGACATCAGTCGCATGGCATGAATTGCCTGTGTGGCATGCTAAGATGCAGTGATCAGGGCTTCTGTTGAAAAGCAAAGTCTTGCGGTGATGATCAAAGCACCGCCTGTGTGGCGTAACTTTGTGTATAACGTGAATTCGCGAGCCTCACACCCCGGTATGAACCTAAAACGGGAGAGGACATCAGGGAGGGCCTGCGTTTCTTCCTAGCTAGGGTGGTGTCAGTGACCTACCAGCCCTGACATTTATATACTTTTCACCTATGTGGTTGTTGCTGTTGCGAGGCGCCTCAGTTTGATCGGACGATCCGGGTCCGATGGAGTCATTCGTTGGCTCGTTTACGCCCCAAAGGGCGGGGAAACGCATGGTTCAGGCATTTTAATCCACATCGGTGGACCGGCCCTGACGATCCAGGGGTCACTCGAGCTCTGATCCTGAGACTCGGGCTAGGCAGTCTCGAATGTGGTAAGGACTATCTTTTGCCTTGGTTCATGACGGAAATCCAATTTCCAAATACGTGACGATGCGGTTTCGATTGTATATATACCTATTTGGCGACATAGTGGCATGGGACGCTCATGTCGTCTATGATTGATAGTTATGATTTGAAATTGTTTTCAAAACATATAAACACTAGGAATAATATCAAATGCCTTTGTTTTATTCGTATCAAGCATATTTTGGCCGTTATAAGGTAAAAACTCTATCCTCCGGTTTGCGTTGCATTGTGTGATGGGAACTAAGTCTTATAACGGCTTCATTTTATAAAAAGCATAGCGATGTTTAAAAGAAGGATTTGTTTTAAAGCACTGGCAATCCAATGGAGTAAACCCGTTCCACGAAAGTGGCGTGGTCCTGTGATTAGCCAATTATATATGTGTTGAGTGGATTTCTCATACCAGTCCCATGACTGACTCGTAGTTTGTTTCACTCTCAAACTCGGGTGCCCCTTTTTCTACACGGGCAGCCTTGTATTCAGGTTTAGCTGGTTCTTTCTGGATAGCTGGAGCTGAAGATGGATTCTATCATTTATTTCTTTTTATGCTGTTCAGCTCCTATTGTACATATTTTGTTTATTTCCGCTGTAGACATTTATGTATAGCTGAACTGTATTTGTACTAAGTAAGATCCTGTATACTGTGTAACTCTGATGATTACTTTTATCCAGTATATTTTGTTGTTCATTATCTGGTGTATTTATTTAATTTTGTTCTGCTATTATCTATTTCTGTGTTATATTCCAAAGATAGCCCTGTTTCCGTCTGAACGGGAATTCGGGTCGTCTCAGGAGGCGCGCAGGCAAGCAGTGGGGTGGAAGTTGATTGGTGGCCAGGTGCTTCGAACGGCGTGAGAACTGAAGAGAGGGAAGCGACTGTGTTGGGTTCATACGTGAAACTGGGAGAAGGAGGGATTAACAGGAAGAGCCAGAAATGTATGGCCCGGTTTTTTTTGGAATGTAATTAATTATATTTAATTATAATTAGTTAATTAATTATTATAATTAGTTAATTAATTATTATAATTAAGGTTCGAACTGTTATAACTTGTTCATTTGAAAACAGAATTAGACGAGGTTGGATTCATTGGGACAGTAAATTTGAGATCTACATTTCAGAATTGACCGGGAGAATTTTTGGAGCTTTCTACAATTTTAGAAGGAATAAAAACCAATGTGAAATTTTTGAATTCAAAAATAAACGAATAAAATTATATCAGGTTGCAGACGGAGTTTAGTAACTTCTAACACCGTCGTCCACAGACCATGGACGACTTGTTTATATTGTGGTGTGAAATTGATTGCGATTGTGTGTGATTGATTTGGTAGCAACAAAATTTGATTGTGTTTGTGGTAAATTCAAAGTGTTGTCAAAATGAATTGTATTATGAAAATAAAACTCTTGTTCGTAGCGAGGCCAAGGATAACAGAGGAGTCGTACTAGCGACGGTGCCAGTTTTAATTGCCCTACCGTTATAAAGCTGAAATTTTCTAAAATATTCATGTGTTGTAAAATATTCATATATGAAATGGAAATTGTTTGGACAAAATAAAAATCCACATTTTTATTACATATAAGAAAAATGAAAAATATTCATTGTTGGAAGTAGAAATGTTAAACAATAAAAATCACATTTTTATTGAATGTATAGAATATGTAAAATATGCATGTTTGAAAAAAAATTAGTCTGAACAATAAAAATCACATTTTTATTGAATGTATAGAATATGTAAAATATGCATGTTTGAAATAAAAATGGTTTGAACAATAAAAATCATATTTTTATTGAATGTATAAAATATGTAAAATGTTCATGTTTTGAAATAGAATTGTTTGAACAATAAAAATTACATTTTTATTGCATATATAGAAAATAGAAAAATGATCATAGTTGAAAAGAAAAATAGTTTAACAATAAAAATTACATTTTTATTTTATGTTTATTCATTAAAAAGTTTCATTACTTGATAAAATATTTTAACATTAAAATTTACATTTCTAATGTAAAAAATGAATCATTAAAAAAGATTCATTGTTTGAAAGGTATCATTGTTTGATAAAATGTGTCAACATTAAAATTTAAATTTTTAATGTAAAAATGAATCATTAAAAAAGATTCATTGTTTAAAAAGGATTCATTATTTGCTAAATGTGTTAACATTAAAATTTACATTTTTAATGTAAAAATAAATCATTTAAAAAGATTCATTGTTTAAAAAGGATTAATTATTTGATAAAATATGTTAACATCAAAATTTACATTTTAAATGTAAGAAAGAGTCATTAAAAAGATCAAAGTTAGAAAAATATGTTTTGGTAAATATGTTTTGTTAGATTAAAACATTGATCATTAACATGTTAGCAAAGTTAGAAAAAGAACCATGTGTTAAAACATATTTTTGTTAGATAAAAATATTCTTTTTAACATGTGTATGAAGAATAAATAATTTGAGATCGTTGTATGAATTATATATATATATATATAAAATAAAATAAAATGAATCACACGTGGTAGTTCATGATTTGGAATCGTAACTTTAAACGATTATACCGAGACATCCAACCGTCGGATTTTCCCAAAACTGGAACCTTGGGTTCGCTTTGTAGAGATCTTCCCAATGGTATAAAATTTGCTAAGATCCAATGGATAGATTTTGAGAAATGTGTAATTCAAATTTTAATAAAAACAGTGCCACGGTCGCGTAATGAGCTGAAGCGTCGTTTAATTATAAGGGGCTATTTTTATATAAATAAAAATAGCGATAAATCATTATAAAATATTATAAACGATATGGAATGAAAAGAAATGATTTGAATTATATATATTCGTGAATTATTTGAAAAGGCCGTTAATTCTCATTTAAAATAATTAATCGATGATTAGAAGTCGAAGATGTAGAAGACGGTGGTTGAAGACCGGTGATCTTCACATTGAATGGACGACTACAGATGCCTTTGATTGGAGTTGCTGCCTTGAAAGGGTTACAGTGGTAGTTGTCCGGCCGTACTTGTTGATTGTCCGGATATGCGACAGCCTCTCTTCCCTATTGGACATTTGGAACAACGAATAAGGTGTCTTCGGTTTCATTTAGACCCAGAACGAACTTGTAAATGGATGTATGTCTGACGCTGGATTTTATTCTGTGTTGATTGATTTCTATTAAATATATATCTGTTTGGTGGCAGAGAATTTTTTCTCCTGCTTAACACCCTTCTCTGAGACATACGATCTCAGAGGTTATATATTGATAGACATCAGTCGCATGACATGAATTGTCAGTGTGGCATGCCAAGATGCAAATAATCAAGGATTTTGTTGAAAAGCAGAGCCTTGTGGTTGATGATCAAAGCACAGCGTTAATTAGCATAGCTTTGTGTAGAGCGTTGATTCGCGAGCCTAACACCCCAGTATGAACTAGAAACGGGAGAGGACAAAAGGGAGGACATGCGTTTCTTTCTAGCTAGGAGTGGTGTCATGGTATGGAGCCCAGACATTTTTCCCTTATGTGGATGATGGAATGAGGCGCCTCGGATTTGAGTCCCTAGTGGCTCTTGATTTATGCCCCATAGGGCAGGGAAACGTATTGTTCAGGAATAACCAATCCACTAACGTAATTGTGGACCGACCCTGCAAGATCCAGGTGCGGTTGCGGTTGTATCCTAAGGCTCGGGCTATAGAGTCTCAAATTCGGTAAAGACGATCCCTTTCCTTGGTTCATGATGGAAATCCAACTTCCAATATGACACCGTGCGGTTTTGATTGTAAAACCAGTATGTCGACATAGTATATGGTAGCTATGTCGTCTATGATTGATGATTGAAAATGTTTTTGAAACATATAGACACTAATAATAATATAAAATTTGCTTTATACATATCAAGCATATTTTGGCCATTATAAGGTAAAACTCTATCCTCCAGTTTGCGTTGCCTTGTGTGATGGGACTTGTCTTATAATGGTTCCATTTTTCTAAAAAGCATTGCGTTTTTTAATGATTTACTTTATTTATGCACTGGCAATCCAATGGAGTAAACCCGTTCCGCGTTAGCGGCGTGGTCCTGTGATTAGCCTTATTATTAAATAGGTTAAGTAAGATTTCTCATACCAGTCCCATGACTAACTCGTAGTTTGTTTCACTTTGCAAACTCAGGTGCCCTTTTTCCACACGGGCAGCCTTGTATTCAGGTTTTAGCAGACTCATTCTGGATAGCTATGGAGCTGAAGATGGATTTTATCATTTCTTTTATGTTGTTCGGACTTCGTTTAGTATATTATGTTTGATTCCGTTGTAGACATTTTGTATTAAGCTGAAACTGTATTATGTACTAAGTATGATCCTGGTATGCCGTGTAACTCTGATGTTGATATTATTTCCAGTATAACTTTGATGTACTTTATCTGGTGTAATTCTATGATTTTGTTCTGCTGATATTGTTTATGTGTTATATTCCAATGATTATCCTTGCTTCCATGGCACGGGGGGTTTGGGGTCATCACAGTCTTCTTTTGTTTCGTTGTGTTAGAATTGTCGTTCTAATCCTTTGTTTGCTACTTGCTAATGAAATGATGCATAAGACTAATGTTATATTGCATGTTCATGGGTTTGTTACTTAGTTTCATTTAAGTTGTTAATCCTTAAAAATATTGTTAGGGTATTTATGACTTTGTTTTACATGATTTATGTTAAAATATGCGATGTTTTATGGTTTTGGATGTTAACTAGATTTGTAAAACTGAGATGAAGTTAGCTCTTCAATTTATTTTTTGATTGCAGATGTAGTTGTTTCTTTTTTTGTTGATCGTATATGTTAGCTTTAGGTGTCGTCGGTTATTCATGGGTTGACAATGTTTGGTGTACATATATATAACATGGTAGTTTGACCATCTTCAGGTAACGGTAATTTACCGTTATCGACACCGATGATTTGGTATACTGACTGTCTGCATACCAACAATATCAGTAATGGTAACAGTAAGCATTTTTCATTTACCGACGAAAACAGTATGGTAATGGTAATTGCATAATGGTAATGGTAACCATTACCATAACACACCTAATGGAGATACCTTTTCCAGTTCGATGCTCGAACACATGTCCTCCGATCCAAGATAATTGAAAGTAACGACCACATCTTTAGCCAAGAGAATAGGTCAGAAAACCAAGTCAACACTCATGATAGGGTTCGGTTAGATATGTCAAACCATCTTCGGTTCGACATGTCCAATACGAGCTTGGTCGACCCGAGTAAAGTCCTTCCATTTTTGCTTCCTGCTTTATCCAAGCATGAACTGATTTGAGTTGATCCACATGGGTGTAAGCGAGATAGTGTATATCTACATAGAGTCGGGTGCTCCACCCTAAGCCATACCGATCTGACATGTAGGTTGTTGTTAAGGTGGGTTGATCCGACCTTACTGACCCGAGATGCAAACATGCAGAACCAGCCTTTCTGAGTTATTTTGCTACTTTCATCTAGTAAGTCCAAACTCATCTAAGCTAGTACTCAAGTCCTGAGTATTTCGATTGTCAGAAACCCATATTGTGGCTGTCTTTCCAAAAGGAAGGTCAACAATTTTCTGTTCAAACATACCTTTTGGTGGAAGATGTGTATTGAATAATCCATAAGCTTAGAAATCCATAATAGAAGTACAATATCTGAAATCCGAAAGACCATAATAAGTAATAATAAAAAACAAGAAAACCACAATCACTCCAGATAATATTAGCAGAAAATCAGAAATCCATGGTTGCACCAGACCATATTATAAGAGAGCCATGATCATTACGGGTCTTATTATAAGAAAACAAGAATACCATAATACTAAGAAGTCCAATGATCATACTAGATCGTAATATAAAATAAACTCAAATCTAGAGAATCCAAAATTTGTAGCCTTGCTGGGCCTATCTAATGCAAGTATAATCCATATGTGCAAATAAATCAAGTGAGTAGTTTTGCCAAATCCTGACAATACCATTTGGCTTATCCAAGCATAAACCATGCTCAGAAATCTGTGTTGAGTATAAACCATACTCAATTAGTGATTGAATCACCATGCCAAGACATAACAAGATAGCTCAAACCTTCAGATATAACCTGTACCTGAAAATCCAAACTAATCATAACCCATACTCTAGTCATGATTGAGTTTTCTCACCAAGACCCAACAAGAGGATCCAACCTCATAGGCATAAGCCATACCTGTGAATCCAAGTCAAGTACAATCCATACTTAAAACCATAACTAAGGGATATTTCCACAACCTAACAAATGATTAACCATAAACCATGCTTCGGAATTTCATTTTATTAAATTCATAACTGTTACATAAAGCAAAACATAGTGTTTCATCATTGAATGCAGAGCACGCCTAGGGACTAAACCTAATCCCAAACGTGTGTACATCAACTTAGTTATTTATTATCAGATGATTTTATTGTTGAGCATAGAGCATGCCTGTAGATTAAATCCTTATCCTTGTGCATAAACGAGCCAACATAGCCATCCGGAAAAATAAAACAAACAGAAATGAAAGCACTTCTAAAAAGTCCAAAAGTCTAGTGTGATCCAATCCAGATCAGCCGATACGATCCCACGTGTGCTCGGTTCTGGATCATTCCCTCTCCGAACAACAGTAGATGTTAGCGCTTGTGCTGGCGCTATTGATCACATGGCATATTCGGACAGCTCTCAACGTCTGACCTATTCCTCAATTAGGTCCCACAAATTCCTATTATCATTGGCAGCATGACCAGCCATCTCGTGGAATAGACAGAACTGTCCACATTCCCATTCCCTCAGCGATGGCTCCCTACCGGTAGGCTTTAGGTAAAAAATAACTACCTTTGTATCCAAGTAGATGTCTTCGAATGATTAATAGGGTTTTATATACTTATCGTACTTAGGCCTTTCGGGTTGGAACCCTTGATTGTTCATAGCCCAGGCTTTTCCTTTGCCTTTATCCTTGTGATTTCCAGAATAGGATGGTCGTCCCTCCTTGATGATATTCACCTTGGGAACATCCTTCTCGAGGTTAGCGTCTTCATCATGCAGAAATTTGTATGCTTCAAAGTAGAAATCTCCTAGATCCCTTAGCGGATTCTCGCTATAGAGAAATCTTAAAGTCTGTTCTATCCAAGATGTCGAATACAACTGCCATCAATACCATGGACGGTTATGATCGATCTACCGATGCCACTATCGTATTAAACCTTTCCAGGACTGAATGCAGAGTCTCGCTGGATCTCTTCTTGATTGCTGTTAAAGTCATTACATTTTTGGGTCTCACGATATGGACCCTTAACAACTCAATGAACCTTGCGACTAACACATTCCAACTATTGATCGATTCAGTTTCTAGTTGTCGAAACCACGTAGTAGCAATGTCAGTCAAGAAGAGTTGGAAGCACTTAGTCGTGACATTGTCCAACGCTTCTAGCACATCCATTTTACGCATGTCACGAATCAAGTGCATGGTTGGATCCTTTCTACCATCATAAGCCTCCAAAGATGTTAACTTGAAGTCCGAGGGATTTTGGGAATTTCTGATTCCCCCAGTAAATGGGTTGCAATTAATGTTATCCATGTCATCCTGAAATGCCCCTCCTCTTGTAAACGTTCGAATCACGTCAGCAATCCGACTACCATCTCTGAGAAATTATTGCCAATTGTCCAATCCAACGCTGGTCCCCCAGCATGCAATGCTGTAGTTGTTTGATGTCGACTTATAGTGTCCAGAGTTGGTTCCCATGTCCTCCAACGTTGTCTAAACATAGTCAAACCGGGTCGGTTCGGTATTACTGATCCTAGTTTCAATGGCTCCTGGTGCTATTGCACCCATCACGTCCAAAGTAATATTAGGCTGAGCCTAGCCAGTATTTCCTGTATATCCATCCAGATTGTCAACAGCTACAGTATCACGATGCAAGCCATCATCCATGGGGTGGTTGCCCCTGCCGAGCTCGGATCGACATTCACTCCTAGTCGAACCAAGCTGCCCTCAAGCCCGTCGCTGTATTTCTAAGGGAGTTGCTGCCTGAGTTGCTGCGACACGACTAGTACCCACTCCAACTAGCGAGCTTTGACCTCCTGGTCTTCCAAATCCATCGAACCTCGCGAAGAAGTTATTCTTCATTTCTTCTTGTTTGTAAAGAAGCTCACCTACCACTCCATATGCATCCTTAGTTCAGCCAATATGCCATATATATCTTTTTTGGTGCGATAAATGGAAGGATCACCATGATAGGAAGCCTCCTGACTCCCTTCGTTTCTAGTTCTTGCATTACTGGTAGCTTTAGTACGGGAGAATGATCGTCCTTCTTCTATTTCACCATCTTCAAATCCAAAGCAATCCAATTTCTTATGAAATTTCGAAGGTTGCATGCATTCCTTCCAAACACGCCAAAGTGTTGACATCAAAAATAGTTCCCTTTGACAATCAACCCCAAAGTGCACAAACCATACACAAATCATAGATAATGCAATCACATAATAACATAAAAGAGTAAAAACAGGGCAACACGTAGAGATTTTTATAGTGGTTGGGCATTACCGAGCCTATGCCCACTTTATAATCCATTGTTTATACTGTCAGATTACAATACAGTTAATTTCTTATGAAAGAAAGTAGAGAAAAGAAGCGATGTTTCACAAACACAAAGTCCTTGTGTATGATGATGGAGTTTGGCCCTTCTATGATGCAATATCCTTGCATGTTAGAAGTTAAGAAAGAAGTTGAAAAAAGGTTCTTTGTTCTACCCAAAAAGTGTGTATTTATAAGTAAAGGTAGATCTTGGGTCGATATGTGTATGTGGAATCCAATCCAATAAAGTAGGAGTGGAGAAGACTAGATTTTCAGGTAGTGGAGATACTTTCTTCGGTTTGGTGCTCGAATAGTGTCCTCCGATCTTAGATAGCGGGAAGTAGCAACCACGTCTTTAGCCAAGAGTATAGGTCAAAAAATCAAGTCAACACTCGTGACAGGGTTCAGTTCGATATGTCGAATCGGCTTCGTTTCGATATGTCGAACCGGCTTCGGTTCGATATGTCGAACCGGCTTCGGTTCGACAAGCCACATCCAAGGTTGGTCGACCCGAGCAAAGTCCTTCCATTCTGCTTCCTGTTTTACCTAAGCATGGACTGATTCGATTCGATCCACATGGGAGAAAGTGAGGTAGTGTATAGCTTCATCGAGCTGGTTGCTCCGATCTGAGCTACACCGATCTGAGGTGTAGCTTGTTGTTAAGGTAGGTCGATCCGACCATACCGACCCGAGACTGAAAGTTGCAGAGCCATCCTCTTTGAGTTATTTTTCTATTTCCATCTAATAACTCTAAAGTCATCTAAGCTAGTACTTAATCTCTGATTACTTGGATTGCCAAAAATCAATATTGTGACTGCCTTACCAAAATATGGGTCAATAGCAGGTAAACTTTTGATCGAACAAGTCAAATTCGACATGGCTTATCTCATTTTTGAAATTGTGTAGGATCTTATTAGTTCATAACCCCAAAAGAAGTTATAAGGTATGTTAATTCAATATATTATATATATATATATATATATATATATGTATGTATGTATGTATGTATGTAGCAAGCATATGGATAAATAAGTGAGACATAATAGCACCAAATAACATTATATTAAGCTAGCGATGTATAAGATGTGTACCTCTCAACATTGATTTTCCTTCTCCTCAATAGTGTCAATATGGAGCTAATAAGTTTCAGGCACAAACCTTTCATTTTAAGCTTTGACAAACTTGGGATATTCTCTCTTGAAGTTTCCATCTTGCTACAATCATAACATCTCACTCTTTTCATATATATATATATATATATATATATATATATATATATATATATATATGTATATATAATCTCTGAAATGATAATTACTGGTAAAACATTCCTTCTTGTTAAACTTTGATAACTTACATCATAATTATCATTCTTTGGAACATCATCTTTCATAAAGAACTACTTCTTCTTTCCTATGAAATCTAAGGTCTTTTAAGGCTTATTTTGTAATAATATATCATATTTGCTATCTCGATTCATAATTAAAAGTGGCAGTGGAATCATGAATGTCATTGATGATGGGTCGTCTGGGAAAAACATAAAACATACTATTAGTTATCGACAAAAGTCTACCCTTTCTGGAACTCACACTAAAAGAAATAAATATAAGTGAAAGTAAGCCACACATCCCTAAAAATTTTCATAATACAAATGGCATCCTCCCCATGTTTAATACTCAAATCGGGTCCGTGGAATTGGAGTTACGTGTTTTTTCCAAAAAAATGTCTTGTTCAGTAAAAAAAATCAAAAATATGCAACTACTCCCATAAAATTTTGGAATAAAATTATATACATGTATGCAAATATTTAAAATTGTTGCATACATGTATGAAACAATTCATGAAGCAGTTTACGCTGAAAATATGCATGAATTTTTGCATACATGTATGCAACTATTTTAAATATATGCATGCATGCATGCAACAATTCATGCAGATTTTACATTGAAAAATCTGCATGAATATTAGCATACAAGTATGCAAGTATTCTGTTTTATAGCATACATGTATGCAAATAAAGATGAACTAATATTTATGCCTACATATTGTTGCAAACATGTATGCAAATAAAGATGAACTAATATTTAGTGCTGGGAATGCGGCTCATGGATCTTAAGGCAATTGTAATGACCTGTAAATCCAAGCCAATTTAAAATTTTTATTTTGGCAATTTTGATGAATTTTTGATTATTTAAAATGAATTATTTTAAATAACAGCGACGAGAAATTTATTTTGAATAGAATTAGAATGTATATATTTAATTGAATCATCGTTAGAATATAAATATTTATTTTAAATTATAAAAGGAATTGAAAATGGCGCGGTAGTTCGATAATTCGATTTCAAAGTTTAAATGAATGTACCGGGTGCAAAATAAACCGGATTTTAACGAAACCAAAAATATTTGAATCTAAATGAGAATATCTTTCCAACTAATCCGAAAAATTGAAATTTCATAGCGAGGATAAAAAGTTATGCCCAGTTGAAAATTCAGAATAGTCGCTATGGAATCTAGCCCTTAAAAATGGAAATTTTGCAAATGACCTCGGTTTTCGACGAAACCACTTTTGTTGGAACCGTGATGTCAAGTTATTGCTAGGTTTCAAAATTCATAATTTTCTGAATCAATATGTGAGCGTGGCAAAAGAAAATGCATTTGACCAGTTTCAGTTGATTTTAATCGACTGGAAAATGACCATTTTTCAAACGGTCTAAGAATCTGACGAAATTAGTTTTGTTAGGACCGTATCGTCAATACGAAGCTAGAAAATATTTTTTGGGAATTTTTAAAGTATGTATGTGGCCCCGGTAAATTGAAATGTGCGTTCAAATTCAATATATAGAGTTATATTTGGATTTTGACGAAAACTGATCGAAACGGTCGAATTAGCCTACGATACATATCTCATTGTGTTCGGAATGGGGGTAATTAGCTATGGATGATAGGCGGCGGGTCTCGTTTCGAGGTCAGAATAAAAAGTAACTTTTTGAAATAAATTAAATAATTAAATAATATATATTATAATCCCCCCCCCCTCTTCTCTTCTACTTAGTCAAACAACCCCCCCCCCCCCCCCCGTTCGAAATCAATTCATTAGAGAAGAAAAATAATAGGGGGGATCGCGATTCACAGCCAGCCCCCCATTAGTTCGTCGTCGCCGCCTCGATAGGTGCGCCACCGCCGTTCGAGCCAGCCCCACTTCTGAGCACCGCCCTCCTCTCTCTTCCCTCCCTCTTCTTCTAAAACCGCACCCCCTCTGAATAGAAACTATCGCCGCACCGGGGGACCAGCGCCACCTCCGGCCTCGCGCGCAGCCCTTCAGCCGCTTCCACCTCCGTCCGACGCAAACTCCCCTCCTCCGCAGTCAACATCGAGAAAGTGAGCCCCTTTTTACTTTATTTTAAATTCATTTAATTTAAATACATTGCTTTGAACTTGATTTGAGCTTTGACATGTAAAGGGTGGATCTTTATCATCAAAAGGATTAGAAAGTATAAAGATTTAATTTTTATATTATAGAAAGTATAAAGGTTTAATTTTTATATTATAGAAAGTATAAGGACATGATTTTTATATATGGTATTAGCAAAGAAAGGTCGGATTTTTATATATGTGAGAGCGAGGTAAAAATATGATTTTTATATTATATAGATAATAAAAATTCGATCTTTATTATGTAGGAGATATAAAAAATATGATTTTTATTATGAAGAAGAAGCAAAAATGTGATTTTTATATGAGTGGCGATATAAAAATATAATTTTTATTATATTACTAGCAAGATAAAAATATAATTTTTATCATGGAAGTAGCGTTGTAAAGGGGTGGTTTTTACATATGTAGCAGTGAAATAAAAATATAATTTTTATTTAGAAAGAAACGTTGTGAAGATATATGATATGAACACCGGTATAAAAATAGAATTTTTATCTATATAGTAGCGGTGTAAAAATAGAATTTTTATCTATACAGTAGCGGTGTAACAATAGAATTTTTATCTATATAGTAGCGGTGTAAAAACAGAATTTTTATCTATATAGTAGCGGTGTAAAAATTGAATTTTTATCAATATAATAGCGGTGTAAAAATAGAATTTTTATCTATATAGTAGCGGTATAAAAATAGAATTTTTATCCATATATAGTGATTATAAAAATGTGATTTTTGTATGCATAGCAACAATATAAAAATGTGATTTTTATATATGTAGTGCCTACGGACAATGAAACTGACAAAAGATGAGCACGACGAAGATTTTACATAAGAAGAGTCGTGGCGTTTGGTTTAGCTAGTCGGTGAGAACTCCTCACCTTTAATTTATTTCTAGTGCAGACGGTGCTTAGTAGCACCCGACACCCGTCGTCCACAGACCGTGGATGACTTGTTTGTTTGATTGTTGTGCTGTGAAATTTGATTGTGTGATGTGGAATGAAATAAAATATTTTATAGTGGAAAATATTTTATAGTTAAAAATATGATTTTTAACGTGTATATAAAATAAATATTTATAAACAAATCGGAGATTTGTTTATATACACTGATTTGATTGATATTGATTGGGACGATAAATTTTACACATAGCCCAACCGCACAAATAAAATCTGTGTTTGTTGATTTGAAACCCCACACGGGTATTGGGATGATATTTGACGTACACTAATCCCGATTGTTTAGTTGTATGTCAATCGATGGGTTGACAGACTATGTAAGCGTTAATTATTGATATTCAATGCTTATGCAGTTGTGTGGTGCACTCTGGATGATGGTTGATGATTTATCGTTGCTATTATATACATGTGTTGTAGGGAATCCATATAATAAACATTATATGGTAATTGATTGGGCCTCATTGCAATTTAGAAAATAAATTCATGTGTTGAATTGAAAATAAATTCATGTGTTGAATAGAAAATAAATTCATGTGTTGAATTGAAAACATTCATGTGTTGAATAAAAGCCGTGTTGATTAGATTGACGCCATTTTAACGTGAGCGATATTTATATCGATTTTATTCATTTTTATAATGAATATAGAAAAGAAAGTGATTTCAAAATATAACGTTTTGAAAATATTATCATTTGTATATCGATGATGTGGAATATTCAATTTTGATTCGAAATTGAATATGAAGTTGAAATCATTTTGAAAACGAATTTAAACGATTTATAAAATACGTTTTAATAGGAAATCGATGAAGTATATATTATATATATTATATATATAATATAATGGCCTGAATAGAACGCGTCGCGCCACGGCAGTTCGCGAATTTCGACCATTGACTTCGAATGGATATTACGGGAGATCCGACCGTCGGATTCTCCTAAAACCGGAACCGTTGGGTTCGTATCGAAAAGAGCTTTCTAACGAATATTAGAAATTAGAAATCTAACGGTTGGATTTGGAATTATGTCCAAATCAAATTTGGAAAAGGTCGATGTAAGTGCAGTTCAATGGCCGTTGATGGAAATCGACTGTACGGGCCTTGATAAAATTATTAAAAATAGTAATAATTTGTGTAAAAACATAAGAAATGATTTGGGAATAATTGGGATGAAAAACTCCATATTTGAAAAGATAAAAATTGATTTTTATCGAAATGAACTAGTTTTGAACTAGAATTATAATTCTATTTATTTTTAAAATAAATAAAGTGGATTTGAAATGGTTTTGAAAATAACCAGAATTTCCAATAATTGAATTGGAATGGATTTGAATCGAAATTATCTTTGGAATATCTCGATGTTGGATTTCGGGATTATACAGATATTGTTATGGAAATTTGAAAGATATATTTATATCGTTATTTCCAATACGATATATGTTGGCCGTAGAATTTGATATTGAATATAAGCCGATATATTTTCTATTCAAAGCCTTGTATTTAATATCAAATGTGATTTGGGTTTGTCGTGAATGGTGTCTTCATTAACACTGTTCTTAAACCCAGTGGAGAAAAAGTTTAAATCTTTTTATTTAGATTTTATGAAGTGTAGCCATTAAAATGGTATTTAATTGGAATTGGATTTGAATTGATTTTTGGGTTTATCGTGAACGGTGTTTTAAATAACATTTGTTCTTTAACCCGATAATTAATAGAATGTGATTTTTGGTTTATAGTGAATCGTGTTTTAAATGGCATTGGCTCTTTAACCCAGTTAAAGACAGAATGTGATTTTCCCAAGTTAAACAATCATTAATATTGATTTTTGGGAAGATTAAAACCAAGTGGAGTTTTAATGAATCTTTAATTAGATTGAAATGATCGATAATGGGGTATCACCAGTTTTGCTCCAGGCGATAGTTAAATCTTTAATTAGATTTGAACGTGAAATGGTAATTGAATTTACCGATAACACCGTGGTGTTAGATATGAAGTATTACCAGTTTTACTTCATGGGATGAATAGGTTGGGATTGGGAAATAAAATAAATGATTACTTCGGTGTGGTTCGCTAATCCCGACTAGTTTGAATTGATAATCAAAAGAAGATTAAAGAATAAATTTAAAGAATTTATATTTGATAAAATTAATGGGAACCTGTCCCAAAGCATAAGAATATTTGAATAAAAGATTATTCTGAATTGGAATGAGGCATATGTTGTGTTTGTGTAACACTTGTTTATTATATACGCGAGTTATTCAGAAAGACCGGGTTTATCCCATTCTGAATAACTGATTCAACGTGGTGTTGAGAATGAAGACAGTGGTAGAAGACTGGAGGTCTTCACGTCGTTTGGGTGATTACTGATGATCTTGATTGCGTCGTACACCCAAGAGGAGGGAATCAGTTAGTGGTCGTCCAGACGTACTTGGAGATCGATGGATATGCGAGGTACCAGGTGCCTCCGGTTTGGTTCAGACCCAGAACGGACTTGTAAATGGACTGTGTGTCTGACATTGGATTTTATTCTGTGTGATTGATTTCTATTAAATATATATCTGTTTGGCGGCGGAGAATTTATTCTCTTGCTTAACGCCCTTCTCTGAGACGTACAAGCTCAGGGGTTATATATTGATGGATATCAAACGCATGGAGTGAATTGCCTGTGTGCATGCCTAAGTGGCAATATGATCAATGCTTTTGTTGAAAAGCAAAGTCTTGTAGTTGATGATCGAAGCACGGCCTGTGTGGCACAGCTTTGTATAACGTTGATTCGCGAGCCTCACATCCCGGTTGTAAACCAGAAACGGGAGAGGACAACAGGGAGGGCATGCATTTCCTTCTAGCTAGAAGTGGCGTCAGTGGTTTTACATGCCCTGACGAGTTTGACTTATGCGGTTGTTGCTGTTGCGAGGCGCCTCGGATATATCGGTTGATCCGGGGCCGATGGAGTCATTGGACTCATTGACACCCTAAAGGGTGGGGAAACGCAGTGTTCAGGCATAATAATCCACATCGGTGGACCGGCCATGACGATCCAAGGGGCAGTTGTGGCTGTTCCTGAGGGGTGGGCTAGAGCATCTCGAATCGGTAGTGTAACACCCCACGTCCATTAATGTCACTCATAAGGGAATGCATTAACTTCCATGGAGGTTATAAGTGAATATAGAACAGAAAAATTACAACAAGACAGATAATAAGTAGTACTTGGAAATCTAAAACCTCATTTTATTGCAGCGGAAATTAAACATGTTTATTATATCATAAAAACCATAAATCAGAGTCAAGTACAATATCCATCTTGATCAAATAAAATACATAATCCCATTTCATAAATAGCCATAAAAAAAAGATAACAAGCTGGACTTTACTTCAACTGTCCAAGCTTTCCAAAGAGATGAAGCAATCCAATCAAACTCCACTAGAGCTGGGTCCAACCTGAGGACCTGGAGGGGGGAAAAGGATAGAAATAGAGGGGGTCAGACATAAAGTCTGGCGAGTATGATAATTCTAACAATACTATTATCAAAATAACTAGACTAAGGAATAAACCGGAAGACAAGTAAATGTCTATGAACTCTTAGGTGTGGAATGAGCAGATGAAGATAACGTGAAAGATAACGTTAAAGGCATACCTAATTACTAACGAATAATTACTATACTGCACCGCACGTTACTACACTACACCGCACCAGTCACCCTAAAGGTTGATCCCACTTTCTTCACACAGAAACTTTATAAATAGCTTTGCATACCCCTAGCTAACTACATAGGTACCATCTGCCCCTATCTCCACTAGGTGTACCCCACTACCCACTTTCGATCGGCTCCCTACTCGTAGATACCTGTGCTGGCCCACAGTGGGGTGTATCACTCCCCTAAAGTGGCAACCCGATACAACTTGAGAATGCACGGCTTATACCTACACGATGCAACAACGTCTTACCTACCAGCCCGGGTCCACACACGCATATGAAACCCGTTGGACTTGCGTTTCCACCGCTCCCCGTTTTGGCCTCTTACAGTCAAGCCCAGTATGCGTGTCCCGTCCTCGACTTGGGTCGAGCCCACAAAGATACGTTTGGGTTACTGGTTGAAATGGGCCCCCACAAGCCATCCACCTAAGCTTGTCACTAGTATATCCCACTTAACCCTCTTAGTCATGTTCATTTACATGTGTGTTTGGTTAAGTCTTACTAATCGTATTTCACATGCCACTAAGGGCACCCACTAGATTCCTCGTGCCACCCAAGGCACCTTCTTAACCCCCATGTCCCACTTTACATGTTTATCTGGTTAAGTATTTCTTAATTCATTCAGGCCATAACCTCATAAAGACCTCTCACATTAGACTGGCATTTATGGCAGCTGGATTTGCCGGGCGGGTCCGGGCAGTCTTACACCATAAAAGAGTCTAACCTCGTGTCTTTACAACTGTTATGCTTTAGTTTAGGCCTAGGACCTCTCACATTGGGCTGACATTTGTGACCACTGGATTTGTCGGGCGGGTCCGGGCAGGTTTACGTCACAAACGAGTCCAACCTCGTGTCCTAAGCATTGATTATCACTTATAATCTTTTACCCCGGTTTTAATAATTCCCTATCCAAATTATTAATTAAGTCCACTTTTATTGATGCCCATAATTGACTCAATTATGGTCATCCACTCATGGCATGCAAAATCATATCAATTGCACCCCCAACTTCTTATTATTAAATCCTTAATATTACCCCTACCCCACGTTTATACGTTCGCTTATTCAACGCATAATATAGGCTAGACTTGAATAGTCTAACACATAGTACAAAGATAAATTATCACAACATATAGACAATTAAAATAAATTTAATCATAATAGGGGTGAAACTTGCATAAACTACACATGTTAAGGATCAAAAGGTGTCAACTTGTTAAATGTCTCAATTTACATGATATGATCATAGCCCAAATCTATACATAAACTTGCATATGGGGTTTTTAGGCAACATAATGATGGTGTGAACTAGCATAGGATATCACATATGTCATAGCATAATTCTAGATGTCATAATAGATGTCATGGCATATGTTCATAACTTTTCTAATCAATCTAACTTGCATATGTGACTTGTCATATAGATCAACATAGCCCAAACATGATGATTTAATTAATATGAACTAACTAGCATAGATAGTAACATCATGGCTTTTTAACATGTATGATTCATCACAACTTAGCATAGAAACTTTCAACATACATAACATCATCATAGCATGATTTACAACATATAGGATATCATCACCACATAGCATAGGATTAATAACATACATGATAGCATAAGGTTTACAACAACATATATGACAATTCACATCATCTACTCATAATCCATTCATGACTTAACCTAATTAAAATGATAATAATCTTGTTAAGACTATCATACTCACAATTTAGAGAAGAAAAGAGTTTTGCTTTGCTTTAGAGTTGATTAGAATTAGAATTGAATTAGCTTTTCTTCCTTCTTAGTTGGCGGCGGCTCAACTGAGTTCCATGGCGGCGGTATGACGGTAGCTATTCTATTTTTCTTATGAATTAGGGTGAGAAACTACCTAGGTATTTATAGAGTTTGGATTTATTTTAGACCGTCAGATCAACACAGAACTAATCCCAGCCAACCAGATTAGGTCAAAAACCCTAATGGGTCATCACTCAGTCAAAAACAGACTTAGCCAAATCCCTAGCCGACTGACCAGGTCGACACCCAGGTCGACACTATAGTCGACCCGGGGGGGGAGGTCGACCTGGGGGGGAGGTCGACACTAGTGTCGACTCCCCAGTCGACCTGCTTGGGCGGGAATATTTCCCGCCCAGCCCACTTCTGCACTTTCAGTTTGAATTTTAAATTTCCTGCTAGCTGTTTTGAATTTTCTGAAACTTCCGATGGCCATAACTGCTTCATACGAAGTCCAATTCACGCAAACTCGGACTCTATTTCAACCAGAATTCCGAGACGAACACAATGGTGCAACTCGTTTCCCACAATTCTCACGTCTAAGATTAGTTATTCTTTAATTTGTGAATATTAATATTAATAGAATTACAGGGTGTTACATTCTCCCCTCCTTAAAGGATTTCGTCCCCGAAATCTTCAAGTTAAGAAGAATGTATATCCTAACATCCAATCGTCCATCTACTCAACCATCAAATACAGGCATCCATTGTCCTTATAGACTTCTAATGCTTTTATGTTTAAATGCACAGTGTGTTTATATGTCCATGTCTAATGCAAAAATCAGGCGGTCCACTGATTCAGTTGACCTCCTTAATGCAAACCATGGTAGTGCCATGCGTCCATTATGTATGCAAAAGTTCCCTAATGCTACATATTATCTCTATATGCGTGCACAATCATCATCTGAATGCAGCATGATAATACAATCGTCATACATCCATTTAACTAAATACAACCATTTATATGCAATATGCAGTATGAAGTGACTGAGCCGATCTAGTGCCTAATAGTGTGTGTATATGCGTCCACGAGCAACCACTAGCAAACACTTGCATCCACTTTGCATCCACCATACATAACATGTCTCAAACACATGTTTCAACCATAGGATTATCCTAACTAAAGGTCAAAGATACTAGCGAGAGGATATACTAAAGATAAGATAAGTACAAGCTAAGCGATAAAGGAGAAATTAAAAGACATACCCTCAAAAAAGAAAAGGGTATCGTGAACGCATCTTCTCTTCTGTCTCCCAAGTAGCGTTGCTCTCGTCATCTCCCCATTGTAATTTGACTAGTCTGACCTCTCGATTCCTCAACTTCTTGATCTTTGACCCAAGAATGCGCATAGGAGCTCGTCGAATCGTCGCATCACGCTCTATCTCCACCTCTCTAAGCAAGCTCGGCTCTACCACTTCCGCGGTCTCGTGCAAGCACTTCCTCAAATGTGACACATGGAATACATCGTGTACACCACTAAGTCTCTCAGGCAACTCCACTCTATACACCATCTGTCCAATCTTCTCCTTAATAGGAAACGGCCCTACGAACCTTGGTGCTAATTTCCCAATGGATCTAAAGCGAACAACGTTTCGTAATGGAGACACTTTGACAAAGACCATGTCCCCAACTTCAAACTCGAGATCTGTCCTCCTCTTATCCGCATAAGATTTTTGCCTATCTTGCGCTGCTTTCATCCTCCTTCGAATCAAATTGATCTTCTCCGAAGTCTCCCTAATCATATCGGGCCCAAGTAAGATCTTATCCGTAGATTCCCACCAACATGTAGGTGAACGACAAGGTCGTCCATAAAGAGCTTCGAAAGGTGCCATGCCAATGCTGGACTGAAAGCTGTTATTATATGCGAACTCCACCAATGGAAGATGCTCTTCCCACGTACCCCCAAAGTCTAGGATACATAGCCTTAATAGGTCCTCTAGAATACGATTCACCCTCTCGGTCTGGCCATCCGTCTGAGGATGATATGCGGTGCTCAAACATAACTGAGTCCCTATCGCCTCTTGCAAGCTTTTCCAAAATTCGCTAGTGAAAATAGGATCGTGGTCGCTCACTATGCTAGAAGGAACACCGTGCAAACGAACTATCTCTCGAACGTGTACAGAAGCTAACCATGGAGCAGTCCTCTTACTTTTCACGGGAATAAAATGGGCGCTCTTAGTAAGTCTATCTACTATAACCCAAATATCTGTATTACCCTTCCTTGATCTTGGTAATCCATCCACAAAATCCATCGAGACACTTTCCCACTTCCATAGTGGAACCTCCAATGGGTGAAGCAACCTACCGGGTTTCTTTTGCTCCGCTTTTACTTGTTGGCACACCAAGCATCTAGCGACATACTCGGCCATATCTTTCTTCATGCCGGCCCAAAAGTAAACTCTCTTCATGTCTTTGTACATCTTGTCCCCGCTGGGATGAATGGTCATCTTCGAACGATGTGCTTCGTCAAGAATAGTCTTCCTTAGGTCATCGTCTTTTGGTACACAAAGTCTACCGTCCCTACGTAACCAACCCTTATCATCTAGGGTATACCTACGGAGATGGCTTGATGACTCCCCTCCTTTGAGCTTTTCTACTAACTCAACCAACTGCGGGTCGTCTCGCTGTGCCTCGCCAATCCTTCCCAAAAGCGTAGGTCTGACCTCCAAGGATGCTAGCAAACCGGGTACGAAGTCAACAGAAGGTCTAAAATCAAACATAGAGACGAACTCTAAACTTCGCCGCTCAACAAACAAAGGACTTAAGGATAATCTTTTTCTACTTAAGGCATCGGCCACCACGTTACCCTTGCCAGGGGTATATGCTATCTCAAAGTCGTAGGATGCCAAGAACTCCATCCACCTTTGTTGCCTTAAGTTCAAGTCCTTCTGAGAGAATAAGTATTTAAAAGATTTGTGGTCAGTAAATAATTCGAATTTCTCGCCAAGAAGATAATGACGCCAAGACTTAAGCGCGAAAACAATAGTGGCCAACTCTAGGTCATGCGTGGGGTAATTCTTCTCATGCGCTCTCAACTGCCTTCCACCATAGGCTATTACCATGCCCTCTTGCATTAAGACTGCGCCTAGTCATGTCCCACAAGCGTCAGTATAAACAGTAAACGGCTTACTCCCGTCTAGCAATACTAAGACTGGGGCTGAAGTCAAAGCTCTCTTCAAACGTTGGAACGCATCATCACAATCTACGTTCCATGTGAAAACTAGGTTCTTCTTCGTCAAGCGTGTCAATGGAGCTGATATCTTTGTGAAGTCTTTGATAAACTTCCTATAGTAGCCAGCCAACCCCAAGAAACTTCTCACTTCGGTAGCATTTTTAGGAACCTTCAATCTTGGATGGCCACCACCTTCGCGGGATCTACAGCTATCCCTTCTTTAGAAACCACGTGCCCTGGGAATCGTACTTCCTTCCTCCAGAAGTGACACTTAGAAAATTTGGCTTTAAGATTATGTGCTCGTAGGGTCTCCAACACTTCCCTAAGATGTAGGGCATGCTCTTCTTCATCCTTAGAAAAGATCAGGATGTCGTCTACAAAGACTACCACGAATTTGTTAAGGTACTCCCTAAACACCCTACTCATCAAATCAACAAAATATGCTGGGGCATTTGTCAAACCGAAGGGCATCACTAGCCATTCATAGAAACCGTCCGGAGTCCTAAAGGCGGTCTTGTCAATGCTATCCTCAGCCACTCTCAATTGATGGAAACCAGTGGCCAAGTCCAACTACGAAAACACTGAAGCGCCAACTAACTGATCGAAGAGATCGTCAATCTTCGGCAGAGGGTGTCTGTTCTTCTTAGTAAGCTTATTAAGTTCTCTATAGTCCACTCAAAGTCTAAGGGACCCATCCGCCTTCGTGGCAAATACTACTGGAGCACCCCACTCCGATATACTTCGTCTTATGAACCCCTTCTCAAGCAACTCCTTCACTTGCTTATCGAGCTCCCTCCTTTCACGTGGAGCCATGTGGCGTACTGGCAAAGATACTGGTTTTGCATTATCCACAAGATATATTCGAAAATCTATCTCCCGCTTCGGAGGCAAGCCCTTCACCTCCTCAAACACATCCGAATACTCTCGGACCACTCTAACAGATCGTAGATTTTCCTTAGACGCGTCAAGCGATTCTAGATAACTTAGCATAACAGAATTTATGGGATTACAAAAGATTTTGAGAGTGTTGCCAAGGCGAGTCATGAGCCTAACTACTCTCCTTTCACAATCAAGAACGGCCCCATTTCTGGATAACCAATCCATTCCTAAAATTAGCCCATAGCCCATGAAGCCCAACACATAAGCATCACATCTATACTCAACGCTAATTATAGAAATTTTCAAATCCAAACACGTCATGGACAAATAAGCTGAGCCCCCAATTGGATTCGAAACAACTAAGGGATCCTCTACTAAACTGGAGTTTAAGTGCAGTGGTTCAACTAATGATGTAGAGATAAACGAATGCGATGCGCCCGAATCGAATAAGGTACGGACAGGATGATCAAACAGAAAAACTAAGCTTTCAACAGAAATGGTTCTACCTCGTTCTTGCAGCGGTGGGACCGCGAGAGCCTGAACTTGTCCCCTTGCCTGCCCTGGTGCCATAAGAGCCTGCACTTGTCCTCCCGAGGTAGCTCCTGCCCTCTGCCCCTTCTTTGGGCAGTCCTTCACTAGATGTCCCGCTTCGCCACAGTGGAAACAGCCAGTCTTCTTTTTCTTTCGGCAATCCTTGCTGAGATGGCCTGGTGTCCCACAGTTAAAACATTTCTTCTTTCCCTTGCCGTTATTATCTTTACCACCCTACTTGTTTTGTTGTTGTGGTTTCTTCTGATCCCCCTTCTTCTCGGGTGCCTTATCAGCTTTAGCGCTTTTCTCCTCATGCATGAGCGCCATTTCTACTAACTTCTCAAAGGTGGCCCCCATAGGGATGTGGGTCATAGCCAACCCTTGCAATGGTTCATTCAACCCATTAACGAACCTCAGAGCCTTCTTCTCCGGCGTGTTTACTAAGTCCAAGCCAAACCTTGCTAACTGATTAAATTTATTGACATATTCTTTCACTGATGAGCTTCCTTGCTTCAATGTCAAGAAACTTTCCATATATAGATTTTCTTCCGCCCTTGAGAGAAACTTCGCCTCGAACCTACGTCTGAAATCCTCCCAAGAATCAACAGGACGCTCCCCATTAGTGACCTCCCACCAAAACGAGGCCTCTCCCTTCATCAACCAAGCTGCTAATCGAACTCTCCTCCCTTCTTCTACTTCAAAGATTTCTAGCAATTCTTCCACCTCCTTAAGCCAATCTCTAGCTTCCACAAACGTTTCTGACCCTAGAAAAGGTTTCCCACCCATAGCCTTGAATTCCTTGCACGTCTTTGCAAAAGTATCTACGCGAGGAGGAGGAGGAGGAGGAACGGGTGCTACTGGTGGTGGAGGAACATTAGCTGGACCTGCAGCGGCCCTAGCCTCTAATAACCTCCTATACCATCCTGGTATCATTACACCGTCGGGTAGATTAAGATCTTCAGCCATGCTGAAACGAAAAAGGAAAGATTCAAAATGGAGAATTCGAAAGATAAAGATATGGCTTTTGGGGATTATGTTTTTCTAAAAAAAACTTTCCTCTTTAAATTACTCATTAAAACATGTTTTTGAAAGCACTTCTTCCAAAAATACTTTAGAAAAATAATTTTTCTAAAAAATTTATCTGTTCTGGTAACCTTAAGCTCTGATACCATGTGTAACACCCCACGTCCATTAATGTCACTCACAAGGGAATGCATTAACTTCCATGGAGGTTATAAGTGAATATAGAACAGAAAAATTACAACAAGACAGATAATAATTAGTACTTGGAAATCTAAAACCTCATTTTATTGCAGTGGAAATTAAACATGTTTATTATATCATAAAAACCATAAATCAGAGTCAAGTACAATATCCGTCTTGATCAAATAAAATACATAATCCCATTACATAAATAGCCATAAAAAAAAGATAACAAGTTGGACTTTACTTCAACGGTCCAAGCTTTCCAAAGAGATGAAGCAATCCAATCAAACTCCACTAGAGCTGGGTCCAACCTGAGGACCTGGAGGAGGGAAAAAGGATAGAAATAGAGGGGGTCAGACATAAAGTCTGGCGAGTATGATAATTCTAACAATACTATTATCAAAATAAATAAACTAAGGCATAAACCGGAAGACAAGTAAATGTCTATGAACTCTTAGGTGTGGAATGAGCAGATGAAGATAACGTGAAAGATAACGTTAAAGGCATACCTAATTACTAACGAATAATTACTATACTACACCGCACATTACTACACTGCACCGCACCAGTCACCCTAAAGGTTGATCCCACTTGCTTCACACAGAAACTTTATAGTGTACCCCTAGTTGACTACATAGGCACCGTCTGCCCCTATCTCCACTAGGTGTACCCCACTACCCACTTTCGATCGGCTCCCTACTCGTAGATACCCGTGCTGGCCCCACAGTGGGGTGTATCACTCCCCTAAAGTGGCAACCCGAAACAACTAGAGAATGCACGGCTTATACCTACACGATGCAACAACGTCTTACCTACCAGCCCGGGTCCACACACGCATATGAAACCCGTTGGACTTGCGTTGCCAACACTCCCCGTTTTGGCCTCTTATAGTCAAGCCCAGTATGCGTGTCCCATCCTCGACTTGGGTCGAGCCCACAAAGATACATTTGGGTTACTGGTTGAAATGGGCCCCCACAAGCCACCCACCTAAGCTTGTCACTAGTATATCCCACTTAACCCTCTTAGTCATGTTCATTTACATGTGTGTTTGGTTAAGTCTTACTAATCGTATTTCACATGCCACTAAGGGCACCCACTAGATTCCTCGTGCCACCCAAGGCACCTTCTTAACCCCCATGTCCCACTTTACATGTTTATCTGGTTAAGTATTTCTTAATTCATTCAGGCCATAACCTCATAAAGACCTCTCACATTAGACTGGCATTTATGGCAGCTGGATTTGCCGAGCGGGTCCGGGCAGTCTTACACCATAAAAGAGTCTAACCTCGTGTCTTTACAACTGTTATGCTTTAGTTTAGGCCTAGGACCTCTCACATTGGGCTGACATTTGTGACCACTGGATTTGTCGGGCGGGTCCGGGCAGGTTTACGTCACAAACGAGTCCAACCTCGTGTCCTAAGCATTGATTATCACTTATAATCTTTTACCCCGGTTTTAATAATTCCCTATCCAAATTATTAATTAAGTCCACTTTTATTGATGCCCATAATTGACTCAATTATGGTCATCCACTCATGGCATGCAAAATCATATCAATTGCACCCCCAACTTCTTATTATTAAATCCTTAATATTACCCCTACCCCACATTTATACGTTCTCTTATTCAACGCATAATATAGGCTAGACTTGAATAGTCTAACACATAGTACAAAGATAAATTATCACAACATATAGACAATTAAAATAAATCTAATCATAATAGGGGTGAAACTTGCATAAACTACACATGTTAAGGATCAAAAGGTGTCAACTTGTTAAATGTCTCAATTTACATGATATGATCATAGCCCAAATCTATACATAAACTTGCATATGGGGTTTTTAGGCAACATAATGATGGTGTGAACTAGCATAGGATATCACATATGTCATAGCATAATTCTATATGTCATAATAGATGTCATGGCATATGTTCATAACTTTTCTAATCAATCTAACTTGCATATGTGACTTGTCATATAGATCAACATAGCCCAGACATGATGATTTAATTAATATGAACTAACTAGCATAGATAGTAACATCATGGCTTTTTAACATGTATGATTCATCACAACTTAACATTGAAACTTTCAACATACATAACATCATCATAGCATGATTTACAACATATAGGATATCATCACCATATAGCATAGGATTAATAACATACATGATAGCATAAGGTTTACAACAACATATATGACAATTCACATCATCTACTCATAATCCATTCATGACTTAACCTAATTAAAATGATAATAATCTTGTTAAGACTATCATACTCACAATTTAGAGAAGAAAAGAGTTTTGCTTTGCTTTAGAGTTGATTAGAATTAGAATTGAATTAGATTTTCTTCCTTCTTAGTTGGAGGCGGCTCAACTGAGTTCCGTGGCGGCGGTATGACGGTAGCTATTCTATTTTTCTTATGAATTAGGGTGAGAAACTGCCTAGGTATTTATAGAGTTAGGATTTATTTTAGACCGTCAGATCAACACAGAACTAATCCCAGCCAACCAGATTAGGTCAAAAACCCTAATGGGTCATCACTCAGTCAAAAACAGACTCAGCCAAAACCATAGCCGACTGACCAGGTCGACACTATAGTCGACCTGGGGGGGGAGGTCGACATGGCAGTCGACCTGGGGGGGGAGGTCGACACTAGTGTCGACTCCCCAGTCGACCTGCCTGGGCGGGAATATTTCCCGCCCAGCCAACTTCTGCACTTTCAGTTTGAATTTTAAATTTCCTGCGAGCTGTTTTGAATTTTCTGAAACTTCCGATGGCCATAACTGCTTCATACGAAGTCCAATTCACGCAAACTCGGACTCTATTTCAACCAGAATTCCGAGACAAACACAATGGCGCAACCCGTTTCCCACAATTCTCACGTCTGAGATTAGTTATTCTTTAATTTGTGAATATTAATATTAATAGAATTACGGGGTGTTACAGGTAGAGGACTATCTTTTGCCTCGGTTCACAGATGGAAATCCAACTTCTAATACGTGACTTTGCGGTTTTGATTGTAGAACCTATATATGGCGACATAGTGGGATGGGGCACTTATTCCGTCTATGATTGATACTTATGATTTGAAGTTGTTTTATACACTATACAATTATAGTAATAATAAAACATGAACACATACCAAGCATTCTTGGCTATTATAAGGTAAAAACCCTATCCTCCGGCTTGCGTTGCATTGTGTGATGGGACCTGGGTCTTATAATAGCTTCATTGTTCTTTATTTAGCATTGCGCTGTTGTTTTATGCACTGGTATTCTTGGGAGGAAACCCGTTCCGTGTTATACGGCGTGGTCCCTTGATTTACCTAGGTTTAAAATAAAGATCAGTAGTTGTTTTAGTTCTCACACCAGTCACATGACTGACCTGGAGTTTATTGTTTTAACCTAAACTCTGAGTGCCCTTATTTTGACACGGGCAGCTAGATGTTTTGGTTTTGCAGATTTATATTCACAGGATCCTGATTTACAGCTGGAACGATACTCGGAAAGCTCTGTATCCGTTTATTACTTCTAGTTGTGTATTGTATTATTTTCCGCTGCTATGTAATGTATTGTAATCTATGATATTTTATAATGTGTAATATTGATTCATACTCTGTAAGTTCTTGTATTCTGGTGTAATTGTTGTAATAAACAATGAAATGTTCTTCTGTTTGCGTTCTGATCTGTCTTGTCCTCAAAGTATCTGGGCTTTCCTTACCGGGGAAGTTACGGGTCGCTTCAGCAATCTTAACACTAGAGGAGGTGAATGGTGTTTAATCAAATCTATGAATTTTATGAAATCTTTTTGGATATATTAAAAAATAATGCAAATCAAAGATATGAAACAATCACAGAATCAGATATAGACGCAATATAAGAGGTAAAAGCAGTAAAGAAAAGAACATGCTAGGATTTTGTACTGGTATGGAGTTACATTACATTCGTTCCACACAACTCCAGGTTGATGCGGATTTCTTTTCAAAAAATCTTCAAATTACAATCCTCGATTTTACAGGCCACGAGGTCCACACCACCTATTTCCGAGTATAGCGAGACTTAATTGATTTTCGGGGCTACAATCACACCCAATTTATTTCCAGACTAAAATCACACCGAGTTGATTTGAACGGGCTACAACCATACCTTTTCAGCATCAGTTTTGAAGAAAGACTTGATAGAACTCTTTGATTACAAATACTCCTAAAACTCTGAATAGCACTTGATTTTTTAAGAGAGAGTGGTAAAGAATCAAACTAGAAATGAATTGACTTAATTCTCTTTGAATTTTGATAGAGTTTGATTATAAGAACTTGAAATTTAAAAGTGTTAGTGAAGAGGGGAAACGAGAAGAAGAAGATAATGAAAATTAGTTAAAAAAATTGAATTTAGATGGGTATTTATAGTGTACCAACAGTTATATTCTTTAGGGAAAAGATTTTAAAAAAATAGACAATTCTTTTAATATTTGAAATTTGAAAATAACGGCCATCATGTCGGCATGGGGGGTAGGAGATGTCGACATTCCTTAGGAAATTTTGAAACTTAATTTTTGTAAACAATGTAAATGATGTGTAAATAATTCTAGGTAATTCTGAAGTTTAAATAAACTATTTCCCTATATATTGAAGTAGTACAATAGAGTAAGATTGTAAATTAAAAACTTATATTTGTAATCTATAAAAGTGATTTGAAACTTAATATAAAACTGTAAATATAAATATTAAAAAACTTTAAAACTTAATATATAAAACTATAGAAATGAATATAAGAAAATAATATTAAAACTTAAGTAAACACACAAAATTAAAACTAAAATATAAGTAAGAAAATCTAAAATATTTAAATTAGGAGTTATATTTTAAATTCAAGAAATAAATTTAAAAATTGAAGAATATATATATATAATTTAAACAGGATGTAATTTTGAAATCAAATTAAAAGGTTTAAAAATAATTTAAAATATTATAAGGCTAAAATGGTGAGAAAATTGGAATAAGAACTTAAGTGTTATTATAGAGTTTTTAACAAAAATTCTAGACTCTATTACTTATCCAGATTTCTTAAACTCTTGTTACTCATGAGTCTTTAATCTTAAACTCTTCTTCTTTGTGATCTTTAATTTGTATAATCTTCCATCTTGAACTCTTCTTTTTTGTAATCTTTTAATTGTACAGTCTTCAAATCAATACCTACATAAGATACCTGCATATACATCCTGCATATATTTCTTTATAATAGAGTTAGTATACAATTTATAATAATAATAATTAAAACAAAATTGTTGTCATCGAAACCATTACCATCATCGTCCCAGTCCCTAACAATCTCCCCCTTTTTGACGATGACAGCCTTTTTCTGTAAAATATACTTACTTGATATCTTGATATTTGAATTACTTCCCCTAACTTCAATAATTAACTACTAATTCCCCATTAACCTAAGCCCTATTTTATAATTCTCTCCCTTTATCATGACAAAAAATATATTTCTAGGTCTAACCTATAATGCTCCCCTTTAATCTAACACATGACTTAACGTATACTAAAAATGACTCTAATACCCCCCCCCTAAAACTATGGTATTGCTAATAATAGCATAAATGCATCACACATTATAAAGCAAGCAATATTCTGATTCAAGTACTTAGTGATTAATCAAGTAAATATTTAAGCAATCCAAACTAAACTATAATGTTGATATAATCAATCAAGTTTTCGCACAATTAATCATCTATTTACACACATAATCTATTCAAATTCAATTTAAATCAAACAACCAAATTCAAACATATCTTCTCCGAAGATCAGATCAGCCTTTGATGCTTCCCATTCTTCATTTTCTTTGATAAAAGTTCCTTTCGAATCATTGTTTTCTTCTTCTTTATTGAGTGCAGAGATCATCCAACAAACATTATTGAAATGCCTCCCTTAGTTTTTAATCATCTGCATTTGACTCAACTACAAGCGATGCTGATTACAGAGAATGATAGAGAGGATGTTTTTGAAATATTAAGAGTTTCTTTAAGATTTTCGCTTAAACCATATAATGAAGAACTCATGGAATTGATAGAACAAGAAGATAATGAATTAATACTAAGGAAAAATAAGTTTCTATGGAAGAAATAGGTATTTATAGGCATTGGAATTTGTTTTAAAATGAATGGACATAAGGTAGTTAAGTCAATTTTTGAATTCAAACAATTTAAAATTTTGGTAGTTATATATTGATATGGGGGTAGTACATGTCAACATGTCCCCTTTAAATTTTTTAAATTTTGAAATTTTTTTTGTGTTAGGTTTTAGTTTATATATTCTTGTTTTTATCACAATAATGCTAATTCTAGAGATGTTTTAAAGATAATTAACAGAAATATAAGAACTTCACTGATAATTTTAAACACTAATACATAGAAATGATACATAACATGGAATTGAAATACGATAGAAATAGAAACTACTACAACATGAAAATAAACTGCAATTTAGTGTAGGATGGTGTAGATGAAGATAATCCAAGCTTATGACTTACTTTTCTGAAAAATTTGTTCGCCTTTGTAGAGGTCTTTTCCATTTTCTTACTAAATGATCTCTTTAAAATCTATTAATTTCCCGCTATAATCTTTTGATTCTTAAGAATGATTTTATTAGATGGATTGGGGATACTAGCAGGATATTCTATATTTACTAGGGAAGTATTGCCATCTTCTTCCTCTTCTTCAACATCCATTTCTTATTCATTTTCTCGAACCAACCTCTCCTCTTTTTCAAAAAGCGTTTCTAAGGTTGAAACACTAGCAAGAACTTCATAAGAGATACGTTTCTAGAATTAAAGACCTTTTTGGAAACAAACTCTCTTCCTTTGAAATTTCATGATAAATATGAGTGTGGTAAATTACATGATAATTTGTATTTTCACCCATTGAAAAATCACTCGAAATTCATCCAATATCACTTGAGACCTATTAATGTATAATTTCTGTAAATAGCAAAAAGAGCTTTGCAAACTTTCATTATTGGGCTGTTGAAATTTCCCGAATGAGGTATGATGATGTGTTGAAGAAGTAGATTTACAATCCTTGCCTTTGATCGTTAATAACAATCTTTTATTTCAAATGTTCATTATTCTCAAAATATGGTGAAAGGTCTCCCGATCATGTTCATTAATTTTGAAATCCAAGAGATATATTCTCATGCTCTTACAACCAAAAATATTTCGTAACACTTCACAATCCAAAACTATTTAAGTGCCTCTTACACTACTCCAAATTTCATTCTTATTTCCTTCGTAAAATCCTCGGTTAAAATTAGCATAAAACATTTTTACAAGATTTGTATAACAAACATAATCAATTTTCCAAGAGTCAATTAAACTAAGAACGCCATTTTGATCAAAGAGAGTTTCTAGTTTATAAGATAAAAATCACTAAAAATAGCAAATTTTCCTGTATCGACTTTGCCAAACATTTACATAGTTGATGTAATCTTTGATAGCTTATGGATTGTTAAAAAGAAAGCCTTGGACAGCCTTAGACACCCTCATAGTGCTTGGAGTGCTTAAGTAAGCCATTATAAAGTTTTTATGAAGAGTATAAAATAACGAAATTAAGTTTAAATTTTGAAATATAGATGGAAAGAGATGATAAGAATAGAGAAATAAATAAAAAAATCTATAGACAATGTTCTCTAGTAAAGAGTCACCTTTTCATTTCATTGGAGTTGGTGAAAAGGTGGAGGGAAATTAAAAATTTTAAATTCAAATTCTGAATTTGGAAGTTACAAAAGGCACGTCGACATGTAGGGTAGGGCATGTCAACATGTGTTCTATTTTTCAAAGGACGTATGTATTTTCATTTATTATTATTATATATATTTATATCTTATATTTTTATTTATATAACTCCTGAGTTAATATTTAATATAATAATACTTTTATATTAATATTTTATTAAAATGATAATATTTTTCCATTTTGAAATTCAAATTTTAAATGTTGATTTTGAATTTAAAACTTAAGAAATTTCAAACAAGGCAAGCAAACAAACAACCATTCAAGCAAACTATTTCAACCAGATTAATATAAAAGCATACCTATTTTTAGATCCAATTTCTAATATCTTAGAAATCAAGAATAACTGTGAAACACAATTTTAATTGTTCGTTTCTTGTTCTTGTCACTGGAAGATGAATTAGAATTGTCTAGTATGACAATATATGCTCTTTTCCTCTTTGTTGACAAATTATTATTTGAAGGGTGATTTTGTTTCTCCGGATATGGACAATCTCTTTTCATGTAGCCTGGTTCATCGTAGTTGAAGCATCTGACGTTGTTTGGAATCTCATTTTTCTTCACAAAAATTTTATGCTCATTTGTAACAGCCCGCAAATCCATACTATCTGAGTTGACTAATAACACCACACGTCCAACCCAAATTGCATAGAAATACGAATCATTATTAGAAAGAAGTTAGAGGATGAGAAATAGAAAGAAAGAAAAGTTAGAATAGACAAAAAATAAAGAACACAAATCTCATAGTGGAACGAATAAAATATATTAAATAACATAACCTTTGAAATATAAATCAGTAATTGTATATACATACCATTATTAGAGCACAACATTTATTCCTGGAACAGTTATAAACACCTGTTTCCAGATACAACATAGTACACAGCGGAAATATGATAGTCTATAGCTAACTAGTGAAGCCTCCTACTTCCAGCTCTTCCAAGTGAATCTGTAAAATCCCGACTACTTAACTGCCCGTACAAATTTGGGCACCTAAGAGTTTAGGGGAAACAAACAAAATAAACTCTGGGTCAGTCATGGGACTGGTGTGAGTAAACTCCAACCATTTGTTTAACTTTCAAAGACCTTTTGAAAGACAGGATAATAGTAAGACCAGCCCACACATAAACATGGTTGGTTTTTACCTTACTATAACCCAAAACACTTTGATACGAAAATCTAGTGATATTATAATAATATCTACATCAAATAAATAGAATCTAGCAGAACGCTTGCATCTCACGCTCCATATATAATATAAAATCAAAAACCGTAGGGCGCTTATTGGAGATTGGATTACCAACATGACAAGGTATGGAATCACCTTCCGATAGTGTATCTCTAGAGAGGAATACACTGGGTTCAACAAGAACATCTTGCAACCTGACCCACACATGACCGACCACTCATTTCGCTTGAGTGTATCGAATGTATATCACCAACGGTTGGGATCAGCAACCGTTTCCTGAAAAGGGACAGCATCGATAGATTAAAGAAGTAAAAGGAATTTCGCTAGATAGGAGATTATACATCCGAATGGGAGCAACCCACATAGCCATGCTGCTTGCCCGATTTTTGTCATTCCCTGGTTGTTGAGGTCTGAGGCTACGATTTCTTATCATTCATTGATAGCACAATCATTTTGAATGCCACATTGTCAGATCTGTAAATCATTAATTGATTTGCACAAATATATTCTGGATATTATGCTAAGAGAATAAATTCTCCGCCACCATAAATATTTATATAGACAAACATATGTGATCATTGAAAATACTTTGTCAGACATTCGTCCATATACATTCGTTCTGGGATTGAACGAAACCGAATGCACCATTTCTATTAGTAGAAAAGATCCTTGCACTTTACTCCGTCTTCGATTATCTTCATATAATCTGATTCGGAACGCTACTGCCAATACGGGGTGGTTCTCGGATAATAATCCAACCAGTCTCTCCATATTGACAACGATATTGGTAAATACTTTGATAGTCGATTATTTAACTATCGAAGAAAATAAACAACATTCATCCATCAAACAAATCACTGGGCCTCTTAATTAATATTTCATTAAATAAATCACCCTTTCCATTTCCTTATCAATATTTGTTAAACAAATATTTTCGATAATCATCTTGGCCTCTTACGCTATTTGAAAAAAACATTTCCATCTATCGCCTTCTTTTATTTTATATACTTAGAAAATATATTCTATTTATAATTGGAAAATATTTCAATTACTTATCTCTTTCACGACCATTCATTTATTTCTATACTCAAGAAATATTTATTATTAATTTTCCAAATTTCCACTTACTTGAGTTAAAACGAATGTTGTATAAATCATCGTTACAACAACCCAAAATATTTCATTCAACTAAATTTCTTTAAACATTTATCTCCGAGACTGAATCCTCCTATTTATCGGTTAATAATTAAATCAATCAAGTTGGGGTATAATTACCTCTCAGACCCTGACTGAAATCATCATTAACTTCAAAACGTAAAAGACCACTTACTTCGAATAATCAACATCATAAAACGAATTATTCATTTTTAAACCCGTATACGTTTCGCTTTCTAATTTTACCAAATTTAATTGTAGATTTTCTTTTTGTTTATATTATTCTATTTTCGAGTTCGTTTCCTTATCAAATTCTATGTATATCGATACATTGATTTCTAACTATCAAAATTTCTTAAAAATATTCTAACTCCTTAAATTTCCGGAAAAATTCGCCATAACCTCCTTTGTACCGGCAAATAGTTCAAACCTCAACTCGCCTCTCTAGGTGTGAAACCCACGGGATTTGAAACCCCGACCTCCCGGAAAGCAACACCACGCACTAATTACGGGGATTGGGATCACGTTAAGGTCACTCACAAAGGGAATGCTTTAACTTCTGTGGAGCATTTTTAGTACAAGATGCAGAAAAATTACAAGACAGACAAATAAAGCAGTGGAAAATAAATAACCTTTATTGATTAAAATAGCTTGTACAAAGATTGTTTTACAACACCAATACTTATTACAACAAAGCATCTGTCTTGTTTAATATAACGAAGCACCAATTGACAATGATATACCCCAATAAAACATGAGCTAGCCATAGCAGTAGAAAATGGAGTTCAAAGCAATGCACCAAAGAATCTTCAAGCTCGGAAAGAGTAATGGCCCCAACATGAGATGAACTTTTCCCTCCTTGACTACCTGGGGGGAACGGAAGAAAAGAGACGAAAGCAAACTGGAACAGACATAAAGCCTGGTAAGCTCAGTGATTCTTAGCATTTAAATGAGGAAAAGGGTCATGACTTGAATAAACCAAATATAAGACTAAACCATAGTAGCAAGATAACATGGGATAAGCATGGGATATGGCAAGATAAACTGAATGTACTGATAAATTGGATATACCGGTAAACTGAATATACTGATAAACTGAATGCGCTTCTACTCCTTCTCTACTTCGCAACTACCCGGTTATATTGATTTCTATATCTCTACAGTACCTAACTAGTGTCCAAACTAGTGTTTCTTGACTAGCCTTGCCACGGGACTCGGGTTGCACATATAGAGGACATGTGCATCTAGACATCGATAACGATTCAGGACACATACGTGGGGAAAGTCGAGGAACATATACCGCTCTAGGTAGTGTGTCCTAGACTAGGGGGCATCGTTTAATAGGTAGCATAATCCCTAGTTGGACCTAGGTCGCGTAAACCCTGAATCCGAGAAGTGTTTAATAGGTAGCATAAACCCCAGTGGCCCTAGGTAGAATAAACCCTGGTTGAATCTAGGAAGCGCTCGATAGTAAACCCTAGATAAGATCTAGGTAATAAATGGAATCCCCATAATGGATGTACACCGGAAGGCAACCACAATTACGGGGATTGGGATCACGTCATCATATGATCATTTTATATAGATTACTAGTTTGGACACTAGTTAGGTAGTGCAGAGATATAGAAATTAGTATAACAAGGTAATTGCGAAGCAGAGGAGTAGAAGCGCATTCAGTTTATCAGTATATTCAGTTTATCAGTATATTCAGTTTACCGGTATATCCAGTTTATCAGTACATTCAGTTTATCTTGCCATATCCCATGCTTATCCCATGTTATCTTGTTACTATGGTTTAGTCTTATATTTAGTTTATTCATGTCATGGCCCTTTTCCTCGTTTAAATGCTAAGAATCACTGAGCTTACCAATCTTTATGTCTGACCTAGTTTGCTTTCGCCTCTTTTCTTCCGTTCCCCCTCCCCCCCCCCCCCCCCCCACCCCCAGGTAGCCAGGGAGGGAAAAGCTCAGCTCATTTTAGGGCCGTTACTCTTTCCGAGCTTGAAGATTCTTGGGCGCATTGCTTTGAACTCCATTTTCTACTGCTATGGCTGGCTCATGCTTTATTGGGGAATATCATTGTCAGTTGGTGCTTCTTTATATTAAACAAGACAGATGCTTTGTTTTAATAAGTATTGGTGTTGTAAAACAATCTTTGTACAAGCTGTTTTAATCAATAAAGGTTATTTATTTTCCGCTGCTTTATTTGTCTATCTTGTAATTTTTCTGCATCTTGTACTAAAAATGCTCCACAGAAGTTAAGGTGTTCCCTTTGTGATTGACCTTAACAGAGGTGGGGTGTTTCACTTGGTAAAATACTTATTACAACAAAGCATCTGTCATGTAATTTTTCTGCATCTTGTACTAAAAATGCTCCATAGAAGTTAAGGCATTCCCTTTGTGAGTGACCTTAACGGAGGTGGGGTGTTTCACTAGGCCCTTTTCCATTCAAAAAGAAATTCAAAAAGCCAAGTGGCTTGCTGATTCGACGCATAAAACCTCATATGGAATTTAAACATGTACCTTTTGGTCGGGCATTTCAATTTATATCTCTTTATATACTTCATTCCAAACCTACTTAACACGTATCCAAATTTTCCTATTTGGTTTCTACTCAATCCATTCGTCTTAACCCAATTCGCTAATTTATTTTCTAATTAGCTATTTTGCCTATTTCACTTCTTTGTTTGAACATAACATGTTCAAATAAAATATTTAACTTGCTTATAACTAAATTGAATTCCACTTTCAATTCTAGTTTCCTTTTCGATTTCGAATATAAATTTCCAAATCGAATTCACTTATTCAAAGCGCAATATCTATTCAAAATCTCATTAATTAATATTTAAATTAGTTAATTCTATTCAATAATTAAAAATCTGATTTCTGTTTCAAAAATCAATTTGTTACTCCACTTCAGTTCACATATATTTTACAACTCAAATCTGAAATTTTCTAAATAGAAATTTGGATTCTATTCGCTTAAAAATCCTTTTATAAAATTAAATAAACCATTATGGTTTTTAAATGGTTATGGCGTTGTTTTTCTGAAAATTTGATTTTGACATAACTCAAAATCTATCAGACAAAATCCATATTTTTCTCTTCCATTAGAAAACTATTACTCAACTGGTCCTGACGATTCTTGTTACAAAGAATTCCGACTTAAACTGAGTTCTATACACTCAATTGAAGTTCGAAATGCCAAATTACGAACTACCACGCTGCGGCGAGTTCGTTTTAATTACATATATATAAATGTTTTAAACTTCGTTTATATAAATTCTAACTTTATTCTAATATATTTTAATATATATTAAACTAATTTTTCCAATTCAACTTAATATTTTCAATTATCTATAATTATCGATTTTTCCTTACTTGGTAATAAATTTATTTATACTTCGATCTTCTATATTTAATTCCAATTCCTTTTATAAATAGATTATTTATAAAATTTGATATAATCGAATTACAATTATAACCCGTTGAATAGTTTCTCAATTCAGCTTATATTCCGAATTCCAAAAAATAATCAATCGTTTTGTTTTAAAAGACTTCCCAACTTACTTTTAAATTCCTATTTGAATTTAAATGGTTTAAATTACCCAAAAGATAATTTATTTCACCAAATTTATAACACAAATTATAAATTCAACTTTCTTGTTTCGTATATTTAAACAAGTTCCCTTTTCAAATTTCTATTTGAAACTCCATCCCTTTGATATTCCGAATTGCGGAATAAAAACCGTTGTTCCCTTTCTAATGATTTCAAATTCTATTTTTAAATTCATATTTGAATTTAAACATTCAAATTATCTCTTGATAATTAATTCATTATATTTATAAACCCCATTTTATAAATTTCCTTGTTTTATATTTAAACAAGTCTATTTCGAAATATATTTAAAACCAAAATCTTATTTTGGAAATTTCTATTTATAATAACTTATATATATATATATATGACACCCAATTTATTTTCATAATCAATTTAACTTCTATTTAAATAAATTCGAATTAATCGAATTCAAATCATAAATCCTTACGGTTTTATTTTAGTTCAATTTACATTCTGAACATCAGAATAAATTCCATCGTTTATTTCTTTAAAACGATTTCCCCATTCCTATTTTTAAATTTACATTTGAATTTAAATATTCAAATTATCCAATGATAATTTTTCCACTTTATATATAAACACCGTTTATAAGTCCATTTCAATTCCCTGATTTCCACTGAAAATCATTCCATTATAAACATCATTTATAAATTTACTTCAATTTCATGTATTATTTTATTTATCAAACATCATTTATAAATTTCAATACTTGTTTTATATATTCAAAACAAGTTAATATTTCTATTGCCCATTCGAAATTTAAATTCTATTTTTAAAATAGATTTCCCCTTTTAAGTTTCAAAATATCATTTTCATAAACCAACATTTTAGGTCCAGTGATATTTCAAACATTCAAAACACTCAATTATCAACCACAGGGTTTCAAACACATCATATATGACAATATATATGAAAACAAACAAAGAATAATATTTTTGAGGAATCAAGTTGGATCCCTCCAACCTGTTTTCCTGCATCTGCAGACGTTAGCCAACATGAATAATACCCATCCTGCTTCGAGGCAGGACATCGCGGTATAGAAGGTCATCCACTATCATAGCATGGGGCGTATAGGGTCATCCGCTAATGGTACTGCAGTCATCCGCTAATGGTACTGCGGGAACTATCCAAACAATCACCAATATATATATAATAGCCACAAACATCAATCCTAAATAACTAATATATATTAAATAATAGGCACAGAAATATTTAAATGCATGCAAACAACCAACCAACATTATATAAAAGTATATTAAATAAAATCTAGAGAGTGAGTTTACTCACCGTGATTTTAATTGCAATCCATTCCGATTCCAAATTTATTTTCCTTCTTGTTAACCTCAAAGCTATTATTCCAACTCGACTCGTCTTACGTAATTTGACCCTATAACAATTTTAAATTTCCTTTATTATATTTCATGATCAATATTCGTTAACTTTGGAGCTGCCAATTTGAATCTGAAGTAATCGGTTTCACTTGATTCTAACATTATATATAAAGTATATACGTTTGTATAAATTTTACATTTTAAATAAATCCTTGCTTGTTAAAAAAAAGAAATTTAAATGAATAAATTAATTTACCTTAATATATTGTAATAATCCATCCTAAATTTCCAGGTTCAAGGTAAATTTTTATTTTATTTTATGTAGCATTCATCAACGATATGGACTATATATAATGTTCAAAATTTTGGAAAGAACTAACTTATCCTTCACTAATTATTATTAAAAATTATTAATTTACAATGTAAATTTTTAAATTTTCAAAGATTAAATTTTTACCTTACAGCTTCATCTCTTTCTAGTCAATTATCGTGCCTACATTTCTTCCCAAACCAACTGTTAACAAATTTCGCTCACTGTTGATATCACCCATGTTCAAAACCTGACCTTAGCAGTACCCCTCTCCATCCCCAAACAATAGCAAATCATTGTTCCAAATCCAACACCCAATTGAATCATCAATACTAACATCACTGCCTTATAGTCTATTGCACCCACGATTTCCAGTTCACCGCCAAGCCTGCAGACTCATGCAGTCCTCTTCTGCCACTGCCTTAACAACATTGATCTCACCGAATCCACCCAGTCATTATCGTTCAACACCCCCCCCCCCCTCCCCGTCGAGCCCCAGTTCAACATCCAAACCTTATCAAAATTGAACCCTCAAACACCCAAGATCATTACCAGTATCAGCCGATTCTAGCTCAGCATTCATACATCGCACCACTCAAAGCCACTTCGAAAACATATGTGAGTGCTTCCTTACAACTCGCGAACCCTTCCTGAAGCCCTTCGATCGATTAGACCTCTCAACCCAACCCACCTAAGTAAAATCGCATCTTCACCCTTCCCTAAATACACAACTGTCGAACCAAAACAATTAACCCCAAGTCGCCACTTCGAAGACCATTCGAACCCTAGTTCATCACCGCCGACCCTAGTTCGCACTGTAAACCGCGAGCTCCTAATACGCGAGCGCCCTTACTCCGGTGACGGCTTCAGTTGAATTTGTGATTTCAAGAAGCGATTTCTATTTTACCCTCTTTTTTTTCTTTTTTTTCTTTTTTTTCTTTTTAATTTGAAGCTTTTCGATTTCAAAAGAGGGGAGAACGAGTTATATAACTCTAAGAAGGAGCCGAGGCAAATTTTTGATTTAGAGGAATGGAGCCATTTTTAATTTCCTTTTGATTGAATTTCATTTCGTTCGCAAGACAAGAGAAAAAGAAGAAGAAGATCATTATGTATATATAATCGATAACCCTTAGCACCCAAGTAATAGGCAGTAGGGTAGCTGTAGTATATAGGTGGCTTATATAATGTTTATTAATTTGATTTGATGTTGATCTTATCCGAATTTTATAATTAAATATCTTGGGGTCCCAAACTCTTTTGGAGGCGTAGCAACCAACGTTTCTAGGGATATACTGCTATTCTGAACACACTGGAATAGACTTCAAAGCCAAATTCGATTATACGGAGAAGATATCATTTTAAATTGATATAATATAAATTGAATTCAAAACAATTAATTCCTTGATAATATACTATTATCATTTATATTTTAAATAAAAATTATATTGACCATCTAAATTGTTTTTGATTCAATTTTTAACTTCGATCTCAATTGTATTTGATGTTACGATAATTTAATATATTCTATTTAAATCGAAATCGATTTTTAAATCGATAACTTAATATAAAAATTCATTTATATTATCAACTAAATATTTAAAACGATATTATATATATATAATTAATCGTCCAAAAATCTGGGTCGTTACATCATTCCTTCTGTAATTATTCATCTTTATGTATTTTAGACTTTTTTTAAATTCCTTGTCATCAATTCCATCTCTTCATCATCACTGATGTTTGAATTCGAACCTTCGGCAATTGCATTGAATGTTATGTTTTTTTCTTTTTGGACATCTTATTTTCTCTTCTTCCTTGCATATGAACTACAAATGACATTACATTTCCAATTAACTCTTCGATTTTCATGGTACTGATATCATTGGCTTCTTCAATTGCCGAAGCCTTTTGATCTCATTATGGAGTTAAGGAATTTAGGATTTTTCTGACTTAGTCTACTTCAGGGAATATCTTTCCTAATGTAATCAGTGAATGCACAATATCCTGAATCCTGCAGTATATATTAAGGATAGACTCATTTGGATTCATTATGAATAATTGAAACTGATTAGTTAACATGGATATCTTGGTCTGTTTAACTTTTCTTGTTTCTTAGTAAGTCACTTGCAAAGTCTTTCTAATTTCATATGCAGGCTTACAAATAGAAATTCTACTAAATTCACTTATATAAAGTGGAAAAAAATAAAAAAATTCATGGCTTTTGAATTATTTTGTGCAGTAGCTTTTTGCTCAACAGTCCATTGTGCAAAATTAGTTGTGGGTTCAACATACTCTATTTGGGTGATTTTACAAGTTTCTAATCTTATTTATTGTAAACATATTTTCATCCTACAAGCCCAATATGCATAATTACTACCATTAAACAGTGATGGTGTGATAGTTGACTGACCTTCTACAAATGAACTAGAATTATTAATGTTGACATTACTAGTGTTGGTTGCCATTTGAAACTTTTCAAAAATCATATTATGGAAATTTTGAAAACCAATTCTCTAATACCAATTGTTGGGAAACAAGGATCATGGATCTTAAGGTAATCTTAACACTATAGGGGGTGAATAGTGTTTAATGGAGTTTATGAATTTTATGGAATCTTTTTGAATATATCAGAAACAAATGCAAATCACAGATATGAAACAATCACAGAATCAGACAAGATGCAAAATAAAAAGTAAAAGCAGTAAAGAAATGAGCACACTGGAATTTTTATATTGGTTCGAAGTTACCCTAGATCCAGTCCCACACAACTCTGGGTTGATGTAGTTCCTGTTGTATTTCTAGTATACCAAAACATAGAAGTATCATCACACAAGTTTGTACCTTGAATTTCCACTACTCTAGAATTCAATATTAGCTAATGATAGCAATCAATATGCTGTAATTAATTTACAACAACTACGTTATACTATTTTAAGAAATAGCACAATGTAAAGAATGGAAAGATTATGAAATAATGTATATAAATATACAAAATAAAAATCTAACTGAATGATGTCCGAGGCTTGTCATAACAATTTCCTTAAGAATTTTATTTCAAAATTCTCCCAAGATACAACAAACGTATTCTGCATGAGATTGTAATGAGTATGTCACTCTATGATTATACATAAGAGTATTAGAGAAGAGAGAAGGAAGATCGGATTGGAATGAGTGAAAAAAGTGATCATGTTTCCTCCTTATTTATAGTTTATCCGCGTCCCTTCGAACGGTCGCATCTGTACCTCTTTATACAGTTGCATCTCTTCTGAACGGTCGCACTCGTACCTCTTTATACAGTCGCATTACTTTCGAACGGTTGTGCTTGTACCTCTTCGTACAGGCGCATCTCTTTCGGTGAAAGGAAGTATCTTTTCGCAAAGTGTCTTTTTGCTGAAATGTGACCGTTTGACGAAAGGAAGTGCCTTTTCATGAAGTGTCTTTTCGCGAAGTGTCTTTTCGATGAGATATGACCGTTGGGAAATATGATCGTTGATGAAAGAAAGTGTCTTTTCGCGAAGTGTCTTTTCGCGAAGTGAATTTTCGCGAAGTGTCTTTTCGTGAAGTGTCTTTTCGCGAAAAACCATGCTGCTAATAGTTACGTCCATTCAGTGAACAGTTGCACCCATTTGCTTGAATTATATGGGACAATAGACAAAGTATATTTCATTCAATACTTACGAGTTTCAACAATCCCCCACATGAATGATAATATTATTTTCCCCCATACAAAGAGAAATATCACAGAGTACATATGGAATAATACTTTATCGTGGATAAGTAGATATTTCACTTTGAACTTTCCTTAGTTAAAACTTGTCGGGTCTACTTGGCTAATCGGTGAATTATTTCATCTTGAACCGTCAGCCGTTATTGTATATCCAGATAATAAGCTTTACAAAGCATTGATTCCCTTCTCATCCAATCTCTTCGTTGTGTTCATTTTAGTCTTGAACACTTCTTGGTTCTGCGAGTGTTATAGAGAATTTAAGCCTTTAAAATTCTCATAGAGCCGACCCAGCTCACGCTAACATAGGTGATTGCAACCATTATGAGTATCCTACATATACCCCATTTGTTATTTTCAAGATATGGTCATCATTAAAAAACATAGTTTTAACCTTGTAATACTTCCATAGGCAAGCATTTATATGGTGCGCCATAGGAATGGAGTAGGACTATGTCCAAAAATGCATTATGTCTTGAGTTATTCATAACTGGTTTGCCTATTAATCCTATTCCGTGGGATCTACAGTCGCTAGGATAGGTTTTCGTATAAGATAAATCTTGTTGGTTTAGGGTTTTAAACCTATTCCCCTCGATGCGAAGTCAATTTTCTCTCTTGATAAAGCTTTAGTAAATGGATCCGCTAGGTTATCATTTGTTCTCACCTAATCTATGGAAATAGTTCCATTTGAGAGTAATTGCCTAACCATGTTATGGTGTCTACGAATATATCGTGACTTCCCATTATACACAAAGTTTTGTGCTCTGCTTAGCATTGCTTGGTTATCACAGTGTATGCATATGGCTGACACAGGTTTGGGCCAAAAAGGAATATCTTCTAAAAAATGACGAAGCCATTCTGCTTCTTTGCCTGCTTTATCTAACGCGATGAACTCTGATTCCATAGCGGATCGAGCTATGCATATCTGTTTAGTAGATTTCCATGACACTGCTGCCCCTGCTAGGGTAAATACATAACCACTAGTTGATTTTGATTCCTCTGAATCGGCAATCCAGTTTGCATCACTATATCCTTCTAAGACGGCAGGATATTTCCCACATTGTAAGGAATATTTTGTGGTATTTTTTAAATATCCAAGCACTCTCATTAGTGCTTTCCAGTGTTCTTCTTCTAGATTGCATGTATATCTGCTTAATCGACTTACTGCTGTAAGCTATATCTGGTCTTGTGCAATTCATAAGATACAATAGACATCCTATTACACGAGAATATTCCAGTTGCATTACACTCTCCTTAGTGTTCTTATGTAGTACTTCTGATGGAATAAAAGGTGTTTGTACTCCTTTAATTCCAAATTCTTGAAATCTTTCTATCACTTTATCTACATAGTATGACTGAGATAATTCAATTCCACTAGGTGTTCTTATCATCTTAATTCCCAAAATAACGTCTGCAACACCTAAATCTTTCATATCGAAATTGTTGATTAGCATCTTCTTTATGGTCTCTATAACTTTAATGTTAGGACCAAAGATTAGCATATCGTCCACATATAAATAAACCATCATGTATGATTGACCAATTGTTTATAATAAACACATTTATCACATTCGTTTATACGAAAACCATTTTTCATGATAACACTATCAAATTTTGCGTGCCATTGTTTTGGTTTTCGTCCGTATAATGATTTTACTAATATACAGACTTTGTTTTCGTTTCCTTTGGAAATGAAACCTTTTGGTTGCTCCATGTAGATTGTAATGAGTATTCTGCACGAGATTGTAATGAGTATGTCACTCTGTGTTTATATATATGAGTATTAGAGAAAAGAGAAGGAAGATCGGATTAGAATGAGGAAAGTGATCATGTTTCCTCCTTATTTTTAGTTTATCCGCACCCCTTCGAACGGTCGCACCCGTACCTCTTCGTACAGTCGCATCTCTTTTGAACGGTCGCACTCGTACCTCTTTGTATAGTCGCATTTCTTTCGAACGGTTGTGCTTGTATCTCTTCGTACAGACGCATCTCTTTGGTGAAATGAAGTGTCTTTTCGCTGAAATGTGACCGTTTGACGAAAGGAAGTGCCTTTTCACGAAGTGTCTTTTCGCTGAGATATGACCGTTGGTGAAAGGAAGTGCCTTTTCGCGAAGTGTTTTTTCGCAAAGTGTCTTTTCGCAAAGTGTCTTTTCACGAAGTGTCTTTTCGTGAAGTATCTTTTCGCGAAAAACCATGTTGCTAATAGTCACGTCCTTTCACTGAACAGTTGCACCCGTTTGATTAAATTATGTGGGGACAATGGACAAAGTATGTTCCATTCAATACTTACGAATTTCAACAGTTCCTTTTCAATTAATCTTCAAATTACAATCCTCGATTTCACAGGCCACGATGTCCACCCAACCTGTTTTCGAGTACAGTCAAACTCAATTGATTTTCTAGGCAACAATCACACCCAATTGATTTTCGGGTACAACCAAGGGGTGTTAATTCGACCTGACCCGATAGACCCGGACCCGACAGGTCTCGGATTTTGTCGGGTCTAAATTATACAAATTCAAAAACCAGATCCGACCTGATTCGGACTTCGGTTCGGGTTAGTTCGGGTTTGGGAGGGTAGTAACACTAAAATAACATATATTTCCATGCTTTTCGGCCGGGTCTTTCGGGTTGGGTCGGGTTTTATCAAGTTTTTATTGTATTTCTCATTACCTAGACCTGACCTGAAACCCATCGGGTTCGGTTTAAGTTCCCGTATTTTCGAGTTGGTTTCATTCAGGTTTACGATTCACAGTTTCAATTGCCAGCCCTATGACATTCACATCTAGTTGATTTGAATGGGCTGCAACCACAGTTTTTCATTATCGATTCTGAAGAAAGACTCGATGGAACATTGGTCTTAAGATCTTTGATAATAACACTTATAACTATGAATAGAACTTGATTCTTTAAGGAAGAATGGTAGAGAATTAAACTAGAAATGATTTGGTTTAATTCTCTATGAATTTCGATAGACTTTGATTATAAGAACTTAAAATTTAAGAGTTTAATGGAGAAAAAGATAATGAAAATTAGTTAAAAAAATTAAATTTATATGGGTATTTATATTGTACCAACAGTCATATCCTTTCAGGAAAAGATTTTAACAAATACACATCTTTTAAAATTTGAAAATAACAGCTACCATATCGATATAAGGGGTAGGGGATGTCGACATGCCTTAGCAGATTTTGAAATTTAAGTTTCTTAAAACAATGTAAATGATATGTAAATAATTCAAGGTAATTCTAGAGTTTAATAAACTATTTTCTTACAATTAAAGTAGTACAATAGAGTAAGAATATTAATTGAAAACTTGTATTCATAATCTATAAAAGTGATATAAAATTTAATATAAAACTATAAATATAAATATTAAAAAACTTTAAAACTTAATATATAAAACTATAGACAAGAATTCATACATATTAAAACACGTTTAAGTAATCGGTGTGCCTCGTTAATGGCAGTCGGTAATCCAACTCTCATTTCTTACTCAACTGGAAAACATGCCTCGTCGTTCCTCCTCATCTTCCAACAATCCAAGCCCGAACTCCCATATGAGATATGGCTGATCATTTAACTCAAAACCAACAAACTCCATATCTCGTCCTTCGTGTGGTCCGCAGATTGACAATCTCGCAGTGAAGTTTAATGAAAAATACGAGGTCGAGCGAGTTTCTGTACTGCCTGGTGGCCTTGTGCCTCCTGATTTAGCAGCTTCTGACACGTCAAGGTTGCAGATTAATCCTATGCTTAATTTGGGTATTTCTGAAATAAATGTGTCTCGAGATGAATCATCTCATGTGTTGGCTGATGTTGAATGAGTTGAAGATGTGTGTAATGACCACTTTTTACCTCCATTACTTTAAAGGAGAGGGCACATTGTTTACACGCAATTTGATGGAGCAATGGACTGTTGTGCAAGCTTCAGAATATTGTGCAGGCTTCAGAATAAAGTTCACGTGCACACATATGCATAGCAGTTTATTAAGTACCGTTACCCCTAGTGGTTTGATCCAAACAAATGTACTAAGTGGGTGTTTATGGACTTAAACTAGCCATTATGTAATCTTCTATATAAAGGCAGTCTTACATGTAAAGTTCATTATGCGAATTGAACAAAAAAATATCCTCTGTTACCTTTAATTTTCTACTCTATATTTCTCTATCTAATTTCTTTATCCAAACCCTAAATCCCGAATTCTATTTCCCTCTCAATCTCCCTTCTTTCTCTGAATTTCTCACCCATGTTCACTTCTGATCAATTTATCTCCCTTCTTTTACTGATCTACTATCTCAGTTTTCCTCTTTCTCCTTTAAATCCTTTTGCAACTCTTACCGTCATTTCGTCAAACATCTTCCTGTTAACGTCGAACACCTTGTTATGGCCAATTCTGGTGAGAGTCGTAACAATGTGTTGGAAAGCCATGGTAATGATGGCATTGCAGATTCCCAAATTGAGAAACAATGCATGCAAAGTGTTCGTCCCATTGCCTGTGCCAAACTTGGACAAGTCTCTTTGGAACAAATGTTGCAGTCCCACCTACTGGGACTCCCTATGTGCATCCGCACTGGACTTCTTTATTTCCAACCTGTCTAAGGCTGCAGTCCTTACGACCCACAAGTTTCTTTTAAAACAAAGCTAGTGAATAGTCATAGTGTTATGTTGGATGTAGTACATCGTGTAGGAGAGAACTACTGGACCGGTCACTTAGTCGGATTCTTCCTTGACTCTTCCCCCTCTTATCTAGTGGTCCGTGAACAATGTAACTGTTACTAGAGATTGAGAGGTAAGCAACATGTCTAGTTCTTTGATTCTATGTTCTATCTTAAATTCTTGCAATCTGAATGACAAAGTGAGTGTCCTTAAGAGGGATCCTCTTATTATTGAAGGGAAACCATTCATAATAACGCCATGGAGTGTGACGGTTCGTAAGGCTAAAGAACAAATCCAATCCATCCCGGTTTGGACCACCTTAACCAACATACCATCGACACTACAACCTTTAATTAGCTTGAATTGGTTGGCTAGCCTGATCGGCAAGCTTCATTGCTTTGATTCAAATACAATGGTTGGGAAGAGTCTCAAGTACGCTATAGCATTTGTTGAAATATCTCCAATAGAGCCTCTTCCTAGTAAGCTCTAAGTAACTTTAGTAGAAGGTTTCGACGTTAATATTGATGTTCAATATAGTTGGTGTCTGGATATATGTTCTCAATGCTAGTGTTTTCGTCATACTATTGATTCATGCTCTGCCGTTGTGGTCTCTGCTGTCAAGTTTCCACTATGTAAGTCGAACTTGAAATGGGTCCCGATAACCATGATTTCACCTAATCCCCTACGACAACTGATCTCGACCCCAGGTTGAAGATACTATTGTGGACCCTCCCTCTGACAATTCTGGCCTTGAGGAGGTTTTCTGTTGGAGCCCTGAGGAACTTACTTGGATTCATGCTAGTTTGAAATGAGATTCTGTCCGAGTACTGATAGTTACCATTTGTAAGTGGGTGATACCGGTGAAGTTAGAAAATTAGTGTACCATGTTGACGAGGAAGATCTTCTATTGGCTAATGTGGGAGAAGATGGTATTAGCAATGTAAAGCTATTGAATGACACATCTTGGGTAGACGTTTCCTTTACTCCAAATAATCGCCTCACTATGTATTGAACCTTGCTTCTCTTTTTTCTGAGTATAAGCATGTGATTCCACCGAGTGGTGATGTTGGGGATTAGCTTCATTATACGTACTATGTAGTCTTGGCTAATTACCGAGCTTATGTTTTTCATTGTTATACTTGCACATTGTCCTGGCACTTCAAACAATGTTAGCAGGTAGGCAATCTGTCAATCTATTGTCTCTCATGTGCTCGTTATTCATTGTAATGAAAAGTATTATGGATAACTTTAAAAATTGGTCGGCTATGCCAAAAAAAATATTAAAACTTAAGCAAACGCATATAATTAAAACTAAAATATAAGTAAGAAAATCGAAAATGTTTAAATTAGGAGTTAGATTTAAAATTCCAGAAATAAAATTAAATATTAAAAGATATATATATTAAACAGGAAGTAATTTTAAATCAATTTAAAAGTTTAAGAATATTAAAGATATTATAAGGCTAAAATTGAAATAAGAATTTAAATGCTATTACGGAGTTTTAACAAAAATTCTAGAATCTATTAGTTATTCTGATTTCTTGAACTATTGTTACTCATGAGTCTCCAACATTGAACTCTTATTCTCTGTAATCTTGAATCTTTAAACTGTACAGTCTTCAAATAAATACCTGCATAAGTTACGTGCATGTACGTCCTGCATATATTTCTTTGTAATAGAGGTAGTATATATTTTATAATAATAGTCAAAACAATGTCAATGTCATCAAAATTAGTATTATCATCATCTCTGTCCCTAACAGTTAGGTGAACAACTCTTATACTTTGCAAAAAAAAAAAAAAAAAAAAAAAAAAAAAAAAAAAAAAAAAAAAAATCTTATATAAGTAAGACAGACCATATCAGTGAAAACATGATCTAGTGGAGAAAGTCTGAAAACTTGGAGATATATAGATATGAGGAAGCATGTTTATAGCGACGAAAAATTATGGTTGATACCAACCATAGTGTGTTTGATACCGACATGATTTTGTTTGTAGTATTTACTCATTCTTTCTTCTCATTTGCATGGATATGTGTTCTTAACTAGTCTTTAATGATTCAAAATCTATAATGAATGATTTTGACTGAAAATTCAAGCGATATCCCATTGAGAAAATGAATTTTACACTGGTTATCCCAAATCTTGAATGGTATTCTCACCTAAATATATAACTTCATCACAGATTATTGTTAGACTCAAAATTGCATTGATTAGTAAATTTAAACCATTTTAAAAATTTTACTCATGCAAAATTGCTAGTAATAAAATTAACATGAACATATATAGTGATTTAAGGAAAAAACCGCTATGCAAATTTGTGTATTCTTGTTATTCCGTTTCAATTTTGATATACTTCAATTCTGGATCAATTTGTGGTGTTGTGTCGCATTTTAACCTAATAAAATTTATGACTATAGTATCTAGTTACGAAATATCTTTAAATCATGAAAATAATACATGGTTTGAATATCTTGGAGAACATCAAATGAATAATAAATAGCAAATAGATAAGTGCATGTCTTCGTTGTACAAGTGCACCTCAGGAATTTATCATGACTCATTTTTATCTACTTATCAAAATAAAACAAAAAGGAGAAAAAGATAATGGGTTAGAATATGTTTAGTGAGCGAAATACATCAAGTACGTGTATAGTACTAATAAGCTAGTAAAAGAGGAATTATGCTCAAATATCATACTTCAGCATATGTCACCTATCCCCCAACAAGTCAAAAAAGTATCGTACAATATTATAATGACTATAAAGGGTTGGGTTTCCCCTAAATCTATCATATGTTTACTGTTAAGCTAAAAGATTGGACTTGCATGCTTAAAAGTTGGACATGTTTGGCCGTGTAGTCCCAACTTGTCACCTAAATAAATGTGTACGATTATGTAACGTCCCACATTCTATGGCCTAAAAATAAGTGATATAGTGTTATAGTCATCAATAATATTTTCCTCTAGTGATAAAAATGAGATTAATTATTAGTGTCATTAACATCATAAACACAAGAATATGAAAATTTCTCATATTTCCTTAATTTAAATTTTCATATTCAATTACATAGTCCCATAACACTTTTAGGTTCAGATAAAATATAGTAGTTGCAAAATATTCCAAGAGCAACGTATGAAGATTTTTCCTTGGTTAATTGGATTTTACTACTAGTTGGATTTGAGTTTTTCACCACTATGCTATTTCTCCAAGTTTCAGAATCCAGATCCACTAATAATTATAAGACATTATTTTCGCAATGGCACCACATTGTTTGAGAGATTTCACTTCTGATTTCATTTAAATGGAAAGATAAGATAGAGTAAATTTCAGCGTTGGCAAAAGAAGATGCATCTTATATTGGGTGGGCAAAAAGCGGTGTATGTTCTTACAATGCTAAAGCCAAGAGTAATGGAAAACGAAACCATTGCACAAGCACGGTTAATGTTATTACATATGCAAAAGAAACATATACAATGCAATGACAGATACACTATTTGATATGTACCACAACAAACAGAGAACAAAACAAGTAAAAAAATACCACTAAAATTTTCAAATATAAAATGGCTAATGATAGCCCAGTAGTAGATGATATTATGCATATCCTAAACCAGTTTACGTAGAATAATATGAATATGGATAAGGAGATAAAATTCTCAACCATTATAGACAGACTTCCACCATTTTGAAAGATCAAAGAAAAATCCCTAAATACAAGAAGGAGGAAATGAGTTTGTATAGTCTTGAACAATATTTGCTAGTGAAGTAACAACTTAAGCAGAAGTAGATCACTAAACCAATAGTGTTTTCATTTAAAATCCACGTAGTAGAGGAGAAAGAGGGAAATAAAACCTCTAATAGCTCTTTTAACCAAAAGAGGAATTTACAGCATAAGAAAAACTTCAGACGTAAGAGGCAATAAAAGTGAGTGGGTGCTACAATTCTGGAAAACCCGACCACTTTAAAATAGAGTGTCATTTCCTTTAAAAGAAAGCTCAATTGAAAAGAAAAAAAGACAATTTTGCGGTCTCAATCTCTGAAATCCGAATTGGGACTATTATTCTTAGTGGATGAACTCTGTTGCTACTAAATGTGTAGGCAATGATAAGAGCCTACTCAAAAAGATTGAACCGCTAAAAGATGAAACTTACCTCTATATGGGAAACTCGGCTAAAGAAGCGATCAAGGAAAATGCTGATAATAGAACTTGAGCTCACATGCAGGAAGATTCTAAAATTAAGTAACGTATATTATGGACTTAATGTTAGGAATATCTTATTTATGGTAGTTTGTTAAATAAGTTTGACTTCAGATAAGTCTTTGAGTCAGGTAAGTTTGTACTGACCAAAGGCTGGGTGTTTGTCGAAAAATGATACATGTGTGATGGAATGTTCAAACTTAATATTAATAAAAAGATTGATTCTGCTTATTTTGTTGACTAGTTTTCTTATAGAAAAATAGATTAGGATATGTTAATGCTAAAAGTACAGATAATATGATTTCATTAATCTTGGTCCCTAAATGTGATATGAAGTGAAATGAAAACTATAGGATTATGCTCTTTAACTAAATAACCAAAAAACCATTTCCATCCAAATCTATTGGTATCAATAATCTACTATGATTCATCCATAATGATGTTTATGATATGCATAGTACCCTTACTAAAGGATGAAAGAAATTTTTGTCACATTTATAGAAGACTATTCAAAGTTTTATTATTTCTATTTAACGCATGCTACAGTTGAAGTATTGAGTTCATTCATTACCTATAAAATGAAAGTAGAAAATGAGTGTAATGCTAAATTAAGACTTTATGATATGATATGAGAAGTGAATACCATTTCCCAGCATATTGTGAATATATAGGATTTATATGTGCAACATTTATAGCTTAAACTCCATAACAATATGAAGTAGAAGAACATAAAAATATGACCTTTATTGAAGTGGTTAATGTAATTCTAATTTAACATTAGTTTCTTGGGTGATGCACTACTTACTGCATGTTACATCTTGAATAAAATACCTCGTAACAAAACCAAAGATACACCATATGAATTTTTGTAGAAATGCAAACAAAAAGTTAATTTTTACCGAGTTTGGGGCTGTAGAGCCATTGTTTGATTACCTAAACTAAAATTTGGAAATTAGGACGAAAGGGCATTGACTGTATTTTCCTGGGATATGCTCTGCATAGCATGGGTATCCTAATAATTTGATTGAGGTAAACAACATAATAGAATCCTGAGGTGCAGTATTTTATGAAAACATATTCACATCTATTCCATTCAATTCATCTATTCGTGAAAGGTGTGGAGGTTAATACACATGTTACTGAAATTGCGGAGGTTATTGAATCTATTTGTGAAGTTGAGAATAATGATGAAAATGGTAAAATTCTTAGGAGAAGTAAGCAAATAAGGCCTGAAAAGTCACTTGGACTAGATTTTATCATCTATTTGGTTAAAGGATCAAGAGATGTTATTAGACATCAAGCCATAATTTCTACAAGCCACAGATTATGATCCTTCAACATACACTAAGGCTATCAAATCTTGGGATTCAGCATTTTGGTAAGAAGCTATAAATGATGGATTTGATTTCATTATGGGAAATCAAACACGAAAACTAATAGACTTACCTCCTGGTTATAAACGAACAAGGTGTAAGTGTAAACTTAAGAAGAAATTAAGGGAAGATGACTTAATAGAAAATTTTAAGGTTGAATTAGTTGCTAAGGGATTTACCCAAAAGGAAGGAATGTATTATTTTGATGTCAATGCACCTGAAGATATAATTTCAACAACTAGGACATAAATTGCATTAACATCTATTTATAAATTTTAAATTCACCAAATGGATATCAAAACTGCATTCTTGAATAGAGAACTTGATAAAGATGTGTGTGTGTGTGTGTGTGTGTGTGTGTGTGTGTGTGTGTGTGTTTATCTTAGCCAGTAGGTTTTGTGATGCATGGACAAGAACATAAAATATATAAACTTATTAAATCATTTTACGGTCTTAAACAAGCATCAGAACAGTGGCATCAGAAATTTGATAAAACAATAATACCAAATGGATTTAGGGTTTACGAATCAAAAAATGTGTCTGCAGTAGATTTCATGCTAGTAAAAGTGTTATTATATGGCTTTATGTTGATGTGTTAATATTTGGGACCGATACCTCAAGTATTGAAGAAACAAGAGATTTCTGTCTTTATGTTTTGAGATGAAGGATACAGGGGAAGCTGAAGTGATTCTAGAAATACGAATCATAGAAATAGTAAAAGGATTGACCATTATCCAATCTAATTACGTTGAGAAGATTCTAAAAATGTTAATCAATTTGATCGCAAACTTGCGAGCACTCATTTGACGTAAATATGGAGTTATATTATAATACTGATAGAGCAAAAAATTAAATTGCTAAAACTATTGGTAGTCATATGTATCATATGACATGCACAAGATTGGATATTACCTACGCTATTGACAAAATGAGTAGATATACTAGTTACTCTAGTCATATTCACTGGCAAGTTGTACAAAGAATATTAGAATATTTAAAAGAAACCAAGGAGTTGTATAGTTGGTATCCAAGTGTAATAGAAGGATATGCAGATGCCAGTTGGAACATTGGAAGAGAGGGTAATAATAAATCAACAAGTTAATGGATATTCACTCTTGTTGGGGCAGCAATATCCTAAACCTTAAAGAAACAATCATGTATTGCAAATTCTATCATTGTTGCTTAATTTATAGTACTAGCCTCTTATTGTAAAGAAGTTGAATGGCTAAGAAATCTATTGCTAGACATTCCTATATAGTCAAAATCGATGTTTTCGATATTTGTGCATTGTGATAGCAAAACAACATTATCAAGAGCATGTAGCTATGTATATAACAACAAATCTAGGCAAACTGGCCCAGCAAGGTGTGTTGAGGCAAATGCTTGCTGATGGGGTAGTTACAACAGATTTTATGGGATCATGCCAAAATTTGGATGACCCGTTTACTAAAGGACTTGCAATGGATTTGGTGTTGAAAACATAAAAAGAAATGGATTCAAAGCCAATTTAAAATCATCCATAATGGAAACTCAATTCAACGTAATGAAATTCATTATCTTGAGTTCAATGAGCAAAAGTACATTATACGTTGTGATTTGAAGCACTATAATATTCATTTGAGCAATTGATATTATTTCATTCTAAGAAGAGCACTTGGTACCTATAATGATATGACGGAGATTGTGCTACATAGTACTTAATAGGTTTAGACAGAAGTTCTGTTGAAGTATATAATCATAGATCACTTGAAATAAGCTTATTTATATGAATGTGAAGGTGGTGTGGCCTTCCACGAGACTATGACTAAAAGTCTTCAAAGGCAGTTTATGAAATCAAAATAAGACACAAGGTCAATCCATGCGTCGACTAATGAACAATCTAAAGAAAAGAAAACAATTATGTGAAATACATCTAGTACATCGTATATCATTGATTAGATGCTTAGCCAACTATTTCATCTTGGCGTACTTTGGTAGCTTGTCACTATGTATAAATTCAAATCCACAAGACATCTATACTTATACATTGGTTTTCTTCAATAAATGACGAGAAATTGTATTAATATTCGGTGGAGAATTGTTAGGTAAAATTTTATAGTGTGTGAGAGCTTTGCTTCAAACGAGAATAAGAGAAAGAAAAGGAGAAGTAGAATGTGCCCTACATCTTAAAATAATGTGAACTATATTTACTTAAATGTATTATTTTCATGGAAAGAACTGGATTCTTTAGATATCCAAAAGTTTTTTTTGTTGTAAGGAGAGAGATTTTGCATGACCAGACATACATGCACGCCGCCGGCGTAGCCATCTAACCGAACTGGGTAGGGTTTGGATCGAAAAAGATATTTCTGGACAGAACCATTACTGTCAAAACAGACCAGATTTGAACCCATTATCAAACATAAATTTTGAAATTGAATATGCGAAAATATCGAGAGGTATGACTATTGGAAACAGTGGAAAATGGACATTTGAAATTTCAAACAAACAGGCACATACATAGGAAAAGATATGTCGCTTGGAGAAGATGCGACTATTTCCTTACATTTATAAGTAGCAACACCTTGGAACAATTACAAACATATTAGTTCATTCATCTTCTTCTTTACGATTTTGCAACCGGAAACTGTTACAAAATCTAAATTCAAAACATCTAAAAGCGTTGCAGTTTCTAAATTCAAAGAACTTAGAAAAGCATTGCAAATCAATATCTGATTATTTTCTTCTCCTCTCATTTCTTTCATAAGTATATCGGTTTTGTAATACTACAGATCACAAAATTCGATACTCTTGCCACTGCAGTGAACTCGGAAGATAGGTTGCCATACTAACACCTCGATTTCATTGTACCTTGTGAGATGATTTATGCTAACTTACAACACTTGTTTAAAGCATCTCCAATGTGTCTTGCATGTAAAGTCTTGTAGATCCTATGTGTCATGCCTTCTTTCACAATGTTAATCTAGTTGACAATGTCAACTTAAAGTTCATCTCCAATCCAAAAATTTAGTCAATAACTTGTTATAACTGCTCAAGCTAAAATTTCCCGTAAGTCTCACGTTTAATAAACAAAGAAGAAAATTATTCATCATGGTTGCAGACTACACATCCATGAAGGAGGAGACTTTCGTTGTTCAAATAATATCAACATTACAGAAGAAACTGATGGGTGGAAAGGAAATATTTTTCCCGGATATAATGAGGGATCTGATCACATGATCTAAATATGCATCTTAATATTTTCATTTAAGGATGAGTGGAACCGCCTGAGGTAAAAAAAAAAAAAAAAAAAAAAAAAAAAAAAAAAAAAAAAAAAAAAAAAATCTCATACATACAAAACGCATAAGTAAAAAAATTAAAAAAAAAACTGATGTAGAAACACACATCTACAACCGTATCACACTAGTTTGTTTCGTTAAAACAGCATAAAAAATTACAAAGCAATTACCATAATATTGTATACATCCTTTCATTGCCTTATTTGTAAAATATAAATGTCTGCAAAAGAAAAGCACTTTTTTTTAATAATCGAAACAAAACTGCAAAGCCTAAAAGCGAAGAACACGAGGTTAAGCATCCATGATACCTGGCTTTAACAAATTGTTGAGACTCCTTTTTTAAATCAGCCGATAGATATTGCTTTCAATTTATGATTTAGTCTTCTACTGGAAAAGGAAAGGTTTGGATCTAGAGAATATTTTATGATTAGAAGGGAGAAGAGAATGGGTATGCAGCCGAGAGAAGAGAAAGGAAAAAGTTAACAGAACGATGATGTGGCATGTTTGAAAATGTGAAGTTGAATGTCCAGGAATAGACATTTTATTTTTTATTTGACATTTTCATATTTAACTTTTTGTTCACAAGCCCAGTGGAGAAAGATTATTAATTAATTTTGTGAACTGATGATGTAGCTTTCACAATTTAAACGAATTTTGCTTGCATTGGAGATGCTCTTATTTGATTAAACGAGTAGTGAGAACAAATAACATCTTACGAAAAACATCATTGATATGCCTTAGAACGATCTCTACAGATTTGAGTTTTCACCACCATGCTATTTCTTAACATTTCAAAATCTAGATCCACAACTTAATGGCTCCTACCAGCAGTATTCTATTTTACATTGAATTAGTATGACAGGTACAATTAAAAAAAGCACAATTCCACATGAAAAATGATTAAAATACACTAGAAAGTGGGAAATTATTTTTGCAGTTAATTTCCATTATAATATTCACCCAAACTTAATATAATTCAAGAAAAAGAAATCATAATCGCTCGTATCATTCTCATTCATGAAGCACGCAAGGGAAAAAAAACAATGTTGTCATGAGTACTTAGCCTTTTTTTTTTTTTTTTTTCTTTTCTTTTTTTTTTTTTTGAAAGGCAAGTGGAACTTTTCTTTCTTTACACGAAAGAATTACATTGTGCTAGTTTGCATGAATACAAAGAAAACAAACAAAACTTTACATCTTAAGTTTCTTAAGCATACTACTGTGAATAATTGTGTATAATTGGTCTGCAGTATTACTACAAATGCCAAAAACCCTGTTGTTCCTTTCTCTCCATATACCAGCAGTGAATTTCTTTAAGAGCTGCAGCATGACCATTGTCCTGTTGTTTTTCCAACGTGTCGCTTTAAAAATGTTGAACCATTCCATTTGACTACTAGTGGATGGCTGATGAAAACCACCATTTGCCAGTAAGCGTCTCCAAATACAATGAACATAAGAGCATTCAAAAAACAGGTGGGTATTAGTTTCAGCTTCATTGTGACACAAAACACAAACTTCATCTTGTACAATTCCACGCAAGTACAGCTTACTCTTAGTATTGATGGCGTTGGCCATAATCTTCCAAAGAAGAAGATTATCCTTTGTAGAGCTACCGCAATTCCAGATCCTTGAATACCAAGGAAAGACATCTTTGTTTGGACATAACAAACTGTAGACTGCATTAATTGAGTGTGGTTTACCATTCCAAAGCATTGCATTTTCACTGGAAATGTAAAATTGGCGATCAATTTCATTCCAGAACTGTCTCAATCTAGCTGAACTACTGTGAGGCAGAACTAAAGCACCATCATGAATGTATTCACTGACCAAAGCAGACTAAGGGATGCTAGAATTGCGCATGGCATTTTGGTCAACAACATCGCTAAGAATCAAACCAGATCTCGCCCAAGGACTATGCCAGAAGAGTAGATTTGAATTATGAAGATAGTTACATTGGACATACTGCTTAAAAGTTCCACGTAAATTCAAAATTGATCTCCAGCTCCAACTGCATGCCTGCGGAGTGTTCATCATCCAAAAATTCTTTGTACCAATTAAATTGGCATGAACCCATCGTGCCCATAGACCTTTATTGGCAGCAAAAAGTTTGTCAAAATATACAGATATGGCAGCAATATTCCACTGATAAAGATTACCACCATTTTTTTTACTGACGCAAATTCTATGAAATGCAAAGGGTATCATTTTCTTAGAAAACGGATCACCATGCCAGAGGAACTTGTTCATAGCACTTGATATCATGTCAATCAGTTTTGTTGGAAGGATATAATGCCTCATCCAGTAGGTGGTCATAGCAGCAATGACTGATTGAATAATAGTTAATCTACCGGCCTGGGAAAGCTTGGTATTTGTCCACTGCCTGAGTTTATGAATTATCTTTTCGAATAGAGGAAGGCATTGGACTTTGGTTATCCTTGAACATATCAATGGCAAACCCAGATAATTTGCATTCATAGACATTTCAGCAAGACCAGAACAATTGATAATATCCACTTTCCTATTCAATGAAAGTCCAACCACAAGGATATGTGATTTGCTGACATTAATTCTCAGACCAGTGATGTTAAAAAAGAAATCCAGGGTGTCAAAAATACATTGGATGTTTTGCACAGTTGGCTTAGTGAAAATGATTAAATCGTCAGCAAAAAGAAGATGCGTTATAAGCGGATTCTTACATTTGGGATGAAGATCTAGAAGGCCTTGCTGCACCTTTTCCAAGAGAAGAGAGTTCAACAGTTCCTTATAACTACATCAAGATACAACCATTTCGTATAGAATTTAAAACATAAAATATTGTCTTGAAAAGAAGACAATCTAAAAATACAAGCATTCAAACTCGCAAAGCTACAAGTTACAGTCATCAACTAAAAACCTAAATTTTTTAACATGCATACACATTCAACCTTTAGCTGCCAGACTGAGAAGATCAGCAAACTCATCTGAAACATATGATTCAACTTTTAGATTTTCCTTCCCTGGGGATGCGTATTTGACTCCGATGACAGTTGCCAAGCCTACAAGAGAACAGTTTCAAAATTAGTAATATTTTGTACCTGCTCAATTTTCTACATTAAGGGAAAAGTTGCATATGTATGAACTCACTGTCATGGATGCGGCCAAATAGAAGCCTTTCTCCACGCCAATACTCTAAAGGTCTAAATTTGTGCCTTGCGCTTCTTCTTGTGCCATCTTTCCATAAGGTGCCTGCACCTGAAAATGCAAGGAAAAGATATATAATACACACATATACATGGGTAAACGGACCACTTGATGTGATACACATATGAAAATAAACTAAGTTGAATCATTTACAAACCTGCAAGACTATGCCTTTTGTTGTTAATCTTTCTTTTCCGCGGATGTGGAGGGGCTTTTTGGGTTCCTGATTCATTTGAAACTCTCTGGAATGCTACTTGATGCTGGTGCATTAAAGAAAAAAAAGACAGTTCAATCTCAATTCATTATCGAAAATATATACAATCTACCGAACATACAAGTAGACTAAAAGAATCATGATTGTATAATTGATCGGATCGCCATAAAGTTGGAAAAAAAAAAAAAGTATACTAATCATGTGTAAATTGGTAGTATACAACTTCTAAAGGTAGATGATGGATATCAAAAAACAGAACAATTAAAACTGCAGCACACCTCACTATTTGTGCCAAGGGAAACATGGTGATTTTCTGAAGGCTGATCACTACCGTCCATTGCTTCTGGAGGATGTGAGTTACCTGTAATAACACAAGATAACAGTCTACATCATGAATAAGTAATAGGATAAGCAAAAGATGACACAGACAAGCTGAGAAAATTGACATATGATGTAATATAACATCATATTGCAGAAATTTATTTCATCCTTGCTTGTACAAGTTATAGTAGGATGCTGTCCCAGTACAGCTAAACATGGAAACAATATGCACATCATAAATGGAAATAGTAACTCAATATAAGAACAAAGATCAAACCTGCAACATTCTGTTTTCTGCCGTTTTTTCTTTTATTGACTGCACGGTTAGATGCTACCTGCATTCCTGATTCGTTTGAAAGCGTCGGCGATGCTACTTGATGCTGGTACAATAAAGTAAAAAAAGGACAGTTCAACCTCGTCACATTATGGAAACATATATATGTTGTATCAAACATATCATAGTGGACTGAAAGAATAATAATTGTATAACTGATTATATCTCTGTAGAATAAGCTTTGTAATATTAATCATGTGTAAATTACTAGTATAGAAATTCGTAAGTTAGATGATGGATATCACAAAACAGAACAATATAAACTGCAGAAAACCTCATAGTTTGTGTCAGGCAAGACAAGCCGATTTTCTGAAAGCTGGTTTTTACCGTCCATCGCTTCGGGAGAATGCGAGTTACCTGTAAATTTTACAAGATAACAGTTTACATCATTAGTACGTAGAAGGATAAGCAAACGGTGACACAGACAAGCAGAGAAAATTGATATCTGATGCAATTCACCATTGTAAATTTTGCAAGAAATTTATTTCACTTGCTTGTGTAAGTTATATAGTAGGATACTATTCCAGTACGGCAAAGCATGGAAACAACGATGATCTTACATCATAATTAGGAGTAGAATCCAATAGGAGAACAAAGCTCAAACCTGCAGCATTTAGTCTTCTACTGTATCTTCTTTTATTGACTGCACGTTTAGGTGCTTTTTGTCTCCTTGCTTCTTTAGAAGGTGGTACCAACGAAAGCTCCTGTGTTGAAGAATTGGTGAGAAGGTGAAGGAAATCTGATGTGAAAGATGCTCGCACACCACAAAGTAATTTTTTTCCCTTGGCTAAAATTTATAATCTCTTAATAATCAAAAGATATAACAAGATACAAAGCTGTCTAATTTTTCACAAGCCAAATAAGTCAAGTCATATTTCATTCTTTCGTAAAACTAATCAGTCATAATATAAATGTATTATTTTCTCTACCAATTAGTACGCATTCTTTGTTTGGCATTGTCTAATTAGATATTATTCCACATTCATACCACCATCATAAAATATAAAACAGAATGAAAAGGTCACTATATTATCTGCTATTTACTAAATAACAATATCAAGAAGAACAAGATTTTACAGTGTTTTTTGTATACATTCATAGTAGTATCGAAGAATGCTGAATAGTATTACATTCAAGGTTCCAGATCTTACATTCCCAAACGCTTCTCGCCTCGAAAATTTTACACACTAGATCTTGTGTTGGATGAGATCCAATATGAGATAAATGCATCTACGGCAGTGTTATCACGGCGACCAACTAGTTGGCCAGTCGGTCTTGAGTCAACGACTTGGACTGTCGACATGGATTTTGTTAATATGTCAGGCGACTGGAACGACATGGAGCGACCAGTCAAGCGACTAGGCAGTCGACTTAACAGACTGGTTTCAAATTTGGACCCAAAACCAAAAAAAGGGAAAAAGGAAAGAAAGAAAAGAAAAGAAAAAAAAGAAGGTCAAAAGGGAGGAGTCCAATTCAAAATACGTATTCGACGTATCGAACAAAAAAGAAAACAGCGAATAGAAGAAAACCGATAGTTCAAGTAACCCTAGCTTTCCATCTTGTGCCGCCGCCGCTCTTCTCCTGCTGCCTCGTCTCCAGTGCCGGCTTCTCTCTTGTGTTTCCCTGCAATCGACTCAGGAACTTCCTTCTTTTTTCTTTTTCTTTTTTTGCCTGACATTTGAAGGTGGTGCCTGGCGCAACGGTAAGGTTACATGGCTGGTAATCTGAAGCGCGCAGGTTCGAGTCCCGACCTCTTCACATATGTGAGGGAAAGGCTGTGCGCACTAATCGACCACCCCCAGAGCCCGGAAAGTCGTGAGAATAGTACCAGGACGGGAGACTGACCTGGGAAGTCCTCTTGCGCTTGAGTACGGGAGTCTTTGGCATTGGGTATCCACCTTTACATTCGAACAATAAAACAATGTATAAAGTATGTTCGAAAGTTGTTTTTTTAGCCTTAGTTCTTTTTTTTCGTTCCTTTTTTTTATTTCTTGTTACTTGTTATTTTGCACAGCCTGAACACTGTAATTTAATTCACTGGCTTTTTTTTCTTTTTCTTTTTCTTTTTTTTGTGCAGATGGCTGCTGAAATACCAACAGCAAGTATTGAATCGAATGATCCCTCCAAGGATCCAAAGTGAAAGGCTAAATCAACTAGTTAGAAATCAGATGTTAGTACATGTTTGAATTTTTATGCATATGTATTACTAAGAAATTTATAATTATGTATATATGTATTTATTTATCGACTAGTCTCGACTAGTCCACTAGTTGACTAGTTGGACCTCTGTCGACTCGACTTACCGCCGTAATAACCATGATCTTAGGTGCTCATCTCGAAGCTATCTAACAACATACTTTATGTAAAATAAAACAATGCATATATAACTAAATGTATATGTGAGCTGCAACATTTGAAACAGCAATACAACATGGAAAAGCAAATATATGTATACATGTATACATACATGTCACACACAAACAGAGAGAGAGAGAGAGAGAGAGAAAGATAGTACATGTACGTATATAGAAGAGACATCCACATCATTCCTTTTTAATCACCTTGTAGCCCCCTAATATCCACCATCTGGTTTCGTAAAATTGATGGACGTATCATATGCTGATATAAAGAATAACAGTAAGTAGGGGTGTAAATCGGTTGGATCGGACCGGATGAAGGTGTGTTCATTTTTTTATCTTAAATAAAATCGGACCGGACATGGATTGAACCAAAAAAAAAAAAAAAAAAAAAAACGTTGTCCTAGCTCGTGTCCTAAATGAAATCGGTCGGACACATACATTGTGATTTTCGGACACAGACATGAACGGATCTAGTAGGACATGACAATTTATATTACCTTTTATATTTTTTATTAGATTTTCTCTCAACTATATGCCAAATTACGAGGAATTTGGACAAATTCGAACGAACACGGATCAAACATGATTATTTTTCTCATATTAATTTTGTTGTCCTAACTCGTGTCCTAAATGAAAATCAAACAGACTCGGACGGACGTCTTTCAATCACGGACACGAACAGTCATTTGACATTCGTACAAAATTTACAGTCCTAACAATAAGTAGGAGAGATGGTAGCATTAAAGAGAATAACAATAAAAGTAATAGAGAAAACAACATTAAATCTATCCATCACTTGTCAAATCTAACACTGGATATTAGAGGGTTTCAAAAGGGTTAAAAAAAATGAAGGGGCTATGGATCCCTCTTGATATGTGTATGTTGTTTGTACCACGAAACAAACAAATTATCATGGCAATTAACTTAAACGCTATGTTATAACAAGCGCTAAGCAAGGCAAGACAATGGAAGTCTTGCTTCGTTTATTGTTGCTTAAGCGTTGCTCAATTGTTTCATATTTAATCCGTATCCATGAAAATCTATTATACAAAAAAATTATATCATGTGTATTATATGTGTACAGTGTACTATATGTGTACATGGCAAATAGCTAAAGTTGAACTTTTAATAAATTTATAAATTCATAGGTTTCAAAAGTTGAATTTGACTTTCACTATTCATTGAAAGTTAGCACTAAAAATCATGCGCATTTGTTAAATAAAATAATCATATATTGATGCATCATCCATCAATCCATATCACAGAAATTGATAAAGTTTTTTTTTTTTTTTGTTGAAATGCGGTTTTTAGCTGTAACCCTAATTTGTTTAGTTTTCGAATATATATTTTTTGCTTAGTATTGCTTAAGTGTTACTTAAATTTAAGCGAAGCGCATACAAGCGCTAATTAAGCGCTCATCGCTTAATCGTTTTGCTTTTTCAAAAAACCCAGCATTGTGCATGCATTTAGTGCCTAGGCGATGCTTAAGCTTGTTTTTTATAACATATCCTAAATGAAACTAAGTTTTCTTCACACTACAGCATATCTATACTATTCCCCTCAACAATGTGCTCTTTTCCCTTCGTAGAACGACAAGCCCATGAAACTGTCCCTTCCAAGAAATACTTCATACTCTTTATAATTTGAAATAATGGCATTATAGTTCATTTTATTAGAGCTATCAATCCACTCATTCAACAATCCATTCATGGTTATTTAGCGACAAGATTGCATCATTTATCTTATATCAAATCACAATTTGAGTAAAAAATAAATTTGACAACCAATTTTTTTGTTAATCCATGTATAGTACCTAATAATCTAGTTAACTGCCATTGAATTAATATTCTAAATCTATTAAATATAGCATACTAACAACTAGAAACAAACATAAAAAGAGACTATATTGTAATTTGAAAAAAAAAATGTAAAACAAGATAAATAACAACTTATAATTATCTCTATGATTTAATTAAGTGCAATTCAACAAAAGATGGTTTGAATTTGATGAATAAATCAAATCCATTTCTATAAAGCTAAATCCTGAACAGAAGACGCTTTTGGAATTTGATGAATTTGCGAAATTTGATTGCAAATTCGGAAATCATAAACTAATTCATCAAAAACTTGTTCATCATAAACTTGCTGAAATGCAAATTTGAACTAGCCATTCAACAAAAGATGCTTTTGGAAATCATGAACTTTTATACATCAGATTCTTAGACTAAAGTTATAGAATTTTCCTAGTATCACAATCTTCATAATAAAAAGATGATTTACAAATTTGATGAATAAATAAAAGTTCGTGATTCCCAAAAGCGTAGAAAAAACAAAAGTGATTTACACATACATTTATATAACATTATAACTATGGTTTGTTGAAGGATAAATTTATCTTTCCGTCACCAATTTGAAGCATGACGTAAAAAATAGATTCACCGTGTTTTTTAATCTCCAGTAAGTTATAATTCAATCTACTTAGATGGAAAGATCGATGCTATTTTTTTCAGATTATAATTCAATAACGTTAGAGCCTAAAGCCTAATCAGAACCAGAAAACAGTGCCTAAGACTGCACTATACACCACTATGTGAAACAAACTACTTGCATAAACAAAACAAAACAAAACAAAAAAATTCCAAGTAGATCTCAAACTTGATATAGGACAGATATAGATTTCAAACCATAAAAATAATTGGGTGTCATTAAAGCATGTTAATTTCCAAGTAATTCCACAGGATAGGGAGACAGAGAAGGGAGGTGGGGGGATGGGTTTAAAATAAATTAAAGTGCAAACCTTGGTGCTATTGTTTGATAACCCATGCTGATTTTCACAGTGCTGGTTGGTGTCTGCAGGACACAGTTCTCCTGTCAAAAGGACAAATGTATCTTAGCACATAACGAATAAGAAGAAACCATGGTAAAACTTCAAACGAAGACGACTTCCAAAAAATAATGATCAATTAAAATTCAGAATAACTGCCATTTATGAGAAAGAAATCAAGAGACATGACATCTAAATAATTTAAGATAACTAATATTTTGACCTTCATTCTACTCTGTGGGTTGATAGCTTGACACACACACACACATCGTGTGTGAGTGTGTAGTTATACAAAATGATGAACATACACAAGCCAATATGGAAAGCGATGCTTGGAGCTTTGTTAAAAAGTAACATACACACAGAGGCACTACGCTCGGTGTCATACTGTTTTATGTAAATGCAAGCTACCCAAAATGCCCTTAGACAAATGTTATCAATGGCTACCTGAAAAAAATCCAAAATCATCAACGTATATTTCTGAGAAGCAAATAAATGTTTGATATCTGAAAAAGTATATACAAAGGCATCCGAAAATTATCCCTACGGTTTTCGTTAACATTATAGTTTACTTTTTCTCTATTTCAGTACAATGAAAGATTAATTGCTCTAAACTGTTTTATTAAGTTATTAAATTATATTATATGCATCTTAATGCATATTAACTGCTTTAAACTATTTATCATCCGCATGTTTGTTGATCTAACATACTTTCATAATCAGTGGATTAAAAAAATTGTAATTAATTAAGAAATAATTATGGATGTTAGCAAACAGGATAATTAGCCGATATCCATTTGTATCCTTGAATGTAGACATACAATATCCCAGATAATTTCAAATGAGGATGCGGCACAATTGGCACTCAAAAATATCAGCCAAACTAAAATTTCATAATTTGGAGCGAAAAAGGTTGCATTCAGGATCAGATTTTTTGTGACAAAAATTGTATTTCAGGAAAAAAATGCCCTAAACTATAAAAACATCAAATTTTAGGAGTAATTCAAGATAACGGGAATATAAATTAATCAATGTAGAAAAATAGATTTCCAGTAATTTTATGGAAAGACAAAAATACATACATTTGAGAAAGTGGTACGTGAATATAATTTACAACAAGCTTCCAAAACGAAAGAAATGTTTGGGAGATAAAAGTTAACTAATTTGATAAGCACACTAAACCTGGAAACCCTAACGTTTTTACAGAAAAAGAAAAAAGCTACTTGAACTCAAAAAACCTGTAAAAATCATTAAGTGTGTAAAGTATAGAGCTCTTTGATTTAGCGCAATGACAGTACTTGTGTGGCATTTCTTATTTACACAATGCCCTTGGGGATTTCAATAAAATATATTTTTGATAAAGCCATACCTTAAAAATCTGTCATTTTAATCAAATAAAAAATAGAATTCTAATTATACTCATTTTATTATTGCTAGCGTTCTTTCAGTTATATTATTTATCTTGGTTTATCACAACATTATCTAGTGTTGCCCGTTATTGCATGAAAAACAGGATTTAATGAGGTTGGCTACAAGGTTCTTGCATTCAGTAAAATAAATACTACTAACATTTTAAGGTCAGCATATATAAGCACAAAATATTATTTTATATTATTAGTATTATAAATGCTTAATTTTCACACATACGTCACGGTCAAGTACTAGTTAAAAAAATAAAAACAAGAATCCATCTAAAATGCCCTTTTTATAAGTCTAGAACACCAAATTCGGAAAATCCACTATTCTACAACACACACACACACACACACACACACACACACACACATACATACATATATATATATATATATATATATATATATATATATAGGGAGCGGCTATAGAGACAAAATTAAACACAAAAGTATGTACACAAAATCTGGACCACAAGAATTGTTTGTCTTTATGTCTGAGGTGGAATTCAGAGGGAGATCTAATGGCTCAGATTTTGTGTGTTTAATTTTGTGTTCTTTTAGACTTTCCCATATATATATATATATATACACACACACACACACACACACACACATATATATATATATATATATATATATATATTTATATGGCATGCATATTGGACATGCAACAGAATGCGCTGTTAACGAGCAGATCTTTTATAATTTATATTGCATTATTATTAAAATCAATTTGGTTCCTAAATGTCTGCGTGAGGTATCGCCGGTATTAGTGTTGCTGGATTTGCAGCAGTACGAATTTATGATAAAATGGTCGATAATAGCAATTTGGATAAAATATAAAATATTGCACTACTCTTTAGATGAAATTTATCTTCATTTTCTCAATCTTGGATAAAAAGAAGTCATAATAACTCTGTCTGTTTCCCATATTTTCCAAGGCTCATCACTGCAACACATACCAGGCACCCTGCAAATTTTGCATCCTCAACTTTTTTTTTAAAAAATGTTCTATTATTAGTTGATGAGATGAAGAATGGCTCATATGTCGATTTAATTGTTGGTAGAATATAGCAATAGCATGCGGGAGGCTGGCATTATTAGGCAAAAAAGGTTCAACGAATCAACAGTACTTGCTTGGGAGCTTGACCAGAACATGTAAAATGAAGACAGGCTTTAAAGTAGATAGAACTTGTTGATAAACATAGCCAATATTTTAAATGAGCACTTTTTTTTTTCTGAAAGAACAACTGCCATATGTGTTCATTAAATGAGGAACATATAACATTTTGCATTTGTAACGAACATATTAAATGAGGAATATATCAAATGAAAGGACAACCCTTTTTTTGGTTGCATTTGTTGGTTGTATATATCTCTTTTACTTGTGCCATAAAATATTGTAGCCTTGTTTAGGAAGAAAAAAATAAGCGTTGCATGGTGTAGCTTAGATACAGTATCATATAATGTCAATACAATGACTGTAGGCTGTGCACTTGATCTCGATTCGACTCACAAAACCCAACCCTAAATGAGCTCAAAATATAACTGATTCGAGACAAAACTGAGATCGTTGACCTGCTGTAAGTTACTGTTGGCATGACCTGATCCGTCTAATTAGTTCAGCCCTATAAGATACATACATATATGGGCATTTCATTGTACTATGATGGTTTATCACAAATCTTGTGTACTTCGGAACATGCAAGCAAAATACCTTAATGAAAAAATATTTTTTTTTATTAATGGTATGTCCTCGCTTCTATCCATTTATACTGTGATCAATTTCACAATATCTATTTAGACCTTCAATTGTGCAAAAAAATAATGAAAAATATGTTTACTTTACTAGGACCGATTGAGTTAGAGCTACGATTACTCGAGCAGAGCCGAAAGATGGGAGATATCAATTCATTTCTTAAAATGAGCTAGAGGTAATAGTTGAAAATCCATAGCTGGTAAACTCAGTAGACCCAAGATCATGGACTCTAGCCAGGAACTGTCGTAACATAGCATGCGATAACCAAAATAGTACTAAAAGCTATTAAAGCTCATTTGACAGAAACAGATTAAGATACACACAACGGAAATAAGCAATATTTAACTGAATCGGATTGTTTCAAGTAAAATCGAAGCTGGTTACAGAATCCAAATGAAAATCTGATACGAAATTGATCATTTATGTGGAGGGAAATTAATTGATAATACAGTATTGTTTCAAAAGTCCTGTAACTTGTTCCCATTAGCAAATAAATTTGGATATGTAAAGGAAATGAAACTCGAAAAGGTTAGAAGAACTGAAACCTTCGGAAATTCTGGCATCTGGCATCTGTATATTAGCATCTACCTAAAAATTTATACATAAGAGATATTAGGACCACTTATCAAGACTCATAATATTAAAACTCTGAAAATGCATCCTTTATAAAACAAGCCTCAAATGGTGGCACATCATTATCCTGAATTCAAATTTTCACTTGCATTTGGAACAAAAATTTCATCTATATCACAGGTTCATTGGAATAATTGATAATTTAAAATAAGGTTTTCAAAATGAGATTCAAACCGTAAATTGTAAAATATAAAATTTGAACCTAAATGGTATTTAAATCGTAAATTGTAGGTTTGAAAAGTTTCATATTTTAACGTTTGCACACATTGAAATTTGATAGTTCGGACTTCTATGTCCAAACCTAAAAGTACATTGTCTCTCCTGTTCCGATTTTATTTTGTTCAAAACTGATCAGAGTTTTTTGGATGGTGGATCCAAATAATTATGCCGAATATACCAATTTGGAATGAATAATTTTTCTAATCGGCGGTATTAGCTACGTTTGAATCGGAATGTAAGTATAATTGAAACAGAATTCAAATAGTAGGATTTTAAGGTTTTTGACAACAATGCTCTAAAACATAATCAAAGTTTCTATAGAACCTCTTGACTCCAAAATTTTAGTAGAAAATTATGAACTTACATCAGCATACAAGCATCCATTAGCATGAGGCACATTACTGTCTTTAATATTTGCACTGGAATCATCTTTCGTAGTTTCTCCAAGTAAATGAGATGAGTCTTCCAAGACCTCATGAGTTTTAGGTTGGCTATCATGGGGTCTCAACCCTAAGTCTGACATCTCAGTTACTAAAGTACCATGTTGAATATTAACACCCTGAATATGTGAAAATAACAATGTTGGATGCTGACTTCATATAATTTTGGAAAATTATATTTGCATCCGTTATTTCACTTTTCATACCCTATTAAAAATGAAGTTTTGTAACTGACAAAAAATACCCTCTTCTGTGAGATCATTTCACATCATCTAACTTTTCGCTTTTTAGATTCAAGTAATCAAAAGAAAAGCAATTTCAAAAAAAAATTACATACATCCATCTCTTGCATTTTTACTTTGATTATAATCATGGATAAGCTTATATTTTGAAGCAAAATACATGTGAAGATAACCCAAAACCAAAATTGGACCAAAATAAGCACCATATAAAAGAAATAGATTGAAACGGAAATTATTAGAATTGACTGAAATTTTGTTTATGATAAATACTTAAAGGTTGATGTTTTTCTTTGAATCTATTTCTGTTTGGCTAACAGGTTTGAAAGACAAGCGAGATTTATCTTATTTTTTAAGGTGGTAAAGAAAAAGCCGTCTGATTTACTTGCCTGCAAATCACCATGGTCTAACATACTGTGTTTCTTGTTTCTTGCTCCAGTGGATTTAGGACTACAGTTCTTATCAAGCAGAGGATGAGAATTCCGTGAAGGGTCAATTACACTACCAGGTTCAACAGCAGGAGAGCGCTCGGCACTCTTACTGGCAGATGAGTCAGGAGAATCAGCTGCATCTTCTTCAAGGAAAGAGAGCTTATCTTTTTGCAGATTCGTTATTGACAACTGTTTCTTCAAAAAGGTAGATATTGACACCAGAGGAGACCTTATTGTTTGTGGCGGTTTATCCGGAAGTTCAGACATGGTGCTTAGTGTACATTTCGGCAGAGTAGGAAGATTTATCTTGCCCACATCTATTGGTTTCACATTGAAGATGTCTCGCATGTAATCCTCGTCTTCACCTTCATCGAGGTCTTTATAAGAGGACATGAGATGATCTAACTCATTATTCTCCTTTTCCGCAAAAGAATCTGCAAAACCAATGTTTAGAAAATCTGTATAGCCTGTGGCAGAAGCAAGATAAAGCCTGCATTCATAATTTTTTAGTGACAACTAAAACTTGTATTTTTTGACCAGCTGTAACTTAGTCTTATGTTGTTTCAGATTGCGGTACGCTTGAGAAAATGGAAAATAACTGGTTAAAAGTATACAATAGTAGATTTCCCACTCATCATCAATAATGATAATCATGGCATTTTAATAATAACGTAACATAGCAGATGAGAAAACTCTGAAAACAGATCTATAAACCTTCAAGCTGTGGTTCTTGAGGATTGCTATGTGTATTATCAGTGTCTGACATGGTGCCATCAACCAATTCATTGTTGATCAAACTACTTGAATGGTTTGAGACCTCATGATGTTTGTCTTCAATCTTTGCCAAGGTTTCAGCCATTGCATCATCCTTTGAAATATGATGCTTGTAGCTAGCTCTTTTCCTGAAGTTGAAGTAAATAAAAATCAACTCAAATTTTATTATACTTGAGTTTATCACATAGAGCAAAAGAAATGTTGCACAAGTTGTATTATATGCTGTGGAATATACTTGTAGCAAAACAGGCTATCTGTGAAGGACTATTCATAACGTTTCCAATTCTTTATTCATATATTTGTCCAAAAATGTTGATTTTGCCTTCTTCTTTTAATTAACATACAATGCAACGAATCATGCATGCAATATATCAAATGTGACATCCTTCAAAAGGGTAATCTTTTATATGTTGTGGATTCAAATGTTAAAGTAATTGATATTTAACTTCAATGAAATACTGGAGTTACCCATCAAAACCATGTGTTATTACTATTTATGTGTTTACGAACCTATGTGCTGCTAGCCATATATATAAATTTTAGCTCACTATTAATGGAAGTACGCTTCAGGAGAGATGCCATATAAAAAAATTATGTATTTAATTGTTTAAACTGTTTGAGTAAATATTCCTTCATCATCATCTCACTATATTGTCTATGAATATTGACTAAATTATAGCTATGTACATGTTATTTAGTATATAAAACATATCTATTTAGTGGTTCAAAGTGTAAGTGCATATTTCAACAGTCAATACCTATTTGAGTATGCATGAAAATCCATAGTATATAACAAAATGACTGGGTTTCAAATTCAACAATGTTACAATTCAGCCTGAAATGGGTGTCGATGCATTGACATTTCTCAATTAGGACGGCATACGCATACCCTAGTAGTCCAGGACGGCGTTTTCTAGTCTTTGTAACTTGATCCTGCTGTGCAGCATCAATAAGAACTCCACCTCTTAACTTCTGTAACTCCTTTTCGGCCTCTGTTAGTGAATCAAGTAGAGTATATCCATAAGTTGCATGCATATATTTATAGCCACCACTACGTGTGAGTGCACGCGTGTGTGCGTGCAAGAACTCCAAGAATAAAAGGATTACCTTCCATTTCTTCGAAGGCTTTGAAATATTCATCCGGGTCATCAATGTCATCGATGTTTGAGTTAATGTTCCTATCTGGTACAGAATAGCTGTCAAAAGTTATACCAAATTAATTCAAAATTATTTATAAATCATCGAGAATATTTTAGCTAAATAATTCAAAAATAAGGTTCACAAGTGAATAGGACAGATGATAGTATCTTATATATAGATTGTAGAACAAAGAAACCTCTAAAGGGGGCAGCACTGTAAGTCTTAAGGTCCTAAAAATAAGTAGTGTGATAATTAGAAGAAAAAGGACTACATGCATCTTATATCACAGTGATCTACAAGAGACCAGTAAAACCGAAAACCCCTAATAGCTGTAGATAAAAATGTAGTACAGTAAATAAATAAACTGTGAGTGATTTACTTGATCATTGACTGTAAGTACTATGAAGTACAGAAAGTAACTGCCAAACATCTTGTTCAGAAAAGCATATCATGCTTATTGAACTTGGAGAAGAACCTATACAAAATTTATGTTAACGAGCTATAATGCTAGTTATCACAATATAATATTGGAAATTACTTTCTTATAAAAAGGATTTAATTGACATCCCCGAATCACAATAGTATAACTCAATAGACTAGTATGAGCAAAGTTCCCTGGTGACCAATGAATTTTGACAACCTAAAATTACAAATTCAGTGCCTAAAAATACATGGAAAATAACCACTTTTTTTCACCTTGGACCGTCAGGCTTAATAGAAAACCTAGCACGCCTTCGACCCAATGCAGGTCTTCTTTCTTGTCCGTGAGGCTTACAGCTAGCATCAATAGTTTCACCTTCTTTATAAAGACTATCAATAGCGCTAACGCTATTAGATATGATTTGTGCCTGTTGCATAACTTTTGGTGATCCCCTTGCTACCTAATATCACCAAAACAACAGTAAGCCTTCACCCATCTTAAAAAAAAAAGGAAAAAAAAAAAAGAAAGGAAAAAGAAACTAAACGGAGCTAGTAAATCACAATATAAAACCTAATAACGCTGCGCATTTCCAGAAACACACATTCTCGAATTAAAACCAAATGTTAATCTACAAAAAGATAATTACCAAGGATTCGAAGAGATGCTCAGCTGTATCTAGACGACCAGAACCGGAACGATTGGATAGGGTTTTAGGAAGCAGAGAGAATAAAGATGATTTGTGAAATGGGTCTTCAAGTTTTGTGAACTCGAGCTCTGTTGTCATGTTTCATGGGCGGTTAGATTTGTAAACTTACAAGGATGGGAGGGTTTGATTTTCAATTTCGCTTGGATTCGAAACGAAATAGGAGGGTATTTCAAATTTCCAGTGGAGCAAGCAATTATCTCGGGCTGTGTTGGCTTTTCTTTTACTGTACGTTTGTAGATTAATTGATAAATGACCGTCTGTAATTTGTATTATGTTACAAAATAAAAGAATACCGAAGAAATAAAAAGAGATGGCATTTTTATTTATTCAGATATCTTTACAATACACATAATCTCTCTATTTATAGAATTCACATGTCCTAACAATTACAATAATGTTCCTCGCATTAAGCGTATTCACCCTTAATGTTTAATATATTACAACACGCTCACTTGAATATGCGTATGCGAAGATGATAACTGCACATTACATATAAAAGTGTAGAAAAAAATTGAAGTATTAAACTAACTGCTGACGTCAAAAGTTGATCACTAGTGACGTTCAACCCCCAATCGTGTGAAGAGCACACGAATACTGGTTAAAAAGTACTGAAAAAGTAAAAAAAACGGAGAAAACACACAGACTTTTTTAGTGGTTCGGCAAAGACTGTTCCTACGTCCACTTTATATATTATTTTTGCTTTTAGATTACAAGTACAATGCTTTTTCTATTTGAAAGAGAGAAGACGGCTATCTTTCTCTTACAAATAAAGTCTCTCTGCGAAGAAGAAGAAGAAGTCCAAAAAATGTCTCTTTCCTCTTTAAGCTTTGAGGTATTTATACAGGTGGAGATGGCGACTTGGGCTATTGTGACGTGGCCCGGCCTTTCTGGAAAGTCCTGGATGCATGGAATCCATTACTTGGATAAAGTAGCGGTTGGAATATTGATTCCACTATTCATAAATAATATTCTCAGAAGTTGCGGCTTACGTGGTCTACAGTGAGGTGTATCAAAAGTAGAGCTTTGTCTGGATGTGGTTGACCATCTTTTCTTCCTTGAAAGTCGGGCTAAGTATTTGAACAGCTCAGCTGGATATTTCCATGTATATCCGAAATATTCGGCTGATATGCCCTATATGAGAGCGGTTATCTCGGTTGACTGGGGGAGCGAGTCTTCCGGAGTGAGATATTGGTTTGTTTGAGAAGTGGCTCGGCCCAATACGTGATTTCCTTGTACCAAGCTTCTGCTGGACTTCCTGGAGTGCGATCTGTCAAATTTGGTTGGTTGTGCATTTTGGGCTTCGATCTGACCCGTTCCGACTTTTGCCAAAGAGGGCTAACATTTTACCCCTCGGAATGCATCTTCTTCGACAAAGGGAGGTGTGTTCTGAAGTATAAATCGAAACACAGTCGTTCGAGTTGCCATGGTCGCGCCGGACCATATTAAGGCCAGAAACCTGATGATTCTGATGATTGTATTAAGGCCAGAAAACCGACAACCAAATTAGATTGTATTAAGGTCGGAAAACCGACAACCATCGGGAACCGTATTAAGGCCGAGATGATTATCGTATTTATGAGAGTTAGTTCCTGCAAAGACAAAAATAAACCGTTCTCGACTTGGAGGAGGCTGATGGGTCGAGCATTTTATTTCACTTGGCTTTGAGGAGTGGCGAGTATCAACCATACTCGGCTTAGTGGCGAGCATTAAGCATACTCGGCTTAGTGGCAAGTATTAACCATACTCAGCTTAGTGGCGAGTATTAACCATACTCGGCTTAGTGGTGAGTATTAACCATACTCGGCTTGGGGCAAGTGTTTTTCATGCTCGACTCGTGTTAGATTAATGTGTCCGGCGAGCAGTAAATGCTCATGGTATAGAAAAAGAAGGGGAGAGTATCATCCATACTCGTCTTAAGGAAATATACCACACTCGGCTAGGGGAGAAGGTGTTTAGAAGTGGTGATAGGCTTTCGCACTGACCACATTGAAGGGGGCGAGCATTATCCATACTCGGTTTTAGAGTTTCCCAAACATTATACATATTTGCAAAAGAAAATTCATAGCTACTAAATAATTGTTACAGAGGAAAGAAATTCTAAGAGGACATTGATTGATTACAGAGCATGCCTAGGAGCTAAATCCTAACTCCGTACATGTGTACATCAAGGTGTCCTTATTATTGAAAGAAACACATCAGAAAAGGAAAAAAAATCTAATTAATGATAATGCCGCGAGTGCTGGTCTCAGTGTCCTTTCCATTTTTAGGAGCTCGTGGATCGACCTGAGGAGCTTGGACAGAAGATCGCGGCAGCAAGGCTGGGGCGCAATTTTTGACATATTTGGATAGCTCCCGCTTTTTGACTCGATCCTCGATGAGATCGCGCAAATGTCGGCATTCATTGGTGTTATGTCCAGCTGCGTTGTGGAATATGCAATGTTTACCAGAATCGAGCTCCATCTGTGTTGGTTCTCGCTGAAGTGGTCTCGGAGTGGGGCAGTGATCCTCGTATGTAAGGTAGATATCGAGCAGAGAGGAATTGAGTTCAGTGTACTGATCGTACTTACTTTCAATTTGAGGTCGCACGTGACGCTTGCTCTTTTCCGGGGCCTTTCCTCTTCCTTTATTATGGTCGTTGCTATTGGATGGACTTTGTTGCTTGGCGGCTAAGACCTTTAGGCTCTCCATCTCAATGTTGGCATCTTCTTGGCGGAGGAATCGCTTGGCCTCGGAATAGAAATCATCTATATCCTTGGGGGGATCTATGGTGATAGAGATTGAGAATTCTGATCTGAACTCCCGCAATGGCGGCCATGAGTACCATCGATGGCTCGGGCCGATGCTACTGCGGCGCTGAACCTTTCAAGGAAGGATCTGAGCGTCTCTCATGATCGCTGCTTGATGGTGGATAAGAACATAACACTTTTCAGTTGGGAGATATGTAACCTGAATTGCTCAATGAAGTGGGCGACCAGCGTATTCCAGCTGCTGATTGACACCATCGTTAACTGCCGAAACCACATTCCAGCTATGTCTGTGAGGAAGAGAGGGAAGCACTTTGCCATGACGTTGGTCGATGCACCAAGCACTTCCATGTGTCGCATGTATCGCATTGGTTGGATCAGTGCGACCATTATACGGTTTGATAGCTGTGAACTTGAAGTCCGGAGGGTTTTGAGAATTTCTGATTTCCTTGGTAAAGAGGCAGCGATTGACATTATCTATGTCGTTCTGCGAGAAAATGCCCTGAGTAAAGCGTCGGATGATGCTTGCAAGTTGGCTTCCATCTCCGAGGAGTCGTTGCCATGAATTTAGTTCGGCATCCAAAAGAACTTCGGTGTGAGAATCTGGCAAAAGCATACTCGGAAGGGCGGCCGTTGGTTGGACCCATCTTCCGAGAGTTGAGTGAAGGTGCGAGGGAAGGTGTGCCCTGGTAGGTGGGTCTGGGGAGAGTGGCCCCTCTTGAACCTGATGAGTATTGGGTCGACTCGTACTCATAACAGAGGGCCTAGGCTAATCCAGCATAGCATGTGATGTTCGGGGCTCGGGGTGCCCCCGGTAGGAGCGAGGTTAGGAGGGTCTACGGTAGCGTTTTCTTCTGCCATAGTGAGGACCCGTACGGTGGGGTGGCCTCCTTGGTTCAAAGGGAAGGTCGCACCAGCTCTTCGTTGAGCGGGAAAAGTGGTTGGACTGGTCTGCGGTAAGATTCCGGGTAGTAATGGGAATGACGTTGATTCCGGTGGTCCCAGTGGTCGCTCGACTGGTTCGATAGGTTGAGCTGTTTCTAAGAGTGGAGGCAAAGTGTTCAACCGATCTAAATCTTGATCGTGAGCCTCCTGGGGTTCTGTTGCTGCACCTGCGCTGGTTGTTGGAAGTGATTCTCCTAGCTGTGATGGATTGGTTGGCGGGACCAAACCAAGATGAAATAAAGGTGTATCCTGATCAGTGGCATGATTCTGTGCAGACCGAAGATCAGCTGTTTCCCTAGTCTCGGCCGATGGAGGAATTGATGTTGAAGCGTTCAGTTCTGTCTTCAGTTGACTGAGAAGGTGATCCACCAACTGCTGCTGTTGTTCGAGGAGTTTACCCTAAGATGTCATATGGTCTCTGAACTCGACCATCATTTCATCCATGTCATGCCGGGTAAGAAATTGAGACATGTCTTCATGAGAGGAAACTTCGTGGCTTGCTTCTGTAGCATTAATATCGGCTGCATCGGTGTTTGCGGGACGAGAGGATGTTGTATCTTTCTTTCGTTTATTCGCCATGGACTAAGGCAAGCTTCCTCTACCTGACGCGCCAAAGTGTTGACGTCAAAAGTTGGTCACTAGTGACGTTCAACCCCCAATCGTGTGAAGAGCACACGAATACTGATTAAAAAGTACAAAAAAGTAAAGAAAACGGGGAAAACACACAGACTTTTTATAGTGATTCGGCAAAGACAGTGCCTATGTCCACTTTATATAATATTTCTGCTTTTAGATTACAAATACAATGCTTTTTCTATTTGAAGAAAAGAGAGAAGACGACTATCTTTCTCTTCTAGATAAAGTCTCTCTAGGAAGAAGAAGAAGAAGTTGAAGTCCAAAAAAGGTCCCTTTCCTCTTTAAGCTTTGAGGTATTTATAGGTGAAGATGGCGATTTGGGCTGTTGTGACATGGTCCGGCCTTTCTGAAAAGTCCTGGATGCATGGAATCCATTCCTTGGATAGAATAGCGGCTGGAAGACTGATTCCACTATTCATAAATAGTATCCTCGGAAGTTGTGGCTTACATGGCATCCACAGTGAGGTGTATCAAAAGTAGAACTTTGTCCGGATGTGGTTGACTGCCTTTTCTTCCTTGAAAGTCGGGCTAAGTATTTGAACAGCTTAGCTGGATATTTCCATGTAGATCCGAAATATTCGGTCGATATGTCCTATATGAGAGCGGTTCTCTCGGTCGACTGGGGGAGCGAGTCTTCCGGAGTGGGATATTGGATGTTTGAGAACTGGCTCGGCCCAATACGTGATTTCCTTGTACCAAGCTTCTTGTGGACTTCCTGGAGTGTGATCTGTCTAATTTGGTTGGCTGCGCATTTTGGGCTTCGCTTTGACCCATTGCGACTTTTGCCAAAAAGAGGGCTAACACTAACGTTGATGGCAAATAATAAACCGTGTTGATAACATGTTACAAAATAAAAGAAGAACAGAAGAAATAAAAAAAAGTGGACATTTTTATTCATTTAGATATCTTACAATACACATGAGCTCTCTATTTATATATTGCACATGTTGTAGCAATTACAATAATGTTCATCGCATTAAATGTATTCACCCTTAATGTTTAATATATTACAACATATTACGATTTTTTTCATTTTTTCCACAATTTGGTTTGGATTTTCAAACTTATTATTAGTCAATGGTCCAGGCTTAAAACTATTTTCAAATATAATCATGTTTTGACCAGCTCAATGTTGGGCTGGTCAGAACACGTTAGCAACATTTGAATAACATCGATAAATTTATTTTATTTTCGTTTACGTAGTGGATGATTTTTAAGGACGACATTTTAAAAAGTCGTCCATGGTTAGTTTTTCAAATGTCATCCAATTGTATTCTGCTAGAAAACAAAACTTATCTCCCTCTTTCTTTTATTCTACAAACTAAGAAAAAACGAAAAAAGATTCCTTTCTTTTCAAAACCCAAATTTTATTGATATTTTTTGTCAAATCGATTGTGACTTTTTCATCACCACTGGAAGCTTCTACTAATCTCTACTTCATTTACAAATTAAACTTGAGAAATTTAGCATTTTGAAGTTGTTTAAATAGCTATTTTATCTTGTAATTTACAAATTACCTGGTTTTACGTTGTAAAGCATAAAAATAGTCAATGTTCTTAGTTTTATAGTTGAAACTGAACTTGTGATTAGTAAGTAGTTGAATTTTTATTGGATTACTCTGATATTCTAGGGGACAATCGACGAAAGCATATTATACTTGCATAAACACCATCGAACATGCAAGAACGCATAGATAGAGGTAATTCACTTTTTATGGAGTAAAATTATACATCAGTGTTAGTTATCTATAAGAATTACATTCTGATGTTTCCTAGCAGCGCGTTTCTGTGACGCCCCACCCCGAGACCCTATTATTAGGTTATACTATCTATTAGAGCGGAGAACAAGGTGGGTTAAGGATGACCACTCATAGATTTGCATTAGCAAATCTTAAGTACATCGATGAAGTGCTCGCTATTTTTTTCAAGAGGCTCGACATACTTTATACTTTACGTAATACAATTCCACGGTGGCTACAGGATCAGCTCAGAACACAGTACATGTGCATAGACAATAACATTACATAGAATAGTTACATAGTATTACATCGATAGAGTACAACAGATACATGTGCTACAATATAAATGGATACACAACCTCACTCACTTATGCAACATAATACAACAAATGGATATGAAACTTGACTACAAAAACTCGAATGAAAGTGGCAACAGAGAAGATAGCCTAAAGAGTGCTCGCTAACCACAAGCTTAGCAACTACACCTCCAACATCTCGGACTGACCCGAGGAATACACATACAGGTCAATCTAGTTTGCAAATCAGTATAAGAGATAAATAAGCGTAAGATATACAACTCTTACTCTAAGAGTTGTGAATATAACAACATAAAGGGACTAATAAGGTTAAACACAAACATCATGATACAAGGGTATACACAAAACCCTTGCACTAGCTCTAGGCTAGATTAAACTCACACTTCATAACATAAAGGCTTACTACATTAGCCTTATGTGTTAGGCCCCCGGCTAAGCACATCTCAATTCCCCAACAACGAGTAAACTCAATTTCCAAAATCCCCAAATCAACATAAGAAGCTCAAGATGAATGAATCAACAAATAGAGGAACATTATACTCCAAAAACCTCAATATCTCAAAATAAATGGACCATAGATCCAAAATTCATCTCAAATGTAGGATCATCTCGATCCAATTAAAACCAACATGGAAACTCAAATCTCAATATATGATTGTAAAGATCAAATTCTCAAATCTCAATCAACAATAATATTATGGATCCATCTCACCAGAAAATGGCATGCGCTCTCAACATGATATAGCTTCCAGAGCTATATACCGCTCCCCGAGCAGTTTGCCAAGTACTTATACGTATTCAAATTAGGAACCCAAAGCTGCGACCCACGGTCGGGTATATCTTGACTCCCTGAGTCAAGTGAGTACGTATAGATGACTCCCTTAGTCATAGCTTCCCCAAAGCTATGTGCTGACATCTCTCAACATGAATGCGTCACTAACTCTCAGTCAATAACCCAAACAGCAATAATTGTACATCCCATACCGTAAGTACTCACTGCTTGGCTTACTAGCCACTCATCAACTTCACACTGGAAAACTCAGAAATCTCAATATATAAGGATTGTAAAACCCAAAACTCAACATAATGTAGGATCAATTAGATCCAGCTAAACTTAACATAAAATCTCACAAACCCCTAAGTCAACATGAATACCTCAGTAACAACAATAAGAAGATACGGGGATTAACCAGTCTCGCAATCTCCAAAGTGCAGAATTGTGTTGTTTATATCTAGGAAAATACTTGGTTTTTTCAAAAACGATTATAAAATGGTTTCCCAAAATTGATTGCTTTCCTTGATAAAATCCTTATATTGCGAAAAATAGATTTTTATATTTTATAACTTCACCCAACACAACTCAAACCACAAAACATAAACACTAATCGATGTTGTGTATATTTTATAATTTAACATCCAAATTAAACACACAAGCACATTTACACTAATTTTAACTATCAAATTCAACCTAATACACTAAATTAATTATGCATAACAAAAATAATAATTTTACTTAAGTTTGTGAAATCGTCATAATACAATCAACATAATTATTACAAATGCCTCTTTTAAAACTCAATAAATCACCAAACATGTTGGAACACCTATTTTTTAGATTTATTATTTATATGCAACCATTAATGTTTATACAACAATGCCATAAGGTTTATACAATAATGTATTATATAACAAATTTACAATAATTGCTTTGTTAATCAATTATTTACAATTATTGTTATCAAACCATAATAAAATGGTTTTTAACTCCATAATTGCCACATAAAACACTTTTACGCTTTTGTTTCAATCCAACATTTATACATATATATTTATATATAGTTGGTATTTAAAAACACAATCTTTCCAATTTATTTATACAACAATGTTGTTGTACAATTTGTTGAGTCAACAATTTAAATTTATTATCAATAATAACAAGATATCCTAATCCTATAAATATTAATTGACAATCAATATTTATACTTTCATACAAACAAAAACCCATTAGTTCACTGATTATCGCTTAGAAACCACACATTCTCTATAAATTCACCAATGTAGTTTAGAATACTATTCCTCGATGAATATTATTATCAAGAATACGTCATTTATTTAAAACCTCAAATTAGTAATTTAATTACTACTTGAATCAAAAAATCGTATCTAATATTTAAAATATATTTTCCTCTTAAATATTGATTCTCAATCAATATTATATATTTTCAATATCCTTAAAATCATTTGATTATAATTTTATGATTATAGATTGGAATAAATTTATACTATAACCATGTTATATAATTTATTCCAAATACTCAAATTTAGAAATGAGCACATCTTTATTTTCTTATTTATATATTATACGAGTTGGTTTCACAAATTCGTATCACCAACTTATTAACTTAAGAATCACAAAACATAATAAATTTGTAAATCCCGGTTACCCGAAAATCCGGGTTGTTACAAACTCCCCCCTTAAATAAATTATGTTCTCGCAATTTGTTAAGGTTAATATTTCCTCAATTTAAATTATGCAAGTTAATCATCTCAATTTAATTCTAAAGAACTTCTCGATTTAAGAAACTACCCCATAGAATTCCCATGATTAATCATCAAATAGTCTCGCTCTTCCATCCATGCTTGACACTGCTTGCCATAGAAGTTATTTAAAGTTTCTAGAACTATGGCTGCTATTGGATTTTTAATCATCAAATAGTCTTGCCATTCCTAGGATTAATACCCAATTCAATGGCAGCAACTATTAAATGAATGTAATTATAAATGTGCATTCCAAAAATAACGCACTTGCTCCAGAAAATTGTTTATTCAAAACACTTTTATAACCAACACTCTTAAGTATAATTAGATTAGAATACATTTAACCACTTATTTTCCATCAATTCTTCTTTAACAATTAGTTACAAAGTCGACATATCATCTCCATCGTCTCACTAAATTATGCACCCGACATAGTGGTTTTATACTATCCCAACGTAATAATTTTGTATTTTACTTTCCAACAAATCACATTTTGCTATTCATCTTAAGTGTTAGATAGTCTCGAATAAGTATTTAAGAAATTTCTATTGATTATCGTTGATCAGACGTATCGATTCAAACCCTTAAGATACTCATCAGACCATTCAACACCTAAAATGATCACTAATTTAAACTCACATAGGGGTTGTTTTACTATTAATCATTATCAACATTCCCAGTCTTGCACAAATAAACAACCCATATCCCCAAATTTTAATTTAATCAAGAGGTTACCATAATAATTAGCTCATTAATGTTTATAACTTTCTTTATTTCCAAACTTACCCATGATAAATTACTTCAAAATTTAGCACAGCCGAAACGATTCACATGCTCCCACTATGCAACTTTGATTTTAATTTATATTTCAACTCTAACAACTTTCACTTAGAGTGAAAATCTTTTTTAAATTCAGGTCTCCAAATACCATCAAATCCCTTTATCGGACCCAACAATCAACTCAAACATCAAGAATAAGGTGAAAATTTTCCCTAAAAATTTCATCTACAGGTTCAATATAACGACCCATATTATGTATCAAAGAATCTTAGAATATTTATTTTCTTATGAGGTCGTATGACTGTATAACTTTGAGAAATGACTATTGGGGACATTTCCTACCTTCACCATTTTTCTCAAATTTTAACGTGACCATTTTCCCCTTTATGAATCTTGTTTTGCCTATAACTTTAGATTCGTAAGGAAATTAGACCTGAAACCACTTCCATCAGATCTGAATGATGGTTCCCCATTCGTAGAGTGGTCACATTAAAACAGACTTATCAAAGAAATGACTAAAATAAGATTGGGAGTGCTTAAATGGGCTAATTGGGTCATTAACTGGTAGGGTTATTATCTATTTCGGGTAGGATTAGTTAGTGGGGGGGGTAAAGGGGATGGGAGACTCCCTATTCACTTTTCCAACTTCCAAAAAGCTTCTAATCATCCATTAATGGCTTCTACCTAGCACTAATCCACCATTTAAACACCTAACCACCTAACTAAGTGCAAATCAAGTCAAATTAACACCACATGAAGACAAAAGCTGCTGCAACACATAGGAATCTGAGCCAAGCACTTTCTATTTTCGAATATAACCTTTTGGGTGATTAAGGTGAGTAATAGTATGATTATTCACTAATTACAGTAGATTAGCATATGGGTTGCTCATAAATATATGTAACAATGCTTATAATTCATTACTAATCATGTTATGACGCACATGTAAGTTTTGGTTAATTTGGACTTGATTTGTGAATCTGGGATCTTAAGGGATTAATGCGGAAAACGTGCTTCTTTGGGTATTTTGATCTTGTGTGGTTGATGTATATGTTGGTCCAGTTGTTTGATATATTTAGACAGCGCCTAGGAACACTAGGGTGGATGGAAACACCATCGTGTGGCTAAATAGAGTGTTAAAATCACTAAAATATACTTAGTAGATTTCGGGTCGGCTAAGTCGGTTAGGGTTCCCCCTACCCGAAATGACGAATTAGAAATATATTGTCGGATTGGCACGAAATTTTGCAGGAAAGAATATGACGGTCTTAGGAGGCTATAATTCAAATTTCAAGTCATTTGGAGTTCTGGAGACCAAGTTATGATGCTTTGGAGTTCAGGTCGGCTAAGTTGGTCAAGGTACCCCCTACCCGAAAATGATGACCCGGAAAAATATTGTTGAATTGGAATGAAATTTTGTGGGGAAGACAAGGAAAGTCCCAAGAGTATATAGTTCAAATTTCAATTCATTTGGAGTTTTGGAGACCAAGTTCTGACACTTGGGAGATCGGGTCGTCTAAGTTCGTCGGAGTACCCCCCCCCCCCCCAAAATAACGACCTAGAAAAATATTTTCGGATTAACACAAAATTTTGTAAGAACAAAAAGGAAGGTCCCTGAAAGCTATAGTTCAAATTTAAAGTCATTTGGAGTTTTGGGGACCAAGTTATGACGCTTTGGAGTTTGGATCGGTTAAGTCGGTTAGGGTACCCACTACCCGAAAATGAGGACTCGAGAAAATATTATCGGATTGGCATGAAATTTTGTGGGTACAACAAGAAATGTCAAAGGGGCTATAGTTCAAATTTCAAGTCGTTTGAAGTTTTGGAGATCAACTTATGGCACTTGCAAGTTCGATTCTACCAATGGACCCAGAAATGATGAGACGGAAATGACGACTCAGAAATGATGACTCGGAAATGACTACCCAGAAATGATGACCGGAAGTACTCTTTTGAAGACCAACTCTGATACGACCAATTATACCCGAGATTCAAAGAAATATCTAAATGAGGAGTTACCACAAAAGATCCAGATAGGAGCACGGGGTGACTTCCAAGTTAAACTTCGCTGCAGGTGCATGTGCAAACGAAGTCGACAACATTAGACATTTTGGTGTACCTTAGGAAAAGTAGCATGAGGAGGAGATCAGAGTTAGTTGACGATTTAGACCTAATTTTCCCGGGCCTCAAAGCCCATTGACATTGTGGACTGGGTTGGGTAATTCACTAGAGTTTGTTGACGTTTTGACCTAGTGTCTAGCATGGAAATTAATTGGCAGAGTCAGTTGACATCCAAACCTACCCGTGCTACTTGGAAGGGGTGGTTGAGATGCATGATGCCATGAATTCAAAAGCACCGAGTGAGTGAATGTAAGGATGCTTGTTATATTTGGTCAATTACTGTCATTATGACACACACACTTCCATTTACACTCAATATTGTGTTTACCATGCAGCAGAGTACATGATTATATGTTCTGACTTTTTGGATGCAGGGCCAGGTCAGGTATGACTCTTTATACCTATTGTGTTATCTTATTTAGTGATTAAAATTACTATTGCTCACATAAGTCTGACTTAGAGTTTTATGCATTGCTTCTTATTACTCTGGGTGCTCTTAAATGAGCAAACTAGAGATAGGTTAGTGTGATCGAGTAGCTGATTGGAGATGAGCAAGAGGCTTGTACGTATTATATATACTTTTATCCTTCTTACTTCTATTGATCACTACTTTGGGCATTAGTAGTGTATTTTGTTAGAGATGGTATTTTGGAGATGTTTCTATATATGACTCATTAGATATTATACTATAATGTAAATTTTCTACTCTGATGTTTATGATTTAGTTTTCATCTTATATACTGTCTCGCCTGTTTTATATCATGCCTTATGTTATTATATATTTTATTCCATGCACTGTGAGATATACGATAGGTTATCTATTTTTTCTTATTTCAACCTTAGTAATCACCTCATATTGGTCGAGCACCACCACAACACAACTCGTTGGGTGTCGGCTGGTATGGGGCAGTCGTCACATTTGGTATCAGAGCTTAAGTTGCATAGTTTAACCTAAGTGGGTGGTAACATAGGGAAGATTATACGTATATAAGAGCGTGTATTTGTGATATTTTGGTTTTCAAAACCATACACACACACACATATATATATATATATTACTAGTATATTTAAGGAAAGTCGCACTGCACGTGCATCGTTAAGTAGGGTTCCTTGGAAAGACGATTAATCAAATTCTTTACAGATTGAATAATGAGTGTCTGATAAGGAACACTACTTAGTATTTCGCTTTTGGAGTTGAAGAAGGAGCAGGCTCAGGAGCCAAAAATGCTAATGCTTCTGAGATGCATACAATGTTTACTGCCTTTATGAGAGATATGCTTAGGAATGCTCAGGGAGTTGGTCCAAATGTTACTGAAGGCGGTGGTGCACTTGTACAGGCAGCCAAGGACGACTTTACTAAGTTGAATAAGGACTTTATCAGTCGGGGTGGTAAACCATTCCAAGGAACGGAGTCGATTATGGAGGTGTAGGATTGGATAATACATGTGATCACATCTCTGAAGATCTTAGACATGATGATGCCAAAATGAAGAGGTTGGCTTTGCGCCATGTTTAGGGCAAGGCCATGGATTGGTGGAACGATGTTAAAGCTGCTACCCCCGAGGACCAGTTTACTCGGGAGCAATTTAAAGATCGATTTTGTGGGAAGCCAAGGCTGACTTTACTAAGTTGAATAAGGACTTTACCAGTCGGGGTGGTAAACCATTCCAAGGAACGGAGTCGATTATGTAGGTGTAGGATTGGATAGTACATGTGATCACATCTCTGAAGATCTTAGACATAATGATGCCAAAATGAGGAGGTTGGCTTCGCGCCATGCTTAAGGCAATGCCATGAATTAGTGGAACGACGTTAAAGCTGCTACTCCCGAGGACCAGTTTACTCGGGAGAAATTTAAAGATCGATTTTGCGAGAAGTTTATTCTGACTGCTCAGAAGTCAGAGTTGTTTCAGAAATTTGCGGAGCTTAAGCAAAATGGTAGAACTGTTTTCGAGTATATTATTGTGTTCGATGCTTTATCAAAGTATGGAATTGATACAGCTGAGAAGAAGAATGAGAAATTCGTCATAGGTTTTGATGATTACTTAGGAGAGAGGCTCATAAACCATATCGATGGGACTTTTGAGTCCATCATCTGGAAAGATTTAAGGTTATAATGCCTCTACCCTAAGTCATAGACTGAAGTTGTTGTTGTCCATTTGTCCCTAAGGAGAAGCCAAAGTCGCAAGAGGGCGATGATGGTAAGAAGAAAATGTTCCCTAATAAGAGAAAACCATTTCAGCCTAAGGAAGGGTAGAAGAAGAAACCTAAGTTTTTTGATTTGCTATAACAGTGGAAGGAAAGGTCACTTCAGCAGAGACTATAGAATGGGAACGAAGAAATGCTTTAAATATGACAAGCCAAGACACATTAAAAAGGATTGTCCCAAGCCTCTTAGGGAGAAGTAGTTGGTTAAAGCGTACGTTATATTAGTGTTGTTCCTTCTTCGTCTAATTCCCCAACAGTGGTGGAGAAGGGAAAGGGTATCATCACTCAAGGTATGCTTTTAGTTTATGATATTCATGTTCGAGTTCTGTTTAATACAAGGGCTTCCCATTCCTTTATATGTAGTGACCTGGTAGGTAAACTGAAATTGGAACCTAAAATTGTTGACCGACCTTTAGTTGTGATGAACCCGATTAATGGTTCTAGCTGCCTTTGTATGATTTGCTGTGGGTTGGTCTTATCGAGTCATGGATGCATGTTTGCTTGTGATTTCTTTATTTTAGGCTTTACTGGGTTTGTTATTATCATTGGAGTCGATTGACTCTAGAGATATGGTGTGGTGGTGGACTGTGAGAGGTATTTGATAACCACTGGGGTGGATGATGGGCGGAGGGTAGTGTTGGGTTGTTTACCTGGCGATGAGGTGCTGGCTAGTTTTATGTATTCCCTCAACATCTTGTACGATGAGTTATTGGTGTGCCTATTGCTGGCGAGTATCCAGATATCTTCGAGGAAGTGAGCGGACTTCCACCACACTGAGAGATTGAGTTCCATATTGATTTAGTGAAAGATGCCAGACCTATTGTAATGCCTCTTCAACGAATGACACCAAGAGAGCAGCGAGAGCTCGAGATGCAAGCTACCAACTTCTTGAGGAAGGGGTTTACTTGGAGAAGTGTTTATAAGTGGGGAACTTGTTGTATTAGTCATAAAGGCAGATGGTTCCTTTCGGTTTATGTAGACTATCGTGAGCTAAATAAGGCGACGAAAGAATAAGTATCCCTTTCCTTAAATAGACAATTTATTTGACCAGTTGAATAAAGCACACATATTTTCCTAGTTGAACCTAGTGATAGGTTTTCATCAGCTACGGGTAGAGAATGAGAGTGTACCTAAGACAGTGTTTCAGACGCCTTCTAGTTTTTATGAGTTGTTCGGACTAACTAATGCATCCATATATTTTGTGGATTTCATGAATCGCGTTTTCGGAGACTAATTAAATAAGTTTGTGCTTATGTTCATTGATGATATTTTGGTCTACTCACGGACCAGAAAAAACACAAGAAGCATTTGAGAATTGTGATGGAGGTGTTAAGAAAACACCGACTAAAGGCTAAATTTTCCAATTGTCAAGCGAGGTTCTTGGGCCATGTTATTTCGGAAAGTGGTATTGCCATGGACTCCGCGAAAGTGGCGAGAGTACAAGGTTATTCTACACTCAAGAATGCAACAAATGTGAGAAGTTTCTTAGGGTTAGATGGACATTATCGCAAGTTTATTCAGGATTTCTCCAAGATAGCAGTATCATTAACTCAATTGACTAAGAAGAATCAGGCCTTTGTCTAGGATGCAAGATGCGAGTGTGAATTTAAGAGCCTATAGGAAAAGTTGAGGTGCACTCCGGTGTTTGTTGTTCCAAAAGGGAATGAGGAGATGACGACATACGTAGATGCTTGTGGTACCGGATTGGGCACGGTGTTGATGGAAGGGGTAAAATTATCGCTTATGCTAGTCAACAACTAAAACCACATGAAAAGAGGTACCTCGTGCATGATTTAGAATTAATTGTGACTGTATTTGCATTGAAGATGTGGAAACTTATCTGTGGGAGAATGGTTCTAATTGCTTACTGACCATAAGTCATTGAAGCACCATTTTCTCTTTTAAAAAAAACTCCGTCAACAACGATGGTTGGAATTCTTGACTTCCTATGACATTAATATCGTGTACACCACAGGAAAGGGTAATGCGGTTGCGGAAGCATTAAGTAGGAGGCACGCAATGGAAGCGATTAGAGTTTGTTGCTAGTTATGACTTCTGACCTAGATGTTAATTGAAGCCAGAGATGTTGGCTAGCCTAACTGTAACACCCCGTAATTCTGTTAATATTAATATTCACAAATTAAAGAATAATTAATTTTAGATGTGAGAATTAAGGGGAACGGGTTGCGCCATTGTGTTCGTCTCGGAATTCTGGTTGAGATAGAGTCCGAGTTTGCGTGAATTGGACTTCGTATGAAGAAGTAATGACCATCGGAAGTTTCAGAAAATTCAAAACAGCTCGCAAGAAAATTTAAAAATTCAAACTGAAAGTGCAGAAGCGGGCTGGGTGGGAAAATTCCCGCCCAGGCAGGTCGACTGGGGAGTCGACACTAGAGTCGACTCCCCCCCCCCAGGTCGACTGTAGTGTCGACCTGGTCAAGTCGGCCAGGTTTTGGCTGGGCCCAATCTTGAGCTGCTGATGTGTCTTTAGGGCTGAGTTGGCTAATTTAACGGTTCAGGTTCATTCTGAGTTGATCGGACGGTCTAAACTAATCCTAAATTCTATATATACATGGGTAGTCTCTCATTCTAAAACCACATAAAAAAATAGAATAGCCACCGTCATGCCGTCGCCATGGAACTCAGTATAGCCGTCGCCATGGAACTCTGTATAGCCGCCGCCAACTAAAAAGGAAGAAAGCTAATCTAAACTAATTCTATTCAACTCTAAAGGAAATCAAGACTCTCTTTCTTCTATAATTGTGAGTATGATGATTTTAATAAGATTATTATTAAACTAATTAGATTAAGTTGTGAATGGATTATAAGTGAATGATGTGGATTATTGATTATATGTTGTAAATCTTATGCTATCATGTATATTGTAAATCCTATGTTATGTGATGATGATATTATATATGTTGTAATTTTCTATGCTAAGTTGTGATAAATCATACATGTTACAAAGTCATGATGTTATTATCTATGCTAATTAGTTTATGTTAATCAAATCATGATGTTGATATTATTTGGGCTATGTTGATTTATATGACAAATCATGTATGCAAGTTTAGATTGATTAGTAAAGATTATGAACATATGCCATGGCATCTATTTAGATCTAGAATTATGCTATGACATGTGTGAGTTATATGGGTTAGATGCTAGTTTACACCATCATTATGTTGCATAAACCACATATGCAAGTTTATACATGAATTTGGATTATGATCATATTATGTAAATTGTGACATTTTACCAAACCAGTTGACACCTTTAGATCCATGACATGTGTAGTTTTATGCAAGTTGTAGTTTTTGCCTATGCAAGTTTAGGTGTTGGACATCTATCACACATGCAAGTTTCACCCTTTTTTTTATGATTAGATCTATTTTAGTCATATGTATATGTTGTTGTTGTGATAATTTCTTTTTATGCTATGAGTTAGACTATTCGAGTCTAACGTATATTTTACATTAAACGTACGAACGTACAACGTGGGGTAGGGGTAAAAATTAAGGATTTAATATTGAGAAAATTGGATGCAATTGATATGATTTTGCATGCCATAAATGGATGGCCATAATTGAGTCAATTATGGACATCGTTAAAATTGGAATTAATTAATAATTTGAATAGGGAAATTATTAAAACTGGGCTAAAAGATTATAAATAATAATCAATGCTTAGGACACGAGGTTGAACTCGTTTGTGACGTAAACCTGCCCGGACCCGACCGGCAAATCCAGTAGTCACAAATGTCAGCCCAATGTGAGAGGTCCTAGGCCCAAATTAAAGCATAACAGTTGTACAGACACGAGGTTAGACTCTTTTATGGTGTAAGACTGCCCGGACCCGCCCGGCAAATCCAGCTGCCATAAATGCCAGTCTAATGTGAGAGGTCTTTATAAGGTTATGGCCTTAATGAATTAAGAAATACTTAACCAGATAAACATGTGAGGTGGGACATGGGGGGTTAAGTAGGTGCCTTGGGTGGCATGAGGAATCTAGTGAGTGCCTTTAGTGGCATTTGAAATACGATTAGTAAGACTTAACCAAACACACATGTAAATGAACATGACTAAGAAAAGGGTTAATTGGGATATACTAGTGGGGACAAGCTTAGGTGGATAGCTTGTGGTAAATAGTGGGGGGCCATTTCAACCAGTAACCCAAACGTATCTTTGTGGGCTCGACTCAAGTCGAGGACGGGACACGCATACTGGGCTTGACTATAAGAGGCCAAAACGGGTTAGCGGTGGCAACGCAAGTCCAACGGGTTTCATATGCGTGTGTGGACCCGGGCTGGTAGGTAAGACGTTGTTGCATCGTGTAGGTATAAGCCGTGCATCCTCAAGTTGTATCGGGTTGCCACTTTAGGGGAGTGATACACCCCCACTGTGGGACCAGCACGGGTATCTACGAGTCGGGAGCCGATCGCAAGTGGGTAGTGGGTACACCTAGCGGAGATAGGGGCAGGCGGCACCTATGTAGTCAGCTAGGGGTACACAAAGCTATTTATATAATTTCTAAGTTCGGTGAGTGGGATCAACCTTTAGGGTGACTGGTGTGGTGCAGTGTAGTAATTATTCGTTAGTAATTATGTGTGCCTTTAACGTTATCTTTATCTGCTCTTCCATACCCAATAGTTCATAGACATTTCCTTGTTTTCCAGCTTATGCCTTAGTCTAGTTATTTTGATAATAGTATTGTTAGAATTATCATACTCGCCAGACTTTATGTCTGACCCCCTCTATTTCTATCTTTTTTCCCCCTCCAGGTCCTTAGGGTGGGCCCAGCTCTAGTGGAGCTTGATTGGATTGCTTTATCTCTCTTTTGGAAAGCTTGGACCGTTGAAGTAAAGTCCAGCTTGTTATCTTCTTTAATGGCTATTTATGTAATGGGGTTATGTATTTTGTTTTATCAAGATGGATATTGTACTTGACTCTGATTTATGGTTTTATGATGTAACAAACATGTTTAATTTCCGCTGCAATGAAATAAAGTTTTAGATTTCCAAGTACTACTTATTATCTGTCTTGTTGTAATTTTTCTGTTCTATATTCACTTAAAACCTCCATGGAAGTTAATGCATTCCCTTTGTGAGTGACATTAATGGACGTGGGGTGTTACACGTGGTATCAGAGCTTAAGGTTACCAGAACAGATAAAATTTTTAGAAAAACTATTTTTCTAAAGTATTTTTGGAAGAAGTGTTTTCAAAAACATGTCTTAATGAGTTATTTTAAGAGGAAAGTTTTTATGAAAAACATAATCCCCAATAGCCATATATCTTTATCTTTCGAATTCTCAATTTTGAATCTTTCCTTTTTCGTTTCAGCATGGCTGAAGATCTTAACCTTCCGGAGGGTGTAACGATACCAGGATGGTATAGGAGGTTATTAGAGGCTAGGGCCACTGCAGGTCCAGCCAATGTTCCTCCACCACCAGTTGCACCCGCTCCTCCTCCTCCCCCTCCTCGCGCTGATACTTTTGCAAAGACATGCAAGGAATTTAAGGCTATGGGTGGAAAACCTTTTCAAGGGTCAGAAACGTTTGTGGAAGCTAGAGATTGGCTTAAGGAGGTGGAAGAATTGCTAGAAATCTTTGAAGTAGAAGAAGGGAGGAAAGTCAAATTAGCAGCTTGGTTAATGAAGGGAGAGGCCTCGTTTTGGTGGGAGGTCACTAATGGGGAGTGTCCTGTTGATTCTTGGGCGGATTTCAGACGTAGGTTTGAGGCAAAGTTTCTCTCAAGGGCAGAAGAGAATCTATACATGGAAAGGTTCTTGACATTGAAGCAGGGAAATCTATCAGTGAAAGAGTATGCCAACAAATTTAACCAATTGGCAAGGTTTGGCTTAGATTTGGTGAACACGCAGGAGAAGAAGGCTCTGAGGTTCGTTAATGGCTTGAATGAGCCATTGCAGGGGTTGGCTATGACCCACATCCCTATGGGGGCCACCTTTGAGAAGCTAGTAGACATGGCACTCATGCACGAGGAGAAAGGCGCTAATGCTAATAAGGCACCCGAGAAGAAAGGGGATCAGAAGAAACCACAACAGCAAAACAAGAAGGGTGGTAAAGACAATAATGGCAAAGGAAAGAAAAGATGCTTTAACTGTGGGACACCAGGCCATCTCAGCAAGGATTGCAGAAAGAAAAAGAAGACTGACTGTTTTCACTGTGGTGAAGCGGGACATCTAGTGAAGGACTGCCCAAAGAAGGGGCAGAGGGCAGGGTCTACCTCGGGAGGATAGGTGCAGGCTCTTATGGCACCAGGGCAGGCAAGGGGACAAGTTCAGGCTCTCGCAGTCCCACCGCTGCAAGAACGAGGTAGAACCATTTCTATTGAAAGCTTAGTTTTTCTGTTTGATCATCCTGTCCATACCATATTCGATTTGGGCGCATCGCATTCGTTTATCTCTACATCATTAGTTGAATCACTGCACTTAAACACCAGTTTAGTAGAGGATCCCTTAGTTGTTTCGAATCCAATTGGGGGCTCAGCTTATTTGTCCATGATGTGTTTGGATTTGAAAATTTCTATACTTAGCGTTGAGTTTAGATGTGATGCTTATGTTTTGGGCTTCACGGGCTATGGGCTAATTTTAGGAATGGATTGGTTATCCAGAAATGGGGCCGTTCTTGATTGTGAAAGGAGAGTAGTTAGGCTCATGACTCGCTTTGGCAACACTCTCGAAATCTTTTGTAATCCCATAAATTCCGTTATGCTAAGTTATCTAGAATCGCTTGACGCGTCTGTGGAGAATCTACGATCTGTTAGAGTGGTCCGAGAATACTCGGATGTGTTTGAGGAGGTGAAGGGCTTGCCTCCGAAGCGGGAGATAGATTTTCGAATATATCTTGTGGATAATGCAAAACCAGTATCTTTGCCAGTACGCCACATGGCTCCTCGTGAAAGGAGGGAACTCAATAAGCAAGTGAAGGAGTTGCTTGAGAAGGGGTTCATAAGACGAAGTATATCGGAGTGGGGTGCTCCAGTAGTATTTGCCACGAAGGCGGATGGGTCCCTTAGACTTTGTGTGGACTATAGAGAACTTAATAAGCTTATTAAGAAGAGCAGACACCCAATGCCGAGGATTGACGATCTCTTCGATAAGTTAGTTGGCGCCTCAGTGTTTTCGCAGTTGGACTTAGCCACTGGTTTCCATCAGTTGAGAGTGGCTGAGGATAGCATTGACAAGACTGCCTTTAGGACTCCGGACAGTTTCTATGAATGGCTAGTGATGCCCTTCGGTTTGACAAACGCCCCCGCATACTTTGTTGATTTGATGAGTAGGGTGTTTAGGGAGTACCTTAATAAATTCGTGGTGGTCTTTGTAGATGACATCTTGATCTTTTCTAAGGATGAAGAAGAGCATGCCCTACATCTTAAGGAAGTGTTGGAGACTCTACGAGCGCATAACCTTAAAGCTAAATTTACTAAGTGTCACTTCTGGAGAGAGGATGTGCGATTCTTAGGGCACGTGGTTTCCAAAGAAGGGATAGCTGTGGATCCCGCGAAGGTGGTGGCCATCCAAGATTGGAAGGTCCCTAAATGCTACCGAAGTAAGGAGTTTCTTGGGGTTGGCTGGCTACTATAGGAAGTTTATCAAAGACTTCACAAAAATATCAGCTCCATTGACATGCCTGACGAAGAAGAACCTAGTCTTCGCGTGGGACGTAGATTATGATGATGCGTTCCAACGTTTAAAGAGAGCTTTGACCTCAACTCCAGTCTTAGTGCTGCCAGACGGGAGTAAGCCATTTACTGTTTATACCGATGCTTGTGGGACAGGTCTAGGCGCAGTCTTAATGCAAGAGGGTAGGGTAATAGCCTATGGTGGAAGGTAGTTGAGGGTGCATGAGAAGAATTACCCCATGCATGACCTAGAGTTGGCCGCAATTGTTTTTGCACTTAAGTCTTGGCGCCATTATCTTGTTGGCGAGAAATTCGAATTATTCACTGACCACAAATCATTAAAATACTTATTCTCTCAGAAGGACTTGAATTTAAGACAGCAAAGGTGGATGGAATTCTTAGCGTCCTACGACTTCGAAATAGCATATACCCCTGGCAAGGGTAACGTGGTGGCAGACGCCTTAAGTAGGAAAAGGCTATCCTTGAGTCCATTGTTTGTTGAACGGCGAAACTTAGAATTCATCTCTATGTTTGATTTTAGACCTTCCGATGACTTTGTACCCGGTTTGCTAGCATCCTTGGAGGTCAGACCTACGCTTTTGGGACGGATTGGTGAGGCACAGCGAGACGACCCATAGTTGGTTGAGTTAGCGGAGAAGCTCAAAAGAAGGGAGTCATCAAGCCATCTCCGAAGGTACACCCTAGATGATAAGGGTTGGTTACGTAGGGATAGTAGACTTTGTGTACCACGAGACGAGGACTTGAGGAAGACTATTCTTGATGATGCACATCGTTCGAAGATGACCATTCATCCCGACGGGGATAAGATGTACAAAGACATGAAGCGAGTTTTATTTTGGGCTGGTATGAAGAGGGATGTGGCCGAGCATGTCACTAGATGCTTGGTGTGCCAACAAGTAAAAGCGGAGCAAAAGAAGCCCGGTGGGTTGCTTCACCCATTGGAGGTTCCACAATGGAAGTGGGAGAGTGTCTCGATGGACTTTGTGGATGGACTACCAAGATCAAGGAAGGGTAATACGGGGATTTGGGTTATAGTAGATAGACTTACTAAAAGCACCCATTTTATTCCCGTAAAGAGTAAGAGGACTGCTCCATGGTTAGCTTCTGTATACGTCCGAGAGATAGTTCGTTTGCAAGGTGTTCCTTCTAGCATAGTAAGCGACCGCGATCCTATCTTCACTAGCGAATTTTGGAGGAGCTTACAAGAAGTGGTAGGGACTCAGTTATGTTTGAGCACCGCATATCATCCTCAGACGGCCGACCAAACCGAGAGAGTGAATCGTATTCTAGAGGACCTTTTGAGGCTATGTATCCTAGACTTTGGGGGTACATGGGAAGAGCATCTTCCATTGGTGGAGTTTGCATATAATAATAGCTTTCAGTCCAGCATTGGCATGGCACCTTTCGAAGCTCTTTATGGACGACCTTGTCGTTCACCTACATGTTGGTGGGAATCTACGGATAAGATCTTACTTGGGCCCGATATGATTAGAAAGACTTCGGAGAAGATTAATTTGATTCGAAGAAGGATGAAAGCAGCGCAAGATAGGCAGAAATCTTATGCGGATAAGAGGAGGACAGATCTTGAGTTTGATGTTGGGGACATGGTCTTTATCAAAGTGTCTCCATTACGGAACGTTGTTCGCTTTGGGTCCGTTGGGAAATTAGCACCAAGGTTCGTAGGGCCGTTTCCTATTAAGGAGAAGATTGGACAGATGGCGTATAGAGTGGAGTTGCCTGAGAGACTTAGTGGTGTACACGACGTATTCCATGTATCACATTTGAGGAAGTGCCTACACGAGACCGCGGAGGTGGTAGAGCCGAACTTGCTTAGAGAGGTGGAGATAGAGCGTGATGCGACGATTCGATGAGCTCCTACATGCATTCTTGGGTTGGAGATCAAGAAGCTGAGAAATTGAGAGGTCAGACTAGTCAAAGTGCAATGGGGAGATGATGAGAGCAACGCTACTTGGGAGACAGAAGAGAAGATGCGTTCATTTTACCCTTTTCTTTTTGAGGGTATTTCTTTTAATTTCTCCTTTATCGCTTAGCTTGTACTTGTCTTATCTTTAGTATGTCCTCTCGCTAGTATCTTTGACCTTTAGTTAGAGAAATCCTATGGTTGAAACATGTGTTTGAAACATGTTATGTATGATGGATGCATAGTGGATGCGAGTGTTTGCTAGTGGTTGCTCGTGGATGCATATACACACACTTTAGGCACTAGATCGGCTCAGTCACTTCATATTGCATATATATGGATGTATGAGGATTTTTTTTATCATATGGATGCTGCATTCAGATGATGATTGTGCACGCATATAGAGATAATATGTAGCATTAAGGAACTTTTGCATACATAATGGACGCATGGCACTATCATGATTTGCATTAAGGAGGTCAACTGAATCAGTGGACCGCCTGATTTTGCATTAGATATGGACATATACACACACTGTTCATTTAAACATGAAAGCATTAGAAGTCTATAAGGACAATGAATGCCTGTGTTTGATGGTTGAGTAGACGGACGATTGGATGTTAGGATATACATTCTTCTTGACTTGAAGATTTCGGGGTCGAAATCCTTTAAGGAGGGGAGAATGTAACACCCCGTAATTCTATTAATATTAATATTCACAAATTAAAGAATAATTAATTTCAGATGTGAGAATTAAGGGAAACGGGTCGCGCCATTGTGTTCGTCTCGGAATTCTGGTTGAGATAGAGTCCGAGTTTGCGTGAATTGGACTTCGTATGAAGAAGTTATGGCCATCGGAAGTTTCAGAAAATTCAAAACAGCTCGCAGGAAAATTTAAAAATTCAAACTGAAAGTGCAGAAGCGGGCTGGGCGGGAAAATTCCCGCCCAGGCAGGTCGACTGGGGAGTCGACACTAGAGTCGACTCCCCCCCCAGGTCGACTGTAGTGTCGACCTGGGTGTCGACCTGGTCAAGTCAGCCAGGTTTTGGCTGAGCCCAATCTTGAGCTGCTGATGTGTCTTTAGGGCTGAGTTGGCTAATTTAACGGTTCAGGTTCATTCTGAGTTGATCGGACGGTCTAAACTAATCCTTAATTCTATATATACATGGGTAGTCTCTCATTCTAAAATCACATAAAAAATAGAATAGCCGCCGTCATGCCGTCGCCATGGAACTCAGTATAGCCGCCGCCAACTAAAAAGGAAGAAAGCTAATCTAAACTAATTCTATTCAACTCTAAAGGAAATCAAGACTCTCTTTCTTCTATAATTGTGAGTATGATGATTTTAATAAGATTATTATTAAACTAATTAGATTAAGTTGTGAATGGATTATAAGTGAATGATGTGGATTATTGATTATATGTTGTAAATCTTATGCTATCATGTATATTGTAAATCCTATGTTATGTGATGATGATATTATATATGTTGTAATTTTCTATGCTAAGTTGTGATAAATCATACATGTTACAAAGTCATGATGTTATTATCTATGCTAATTAGTTCATGTTAATCAAATCATAATGTTGATATTATTTGGGCTATGTTGATTTATATGACAAATCATGTATGCAAGTTTTGATTGATTAGTAAAGATTATGAACATATGCCATGACATCTATTTAGATCTAGAATTATGATATGACATGTGTGAGTTCTATGGGTTAGATGCTAGTTTACACCATCATTATGTTGCATAAACCACATATGCAAGTTTTAACATGAATTTGGATTATGATCATATTATGTAAATTGTGACATTTTACCAAACCAGTTGACACCTTTAGATCCATGACATGTGTAGTTTTATGCAAGTTGTAGTTTTTTCCTATGCAAGTTTAGGTGTTGGACATCTATCACACATGCAAGTTTCACCCTTTTTTTATGATTAGATCTATTTTAGTCATATGTATATGTTGTTGTTGTGATAATTTCTTTTTATGCAATGAGTTAGACTATTCGAGTCTAACGTATATTTTACATTAAACGTACGAACGTACAACGTGGGGTAGGGGTAAAAATTAAGGATTTAATATTGAGAAAATTGGATGCAATTGATATGATTTTGCATGCCATAAATGGATGGCCATAATTGAGTCAATTATGGACATCGTTAAAATTGGAATTAATTAATAATTTGAATAGGGAAATTATTAAAACTGGGGTAAAAGAGTATAAGTAATAATCAATGCTTAGGACACGAGGTTGGACTCGTTTGTGACGTAAACCTGCCCGGACCCGACCGACAAATCTAGTAGTCACAAATGTCAGCCCAATGTGAGAGGTCCTAGGCCCAAATTAAAGCATAACAGTTGTAAAGACACGAGGTTAGACTCTTTTATGGTGTGAGACTGCCCGGACCCGCCCGGCAAATCCAACTGTCATAAATGCCGGTCTAATGTGAGAGGTCTTTATAAGGTTATGGCCTTAATGAATTAAGAAATACTTAACCAGATAAACATGTGAGGTGGGACATGGGGGGTTAAGTAGGTGCCTTGGGTGGCATGAGGAATCTAGTGAGTGCCTTTAGTGGCATTTGAAATACGATTAGTAAGACTTAACCAAACACACATGTAAATGAACATGACTAAGAAAAGGGTTAAGTGGGATATACTAGTGGGGACAAGCTTAGGTGGATAGCTTGTGGTAAATAGTGGGGGCCCATTTCAATCAGTAACCCAAACGTATCTTTGTGGGCTCGACCCAAGTCGAGGACGGGACACGCGTACTGGGCTTGACTATAAGAGGCCAAAACAGGTTAGCAGTGGCAACGCAAGTCCAACGGGTTTCATATGCGTGTGTGGACCCGGGCTGGTAGGTAAGACGTTGTTGCATCGTGTAGGTATAAGCCGTGCATCCTCAAGTTGTATCGGGTTGCCACTTTAGGGGAGTGATACACCCCCACTGTGGGACCAGCACGGGTATCTACGAGTAGGGAGGCGATCGCAAGTGGGTAGTGGGTACACCTAGCGGAGATAGGGGCAGGCGGCACCTATGTAGTCAGCTAGGGGTACACAAAGCTATTTATATAATTTCTAAGTTCGGTGAGTGGGATCAACCTTTAGGGTGACTGGTGTGGTGCAGTGTAGTAATTATTCGTTAGTAATTAGGTGTGCCTTTAACGTTATCTTTATCTGCTCTTCCATACCCAATAGTTCATAGACATTTCCTTGTTTTCCAGCTTATGCCTTAGTCTAGTTATTTCGATAATAATATTGTTAGAATTATCATACTCGCCAGACTTTATGTCTGACCCCCTCTATTTCTATCTTTTTCCCCCTCCAGGTCCTCAGGGTGGGCCCAGCTCTAGTGGAGCTTGATTGGATTGCTTTATCTCTCTTTTGGAAAGCTTGGACCGTTGAAGTAAAGTCCAGCTTGTTATCTTCTTTAATGGCTATTTATGTAATGGGATTATGTATTTTGTTTTATCAAGATGGATATTGTACTTGACTCTGATTTATGGTTTTATGATGTAACAAACATGTTTAATTTCCGCTGCAATGAAATAAAGTTTTAGATTTCCAAGTACTACTTATTATCCGTCTTATTGTAATTTTTTTGTTCTATATTCACATAAAACCTCCATGGAAGTTAATGCATTCCCTTTGTGAGTGACATTAATGGACGTGGGGTGTTACACTAACAATTAAACCAACTTTGATCGAACCGATGGGTTCTAGCCAAAGGAGCGATCCTAGATTGTTTGAGACCATCACGAAAGTGGTATCTGGTGCGAATGATGAGGTTAAGAACATATACAAGCTTAACCTCAAGGGTTGGCTTCAGAAAGGTGGAAGGTTGTTTGTATCCGACGTCGATGGATTAAGAGATGAAGTACTTAAAGAGTGTCATCACTCAAAATTAACGTTATATCACTGTAGTAACAAGATGTATAGAGGCATGAGACGAACGTACTACTAGGAAGGTACGAAGAAGGACATTAGGAAATTTATCTCTAAGTGCATGAATTGTCAATTGGTTAAGGCTGAGCAAAAGAAGCCAAATGGCTTGTTGCACCCGTTAGAGGTTCCCAAATGGAAATGCGAGAAAGTTTCAATGGATTTCATCAATAGTTTGTGTAACGACCCAGAAAATCTGAACCAATTTAAAATTGGCTAAAATAGTGGATTTTAAATATTTAAAATAAATATTTTAAATAATATCAATGAAAAATGAGTTTGAATCGACGTTTGAAAATGAATATAATTAATTCTAATTATAAACAAGGCCTGAAAAGGCGCTGCTGTTTCAAAAATGGAATTCAAACTTTGTCGGACTGTATCGGGTGCAAAACAAAACGGATTTGAGTGAAACCAAAAATATTTAAATCTGTTAGTGAATACCTTTCTAACGAATCTGAAAAATCGAAGTTTCATAGCGGAAAGCAAAAGTTATGGCCAAATGAATTTTCAGAAAGGTCGCTATGGAATATATATAACCCGTGAAATTGGCCATTTTGCAAACGACCTCGGAATTCGACGAAACCACTTTTGTTGGATCCGGGATGTGAAGTTATTACTAGGTTTCAAATTTCATAATTTTTGAAGCTAGTATGTGAGCTGGCAAAGGAAAACGTGTTTTGGTCAATTATAGTTAAATTGGATCGACCAGAAATGGGCCTTTTTGCAAATGGTCTCAGAATTCGACGAAACTAGTTTTGTTGGGACCGTATCGTCAAAACATAGCTAGATTTATTTTTCTAGAATTTTTCGAATCATTTTGTGACCCTGGCAAATTGAAATGTACGTTCAAATCGAATATTTAATGTTCTATATTTTAATTTGAAGGAAAACTGACTGAAACAGTCGAATGGGCCTACGAAACATATCCCATTGTGTTCGAAATGGGGGTAAAATGCTAGTGACGACTGTCGTTGGGTTTAGATTGGACCCCTTTTAAAACCCACCGGCCAATCGGATTTTTTATAAAAAATAAAGGAAAAAACTTTTTTCTCTCTCCCCGATCGAAGGCGGAAGAGCCTCCCAACCTTCCCCCTCATTTTCTGATCAATCCACGCAATAAAACATCATGCTCCTTTTGAGATTTTTGTAGAGCTTCGCGAGATCTTCAAATCCATATAGGGGTTGATTTTTTTTCGTTCAGAATTTGGGGAGATATCGAGCTTGAGAGTCGAGCCCTTCCAACCGCCGCCGCCGCTTCCTCCGACCACCGAACGCCGCCGCACCACCATCGAAGGCTGCGCCTTCCGACCCCCTACAACCCCGTGCTAACCGATCGTGCTACCGTGCTTCAGATTTCAAAATATTTGAAGACCTAGTTTTGAAGATTTAAAAAGGAGGTACGGCTGAAGAAAAAAAAACTATTTAATAGCAGTTTAAAGCGCTACGGTTTTCGATTTCACTGTAAAAATCATATCTTTTTCGTTTCTTTACGAAATTCAGTGAAATAGGAGACAGTGGACTCGTGTGGACGTCTTCTACATTCTAGAAGAGACCGCATATTTTTCTGAGCCTTCTGCTATTTTTGGTGGAGTGGAACCCAATGTGAGATTTCTAATTTATAAACGATATGGAAAACGACGATGTATAAATTATATAGTCGATGTATGAGTTATATAAGCGTTGTACACCCCTTGTATAAGCATTGTATAAGTTGTACGTTCGATGTATAAGTTGTATATGCGTTGTAAAAATTATATATGTGTTGAAATAGAAGTGAATTGCTATATATATATGTATATATATATATATATATATATATATATATATATATATATATATATACGCCCCTCGTCCACAAACCATGGACGATATTTATTGGTTGTGATTGGTGTGAAAAATTGATTGATAGTGAATGGTTGATTGGAATTGTTTGTGGTTGATATTGATTGATTGTTGTTGAAAAATACCCGTTTGTGGTTGAGAAATATTTGGTTGAAACCACATAGGATTAGTTTGTGGAAATGAAATAAATATACATGCCGCCTGCGTGCAAACTAGATGCATGATTCCCCATTGTCAAAAACCACGAGGTTTTAAGGTAGAGCGAGGAGCCGTACTAGGGACCGTCCCGGTTTTAATTACCCTGCCGTTATGCTGCCGAAATTTTGAATAATATTCATGTGTTTGAATTATTTTCATTTGTTGAAACTATATTTATTCATTGAATAGAAAGCCTTCATGTATTGAGTCGATATTCATTCGTTGGATGGAAATTCATGTGTTGAATGGTATTCGTGTTTTAAATATAAAAAACACATTTTTATCTATATATATAAACTATAGAATACCTTCATGTGTTGAATCGATATTCATTCGTTGAATTTAAATTCATGTGTTGAATGGTATTCGTGTTTTAAATATAAAAATCACATTTTTATCTATATATATAAACTATAGAAAACCTTCATGTGTTGAATCGATATTCATTCATTGAATTGAAATTCATGTGTTGAATGGTATTCGTATTTTGAAATAAATTGTTTTATAATAAAAGTCACATTTTTATATATATATATATAAACTATAGAAAACCTTCATGTGTTGAATCGATATTCATTCGTTGAATTGAAATTCACGTGTTGAATGGTATTCATATTTTGAAATTAATTGTCTTATAATAAAAATCACATTTTTATCATCTATATGAACTATATAACATAATCTTGTTTTGAAAGAAATTGTTTTATAATAAAAATCCTATTTTTATTACCTATATGAACTATATAAAATAATAGTGTTTTGAAATGAATTGTTTACAATAAAAATCACATTTTTATTATATACATGAATTGTTAAATATAGTGAAGTGTTGAAATAGAAGACAGTTAGATAAAAATATCATTTTTATCAAATGTATGAAAAGAATATAGCTTTGAAATCGAAGAATCGATATATATATATATATATCTATATAAATAGAATTAAAATATATCGAATAACGAAGCTGCAGTTCATATTTTGAAACCGTTATTTCAAATGATTATACCGGGGGATCCGACCATCGGATTTTCCCGAAACCGCAACCGTTGGGTTCGCTTTGGAAAAATCTTTCCAACGGCATCAACTTTGTAAAAGTCCAACGGTTGGATTGTCTGGAATGTTTAATTCAAATCTGAAGAAAAACAACGCCAGAATCGATTATATTTATATATATATAAATAAAATTAAATTTAATCGAATAACGACGCTGCAGTTCGTATTTTGAAATCGAAACTTCAAACGATTATACCGGGAGATCCGACCGTCGGATTTTCCCGAAACTGGAACCGTTGGATTCGTTTAGAAAATATCTTTCTAATGATGTAAATTTTGTGAAGATCCAACAGTTAGATTTTCAGATATGTGTAAATCAAATCGGAAGAAAAACAGCGCCACGGTCGCGTTATAGCCCAAAGCGTCGTTTTGAATAAATTGGCTATTTTAAAATAAATAAAAATAGCGATAAATCGTTATAAAATATTATAAACGATATGGATGTGAAATTTAGAAACTAACTGAAGGTTGGCTAAGTCGAATGGTTTCTGGGGTATTGATCTGATGTTGGTTTTGGCCTTCGGGGTTAATATTTGGGAAATCGTTCTCTTACTGATTGACGGTTAGTGACTAATGAATTGAAATGATGCGTGTGTATGTTAGTGTTGCACTAGTTTATTATATACGCGAGTTGCTCAGAAAGACCGGGTTTATCCCATTCTGAATAACTGAATCGACGATAAGAAATCAAAGATAAAGACGGTGGTCGAAGACCGGAGATCTTCACCTCGTTTGGATGGTAACCGAGGTCCTGATTGGGAGGCATCCCGAAATATGGATAATGAGTGGTGATCGTCCAGACGTACGTGGTGATCGATGGGTTTGCGAGGTATATAGTGCCTCAGGTTTCGTTCAGACCCAGAACGGACTTGCAAATGGACAGTGTGTCTGACATTGGAATTTATTCTGTGTGATTGATAGCCATCAGTTGCACGGTGTGAATTGCCCGTGTGGCATGCTAAGATGCAGTGATCAGGGCTTTTGTTGAAAAGCAAAGTCTTGTGGTGATGATCAAAGCACCGCCTGTGTGGCGTAGCTTTATGTATAACGTGAATTCGCGAGCCTTACACCCCGGTATGAACCAGAAACGGGAGAGGACATCGGGGAGGGCATGCGTTTCTTTCTAGCTAGAAGTGGCGTCAGCGGGTTTACACGCCCTGACGAGTTTGACTTATGTGGTTGTTACTATTGCGAGGCGCCTCGGTTTGATCGGACGATCCGGGTCCGATGGAGTCATTCGTTGGCTCACTTACGCCTCATAGGGCGGGGAAACGCATTGTTCAGGAATTTTAATCCACGTCGGTGGACCGGCCCTGACGATCCAAAGGCTTGACTGAGTACTTGCCTAAGACACGGGCTATAGCGTCTCGAAGTCGGTAAGGACTATCTTTTGCCTTGGTTCATGACGGAAATCCAATTTCCAAATACGTGACTGTGCGATTTTGATTATATACCTATATATGGCGACATAGTGGTATGGGGCATTAATGCCGTCTATGATTGATACTTATTATTTGAAAATGCTTTTGAAATATATAAACACTAGTAATAATATCAAATGCTTTTGTTTTATTCGTATCAAGCATATTTTGGCTATTATAAGGTAAAACTCTATCCTCCGGTTTGCGTTGCATTGTGTGATGGGAACTAAGTCTTATAATGGCTTCATTTTTATAAAAAGCATTGCGATGTTTAAAAGAATGATTTGTTTTAAAGCACTGGCAATCCAATGGAGTAAACCCGTTCCATGAAAGTGGCGTGGTCCTGTGATTAGCCATATTTGAAATGTGTTGAGTAGATTTCTCATACCAGTCCCATGACTGACTCGTAGTTTGTTTCACTTTCAAACTCCGGTGCCCCGTTTTCTACACGGGCAACCTTGTATTCAGGTTTAGCAGGCTTTATCCGGATAGCTGGAGCTGAAGATGGATTCTATCATTTATCTCTTTTTATGCTGTTCAGCTCCTATTGTACATTATGTTTGTTTTTCCGCTGTAGACATATATGTATAGTTGAACTGTATTTGTACTAAGTAAGATCCTGTATACTGTGTAACTCTGATGATTACGTTTATCCAGTGTATTCTATTGTACATTATCAGGTGTATTTATTTAATTCCGTTCTGCTTTTATCTGTTTCTGTGTTATATTCCAAAGATTACCCTTGTCTCCATCTGTACGGGAAATGGGGTCGTCACAACGTGGTATCAGAGCTTTGGTTAAGCTTAGTTCTGGAATATAACATATTAACGAACTCGTTATAGATAGAACCAGTAGTGTTCTAGGACGAGTAACTCAGTACAGATAGTATCAGCAATATCTTAGTATGAGTACAGCAGAATCTGAACAACTCGTTAGAGATGGGGTCAGAAGTGCCCCAGAACGAGTCGAGAGTTATATGTTTATAAATAACATATTTGTGATTATATATATAGTCTGGTTTTAGAAATATAATTTTTGAATATATAAAAGATATATATTTGAAAAGTTAAAAAGTTAAAAACAATTTGATTGTTGTTTGTGTTGTGTGATAGTAGATTTGATTAATTAAAATTATTAAAACAATAGTTAATTTAATCAATAATGGAATAATGGTAGAATTTATTCATTTAGATCACACATTGAACTGATTAGAAAATAAATAGAAATATATACATGTGAATTATATATGTTTGAACAGGTAAATGGATAGCTGTTGAGTAAAGATTTATTTGCGTGCCCGACAAATAGGTAAACCTTAATGAGTTGGATGCGAAATATTATTATATCAACTCCTGTGAATGCCATTGGATGCGGAGTGCTGGTTATTCTGTGTGAAAAAATAAACATCGCCATAGGATAGTAACAATTAATTTTGAACTACATTACATGGCATACTTCAGAAGATAGGTATACTTCATCATATACCACATAAGCATTTAGAGCTTGTGTGACGAGGTGGAAGATTTACCATACGAGCGAGAGGCTTGTATGGCGATGACTATATTTTACAGGTGAACTGATGACTGGTATGGACTATTTAAATTGTAACGATAAAATTGCCAGATTAATAAAAACCCCACACGGGTCTGGAGTTGACAATAATCACGTCTCTCTAGTTATTAGATACGGCACATGGACTATTTATTTCCCACACGGGACGAGGTGACGAGGATTTATCCTCTGGAGCATTTAAAATACACACTCCCTCAGGCTTTGACAGGGTGACGAGAATTTATTCTCTGGAGTTATTATCAATACACGCTCCCCTGTAAACACCAGAATATATCACTATAAATATGTGTATGCTTATTAGGATTTATTGGGTACCTAATACGGCCCAATAAATTTCCAAACCTCTCCCCATACAAAGGAGGTTATGACGAAATTTTTTCGAAAATTCCGGGTGTTAGCCAAATTTTTGAAGAATTTGAAAATTCTCAGAAACTGAAAAGTTGTAGAATTGAAGCCAGATTGAACGTAGAGTTGATTAATCAAACCACTTTCGACTTTGTTCCTTTTCGGGGACGAAAAGTTTTAAGTGGGGGAGATTGTAATGACCCAGAAAATCTGAACCAATTTAAAAAATTTAAATTGGCTAAAATAGTGGATTTTAAATATTTAAAATAAATATTTTAAATAATATCAATGAAAAGTGAGTTTGAATCGACGTTTGAAAACGAATATAATTAATTCTAATTATAAACAAGGCCTGAAAAGGCGCTGCAGTTTCGAAAATGGAATTCAAACTTTGTCGGACTGTACCGGGTGCAAAACAAAACGGATTTGAGTGAAACCAAAAATATTTCAATCTGTTAGTGAATACCTTTCTAACGAATCTAAAAAATCGAAGTTTCATAGCGGAAAGCAAAAGTTATGGCCAAATGAATTTTCAGAAAGGTCGCTATGGAATTTATATGGCCCGTGAAATTGGCCATTTTGCAAACGACCTCAGAATTCGACGAAACCACTTTTGTTGGATCCGGGATGTGAAGTTATTGCTAGTTTTCAAATTTCATAATTTTTGAAGCTAGTATGTGAGCGTGGCAAAGGAAAACGTGTTTTGGTCAATTATAGTTAAATTGGATCGACCAAAAATGGGCCTTTTTGCAAACGGTCTCAGAATTCGACGAAACTAGTTTTGTTGGGACCGTATCGTCAAAACATAGCTAGATTTATTTTTCTAGAATTTTTCGAATCAGTTTGTGGCCCTGGCAAATTGAATGTACGTTCAAATTGAATATTGAATGTTCTATATTTTAATTTAAAGGAAAACTGACTGAAACAGTCGAATGGGCCTACGAAACATATCCCATTGTGTTCGGAGTATGGGTAAAACACTGCGGACGACAGTCATTGGGTTTAAATTGGTGGTCATGTCAGAAAACCCCTTTTAAAACCTAGCGGCCAACCAGATTTTTTTATAAAAAAAAGGAAAAAACTTTTTTCTCTCTCCCGATCGAAGGCGGAAGAGCCTCCCAACCTTCCCCCTCATTTTCTGATCAATCCACGCAATAAAACATCATGCTCCTTTGGAGATTTTTGTAGAGCTTCGCGAGATCTTCAAATCCATATAAGGGTTGATTTTTTTTCGTTCAGAATTTGGGGAGATATCGAGCTCGAGAGTCGAGCCCTTCCAATCGCCGCCGCCGCTTCCTCCGACCACCGAACGCCGCCGCACCACCATCGAAGGTTGCGCCTTCCGACCCCCTACAACCCCGTGCTAACCGATCGTGCTATTGTGCTTCAGATTTCAAAAGATTTGAAGACCTAGTTTTGAAGATTTAAAAAGGAGGTACGGCTGAAGAAAAAAAAACTATTTAATAGCAGTTTAAAGTGCTACGGTTTTCGATTTCACTGTAAAAATCATATCTTTTTCGTTTCTTTACGAAATTCAGTGAAACAGGAGACAGTGGACTCGTGTGGACGTCTTCTACATTCTAGAAGAGACCGCATATTTTTCTGAGCCTTCTGCTATTTTTGGTGGAGTGGAACCCAATGTGAGATTTCTAATTTATAAACGATATGGAAAACGACGATGTATAAATTATATAGTCGATGTATGAGTTATATAAGCATTGTACACCCCTTGTATAAGCGTTGTATAAGTTGTACGTTCGATGTATAAGTTGTATATCGTTGTAAAAATTATATATGTGTTGAAATAGAAGTGAATTGCTATATATATATATATATACACCCCTTGTCCACAAACCATGGACTATATTTATTGGTTGTGATTGGTATGAAAATTTGATTGATAGAGAATGGTTGATTGGAATTGTTTGTGGTTGATACTGATTGATTGTGGTTGAAAAATACCCGTTTGTGATTGAGAAATATTTGGTTGAAACCACATAGGATTAGTTTGTGGAAATGAAATAAATATACATGCCGCCTGCTTGCGAACTAGATGCATGATTCCCCATTGTCAAAAACCGCGAGGTTTTAAGGTAGAGCGAGGGGCCGTACTCGGGACGGTCCCGGTTTTAACTACCCTGCCGTTATGCTGCCGAAATTTTGAATAATATTCATGTGTTTGAATTATTTTCATTTGTTGAAACTATATTTATTCGTTGAATAGAAAGCCTTCATGTGTTGAGTCGATATTCATTCGTTGGATAGAAATTCATGTGTTGAATGGTATTCATGTTTTAAATATAAAAATCACATTTTTATCTATATATATATATAAACTATAGAAAACCTTCATGTGTTGAATCGATATTCATTCGTTGAATTTAAATTCATGTGTTGAATGGTATTCGTGTTTTAAATATAAAAATCACATTTTTATCTATATATATAAACTATAGAAAACCTTTATGTGTTGAATCGATATTCATTCATTGAATTGAAATTCATGTGTTGAATGGTATTCATATTTTGAAATAAATTGTTTTATAATAAAAATCACATTTTTATCTATATATATAAACTATAGAAAACCTTCATGTGTTGAATCGATATTCATTCGTTGAATTGAAATTCGTGTGTTGAATGGTATTCATATTTTGAAATAAATTGTTTTATAATAAAAATCACATTTTTATCATCTATATGAACTATATAACATAATCTTGTTTTAAAAGAAATTGTTTTATAATAAAAATCCTATTTTTATTACCTATATGAACTATATAAAATAATAGTGTTTTGAAATGAATTGTTTTACAATAAAAATCAAATTATTATTGTATACATGAATTGTTAAATATAGTGAAGTGTTGAAATAGAAGACAGTTAGATAAAAATATCATTTTTATCAAATGTATGAAAAGAATATAGCTTTGAAATCGAAGAATCGATATATATATATATATATAAATAGAATTAAAATATATCGAATAATGAAGCTGCATTTCGTATTTTGAAACCTTGATTTCAAACGATTATACCGGGGGATCCGACCATCGGATTTTCCCGAAACCGCAACCGTTGGTTTCGCTTTGGAAAAATCTTTCCAACGACATCAACTTTGTAAAAATCCAACGGTTGGATTGTCTGGAATGTTTAATTCAAATCTGAAGAAAAATAGCGCCAGAATAGATTATATATACAAATATAATTATATTTAATCGAATAACGACGCTGCAGTTCGTATTTTGAAATCGAAACTTCAAACGATTATACCGGGAGATCCGACCGTCGGATTTTCCCGAAACTGGAACCGTTGGATTCATTTTGAAAAGATCTTTCTAATGATGAAAATTTTGTGAAGATACAACGGTTAGATTTTCAGATATGTGTAAATAAAATCGGAAGAAAAACAGTGCCACGGTCGCGTTATGGCCCGAAGTGTCGTTTTGAATAAATTGGCTATTTTAAAATAAATAAAAATAGCGATAAATCGTTATAAAGTATTATAAACGATATGGATGTGAAATTTAGAAACTAACTGAAGGTTGGCTAAGTCGAATGGTTTCTGGGGTATTGATCTGATTTTGGTTTCGGCCTTCGGGGTTAATATTTGGGAAATCGTTCTCTTACTGATTGACAGTTAGTGACTAATGAATTGAAATGATGCGTGTGTATTTTAGTGTTGCACGAGTTTATTATATACCGAGTTGCTCAGAAAGACCGGGTTTATCCCATTCTGAATAACTGAATCGACGATAAGAAATCGAAGATAAAGACGGTGGTCGAAGACCAGAGATCTTCACCTCGTTTGGATGGTAACCGAGGTCCTGATTGGGAGGCATCCCGAAATATGGATAATGAGTGGTGATCGTCCAGACGTACGTGGTGATCGATGGGTTTGCGAGGTATATAGTGCCTCAGGTTTCGTTCAGACCCAGATGGACTTGCAAATGGACAGTGTGTCTGACATTGGAATTTATTCTGTGTGATTGACAGCCATCAGTTGCACGGTGTGAATTGCCCGTGTGGCATGCTAAGATGCAGTGATCAGGGCTTCTATTGAAAAGCAAAGTCTTGTGGTGATGATCAAAATACCGCCCTGTGGCGTAGCTTTGTGTATAACGTGAATTCGCGAGCCTCACACCCCGGTATGAACCAGAAACGGGAGAGGACATCAGGGAGGGCATGCGTTTCTTTCTAGCTAGAAGTGGCGTCAGTGGTTTTACACGCCCTGACGAGTTTGACTTATGTGGTTGTTACTGTTGCGAGGCGCCTCGGTTTGATCGGACGATCCGGGTCCAATGGAGTCATTCGTTGGCTCACTTACGCCCCATAGGGCGGGGAAACGCATTGTTCAGGAATTTTATTCCACATCGGTGGACCGGCCCTGACGATCCAAAGGCTTGACTGAGTGCTTGCCTGAGACACGGGCTAGAGCGTCTCGAAGTCGGTAAGGACTATCTTTTCCCTTGGTTCATGACAGAAATCCAATTTCCAAATACGTGACTGTGCGATTTTGATTGTATACCTATATATGGCGACATAGTGGTATGGGGCATTAATGCCGTCTATGATTGATACTTATGATTTGAAAATGCTTTTGAAATATATAAACACTAGTAATAATATCAAATGCTTTTGTTTTATTCGTATCAAGCATATTTTGGCTATTATAAGGTAAAACTCTATCCTCCGGTTTGCGTTGCATTATGTGATGGGAACCGAGTCTTATAATGGCTTCATTTTTATAAAAAGCATTGCGATGTTTAAAAGAATGATTTGTTTTAAAGAACTGGCAATCCAATGGAGTAAACCCGTTCCATGAAAGTGGCGTGGTCCTATGATTAGCAATATTTGAAATGTGTTGAGTAGATTTCTCATACCAGTCCCATGACTGACTCGTAGTTTGTTTCACTTTCAAACTCGGGTGCCCCTTTTTCTATACGGGCAGCCTTGTATTCGGGTTTAGCAGGCTTTATCCGGATAGCTGGAGCTGAAGATGGATTCTATCATTTATCTCTTTTTATGCTGTTCAGCTCCTATTGTACATTATGTTTGTTTTTCCGCTGTAGACATATATGTATAGTTGAACTGTATTTGTACTAAGTAAGATCCTGTATACTGTGTAACTCTGATGATTACGTTTATCCAGTGTATTCTATTATACATTATTAGGTGTATTTATTTAATTATGTTTTGCTATTATCTGTTTCTGTGTTATATTCCAAAGATTACCCTTGTCTCCGTCTGTATGGGAAATGGGGTCGTCACAGTTTGCCGAGGACTAAGTCGGGGTATGATAGTATTTGGGTCACTTTGGATAGGTTGACCAAAGAATGTCAGGTTTATACCCGTCAAGCCAAGTAGGAGAGTAGCCAAGTTAGAAGAGTTGTATGTGAAATGGGTTGTGCGATTTCATGGAATACCAAAAGGTATTGTGAGTGACCGAGATCTAATGTTTACTAATGGGTTTTGGAAGAGCTTACAAGAAGCTTTGGGATACAAGTTACATCTCGGTACCGCTTATCATCCTCAAACTGATGGTCAGGCGGAAAGGGTGAATCACATATTAGAAGATCTTTTAAGAGCGTGTGTCTTAAATTTTGGAGGTTCATGGGATGACCATTTGCATTTGGTTTAGTTCGCATACAATAATAGTTCTCAGTTAAGCATTAGTATGGCTCCATATGAAGCGTTATATGGGAGGCCGTGCAACGCTCCTTCATATCGGTGGGAGACAGGTAAGAAATTGATACTTAGACCATATATGGTTAGGGAAACTTAAGAAAAAAATTGAACTCATTAGGAAACGAATGAAAATCGCCCAAGATAGGCAGAAGAGCTACGCCGATAAGAGACGGAAAGATTTGGAGTTCTTCGTTGGTGATTTTGTCTTTGTCAAGGTTTCTCCTTTGAGGAATGTGATTCGGTTTGGTAGTAAGGGAAAGTTAATATCAAGGTTCGTTCGACCATTTACAGTCCTTGAGCAGGTTAGAAATTTGGCATATAAGGTTGAGTTACCTCAGAAGATGGTTATGGTACACGATGTGTTCCATGTTTCTCACTTGAAAAAGTTTGTAAACGATCCCGATACAGCTATTACATCGGATCAGTTTGATGATATCGAGGTGGAACCGGGAACCATTATAACCCGTAGACCATTGGACACGATATGAAACAACTTAGAAGCAAGACATTGAGGCTAGTCAAGGTTTAGTGGAGCAAAAGTGAGAGTGATTGTACTTGGGAGACAGAGAAGAGTACGAGGACATCTTATCTAAAGCTCTTTACTTAGTAAGTTTTTAATACATCACTCTTAAATTTCAATTCGTGATATCATCAGTTTTCTCGTTTAGTATCATGCATGCTAGACAGCCTTTGACTGTTTTATTTCATGCTTGATATGCTAGTCAAGGTTCAGTGGTGCAAAGGTGAGAGTGATTGTACTTGGGAGACTGAGAAGAGTATGAGGACATCTTATTTAGAGCTCTTTACTTAGTAAGTTTTTAATACATCACTCTTAAATTTCCATTTGTGATATCATCAGTTTTCTCGTTTAGTATAATGCATGCTAGGACAAACTTAGACTATTTTATTTTCATGCTTGATATGCGTGTGCTTAATTGCTTATGGACGATTGATAGGCATGCAGACATTCTTATTTGTTGCTTACGGAATTTCAGGGGCAAAATTTCTTAAGGGGGAAAAATGTAACGACCTGTATTCTTCATATCGGAGGATCATAGAATATTTTTTTCTTATGAGGTCTTATGACTGTATAACTTTGGCAAATGACTACTAGGCTCATTTCCTAACTTCACCATTTTTCTCAAATTTTGACCATTTTCCCTTGAAGGATCTAGTTTTTCCCATAACTGTAGATTGGTAAGGAATTTAGACATGAAACTACTTCCATTGGATCAGGAAGATGGTTTCCCATTCCGTAGAGTGATTACATTAAGAAAACAGACTTACCATTATAGAGAAATGGCTGAAATAAGGTTGTGAGTGCTTACATGGGCTAACTGGGTTAGTAGTGGGTAAGGTTATTACCCATTTCAGGTAAGATTAGTGGGTGGGGGCGGAAGGGCTAGGGAATTTTCCTATTCGCTTTTCCAACTCCCAAAAATCTTATGATCAACCATTAATGGTTTCTGCCTACCCCTAATCCACCATTTAAACACCCAACCACCTAATTAATGCAAACTAAGTCAAATTAACACCACATCATGACAAAAACTGCTGCAACACATAGGAATCCTGTAACAACCCGTAAAATCTGGGCCAGTTTAAAATTTTTATTTTGGTAATTTTAGCGAATTTTGATTATTTAAAATGAATTATTTTAAATAATATCGACGAGAATTTATTTTGAATATAATTCGAACGTATATATTATACGCGTCGTCGTTAGAATATAAATATTTATATATAATTATAAATAGAATTGAAAATGGCGCGGTAGTTCGATAATTCGATTTCAAACTTCAATTGAATGTACCGGGTGCAAAACAATCCGGATTTTAGTGAAACCAAAAATAATGGAATCTAATAGTGAATATCTTTCCAACGAATCCGAGAAATCAAGATTTCATATCGGGAATCAAAAGATATGTCCAGTTGAAAATTCTGAATAGTCGCTATGGAATTCAGGCCCTTAAAAATGGACATTTTGCAAATGACCTCGGATTTCGACGAAACCACTTTTGTTGGGTCCGCAGTGTAAAGTTATTGCTAGATTTCAAATTTCATAATTTTTCGAATCAATATGTGAGCGTGGTAAAGGAAAACGTGTTTTGACCATTTCAGTTGATTTTAATCGACTGGAAATTGGTCATTTTTCAAACGGTCTCAGAATTCGACGAAACTAGTTTTGTTAGGACCGTATCGTCGATACGAAGCTAGAAAATATTTTTCTGGAATTTTTCTAGTTAGTATGTGACCCCGGTAATTTGAAATGTACGTTTAAAATTCAATATAGTGATTTAAATGAAAATTCAAAAGGAAACTGATTGTAACGATCAAATCAGCTAGCGATACATATCCCATTGTGTTCGGAATGGGGGTAAAACGCTATGGACGACAGGCGGTGGACCTCATTTTGAGGTCGTATGTAAAAGTCAACCCTTGTGCATAATTTAATAATTAAATAATAAAATTTAAAAAAAAAAAAATTACTTCTCCTCCTTTTCTTATCTGTTTGGCCCCCCCCCCCCCCCGATCAGTTAATTATAAAACGAAATAAAAAAAAAAGAGACAAAACCCTAAAACCCAAATCGACCCGCCGCCTGACCGCCGAAGCCCCACCGCCTGACCGCCGAACCCTTCGCCTGAGCCACCCTCGCAACCTCCTCCCACCGAACGACGCATCGAAGCAGCACCCTCGTCGAAGCCTCGAACCACCGCCGCGACGTCTCAGAATCTCCGAACGCCGCCCTCGACTCTCCTCCTCCCATTCGAAGCTAGGTGAGCGTTTAATTTTATTTTATTTTGTTTTTGCTTTTTGTTTTTGTTTTACAGTGAAAGTATAAACTGTTTTTTTTTTTTTTTATTTTTATATATGAATAAAAAAAAAACTGACTTTTGTTTTAAGTTTTTAAAACAGAATTTTTAAAAAAGAAGAAACTTATAAAAACTGTTTTTTTTATAAAGTTTTAAAACTGTTTTAAAAAAAAGAAATCAAAAACTGTTTTTAAAAAGAAATCAAAACAGAAATTTAAAAAGAGATTTAAAAACTGTTTTTAAAAAGAAATCAAAAACTGATTTGAGATAAAGTAAAAACTGCATTTTTATTTTTAAAAGTAAAAACTGCATTTTTTTAAAAAAGTAAAAACTGCATTTTAAAAAAAAAAAAAGAATAATTTAAAAACTGCATTTTTTAAAAAGTAAAAACTGCATTTTTTTAAAAAAAATAAAAAACTGCATTTTTTAAAAAGTAAAAACTGCATTTTTTTAAAAAATAAAAACTGCATTTTTGATAGAAGTAAAAAACTGCATTTTTAAAAGAATAGAAAAAAAACTGCATTTTTCTAAAAGGAAAAAAAACTGCATTTTTGAAAGAATAATAAAAATATAATCTTTATATTTAATAGCGAAGTCAAAATGCAATCTTTATATATTGAATAACATAGTGAAATTCGGTTTTTACCTATGTAGAGGATACAGTCAACAAAAGCAACAACAAGGCGAAGTAGGCGAAGTTTCTATTAAGGAAGAATCGTGTGAGAGGATAGCTAATGGTGAGGATTTCTCACTCTTCAATTTCTTTTTATAATTTTATATGTGTTGAAAGTGGAAGTGAATTGCTATATATAAATATCTATACATATATATATATATATACGCCCCTCGTCCACAAACCATGGACGATATTTATTGGTTGAAATTGTTGTGAAAATTGATTGATAGCGAAGTGAAAATATTATATATATGAAAAGTGAAATTTATATATATAGCGAAGTGAAAATATCGAATATATCGAAAGTGAAAATATCGAATATATTGAAAGTGAATATATCATATATATCGAAAGTGAAAATATTATATATATTGAAAGTGAAAATATTATATATAGTGAAAGTGAAAATATCGAATATATTGAAAGTGAAAATATCGAATATATTGAAAGTGAAAATATCGAATATATTGAAAGTGAAAATATTTTATATAGTGAAAGTGAAAATATCGAATATATCGAAAGTGAAAATATCGAATATATTGAAAGTGAAAATATCGAATATATTGAAAGTGAAAATATTTTATATAGTGAAAGTGAAAATATCGAATATAGTGAAAGTGAAAATATCGAATATATTGAAAGTGAAAATATCGTATATATGAAAAGTGAAAACGATATATATATGAATTGAAAACGATATATATATGAATTGAAAACGATGTATATGAAATATTCGAATTGAAAACGATGTATATGAAATATTCGAATTGAACTAAATAGAAAACGAATTCGAATTGAACTGAATTGAAAACGAATTCGAATTGAATTGAATTGAAAACGAATTCGAATTGAACTGAATAGAAAACGAATTCGAATTGAACTGAATAGAAAACGAATTCGAATTGAACTGAATAGAAAACGAATTCGAATTGAACTGAATAGAAAACGAATTCGAATTGAACTGAATAGAAAACGAATTCGAATTGAACTGAATAGAAAACGAATTCGAATTGAACTGAATAGAAAACGAATTCGAATTGAACTGAATAGAAAACGAATTCGAATTGAACTGAATAGAAAACGAATTCGAATTGAACTGAATAGAAAACGAATTCGAATTGAATTGAATAGAAAACGAATTCGAATTGAATTGAAAACGAATTCAAATTGAATTGAAATTTGAATTGAATAGAAATGAATTTTAAAACGAATCTATAAAGAAGAATTCAATTGTGATTTGAATTGAAAAGGAAGTTGAAAATGTTTTTGAAACGAATTCAAAACTATTTATATAATTCGTTTTAAATAGAAATCGACGAAATATATATTATATATATTATATATATAATAAATGGCCTGAATAGAACGCGCCGCGCTGCGGCAGTTCGCGAATTTCGACCATTGACTTCGAACGGACATTACGGGAGATCCGACCGTCGGATTCTCCTGAAATCAGAACCGTTGGGTTCGTATCGAAAAGAGCTTTCTAAGGAATATTAGAAATTTGAAATCTAACGGTTGGATTTGGAATTACGTCCAAATCAAATTTGAAAAAGGTCGTTGTAAGTGCAGTTCGATGGCCATTGATGGAAATCGACCGTACAGGCCTTGATAAAATTATTAAAAATAGTAATAATTTGTGTAAAATCATAAGAAATGATTTGGGAAGAATTGGGATGAAAAACTCCATATTTGAAAAGATAAAAATAGATTTTTATCGAAATGAACTAGTTATTAACTAGAAAAATAATCCAATGGTTAAAAATAAATAAATTGGATTAGATTTGAATTGAAATTATCAATGGATATTTTCGATATTGGATTCCGTGATTATACAGATATCGTGATGGGAATTTGGAAGATATCGATATCGTTATTCCCGATATGATATCTGTTGGTTTCAGGATTTGATGTTAAATATAAGTCAATACTCTCTCTATTTAAAACCTTATATTTAATGTCAAATTTGATTGATTGATGGTTTGTGCTCGACCAGTTTATGAGCAGAATATGCTTTTGCATTTAGCATTGGGTTGGGTTGAAAATATCTGTGTGCTAACGCCTTGTGAAACACTTCACGATTTGACGATAAGGTGTTTAGCGATGTTGTGTTCATTTCAAATTTAACGAATGATTGTGAAATGATATTTTCCTTAAGTGAAAAGAAATGTATTCCCGATTTTGGACAGGGAATGTTTTATAAAAATGTTTTATAAAACAGAAAGGATTTCGAGGCCCAAAACCCGATGATTTGTTACATTGTGATTATTATGTTGTGAAATGATTTTCCCTACTTCGGGATATGAAATGATTTAGTATGTGGCTAAAGATTCGGGTAACCCTGAGACTAAAAGTATGGGTGAGAGGGCGGTGTATGCTCTCCTGAGTGGGAGGTGCATCGTCGGTGTAGCCTACTCCTATGTGGGGTAGGTGCACATATATATATCGAGTTGCGAGGTGCGTACCCTTTGCCTTGTCGATGGGGAGCACGATATTTGGTTGCATACTTGTTTGTATGCATTGTTATGTTTTGGAATTCACATTTCCAAATGATTTGATTTGAGATCCCGAAGTGAAATCTACTTTGATATAGAAAGTTAGATATGTATTTCAAATGATTTGAAATAAGAAATCGGGAATAAAATCCAAAGGAATAATTTCTGTAAATTGAATTGGATTTGGAAAATCTAAGTGTTGTGATTAATCTAAGTGGGTAGATTGGGATATTGCATGTTGTGTGATGCATAGTAGATCCATATATCTATATTGATTGTTGCTTATACACTGGCTTTCATGGGGGTAAACCCGTTCCGCGAAAGTGGCGTGGTCCCGTGATTTGCCTTATTTTTAAACAAGTTTAACAACCGTTTTTTTTGAGTTCTCACACCAGTCCCATGACTGACCTGTAGTTTGCTTTTCCCTTGCGAACTCGGGTGCCCCTATTTTCCACACGGGCAGTCGAGTAGTTTTATTTTGCAGATGTTTTGAGCAGGATTCTGGATTGAAGCTTTAAGCTGTGTCCAGGCATTTACAGTCTTCCGCTGTGTAGTTTATATTTCCGCTGTGCATTGTATTACATTTATGTAAATTTATCTTCCGCTGTGTATTATTTTCGATATACTCTGATATTCTGTACTCTGATGTAACATTATTATGATGTTTATTGAAGTCTTCTGTTATTTGTTCTGATGTGTTGTATACCCAAAGTTAGCGTATGCGGGATTCGAACGGTCTTGGTCGGTTTAGCGATCGATTAGGTCCGGGCGAAATCCGTGTCGTTACAACGTGGTATCAGAGCTTTGGTTAAACTCAAATCTTTGGGGTACAACTCATTAGAACTGAACAAAAGACTCATCAGAGGTAGGATTAGTAATGTCCTATAAAAGAATCCTCATTAGAGATAGAATCAGTAGCATTCTAGGATGAGTGACTCGTTAGAGATGGGGTTAGAAATGCCCCAGAATGAGTCGAGAGTTATTTGTTTATAAATAACGTATTTGTGATTATATATATAATCTGATTTTAGAAAATATGATTTTTAAATATATAAAATTATATATTTGAAAATATAATCAATTAATTGATTGATGTTTGTGTTGTTTGTTTACTTGTTTGATAATTTTTAACCATTTAGCCAATTGAACCAAATAGTAAACTGTATTGAAATTTGGTTGCAAATGCATGCATATACTTGCACTTACATTGAACAGGTCATAGCAAGGAGGCTAGAGCAGAGAATAAAATTTGTTTGCCCGACAAATAGGTACATGTTTACTACATAATTTCCTGTTTTGTTTGGGTGATGATGATTTTGTGAGCCTATTGGCTAGCCGCTTGGCTTTTTCTTTTTCTTTTTGAGATCTGAAGGACCGGGAACGCTATTTGCAATTTCCCGATGCTCCCATTGCAGGGGAGGTTATGGCGAAATTTTTCGAAAATTTAGGGTGTTAGCCAAATTTTTGAAATTTTGAAAATTCTCAGAAACTGAAAAGTTGGAGAATGGAAGCCAGGTCGAGCGTAGAGTTGAATTATCAAACCACTTTCGACTTTGTTCCTTTTCGGGGACGAAAAGTTTTAAGTGGGGGAGATTGTAACAACCCGTAAAATCTGGGCCAGTTTAAAATTTTTATTTTGGTAATTTTAGCGAATTTTGATTATTTAAAATGAATTATTTTAAATAATATCGACGAGAATTTATTTTGAATATAATTCGAACGTATATATTATACGCGTCGTCGTTAGAATATAAATATTTATATATAATTATAAATAGAATTGAAAATGGCGCGGTAGTTCGATAATTCGATTTCAAACTTCAATTGAATGTACCGGGTGCAAAACAATCCGGATTTTAGTGAAACCAAAAATAATGGAATCTAATAGTGAATATCTTTCCAACGAATCCGAGAAATCAAGATTTCATATCGGGAATCAAAAGATATGTCCAGTTGAAAATTCTGAATAGTCGCTATGGAATTCAGGCCCTTAAAAATGGACATTTTGCAAATGACCTCGGATTTCGACGAAACCACTTTTGTTGGGTCCGCAGTGTAAAGTTATTGCTAGATTTCAAATTTCATAATTTTTCGAATCAATATGTGAGCGTGGTAAAGGAAAACGTGTTTTGACCATTTCAGTTGATTTTAATCGACTGGAAATTGGTCATTTTTCAAACGGTCTCAGAATTCGACGAAACTAGTTTTGTTAGGACCGTATCGTCGATACGAAGCTAGAAAATATTTTTCTGGAATTTTTCTAGTTAGTATGTGACCCCGGTAATTTGAAATGTACGTTTAAAATTCAATATAGTGATTTAAATGAAAATTCAAAAGGAAACTGATTGTAACGATCAAATCAGCTAGCGATACATATCCCATTGTGTTCGGAATGGGGGTAAAACGCTATGGACGACAGGCGGTGGACCTCATTTTGAGGTCGTATGTAAAAGTCAACCCTTGTGCATAATTTAATAATTAAATAATAAAATTTAAAAAAAAAAAAATTACTTCTCCTCCTTTTCTTATCTGTTTGGCCCCCCCCCCGATCAGTTAATTATAAAACGAAATAAAAAAAAAGAGACAAAACCCTAAAACCCAAATCGACCCGCCGCCTGACCGCCGAAGCCCCACCGCCTGACCGCCGAACCCTTCGCCTGAGCCACCCTCGCAACCTCCTCCCACCGAACGACGCATCGAAGCAGCACCCTCGTCGAAGCCTCGAACCACCGCCGCGACGTCTCAGAATCTCCGAACGCCGCCCTCGACTCTCCTCCTCCCATTCGAAGCTAGGTGAGCGTTTAATTTTATTTTATTTTGTTTTTGCTTTTTGTTTTTGTTTTACAGTGAAAGTATAAACTGTTTTTTTTTTTTTATTTTTATATATGAATAAAAAAAAAAAACTGACTTTTGTTTTAAGTTTTTAAAACAGAATTTTTAAAAAAGAAGAAACTTATAAAAACTGTTTTTTTTATAAAGTTTTAAAACTGTTTTAAAAAAAAAGAAATCAAAAACTGTTTTTAAAAAGAAATCAAAACAGAAATTTAAAAAGAGATTTAAAAACTGTTTTTAAAAAGAAATCAAAAACTGATTTGAGATAAAGTAAAAACTGCATTTTTATTTTTAAAAGTAAAAACTGCATTTTTTTAAAAAAGTAAAAACTGCATTTTAAAAAAAAAAAAAGAATAATTTAAAAACTGCATTTTTTAAAAAGTAAAAACTGCATTTTTTAAAAAAAAATAAAAAACTGCATTTTTTAAAAAGTAAAAACTGCATTTTTTTAAAAAATAAAAACTGCATTTTTGATAGAAGTAAAAAACTGCATTTTTAAAAGAATAGAAAAAAAACTGCATTTTTCTAAAAGGAAAAAAAACTGCATTTTTGAAAGAATAATAAAAATATAATCTTTATATTTAATAGCGAAGTCAAAATGCAATCTTTATATATTGAATAACATAGTGAAATTCGGTTTTTACCTATGTAGAGGATACAGTCAACAAAAGCAACAACAAGGCGAAGTAGGCGAAGTTTCTATTAAGGAAGAATCGTGTGAGAGGATAGCTAATGGTGAGGATTTCTCACTCTTCAATTTCTTTTTATAATTTTATATGTGTTGAAAGTGGAAGTGAATTGCTATATATAAATATCTATACATATATATATATATACGCCCCTCGTCCACAAACCATGGACGATATTTATTGGTTGAAATTGTTGTGAAAATTGATTGATAGCGAAGTGAAAATATTATATATATGAAAAGTGAAATTTATATATATAGCGAAGTGAAAATATCGAATATATCGAAAGTGAAAATATCGAATATATTGAAAGTGAATATATCATATATATCGAAAGTGAAAATATTATATATATTGAAAGTGAAAATATTATATATAGTGAAAGTGAAAATATCGAATATATTGAAAGTGAAAATATCGAATATATTGAAAGTGAAAATATCGAATATATTGAAAGTGAAAATATTTTATATAGTGAAAGTGAAAATATCGAATATATCGAAAGTGAAAATATCGAATATATTGAAAGTGAAAATATCGAATATATTGAAAGTGAAAATATTTTATATAGTGAAAGTGAAAATATCGAATATAGTGAAAGTGAAAATATCGAATATATTGAAAGTGAAAATATCGTATATATGAAAAGTGAAAACGATATATATATGAATTGAAAACGATATATATATGAATTGAAAACGATGTATATGAAATATTCGAATTGAAAACGATGTATATGAAATATTCGAATTGAACTAAATAGAAAACGAATTCGAATTGAACTGAATTGAAAACGAATTCGAATTGAATTGAATTGAAAACGAATTCGAATTGAACTGAATAGAAAACGAATTCGAATTGAACTGAATAGAAAACGAATTCGAATTGAACTGAATAGAAAACGAATTCGAATTGAACTGAATAGAAAACGAATTCGAATTGAACTGAATAGAAAACGAATTCGAATTGAACTGAATAGAAAACGAATTCGAATTGAACTGAATAGAAAACGAATTCGAATTGAACTGAATAGAAAACGAATTCGAATTGAACTGAATAGAAAACGAATTCGAATTGAACTGAATAGAAAACGAATTCGAATTGAATTGAATAGAAAACGAATTCGAATTGAATTGAAAACGAATTCAAATTGAATTGAAATTTGAATTGAATAGAAATGAATTTTAAAACGAATCTATAAAGAAGAATTCAATTGTGATTTGAATTGAAAAGGAAGTTGAAAATGTTTTTGAAACGAATTCAAAACTATTTATATAATTCGTTTTAAATAGAAATCGACGAAATATATATTATATATATTATATATATAATAAATGGCCTGAATAGAACGCGCCGCGCTGCGGCAGTTCGCGAATTTCGACCATTGACTTCGAACGGACATTACGGGAGATCCGACCGTCGGATTCTCCTGAAATCAGAACCGTTGGGTTCGTATCGAAAAGAGCTTTCTAAGGAATATTAGAAATTTGAAATCTAACGGTTGGATTTGGAATTACGTCCAAATCAAATTTGAAAAAGGTCGTTGTAAGTGCAGTTCGATGGCCATTGATGGAAATCGACCGTACAGGCCTTGATAAAATTATTAAAAATAGTAATAATTTGTGTAAAATCATAAGAAATGATTTGGGAAGAATTGGGATGAAAAACTCCATATTTGAAAAGATAAAAATAGATTTTTATCGAAATGAACTAGTTATTAACTAGAAAAATAATCCAATGGTTAAAAATAAATAAATTGGATTAGATTTGAATTGAAATTATCAATGGATATTTTCGATATTGGATTCCGTGATTATACAGATATCGTGATGGGAATTTGGAAGATATCGATATCGTTATTCCCGATATGATATCTGTTGGTTTCAGGATTTGATGTTAAATATAAGTCAATACTCTCTCTATTTAAAACCTTATATTTAATGTCAAATTTGATTGATTGATGGTTTGTGCTCGACCAGTTTATGAGCAGAATATGCTTTTGCATTTAGCATTGGGTTGGGTTGAAAATATCTGTGTGCTAACGCCTTGTGAAACACTTCACGATTTGACGATAAGGTGTTTAGCGATGTTGTGTTCATTTCAAATTTAACGAATGATTGTGAAATGATATTTTCCTTAAGTGAAAAGAAATGTATTCCCGATTTTGGACAGGGAATGTTTTATAAAAATGTTTTATAAAACAGAAAGGATTTCGAGGCCCAAAACCCGATGATTTCTAAAGTGATTTAGAAATGTATTATATGTTACATTGTGATTATTATGTTGTGAAATGATTTTCCCTACTTCGGGATATGAAATGATTTAGTATGTGGCTAAAGATTCGGGTAACCCTGAGACTAAAAGTATGGGTGAGAGGGCGGTGTATGCTCTCCTGAGTGGGAGGTGCATCGTCGGTGTAGCCTACTCCTATGTGGGGTAGGTGCACATATATATATCGAGTTGCGAGGTGCGTACCCTTTGCCTTGTCGATGGGGAGCACGATATTTGGTTGCATACTTGTTTGTATGCATTGTTATGTTTTGGAATTCACATTTCCAAATGATTTGATTTGAGATCCCGAAGTGAAATCTACTTTGATATAGAAAGTTAGATATGTATTTCAAATGATTTGAAATAAGAAATCGGGAATAAAATCCAAAGGAATAATTTCTGTAAATTGAATTGGATTTGGAAAATCTAAGTGTTGTGATTAATCTAAGTGGGTAGATTGGGATATTGCATGTTGTGTGATGCATAGTAGATCCATATATCTATATTGATTGTTGCTTATACACTGGCTTTCATGGGGGTAAACCCGTTCCGCGAAAGTGGCGTGGTCCCGTGATTTGCCTTATTTTTAAACAAGTTTAACAACCGTTTTTTTTGAGTTCTCACACCAGTCCCATGACTGACCTGTAGTTTGCTTTTCCCTTGCGAACTCGGGTGCCCCTATTTTCCACACGGGCAGTCGAGTAGTTTTATTTTGCAGATGTTTTGAGCAGGATTCTGGATTGAAGCTTTAAGCTGTGTCCAGGCATTTACAGTCTTCCGCTGTGTAGTTTATATTTCCGCTGTGCATTGTATTACATTTATGTAAATTTATCTTCCGCTGTGTATTATTTTCGATATACTCTGATATTCTGTACTCTGATGTAACATTATTATGATGTTTATTGAAGTCTTCTGTTATTTGTTCTGATGTGTTGTATACCCAAAGTTAGCGTATGCGGGATTCGAACGGTCTTGGTCGGTTTAGCGATCGATTAGGTCCGGGCGAAATCCGTGTCGTTACAAATCCAAACCAAGCACTTTCTATTTTTGGATCTAACCTTTTTGGTTAATTAAGGTGAGTAATGGTATGGTTATTCACTAATTAGAGTAGATTAGCATATGGATTGCTTATAAAAATATGTAAAAATGCTTATTATTCATTATTAATCATGTATTGACACATATTTAAGTTTGGGTTGAGTTGAGCTTGATTTGTGAATCCCGGGTCTTAAGGTATTAAGGGGAACACATGCTTCTTTGGGTATTTTGATCTTGTTTAGTTGATGTATATATTGTTCTAGTTATTTGGTATTTTTAGATAGTGCCTAGAAAGACAAGGGTAGATGAAAAAGCTGTCAAGTACTGAAATAAAGTGTTAAAATCACTAAAATACACTTAGCATATTTTGGGTCGGCTAAGTCGATTAGGGTACCCGCTACCCGAAAATGACGACCTAGAAAAATATCGTCGGATTAGCACGAAATTTTGTGTGGACGACAAGGAATGTTCCAGGAGGCTATAGCTCAAATTTTAAGTCATTTGGAGTTCTAAGGAGCAAGTTGCACTGCTTTTGGAGTTCAGGTTGGCTAAGTCGATCAGGGTACCCCTACCCAAAAATGACGGCCCAACAAAATATTGTAGGATTGGCACGAAATTTTGTAAGGACAAAATGTTGTATATAACATGGTTGTATACACAATTATATGATTTTTGTTTGATGATAACAACCAAATATATATTATTATAAATGTGTTTGTTATTCTACTGTAACAGACAAAAATATAATATTTATATTTATATAAAATACTACTGGACAAGAATTTAAATATTCAAACAGTATTTTATTAAATATAAAATTTTATTTCAACATTTCAAATAGTACAAATTTTATACTCCATTATTTCTACATTTAACTGATATACAATACTGTACAATCTTTTTCACTCATACAGTGCTCCTCACTACAAAAACACTCAGACACTCATTTTACATTTTCATATTCATATACAGACACATTTACTGACACTCACTGACACTGTCTCTTAGTCTTCTGTCTTCTCAGCTCACAGTCAGTCCAGTCATCACCTGCTTACCTGCCACATGAAACAGAAACACACACAGTACACTACAATAGAAATAAAACTGAATACATGCAAATATAAATTTATTTTTAAATTTTATTTACCTTAGAATTTTGGTGTGTTCCTCATCATTTTTCATGATTTGATTTGATTTATATATCCATAAATCTGTGTCTAGACAGCTTGTGATATTCACAGTGATACACTGTAAATACCACAACACAGATAATATACATATACATATATTACAGTGCAGGGACAAGCAAACTCTTCTGGATAGCTGCATATACACACGTGTATAATTATACACGTGTGTAATGTCTCGCCAATCAAAGTGCAACCATGGAGCAGCCACGTGGACCAACTCGATCCACTACAAGTGAAAATGAATACATTCCAGCATGGTGTTTCAAAGTCAATGGTCAACATAGTCAACACACATCAAAATGGTCGAGCCATGGTCAAGCAAGTCAATACATAAGTTACAAGTCAAAGCCTTAGTTCAACAGTTTCAAACTAGGGAGAGTGTCAAAGTCGAGAAAGTGCATGCTCATATACATGCAAGCGGTTGAGTGTGTGTACACAAAATTTTGGGTCAAAACTGGCATTCATACATACATGGTCACAAAATGTATATGCAGCATGGTATATATATTTTCAGCAAAATCATCATACATGCAAAAATATACTGGATGGTCAAACTTGAACATGTAAGCTTCTTCTTTAATGTTTCAAGCATGGTAACAATAGCACAATGGCAAACATATATAAATGCCAACAACTCAAGAAAACAGTCCAAAATCACAAGACTGTGTTCACACAGCAAAATGGAAAAACAGATTCAATGCCGAAAATTCCAAGAAGATAAATAAATCATAGAGTCAGCTTTTGGCAAATGTTCAATTGAACATACAAGAAAATTCAAGTGCACATATAAATGGGAATATACGTTTCGAGAATTTGAAAAAGCAAAATTGGAAAGGTTTTTAAATGTCGCCAAGAAACAGTTTTATTTTCCTGAAATCATCTCCATTTACTTGGGAAGAAAACATTTCAGCATGCTATATTTGGCAAGAGTTTTAAATATAGATAAACAAGATTTCCAATGTTACTTCCTGATATTACACAAGGGATCATCACAAGGGGACTCAAAAACAATTTTATTTTTTTCTGAATGGTCCACAGCAAATTGGGAAAGTCGATTTGAATTGCAGATTTTACTCAACAATTTCAAGGCAACCAATTTATTCGAACAAGGGAATAAAATTAATGCAGTGGAATTATTTTTGAAAATCATGCAGTTTTATTTTCAGGAACTAAATTGGCATGTTTCCACAAATTGATCTAAAGAGCATATGGATTTACACAATAGAAGGCAGAGTCGAATTTATGGTTGAATTCCAACAATCAAGCAAAGTGGGCCAAGTTCTTTTATTTCCATTTTCCATAATATATTTTTGGTAAACAATTCAAATTTCAGTGTAAATGAAAAACATATAAGGCAGGATGCTCAGGTCAAAGGCAGCATGGAATAAAACAAATCAATGCATTTTCATGGGACCAGCAAATCATTTAATGATTTGCAAACATACAATGGGAATTAAAGGTTTCCAGTTTTTGAGCAAAGTAATTTTGGGCAAATGCAAGAAAACTTTTTTAGACAATTCAATGTTGCCAAAGAAATAAAATCAGTGAACAACATTTTTGGTAAGTGATTAGTATGTTCCTTGTAACAGCCCGTATTTTACGTATCTGAAGATCATAAAATAATTTTATTTTATTCACTGAGGGTTGGATCATTCTCATCTTTTAATATGTTGCTTATGGGGATGTGTGACATGTCCATAATTTTTACTGGTTTTGTTTGTGACCATTTTGCCCCTGCCAGCCTTGTACTGGGCATAACTTTTGACTCAGGTCGAATCAGAGGGTGAGACCTGTGCCATTGGAAAGGAATTGATGATTCTCTTTCCGTAGAGTGGTTACATTAAGGATTTGGTTCAGCGGTTTGGGAGAAATCGCTGTTTTAATGTTTTTCAGTTGGCTGTTCAGGTTTTGGAAGGCTAATGGGCTGATTTGGAGAAGGCCCATTAAGGGGTTGGTGGAGGCTATAAATAGGGGGTAAGGGATATGGAGAAAGGTTGGAATTTTCCATTCTCTTATGGGGAGGCTTTGATCTCCTTCTTCCTCTAACACCTTTCCACCATTAAAATTCCAAATCCAAGGAGGGAAATCAAAGATCTATACCATTCGAGGCTAGATCAACATCGTTTCAAGGACGAATTCATTAGATTGAAGAGTTTGATTCGAAGTGTTCGCTGTCCGGATTGCTTTTTCATCGTTTTAGCTTTGTTTTGGATAATCGGTGAGTGATTTGCATCTCTCATTCGGATTCATGAAAGTGTGTGAGTTATAGGATGTTAATTTCATCATTTTCCATGTTATTTTCCTTAGATTTACACCATGCTAAGTTTATTTTACATGTGAATCACCTTAGGATCTGACCTAGATAATTTAAATGGTTAATTTCATGATGTTTCACAAGTTTATGCAAATTAGATCCGTTTTTATATTCATATCTTCACTTATCATGTTTTGGGAAATTTATGTGTTTTGATGGAAATTGTTAGATTGATGATATTGTTGGTTGCATAACATGTTTGTGGTTGCGTTTGGATGAATCAGATAAGTCGGTTTCGTCGGATTCGTCGTTTGGCGAAGTTTTGGTCGAAATCGAAGTCGAAATGGAGCTGCGCAGGAATTGGGTCGGTCCTAGCATGGTCGGCCAAATCGTGGCTTGGGAAGCAAGACAGGGATTGGGTCAGCTAAGAGGGAGCAGGCTGGTCGGATCGGTCGTATGGGTGCAACCAGGTCGATCGTGAAGACTGGGTGGTGAAGCGGTCTGGTCGGTCGGTCCATACTGGTCGGGTCGAGCAGATCTGGAGTTCTGATTTGGAGCAGGCAGGTCGGTCATGTTCCAGTAAGGGGTGATCAGATCGGGTCGGTCAGATGGTGGCAAATCTGGTCGGTCGGGTCGGCTGATTGGTGGTAGGGTCGAATACTGAAGCCAGAAGGGAATCGGGTCGGCTTTAATTGGGTCGGTTGGACTAAGTTATGGGTCGGGCTCTGTTGGTCGGTCATAGGGGGAAGGTGGTCGGACACAAGGAGGGTGGTCGGTTTTAACAGGGTCGTTTTCTAAAATTGTACGTTTTTGGGTACGACTCAGGTACGAGCTAAAAAGGTGTTTTCAAATTTTTTTCGGGATAGCGGTGTCCGAACCCGTGCCGCAGCGCAGTGGGGTAACTTGGCTCGGTGATGGTGTGACTTCGAGGTGGTTCAAGTAGGAAGGCTCGAAGTGATGAATGTGTTCGTTGATCAAGGTGGAACAACGAATGCGGTGACAACTCAAAGGTCGTGAGTTGATGGATAATGGCTGCTCGAGAAGGTTGCTTGAGCTATGAAACATCGTCAAGGTTGGACGACTAGAGATGCGAAGGCCGAGAGGTTATCGTTGTCATAAGTTCTAGCAGGCTCAAAGCAGGGGTACGATGGGGGCACCCAAAAGACCAGAAGGTTGCTGGTCGAGTACATTGGGTCTTGGGGAAAGGCCTAGTGTCAATGTTGGACATTGTCAAGGTTGGACATATGGAGTTCATGCTAGAACTGGGGTTACCATTAGCCCTTGACATATGGCAAGGTTGGCCGTCATACGATTAACGATGGTTTCAAAGCAGGATTGGCGGTGATAGCCAGAGTCTGTCATGTATGCTGGATGTTTTGCATGAGATATATAATCTCGATCCCATGATTGCTATTGTTGATTGTTTCTATTTGCTATGAACAAATGGTTGTTCTGGTTTCTATGGATTAATGGTTGAAATGCTTGGTGTAAAGGATATCACTTTCCGATGTGGGGAAGATAAGGTTGAGTTCTTCTCTGGTGTTGTGGGTAGATAAGTTGTTCATTTACCCATTCTCATATACTTTCTTATTGAAGTTTGTTAGCTGTTTTATCACTCACTAAGACTATTGTCTGACTCAAGGTTTTATGTCTCCTCTTATTACCTTGGGCTGTTCATCCGGTTGTGGATGGGCAGACTAAGTAGCAGGTTACAGGTAATGGAGCTTAGTTAGACGGGGAAGCTGAGCGAAGACGAGCAGGAGGCTGGCGTACCAGTTTTATTACTATCTAGTATTTCTGTTTCCGCTGTTTGAGTTGCTTGAGAGTTATAGTGAGGCCTTATGTACAAACTTTGATATCAGTTGGATAACCTTTCTGGCTATTGAGAAAGTTTCAAAAGTTTGCTATATGATACCTCATTACTATCACCTATTGTATATGTTCTATTATATTTCATCCTTGCGCTGTGAGTTCTATGACATGTTTCGATGTGTTTACCTACTCTGATGATCGTCCATAGCAGCCTGGCACACCTTTCAGCGCATTATTCCACTTGTTTAGTGCAGGGGTTATGGGCGGTCGTCACATTTGGTATCAGAGCTCTGGTCAACGATTTTGGCCACAGTTCAAAGACGTAATTACATAGGAGAGACGTATTTGTAGATTTCTGTTGGATGTTTACTATATGTATATTAACATATATAGTAGTAGCAGTTGTATCTCTTTAGCAGTTTTCTTGGAAGTGGCTAATTATTCTAGATTGCGGATTTAGAATGAGTAGACGACCATCAAGACACGCTGCTAGGAGAGCTAATACTGGAGGGGTAAATGGTGACGAACCAGATTACCTGGCCATGTTTGAAGCCATGGCAGAAGCAATTATGTGAAGGGTACCCGCTCCAGTGGCGGCTACGGTAGATGTAGGTGTGCGAGTTCCTAGAGTAGATTTTACAAAGATGTGCAAGGACTTTACATCTCTAGGAGGGAAACCATTCAAGGGAACTGAACCAGCTGAAGAGGTTCAGAGGTGGATGGATTCATGTGTTCGAATCTTTGGAGACTTGGGTATTGAGGATGCAATGAAGAGAAAGCTTGCATCAAGGCAGCTGCAGAGCAGGGCTATGGAATGGTGGAATTCTGTCATACTCGAGACTCCGGAAGAGGAGATTTCATGGGAGCAATTCCAAGCTAAGTTTGAAGCAAAGTTTATCTCCACTGCTCAGAAGTCCGTTCTCTTCAAGAAGTTCGTAGAGTTGAAGCAGAATGGCAGAACAGTTCTTGACTACATTTCTGATTTTGAGGCTTTGTCCAGATATGCTCGTTCATACATTGATACGCCCTATCAGAAGAACGAGAAGTTTGTCTTGGGTTTGGATGCTCATATTGGAAAACCGCTTGTGGACCATCTTGATGATTCATTTGAAAAGATTGTGGAAAAAGCTATTCGCCATGAGAGCTTGTTTCCCAAGGAAGCAAATGTTGTCGCTGCAACCAAGGAAGCTCAGAAACCACAGCAGGGTGGTAATAATAAAAAGAGGAAGCAACAACAATAGAAAGGAAAGGATGGCCAAAAGAAACCCAAGAGTGAGGTGGTTTGCTTTAACTGCCAACATAAGGGTCATTATTCAAATGAGTGCAAGAATCCCAAAGCTGAGAAGAAGTGCTTCAAGTGTGGAAAGCCTGGGCATGAGAAGAAAGATTGTCCAGAATCAGCTAAGGGAAAACAGATTGTGAAGGCATATGCTTTAGAAGCCGTGCCATCTTCTTCAAGAGCTCCTACTGCAGAGGAAAAGGGAAAAGGTGTCGTGGTGCAAGGTACTTTTTCTGTTAACGGTGTTTCAGTTTGAGTTTTGTTTGATACTGGAGCATCACATTCATTCATCTGCAATGAGCTTGTGTGTCGCTTGGGTTTGGAACCCGAGATTTGTGATAGACCATTGATCGTGACTAATACAGTTGGGGGTTCGTCCAGTTTGTGCATGATTTGCCGTGGTCTAGTGTTATCGAGTCATGGTTGCTCTTTTATGTGTGATTTCTTTGTTCTTAACTTCGCTGGGTATGGGATCATCTTGGGCATGGATTGGCTCAAGAGATATGCGGCAAGGGTGAATTGCGAGAAGCTAAAGGTGAGGGTCGGGGATGTGGAAGGGCGAAAGGTGTTGATTAGATGTAAGCGCGAAGACAGGGTCTTCGTGAGTTATCTATATTCGCTTGGGATTCCATAGGACAACCTATCATGAGTGCTGATAGCTAATGAGTATGTAGATGTCTTTGACGAGGTCAAAGGGTTGCCACCGCATCGTGAGATCGAGTTTAGGATCGATTTGGTCAAAGGTGCTAGACCAATTGTTATGCCCCTTAGGCGGATGGCGCCTAGGGAACAACGAGAGTTAGAGGTGCAAGTTCGTGACCTTTTGGGAAAAGGATTCATTCGGAGGAGTGTTTCCGAGTGGGGTGCACCAGTCGTGTTTGCAACTAAGGTAGATGGCTCGTTAAGATTGTGTGTGGACTATCGTGAGCTGAACAAGGTGACTAAGAAGAACAAGTATCCGTTGCCAAGGATTGATGACATGTTCGATCAGCTTCACGAAGCCAAAGTGTTTTCTCAGATGGATTTGGCAACGGGATTTCACCAGTTGAGAGTGGCTAAGGATAGTGTGCCAAAGACTGCTTTTAGGACACCGTCCGGGTTTTTCGAGTGGTTGGTGATGCCATTCGGGTTGACTAACGCGCCAGCGTATTTTGTGGATCTTATGAATAGAGTGTTCAGAGATCAGTTGAGTAAGTTCGTGCTTGTGTCCGTGGATGATATACTGGTTTACTCCAGAAATATGGAAGAACATAAGACGCACTTGAGAGTTGTGTTAGAGATCTTGCGAAAGCATCAGCTTAAGGCTAAGTTCTCAAAGTGTCACTTCTGGAAGGATGAAGTGAGGTTCTTAGGTCATGTTGTTTCTGGAAAAGGTATAGCGGTTGACCCCGCTAAAGTTGCAACAATCCAGGACTGGGATAGACCTAAGAATGCGACGGATGTTCGGAGTTTCCTTGGGTTGGCTGGTTATTACCGAAGGTTTATCAAGGATTTCTCCAAGATAACTGCACCATTAACAGGATTGACAAAGAAGAACCAAGTGTTCGCATGGAATGTGAAGTGTGAACAAGCGTTCGAAATCTTGAAGGAGAGATTGACGAGTGCACCTGTGTTGACCATTCCAAGTGGGAATGAAGAGATGGTGGTGTATACTGATGCATGTGGTACTGGGCTTGGAGCAGTGCTAATGCAGAAGGATAAGGTAGTGGCTTACGCAAGTCGACAGCTAAAGCCGCATGAGAGAAAATATCCAACTCATGATTTGGAGTTGGCAGCGATTGTGTTTGCTCTAAAGATGTGGAGACATTACCTGTTGGGGGTACGATTCGAGTTGTTTACAGATCACAAGTCGTTGAAGTATCTTTTCTCCCAAAAGGATTTGAATCTTCGGCAGCAACGATGGTTAGAGTTTCTGGCATCGTATGATTTTGGTATAGCCTATACTCCTGGCAAAGGCAATGCAGTTGCAGATGCATTGAGTCGAAGACATGCAAGTTTGGGAGTGATGTTTTCGGAATGGAAGAGCCTCGAGTACTTGGCAGGGTTCAATTTCAGGCCAAGGTGCGAGTTGGAACCTGAAATGTTGGCAAGCTTGTCGATAAGGCCTACTCTTATCGAAAGGATTGGCGAGGGCCAAAAGAAAGATGTGAAGCTTGTCGAGTTCATTCAGAAACTGGAACCAGAGGATAAAGAGTTCGAGGTCGATCGAGAAGGTTGGCTTCGAAAGCAAGGATGATTAGTTGTTCCTGATATCGACGGATTGAGGGATGAGGTTCTGAGAGAATGTCATCACTCGAAGCTAACGATTCATCCCGGTGGTAATAAAATGTATCAGGACATGAAGCGAGCCTACTACTGGGAAGGGATGAAAAGAGATATTGGAAAGTTCATTTCCAAGTGTATGAACTGTCAGTTGGTGAAAGCTGAACAGAAAAAGCCGAGTGGTTTGCTTCAGCCATTAGAAGTTCCTACATGGAAGTGGGAGCAAATATCGATGGATTTTATTGATGGACTACCTAGAACCAGGGCAGGGAATGAAGGGATTTGGGTCATTGTGGATCGTTTGACCAAAAGTGCAAGGTTCATTCCTATCAAGACGACTAGGACAACATCAAAATTGGCTGAGCTTTATGTGAAATGGATAGTTCGATTCCATGGTGTTCCAAAGAGTATAGTAAGTGACCGGGATCCATTGTTCACGAGTGGATTTTGGAAAAGTTTACAAGAAGCTTTGGGAACCGAATTGTGTTTAAGTACGGCATATCATCCCCAAACTGATGGTCAGACCGAGAGAGTCAACCGAGTTTTAGAAGATCTCCTGAGGGCTTGTGTGTTAGATTTCGGAGGATCGTGGGAGGACCATCTACATCTAGTTGAGTTTGCGTATAATAATAGCTACCAGTCGAGTATTGGGATGGCACCATACGAGGAGCTGTATGGACGGTCGTGCAATTCTCCAGCTTGTTGGTTAGAAACTGGAGATAAGTTGGTACTTGGGCCTGAAATGATTAGAGAAACCTCGGGTTGTATCAAGATTGTTCGACAACGAATGAAGGCGGCCCAAGATCGTCAGAAAAGTTACGCCAATAAGCGTCGTAAGGATTTGGAATTCGACGTAGGAGATATGGTTTTCGTGAAGATTTCACCGTTGAACATGTGGTTCGACTCGGAAGTAAAGGGAAGTTGGCTCCTAGGTTTGTTGGACCATTTCCGATAGTCGAGCGAATAGGAAAGCTCGCATATAGGTTGGAGTTACCCGAGAAGATGTCGAGTGTGCATAATGTTTTCCATGTGTCGTTTCTACAGAAGTTTGTGCACGACTCGAATGTGGTGGTATCTCCAGAACAGTATGAAGATTTAGAAGTCGAGACCGTAGTTGCGAAACCTCATTGGCCACTTCGTGTTGTGGGGAATGACACGAAACAACTTAGGAGGAAGACGGTTAAGCTAGTCAAGGTACAATGGAGTGAAGATGGCGACGATTGTACATGGGAGACGGAAGAGAGCATGAGGGAGACTCATCCAGAACTTTTCATCAGTAGAACCCTTAGATTGTATCGTCGTTATATCGTGGTATCTTGTTGTTGTTTGATAGAATTCCGCGTGCTAGGATAAGGCTATGGATGCATGGATTGATGGTTGCTAGTTTGGATGATAGGATTGGCTTCTCATGGATGATAGGCATGCGGAATTGTTGTGGTTGCTTGTATTTGCTTGGAATTTCGGGGGCGAAATTCTTAAGGGGGGGGGAGAATGTAACAAACCGCATTTTACGTATCGGAAGATCGTAAAATAATTTTATTTTATTCACTGAGGGTTGGATCATTCTCATCTTTTAATATGTTGCTTATGGGGATGTGTGACATGTCCATAATTTTTACCGATTTTGTTTGTGACCATTTTGCCCCTGTCAGTCTTGTACTGTGCATAACTTTTGACTCAGGTCAAATCAGAGGGTGAGACCTGTGCCATTGGAAAGGAATTGATGATTCTCTTTCCGTAGAGTGGTTACATTAAGGATTTGGTTCAGCGGTTTGGGAGAAATCGCTGTTTTAAGGTTTTTCAGTTGGCTATTCAGGTTTTGGAAGGCTAATGGGCTGATTTGGAAAAGGCCCATTAAGGGGTTGGTGGAGGCTATAAATAGGGGGTAAGGGATATGGAGAAAGGTTGGAATTTTCCATTCTCTTATGGGGAGGCTTTGATCTCCTTCTTCCTCTAACACCTTTCCACCATTAAAATTCCAAATCCAAGGAGGGAAATCGAAGATCTATACCATTCGAGGCTAGATCAACATCGTTTCAAGGACGAATTCATTGGATTGAAGAGTTTGATTCGAAGTGTTCGTTGTCCAGATTGTTTTTTCATCGTTTTAGCTTTGTTTTGGATAATCGGTGAGTGATTTGCATCTCTCATTCGGATTCATGAAAGTGTGTGAGTTATAGGATGTTAATTTCTTCATTTTCCATGTTATTTTCCTTAGATTTACACCATGCTAAGTTTAATTTACATGTGAATCACCTTAGGATCTGATCTAGATAATTTAAATGGTTAATTTCATGATGTTTCACAAGTTTATGCAAATTAGATCCGTTTTTATATTCATATGTTCACTTATCATGTTTTGGGAAATTTATGTGTTTTGATGGAAATTGTTAGATTGATGATATTGTTGGTTGCATAACATGTTTGTGGTTGCGTTTGGATGAATCGGATAAGTCGGTTTCGTCGGATTCGTCGGATTCGTCGTTTGGCGAAGTTTTGGTCGAAATCGAAGTCGAAATGGAGCTGCGCAGGAATTGGGCCGGTCCTAGCATGGTCGGCCAAATCGTGGCTTGGGAAGCAAGACAGAGATTGGGTCAGCTAAGAGGGAGCAGGCTGGTCGGATCGGTCGTATGGGTGCAACCAGGTCGATCGTGAAGACTGGGTGGTGAAGCGGTCTGGTTGGTCGGTCCATACTGGTCGGGTCGAGCAGATCTGGAGTTCTGATTTGGAGCAGGCAGGTCGGTCATGTTCCAGGAAGGGGTGATCAGATCGGGTCGGTCAGATGGTGGCAAATCTGGTCGGTCGGGTCGGCTGATTGGTGGTAGGGTCGAATCCTGAATCCAGAAGGGAATCGGGTCGGCTTTAATTGGGTCGGTTGGACTAAGTTATGGGTCGGGCTCTGTTGGTCGGTCATAGGGGAGTGGTCGGTCATAGGGGGAAGGTGGTCGGACACAAGGAGGGTGGTTGGTCGGTTTTAACAGGGTCGTTTTCTAAAATTGTACGTTTTTGGGTACGACTCAGGTACGAGCTAAAAAGGTGTTTTCAAATTTTTTTTCGGATAGCGTTGTCCGAACCCGTGCCGCAGCGCAGTGGGGTAACTTGGCTCGGTGATGGTGTGACTTCGAGGTGGTTCAAGTAGGAAGGCTCGAAGTGATGAATGTGTTCGTTGATCAAGGTGGAACAACGAATGCGGTGACAACTCAAAGGTCGTGAGTTGATGGATAATGGCTGCTCGAGAAAGTTGCTTGAGCTATGAAACATCGTCAAGGTTGGACGACTAGAGATGCGAAGGCCGAGAGGTCATCGTTGTCATAAGTTCTAGCAGGCTCAAAGCAGGGGTACGATGGGGGCACCCAAAAGACCAGAAGGTTTATGGTCGAGTACCTTGGGTCTTGAGGAAAGGCCTAGTGTCAAGGTTGAACATTGTCAAGGTTGGACATATGGAGTTCATGCTAGAACTGGGGTTACCATTAGCCCTTGACATATAGCAAGGTTGGCCGTCATACGATTAACGATGGTTTCAAAGCAGGATTGGCGGTGATAGCCAGAGTCTGTCATGTATACTGGATGTTTTGCATGAGATATATAATCTCGATCCCATAATTGCTATTATTGATTGTTTCTGTTTGCTATGAACAAATGGTTGTTCTGGTTTCTATGGATTAATGGTTGAAATGCGTGGTGTAAAGGCTATCACTGTCCGATGTGGGGAAGATAAGGTTGAGTTCTTCTCTGGTGTTGTGGGTAGATAAGTTGTTCATTTACCCATTCTCATATACTTTCTTGTTGAAGTTTGTTAGCTGTTTTATCGCTCACTAAGACTATTGTCTGACTCAAGGTTTTATGTCTCCTCTTATTACCTTGGGCTGTTCATCCGGTTGTGGATGGGCAGACTAATTAGCAGGTTACAGGTAATGGAGCTTAGTGAGACGGGGAAGCTGAGCGAAGATGAGCAGGAGGCTGGCGTACCGGTTTTATTACTATCTAGTATTTTTGTTTCCGCTGTTTGAGTTGCTTGAGAGTTATAGTGAGGCCTTATGTACAAACTTTGATATCAGTTGGATAACCTTTCTGGCTATTGAGAAAGTTTCAAAAGTTTGCTATATGATACCTCATTACTATTACCTGTTGTATATGTTCTATTATATTTCATCCTTGCATTGTGAGTTCTACGACAGGTTTCAAAGTGTTTACCTACTCTGATGATCGTCCATAGCAGCCTGGCACACCTTTCAGCGCATTATTCCACTTGTTTAGTGCGGGGGTTATGGGCGGTCGTCACATTCCTAGAACTGCAAGTGATTCCAGATTTGGGTCAAATGTTATTTCGAATTCAAAAGGGGCAATTTAATTGACCAGATTCATTGAATAACATTTCCAGGTTCATCACAAGTTTCACACAACATTCAAGACCAATTAAAGCAGAGAATTCAAAAGGGGAATACACAAAAAATCAGAGAAAATGATCTATCGAAATCAGAGATGGTATAGGAATTCTAAATCCTATAAATTCACCACTTCATCACAGGCATTTGTTTTATCGAAAACCAAAATTACAAATTCATAGAGCAACACTGAAAATCAATTCTGAAGATCTCACTTTATTTTTGATCAAGAGCCAGAGAGAAAAATCCCAAATCGAATATCACATAGCCACGAAATCTCGAGCATCAAAGAACTCAGTTTCATCAATCAAAGCATCGCGATTTGGGATTTCAAAGAAACCCTAATTTCCAATTTTCCGTGAGTCCGCCATTTTCATTCTAGAAAAGAAAAGGAGATCGGGCAAATGGATTAAAACCGACCGGCCTACTTACTACTCATGGCTAAGATTTTAATTTTTTAAATTGGCTAGGGTTTCTTAGAGTTATTTTTATTTCATTGTAATTTGTTTTTCTATTGTAATTCATCGAACAGTTTCTAAATTCTGTAAAATTCAAGGGAATCCAGTTAGAGTGTTTAACTGGCAGTTTACTAGAGTCTGTAAGAACTAGGGTTACGGGTTACGGGGTTGTAATCCAGGGAAATCTAATCTAGGGGTTATAGATCAGTCTAGGGGTTTGAGCGTAGGATTAGAATAGGAGCAAGGGGTTTGCGAGTTTACATGGTCTTGTAAGCGGGATCTGTTCTATTACCTAGTAGAAACCTTCGGAATGCAGCAGTAGGCAGGGTTTTGCTGAAGCTTGGTATATCTGTGTCTCATTTACTTTCTGCATTTCTATTTCTGCTATATTCTGTGATATGTGAATATTTTAATATCTCGCTAAAATCCAATAAGCCCTATTCACCCTCCCTCTAGGGTTAATCTAGATCCAACATAAAAATGAAGGTCTCAAGAGGCTATACTTCAAAGTTTAAGTCATTTGGAGTTCTGGAGGCTAAGTTATGATGTTTTGGAGCTCGGGTCGGCTAACTCAGTCGAGGCCCCTACCTGAAAATGATGACCCGAAAAAATATTTTCGTATTAGCATGAATTTTTGTGGGACGATAAAGAAGGTCCCAGGAGGCTATAGTTCGAATTTCAAGTCATTTGGAGTTCTGAAGACCAAGTTATGACGCTTTGGAGTTCGGGTCGGCTAAGTCGATCGGGGTACCTATTGGAAAATGGAGTGTTGATAATTTTTTTATGACAACAACCTTGTTTCAATCGTTATCAATTTTGATTATAAAATATATATACTAACACTTTATCTATAATATATACATATATATGTTTATACAAGATTTATATGTAGGAAATAGATATTGAAGACTGTACAATTTAGGAGATTCAAAGAGTTTAAAGGAGAATCAGGACTCATGAGTATCAAGAATTCTATATTATCAGAGTAATAGGGTCTAGTTAGTATGTAAAACTCTGAATAGCACTCAAACTATGTTTTCAAATTATCTCTTTTTAAATTAGTTTCAAACTGTTTTCAAAATTATTTTCAAATTTCTCTCAAAATGACTTTTAATCATATAAGGATTTTAAACTTATGATTTCAAATATATATACTTTCTAAGTTTCTTATGTTTATATATATATTATATAGTTTTGTGTCATATATATATATGTATAGTTTTTTAGTCATATGTTTAAATAATATTTTATTATGTTTTATACTTGAGAAATTATATATTAAACAACTGGTTTTATTTCAGGATTTTTCAGAATATATACATATTGTTTTAAATACGAGGAAAAATGATTTAAAATTCAAATTTATATATGTATGTCGACATACATGTTTTTACATGTCAACGTATAATCTTCACATTTTCTTTGAATTTAAAAGTTTTGTCTTTTCATTTTAAAACGTTTCAGAAACGATTGTCTCTTGGAACACTATATAAAGGCCTCATTTTCGAATTTTTTCAAAATTTATCATTTTCTTCTTCCTTACTTTACATATCACCATTCTTCTTCTTAATTTTCTAAGATTCTACACTTATACTCTGCCGATTTCGATACAAATTATATCACTCTTCCTTCTATTTTCAGTCTTTATCAAATACTCTTTATTTGAAAGTGCTACTCAAGAGTTCTAGGGCAATTGTAACCAAAATAGGAAGGGTGTGCTCCTTGTAGCCATGAAATCAAGGAAAAGGATAGGATGTGTTCCTTGTAGTCCGTAAATTAAGGAAAAGGAGCGATGCTAACCTCGTAGCCGTGAAATCAAGGGTATTGTAATTGGATACTAGTACTAATAAAACTCTACATAATCCAACGTTGTGTAGGATTAGACGTAAGAGTAATCGGAACCAGTATAAAATCCGGTGTGTTCTTTCCTTTTCTACATTTTATTTTTGTTTATATCTGCATCTGTGATTGTTTCTATTGTGATATTCATTCTGTGATTCATATAGTAGTTTATGCAATTGATAATTGGTTCCGATTTTTAAAAGTTCTTTAAAACACTATTCATCCCATCTAGTGTTAGTTTTGCCTGAAGATCCTTGATCCTCCTCCCTAACAATTGGTATCAGAGCTTAGGTTTTCAAAATTTCATCATCTGAATTTTGGAAATATTAAATGGCAAATTTTGAAACGATTTATAACACTATTTTAAATTCATGCATTGCATCAGTATTAAATGAGTCTACATCATATTCTGTTGAAAAATCAAGTTGCCTACTGAATCGTTGTTCTGCCAGGGAAAAGGTGCATTACATGGCTGTTGAAAATTCAAATCTTGATGGTCAAATGGTGGAAATCAAAAATGAAAAATGGATATTAGATAGTGGCTATTCAAGACATATGACGAGAAATCCAAAATTACTAAAAAAATATAGTATATGAAGATGATGGAGTGGTCAATTTCGGTGATAATTCTAAACGATATGTGGTTAGCATCGACAATGTCAGTAATTCTAAAACTCCTATTTCTGATGTTTTATTAGTTAGGAATTTAAAACATAACTTACTAAGCATAAGTCAACTATGTGATAAAGGCTATAAAATCAATTTTGAAAAAGGTAAATGCTTTATTGAAGATAAAAATTCAAAAATAATGTTCGAAGGAGACAAAAAGTATATCCATATACTAAGTATGAAAATTTCTAAGGATTTGGCATAAGAAATTCGATCATATAAATTTTAAACATATTTCTAGAATCTCAAAGTTAGAATCAATTAGAGGTTCACCTAAAATGAAATTGAAAGTCTATATTTTATGTGACGCTTGTCAATTCGAAAAATTGAAAAGAAGTTCATTTAAATCAAAAGAAAAAATTACAACCTCAAAACCGTTAGAATAAATTCACGTGGATCTATTCAGTCCATCCCAAACTCAATCGATAAATCACAATAGATATGTTTATGTAATAATTGAAATTTCTATAAATTCACTTGGACTCTATTTCTTAAAAATAAAAGTGATGCTTTTTGATCAATTTAAAACCTTTGCTAAAAGAATTCAAAATCTATTATCTTTAAAAATTAAAACGATGCGTAGTGATCATGATGGAGAGTTTAAAAATGAAAATTTTGAAATTTTTTGTAATAAAAGGGGATAACTCATAATTTCTCCTTTCCTAGAACCCTTCAACAAAATGGAGTAGTTGAACGCAAGAATAGAACAATTCAAGAATGCATTAGATACATGTTATCAGATAGTAACCTACCAAGAAATATTTAGGCTGAGGCAGTTGCACCATCTTGTTATATATTAAATAGAATTTTAATAAGACCCTTAACTTATAAAACACCATATGAACTCTTATATAATAAGAAACCAAAAGTATCCTACTTAAAAATATTTCGACGTAAATGTTTTATGCTTAATACTAAAGAAAATTTAGAAAAGTTCGATTCTAAATCCGATAAAGGAATATTCATTGGATATTCAGAAAGAAGTAAGGCATATAGAATTCTTAATGTAGGAACTAATACTACAAAAGAAACATTAAATGTATCTTTTGACGAAAATTATAAAATATAGCACAACATAACAAAGATGAATGTAAAAATGAGATCGATGAAATAAATAATGAAATTAATCAACCGAATAAAAGGATTAGACTACTAAGAGACCATCCTGTAGAAAATATCTTAGGGGATATTGAATCTGTCGCTAGGACTAGAAATCAATTAAATATTATGAGTAATTCTGCTTTTATCTATTGAACCTAAGAATTCAAAGGAAGCATCATCCGATGATTCATGGATCCTTGTTATGCAAGAGGAATCAAATCAATTTACGAGGAATGATGTATGAGGACTTGTTTCTAACCAGAGGATAAGACTATGATTGTAATTAAATGGGTTTATAAAAATAAAATGAACGAACACGACGAGGTCGTAAGAAATAAAGCTAGATTAGTTGCACAAGGATATAGTCAAGAAGATAGAATAGATTATGATAAAACTTTTGCTCTTGTAGCAAGATTAGAAGAAATTAGAATTTTACTAGCCTTCGCTAATTATAACAATTTCAAACTATTTCAAATGGATGTTAAAAGTGCCTTTTTAAATGGATATATCAAAGAAGACGTACATGTAGAACAACCTCCTCTTTTTGAAGACGAAAAATTTCCAAACCACGTATATAAATTAAAGAAAGCATTATATATATTAAAACAAGGGGAATTTTACTATAACGGCTTATTTACGTTATACAATTATTTTCTAGGACACTGGTCACCGATAATAACTTTTCAGGACATTTTTCATTTGCCAATTCTAGTTTCTTCTATTTTTCATTTCATTCGAAACTTTTATTCAAAACGTTAGTAAACCCTAATTACTAAATCGGTCGAATCAGTACTTTCAACCTTTACCAATACAACATTTCGAGGAAATCGATCGTCACCATTTTCGTAGCTTAAGCATCTACCGTAAAAGTAAGTTTTCATTTACAATGAATGATTAGTAAGTATTATTTTCCTCTAAATGTTGTCTGTTACTACTTAATTTTTTGTCATTTGTTGATGATATTGCTTTAATCGATCGATGATAATTGTTAATTAGTGTTTACTCATGCAAACTCTTTTATTATGAATCGATCTACGATAATTACTAGTCAGTGTTTGTTGGTGATATTGCTTGAATTGAACAACGATAATTACTAGTCAGTGTTTAAAAATACAGCCATGCAAACTCTTTTATTATGAAATAATACTCATATATTACAAGTTACTAGTAATTTTCTTTTTTGGACAAGATAAACAGTTTTATCTTTCCTTGAAAAAGTGGCTATAAAAATGATTTGTCATTTATTATGTAATGTAATTTGTTTGATTGATTGCTCTTTGGAATATTCTGAACTGATTATTTGACTAATAGGGTACTCAATGTTGTCAGTTTTCTAAAAAATAAAAATTCATATTTCGTTTTTTTTGCCTTATGTTTTGGTTTATTGCAATATTTGAATAATTGTGTGCATTCATCCAGGATAAAAATGGAGACAAGGTCGAATAGAAAACAAGTTGTTTTTAAAGATGCTACATGCGTCTTCATCAACAACGGAACTCAATGTGTAAACATTAGACCAATTTCTTCTCCTTACTATGAAGAACACGGTCAAAGCAAATCATTGTCAATAACACCAGTGGTAACCTTTTTTCCTTAAATTGTGTGTATAATAATTATCTGTTTTGATTTTTATGCACATGTGACGAGAAGGAATTTCGCTCGGTCCGAACCAGTCGCTAAACCGACCCAGACCGTTCGAAACGCCCTATCGTTTGAGAACACGACAAAATAGAACGCATACGGAAGAACATTTCATTGTATATTACAACAATGCATCAGAATACATGAATATACAGAATATAAACAAATAAATATTACACAGAAATATCAGAGATTTAAATTACATTTAAATACATGGCAGCAGAAATAATACAATACACAACTAGAAGAGATATACGGATACAAAGCTTTCCGGATATCGTTCCAGCTGTAAACCAGGATCCTGTGAATACAAATCTGCAAAACCAAAACTACTAGCTGCCCGTGTCAAAATAGGGGCAACCAGAGTTTAGGTTAAAACAATAAACTCCAGGTCAGTCATGGGACTGGTGTGAGAACTAAAACAGTTATTAATCTTTATTTTTAAAGTTAGGTAAATCAAGGGACCACGCCATATAACACGGAACGGGTTTCCTCCCAAGAATACCAGTGCAGAAAACAAACAGCGCAATGCTAAATAAAGAAAAATGAAGCTGTTATAAGACCCAGGTCCTATCACACAATGCAACGCAAGCCGGGGGATAGGGTTTTTCCTTATAACAGCCAAAGAATGCTTGATACGTTTAAAACAGATTATTTGATACTATTATAAGTGCATAGTGAATAAAACAACTTCAAATCATAAGTATCAATCATAGGCGGCATGGGTACCATATATCATGTCGCCATACTAGTTCTACAATTAAAACCGCAAATGTCGTATTGGAAGTTGGGTTATCATTTATGGTATGAACCGAGGCTAGGGGCAAGATCCTCACCGATTCGAGACTGTCTAGTCCGAGTCTCAGGCAAGCGCGCAGACAAGCCTTGGATCGTCAGGGCCGGTCCACCGATGTGGATTATTATGCCTAAACACTACGTTTCTCCGCCTTTTGGGGCGTAAGCCTGGCCCGTCAGCCGTCCTGAAGCATCGGCCGAAACCGATATCACGAGGCGCCTCGCTTTTCAGCAAGTAATAATAAGCAACATCCACATGAGTCAAACTCGTCAGCCAGTTCAAGCACTGACGCCACTCCTAACTAGAAAGAAACGCATGTCCTCCCAGAGGTCCGTCTCCCGTTTTTAGTTCATACCGGGTGTGATACTCGCGAATCAACGTTACACAAAGCTACGCCACACAAGGCCGTGCTTTGATCATCAACCACAAGACTTTGCTTTTCAACAAAAGCCTTGATCCATGCAACTCAGCATGCCACATTGTCAGTCCATACTGTGCCACTGATTTCTGCTAATATATAACCTCTAGGCTCGTACGTCTCATAGAAGGGTGTATAGCAAGAGAATAAATTCTCTGCCACCAAACAGATATATATTTAGCAGAGATCACCAATACAGTATAAAGGAATACAACGTCAGACACACTATCCATTTCCGTTCTGGGTCTGAACGAAATCGGAGGCACTTTCCTCGCATATCCATCCATCTCCAAGTACATCTGGACGACCACCAACTATTTCCATCCTCTTGGGTGTACAGCCCAATCAGGATCGTCGGTAATTATCCAAACGATGTGAAGACTTCCGGTCTTCAACCACCGTCTTCATCTTCGACATATCGTCGAATCGGTTATTCAGAATGGGTATAAACCCGGCCTTTCCGAACAACCCGCGTATATTAAAAACAAATGTTACATAAACACAACATACGCCTCATTCCAATTCATTAGTTACTAACCGTAAATTAATCAAGAGAATAATTCCCCAATTATTAACCCCGAAGGCCGAAACCAACATCAGATCAATATCCAGAAAACCATTCTGCTTGGCTAACCGACAGTTAGTTTCTAAATTTCACACTCATAGGGACAGGTTCCCATTAATTTTATCCAAGATAAATTCCTTGAATTTATTCTTTAATCTATTTTTGAATATCAATCCAAACTAGTCGGGATTAGCGAACCTTACCGAAGTAATCATTTGTTTTAATTTCCCAATCCCAAACTATTCATCCCATGAAGTAAAACTGGTTATACTTCATATCTAACACCACGGTGTTATCGGTAAATTCAATTACCATTTCACGTTCAAATCTAATTAAAGATTTAACTATCGCCTGGAGCAAAACTGGTGGTACTCCATTTTCGATCTTTTCAATCTAATTAAAGATTCATTAAAACTCCACTTAGTTTTAATCTTTAACTGGGTTAAAGAATCAATGTCATTTAAAACACAGTTCACGATAAACCCAAAATCACATTCATTAATTATCGGGTTAAAGAACGAGTGTTATTTAAAACACTGTCCACGATAAACCCAAAAATCAATATCAATTCAATCCCAATTAAATATTAATTAATTGGTACACTTCATTAAATCTAAAATAAAAAGATTTAATCTTTTCTCAACTGGGTTCAAGAACAGTGTTAGTGAAGACACCATTCACGACAAACCCAAATCACATTTGATATTCAACACAAGGCTCTGAATAGAAAATATACCGGCTTATATTCAATATCAAATTCTACGACTAACAAATGTCGTATTGGAAATAACGATATAAATATATATCTTTCAAATTTCCATAACAACATCTGTATAATCACGAATTCCAACATCGAAATATTCCGAAAACAATTTCGATTCAAATCCACTCCAATGCAATCATTGGAAATTCTGGTTATTTTTAAAACCCTTTTTCAAATTCAATTTATTTACTTAAAAATAAATAGGATTATAATTCTAGTTCAAAACTAGTTCATTTTGATAAAAACTATTTTTATCTTTTCAAGCATGGAGTTTTTCATCCTAATTCTTTCTAAATCATTTCTTATGATTTTACACAAATTATTACTATTTTTAATAAATTTATCAAGGCCCGTACAGTCGATTTCCATCAATGGCTATCGAACTGCACTTACAACGACCTTTTTCAAATTTGATTTGGACATAATTCCAAATCCAACTGTTAGATCTCAAATTTCTAATATTCGTTAGAAATCTCTTTTCGATATGAACCCAACGGTTCCGGTTTTAGGAGAATCCGACGGTCGGATCTCCCGTAATGTCCGTTTGAAATAAATGGTCGAAATTCACGAACTGCCGCGGCGCGGCGCGTTCTATTCAGGCCATTATATTATATATATAATATATATAATATATATTTCGTCGATTTCTATTTAAAACGAATTATATAAATAGTTTTGAATTCGTTTCAAAAACATTTTCAACTTCCATTTCAATTCAAATCAAAATTGAATTCTTCTTTATAAATTCGTTTTAAAATTCATTTCCATTCAATTCAAATTTCAATTCAATTTGAATCCATTTCAATTCGCTTTCAATTCAATTTGAATTCGTTTTCAATTCATTTCGAAATCGTTTTCAAGTCAATTCATTTCGAAATCGTTTTATATTCAATTCATTTCGAAATCGTTTTCAATTCAATTCATTTCGAAATCGAATAAAGTCGATATAAATATCGTTCACGTCTAAATGGCGTCCATCTAATCAACACGGCTTCATATATTCCTTTATTCTATTCAACAAATGAATATTTATTTTTGTCAACACACGACTAATCTCAACGAATGAGTACTGTCCACGTGTGACTATTTTTGTTAAATTATTTCGTTCAACACATGACTAATCTCAACGGATGAGTACAGTCAACACATGAACCTTTATTTTATAGTGATAAAGATATAAAATTTATTAAAATATTTCGTTCAACACATGACTAATCTCAACGGATGAGTACAGTCAACATATGAACCTTTATTTTATAATATTCTTTATCGTCTAAATTGGAATGAGGCCCAATCAATCACCATATAATGTTAATTATATGGATTTTCATACATCACACGTATATAATAGCATTGCAAAATAATCAACCATCAACCAAAGTGCACTACACTGTATAAGCATCAAATATAGATATCTAACGCTTATAACAGCCTGTCAATCAATCGATCGACATATTGAATCAGTTAGGATGAGTGAACTTCAAATTTCATCCCAACACCCGTGTGGGGTTTCAAGCAATCAAACACAGATTTTATTTGTGCAGTTGGGCGATGTGTAAAATTTATCGACCCAATCAATGTCCTTCAAATAGGTGTACAAAAACAAACCGTCCGGTTTGTAAATGAATATTTATTTATTCACATTCACTATATTCATATTCACGTTAAAAATTATATTTTTAACGATAAAAACATTTTATTTCAACCTATGAAATTCTATTCAATTCATTTATTCAATAAAATGATATTTTTATTTTTCTAACATATTTTAGAAAATTTCGGCGGCATAACGGCACGATACTAGAAACGGGACGAGGCCTAGCCTTATCCCCGGTCTAGTGAAGGCCCACGCCATTCACACATTAATCAAATCCATTCATCTCACCAAACAATTCAATTTCAATCAAATAATCTAACTAATTTTTGCAATCAAACAAACAAGTCCATGGTCTGTGGACGATTGTGTCGGGTGCTACTAAGCACCGTCTGCATCCTAGTATATATATATGACTAGAAAAAGAGATTTTGAGTGAGAAATTCTCACCAATAGCTATCCTAACTGAAAGAACCCGTAACTTCCCCGCGAAGGAAAGCACGAATACTTTGAGAACAAGACAAAATAGAACGCAGACGGAAGAACATTTCATTGTTATTACAACAATTCCATTAGATACAATAATATACAGAGTATAAATGAATAAATTACATTCGATAAATATCAGAGATAACATTAAATTACATAGCAGCGGGAAAATATAAAAAGGCACAACTAGAAGTGATACACGGATACAGAGCTTTCCGAGCATCGTTCCAGCTATAAATCAGGACTCTGTGAATATAAATCTGCAAAACCAAAACTACTAGCTGCCCGTGCGGAAAATAGGGGCACCCAGAGTTTAGGTTAAAACAATAAACTCCAGGTCAGTCATGTGACTGGTGTGAGAACTAAAACAGTTATTAATATTGGTTTTAAAGTTAGGTAAATCAAGGGACCACGCCGTATAACACGGAACGGGTTTCCTCCCAAGAATACCAGTGCATAGAACAAACAGCGCAATGCTAAATAAAGAAAAATGAAGCTGTTATAAGACCCAGGTCCCATCACACAATGCAACGCAAGCCGGAGGATAGGGTTTTCCCTTATAACAGCCAAAGCATGCTTGATACGTTTAAAACACATTATTTGATACTATAATAAGTGTATAGTGTCAAAACAATTCAAATCATAAATATCAATCATAGGCGGCATGGGTACCATCTATCATGTCGCCATACTAGTTCTACAATTAAAACCGCAATACACGTATTGGAAATTGGATTTCTGTCATGAGTCGAGGCAAGGGGCAAGCTCCTCCCCGCGTTCGAGACACTCTAGCAAATGCCTCAGGACCCCACTTTGATCCTTGGAATCGGCTGGGCCGGTCCTCTCTTACTTTTGAGGATTAGTTATTCCTGAACACACGTTTCCCGGTCCTTACAGACCTATATCCGAGGCGCCTCATATCCAACAACCACACAGGTGAAAAGTATATAAATGTCAGGGCTGGTAGGTCACTGACACCACCCTAGCTAGAAAGAAACGTCGTGCTCTCCCAGCGGTCCGTCTCCCGTTTTTGACTCATATCGAGGTGTGAGGTTCGCGAATTCACGTTATACACAAAGCTACGCCACACAGGCCGTGCTTTGATCATCAACCACAAGACTTTGCTTTTCAACAGAAGCCTTGATCAATTGCCACTTACGCATGCCACACAGGCAATTCACTCCATGCGCTTGATATCCATCAATATATAACCCCTGAGCTCGTACGTCTCAGAGAAGGGCGTTAAGCAAGAGAATAAATTCTCCGCCGCCAAACAGATATATATTTAATAGAGATCAATCACACGGACTAAAATCCAATGTCGGACACACAGTCCATTTACAAGACCGTTCTGGGTCTGAACGAAACCGGAGGCACTTTCCTCGCATATCCATCGATCTCCAAGTACGTCTGGACGATCACCGACTGTTTCCCTCATCTTGGGTGTACAGCCCAATCAAGATCATCAGTAATCACCCAAACGATGTGAAGACTTCCGGTCTTCAACCACCGTCTTCATCTTCGACATCTCGTCGAATCGATTATTCAGAATGGGTATAAACCCGGCCTTTCTGAATAACCCACGTATATAATAAACGAATGTTACACAAACACAACAAACGCCTCGTCCCAATTCAGGATATTCTTTTATTCAAAATATCACATTCTTAGGGAAATGTTCCCATTAATTTTATCCAAGATAAATTCTTCTAAATTTATCCTTTAATCCTCCTTTGGATATCACTTCAAACTAGTCGGGATTAACGAACCATACCGAAGTAATTATTTAGTTTATTTCCCAATCCCAACCTATATCCCATGGAGAAAAACTGGTAATACTCCACATCTAACACCACTGTGTTATCGGTAAAATTAATTACCATTTCACGTTCAAATCTAATTAAAGATTTAACTATCGCTTTGGAGCAAAACTGGTGGTACTCCACATCTCGATCACTTTTCAAATTTGATAATTTAAATTAGCAATTCACTTTTCAATCTAATTAAAGATTCATTAAAACTCCACTTAGTTTTAATCTTTTCAAAAATCAATATCCTGCCTTTAACTGGGTTAAAGAACCAATGTCATCAAAACACGATTCACGACAAACCCAAATCACATTTGATATTAAATACAAGGCTCTGAATAGAAAATATATCGACTTATATTCAATATCAAATTCTGAAACTAACAAATATCGTATTGGAAATAACGATATAAAATATCTTTCAAATCCCCATAACAATATTTGTATAGTCACCAAATCCAACATCGAAATATCCCGAAGATAATTTCGATTCAGCTCCAGTCCAATCCACGTATTGGAAATTATCGATTATTTTCAAAACCACTATCAAATTCAATTTATTTATTTTAAAAATAAATTGATTTCAATTCTAGTTCAAAACTAGTTCATTTCGATAAAAATCTATTTTTATCTTTTCAAATGTGGAATTTTTCACCCCAGTTCTTTCCAATTCACATATTATAATTTTACACAAATTATAGATATTTTTAATAATTTTATCAAGGCCCGTACAGTCGATTTCCAACAACGGCCATCGAACAGCACTTATAGCGACCTTTTTCGAATTTGATTTGGACATAATTCCAAATCCAACCGTTAGATTTCAAATTTCTAATATTCATTGGAAAGCTCTTTTCGATACGAACCCAACGGTTCCGGTTTTAGGAGAATCCGACGGTCGGATCTCCCGCAATGTCCGTTTGAAATAAATGGTCGAAATTCACGAACTGCCGCGGCGCGTTCTATTCAGGCCATTATATTATATATATAATATATATTTCGTCGATTTCCTTTTAAAACGAATTTTAAAAATAGTTTTGAATTCGTTTCAAAAGCAAATTCAACTTCCATTTCAATTCAAATCAAAATTGAATTCTTCTCTATAAATTCGTTTTAAAATTCATTTCTATTCAATTCAAATTTCAATTCAATTTGAATTCATTTCAATTCACTTTCAATTCAATTTGAATTCGTTTTCAATTCCATTCATTTCGAAATCGTTTTCAATTCAATTCATTTCGAAATTGTTTTCAATTCAATTCATTTCGAAATCGTTTTCAATTCAATTCATTCCTATTTTATTCAAATTCAAATTCACTTCCTATTCAATTCGAATTTTAATCTAATTCAATTGAATTTCATTTCAAAATATTTAGTTTTGAAATCACTTTTCAATATTCGTTGTAAAACGAATAAAATCGATATAAATATCGTTCACGTCAAAATAGCGCATCTCTAATCCACACGGCTTTATATATTTCAAAAACTTCTATTCAATTCAACACATGAACCTATATTTCTTTCAACACACGACTAATCTAAACACATGAGTACTGTCAACACATCACTATTTTTATTATGTGAAATATTTTATAAAACTATGGTATCTATCGTTTGATTTTCAATTAGACTTCTACTGGGAAGTAGTTCTAATTTTAAATGTGATAAAGATGTAATTTTGATTATATAAAATATTTCACTCAACACCTGCACATCGTCAACACATGACTATTTTTATATTCAACCCATGAATTTTCTTTTATAATATTCCTTATTTTCCCAATTGGAATGAGGCCCAATCAATCACCATATAACGTTAATTATATGGATTCCATACAACACATGTATATAATAGCGTCGAAAAATAATCAACCATCAACCAAAGTGCACTACACTGTATAAGCATCAAATATCGATATCTAACGCTTATAACAGCCTGTCAATCAATCGATCGACATATTTGATCAATCAGGATGAGTGAACTTCAAATTTCATCCCAACACCCGTGTGGGGTTTCAAACAATCAAACACAGATTTTATTTGTGCAGTTGGGCGATGTGTAAAATTTATCAACCCAATCAATATCAGTCAAATCAGTGTATATAAACAAATCGGCCGATTTGTTTATAAATATTTTATTTATTCACTTTCACGTTAAAAATTATTTTTAACGATAAAATATTCTATTTCAACACTTGAATTTCTATTCATTTCATTTACACAATAAAAATGATATTTTTATTTTTCTAACATATTTTAGAAAATTTCGGCGGCATAACGGCACGATACTAGAAACGGGACGAGGCCTAGCCTTATCCCCGGTCTAGTGAAGGCCCACGCCATTCACACATCAATCAAATCACTTTCGTTATGCAAACCACTAAATTTGGAGTAAGAGTCTAACCTAGCCTTACTCCTTCGCCTTATAACGGCGCACGTCTAATCCTAACCAATTTATCGATTCGATTTTTCACACCACAAACCACATTCAAATCAATATCTCAATCAATTATCAAACAGCCAAACAAACAAGTCCATGGTCTGTGGACGATTGTGTCGGGTGCTACTAAACACCGTCTGCATCCTAGTATATATATGTATAACTAGAAAAATATTTGAAGAGTGAGAAATTCTCACATATAGCTATCCTAGCTCCACGGCACTTCATTGATAGAAATCTTCATTGCTATCGCATCTTCGTCATCTTTATTGCCCGTAGCCACTACATATATAAAAATCACACATTTTTATATTTTGATGTCTTTCAAATAAAAATCACATTTTTATTTATTCACTTTCAATTTAGAAATCATATTTTTAATATTTCTATATAGTAAAGATTATATTTTTAATACTTTAAAAATATAAAAATCATATTTTTAATATTTCTATATAGTAAAGATTATATTTTTAATACTTTAAAAATATAAAAATCATATTTTTAATATTTCTATATAGTAAAGATTATATTTTTAATACTTTAAAAATATAAAATATAAAAACTATATTTTTATCACTTCAAAAATATAAAGATCGTATCTTTTACCAAATAAAAATCCTATCTTTCACCTTTAAAAATACCGTCTTTTCTACTTTAAAAATATCGTCTTTTCTCTTTAAAAATATCGTCTTTTCTACTTTAAAAATATCGTCTTTTCTCTTTTTAAAATATCGTCTTTTCTCTTTTTAAAGTTTAAATCTTTGGCTATTTAAAATCTAAAAATAAAATCAGTTTTAAAATAAATAAAATCAGTTTAACATAAGTAAAATAAAATAAAACAGTTTAAAAGTAAAAAAAAAAACAAACAGTAAACTTACAGGGGGGGCTCATCATCGGTTTTGGGTCAGGGGGGGGGGGGGGCTGTGGTGTCGCGTCGGTGGAGGAGGAAGGGGCGAAGGAACAGAGGAGTGGCGGCGGCAGCACGGGGGGGGGGGGGGCGGCTTTCGCGAGGGCAGGGGGATGAGGTTCTCGCGGCGCCTGGGGGGGTTTGGGGTGGTGCTTGAGTTCGGCGGGCGGAGGGAAGTGGAGGCCCACGCCTGAGGCGCGGTGGTCGGCGTCGATCTTCTGGGGGGGGGGGGGGGGGGGCGATGCGGCGGCGGCTCTCCCCCCCGTCGCCCTCGTCTCCTTTTTTTTTTTTTTATCTGAAATTCAATTCTGAAAATAAACGGGGGGGGGGGGGCCTGGGTTAAAAGGGGGAGATAGAATTTTTTTTTTATTAATTTAATTATTTTATTTTAATTCAAAAAGTCAACTTTTTCAAACGACCTCGAAACGAGGTCCACCGCCTGTCGTCCATAGCGTTTTACCCCCATTCCGAACACAATGGGATATGTATCGCAAGTTGATTCGATCGTTTGAATCAGTTTCCGTTAAATTTACATTTAAATCACTATATTGAATTTTAAACGTACATTTCAAATTACCGGGGTCACATACTAACTAGAAAAATTCCAGAAAAATATTTTCTAGCTTCGTATTGACGATACGGTCCTAACAAAACTAGTTTCGTCGAATTCTGAGACCGTTAGAAAAATGGCCAATTTCCAGTCGATTAAAATCAACTGAAATTGGTCAAACGCGTTTTTCTTTGCCACGCTCACATATTGATTCGAAAAATTATGAAATTTGAAACCTAGCAATAACTCGACATCACGGACCCAACAAAAGTGGTTTCGTCGAAATCCGAGGTCATTTGCAAAATGTCCATTTTTAAGGGCCTGAATTCCATAGCGACTATTCAGAATTTTCAACTGGACTTATCTTTTGATTCTCGCTACGAAATCTTGATTTTTCGGATTCGTTAGAAAGATATTCACAATTAGATCCCATTATTTTTGGTTTCACTAAAATCCGGATTGTTTTGCACCCGGTACATTCAATTGAAGTTTGAAATCGAATTATCGAACTACCGCGCCATTTTCAATTCTATTTTATAATTATATATAAATATTAATATTCTAACGACGACGTATATAAATATATACGTCGAATTCTATTCAAAATAAATTTTCTCGTCGATATTATTTAAAATAATCTATTTTAAATATTCAAAATTCGCTAAAATAGCCAAAATAAAATTTTTAAACTGGCCCAGTTTTTCGGGTTATTACACTAACTCCACGGCACTTCTAATGCAGGAAATCTTCACTGTTCTCGTCTCTTATCACTTTCTTCGCCCGTAGCCACTACATATATAAAAATTGAATTTTTATTGCGATGTCTTATAGATAAAAATTCCATTTCAAAAATATAGACTTCGCCTTTTCAAAAATATAGACTTCACCTTTTCAAAAATATAGACTTCATCTTTTCAAAAATATAGACTTCATCACTATAAAAATCACATTTTTATTTTGCTACATATATAAAGGTGATATTTTTAATTCTCTATATAAACAAAAATCATATTTTTACCACTTCTATATAGTAAAGATTATATTTTTAATACTTTAAAAATATAAAAATCATATTTTTATTACTTTAAAAATATAAAAATCATATTTTTATTACTTTAAAAATATAAAAATCATATTTTTCTTTTTATAACTACATATGTTTTTATATAATGCTTTTCCTATATATCTATAAACAATGCTACGTATAATTTAAAAATCACATTTTTAAATCAAAGAAAATCAAGGCTATTTTATTTTTAAAATTTCAGATTTTAAAACATATAAAATCAGAATAAGAAAACATATATATATATATATATAAAAAAACATGTAAGATCGGATTTTTTAAAGGCTTACTGGGTTTTCTTCTCGGCTGCCGGAGTTCGTCTGGGCTGGACGTGGGTGGCGCTGGGGTGGGCCACGGGGTTTTGGGGCTCGCGGTCCTTCGATGCAAAAGGAGGGGGGGGGGGTCGATGAGGCGGCGCGACCTGGTGGGGGGGTCGGGTCCTCTGGCGGGGCGATGGAGTGGCGGAGGGCGGTCAACAGGAGGAGGGGGTCGCGGTCTTCAAGAGGGGGAGGAAGCAGGCGTAGGGAGAAGGGGATGGAGGGCTGTGGCCCTAGGCGGCGGCTAACGCCGGGGGGGGGGGGGGGGCGATGGAGGCGGCGTAGGTTCCCCCCGTCGATCGATTAGGTTTTAATCTTTTTTTCTTTTCTGTTCGAAATGAAATCGGGTGGGGGGGGGGGGAGGGGTATATGCAAAAGAAGGTTTTAATTTATTTAATTAATTTATATTTCAAAAAGTTGACTTTTACATACGACCTCGAAACGAGGCCCACCGCCTGTCGTCTATAGCGTTTTACCCCCATTCCGAACACAATGGGATATGCATCGCAAGCTGATTCGATAGTTACAATCAGTTTCCGTTGAATTTACATTTAAATCATTATATTGAATTTTAAACGTACATTTCAAATTACCGGGGTCAAATACTAACTCGAAAAATTCCCGAAAAATATTTTCTAGCTTCGTATTGGCGATACGGTCCTAACAAAACTAGTTTCGTCGAATTCCGAGACCGTTGGAAAAATGGCCAATTTCCAGTCGATTAAAATCAACTGAAACTGGTCAAACGCGTTTTCCTTTGCCACGCTCACATATTGATTCGAAAAATTATGAAAATTGGAACCTAGCAATAATTTAACATCACGGACCCAACAAAACTGGTTTCATCGAAATCCGATGTCGTTTGCAAAATTTCCCTTTTTTAAGGGCCTGAATTCTATAGCGACTGTTCAGAATTTTCAACTGGACATATCTTTTGATTCCCGTAATGAAATTTCGATTTTTTGGATTCGCTGGAAAGATATTATCAATTAGATCCTAATGTTTTTTGTTTCACTAAAATCCGGATTGTTTTGCACCCGGTACATTCAATTGAAGTTTGAAATCGAATTATCGAACTACCGCGCCATTTTCAATTCTATTTATAACTAGTGTAAACCCGTGCTACGCACACGGTTTTCGTTGTATTAGAGTTTTATTAATTGTTTGTCCAACTTGTTTAGATCATGCGAAAGAATTAGAACATGATCCAATAAGTTATTGTACATAATCATTTTGGAGACTACATCCTATGAGCCCTACACAGAGCGCAACATCAATGATAAACTGAAAATCTGAGATATAAAGTTTTCAAATTATGATAGTAAAAAATAAAAAAATAAAAAAAATACCAATACATTCCATCGTTAAACATGTTTATCAAAATTAACATGACAGTCTAAGGAGAGTACACTTCACAGACATTATATGTGCTGCACTTCGATGATTTGGAGATCCCCAAAATACATACTGACGAAAGCCTTCACTACGGTGGTGAACACAGACATGAATTGTAAATTCCAAAGCAAGGATGAGTCATTAACTGTTCCATGTATTATCCCTCATACCACTTAAACAATGCTCAGTATCATCCCTGTAATTACAGCCATGAACGTCTTAGTAAGATTGCAAGCTCTCACGCAAGAGTTTTCAACTAATAATCCAGTTATTGAAACTCTATGAAATTATGATTACAACTGAATCAATTTGAAGGGTTATATATTTTAGACTTCTCAATTAATAACCCAACTGCTTGCACTCACAACTTTACTTCTTTTAATCACTTCCACCAGAAGGTTGGTTTTTGAATTTATATAGAAAAAAAATCCTAAAACAACAAATCCATAAAATAATGCAGCTCTAGTCCAGAGGCCTTCTACAAAATATTGTCTTAGCCAAGCACTGAGTGAGCGTCTCTAGATACCGTGCATGCAGCTTTTACACCATCATCGAATTTTGTTAGTTCCTACATTCCTGATTTAAATATGACAAAGGGCATATAAGGCGTTATAGAAGATTTAGTATGTATCAAATGGAAACATTTAAAACTTCCAACTAAATGATTACTATCTAAACATATCCATGTTAACGATTGAACCAAACTGTATAACTTGTCTATATGTCTAATGTAGTACCATGTTACAAAAAAGATCACCTTTGTTAAAGTTTTAAAAATCCATTAACCAATAAATAAAATCATATTAGTAAACTCAAATTCAACAAATATCCTAAGCCCATTCTACAATTACATATGTTTGTCAATGTATATAATAACACTGATTTCATGGCAATAACACGGTAAGATAAAAACTTGCAAATGAATTATCGTAAGGTTAAACCATAAAAGTTTGCTGAAACACAAATTAGGTAGAAAGACCACTGCAAATTTTATTTTGTAGAAGGAAGAACATTAATAACCAACCCACACATTTATTAATTTAATGCAAGATAGTAAAGGTGATCATATATTTATCAAGTTTAAAGTCTGTCTTAATTAATAATCCAAATAATTTTGACACATATATGATAACTTAAAACCGCTAATAATACCGTAGTCAAAAAATTTAGGATATTTGAAAAGAAGGCAGCATAGCTTTGTGATTAAACCATTCTAATCAAAAAAAGGCAAGATGGATTTCCTAGCATTTAAATTAATTTGGGTTGATGCTATCAGTTAAGATTCTATCAGACTTTTGTCTTTAGGAACAGCTACATTAACTGAGGTGCGCACATGGGATAAAATCATACCAATGCTAACCATTAGAATAATCATTATTGGAATTTTAGCTTTAATGATGCATGTTAAAATTAATAGAAGGGTATTTATTAGTTAAATAATACATTTTGGATCAATATGATAATGTCAAAGTTTTACTTTAAATTCAGCTTGCAATGTAAAACTATATTCTGCTTTTAAATCACCCAACAATACACGTTTCATAAGATTCGGTAAGTGATAGTTTACAATTTATATTGCCCGTTAATTTCCAATATCAAATACTGGTTTGGCATGTTTGATGAAAACTGTGTTTCATCAATTATATCTTGGATAATCACTTATTCCCAATAAGTCAAATTAAACTAAAAATTAAATAGAATCAAATTACATAAAATTTGGTAGGGAGGGAACAAAACAAATAGAGAGGTGAAAATGTTTTGGCGGTTAATGAAATCGATGATGAAATAAAAGAAAATGAAGGTAGCAGCAAATTGAGTTCTCATTTTTACCAGGAAGAGTTCTTAAAGTGGATCTACAAATTCTATAAATATAAATGGAAAACCATTGAAAGTAAAGGAAAGGTGTATGGCTAAAAGTAGCAAGAATAAAGATGATAAAACTTTCAAGAAAAGGAATTTCGAGGAATTAAAAATAAAATCTAATTTAAGACAGTTTGTGCATTTGACCTGAGGAAGAATGATGGTAAATTATGTTATCAGATATTCTATTTTCTATATAACAGACTTATACGCTTTGGTGCTTATTATTATTTGAAGGATCATTACAGAGTCATGTAAACCTCATTTAAGTTCTGCAAACCAACATGGCCTCAGTGTCAAGTACAATTACTTTGTTCTCTTTCCCCATAGGGTAAGAATTTCATTTGAACCATTGTATTTAGAAACTACCATTAGCCAGCCTACATAATTTCCAATGACTTAATAAAAGGAAAATTAAAATTAAAACAGAGTTTCACTCTAAATTTTTGTATATCAATACTACTCATCTTTTTATCATGTTGATCCTTCTTACTTAAGAGCTTTACTGGGAATTTTGCATATACAGAAATAGGATAGAACATGAAATTATTAAAAAAAAATTAGAAAGGTACTTGTGATCCATATTTATAAATAAGTTAATTTATTTCTTTTTTCTTTTCTTAATGTTCATTACTAAGTCCATTTTAAATTAGACTTCCTTTGCTTATATATAACATACAATAAATATTTTAAGCTTATTAAAATTTACAATTATTATCATCTTTGTTGCTAGAACTGGTGCCTAAGTATATAGAAATTCAAAGGAGTAGACGGAGTAGAATATCGATTATTCAACTGTCATTGCACTAATTTAAAACAGGAAACCAAATAGAATGATAATACTTTTTTCCAATTCAGTCGTGATCTAAAACAATAGTTGAAATACCCAAAATAAAAAAGCACCTAGCATATGAGAACACAAAAGTTCTCTTTTCAGGTTTGTACTTACAGAGAAGGTACTATGAAGTTATTTAATGATAAAATTAACATGGTGGATAACTAATCATATAAATCTCAAATTTCTACTTGCCCTATCGAGAAAAGATACACCTCCACTATTTTTGTTCATGCTAAATATTTTTAGTAGAAAAATATGAATATAAGTGAGCATCATCTAATCAAATTACTTCATTCTAAAAATTTTGAAAAATGGAAACGAAAGGTGGTTATAAAACACTAATATTTATATCCTAAAAGCCATAAATGAATGGTCAACATCTTTGATATGCTACAGCCTCATAGACTTGAGCAACATCGTCCTAACGTCTGGAAGAAGAAAAACAACAGCGATTTCAACCACTCACCCTCCTCAGTATTAGAATATAATAAAAATATGAAATTTCACTAACTCGAAGAAAGAAAAGGTTGATGAAAATAGCCATTTTCTCTTTTGTGTAATGTTAAGAATGTAGTAAAAAGGTAAAAAGTTCAGTCAGGTAAACCATTAAGTTGTTCCAGGAACTAAGGAACATGAAACTAAACAAACCATGGCAATAAATTAAAAATGCATACAACAATTTCAATAAAATTAACATGTCAAAACCAACAACTGCACCTTTTAGTCAATTAATTACACTAATAATGCACATATACACTACTAAGTATACAATTTTGAATGTAACGCAAATTGTGCTTAGATGTTTTGTCCCTTTTTTTTTTTATAAATTAACCAAATGAATTATTTTATTTAATTGAATAATATATAGTGCTTAGAAAGATGAAGCGACCCGAAACTTCCCCGGTCTCCGAAGAGATGAGAAAGAACGAATTACTGTGAGGACAAGACAAATCAGAACGCATACAGAAGAACGTTTCACTGTTATTACGACAATGCATCAGATTACAAGAATATACAGAGTATAAATGAATATTACACAGAAATATCAGAGATTTAAATTACATGTAAATACCTAGCAGCGGAAAATAATACAATACACAACTAGAAGAGATATACGGATACAAAGCTTTCCGGATATCATTCCAGCTGTAAACCAGGATCCTGTGAATATAAATCTGCAAAACCAAAACTACTAGCTGCCCGTGTCGAAAATAAGGGCACCCAGAGTTTAGGTTAAAACAATAAACTCCAGGTCAGTCATGTGACTGGTGTGAGAACTAAAACAGTTATTGATCTTTATTTTAAATCATTAGGTAAATCAAGGGACCACGCCGTATAACACGGAACGGGTTTCCTCCCAAGAATACTAGTGCATGAAACAAACAGCGCAATGCTAAATAAAGAAAAATGAAGCTGTTATAAGACCCAGGTCCCATCACACAATGCAACGCAGCCGAGGATAGGGTTTTCCCTTATAACAGCCAAAGAATGCTTGATACGGTTAAAACAAATCATTTGATACTATAATAAGTGTATAGTGTCAAAAACAATTTCAATCATAAATATAAATCATAGACGGCATGAGTGCCCCATCCCACTATGTCGCCATACTAGGCTCTACAAATAAAGCCGAAATACACGTATTGGAAATTGGATTTCCATCATGGTGGCTCCTGACTCGAAAGATCTATCGCGTAGTACAAATCACCGCGGCTTACGTCTCAGCGAGAGAAAACACCGCTATGCACATCCGCACTTTTGGGACTCAAGTATCACCGCGGCTTACGTCCCAGCAAGAGAAAACACCGCTTACTCTATCCCTCCGAGCACAAAGCTCAATATCGGTCGACCGAATCCACTACACTAAAAATGTATACTGATCAAACCATCAGTTTACCACCATCCCGGGCTGTGAGGCTCGCGGATTCACGTTATACACAAAGCTACGCCACACAGGCCGTGCTTTGATCATCAACCACAAGACTTTGCTTTTCAACAGAAGCCTTGATCAATTGCCACTTACGCATGCCACACAGGCGATTCACTCCATGCGTTTGATATCCATCAATATATAACCCCTGAGCTCGTACGTCTCAGAGAAGGGCGTTAAGCAAGAGAATAAATTCTCCGCCGCCAAACAGATATATATTTAATAGAGATCAATCACACGGACTAAAATCCAATGTCAGACACACAGTCCATTTACAAGTCCGTTCTGGGTCTGAACGAAACCGGAGGCACTTTCCTCGCATATCCATCCATCTCCAGGTACGTCTGGACGATCACCGACTGTTTCCCTCATCTCGGGTGTACAGCCCAATCAAGATCATCAGTAATCACCCAAACGATGTGAAGACTTCCGGTCTTCAACCACCGTCTTCAACTTCGACATCTCGTCGAATCGGTTATTCAGAATGGGTATAAACCCGGCCTTTCTGAATAACCCACGTATATAATAAACGAATGTTACACAAACACAACAAACGCCTCATTCCAATTCAGAATATTCTTTTATTCACAAAATCACATTCTTAGGGAAAGGTTCCCATTAATTTTATCCAAGATAAATTCTTCTAAATTTATTCTTTAATCCTCCTTTGGATATCATTTCAACTAGTCGGGATTAACGAGCCACACCGAAGTAATTATTTATTTTATTTCCCAATCCCAACCTATATCCCATGGAGAAAACTGGTAATACTCCACAACTAACACCACTGTGTTATCGGTAAAATTAATTACCATTTCACGTTCAAATCTAATTAAAGATTCAACTATCGCATTGGAGCAAAACTGGTGGTACTCCACTCTCGATCACCTTTCAGATTTGATAATTTAAATTATCAATTCACATTTTAATCTAATTAAAGATTCATTAAAACTCCACTTAGTTTTAATCTTTTCAAAAATCAATATCCTGCCTTTAACTGGGTTAAAGAACCAATGTCATCAAAAACACGATTCACGACAAACCAAATCACATTTGATATTAAATACAAGGCTCTGAATAGAAAATATATCGGCTTATATTCAATATCAAATTCTGAAACCAACAAATATCGTATTGGAAATAACGATATAAAATATCTTTCAAATCCCCATAACAATATTTGTATAGTCACGAAATCCAACATCGAAATATCCCGAAGATAATTTCGATTCAGCTCCAGTCCAATCCACGTATTGGAAATTATCGATTATTTTCAAAATCACTTTCAAATTCAATTTATTTATTTTAAAAATAAATTGATTTCAATTCTAGTTCAAAACTAGTTCATTTCGATAAAAATCTATTTTTATCTTTTCAAATGTGGAATTTTCCAGCCCAAATCTTTCCAATTCACATATTATAATTTTACACAAATTATAGATATTTTTAATAATTTTATCAAGGCCCGTACAGTCGATTTCCAACAACGGCCATCGAACTGCACTTACAGCGACCTTTTTCGAATTTGATTTGGACATAATTCCAAATCCAACCGTTAGATTTCAAATTTCTAATATTCATTGGAAAGCTCTTTTCGATACGAACCCAACGGTTCCGGTTTTAGGAGAATCCGGCGGTCGGATCTCCCGCAATGTCCGTTTGAAATAAATGGTCGAAATTCACGAACTGCCGCGGCGCGGCGCGTTCTATTCAGGCCATTATATATATAATATATATATTATATATATTTCGTCGATTTCCTTTTAAAACGAATCTTATAAATAGTTTACATTCGTTTCAAAACAATTCCAACTTCCATTTCAATTCAAATCAAAATTGAATTCTTCTTTATAAATTCGTTTTAAAATTCATTTCTATTCAATTCAAATTTCAATTCAATTTGAATTCATTTCAATTCACTTTCAATTCAATCCATTTCGAAATCGTTTTCAATTCAATTCATTTCGAAATCGTTTTCAATTCAATTCACTTCGAAATCGTTTTCAATTCAATTCACTTCGAAATCGTTTTCAATTCAATTCACTTCGAAATCGTTTTCAATTCAATTCATTTCGAAATCGTTTTCAATTCAATTCATTTCGAAATCGTTTTCAATTCAATTCATTTCGAAATCGTTTTCAATTCAATTCATTTCGAAATCGTTTTCAATTCAATTCATTTCGAAATCGTTTTCAATTCAATTCATTTCGAAATCGTTTTCAATTCAATTCATTTCGAAATCGTTTTCAATTCAATTCATTTCGAAATCGTTTTCAATTCAATTCATTTCGAAATCGTTTTCAATTCAATTCATTTCGAAATCGTTTTCAATTCAATTCATTTCGAAATCGTTTTCAATTCAATTCATTTCGAAATCGTTTTCAATTCAATTCATTTCGAAATCGTTTTCAATTCAATTCATTTCGAAATCGTTTTCAATTCAATTCATTTCGAAATCGTTTTCAATTCAATTCATTTCGAAATCGTTTTCAATTCAATTCAAAATCGATATAAATATCGTTCACGTCAAAATGGCGTCAATCTAATCATCACGGCTTCACATATTTCTATTTTCAAATATTCTTTATTCTATCCATCAAATGAAAATTTATCCCATTCAACACATGAATCTATATTTATTTCAACACACGACTAATCTCAACACATGAGTACTGTCAACACATCACTATTTTTATATTCAACACATGAATTTTCTTTTATAATATTCATTACTTTCCCGATTGGAATGAGGCCCAATCAATCACCATATAACGTTAATTATATGGATTCCATACAACACATGTATATGATAGCAATAATAAACAATCAACCATCAACCAAAGTGCACTACACTGTATAAGCATCAAATATAGATATCTTACGCTTATAACAGCCTGTCAATCAACCGATCGACATATTTAATCAATCAGGATGAGTGAAATTCATATTTCACTCCCAACACCCGTGTGGGGTTTCAAACAATCAAACACAGATTTTTAGTTGTGCAGTTGGGCGATGTGTAAAATTTATCGACCCATTCAATATCAGTCAAATCAGTGTATATAAACAAATCGGCGATTTGTTTATAAATATTTATTTATTCACTTTCACGTTAAAACTATATTTTTAACGACAAAAATATTTACTTCACACTTGAATTTCTATTCAGTTCATTTACACAATAAAAATGATATTTTTATTTTTCTAACATATTTTAGAAAATTTCGGCGGCATAACGGCACGATACTAGAAACGGGACGAGGCCTAGCCTTATCCCCGGTCTAGTGAAGGCCCACGCCATTCACACATCAATCATATCAATTTCAATTTCACCAAAACAATCCAATCCAAATCAAATAATCTAACCAACTACACAACCAATCAAACAAGTCCATGGTCTGTGGACGGGTGTCGGGTGCTTCTAATAAGCACCGTCTGCATCCTAGTATATATATGTATATATAACTAGAAAAGTAGAATTTGAGTGAGAAGTTCTCACCGATAGCTATCCAACTTCACGACACTTCATTTGATAGAAATCTTCATCGTATCTTCGTCATCTTCGTTGCCCGTAGTCACTATATATATAAAAATCACATTTTTATATTTTGATGTCTTTAAAATAAAAATCACATTTTTATTTATTCACTTTCAATTTAAAAGTCATATTCTTATAATCACTTCATATATTTAAAAATCGAATTTTTGCTATTATGTTATATAGATAAAAATTATATTTTTATCACGCTATTTTCTATATAAAGATTTCGCCTTTTTAAATTTAAAGATTTCACCTTTTTAAATTTAAAGTTTTCACCTTTTTAAATTTCATCACTTGGTTTCAACGTATATAAAATAAAAATCAGATTTTTATTTTGCTACATATACAAAGATGATATTTTTATATTCTCTATCCTATAAAGATTATATTTTTAATACTTTAAAAATATAAAAATCATATTTTTACTTCTTCTACTCAATAAAAATCCCGTCTTTCCCATTTTAAAGATATAATCTTCATTTTAGCAAGTTCAAATCTTTTTCTTTTAAAAGATTAAAACCTTTTTCTATTTTCTTAAAAAAAATCAGTTTTTACCCTAATTAAAAATTCAGTTTTTATCCTAATTAAAAATTCAGTTTTTATCCTAATTAAAAATTCAGTTTTTATCCTAATTAAAAATTCAGTTTTTATCCTAATTAAAAATTCAGTTTTTAAAGTAATTAAAAATTCAGTTTTTAAAGTAATTTAAAAATAAAATAAAAAAGTAAACTTACAGAGGGGGAATATGGCGGCGCCTGAAGTGGGGGAGGAGGAGGTCGGGGAGAAGAAGATGGAGGCGGCGGTGCTTAGGGTTAGGGGGGGGGGGGTCGCGGTGGTTCGGGAGGCTCGTGGGAGGAGGAGCGATAGGGGAAGGAGAAGAAGCGGAGGGGGGGGGGGGTCTCTGGTTGAGGCGCGGCGGCGGCGCCGCTGGGGGGCGCGCGAGGTGGCGGCGGCGGCTTCCCAGGTGGAGCGATCGCCTTTCGTTCCTTTTTTTTTTTTTTTTTTCTTTATTTCTGTCGAATGAAATCGGGGGGGGGGGGGCCTGTGTAGTTAAGGAAAGGGGTTTTTTTTTTTATTTTTAATTATTTAATTATTTTATTTGCAAATAGTTGACTTTTACATATGACCTCGAAACGAGGTCCACCGCCTGTCGTCCATAGCGTTCTACCCCTATTTCCAACACAACGGGATATGTATCGCAAGCTGATTCGGCTGTTACAATCAGTTTTCGTTAAATTTACATTTAAATCACTATATTGAATTTTAAACGTACATTTCAAATTACCGGGGTCACATATTAACTAAAAAAATTTCAGAAAAATATTTTCTAGCTTCGTATTGACGATACGGTCCTAACAAAACTAGTTTCGTCGAATTCTGAGATCGTTAGAAAAATGGCCAATTTCCAGTCGATCAAAATCAACTGAAATGGTCAAAACACGTTTTCCTTTACCACGCTCACATGTTGATTCGAAAAATTATGAAATTTGAAACCTAGCAATAATTCGACATCATGGACCCAACAAAACTGGTTTCGTCGAAATCCGAGGTCGTTTGCAAAATGTCCATTTTTAAGGGCCTGAATTCCATAGCGACTATTCAGAATTTTCAACTGGACATATCTTTTGCTCCCCGCTATGAAATCTTGATTTGTCGGATTCGTTGGAAAGGTATTCTCAATTAGATTCTAATATTTTTGGTTTCACTAAAATCCGGATTGTTTTGCACCCGGTACATTCAATTGAAGTTTGAAATCGAATTACCGAACTACCGCGCCATTTTCAATTCTATTTATAATTATATATAAATATTTATATTCTAACGACGACGTATATAAATATATACGTCGAATTCTATTCAAAATAAATTTCTCGTCGATATTATTTAAAATAATCTATTTTAAATGTTCAAAATTCACTAAAATCGCCAAAATAAAAATTTTAAACTGGCCCAGATTTTCGGGTTATTACAATCTCCCCCACTTAAAACTTTTCGTCCCCGAAAAGGAACAAAGTCGAAAGTGGTTTGATTATTCAGCTCTACGCTCGATCTGGCTTCCATTCTCCAACTTTTCAGTTTCTGAGAATTTTCAAAATTTCAAAAATTTGGCTAACACCCTAAATTTTTGAAAAATTTCGCCATAACCTCCCCTGCAATGGGAGCATCGGGGAATTTCAAATAGCTTCCCCGGTCCTTCAGATCTCAAAAAGAAAAAGAAAAAGCCAAGCGGCTAGCCAATAGGCTCACAAAATCATCATCACCCAAACAAAACAGGAAATTATGTAGTAAACATGTACCTATTTGTCGGGCAAACAAATTTTATTCTCTGGCTCTAGCCTCCTTGCTATGACCTGTTCAATATAAGTATATGTATATGCAAGCAAATGCGACCAATTGTCGATATAATTCAATATTCGGTTCAATTAGGCATAATGGTTAAAAATTAGCAAACAAATAAACAACCAACACAAACATCAATCAATTAGTGAATTAGAGTTTCAAATTCATAATTTTGATATATCTACAAAAAATCATGTTTTGATGCCAATTCACAACAATGAATCTATCTATCTAAGTTTTGGTTCTCACACCAGTCTAATGGAAATATATAGAAATCACACCTTCGAAATTCGAATATGAATACTGATCATCATCAGAATCATCCCCGGATATCTAGAATGTGATTCTATATCTACCCAGTATATTAAAACTTCGACTATACGTTCATGACGCGTATACGCGAAATCTATATATACTCGATTGTCCATATTCAATATAAATAAATAATCAAATACGCATAAAGCGATTTAAATTTTTAAAAACAAAATTGTTTTCATTTGAAAAATATACTCCTCACACCCGTTCTAGGATACTACTGATCCCATCTCTAACGAGTCATTCTAATTGGATATTACTAACCCAATATCTGATGAATTCTTTCGTATGGTTCTAATGTGTCTTGTTCTCTGAGCTTTGTAAACCAAAGCTCTGATACCAAATGAAGCGACCCGAAACTTCCCCGGTCTCCGAAGAGATGAGAAAGAACGAATTACTGTGAGGACAAGACAAATCAGAACGCATACAGAAGAACGTTTCACTGTTATTACGACAATGCATCAGATTACAAGAATATACAGAGTATAAATGAATATTACACAGAAATATCAGAGATTTAAATTACATGTAAATACCTAGCAGCGGAAAATAATACAATACACAACTAGAAGAGATATACGGATACAAAGCTTTCCGGATATCATTCCAGCTGTAAACCAGGATCCTGTGAATATAAATCTGCAAAACCAAAACTACTAGCTGCCCGTGTCGAAAATAAGGGCACCCAGAGTTTAGGTTAAAACAATAAACTCCAGGTCAGTCATGTGACTGGTGTGAGAACTAAAACAGTTATTGATCTTTATTTTAAATCATTAGGTAAATCAAGGGACCACGCCGTATAACACGGAACGGGTTTCCTCCCAAGAATACTAGTGCATGAAACAAACAGCGCAATGCTAAATAAAGAAAAATGAAGCTGTTATAAGACCCAGGTCCCATCACACAATGCAACGCAGCCAAGGATAGGGTTTTCCCTTATAACAGCCAAAGAATGCTTGATACGGTTAAAACAAATCATTTGATACTATAATAAGTGTATAGTGTCAAAAACAATTTCAATCATAAATATAAATCATAGACGGCATGAGTGCCCCATCCCACTATGTCGCCATACTAGGCTCTACAAATAAAGCCGAAATACACGTATTGGAAATTGGATTTCCATCATGGTGGCTCCTGACTCGAAAGATCTATCGCGTAGTACAAATCACCGCGGCTTACGTCTCAGCGAGAGAAAACACCGCTATGCACATCCGCACTTTTGGGACTCAAGTATCACCGCGGCTTACGTCCCAGCAAGAGAAAACACCGCTTACTCTATCCCTCCGAGCACAAAGCTCAATATCGGTCGACCGAATCCACTACACTAAAAATGTATACTGATCAAACCATCAGTTTACCACCATCCCGGGCTGTGAGGCTCGCGGATTCACGTTATACACAAAGCTACGCCACACAGGCCGTGCTTTGATCATCAACCACAAGACTTTGCTTTTCAACAGAAGCCTTGATCAATTGCCACTTACGCATGCCACACAGGCGATTCACTCCATGCGTTTGATATCCATCAATATATAACCCCTGAGCTCGTACGTCTCAGAGAAGGGCGTTAAGCAAGAGAATAAATTCTCCGCCGCCAAACAGATATATATTTAATAGAGATCAATCACACGGACTAAAATCCAATGTCAGACACACAGTCCATTTACAAGTCCGTTCTGGGTCTGAACGAAACCGGAGGCACTTTCCTCGCATATCCATCCATCTCCAGGTACGTCTGGACGATCACCGACTGTTTCCCTCATCTCGGGTGTACAGCCCAATCAAGATCATCAGTAATCACCCAAACGATGTGAAGACTTCCGGTCTTCAACCACCGTCTTCAACTTCGACATCTCGTCGAATCGGTTATTCAGAATGGGTATAAACCCGGCCTTTCTGAATAACCCACGTATATAATAAACGAATGTTACACAAACACAACAAACGCCTCATTCCAATTCAGAATATTCTTTTATTCACAAAATCACATTCTTAGGGAAAGGTTCCCATTAATTTTATCCAAGATAAATTCTTCTAAATTTATTCTTTAATCCTCCTTTGGATATCATTTCAACTAGTCGGGATTAACGAGCCACACCGAAGTAATTATTTATTTTATTTCCCAATCCCAACCTATATCCCATGGAGAAAACTGGTAATACTCCACAACTAACACCACTGTTGTGAAGACCCGCAACTTCCCCGTAAAGGAAAGCGTCGGATAGTTCGAGAACAAGCCACAACAGAACACATATAAAAGAACATTTCACTGTATATTACAACAATGCATCAGATTACAAGAATATACAGAGTATAAATGAATATTACACAGAAATATCAGAGATTTAAATTACATTTAAATACATGGCAGCGGAAAATAATACAATATACAACTAGAAGTAGATATACGGATACAAAGCTTTCCGGATATCGTTCCAGCTGTAAACCAGGATCCTGTGAATATAAATCTGCAAAACCAAAACTACTAGCTGCCCGTGTCGAAAATAAGGGCACCCAGAGTTTAGGTTAAAACAATAAACTCCAGGTCAGTCATGTGACTGGTGTGAGAACTAAAACAGTTATTAATCTTTATTTTTAAAGCTAGGTAAATCAAGGGACCACGCCGTATAACACGGAACGGGTTTCCTCCCGAGAATACCAGTGCATAAAACCAGCAGCGCAATGCTAAATAAAGAAAAATGAAGCTGTTATAAGACCCAGGTCCCATCACACAATGCAACGCAGCCGAGGATAGGGTTTTCCCTTATAACAGCCAAACATGCTTGATACGTTTAAAACAAATCATTTGATACTATAATAAGTGTATAGTGTCAAAACAACTTCAATCATAAATATAAATCATAGACGGCATGAGTGCCCCATCCCACTATGTCGCCATACTAGGCTCTACAAATAAAGCCGAAATACACGTATCGGAAATTGGATTTCCATCATGGTGGCTCCTGATTCGAAAGATCGCTCGCGTAGTACAAATCACCGCGGCTTACGTCTCAGCGAGAGAAAACACCGCTATGCACATCCGCACTTTTGGGGACTCAAGTATCACCGCGGCTTACGTCCCAGCAAGAGAAAACACCGCTTACTCTATCCCTCCGAGCACGAAGCTCAATATCGGTCGACCGAATCCACTACACTAAAAAAAATGTATACTGATCAAACCATCAGTTTACCACCATCCCGGGCTGTGAGGCTCGCGGATCAACGCTATACACAAAGCCATGCTATATCAGCTGCGCTTTGATCATCAACCACCAAACTTTGCTTTTCAACAAAAGTTTGGATCACTGCATCTCAGTATGCCACACTATCAATCCATATCGTACCACTGATTTCTGCCAATATATAACCTCTGAGCTCATATGTCTCAGAGAAGGGCGTTAAGCAAGAGAATAAATTCTCCGCCGCCAAACAGATATATATTTAGCAGAGATCAACAAATACAATATAAAGGAATACAATGTCAGACACACCATCCATTTACAAGTCCGTTCCAGGTCTGAACGAAACCGGAGGCCCCTAGTACCCCGCATATCCATCGATCTCCAAGTACGTCTGGACGATCACTAACTGTTTCCATCTTCTTGGGTGTACAACCCAATCAAGATCATCAGTAATTACCCAAACGACGTGAAGACCTCCGGTCTTCGACCATCGTCTTCATCTTCGACTTATCGTCGTATCAGTTATTCAGAATGGGATAAACCCGGACTTTCCGAATAACTCGCGTATATTTTAAATAAGTGTTACACAAACACAACATACGCCTCATTCCAATTCATCAGTCACTAACCGTAAATTAATCAAGAGAATAATTCCCCAAACATTAACCCCGAAGGCCGAAACCAACATCAGATCAATATTCAGAAAACCATTCTGCTTAGCTAACCGACAGTTAGTTTCTAATTTTCACATTCATAGGGAAAGGTTCCCATTAATTTTATCCAAGGTAATTTCCTGAATTTATTCTTTTATCATCCTTTGAATTTCGATTCAACTAGTCGGGATTAACGAAACTTATCGAAGTAATCATTTGTTTTAATTCCCCAATCCCAACCTATTCATCCCATGAAGTAAAACTGGTAATACTTCATATCTAACACCACAGTGTTATTGGTAAATTCAATTACCATTTCACGTTCAAATCTAATTAAAGATTTAACTATCGCCTGGAGCAAAACTGGTGATACTCCTTTTTCGATCAATCCAATCTAATTAAAGATTCATTAAAACTCCACTTAGTTTTAATCTTTAACCGGGTTAAAGAATCCGTGTCATTTAAAACACGGTTCACGATAAACCCAGAGTCACATTCATTAATTATCGGGTTAAAGAACGAGCGTTATTTAAAACACTGTCCACGATAAACCCAAAAATCAATATCAATTCAATTCCAATTAAATATTGTTTAATTGGTACACTTCATTAAATCTAAATAAAAAGATTTAATCTTTTCTCAACTGGATTCAAGAACAGTGTTAGTGAAGACACCATTCACGACAAACCCAAATCACATTTGATATTCAATACAAGGCTCTGAATAGAAAATATATCGGCTTATATTCAATATCAAATTCTACGACTAACAAATGTCGTATTGGAAATAACGATATAAAGATATATCTTTCAAATTTCCATAACAACATCTGTATAATCACGAATTCCAACATCGAAATATTCCGAAGACAATTTCGATTCAAATCCACTCCAATGCAATCATTGGAAATTTTGGTTATCTTTAAAACCCTTTTCAAATTCAATTTATTTATTTAAAAATAAATAGAATTATAATTCTAGTTCAAAACTAGTACATTTCGATAAAAATCTATTTTTATCTTTTCAAATATGGAGTTTTTCATCCCAAATCTTCACAAATCATTTCTTATGATTTTACACAAATTATTACTATTTTTAATAATTTTATCAAGGCCCGTACAGTCGATTTCCATCAATGGCTATCGAACTGCACTTACAGCGACCTTTTTCGAATTTGATTTGGACGTATCTCCAAATCCAACCGTTAGATTTTAAATTTCTAATATTCATTAGAAAGCTCTTTTCGATACGAACCCAACGGTTCCGGTTTTAGGAGAATCCGACGGTCGGATCTCCCGTAATGTCCGTTTGAAATAAATGGTCGAAATTCGCGAACTGCCGCGGCGCGGCGCGTTCTATTCAGGCCATTATATTATATATTATATATATAATATATATTTCATCGATTCCTATTTAAAACGAATTATATAAATAGTTTTAAAATCGTTTCAAAAGCAATTTCAACTTCCATTTCAATTCAAAGCAAAATTGAATTCTTCTTTATAAATTCGTTTCAAAATTCATTTCTATTCAATTCAAATTTCAATTCAATTTGAATTCATTTCAATTTGTTTTCAATTCAATTCGAATTCGTTTTCAATTCAATTCATTTCGAAATCGTTTTCAATTCATTTTGAATTCGTTTTCAATTCAATTCATTTCGAAATCGTTTTCAATTCATTTTGAATTCGTTTTCAACTCAATTCATTTCGAAATCGTTTTCAATTCATTTTGAATTCGTTTTCAACTCAATTCATTTCGAAATCGTTTTCAATTCATTTTGAATTCGTTTTCAACTCAATTCATTTCGAAATCGTTTTCAATTCATTTTGAATTCGTTTTCAATTCAATTCATTTCGAAATCGTTTTCAATTCATTTTGAATTCGTTTTCAATTCATTTTGAATTCGTTTTCAACTCAATTCATTTCGAAATCGTTTTCAATTCATTTTGAATTCGTTTTCAATTCAATTCATTTCGAAATCGTTTTCAATTCATTTTGAATTCGTTTTCAATTCAATTCAAAATATTCGATTTCGAAATCACTTTTCAATATTCATTTTTAAGATGAATAAAATCGATATAAATATCGTTCACGTCAAAATGGCGTCAATCTAATCAACACGGCTTCATAAATTTCTATTTTCAAAATAGTTGTTATTATCAAAATATTTCGTTCAACACATGACCAATCTCAATGAATGAGTACTGTCAACACATGAACTTTTATTTTATATCGATAAAGATGTAAATTTTAATATTAAAATATTTCGTTCAACACATGACCAATCTCAATGAATGAGTACTGTCAACACATGAACTTTTATTTTATAATATTCTTTATTTTTCAAATTAGAATGAGGCCCAATCAATTACCATATAAAGTTAATTATATGGATTTTCATACAACACATGTATATCATAGCATTGAGAAATAATCAACCATCAACCAAAGTGCACTACACTGTATAAGCATCAAATATAGATATTCAACGCTTATAACAGCCTGTCAATCAATCGATCGACATATTTAATCAATCAGGATGAGTGAACTTCAAATTTCATCCCAACACCCGTGTGGGGTTTCAAACAATCACACGCATATTTTATTTGTGCAGTTGGGCGATGTGTAAAATTTATCGTCCCAATCAATGTTCTTCAAATAGGTGTACATAAACAAACCGTTCGGTTTATAAATGAATATTTTATTTTATTCACTTCACGTTAAAAATTATATTTTTAACGATAAAACATTTTATTCCAACCTATGAATTTCTATTCAATTCATTTATTCAATAAAATGGTATTTTTATTTTTCTAACTTATTTTAGAAAATTTCGGCGGCATAACGGCACGATACTAGAAACGGGACAAGGCCTAGCCTTATCCCCGGTCTAGTGAAGGCCCACGCCATTCACACATCAATCAAATCAATTTCATCTCACCAAACAATTCAATTCATTTCAAACAAATAATTCAACTAATCTATGCAACCAAACAAACAAGTCCATGGTTTGTGGACGATTGTGTCGGGTGCTACTAAGCACCGTCTGCATCCTAGTATATATATATAATTAGAAAAGAAATTGAAAGGTGAGAAATTCTCACATATAGCTATCCTAGCTCCACGGCTCTTCTAATGCAGGAAATCTTCAATGTTTTCGCATCTTCGTCAGCTTCGTCGCCCGTAGCCACTACATATATAAAAATCGAATTTTTAGTTCGCTATTCAATATATAAAAATCGAATTTTTAGTTCGCTATTCAATATACAAAAATCGAATTTTTACTTTGCTATTCAATATATAAAAATCGAATTTTTACTGTTGCTATTCAATATATAAAAATCGAATTTTTACTGTTGTCTTTAAAATAAAAATCACATTTTTATGTTGTTAATTTATAAACAAAGATCAAATTTTTATATTGCTATAAAAATTACCTTTTCATTTCTGCTCTATGAATATTTACATTTTTATTCTACTCTATATAAAAAAAAATTCTCCTTTATTACTTTTCTATAAAAATTCCATCTTTATTACTATTCTAAACAAAGTATATTTTTTTAAATGAATGTCTTTATATTTTTAAAATCGAAGTCTTTATACTTTCAAAATCGACATTTTTATACTTTTAAAATCGACCTTTTTATACTTTTAAAATCGACATTCTTATACTTTTTTAAAATCGACTTTTTTTTATACTAAAAAAAAACAATGCTAACTTTTATTTGTAAAACAATTCAGTTTTTATATCTAAAACATTTTATATTTTTCTTATCATGTTATTTTCTATATAAAAAAAAAAAAAAAAAAAAAAAAAAAATATCTATCATTATTGATTTAAGCTAAATTAACAAATAACTAATTAAATTATAGTTAAACTAAATTAACAACGCTTACTTCATCGTTGCTGTAGAATCATCTTCCTGTTTACATCGGGAAATCACGAACCACTGCCACTCAAAGCTCCTCCCTTGCTTCTCGTCGTTGGCGCCACCACAGGCCATGGTCGGTCGATCAACACCTCCCCGTCGAAGCGCCACGGCTCGCGCTTCCACCACCCAGAACCCTAGCCAACTCGAAATCCGCTTCCCCTCCAGAAACCGCTTCGAAGTTCGCACCTTTCCATGGAAATTCCGGTCGCCTCCATAGATGAATTTAGATCGTAGCGGTTGGACCCTTCGATCTCCTTTGGATGAACAAATCGCAGTTGATAATTCCTGAATTTGATGAGAGGATTGAATTAGAATTTGGTGAAGGCGTTGGGAAGTTTTGGGACGTCGATTTGGGTTTGCGTCGGCTGAAGAAACGGTGGACCAAGGGAAAAGAGAGATAGGGTTTTGACTGGGTGAATGTGTGTATATATATAATATATTTAATTTCATTTAATTCACAAATTAATTGTTTATCGATCTGACATCCAAACCAAACCCACCGACTGTCGTCCTTAGCGTTTTACCCCCGTTCCGAACACAATGGGATATGTATCACTAGCTGATTTGAGCGTTTCGATCAGTTTCCTTTAAATCTACATTTAAATCGCTATATTGAATTTTAAACGTACATTTCGAATTACCGGGGCCACATACGAACTTTAAAAATTCCAGAAAAATATTTTCTAGCTTCGTATTGACGATACGGTCCTAACAAAACTAGTTTCGTCGAATTCTGAGACCGTATGGAAAATGACCAATTTCCAGTCGATTAAAATCAACTGAAACTGGTCAAACGCGTTTTCCTTTGCCACGCTCACATATTGATTCGAAAAATTATGAAATTTGAAACCTAGCAATAATTTGACACTGCGGATCCAACAAAACTGGTTTCGTCGAAATCTGAGGTCATTTGCAAAATGTCCATTTTTAAGGGCCTGAATTCCATAGCGACTATTCAGAATTTTCAACTGGACATATCTTTTGATTCCCGCTACGAACTTTCGATTTTTTCGGATTCGTTGGAAAGATATTCGCTATTAGATTCCATTATTTTTGGTTTCACTACAATCCGGATTGTTTTGCACCCGGTACATTCAATTGAAGTTTGAAATCGAATTATCGAACTACCGCGCCATTTTCAATTCTATTTATAATTATATATAATTATTATATATTCTAACGACGACGTATATAATATATACGTTCTAATTATATTCAAAATAAATTTCTCGTCGATATTATTTAAAATAATTCATTTTAAATATTCAAAATTCACTAAAGTTGCCAAAATAAAAATTTCAAACTGGCTCGCATTTTACGGGTTGTTACAATCTCCCCCACTTAAAACTTTTCGTCCCCGAAAAGGAACAAAGTCGAAAGTGGTTTGATTAATCAACTCTACGCTCGATTTGGCTTCCATTCTCCAACTTTTCAGTTTCTGAGAATTTTCAAATTTTCAAAAATTTGGCTAACACCCTAAATTTTTGAAAAATTTCGCCATAACCTCCCCTGCAATGGGAGCATCGGGGAATTTCAAATAGCTTCCCCGGTCCTTCAGATCTCAAAAAGAAAAAGAAAAAGCCAAGCGGCTAGCCAATAGGCTCATAAAATCATCATCACCCAAACAAAACAGGAAATTATGTAGTAAACATGTACCTATTTGTCGGGCAAACAAATTTTATTCTCTGGCTCTAGCCTTCTTGCTATGACCTGTTCAATGACATACATGTATATGCAAGCAAATGCAACCAATTTTCAATATCATTCAATATTTCATTCAATTAGGCATAATGGTTCAAAATTAGCAAACAAATGAACAAACAACACAAACATCAATCAATTAGTGAATTTAAAGTTTCAAATTCATAATTTTGATACATAGACAAAAATCAGATTTTTGATGCTAAATCACAACAATAGGCCCTATCTAGTTTCGGTTCTCACACCAGTCTATATGGAAATATATAGATAACCCACTCTCGCCAGTCGAACACAACACAGATGACGATGCCTCATCATCAGAATCATCCCCGGGCAACTAGAATGTGATTCTATATCTACCCAATATATTAAAACTTCGAATACAAGCCGCTAAGCGTGTATGCAAAATCTTTATATACTCGATTGCCCAAATTCAATTTAAATAGACTATTCAAATACGAATACTTAAGATTTGAATTTCCAAAACAAAGTGGGTTTTCACTTTTATTTTCAAAAACAACACTCTTTCGACTCGTTCTAGGACACTACTGATCCCATCTCTAACGAGTCATCCTCATTGGATATTACTAATCCAATATCTGATGAATTCTTTCGTATGGTTCTAATGTGCCTTGTTCTCTAGCTTTGTAAACCAAAGCTCTGATACCACGTGTGAAGACCCGCAACTTCCCCGTAAAGGAAAGCGTCGGATAGTTCGAGAACAAGCCACAACAGAACACATATAAAAGAACATTTCACTGTATATTACAACAATGCATCAGATTACAAGAATATACAGAGTATAAATGAATATTACACAGAAATATCAGAGATTTAAATTACATTTAAATACATGGCAGCGGAAAATAATACAATATACAACTAGAAGTAGATATACGGATACAAAGCTTTCCGGATATCGTTCCAGCTGTAAACCAGGATCCTGTGAATATAAATCTGCAAAACCAAAACTACTAGCTGCCCGTGTCGAAAATAAGGGCACCCAGAGTTTAGGTTAAAACAATAAACTCCAGGTCAGTCATGTGACTGGTGTGAGAACTAAAACAGTTATTAATCTTTATTTTTAAAGCTAGGTAAATCAAGGGACCACGCCGTATAACACGGAACGGGTTTCCTCCCGAGAATACCAGTGCATAAAACCAGCAGCGCAATGCTAAATAAAGAAAAATGAAGCTGTTATAAGACCCAGGTCCCATCACACAATGCAACGCAGCCGAGGATAGGGTTTTCCCTTATAACAGCCAAACATGCTTGATACGTTTAAAACAAATCATTTGATACTATAATAAGTGTATAGTGTCAAAACAACTTCAATCATAAATATAAATCATAGACGGCATGAGTGCCCCATCCCACTATGTCGCCATACTAGGCTCTACAAATAAAGCCGAAATACACGTATCGGAAATTGGATTTCCATCATGGTGGCTCCTGATTCGAAAGATCGCTCGCGTAGTACAAATCACCGCGGCTTACGTCTCAGCGAGAGAAAACACCGCTATGCACATCCGCACTTTTGGGGACTCAAGTATCACCGCGGCTTACGTCCCAGCAAGAGAAAACACCGCTTACTCTATCCCTCCGAGCACGAAGCTCAATATCGGTCGACCGAATCCACTACACTAAAAAAAATGTATACTGATCAAACCATCAGTTTACCACCATCCCGGGCTGTGAGGCTCGCGGATCAACGCTATACACAAAGCCATGCTATATCAGCTGCGCTTTGATCATCAACCACCAAACTTTGCTTTTCAACAAAAGTTTGGATCACTGCATCTCAGTATGCCACACTATCAATCCATATCGTACCACTGATTTCTGCCAATATATAACCTCTGAGCTCATATGTCTCAGAGAAGGGCGTTAAGCAAGAGAATAAATTCTCCGCCGCCAAACAGATATATATTTAGCAGAGATCAACAAATACAATATAAAGGAATACAATGTCAGACACACCATCCATTTACAAGTCCGTTCCAGGTCTGAACGAAACCGGAGGCCCCTAGTACCCCGCATATCCATCGATCTCCAAGTACGTCTGGACGATCACTAACTGTTTCCATCTTCTTGGGTGTACAACCCAATCAAGATCATCAGTAATTACCCAAACGACGTGAAGACCTCCGGTCTTCGACCATCGTCTTCATCTTCGACTTATCGTCGTATCAGTTATTCAGAATGGGATAAACCCGGACTTTCCGAATAACTCGCGTATATTTTAAATAAGTGTTACACAAACACAACATACGCCTCATTCCAATTCATCAGTCACTAACCGTAAATTAATCAAGAGAATAATTCCCCAAACATTAACCCCGAAGGCCGAAACCAACATCAGATCAATATTCAGAAAACCATTCTGCTTAGCTAACCGACAGTTAGTTTCTAATTTTCACATTCATAGGGAAAGGTTCCCATTAATTTTATCCAAGGTAATTTCCTGAATTTATTCTTTTATCATCCTTTGAATTTCGATTCAACTAGTCGGGATTAACGAAACTTATCGAAGTAATCATTTGTTTTAATTCCCCAATCCCAACCTATTCATCCCATGAAGTAAAACTGGTAATACTTCATATCTAACACCACAGTGTTATTGGTAAATTCAATTACCATTTCACGTTCAAATCTAATTAAAGATTTAACTATCGCCTGGAGCAAAACTGGTGATACTCCTTTTTCGATCAATCCAATCTAATTAAAGATTCATTAAAACTCCACTTAGTTTTAATCTTTAACCGGGTTAAAGAATCCGTGTCATTTAAAACACGGTTCACGATAAACCCAGAGTCACATTCATTAATTATCGGGTTAAAGAACGAGCGTTATTTAAAACACTGTCCACGATAAACCCAAAAATCAATATCAATTCAATTCCAATTAAATATTGTTTAATTGGTACACTTCATTAAATCTAAATAAAAAGATTTAATCTTTTCTCAACTGGATTCAAGAACAGTGTTAGTGAAGACACCATTCACGACAAACCCAAATCACATTTGATATTCAATACAAGGCTCTGAATAGAAAATATATCGGCTTATATTCAATATCAAATTCTACGACTAACAAATGTCGTATTGGAAATAACGATATAAAGATATATCTTTCAAATTTCCATAACAACATCTGTATAATCACGAATTCCAACATCGAAATATTCCGAAGACAATTTCGATTCAAATCCACTCCAATGCAATCATTGGAAATTTTGGTTATCTTTAAAACCCTTTTCAAATTCAATTTATTTATTTAAAAATAAATAGAATTATAATTCTAGTTCAAAACTAGTACATTTCGATAAAAATCTATTTTTATCTTTTCAAATATGGAGTTTTTCATCCCAAATCTTCACAAATCATTTCTTATGATTTTACACAAATTATTACTATTTTTAATAATTTTATCAAGGCCCGTACAGTCGATTTCCATCAATGGCTATCGAACTGCACTTACAGCGACCTTTTTCGAATTTGATTTGGACGTATCTCCAAATCCAACCGTTAGATTTTAAATTTCTAATATTCATTAGAAAGCTCTTTTCGATACGAACCCAACGGTTCCGGTTTTAGGAGAATCCGACGGTCGGATCTCCCGTAATGTCCGTTTGAAATAAATGGTCGAAATTCGCGAACTGCCGCGGCGCGGCGCGTTCTATTCAGGCCATTATATTATATATTATATATATAATATATATTTCATCGATTCCTATTTAAAACGAATTATATAAATAGTTTTAAAATCGTTTCAAAAGCAATTTCAACTTCCATTTCAATTCAAAGCAAAATTGAATTCTTCTTTATAAATTCGTTTCAAAATTCATTTCTATTCAATTCAAATTTCAATTCAATTTGAATTCATTTCAATTTGTTTTCAATTCAATTCGAATTCGTTTTCAATTCAATTCATTTCGAAATCGTTTTCAATTCATTTTGAATTCGTTTTCAATTCAATTCATTTCGAAATCGTTTTCAATTCATTTTGAATTCGTTTTCAACTCAATTCATTTCGAAATCGTTTTCAATTCATTTTGAATTCGTTTTCAACTCAATTCATTTCGAAATCGTTTTCAATTCATTTTGAATTCGTTTTCAACTCAATTCATTTCGAAATCGTTTTCAATTCATTTTGAATTCGTTTTCAATTCAATTCATTTCGAAATCGTTTTCAATTCATTTTGAATTCGTTTTCAATTCATTTTGAATTCGTTTTCAACTCAATTCATTTCGAAATCGTTTTCAATTCATTTTGAATTCGTTTTCAATTCAATTCATTTCGAAATCGTTTTCAATTCATTTTGAATTCGTTTTCAATTCAATTCAAAATATTCGATTTCGAAATCACTTTTCAATATTCATTTTTAAGATGAATAAAATCGATATAAATATCGTTCACGTCAAAATGGCGTCAATCTAATCAACACGGCTTCATAAATTTCTATTTTCAAAATAGTTGTTATTATCAAAATATTTCGTTCAACACATGACCAATCTCAATGAATGAGTACTGTCAACACATGAACTTTTATTTTATATCGATAAAGATGTAAATTTTAATATTAAAATATTTCGTTCAACACATGACCAATCTCAATGAATGAGTACTGTCAACACATGAACTTTTATTTTATAATATTCTTTATTTTTCAAATTAGAATGAGGCCCAATCAATTACCATATAAAGTTAATTATATGGATTTTCATACAACACATGTATATCATAGCATTGAGAAATAATCAACCATCAACCAAAGTGCACTACACTGTATAAGCATCAAATATAGATATTCAACGCTTATAACAGCCTGTCAATCAATCGATCGACATATTTAATCAATCAGGATGAGTGAACTTCAAATTTCATCCCAACACCCGTGTGGGGTTTCAAACAATCACACGCATATTTTATTTGTGCAGTTGGGCGATGTGTAAAATTTATCGTCCCAATCAATGTTCTTCAAATAGGTGTACATAAACAAACCGTTCGGTTTATAAATGAATATTTTATTTTATTCACTTCACGTTAAAAATTATATTTTTAACGATAAAACATTTTATTCCAACCTATGAATTTCTATTCAATTCATTTATTCAATAAAATGGTATTTTTATTTTTCTAACTTATTTTAGAAAATTTCGGCGGCATAACGGCACGATACTAGAAACGGGACAAGGCCTAGCCTTATCCCCGGTCTAGTGAAGGCCCACGCCATTCACACATCAATCAAATCAATTTCATCTCACCAAACAATTCAATTCATTTCAAACAAATAATTCAACTAATCTATGCAACCAAACAAACAAGTCCATGGTTTGTGGACGATTGTGTCGGGTGCTACTAAGCACCGTCTGCATCCTAGTATATATATATAATTAGAAAAGAAATTGAAAGGTGAGAAATTCTCACATATAGCTATCCTAGCTCCACGGCTCTTCTAATGCAGGAAATCTTCAATGTTTTCGCATCTTCGTCAGCTTCGTCGCCCGTAGCCACTACATATATAAAAATCGAATTTTTAGTTCGCTATTCAATATATAAAAATCGAATTTTTAGTTCGCTATTCAATATACAAAAATCGAATTTTTACTTTGCTATTCAATATATAAAAATCGAATTTTTACTGTTGCTATTCAATATATAAAAATCGAATTTTTACTGTTGTCTTTAAAATAAAAATCACATTTTTATGTTGTTAATTTATAAACAAAGATCAAATTTTTATATTGCTATAAAAATTACCTTTTCATTTCTGCTCTATGAATATTTACATTTTTATTCTACTCTATATAAAAAAAAATTCTCCTTTATTACTTTTCTATAAAAATTCCATCTTTATTACTATTCTAAACAAAGTATATTTTTTTAAATGAATGTCTTTATATTTTTAAAATCGAAGTCTTTATACTTTCAAAATCGACATTTTTATACTTTTAAAATCGACCTTTTTATACTTTTAAAATCGACATTCTTATACTTTTTTAAAATCGACTTTTTTTTATACTAAAAAAAAACAATGCTAACTTTTATTTGTAAAACAATTCAGTTTTTATATCTAAAACATTTTATATTTTTCTTATCATGTTATTTTCTATATAAAAAAAAAAAAAAAAAAAAAAAAAAAATATCTATCATTATTGATTTAAGCTAAATTAACAAATAACTAATTAAATTATAGTTAAACTAAATTAACAACGCTTACTTCATCGTTGCTGTAGAATCATCTTCCTGTTTACATCGGGAAATCACGAACCACTGCCACTCAAAGCTCCTCCCTTGCTTCTCGTCGTTGGCGCCACCACAGGCCATGGTCGGTCGATCAACACCTCCCCGTCGAAGCGCCACGGCTCGCGCTTCCACCACCCAGAACCCTAGCCAACTCGAAATCCGCTTCCCCTCCAGAAACCGCTTCGAAGTTCGCACCTTTCCATGGAAATTCCGGTCGCCTCCATAGATGAATTTAGATCGTAGCGGTTGGACCCTTCGATCTCCTTTGGATGAACAAATCGCAGTTGATAATTCCTGAATTTGATGAGAGGATTGAATTAGAATTTGGTGAAGGCGTTGGGAAGTTTTGGGACGTCGATTTGGGTTTGCGTCGGCTGAAGAAACGGTGGACCAAGGGAAAAGAGAGATAGGGTTTTGACTGGGTGAATGTGTGTATATATATAATATATTTAATTTCATTTAATTCACAAATTAATTGTTTATCGATCTGACATCCAAACCAAACCCACCGACTGTCGTCCTTAGCGTTTTACCCCCGTTCCGAACACAATGGGATATGTATCACTAGCTGATTTGAGCGTTTCGATCAGTTTCCTTTAAATCTACATTTAAATCGCTATATTGAATTTTAAACGTACATTTCGAATTACCGGGGCCACATACGAACTTTAAAAATTCCAGAAAAATATTTTCTAGCTTCGTATTGACGATACGGTCCTAACAAAACTAGTTTCGTCGAATTCTGAGACCGTATGGAAAATGACCAATTTCCAGTCGATTAAAATCAACTGAAACTGGTCAAACGCGTTTTCCTTTGCCACGCTCACATATTGATTCGAAAAATTATGAAATTTGAAACCTAGCAATAATTTGACACTGCGGATCCAACAAAACTGGTTTCGTCGAAATCTGAGGTCATTTGCAAAATGTCCATTTTTAAGGGCCTGAATTCCATAGCGACTATTCAGAATTTTCAACTGGACATATCTTTTGATTCCCGCTACGAACTTTCGATTTTTTCGGATTCGTTGGAAAGATATTCGCTATTAGATTCCATTATTTTTGGTTTCACTACAATCCGGATTGTTTTGCACCCGGTACATTCAATTGAAGTTTGAAATCGAATTATCGAACTACCGCGCCATTTTCAATTCTATTTATAATTATATATAATTATTATATATTCTAACGACGACGTATATAATATATACGTTCTAATTATATTCAAAATAAATTTCTCGTCGATATTATTTAAAATAATTCATTTTAAATATTCAAAATTCACTAAAGTTGCCAAAATAAAAATTTCAAACTGGCTCGCATTTTACGGGTTGTTACAACTGTGTTATCGGTAAAATTAATTACCATTTCACGTTCAAATCTAATTAAAGATTCAACTATCGCATTGGAGCAAAACTGGTGGTACTCCACTCTCGATCACCTTTCAGATTTGATAATTTAAATTATCAATTCACATTTTAATCTAATTAAAGATTCATTAAAACTCCACTTAGTTTTAATCTTTTCAAAAATCAATATCCTGCCTTTAACTGGGTTAAAGAACCAATGTCATCAAAAACACGATTCACGACAAACCAAATCACATTTGATATTAAATACAAGGCTCTGAATAGAAAATATATCGGCTTATATTCAATATCAAATTCTGAAACCAACAAATATCGTATTGGAAATAACGATATAAAATATCTTTCAAATCCCCATAACAATATTTGTATAGTCACGAAATCCAACATCGAAATATCCCGAAGATAATTTCGATTCAGCTCCAGTCCAATCCACGTATTGGAAATTATCGATTATTTTCAAAATCACTTTCAAATTCAATTTATTTATTTTAAAAATAAATTGATTTCAATTCTAGTTCAAAACTAGTTCATTTCGATAAAAATCTATTTTTATCTTTTCAAATGTGGAATTTTCCAGCCCAAATCTTTCCAATTCACATATTATAATTTTACACAAATTATAGATATTTTTAATAATTTTATCAAGGCCCGTACAGTCGATTTCCAACAACGGCCATCGAACTGCACTTACAGCGACCTTTTTCGAATTTGATTTGGACATAATTCCAAACCCAACCGTTAGATTTCAAATTTCTAATATTCATTGGAAAGCTCTTTTCGATACGAACCCAACGGTTCCGGTTTTAGGAGAATCCGGCGGTCGGATCTCCCGCAATGTCCGTTTGAAATAAATGGTCGAAATTCACGAACTGCCGCGGCGCGGCGCGTTCTATTCAGGCCATTATATATATAATATATATATTATATATATTTCGTCGATTTCCTTTTAAAACGAATCTTATAAATAGTTTACATTCGTTTCAAAACAATTCCAACTTCCATTTCAATTCAAATCAAAATTGAATTCTTCTTTATAAATTCGTTTTAAAATTCATTTCTATTCAATTCAAATTTCAATTCAATTTGAATTCATTTCAATTCACTTTCAATTCAATCCATTTCGAAATCGTTTTCAATTCAATTCATTTCGAAATCGTTTTCAATTCAATTCATTTCGAAATCGTTTTCAATTCAATTCATTTCGAAATCGTTTTCAATTCAATTCACTTCGAAATCGTTTTCAATTCAATTCACTTCGAAATCGTTTTCAATTCAATTCATTTCGAAATCGTTTTCAATTCAATTCATTTCGAAATCGTTTTCAATTCAATTCATTTCGAAATCGTTTTCAATTCAATTCATTTCGAAATCGTTTTCAATTCAATTCATTTCGAAATCGTTTTCAATTCAATTCATTTCGAAATCGTTTTCAATTCAATTCATTTCGAAATCGTTTTCAATTCAATTCATTTCGAAATCGTTTTCAATTCAATTCATTTCGAAATCGTTTTCAATTCAATTCATTTCGAAATCGTTTTCAATTCAATTCATTTCGAAATCGTTTTCAATTCAATTCATTTCGAAATCGTTTTCAATTCAATTCATTTCGAAATCGTTTTCAATTCAATTCATTTCGAAATCGTTTTCAATTCAATTCATTTCGAAATCGTTTTCAATTCAATTCATTTCGAAATCGTTTTCAATTCAATTCAAAATCGATATAAATATCGTTCACGTCAAAATGGCGTCAATCTAATCATCACGGCTTCACATATTTCTATTTTCAAATATTCTTTATTCTATCCATCAAATGAAAATTTATCCCATTCAACACATGAATCTATATTTATTTCAACACACGACTAATCTCAACACATGAGTACTGTCAACACATCACTATTTTTATATTCAACACATGAATTTTCTTTTATAATATTCATTACTTTCCCGATTGGAATGAGGCCCAATCAATCACCATATAACGTTAATTATATGGATTCCATACAACACATGTATATGATAGCAATAATAAACAATCAACCATCAACCAAAGTGCACTACACTGTATAAGCATCAAATATAGATATCTTACGCTTATAACAGCCTGTCAATCAACCGATCGACATATTTAATCAATCAGGATGAGTGAAATTCATATTTCACTCCCAACACCCGTGTGGGGTTTCAAACAATCAAACACAGATTTTTAGTTGTGCAGTTGGGCGATGTGTAAAATTTATCGACCCATTCAATATCAGTCAAATCAGTGTATATAAACAAATCGGCCGATTTGTTTATAAATATTTATTTATTCACTTTCACGTTAAAACTATATTTTTAACGACAAAAATATTTACTTCACACTTGAATTTCTATTCAGTTCATTTACACAATAAAAATGATATTTTTATTTTTCTAACATATTTTAGAAAATTTCGGCGGCATAACGGCACGATACTAGAAACGGGACGAGGCCTAGCCTTATCCCCGGTCTAGTGAAGGCCCACGCCATTCACACATCAATCATATCAATTTCAATTTCACCAAAACAATCCAATCCAAATCAAATAATCTAACCAACTACACAACCAATCAAACAAGTCCATGGTCTGTGGACGGGTGTCGGGTGCTTCTAATAAGCACCGTCTGCATCCTAGTATATATATGTATATATAACTAGAAAAGTAGAATTTGAGTGAGAAGTTCTCACCGATAGCTATCCAACTTCACGACACTTCATTTGATAGAAATCTTCATCGTATCTTCGTCATCTTCGTTGCCCGTAGTCACTATATATATAAAAATCACATTTTTATATTTTGATGTCTTTAAAATAAAAATCACATTTTTATTTATTCACTTTCAATTTAAAAGTCATATTCTTATAATCACTTCATATATTTAAAAATCGAATTTTTGCTATTATGTTATATAGATAAAAATTATATTTTTATCACGCTATTTTCTATATAAAGATTTCGCCTTTTTAAATTTAAAGATTTCACCTTTTTAAATTTAAAGTTTTCACCTTTTTAAATTTCATCACTTGGTTTCAACGTATATAAAATAAAAATCAGATTTTTATTTTGCTACATATACAAAGATGATATTTTTATATTCTCTATCCTATAAAGATTATATTTTTAATACTTTAAAAATATAAAAATCATATTTTTACTTCTTCTACTCAATAAAAATCCCGTCTTTCCCATTTTAAAGATATAATCTTCATTTTAGCAAGTTCAAATCTTTTTCTTTTAAAAGATTAAAACCTTTTTCTATTTTCTTAAAAAAAATCAGTTTTTACCCTAATTAAAAATTCAGTTTTTATCCTAATTAAAAATTCAGTTTTTATCCTAATTAAAAATTCAGTTTTTATCCTAATTAAAAATTCAGTTTTTATCCTAATTAAAAATTCAGTTTTTAAAGTAATTAAAAATTCAGTTTTTAAAGTAATTTAAAAATAAAATAAAAAAGTAAACTTACAGAGGGGGAATATGGCGGCGCCTGAAGTGGGGGAGGAGGAGGTCGGGGAGAAGAAGATGGAGGCGGCGGTGCTTAGGGTTAGGGGGGGGGGTCGCGGTGGTTCGGGAGGCTCGTGGGAGGAGGAGCGATAGGGGAAGGAGAAGAAGCGGAGGGGGGGGGGTCTCTGGTTGAGGCGCGGCGGCGGCGCCGCTGGGGGGCGCGCGAGGTGGCGGCGGCGGCTTCCCAGGTGGAGCGATCGCCTTTCGTTCCTTTTTTTTTTTTTTTTTTTTCTTTATTTCTGTCGAATGAAATCGGGGGGGGGGCCTGTGTAGTTAAGGAAAGGGGTTTTTTTTTTTTTTATTTTTAATTATTTAATTATTTTATTTGCAAATAGTTGACTTTTACATATGACCTCGAAACGAGGTCCACCGCCTGTCGTCCATAGCGTTCTACCCCTATTTCCAACACAACGGGATATGTATCGCAAGCTGATTCGGCTGTTACAATCAGTTTTCGTTAAATTTACATTTAAATCACTATATTGAATTTTAAACGTACATTTCAAATTACCGGGGTCACATATTAACTAAAAAAATTTCAGAAAAATATTTTCTAGCTTCGTATTGACGATACGGTCCTAACAAAACTAGTTTCGTCGAATTCTGAGATCGTTAGAAAAATGGCCAATTTCCAGTCGATCAAAATCAACTGAAATGGTCAAAACACGTTTTCCTTTACCACGCTCACATGTTGATTCGAAAAATTATGAAATTTGAAACCTAGCAATAATTCGACATCACGGACCCAACAAAACTGGTTTCGTCGAAATCCGAGGTCGTTTGCAAAATGTCCATTTTTAAGGGCCTGAATTCCATAGCGACTATTCAGAATTTTCAACTGGACATATCTTTTGCTCCCCGCTATGAAATCTTGATTTGTCGGATTCGTTGGAAAGGTATTCTCAATTAGATTCTAATATTTTTGGTTTCACTAAAATCCGGATTGTTTTGCACCCGGTACATTCAATTGAAGTTTGAAATCGAATTACCGAACTACCGCGCCATTTTCAATTCTATTTATAATTATATATAAATATTTATATTCTAACGACGACGTATATAAATATATACGTCGAATTCTATTCAAAATAAATTTCTCGTCGATATTATTTAAAATAATCTATTTTAAATGTTCAAAATTCACTAAAATCGCCAAAATAAAAATTTTAAACTGGCCCAGATTTTCGGGTTATTACAAAAGAAAAATAAAAAATTTGTATTTTGTCCAAATTAACTTGATTGAGCCTAGAATTTGGCCTCAAATAAATTGTTGTCCAGATTCCATGCATGGCTCAAGGTACATACTCCAATGTAACAACTAAAAATTTCATACTATAATAAGATGCCATTGCAAGAGAGAGTAAATCCTTGGAATCTTGTTTATTTCCTATTTTCTTCAACTCAAATAAAATCCATAGGGATATTGCCTACAAAAAAATTACCACATCCAAATCAATGGTATCTACAACATATTCTGGAACTATAAGGCTAGATAAAAGTTTTTGCAGCTAATAGACTTAATATGAAAAATTCTAATTCTACATCAAATCTTTTCCTTGATAACATTAAATGAATAATAGTTCATTTTGTATAAATAAAGTATATGCATCATTTTTCAAGCAGATGATTAGCGATCACAAAAAAATGAATGATTTTGTATGCCAAAAATGACTTAAATATAATGCCAAAGTAAACAATTTAACCGACTAATGGTATAAACTATTTGTTAGCTGAGGATGAAGCTGATACTAAAACTATAAAGGGAGACCAATCCAATGTCTTCTAAAAAAATGTTAGGATTTTGTGAATATAAACGGGTGAAAGCAGTCTTGTATTCCATCTGGTTAAAACTAATGCCCCAGAGCACATTAACTCCATACATTCAAATTTTCCGATTATTTCAATAGCAAAGTTAACATAAGTGGGCTCAATTATTATTTATACAATGACCAAATTTAAAGTTAAGACATCAAAATTGAAAAGGAGAATCTGAGTAGGAAAGAAAAAACTGAATATCTTGATATCCGAGGACCGAATGTAGAAACATAATTTATAGAATTCATACCTAGTATACTGAATACAAACAATTGATCTTATATAAAATTAACTATATTTGATTAATATCCAAACACTAACGTTAATATACCATAACTGCTTATATATATATATATATTGTTGTTGGTGGATTACTTACAGAAACAGATTGTTGAGTTAGTTACCAATTCCATATACTGCTTATTACATAAAGGTGTTTGCTGCGAAATTGGACGTCTAGTGCTTGTACAAATTGTTAAAATTAGCTAGAGGTTCCAATTACGAATATAATATGTCACTATATCATATTTTGATAGCCAGCAAGAAAAGGTTTATTTGATGAAAATGTTCTCAATGTATTGCTCCTATAATGAGGAAAGGATAAAATATTATTTAGTGTAAACTGAAATAGTAAAGAAATTGAAAAATAAGAATTATTAGTCTTTAAAATCTTTCATGTACTAAAATATTTAAATTTCAAACTAACCATTCCTACAGTAAACAAAATATTAACCATTCAATCAATTAATATATGACCTAAATGTCCCAAGTTACTGGGTATTTTAAGGAAATCACATTATTTTTAGGGAAATAAAAATGGAGAGTTTAAGTCATTCAAATCTAAACGGATAACCTGAAAAAGAAATAATAATGATTAGCCTGAAATCCAAATGTTGATATGGCAACCTGTTGTACTTTGGAATTTATGGGAAAATAAATTTATCCCTTGATTTGGTTCTATACCTCTTTTATATTTATTAATGCTTTAGTGATCGCAATCTGGTTAATTTTTAATCTTTATCACGAAGGAGGTACGGAATGACTTTTAATTATAATATGTATGATAGTATAATCAATTACATGTACTTCAATACCTAGAAGCTGCTGTTTTGATTTTGTCCATCTCTCACTTACCTGCCAAGAACTTATTACCGTTTCATGAAAAAGAGAATACATGCACAGACACATAAGATGTTGTCACTTTAATATTATAAAGTTTGATCCGCTTTTAAAATATTAAAATTCAAGCATTTACAAATAATTTAGGCAGTAAAATTTGACAGAGCTTTGCTTTGTTTCTTAATATCAATAGGGCAAATGCATGCTGTACATAATGAAATTGCAGTTATGAAAATTTAAATCTAATAAAATAAAGAGATATCGACAGCAGTACAAAAATTATGTTGTATGAAAACTCAGTGAAGTGCAATTACAATATTTTTCAAGGAAGATATCATGCATAGTTCCTTATATTGAATAAATAATTTAATTAAACTTCCATTTTTTATAAATTATATCCCCCTTTTGAACCATTTCATCTTATGTGCAAAACAACATAACATGCAATAATCATAAGCTACATAGAAGATAAAGAAAGATGGTGAAAGATGATTATTACAGTTATTACAACAGGTTTTATAGTGAAAGATAAAGAAATAAATAAATATTGAATTAGCATGTGTATAATAATTCAGGTATACCAATTGATTTTATGAAGTGTTGCTAAAATTCAATCAAAAATTCAGTTGTCGACAAATGGGTGTTACATTGGGTAAAAGAGTTAATAACACCATATAGATGGCAGTAGCTAACAAATTGGGGAAATTTAAACATTCTTCACTGCTTGATGATAGTTAATGCTACAATGAATTTTAATTATTGGCTATTACTTGAAAATAGAATAAATAATGAATAAATTAAAAATAAATGATCCTGTTTGTGATTCAATGGCATAGATCATGCATAGAAAAAAATTAGTTTGATTAGGTTCGAAGTTCAATATAAAAACTGATGATGATTCTTATTTCAATTCATTTTTACAGTTACAGCATGATGGTTATGATCTAAAAGAGGAAAGATAATATATTTAAATAATATCAACCGAAAACAGGATGGAAAATTAATTGCATCAAAAAAAGAACCTTTTCATTTAGAATTTAGAATTTAGGAAAAAAGGCATCAACTGGAAAACATCTATTGAAAAGTATGAAACAGACACGTCTTCATTGCCTCTCTTCAGTCTAACCATTTTACGCATGCTTCAATTTCCTTATTTATTAAAGAAACATACAGATATTATTTACTGAAAAATCAACTTGAATCACTTTCATAATATTTACTCATATGTTAATGTGAAAGGATATTATTTATTTGCTTATATGTAAATGTGAAAGGAAATTATTGATGGACAGTGCAGAATAAATAGTTTCAGAAAACTAAATTATGAAAAGAAAACATATGTAAATTTGTGAATATACAGATCCTCGCCTAGCGTATTTGAAATCTTAGGACGTGATTGGTTCTTTCACCAAAATTAGGCACGGCTTTGGTTGACTCTTTGATCTTCACCATTAGAGTCACTCCAATGAATAGCTTACATGTTTGTAAACTAATCTTGTACACAAACATGGAAATAAGGAAACGATATATTTTTCAGTTGACTTTGACATGATTATTCAAGTGAAATTGTTCAATTAATGAAAGGTTTAACACCAATGCATTCTGTTCTTTTCACCAATAGTCAAAGAAATATCGATAGTGGAAGGCTAATTTTTTCACTAATTGCATTCCCAGACCGATGGTAATATGTATTCTATTGAATAAATGAGTCAATTTACAATTTATTAATATGGGTATACTACCAGCTTAATTTGGCTCTGATATTGTACATATGGTTCCCTATATTGAGGTCTAACGTCCCATACATAAAAGATATTACCATGTATATTCAAATATGTCAAAAATTGTTAACTTTTCATTAACTATTATGATTTGGCAATAAAAGTGCTAGTTACCGGTTATGGTTTGGCTCAGAATACATCTTAAACTTGGTTTTTCCAACAAAACACGGAGAAGAGAAAATTAAATCATTTGTTAATTAGTAGAAAACCTTCCATTAATCCTCTCCACCTCTGCAGTACCAATCTGAAAAGCCTTGGTCAACATGCAGGAACAGTTCTGTAATCGTAAAGTAAATTTTAATTTTTATGTAAATAAGCAATTACATCAAGCGTAAAAACATAGAAATAATACTTATAGATTGGAATCTAGAATAAATTATAGTTAAACATGCAGTTGCAAAACTACTTTATAATATTAGCAATTGACCCAAAGAAAAAAACTTCAAAATGTACGCAAAACATAGAAGCAAGAAATTTGGTTAAAATTTTCTCAATTTTGGCATGTGGCCTGTCAAATATCCTACATCCATGTTTAGGTGACAAAACTCAAGAGATGAATGTGTGGAAATGTGATAAATTATTATAGCTATAAACAAAATTGATTGGAATTTAATCGTAGAAAATAAATTCAAATTGTTCAAGGAAATATCATAAGATCTCATGTAAAATAAAAATTAGTGAAAATACAGAACTTTTATCGGTATGCTTCCGGGTAAGAACCGATATCACTTATGGTAGGCACGCTGCTCATTCAATAGAAAATCATGTCAAGCAAAAAAAAATTATATTGAAAAAATGGTCAATTTATAATTTATTAATATGGGTATACTACCAGCTTAATTTGCTCTGATATTGTACATTTGGTTCCTCATATTGAGGTCTAACATCCATACATAAAAGATATTACCATGTATGTTCAAATATGTCAAAAAAAAAAAAAAAAAAAAAGCCTTGTCGTTAACTATTATGACTTGGCAATGAAGTAAATGGAAGTTTATTATAATTAATAATAGTATGTTTCTACTTGATATAAAGTAGAAAGACGTATATATAATCCTAAATATTAATTAGCCTGTTATCTTTGGATAGCATTTAATTTCTTCCTTTTTTCCTATATAATTTTAGTAAGTTTGGGCTAAAGGCGAGTATTTATTTATTTAAGAAATTGAACTGTTGATATTTTAACATGTAGGTCAATTTTTTGCACTTGGAAAATAAATATTTAATTTCTATCTGAATAGCCAATTATATTAAAGGTAAAAACATGGAATTTGGATGGACCATATTCCATTAAGTTAGACAATCTGTCTTTGTACATACAAATTTCAACATGGAAATATGTGTCAAATTCATAGCAAACATTTATGTTTTACTAAAACATGAAAAATATATGGCCATGATCAATACGCTTTAGTTTAGAGTTGATGAAAAAAAATTATTCTTTAGATTTCACTTTACTTTCATTGTTGAATCTCCTGAGAGCTAGGAGATTTTCAAATATTGTCATCCAAAAAAAAGGTTAAAACAAATTAATAAAATTCAAAGTTCGCCTTTTGAAACATCAAAAGTACACAGATTAAGTTTACATTTCAACTTAAATAGAAACAGAAGAGAAAAACCAATTTTTTTTCAATAAATAAAACCAATACATTGTACCCAAACCCAGAAAAGTATTTGCAAGGAGTCCATACCAAAAAAGCAGGTTAACAGAAGTACATTGAACTAATTGTACTTAAAGTTAGTAGTAATACATCTTGGGGATAAAAGTTACTCTCTATTTCATGATCAAATGATAGAAAGAAAATAAACATTATATATAAGCCAAACTTTGCAGGTTGTGATATTTATATTAATTTCATTTATAAGCCGGACCACATCTTGATAGATGTACCTTATATGTAATTCATTGTGTTCATCAAGAGGGTATGCCTTGATGGATATAATAATCCGTCTTAATACTGTTAATTTTATAAAACATTCCAACTTAATATTCTCATTTTCATTTCTTTCACAATAGATTCAAATTCAAAACTAACAATAAAGTTAATAATGCAAGGAATACAAAATATCATGGTAAAAAATTTGAACAATGAGTAAGCTGTATGGTTTGAAGTTAAGACCCACTTATTGGCCAAAAAATCATATGACTAATTAATTTGAATAATTCTATTAACTTAAGTTGCTATTATTTTTATAATACATACTATCTTCATCTTGAAAAGCTGATGCTAATTTAGTTAGCCGATTTTTCTCATCCACGTCCCAGTATTTGCACACATAGACAATTCTTAAACAATTTAGATCACATAAGTGCTTTAATGCTCAAGGGACCAAATATCGTACTATCATTCAATAATGAATTATTATGGTATTTAAATGAGGTTTAAAAACACGCTAATTACTAAGTAAATTTAAGCAACTAAATTAATCATTAGAAAAATAAGATGTAGGAAAAGAAGAAATCAAACCAATCTATAAATTTCCCTCCAATGGCGTAAAATTAGTGAAATTAAAGTAATAGATAATTCAATTGCAATGAAATTAAAGTAATATGACCCGAGTGTTCAGACCATGCCTAAATATAGATCAATTAAAGTAATAGCCAATTTTTATTAATATCTTTATAATATATGTTTGAATGAGTATTATCTCAGTATAATAACCTATATTTTTTGACAATGGAAAGCACTAAGAATTAATCCTAGACATAACATGCAAATTACGGAAATTGTGAAGAAAAAGAAATCTGGAACAAAATCTAACTGAGAGCAATCCAAGCATAAATGTATATTAAGGAAAATAAAACAGGAAATTGTTTAAGACTATTTTTTATGGCATTTGAAAAACATCGATCCATCAATTATATGTACTAATATCAAGTATGGAAGGAAAGCATTATTCAAGTATAAAATATTTGATTGCATATTACTCCGACAGTCAAAAATTGACTGATGGCTATAGTATTTAATAACTAAATGTTTCTGGAGTAATGATCCTAAAATGAATTACAAATCGGCAATAACATAAAAGGAGAAAACTAAAATTTAGTAAACATGTTTGAAAAAGGGAATACTTCCATTATTTGAAAATTTATGCTTTGAATTCTTCATAATATTTATGTTAATGAATTATTGTGGTTTACACCTATGGCTAATGGAAATATGGTTCAAATTCTCTAAGTTGTATGATATGTATATTTTTTCCTCATCATAACTAATTGGATTATGTCCATTCAAAAGTCAATTGATAGTGAACATACCAATATAGAGGAAAAGATATACATACACACACATATGTATATATGTATATCTTCAAGCTGAATAGTCGCAAACAACATAATAGTGACATCCTTTTTTTTGGGAATATATTGTAAGTGATAAAAAAAATTGAAACTATTGTCTAGTCTTCTATATGTGTAACGATAATAGCTTGTGTTTACTGTTCTTTACATTAAAACTTGAATTATTTACAATTATGTATTTCAATGTTAAATTACTAAACACAGAGAAAATCTACCTGTATAAGAAGTAGACAATTACCAAAATGTGCTGCAAAGCCCGAAAACTATGTACACGGATGGTGCGAATATGGATCAACGGTGGGTTTCAGGAGGTAGTTTTATTGATGTGTGGCAGAGTTTTCGGCCCACTCCCTGACCTTTGCTTCGGGCCTTCTAGAATTGCTGCTACCATATTCCTCATTCCTGTTTGATACAATGATACTAAGGCCTTGCTGAATGCATGCGAGTGTGGCAAAAAAGATTATATTACATATACTATTTCAAATATAAAGTCAGTTAACATATATAACACAGGGGACAAATATTAGAAAAGGACATGACTTTGTATAATACAAAAGCCAAACTGAATGCGGATTTTTTTAAACATATAATCATCTCACCATACTTAGAAGAAAGAGGTCATCCTCGTTATCTTGTTATGCTACTAAATGGAGCAAAACACCTATAATAAGAATCAAAATCAAACACAGTCAGCAAGTTCACAAAAAATCTATTCAACTTAATGTAGAAAAAATGAAGGTTTTCTGTGTTGTAGATTTTCATCAAAATATAGTAGTTGTAGGGAAAACGATAGATTAAATTTTTGGCTAACAACCACGGATATGCAAGGGTAAACCCAAAAACTAAAGCGAAAACAACAGTTTGTAAAAATTTTGATCACATACTCGACTTCATAACACATTTTATATTAAGCAAAGAACAAATGTTTATGGTGGCATAAGATAGTTTGTAAATTTTTTGATCATCATACTCGACTATTCGTAAGCAGAGAACAAATTATTTAATGGCAAACTGAATGAATTTTTACACTGCTAATGACAACTATTATAGCCTATCGATATTTCTCGTCTAAACTGAGAAATACACGACGTATTATTACTCGATTTCCATGTCAAAAACAATTCCAGAATATAATTATTGGATAATATAACTTGTCTTGAACCCTAATCGGCAAACCCAACAAAGTTAAAAAAAAATGAATGTTATTGGGAGAAATCGGCAACCCTAATCTGAGAAAATATACAGACAAAAGGAACTTAGCCAATCTAAACCTAACGTAAAAAATGAATAGAAATAGATGCTTACATCGGGAGAAGAGACAGCATTAAAACCTTCGATGAACCAATTTCGCGCTCATGGAAGATGGCATGAAAATTCAGCGGTTAGTGGGAGAAAAGGAGGACGGAACGGATGAGTGTCAATTAGAGATAGACGTTATCATGTAGCCAGGTGAAGGGAAAGGAAGGGAAGGCATGGGCGCAGAGGATTGAGACAAATTCGACAGAGGAAGAAGGGGAAAAAATTGACGTAATCAAGAGGAAAATAAGAAGGTACGCTTTTTTTTGAGTCTAAAATTATTGTAAATGGAGACTGTTGAGCTGCAGCTCCACGTGTCACGTACTCTTCCACAGACTTGAGGAGGCTTGTGAGCTATTGAAAGATAACTCAGCTTTAATAGTATAGTATAGATTATATATAAATATTTATATTCTAACGACGACGTATATAATATATACGTTCGAATTCTATTCAAATAAATTTTCTCGTCGATATTATTTAAAATAATTCATTTTAAATAATCAAAATTCGCCAAAATAAAAATTTTAAACTGGCCCAGATTTTCGGGTTGTTACAGCACATCAGTATGAAAGTTATACAACATACCGTCAATAAAAGAATGTGATGCAATATATTGTTAGTAAAAGATAAATGCATTTATATTTTTAACAAAGAATTATAAATATTAGCCATTACAAATTCATAATCAATTACCAAAATTTCATAATCAAATATAACATTAGTTCTATCAATGCTTGTTAGTTATTTCCAGATATGGATTATGTTACTTAAACTTGTAATATTTGATACCGAGTTGATTTTGTTTGTAGTGACTAGGGTCACACTGAATTGGATAAAGCAAATACTATATCTTAATAACAGACAGTACAAACAACGATAAATTTAAACAAGTTTTCTGTTTATATTCGTTATTTAAAATTGTTACATACCATATGAAATAGATTTAAAGCTAACATAAAAATGACAAAATCATTTCAATATTTAACTGCTGAAAAAGATAAAACGTTTAGCTTTATCATTATTGGATTTAATTAGGTGTTTAGATATACTCAAATTTGAAAGTAAGTGATATACGTTACACAAGTTTCTTGTTTTAATGATTATTTCAAATTATTACACTCCTTATAAATCTGCTTTTCAAACTATGTAAAAAAGATAAATCATATTATCCTTTTGTACACAATATTGTGCATGTATGATATTGTTTAGATGATATAGCATTTAATTTCTGTTCAATATTGTTTTCATACACTATGATAATATCTTAAACATCTAAACTAATAATAGATTTTCATGAATGCAGGACAATCTGAACTAGCAAAGTATGAACCAACAAATATAGAAATACAAACATATTCTGATAATGAAAATACAAAGTCAGATAACCAAAGTGAGGAAACAAATAATGACTTGGATGATGCAGATAACCGAAGTGAGGGAACAAATACTAACTTGGACGATGCAAATAACAATGAAATCAAGGAAATAGGGAAAATAAATAAAGCAACAGTACACTAGCACATATTGATGCAATTTAGATGCAATCTATAAAGTGATGTCAGTTATTAAAAAGGAAAATATTCTTTTTTAGGAAGCAATAGATTTCATAGAGAAAACACCTTTTAATTTTTTCTCTAATTTTTTTTAACGATTCAATATCAAGACAAGATTTGAGAAAATGTGCTTCAAATCTAGATGATATAATTACTTTTTTTACCGAAAAAGCTTTTAAAGTGGGAGACAAATTTTTGAAAACAACTCCGAAAGAAGTGAGTCTTATATTTGGAATGCCACTAGCTGGAGAGGAATTATTTCCTATTCCAGCTTCAAACAAGGCTTCCGCCATGGAAAGTTTTTTTGAATTTTTAAATTCCAATTTCAATGAAGAAAATGTTATAAGTAGATAAACATTGACAAAAAGGTTGAATTCAATGATTAAAAAGAAACAAGAAGATAAAAATTTAGTAAAGTTATTGTTATTACTACTTATCAGCATTCCTTTTTTCCCCAACAATCAAGGCTATCTGCCATGGTTTTTTTTGGGTAAATTGTAAAATCTAAAAAAAATAAACTCAATCTGTTGGTCGCGCTCAATTTGTGAAAATGTTTTAAAAAATGTTAAGAAATACCATGCTAATCCAAGGAATACAATGGGTTGCACTATGATGTTGTTGGTATGTTTTTATAATATTCACATAATACAAATACACTGAATATTATGTTTATTTTAAAAAATATAACTACTTATCTTTTTCTTGCAGTACTGGTTCTGTGAAAGAACCCAAATCATTACTCAAAAAGAAGAATTGAAGACAAAATCCCAAGAATGAGGAAATGAGATTTATTGAAACTAAAGGACATTGACTTAACTGAAGTTGATGATAAGAAGGTATCGTAGTTATAAATATTTAGTTTTGTATTTAATTTAGTTAAATATTTGCATTAGTTCCTTCTTATAAATTTCAGTACCAGAGTACCGTTTCTTTAAACGATTGCTCAAGTGATTTTTGTTGTGTACATACGGCATTATGTTCAACTGATTGTTCTAATGCTATATAGAACTGTTTCAAATATAGTTCAAAATTATGCTACATGTTTCTGTATACAGCAGTTTAAAATGATAAATGCTTTTATCTTTTCATATTAATTAATAAATAACATATTAATATGTAATTATATATCACAGTTACTACTACATGTTATACAAGTTTATCATTTTTAACATGATTTGAAGTTCTTACATAAGTATATAAATGATTTAAATAACATACAGAAAACATAAATGCATTTATCTTTTCAGATTCATAAATAAATAACATATTAAACTGTAATTAAATATTCTACTTCCGAATACATATTTTTCATTTTTATCATGATTTGAAGTTCTTACATAAGGTGTACAAATGATATAAACAGCATATAGAAAAGATAAATGCATTTATATTTTATAAGTTCGAATATAAGTCTTGGTATTGTATACATGAATTATGTAACATATTTTTTCAATTTATACTTTTTTTTCAACAAAAGGATTTTCATTAAAACACAAGCTATTACAGGCCTATTACAGAACGAAAACAAAAGAAGAAAACACAACTGGAGCCATAAGCTCCACAAAACAGCTACATCACAAAACAAAAAACAGAACAATAAGAAAACCAAACAAACATTACACAAAAGCCTTCCTATCACCAATCAAGAGCACCTCCATCAACCAACATGCCACAGAAAAGCAAAGCACTCCAAGAATTACAAGAGAAACAAGACCTAGAATCAAGCAGCAGGGCAACGCAGTACAAACAAGAACAGGCTCCCAAACAAACATAGACAAATCAGCAACCAATCTTCAAAAAAGGAAACCCAAAGAGCATCGAAAATCCGAACCTCCAAAGTCTCGGGACAGATCGCACAAAGTATAGGACAAGCCGAAGAACAAAGAATGCCTCAACACCACGAAATACCAGCACAGTCATCCCTATGGCTGATAAAGCCGAGGCACAAGCAATAGTTCACCGAAAGGTGATGAACCCACTACTTAGAGAAGGATAGATAGCTTACCAGACATAGAAAGACGTGACACGATGTAGATCACGGTAAAAGGCATCGGCACTCCAGGAGAAAAGCAGAGATTAGCAGCGAAATCTGTAGCAAGCCGATAAGATAAAGACCTTCGATTTGGGCCCAATATAAGCAGGAAGATGGAAGAGAGATTGAGAAAGAGTGGAACCTGTAGCTCGTTGCACAAAACCCACAACCAAAGCAAAGCAAAACCAACAAAGGAGAAGACGAAACAACCCCAACCAAAGCCTAAAGAGGCATCACAAGAGCTCGAAAGCCCTAACTCAAGAAAAAATCAGATCTGAGAAGAACAACACAGAAGCCGCTTTAAACAGATCTGAACGGGAAAGCATAACTGTGTTGAGGAAAGAGCGGCTACAAAATAGGTGATAGAAGGCAAAAGGAAACAACAAAAAAATTAAAAAAAGGAAAGGAAAACGAAAACAGAGAAACAACAAGCGAAAAAAAGCGGATGAGGAGATAAGGAAGATGGAGGACAAATCGAAGAGGTGGAAGGAAAGAAACGAGAAGACAAGAAGAAGATCATATGGAGGAAAGAGGCCGACGGCGGAAGCCCTGCCCCCATTATTGGACTCTCAAAACAGCGGAGAGGAAATTTATATAATATTGAGTTATGCAATTTATACCTTTCCTGCATTGACTACACAATCAAGTAAGAAAAAGAAAAAAAATTATGAATTGCCTATTAAACTACAAATTCAAGCCAGTATTGACTAGAAGAATTACATATATAGTAGTAATGGTTGTCTTGCCCAATACAGTTTTTGTGTAATAGTGATGAATAGTTGATCTGGCTATTTTTTTTAAATATTTTCCTTGTAGATTTTTTTCCAGATGTTACAAAAGAGGAGAAGGATCTTTTGTCAAAAAAAAAAAAAAAAATGAAACCAGTTGAAGATGAAGAGGAGAAGTCTAAAAAAAGTAAATTTGATGACGATATGGAAGTTGAAAGTTTGAAAAAGAGTTTGAAGGAGCTGGAAACAAAATTCAACTTTTTGACTACTAAGTTGAAAAGTTTTGGGGGGCAATTAAACGAAGAAAGAGTTTTACGTGCAGCAGCTAAAAAAAGAATCCAAATTCTAGAAATGAATATTCAAAAGTTTGAAGATCGTGATGTCACAGAAAAAGAAGATTTGAAAGAAAAGACTGATGACACTAAAGGTTGGAAAAAATGAAAAATAGTTCATACAATGCACATAAATAGCTCTACTAACTTTACATGTTTTGATTTGATAAATACTCAAGATCTCATTTTAGAAACTGAACAAGGATTAACACATGAAAGCAACAAACAAGCTAGTGAGGAAATTCTTGCTGAAAAAGCAATTACTGTTGAAGATATAAGTAGTCCTAAAGAAGAAAAGAAGAAGACAAAACAAAAAAATGTTGAAAAATGTCCACTACTGCAGATCTTAGTGAAGAACAACAAGAATTTGTAAAAACTTTTTTTTTTAAGTTTTTGGGGGAAACTAGTAAGTAATTAACCTACTTTATACTCATGCAAACTTATTTTATTTTATCTACAATTGTCTAATTTTATAGCAATGAAGCATTTAGTTGTGATGATGAAAACTTCATCACCATAACAAAATGCATGATAGAAGACCTCCTATATCAACAAAATATTTGTGGTCAAGTACGTACAAAAAATACTTTCCATCAATATAAATTTTCTCATTTTATTAATATTATTTTTCAAATGTAGGTCATCTATTGGTTCCGGTTCCGGAAAACAAAGCTGCAAGAAGAAAGCAACAACATTGTCTATGTGAACACAACAATGATAGTAAGTGGAGTATATTATCAAATTAACATTTTTTTAACAAAAAAATCAAAACATAATCTTAATAGAAAAGCGCAATTGATGGAAACTTGGAAAAAATCAAGAAACAAATGTTCATTCCATTACCGAAAAAACCACTTTTAAATCCATTATGTTGCAACATATTGTTCCCTATACATGGAAATGAACATTGGAGCTTGCTAGAACTAGTTGTTGGAGATTGCACCCGGAATCACTATGACTCACTACACTTAACCACAAGATCAAAAACTAGTCATGCAAAATTTTCCATCAATGTGGTAAAAGCAAATAAAAAAAAAGTAAAAAGATAAATGTATTTATATTTATTATAAATTTCTTTCAATTATTGCAGAAAGTAGCAATTAACACCCTGAATAGAGAGTTACAAGATGAAGGATATAAAACCATTCACAAAAAAAATTAGTGATAAATAATGTTGACTGTAACGACCCGAGTTTCCCCGATCTCCGAAGGGAAAAGAAAGAATGGATTGTCTGAGAACATAACAAATCAGAAGAAAAACAGAAGAACATTCCATTGCTTATTACAACAATTTACATCAGAGTACAAGAATATATAGAGTATGAACAAATAAAATACATTTGATAAATATCAGAGATTTACAAATTTACAATGCAGTGGAAAATAATACAAAACACAACTGAAAGAGATACATGGATACAGAACTTTTCGAATATCATTCCAACTGTAAACTAGGATCCTGTGAATATAAATCTGCAAAACCAAAACTACTGGTTGCCCGTGTCGAAAATAAGGGCACCCAGAGTTTAGGTTAAAACAATAAACTCCAATTCAGTCGTGTGACTGGTGTGAGAACTAAAAAAGTTATTTAAAACTTTTCTTTAAAAGAAAGTAAATCAAGGGACCACGCCATATAACACGGAATGGGTTTCCTCCCAAGAATACTGGTGCATAAAATAAAACAGCGCAATGCTTTCTGGAAAAATGAAGATATTATAAGACCAAGGTCCCATCACACAATGCAACGCAAGCCAGAGGATAGGGTTTTCACTTATAATAGCCAAACATGCTTGGTAAGTTTAAAACAAATCATTCGATACTATTATAAGCGTATAGTGTCAAAACAACTTCAAATATAAATGTATCAATCATAAACGACATGGGTACCATATATCATGTCACCATACTAGGCTCTATAATCAAAACCGAAATGTCATGTATTGGAAATTGGATTTTCATCATGAGTCTAGGCAAGGGATGTACTCCTCTCCGCTTCGAGACACTCTAGCAATTGTCTCAGGACTCCACGCTCTAGGAAACCCCTGGATCCTGCAGTGCTGGCCCTCCCTTGCATTTGAGGATTAATTATTCCTGAACACACGTTTCCCGGTCCTGTTGGACCTATTCATCGGCTCCGTAGTAACCGATATAACCGAGGCGCCTTGCATTCCAACAACCACATAGGTAAAAATATAAAAATTTCCGGGCATGCAAAACCCTGACACCACCCATAGCTAGAAGAAACGTCATGTTCTCACTGCATCCCTTATCCCGTTTTTAACTCATACCGAGGTGTGAGGCTCGCGAATTAACACTATACACAAAGCTATGCTATATTAAAGCCGTTGAAACACCCCACCTCCGTTAAGGTCACTCACAAAGGGATTGCCTTAATTTTGGTGGAGGTTTATAAGTAAAAGCCACAGATAAACTCAAGACAGATATAAATACACATATTTTAAACAGCGGAAACTAATCAGACTTTTATTTCATCAATACGTGTTCAAAACCAAACATTCCATAATTGTCTCAAAATACTTCCAACATTACAACATCATTACTGTCTTGATAATTAAAGAAGCAAAAAACATAAATAAAGTGACAAAAATCCCCAAAGTGATATCCAAAGCCATAGTCCGAGCAAAAGAGGCCCAAATCATACATGTACGTTCTTAGATCTTGTACAGAGCCTGACGGAGCTGAGCTGTTTCCTCCCTGTGGTCCTGGAGGGGGGGAACGAAAGAAAAGAAGACGGAAAGAAAATAGGGTCAGACATAAAGCCTGAGTAAATCTACCAACTCTTCAGTATGTGAATAAGAAAAGGGTATGATAGATATATACTGAAAATAGGATGGTGTCACAAGCTAAGGGAATATCGAATGTACTATCGCACCCATACTATATCTCTGCATCTACTTGAGTTTACTCTAACTGGCACCCCATGGTGAGGGTGAAGTGATCCCCAACTTTATTTAAAGATCGGCTCCTACTCGCGTTAACATGTGTCATACGGCCCCTAAGAATTGTAGATACCTATGTTGGTCCCACCATGCGGTGTATCAAGACCCATGGTGGAGGCCCCGACACAAATTCTAGAAGGCATAGGTTATACTACTGGTGTCCCCAGTGCCCTGGTTGTCTGCTCCAGAGTGTGTGCATGCCCGCACCCCGTTAGACCTGCACTGTGCACTCACCGTCGTCGTTTTGACCGCTTACAATCAGCCCAGTAATCGTGCCCCACCCTGCCTAGTTTCAGGGTACCGTTGATACCTAACTTGGGTTACTGCTGAAACGGGTCCCACATTACCAGGATTTTCTAGTCAAACATGTTAAGTGGTTAAGTGTCTGTATTCACCTAACCCCACCCATCAACTCTTGTTAACATGTTGAATTTGGTTAAGTGTTATAGTTGACTTAACCCTACCATCTGTCCTTAGCCTCTTAGGAGCACCTGACCACTCACATTAGATAGGTATTGCTACGGTTACTGGATATGCCGGTCGGTTCCGGGCAGGTTTACACCGTAGCTCAGTCTAACCTCGGGTCATTATTGGGCTTAATGCTTAACCACCCACATTGGATAGGTATTGTTGTGACTACTGGACAACCGGGCGGTTCCGGGCAGGTTTACATCACAACTCAATCCAACCTCGGGTTAAGCATATCGTGTTTTCTAAATTTACATATTTTATTATTTCTCAAATATATATGTAAATGTCATATCTTTTATTTTTGGGCATAACAATTCATACCGCTTTAGATGTCATTGTCATTGGCATGTGCCAAGCATGCCAACATATATTTTCATGTTTTACACCGAACGTTATTACCCCCGTTTATACGTTCGCAACGTTATAACAAATGTTGGGCTTGACACAATTCAGCCCAACTTTATAAGCGTAAGAAAAAGGGGAAATCAAGAACATGTAATATTTGACAACATATAAGGGTGAGTGGCGCATGAACTTGCAATTTAGCTATACTAACATAAATGATGGGTCATGTGAACTTGCATTCAAATCAAAGTACAACTAAGTAGGTGACATATGAAATGGCATAGTTTAGGATTACACAACTTGTGTTTAAATATGTTTAACTTGGCATAATGTCAAACACAAAACTAGCATGATGTATATTCACCAAAAGGTCCAATTATAAAATCTAATCACATAGCCTTTTTCAACATGAACTTGCATAGTTTTTGAAACACAAATGATACTTAACATAGATCCAATTACACTTGCAAATAAACATGAACTTGCATAATTTATGAAACCCAAACGATGCTTAACATAGATCCAATTATACTTGCAAATAGACATGAAAATGATATCATAGGTTTTGGGTCATGTAGGCATAAAAGGTTTTAAGTCTAAAACATGTTTACATAAATTTTAATTTAGACTAAGGGAATATACATAGTCCATGCCATCGACATATACATAAAAGGATCAATTTCTAATTTTTGCCACAAACTTGCAAGTGCCATTGTTTTCATATACAATTGTTCAATAGGCTTGTATCAATCAATTTATGCCACAAACATCAATACATAAGTCATGATAGAAACATCACAATACATAAAATTTTATACAATAACACAATTCTATTTTATTCACATCGAACCACATCACAATTCTTATTCATATTCTGAAAGGTCACTATACTTACAACGAATGCAGAATCTTGAATTCTGGATTTTGAATTCTGAAACTGAGATGCGCTCCTTTGGGTAGACTAATGTTGCGTTGATTAATTTTGGTTAAGCTTTTATCTTCTTCTTAATTTGATTCGTCTCTAAGCTTTAGTGTTGGCTTGTCTCTAGGCTTTCTAATTGACGGCCATTCCTAGTTCCTTTCTAGCAGCATGACGGCTTTTGTATTCTATTATTTGTGTGAGTTTAGGGTTAGATTTGTGTTGTATTTATAGAATTTCAATCTAATTAGAGCCGTCGATGAAGCTAGAGTGAATCCAGACCATCCATCTCAAGAGAAGCCAATCAGAAAGTCACATGTAAGCCCTAGTGACTCAGCCAAGCCTCAGAATTCGACCAGACCCTGATCAGGCCAGCCAGGACCTGACCAGCAGGTCATTCTGACCTGGGCGCACTTGGCAGGTGCGCCAGGCTAAAAATGTACTGGCGCACTTCCCAAGTGCGCCAGTTCAACTTTGTTCTGGCGCACTTCCCAAGTGCGCCAGTGCATTCTGACCCGTTTTCTGGTTTTTCTGCCCAACTTCGTTCGTCCATATCTTCTTCATACGATATCCATTTTATGCAAACTTGGACTCTATCTCAAGCAGAATTTCGAGACGAACGCAATGGCGTAACCCATTTCCCTTGATTTCATCATTTATAATTAATTATACTTTAATTTGTGAAGCTCAATGTTATAGAATTCACGTGGTGTTACATTCTCCCCCCTTAAAAGGATTTCGTCCCCGAAATCTTCAAGTTAGGAAGAATGTATCTCCTACCATCCAACAGTCCATCTACTCAACCAACAAACACAGGCATCCACTGTCCTTAAAAGACCTCTAATGCTTCATGATTATATGCATAGTGTGTGTGTACATGTCCTTATCTAATGCAGAAATCAGGCGGTCTACTGATTCAGTTGACCTCCTTAATGCGAATCATGTAAGTGTCATGAATCCATTATGTATGCAAATTTTTTTTCCTACTCATAATTCTACATGAGTGCACAACCATTCGTACAAATGCGACAACCATATGACAACATATCAAGTTTCAACCATATACAAATGAGAATACATATATATGCATATGCAATATGAAGTGACTGAGCCGATCTATAACCTAGGGTGTGTGTGTATATGTATCCACGAGAAACCACTAGCAATCACTAGCAACCATTTGCAGCCATCATCCATAACATGTTTTCAAATACATGTTTGCATCCATTTGTTTTCTACCTAAAGAGTTAGGAAAAAGGACCGAGGAGATATACCTAAAAAGATAGATAAAGCATAACTTAAGGAAAAAGAGAGATCAAAGATGTACCCTCAAAAAGAAGAGGGTAGGCAGTGCATATTCTGTCCTCAGTTTCCCAAGTCGCGTCTTCCGCGGCGTCGCTCCACTGGACTTTAACGAGTTTGACTTCGCGGTTGCGTAGCTTTTTCACTTCAGTTCCTAAGATGCGGGTTGGAACTCTCCTCACAATTGCTTCACGTTCTACTTTGGCTTCTTCTAGAATGTTAGGTTCCACCACTTCCGCTGACTCATGCAAACACTTCCGGAGGTGAGAAACATGAAAGACGTTGTGAACTCCGGTCAGTCTCTGGGGTAGCTCTAACCTATAGGCCATCTTTCCAACCTTCTCGATGATAGGAAACGGTCCTACAAATCTTGGTGCTAGCTTTCCTGCAGATCCAAAACGAACGACGTTCCTTAAAGGTGATACCTTAAGGAAAACCCTGTCCCCAACCTCAAACTCAAGGTCGGTCCTTCTTTTGTCGGCGTTGGATTTCTGTCTGTCTTGAGCAGTCTTCATTCTCCTACGTATCAAGTCCACTTTCTCTGAAGTCTCTCGAATCATATCCGGCCCAAGTATAAGCTTATCTGTAGACTCCCACCAACAAGTTGGTGATTTGCACGGTCGCCCATACAAGGCTTCGAAAGGTGCCATACCGATGGTAGCTTGGTAGCTGTTGTTATAGGAAAATTCCACTAAAGGAAGGTGATCCTCCCAAGTCCCTCCAAAGTCAAGAATGCAACGTCTCAAAAGATCCTCCAAAACTCTATTCACCCTTCCCGTTTGACCATCGGTTTGGGGGTGATAGGTCGTGCTCAAACATAATTGTGTGCCTATAGCTTCTTGCAGACTCCGCCAAAACTCGCTTGTGAAGATAGGGTCTCGGTCACTAACAATATTGGAGGGTATCCCATGGAGTTGAACTATTTCCTTGAGATAAAGAGATGTTAGAGATGAGGCAGTCCTTTTACTTTTGATAGGTATGAAGTGGGCGCTTTTAGTAGCCTATCCACTATTACCCAAATGCTAGTATTGCCTCTTCTCGACCTAGGCAGTCCATCAATGAAGTCCATTGAAATGCTCTCCCACTTCCACTTTGGGACCTCTAAAGGATGAAGTAGTCCTCCAGGCTTCTTTTGTTCCGCCTTGACCCGTTGGCAGGTCATGCACTTAGAAACGAAATCTGCCACGTCTTGTTTCATACCGTTCCAAAAGAAAGTCCTTTTTATATCCTTGTACATCTTATCGCCGCCAGGGTGTATAGTCATCTTGGAATGATGTGCTTCCTCGAGAACCTTCTTTGTCAACTCCCTTTCTTGTGGGACGCATAATCTTCCGTCCTGCCTCAGCCAACCGTTATCATCGATGGCGTACCTACTGAGGTGACTAGAAGTCTTACCCCTAATAAGTCTATCAATCACATCAACAAGCTGAGGGTCTTCACATTGTGCAGCCCCTATTGAGTCTAAGAGATTAGGGCGTACTTCGAGAGATGCTAATAAACCCGGTACAAAATCCGAGGAGGGCCTAAAGTTAAAACTGCCTATATACTCCAGGCTTTGCCTTTCCACAAAGAGAGGGCTTAAGGTCAGTTTCTTTCAGCTCAACGCGTCTGCTACGACGTTGCCTTTTCCGGGAGTATAGGAAATTTCAAAGTCATATGAGGCAAGGAACTCCATCCATCTTTGCTGCCTCAAGTTAAGATCCTTCTACGAGAAGAGATATTTCAACGATTTATGGTCACTGTATAATTCAAACTTCTCACCTAGGAGATAATGGCGCCAAGACTTAAGCGAAAAGATGATGGCGGCTAACTCAATATCGTAGGTTGGGTAGTTCTTTTCATGAACTTTCAGTTGTCTTCCGCCATAAGCTACTACCCTTCCTTCTTGCATTAGAACAGCGCCTAGTCCCATTCCACATGCATCCGTGTATACTGTGAATATTTTGCTTCCGTCAGGCAAGGTCAGAACTAGGGCTGTTGTGAGAGCCCTTTTTAATCGTTGGAAAGCAAACTCGCAGTCCAAATCCCAAGTGAACGCCAGATTCTTCTTTGTTAGCCTTGTGAGTGGGGCTGAGATTTTTGCGAAATCCCTAATAAACTTTCGGTAAAAACCAGCTAGCCCAAGAAAGCTTCGAACTTCGGTTGCATTTCTTGGTGTTTTCCAATCTTGCACTGCCACCACTTTCGCGGGGTCTACGGTAAACCCTTCTTTGGACACTATATGCCCCAGAAATCTTACTTCTTTTCTGCAGAAGTGACACTTGGAGAATTTGGCTTTTAACTGATGTGAACGAAGAGTTTCCATGATTTCTTTCAGATGCTGAGCATGCTCTTCCTCATTCTTTGAGGAGATTAAGATATCATCTACGAAGACAACCACAAATTTATTGAGGAATTCTCTGAACACCCTGCTCATTAGGTCTATGAAATAAGCGGGTGCGTTTGTCAAGCCGAAAGGCATGACAAGCCACTCAAAGAAACCGTCTGGGGTTCTGAACGCTGTCTTATCAATACTATCTTCAGCTACTCTTAGCTGATGGAACCCAGTTGCCAGATCAAGTTGGGAGAAGACCGTTGCACCTACAAGCTGATCAAACAAATCGTCGATTCGGGGAAGAGGGTGCTTATTCTTCTTGGTCAATTTGTTTAACTCCCTATAGTCGACGCAAAGGCAAAGAGAACCATCCGCTTTGGTTGCGAACACCACTGGAGCATCCCATTCCGAAATGCTCCGTCTAATGAACCCTTTTTCTAGAAGTTCTTTAACCTGCTTATTGAGCTCCTTTCTCTCCCTTGGAGCCATGTGTCTGACAGGTAAAGTTACAGGCTTTGCGTTATCCACAAGATAAATGCGGAAGTCTATTTCCCGCCTCGGAGGTAAGCCTTTCACCTCCTCAAAGACATCCGGGTATTCCCGGACTACTCTTACTGATTGCAAATTCTCATCAGAAGAATCAAGCGACTCTAGATAACTAAGCATAACATCATTCAAGGGATTACAAGAAATTTCTAGAGTGTTTCCAAGCCGAGTCAAGAGTCTAACTACTCTTTTCTCACAATCAAGAATGGCACTATTACTGGATAACCAGTCCATGCCTAAGATCAAACCATATCCCGAGAAGCCTAAGACAAAGGCATCACAACTAAACTCAACGCTGAGAATAGAGATTTTCAAACCCAAACAAACCATTGACAAGTAAGCGGAGCCCCCAATTAGATTTGAAACTACTAAGGGATCTTCTACCATACTAGTGTCTAGATGCAGAGATTCTACTAAGGCAGATGAAATAAAAGAGTGTGATGAGCCAGAGTAAAAAAGTGTACGAACTGGATGATCATAAAGATAGATTACACTTTCTACAGAAATATTACTACCTCATTCCTGCTGAGGTGCCACAAGCGCATGAACCTGATCCCCTGAAGTGGATCCGGTTTTCTGTCCCCGCCCTTTCTTCTTTGGGCAGTCCTTAGCTTGATGCCCAGTCTCTCCACAATGGAAGCAACCACCCATCTTCGCCTTTCTTTTCCGGCAGTCTTTTGATATATGGCCCACAATGCCACAGCAATTGCACCTTCTCTTCTCACGGGGCTTATTGTTCTTCCCTCCTTTCTTGAAGTATGTTTTCTTTGCTTGTAGACCCTCTTTCTTCTCTCCCCCCTTAGTCTCTTTCTTGTCGTGATCTTCCTCGTGTAGCAACGCCATGTCCACCAAGCTTTCATAAGTCGCTCCCGTGGATACATGGGTCATGGCAAGGCTGTGTAGAGGCTCATTCAAACCCTTGACGAAGCGAAGTGCCTTCTTGTGTTGGGTGTTTACTAAGTCTAACCCAAATCTGGCCAGCTGATTAAATTGATTAACATATTCCCTGATCGTCATGCTTCCCTGTTTCAGAGTTAGAAACTTCTCCATTTGCAGGCTTCTTTCTGCTTGGGAGAGAAATTTCATTTCAAACCTTGTCCTAAAATCTTCCCATGTTTCTACCGCCCTCTGAGCATTAGTAACTTCCCACTAATAGGAAGCTTCATCCTTAAGTAACCATACCGCTGGTTGTATCTTTTGCCTGTCATCCACTCCAAAGATGACAAACAGATCCTCAGTCTCCTTTAGCCAGTTTCTTTTCTTGCCCCTACAAAGGATTCTGTCCCATAAAAGTCTTTTCCACCCATAGCCTTAAAGTCTCTACAGGTTTTTGCGAAGGCATTTCCAAGAGGAGGTGGAGGAGGAGGAGGAACCGCGACCAATGGAGGAGGGATGTCTGCTGGGCCCGCGCCATTGGCCCTTGCTTCTAAGTACCTCCTAAACCAGCAGGGAATCAGCACTCCTTCCGGGAGGTTAAGATCTCCTGACATGCTGAAACAGAAAGGAAAAATTCAAAACGAAGGATAGAGAGAGATAGATAAGGCACATGGCTTTGGGGGATTTTGTCTTTTTATAAACATAACACTTTTTTCTTCTTGAAAAAAAATGCTTCTTTAAACTTTCTTTTTAAAAACAATTTCAAAAACTTTTATCTTATCTGGTAAACCTATGCTCTGATACCAAGTGAAACACCCCACCTCCGTTAAGGTCACTCACAAAGGGAATGCCTTAATTTTGGTGGAGGTTTATAAGTAAAAGCCACAGATAAACTCAAGACAGATATAAATACACATATTTTAAACAGCGGAAACTAATCAGACTTTTATTTCATCAATACGCGTTCAAAACCAAACATTCCATAATTGTCTCAAAATACTTCCAACATTACAAAATCATTACTGTCTTGATAATTAAAGAAGCAGAAAACATAAATAAAGTGACAAAAATCCCCAAAGTGATATCCAAAGCCATAGTCCGAGCAAAAGAGGCCCAAATCATACATCTATGTTCTTGGAGCTTGTACAGAGCCTGACTGAGCTGTTTCCTCCCTGTGGTCCAGGGGGGGGGGGGGGGTGGGGAAACGAAAGAAAAGAAGACGAAAAGAAAATAAGGTCAGACATAAAGCTTGAGTAAATCTAGTAACTCTTCAGTATGTGAATAAGAAAAGGGTATGATAGATATATACTGAAAATAGGATGGTGTCACAAGCTAAGGGAATATCGAATGTACTATCGCACCCATACTATATCTCTGCATCTACTTGAGTTTACTCTAACTGGCACCCCATGGTGAGGGTGAAGTGATCCCCAACTTTATTTAAAGATCGGCTCCTACTCGCGTTAACATGTGTCATACGAACCCCAAGAATTATAGATACCTATGCTGGTCCCACCATGGGGTGCATCAAGACCCATGGTGGCGGCCCCGACACAAATTCTAGAAGGCATAGGTTATAATACTGGTGTCCCCAGTGCCCTGGTTGTCTGCTCCGGAGTGTGTGCACGCCCGCACCCCGTTAGACCTGCACTGTGCACCCACCGCCGTCGTTTTGACCGCTTACAATCAGCCCAGTAATCGTGCCCCACCCTGCCTAGTTTCAGGGTACCGTTGATACCTAACTTGGGTTACTACTGAAACGGGTCCAACGTTACCAGGATTTTCTAGTCAAACATGTTAAGTGGTCAAGTGTCTGTATTTACCTAACCCAACCCATCAACTCTTGTTAACATGTTGAATTTGGTTAAGTGTTATAGTTGACTTAACCCTACCATCTGTCCTTAGCCTCTTAGGAGCACCTGACCACTCACATTAGACAGGTATTGCTACGGTTACTGGATATGCCGGTCGGTTCCGGGCAGGTTTACACCGTAGCTCAGTCTAACCTCGGGTCATTATTGGGCTCAATGCTTAACCACCCACATTGGATAAGTATTGTTGTGACTACTGGATAGCCGGGCGGTTCCGGGCAGGTTTACATCACAACTCAATCCAACCTCGGGTTAAGCATATCGTGTTTTCTAAATTTACATATTTTATTATTTCTCAAATATATATGTAAATGTCATATCTTTTATTTTTGGGTATAACAATTCATACCGCTTTAGATGTCATTGTCATTGGCATGTGCCAAACATGCCAACATATATTTTCATGTTTTACACCCAACGTTATTACCCCCGTTTATACGTTCGCAACGTTATAACAAATGTTGGGCTTGACACAATTCAGCCCAACTTTATAAGCGTAAGAAAAAGGGGAAATCAAGAACATGTAATATTGGACAACATATAAGGGTGTGTGGCGCATGAACTTGCAATTTAGCGATACTAACATAAATGATGGGTCATGTAAACTTGCATTCAAATCAAAGTACAACTAAATAGGTGACATATGAAATGGCATAGTTTAGGCTTACACAACTTGTGTTTAAATATGTTTAACTTGGCATATTGTCAAACACAAAACTAGCATGATGTATATTCACCAAAAGGTCCAATTATAACATCTAATCACATAGCCTTTTTCAACATGAACTTGCAAAGTTTTTGAAACACAAATGATACTTAACATAGATCCAATTACACTTGCAAATAAACATGAACTTGCATAATTTATGAAACCCAAACGATGCTTAACATAGATCCAATTATACTTGCAAATAGACATGAAAATGATATCATAGGTTTTGGGTCATGTAGGCATAAAAGGTTTCAAGTCTAAAACATGTTTACATATATTTTAATTTAGACTAAGGGAATATACATAGTCCATGCCATCGACATATACATAAAAGGATCAATTTCTAATTTTTGCCACAAACTTGCAAGTGCCATTGTTTTCATATACAATTGTTCAATAGGCTTGCATCAATCAATTTATGCCACAAACATCAATACATAAGTCATGATAGAAACATCACAATACATAAAATTTTATACAATAACACAATTCTATTTTATTCACATCGAACCACATCACAATTCTTATTCATATTCTGAAAGGTCACTATACTTACAACGAATGCAGAATCTTGAATTCTGGATTCTGAATTCTGAAACTGAGATGCGCTCCTTCGGGCAGACTAACGTTGCATTGATTAATTTTGATTAAGCTTTTATCTTCTTCTTAATTTGATTCGTCTCTAAGCTTTAGTGTTGGCTTGTCTCTAGGCTTTCTAATTGACGGCCATTCCTAGTTCCTTTCCAGCAGCATGACGGCTTTTGTATTCTATTATTTGTGTGAGTTTAGGGTTGGATTTGAGTTGTATTTATAGAATTTCAATCTAATTAGAGCCCTCGATGAAGCTAGAGTGAATCCAGACCATCCATCTCAAGAGAAACCAATCAGAAAGTGACATGTAAGCCCTAGTGACTCAGCCAAGCCTCAGAATTCGACCAGACCCTGATCAGGCCAGCCAGGACCTGACCAGCAGGTCATTCTGACCTGGGTGCACTTGGCAGGTGCGCCAGGCTAAAAATGTACTGGCGCATTTCCCAAGTGCGCCAGTTCAACTTTTTTCTGGCCCACTTCCCAAGTGCGCCAGTGCATTCTGACCCGTTTTCTGTTTTTTCTGCCCAACTTCGTCCATATCTTCTTCATACGATATTCGTTTTATGCAAACTTGGACTCTATCTCAAGCAGAATTTCGAGACGAACGCAATGGCGTAACCCATTTCCCTTGATTTCATCATTTATAATTAATTATACTTTAATTTGTGAAGCTTAACGTTATAGAATTCACGGGGTGTTACAACCATGTTTTGATCATCAACCACAAGACTCTTATTTTCAATAGAAGTCTTGATCACTTGCATCTCAACATGCCACACAGGCAATTCACGCTATGCGACTGATGTCTATCGATATATAACCTCTGAGCGTATGTCTCAGAGAAGGGTGTTAAGCAAGAGAATAAATTCTACGCCGCCAAACAGAGATATATTTAATAGAGATCAATCAACACAGAATAAAATCCAATGTTAGACACACATCCATTTACAAGTTCGTTCTGGTTTTGAACCAAACCGGAGGCACCTTATTCCTCATCCCGTATGTCTAATACAGGAGAGAGGTCCTCGCATATCCGGTCGATCTCCAAGTACGTCTGGACGATCACCACTTATTACCTTGTCTTGGGTGTACGACCCAATCAAGACATCAGTAATAATCCAAACGATGTGAAGACCTCTGGTCTTCAACCACCGTCTTCATCATCGACTTATCATCGAATTAGTTATTCAGAATGGGTATAAACCCGGCCTTTTCGAATAACTCGCGTATATAATAAACAATTTCTATAAAAACAGAACATACGCCTTATTCCAATCCAAAATATTACTTTATTCAAATATTCTTATTCTTTGGGAAAGGTTCCCATTAATTTTATCAAAGATAAATTCTTTAAATTTATTCTTTAATCTTTCTTTGGATATCAGTTCAAACCAAATTAAGGTTTATCCAAACTAGTCGGGATTAAAGCACCTTACCAAAGTAATCATTTATTTAATTTCCCAATCCCAACCTATCAATCCCATGGAGTAAAACTGTAACAATTTGGATTTTCCCGATCTCCGAAGAGAAGAGAAAGCCTGGATTGCTTTGAGGACAACACACATCTAAACGCAAACATAAGAAGATTTCATTGTTTATTACAACAATTCCATCAGAATACAAGAATATACATAGTATGAATAAATAGTACACATCATAAATTATCAGAGATTTAAATACATTACTGCAGCGGAAAAGTAATACAATACACAACTGAAAAGAATATACAGATATAGAGCTTTCCGGATATCGTTCCAGCTGTAAGTCAGGATCCTGTGAATATAAATCTGCAAAACCAAAACTACTAGCTGCCCGTGTCAAAATAAGGGCACCTATAGTTTAGGTTAAAACAATAAACTCCAGGTCAGTCATGTGACTGGTGTGAGAAGTAAAATAGTTATTTCAAACTTTTCTTTAAATCAGATATATCAAGGGACCACGCCGTATAATACAGAACGGGTTTCCTCCCAAGAATACCGGTGCATATAACAAAACAGCGCAATGTTTTTTTGGAAAAATGAAGCTATTATAAGACCCAGGTCCCATCACACAATGCAACGCAAGCCGAAGGATAGGGTTTTCCCTTATAATAGCCAAACATGCTAGGTACGTTAATAACAAATTATTTGATACTATTATAAGTGTATAGTGTCAAAATAATTTCAATCATAAATATCAATCATAGACGGCATGGATACCATATATCATGTCGCCATACTAGACTCTACAATCAAAAACCGCAAAGTCACGTATTTGGAAATTGGATTTCCATCTATGAACCGAGGCAAAGGATCGTCCTCTACCGATTTGAGACGCTTTAGCCCGTGTCTTAGAATCAGAACTCGAGTGACCCTTGGGTCATCAGGGCCGGTCCACCGATGTGGATTAAAATGCCTGAACACTGTGTTTCCCCGCCCTTTGGGGCGTCAATGAGCCAAATGACTCCATCGGCTCCACACAGTCACCGATATATCCGAGGTGCCCGCAACAGCAACAACCACACAGGTGAAAATAATATAAATGTCAGGGCTGGTAGGTCATTGACATCACCTTAGCTAGAAGGAAACGCATGCCCTCCCTGAGGTCCTCTCCCGTTTCTGGTTCACAACCGAGGTGTGAGGCTCGTGAATCAACGCTACACAAAGCTTTGCCACACAGGCGGTGCTTTGATCATCAACCACAAGACTCTTCTTTTCAATAAAAGCCTTGACCATTTGCCACTTAGGCATGCCACACAGGCAATTCACTCTATGCGATTGATATCCATCAATATATTACCTCTGAGCTCGTACGTCTCAAAGAAGGGCGTTAAGCAAGAGAATAAGTTCTCCGGCGCCAAACAAATATATATTTAATAGAAATCAATCACATAGAATAAAATCCAATGTTAGACACACAGTCCATTTACAAGTTCGTTCCGGGTCTGAACGAAACCGGAGGCACCTTGTACCTCGCATATCCATCGATTTCCAAGTACGTCTGGACGATCACCAACTGATTCCCTCCTCTTGGGTGTACAGCCTAATCAAGATCATCAGTAATCACCCAAACGATGTGAAGACCTCCGGTCTTCAACCACCGTCTTCATCCTCGACACCACGTTGAATCAGTTATTCAGAATGGGATAAACCCGGTCTTTCTGAATAAATCGCGTATATAATAAACAAGTGTTACAAAAACACAACATACGCCTCATTCCAATTCAGAATATTCTTTTATTCAAATATTCTTATACTTTGGGAAATGTTCCCATTAATTTTATCAAAGATAAATTCTTTAAATTTATTCTTTAATCTTCCTTTGAATATCAATTCAAACTAGTCAGGATTAGCGAACCACACCGAAGTAATCATTTATTTTATTTCCCAGTCCCAACCTATTCATCCCATGAAGTAAAACTGGTCATACTTCATATCTAACACCACGGTTTTATCGGTAAATTCAATTACCATTTCACGTTCAAATATAATTAAAGATTTAACTATCGCCTGGAGCAAAACTGGTGATACTCCATTCTCGATTATTTCAATCTAATTAAAGATTCATTAAAACGCCACTTGGTTTTAATCTTCCTAAAAATCAATATCCTGTCTTTAACTAGGTTAAAGAACCAATGTCATCTAAAACACGGTTCACGATAAACCCAAAATCACATTTGATATTAAATACAAGGCTCTGAATAGAAAATATATCGGCTTATATTCAATATCAAATTCTACGACCAACAAATATATTATTGGAAATAACGATATAAATATATCTTTCAAATTTCCATAACAATATCTGTATAATCACGAAATCCAACATCGAAATATTCCACAGACAATTTCGATTCAAATCCATTCCGATTTAATTATTGGAAATTCTGATTACTTTTTAAAACCCTTTTCAAATCCAATTTATTTATTTCAAAAATAAACAAATTATTATTCTAGTTCAAAATTAGTTCATTTCGATAAAAATCTATTTTTATCTTTTCAAATTTGGAATTTTTCATCCCAATTCTTCACAAATCATTTCTTATGATTTAACACAAATTATTACTATTTTTAATAATTTTATCAAGGCCTGTGCAGTCGATTTTCATCAACGGCCATCGAACTGCACTTACAGCGATCTTTTCCAAATTTGATTTGGACATAATTCCAAATCCAACCGTTAGATTTCAAATCTCTAATATTCGTTAGAATGCTCTTTTCGATACGAACCCAATGGTTCCGGTTTTAGGAGAATCCAACGGTCGGATCTCCGGTAATATCCATTCGAAGTCAATGGTCGAAATTCGCGAACTACCACGACGCGGCGCGTTCTATTCAGGCCATTGAATATATATAATATATATATTATATATATTTCGTCGATTTCCTTTTAAAACATATTTTATAAATCGTTTTAAATTCGTTTTCGAAACGATTTCAACTTCATATTCAATTTTGAATCAAAATTGAATATTCCACATCATTGATATACAAATGATAATATTTTCAAAACGTTATATTTTGAAATCATTTCCTTTTCTATATTCATTATAAAAATGAATAAAATCGATATAAATATCATTCACGTCAAAATGGCTTATATCTAACCAACACGGCTTCATATATTTCAATAACTTTGTTATTCTATTCAACAAATGAATATTTTCTTCAACACATGAATATTTATTTTTCTATTCAGCACATGAATTTATCCTTCTATTCAACACATAGATATTTTTCTATTCAATACATGAATATTTATTTTTCTATTCAACACATGAATATATATTTCTATTCAACACATGAATTTATTTTATTCAACACATGAATTTATACTACTATTCAACACATGAATATTTATTCTATTCAACACATGAATATTTATTTTTCTATTAAACACATGAATATATATTTCTATTCAACACATGAATTTATATTTCTTATTTTCCAAATTGGAATGAGGCCCAATCAATTACCATATAACGTTAATTATATGGATTCCCTACAACACATGTATATCACAGCAACGATAAATCATCAACTATCTTCCAAAGTGCACCACACAACTGCATAAGCATTAAATATAAATAATTAACGCTTACACAGTCTGTCAACCCATCGATTGACATACAACTAAACAATCGGGATTAGTGTACGTCAAATATCATCCCAATACCCGTGTGGGGTTTCAAATCAACAAACACGGATTTTATTTGTGCAGTCGGGCGATGCGTAAAATTTATCATCCCAATCAATATCAGTCAAATCGGTGTACATAAACAAGTCGTTCGATTTGTAAATGAATATTTATTTTATTTCAACACATGAATATATATTTTATTTCAACACATGACTATATATTTTCTTTCAACACATGAATGTATATTTTATTTCAACACATGAATATATATTTTCTTTCAACACATGAATTTATATTTCTTATTTTCCAAAGTGGAATGAGGCCCAATCAATTACCATATAACGTTAATTATATGGATTCCCTACAACACATGTATATAACAGCAACGATAAATCATCAACCAACATCCAGAGTGCACCACACAACTGCATAAGCATTAAATATAAATAATTAATGCTTGCACAGTCTGTCAACCCATCGATTGACATACAACTAAACAATCGGGGTTAGTGTACGTCAAATATCATCCCAATACCCGTGTGGGGTTTCAAATCAACAAACACAGATTTTATTTGTGAAGTTGGGCGATGTGTAAAATTTATCGTCCCAATCAATATCAGTCAAATCGGTGTACATAAACAAATCGTTTGATTTGTAAATGAACATTTATTTTATTTCAACACATGAATATATATTTTCTTTCAACACATGAATATATATTTTCTTTCAACACATGAATATATATTTTCTTTCAACACATGAATATATATTTTCTTTCAACACATGAATATATATTTTATTTCAACACATGAATATATATTTTCTTTCAACACATGTATATATATTTTATTTCAACACATGAATATATATTTTGTTTCAACACATGAATATATATTTTCTTTCAACACATGAATATATATTTTATTTCAACACATGAATATATATTTTCTTTCAACAAATGAATATATATTTTCTTTCAACACATGAATATATATTTTATTTCAACACATGAATATATATTTTCTTTCAACACATAAATATATATTTTATTTCAACACATGTATATATATTTTATTTCAACACATGAATATATATTTTCTTTCAACACAGCAATCAAACAAACAAGTCACCCATGGTCTGTAGATGACGGGTGTCGGGTGCTGCTAAGCACCGTCTGCATCCTAGTATATATTTCAACTAGAAATCAAAATAAAAGCGAGGAGTTCTCACCAAGAGCTAAACCAAATGCTACGATTCTTCATATGTAGACAACCTTCACCGTGTTTTCAACGTAATCTGTTTTCACACGGATTATATTAAAAATCATATTTTTATAATCTCTGCTATATAAAAATCATATTTTTATTATCTCTATAATATAAAAATCATATTTTTATTATCTCTATAATATAAAAATCATATTTTTATGTCCTTAAAATTGAATCTTTTCAGTATTAAAGATCAAACCTTTACATAAATAAAAATCAATACTTTATGTATTCAAAAGTCCAATCTTTATATAATTTAAAAATCAAATCTTTATACAATTGAAAAACTAATTTTTTTCCTATCATTTAAACAAATTTATTATGTTATACAAATTAAAAACCCATATTTTTTCGCATCAAGAATGAAGGAAAACAAGAATGAAAGCTTACAAGGGTGTCGAGGTGGCGGGGAGGGGCACAGGCCGTCAGGTGGTGGCGGTGGAGGCCGTTCCGGCGGTGGTGGACCCAATGCAGCGGTGGCGGTGGGTGTTTGGGCGGTCTTGGGTTTAAAAGGGTTTGCGGTACGGGTTTTAACAGAGGAAGGGGCGGAGGAGGAGCTGGGGAGGCGGATCAGCAGCGTGGGGCCAGGGGTGGTGGAGCGACGACGGTCGGAGGGTGGACGGCGGCGTCGATGTGAAGCAGCGGTTTTTTTTTCCTTTTTTTCGTCGATCTGAATTGGAAGGGGGGGGGGTGAGAGTAAATAGAGGGGTTGACTTTTATTTTATTTTATTATTATTTAATTCTATAAAATTACTTTTTATTTCGAACTCTAAGTCGAGTCCAACGACTGTCGGCCCTAGCTAAATACCCCCATTCCGAACACAATGGGATATGTTTCGTTAGCCAATTCGACCATTATGACCAGTTTTCATTAAAATCAAAATATAAATCTATATATTGAATTTGAACGCGCATTTCAATTTACCGGGACCACATATGAACTCTAAAAATTCCCGAAAAATATTTTCTTGCTTTGTATTGTCGATATGGTCCTAACAAAACTAATTTCGTCGAATTCCGAGACTGTATGAAATATGGCCATTTTCCAGTCGATTAAAATCAACTAAAACTGGTCAAACGCGTTTTCCTTTGCCACGCTCACATATTGATTCAAAAATTACGAATTTTGAAACCTAGCAATAACTTGACATCCCGGATCCAACAAAAGTGGTTTCATCGAAATCGAGGTCGTTTGCAAAATTTCCATTTTTAAGGGCCAGAATTCCATAGCGACTATTTTGAATTTTCAACTGGACGTATCTTTTGATTCCCGCTATGAAATTTTGATTTTTCAAATTCGTTGGAAAGATATTCTCAATTAAATTATAATATTTTTGGTTTCGCTAAAATCCGGTTTATTTTGAGTCCTGTACATTCATTTGAAGTTTAAAATCGAATTTTCGAACTACCACTCCATTTTCAATACCTTTTATATTTAAAATAAAATATTTCTATTCTAACGACGATTCAAATAAATATAAACGTTCTATTCTATTCAAAATAAATTTATCGTCGTTATTATTTAAAATAATCCATTTTAAATATTCAAAATTCACTAAAATTGCCAAAATAAAAATTTTAAATTGACTTGGATTTTCGGGTTTTTACAAAAACTGGCCATGCCCCATATCTAACACCACGGTGTTATCGGTAAATTTAATTACCATTTCTCGTTCAAATATAATTAAAGATTTAACTATCGCTAGGAGCAAAAATGGTGATACTCCATTCTCGATCATTTCCCGAATTTGATAATTTAAATTATCAATTCCCATTTCAATCTAATTAAAGATTCATTACAACTCCACTTAGTTTTAATCTTCCCAAAAATCAATATTAATGATTATTTAACTTTGGAAACACAAACATGCCGCATCGACAATCTACATTGTACTATTGATTTCTGCCGATATATAATCTCTAAGCTTGTACGTCTCAGGGAAGGGTGTTAAGCAAGAGAATAAATTCTCCGCCACTAAACAGATATATATTTAGGAGAGATCAACCATACAGTTCGAAATACAATGTTAGACATGTAATCCTGTCTTTAACTAGGTTAAAGAACTAATGTCATTTAAAACACAGTTCACGATAAACCCAAAATCACATTCCATTAATCATGGAATCTTCACGGAAACAGACCAATATATATATATATATATATATATAATCGATGTCAATTCCCGTATCCGACTAATAATATAAATGGAATAATGACAAAGCCTTTTAAATTACATATATATTAACAGTCTTCCTCCATAGAAGCTCATTTCGATTATTATCAAATCGAATTCCATTTAATTCCAATTTAATACACTAAATTGGAAAACTTTACTTTGGAAAAATTTCAATGAAATCTTAATAAAAAGATTTATAAATTCCAAATCACATTTCATTGTAAATCGGGTGAAAGAACGAATGTAGTTAAAAACACAATTCATAATAAACCCAATTCACATTCCATTTTATTCCAATTAAATGTTAATTAACTGGAAACAATAATAATCTTAATTAAAAGATTTATTCTTTTCACATGGGGTTTAAGAACAATTTTATTTAAGACACCATTCTCGAAAAACCCCAAAATCTAATTCTTTTATTCATTTCCAATTAAATATTAATTAACTGGAAAAACTTCACTAAATCTTAATTAAAGATTTATTCTTTTCTCAACTGGGTTTAAGAATAGTGTAATTAAAGACACCATTCACGATAAACCCAAAATCCTATTTGATATTAAATACAAGGCTCTTAATAGAAATTATATCGGCTTATATTCAAAATCAAATTCTGAAACCAACAAATATCGTATTGGAAATAACGATATATATATCTTCCAAATTCCTCCACAATATCTATATAATCACGGAATCCAATACCGAAATATTCCGATGATAATTTTGATTCAAATCCATTCCAATTCATATATTGGAAATTCTGGTTATTTTTAAAACCATTTCAAATCCAATTTATTTATTTAAAAATATTGGATTATAATTCCAGTTCATAACTAGTTCATTTCGATAAAATTATATTTTTATCTTTCCAAATATGGAACTTTTCATCCTAATTCTTTCCAAATCATTTATATGATTTTACGCAAATTACTGATAATTTTAATAATTTTATCAAGGCTCGTACAGACGATTTCCATAAACGGTCATCGAACTGCAATTACAACGACCTTTTCCGAATCTGATTTGGACATAATTCCAAATCCAACCGTTAGATTTCAAATCTCTTGTATTCACCGGAAAGCTCTTTTCGGTACGAACCCAATGGTTCCAGTTTTGGGAGAATCCGATGGTCGGATCTCCCGTAATATCCGTTCGAAGTCAATGGTCAAAATTCACTAACTACCGCGGCGCAGTGTGTTCTACTCAGGCCATTAAATATATATTATATATATTTCATCGATTTCCATTTAAAACGTATTTTATAAATTGTTTTAAATACGTTTTCAAAACGATTTCAACTTCATTTTCAATTTCAAATCAAAATTGAACATTCTATATCATTAATATATAAATGATAATATTTTCAAAACATTAGATTTTGAAATCACTTCCTTTTCGATATTCATTATAAAAATGAATAAAATCAATATAAATATCGTTCACGTCAAAATGGCGTTAATCTAATCTACACAGCTTTATATATTTAAATATATTCGTGTCTATCCCAAATCGGACATCAAAATCATATTCTGATCCATTACTGAATATTATTTTAAATATTAGTTATTTTAAAATATTCTATATTCGTCAATTTAAAACATTCATTAATTTAAAATATTAGTTCTTTCCGAATTGGAATCAGACACAGCCAATTACCATATAATTTTATTTATATGGATTTCATACACACATGTACACAACAATAATTAGTTACAGTCAACCATCATCCAGAGTGCATTACACGACTGCATAAGCGTTAAATATAAATAATTAACGCTTACAACAGTCTGTCAACCCATCGATTCACATACAACTAAATATTGGGATTAGTGCATGTCCAATATCATCCCAATACCCGTGTGGGGTTTTCAACAACAAACTCTGATTATTATTTGTGCAGTTAGGCGATGTGTAAAATATATCATACCAATCAATATCATTCCAATGTGTGTACATAAACAAATCGTCCGATTTGTAAATGAATATTTATTTTATTCATATACATGTTAAAAATTTTATTTTTAACTATAAAATATTTATTTCATCTCATGAATATTTTATACAGTTCATTTATACAATAAAAACGATATTTTTATTGTTCTAATATTTCTTAGAAAATTTCGGCACCACAACGGCGTGATACTAGAACCAGAATAAGGTCTAGCCTTATCCCTCGCCTGCTAATGGCTCGCGCCATGTACGTACCAATTCTAATCAGTTCATTTCATTTTCCAAACCAAATTCAATCAAACAATTCAATTAACCAAACAACCAAACAAACATGGTTTCAAACAAAGGTGTCGGGTGCTACTAAGCACTGTCTGCATCCTAGTATATTATTTTAATTAGAAAACAAATTAAAGTGAGAAGTTCTCACATCTGGGATCCACTCCTCCATTCCTTATTTCTGAACTGTTCGGATTTTCCCGTAATGTCAATGCAATCCTTTTTCATGCTGTTCATAGTAAAAATCACATTTTTAATATGATGTTTATATATTAAAAATCATATTTTTACATCGCTATATATATATATATATATATATATATAATAAAAATGATATTTTCATATAACTGAAAATCGAAATTTAATCTAACTAAAAATTGAAATTTTATATATAGCTAAAATCATTATGATTCATACGATAAAAATCTCATTTTTATATTTCTAAAAATCTCGTCTTTATATTTTTAAAAATTTCATCTTTCTATTTTTAAAAATCTTACCTTTTTATTTTTAAAAATCTCGTCTTCCTATTTTTTAAAATTCTCACCTTTCTATTTTTAAAAATCTCGTCTTTCTATTTTTTAAAAATCTCGTCTTTCTATTTTTAAAAATCTTACCGTTTTAAATATAAAAATCAAATCTTTTTAAATTAGCTAAAATATGCTACTTTTATATTATTAAAAATCTAATTTTTACTACCCTAAAATCTAATTTTTACTACCATAAAATCTAATTTTTATTATTATATAAATCCAATTTTTATTATCATATAAATCTAATTTTTACTTACTATAAAAATCAAATTTTATTGCCATAAAAAACAATTTACTTAAAACAAAAAAATTTTAAGAAACTTACAACGGGGGGGGGGGGGGGGGGGGGAGGGGGGATCGAATTAGAGAAGGGGCCTCGCTAGAGTAGTGGGGGTGGCGCGGCGTCTGATGGCGCCGGGGCGGGGGGGGGACACTGGTTAAAAGGGGACGGAGTGGGTTTTAGGGGTTTGGGATTTGGGGTTCTTCACGTCGGAGAAGGAGGAGAATGAGGAAGGAGGGGGACGACCAGGGGTGCTCGCTGGAGGCGGCGTGGGGCTGGGGGCGGCGCGATGGAGGCGGTGGTCGGTGGAGGAGGCATCACAATAGGGAAACGAGGTTGTTGTCTTTTTTTATTTCTTTTCTGATTTTTTTTAATGAGAGAGAGAGAAGGATTAAAGGGGGGGTTGACCTTGTTTAAATAATTTTATATTTAATTATTTTAATCTTCCAAAAAGTGCATTTTACATTCGAACTCAAAATCGAACCCAACGACTATCATCCCTAGCTAATTACCCTCATTTCAAACATAATGGGATATGTCCAGTAAGACAATTCAGCTATTACGATCAGTTTTCATCAAAATTAAAATATAAATCATTATATTTTAAATTCAAACGCACATTTTATTTTACTGGGGCCAAATACTGACTCCAAAAATTCCCAATAAATAAATCTAGCTATGTTTTGATGATACAGTCCTAACAAAACTAATTTCGTTAAATTTGGAGACCAACTGAAAAACGGTCATTTTCCAGTCGATTTAATTCAAACTGAAATTACCAAACATGTTTAAATTCGTCACGCTCACATATCAATTCCAAAAATTATGAAAATTGGAATCTAGCAATAATTTACCATTTAAAAATATAAATTGGTTGATTGGTTGCCACTGGTTGTGATTGTTTGATTGATTGTTGTCATTTATATTTCATCGTTTGAAACTAGTAGATCATATGAAATTTATTTCATACCTTATTATGAAATGTATAACGAGCTATGGTGCGGGGAAGAACAGGTTGAAGGGACCCGACCGGATTCCTCAAATATTATGTATGTTGTTTGTTTGTTTTATATTGTTGATATTTGAGCTGATTGAACCCCATATGTTAGAAAAACCTGTTTGAGCATGATGGTTGAATAAATATTCACCTGTGTTGTGTTTAAAATCAACCGACAGTGTTGATTTGGTAATTGGCAGTGAATGGCCTAAAATGTGTTGTTTCAAACGTCGTTCTACCGTTCGGTGAATCGACGCAGTTTAAAGTTATAAATTATTTTATAACTAAATTGAGGCTTTTCAGTTATTTTATTTATGTAATTAAATAAGAAGTTTATAAATATATATTTTTAATCGAGATCATAAAAGAAATTAATTAAAGGGTTGTTGTAAATTAAATCGTATGATGTATATGAGTTCTAAAAGCGAAAGGCCAAAGAAACTACCTACATGTGGGTAAATTGGGATAATTGTTTTTTTAAAACAATTAAATGGTATTTAAATTAATTAAGTTATTTGATTAGTTTAAAAAGGGGGAAATGGCAAATAAAAATTAGTTAAGTGCTAACTGATGTGTACGATCGATAAAGTCAACCGTTTTGAATAAAATTGACAAATGAAATAAATTTGGTTTAAATATTCTAAACATTAGTTAAAGTTTAACGAATAGTGTTAAATGTTAGTTAATATTTTATTAACTATAGATTAAGGAAAGTATTGAATAGTTTAATGTTAAGGAAGTTAATTATTTTTCTAATTAATAATAAATGAAGCGATGACCTTTAATTAGACGTCGATTAAGAAATATTGAGTAGCGATAAGTTTTGATAAAAAGGGGAGATAAGAGTTAAGTAGATTTAAGATCCAAAGTTTTCAAACAAAGTTTGTAAATGAGATTTATAGGCGATTCGGAAGAAATCCAAAATAGGTTTAAAGGGGTTTTTGAACCAAATTAGTGACCTTAAAGAGTAAGGTATTTGATTGGACGAAGCGTTGTAACTGAAATTAGAACTTCAAAGGTAAAGAAAAGTACACATAATTGGGTTGTATTAAATATCGGTAAATGGGTTATCACAAAGAAGTTTTAAAATGATTTTCTTGAGAACCGAATTGATGAGTTAAATGTTGAAGAATTAAGTAAAAAGATTTATCGAAAGTGGATTTCAATGTAAGGAATGGGTTATAAAACCAAATTTGAAATCGAGATGATAAACAAGTTGTTATGAGAGTTAAGTTACAAATTGGTATTTATTTTTAGATAAGAACGTTGTCGATCAAGGTCTGAGAGGTAACTAAAATACCCCAAGTTGATTGGCTTCACTATTATCGAGGAATGGTATTAGTTTGGAGCGTGTGAAGGTGTTGAAATTGGTTTTATCCTATACGAGTAATATCGAACTCTAATGCAAGGTTTTGGAAAATAAATAATATTGAAATATTAGTTTCAAAAGAAATAAGAATATTGATTTCAATTTATATTGAATATTTGTTATTCAATTAGAGTTGATCGAATATAGTATTTGAAATAGAGTTAGTCAAACATAGTTATTCAAGAAGAGTCGCCATTGCGTACGACTGCTAAAGATAAATATATATATATATATATATACATATATTGAGATGCTAAATAAGAAAGAAAAAGAGAAACGGGTTTAAATAAATATATTGATATTTCCAAAAGGAATGGAAAACGGGGTATATACTTATATATGCTCGAAAGTATTTAAAATAGTTTTTATTATAATTAAGAATCAATGTAAGGCTTAAATATATTAAAGAATAAGAAAGTGAGTAACCATTTTGTTAAATATATTTCAAAAAGGCCAAGTCATGCCAAGTACCGAATCAGCGAACTCATTGTATTCACGCTATTGTTATTTGATAATTAAAACACCGACTATCAAACCAGACCAATACGATTGTTGGTACGGAAAGACCGGGATCGAATTATATTTGAAAACCATTTCGACCAGCAAATACGTAAAGTTGTTGATTGAAGACGAAGCAAGTGAAGGCCGTGGATCTTCATAAGCGGAAGGGTTACTTGACGAATATCCTCTGTGTTGCAACACAGAGGTATTCTGACGTGATTCGGTCGTGGTTGAGATTTGCGGTTTGCAAGGACTACTCGCTACTGATCCATAAGGTGATTCCTATATGAGATGCAGTAGGAGAGTACCTTCGGTTCATCCTGTTCCTGGATGACTTGTATGGACGGATGTTTGACAAAGTATTTCCAAAGGAATTACATGCGTTGATTTCTCCAAATGTACCATAGTTGATGGCGGAGAAATGGTTATTCTCTAGCCAAATAAACTAGAGTATTTTTGTGGACGTCAATCAGTGTGATCTGGCGGATCTGACGATGTGGCATTCAAAGTGAATGATGACCAGATGTTTAAAGTTAAGTTCTAACCTCAAGCCTCATCAACCGGGAAATGACAAAAATCGGGCAAGCAGCATGGCTATATGGGTCGCTCCCATTAGGATGTATGATCACCTATCTAGAGAAAATCCAATTGGTTCTTTAATCTATATTCGATGCTGTCCCTTTTCGGGAGGCGGTTGCTGATCCCAACCGTCGGTGATATACATTTGATTCACTCAAGCGAAATGAGTGGTCGGTCATGTGAGGGCCGGGTTGCAAGACGTTCTTGTTGAACCCAGTGTATTCGCCTCTAGAGATACAGTATCGACAGGTGGTCCCATACCTTGTCAAGGTTGGAATCCAAATTCCAATAAGTGCCCACGGTTTTTAATTGTATATTATATATGTGGAGCGTGAGATGCAAACGTTCCGCCAGATTCTAAATTATTTGTAATTAGACATTATGATAATATCAGAGAAAGTATGATTTCAAGAAACGTTTTGGGTTATAGTAAGGTAAAAACCGTCCGTGTTTATGTGTGGGCTGGTCTTACTATTATCCTCTGATTTTAGAAAGGATTTTCCAAAGTTAAACAAGTGTGTGTTCTGTGAATTTATCACTGATTGTATTCCAGACTGACCCGGTGTATTTTGCTTTGCTTCAAATGTGCTCGGGTCAGACCAAGTATGTTCCAAGTTAGGTTTCGCTTGAAGTTTCAGGAGCTAGAAGCAGGAGGCTTCACCGCTAGTTATTTACAGCTATTATTCCGCTGTGTCTGATATATGCTGTACTCTGATGATTGGTATGTATATATTGTTCTTTTGTATAAAGGTATTTGATATTATATTTTATTCGTTCCGCTGTGAGATTCTGATCTATTCTTCTCCTTTCTTCTATTCTAATATTTCTTTCTTTCTATTCTAACCATCTAATTTTTTTATCATGACAATCCAGTGTTTTCGATGCTTGAATAGTCAACATGGTAGTTTTATGTCAATTTTCGGGGTCGAAACCTGCTGGGTCGCTGCAGTGGTATCAGAGCTATTGGTTTAGAGATAACCTTGGCTCTGTGGTGTGACTCAATAGAGATGGGGTTAGTAATGCCCTAGATTGAGTTTGTATATATATACGTGAGCGCGTATTTGTGATTTTATATTAAAATTATTTTTGAAATTATTTTTGCCTAATTTATTTTATATTACAATAATATTGATGATTATTATAGTATAGGCAAATTATTTGGATTTGTTGATGTTGATTGTGTGGCATGTTGGGATGGTGTGCTCGATCTCATGGATATAAACTTGAACATGAATCGATTTTATATGGGTATAAATAAATTTGAAGGGATAATTATAAAGATAAATGGATTGTTATAACTTGGACTAAATCCCGTGTGGATTAAATTGTGTGTGGTATGGATGATACGTGGGATATGGATGTTTGAACCTTATTGCTATTGTTTTGAGGACTAATGAATTCATTTAAGTTGAGAAACAGGTGTAGAAGTGCCAATTCAGCTTTAAAATCCATCCAAGAGAAAATCTAGAGTTAATTGAATCCAGGTTGAGAATAGAGCTGCATAATAACCAAGCAAGCTCAAGAATAAATTATCGTATATCACATAGTAACTCTCGCAAAAAGGTATGCCTACGCAAATATGAAATTTTGGTTTTGTTTGGATTTTGGGATTTGATTTTGATTTTTCCGACCGTGTTGGTCGAGGTATATATATTTCTTGATCCTGCAATATTGCAGATGGTCCTCCGTGCAGGGGAGACTCTACCGAATTTTTTCCAAAATTTATGGTGTTTGAAATGTTTTGGAAATTTTTGGGAAATTATTTTATTTGAAATAAATTGGTTTTAAAACCAACTGGGTCAGTTGGAAATAAATTCGAGTTTTTAATTAATTATTTTTGGAAGGATAATGGGATTTAACATTCTTTCTGCCTTAGCAATTTCAAGGACGAAATTATTTTAAGGGGGAAGGAATGTAACGACCCGTATTTTCTGCCTATCTATTTGGAATATTTTAATTATTTTAATTATTTAAAATATTGGCTTGAATTTAAATGATTGAATTTAATGATTTATTTGGAATATATTATTTAAATAAATAATAAAATAATATTTTAATTTCAAAAATATTTGGGGAAATATAGAATTTGAAATATATTGTGACCGGGCAGTTTAAAATGGTCAAATATTGGTTATATTGAAAATATAGAGACGATTTCGATTCGAAAACGACGGTTGAGCGATATGGTTTATAATTTAATTAAATAACGAGCTGCAGCGGCGCGGAAGTTCGTGATTTGGTGTTTTGAATTTCAATTAGTCGTACCTGGTTCAAAATAATTCGGATTTCCTCGAAACATGAAACGTCGGGACCGGTTTGACGATATCTTTCCAATGGCAGAGAAAAATCCAATTTTCGTCGTGTAGATTTTATTTTATGTCCAAATCAAATTTTGAAAAAAATGCTATGGAATTTCCTTTATATATATCGCGCTGTGTTTACATAGAATAAAGGGTTTTTAAATATTTTATATATCAATTTGGCTTTAAACTCAACCCGGGATATTTTATCTTGGTAGTATACGATATTCTAGTCGTGTATGGCCAATTTCAATATTTTAATAATATTATATTGAGGTATTTTAAAATTGGTTTATTTTATTTGAATTGGCCAGTTATAAAAGGGCCTTTTTTCAAATGACCTCAGTTTTCGAAGAAATAAAATTTGTTGGGACCGTAACAATAGATTATTACTAGATTTCAAGTGGCGCGTCAATCGGGGTTAATGTGTGAGCATGGCAAAATAAAATACAAATATAAACGACCATTTAAACGTGAACGAGGGCCATTCGAGCAAACTGACTCGAAATTCGACGAAACAAGTTTCATTAGGACCGTATCGTCAAATTATACTATGACGTCCGTTCGCATCTCGAACGGGGTTTGTATGTGAGCGCAGCAGCGAATAAACATTGTTAAAAACTGCGATAGGTACGAATAAAAATCGTTAGTCATATCAATAAAAATCGCCGGTCACATCAGATAAAAATCGTTAGTCAAATCAAAAATTTTGTAAAAAAAAAAATCAATAAAATAATGTAATTCTCCATTATAAAATCTGTTCGGCCACTATCCTAATTTCCCAATTCTCTTTGCCGCTTGCTCATTCTTCCCTTAAAACCAAATGTATTCCTCCCACTAAAATAATTCGCCAATTACACAAATTAAAATCAAAAAGGGTTTCTCAACAAAAAGTTGTAATCTCAGATCCATTGTGATTTTTTTCCATGAGGTTCGTGATGAGATCATTCTTATCAAACTCGAACAGGATCTGGGCTCGAATTTTTTTCACAGCAGCATGCTTAGGGTTGCGTATGGTCGGCGTTTGAAGCGAAGTTGGATGAAATGGAGTTAGGCGGTCGTTGCAGTGTTGGTTGGGTGGACTCCGGTGAAGTGTGGTCGGAGAACGGGGAAGTTTACTACTGGTATTTGGGTGAAGACGATTTTGGTTTTTGACATGGTGGAGGAGCTGTAGGGTGTCAGAGGGCTCTGGGTCCATTGCTAGTGGAAGGGAAGGCGATGGCAGAGGTTTCGGTGGTGTCTGAGGGGATCCGGTGGCACCATTCATCAGCGGTGAGGTTCTTAACGAAGGGGGCTATTTGGATCTGGGCTCGTATTTGTGAGGTGTGGTGGAACTGTGGAGCGTCAGAGGTCAGTAGTGGGGCGGTTGTGAGAATGGAGCGCCAGAGACGAAGGTGATGGCGGCCAGGAACTTCGCCGTAGGTAGTGGACGGACAGGAAGAGACTTCGGTTTTTGGGGAGGAAAAAGAAGAAGAAAGAAAAGGTATCGGTTTGCAGTATCGAGAGAAAGGCATCAAATTTTGAGAGGAAAAGGGTAATTAATGGACTTAGTCAACTCTAATTAACAATTAATTAATATTAATGATTTTGGTTAATTCATTAAATTCAATTTAAAATCAAATAGTGTGATACGTATAACTTTTGCGTTTGTGAACAGAATTGAACGAAACAAGTGACGACGGGTTCGTAATCACGGTGCGGACATGTACAAGCTGGAATGGAGTAATTCCGAGACCATGGAATTTTATGTAGTTTTAAACGCCAGTTTGAAACTATATGAAAGAATGCAACCTCGTCAGAAACTAAACGGGTGAGTTAATTCTCACACCTTATGGAATTCTATGATGTGGTAAATTCTTATTAAAATATAATTTACCATTTAAAAATATAAATTGGTTGATTGGTTGCCACTGGTTGTGATTGTTTGATTGATTGTTGTCATTTATATTTCATCGTTTTAAACTAGTAGATCATATGAAATTTATTTCATGCCTTATTATGAAATGTATAACAAGCTGTGGTGCAGAGAAGAATAGGTTGGAGGGATCCGACCGGATTCCTCAAATATTATGTATGTTGTTTGTTTGTTTTATATTGTTGATATTTGAACTGATTGAACCCCATATGTTAGAAAAACCTGCTTGAGCGTGATGGTTGAATAAATATTCACCTGTTTTGTGTTTAAAATCAACGGACAATGTTGATTTGGTAATTGGCAGTGAATGGCTTAAAATGTGTTGTTTCATACGTCGTTCTACCGTTCGGCGAATCGATGCAGTTTAAAGTTATAAATCATTTTATAACTAAATTGAGGCTTTTCAGTTATTTTATTTAAGTAATTAAATAAGAAGTTTATAAATATATATATTTTTAATCGAGATCATAAAAGAAATTAATAAAAAGGTTGTTGTAAATTAAATCGTATGATGTATATGAGTTCTAAAAGCGAAAGGCCAAAGAAACTACCTACGTGTGGGTAAATTGGGATAATTGTTTTTTTAAAACAATTAAATGGTATTTAAATTAATTAAGTTATTTGATTAATTTAAAAAGGAGGAAAAGACAAATAAAAACCAGTTAACTGCTAACTGATTTGTACGGTCAATAAAGTCAACCGATTTGAATAAAATTGACAAATGGAATAAATTTGGTTTATAAATATTCTAAACATTAGTTAAAGTTTAACGAATAGTGTTAAATGTTAGTTAATATTTGATTAACTATAGATTAAGGAAAGTATTGAATAGTTTAGTGTTAAGGAAGTTAATTATTTTTCTAATTAATAATAAATGAAGCGATGACTTTTAATTAGACGTCGATTAAGAAATACCGAGTAGCGATAAGTTTTGATAAAAAGGGGCTTAAGTAGATTTAAGATCCAAAGTTTTCAAACAAGGTTTGTAAATGAGATTTATAGGCGATTTGGAAGAAATCCAAAATAGGTTTAAAAGGGTTAACCAAATTAGTGACCTTAAAGAGTAAGGTATTTGATTGGACGAAGCGTTGTAATTGAAATTAGAACTTCAAAGGTAAAGATAAGTACACATAATTGGGTTGTATTAAATATCGGTAAATGGGTTATTATAAAGAAGTTTTAAAATGATTTTCTTCAGAACCGAATTGATGAGTTAAATGTTGAAGAATTAAGTAAAAAGATTTATCGAAAGTGGATTTCAATGCAAGGAATGGGTTATAAAACCTAATTTGAAATCGAGATGATAAACAAGTTGTTATGAGAGTTAAGTTACAAACTGGTATTTATTCTGAGATAAGAACATTGTCGATCAAGGTCTGAGAGGTAACTAAAATACCCCAACTTGATTGGCTTCACTATTATCGAGGAATGGTACTAGTTTGGAGCATGTGAAGGTGTTGAAATTGGTTTTATCCTATACGAGTAATATCAAACTCTAATGCAAGGTTTTGGAAAATAAATAATATTGAAATATTAGTTTCAAAAGAAATAAGAATATTGATTTCAATTTATATTGAATATTTGTTATTCAATTAGAGTTGATCGAATATAGTGTTTGAAATAGAGTTAGTTAAACATAGTTACTCAGGAAGAGTCGCCATTGGGTACGACTGCTAGCGTAATTCGCAGGGCTGCAGATAGCCTAAGGCGGTCGGATGTTTCCTGAGGGAGTCAGGCGTAACCATTGCGATCGCTGTGATCTAGAGTCAAGCGAATGGAGTTAAGTCGAGTGTTAGTTAACCGATAGCAGTAATCAAGTCAAGTTAATCCAGACAAGTTAAATAAGTCGAGTTAGTCAAGTAAGAGTTAATCGATCAAAGTAAATCAGTCAGAGTTAATCAGAGGAAATTTGGCTTATATCATTAAGTATATAAATATATATATATATATATATATATATATATATACCGAGATGCTAAATAAGAAAGAAAAAGAGAAAAGGGTTTAAAGAAATATATCGATAATTCCAAAAGGAATGGAATATGCGGTATATACTTATATACGCTCGAAAGTATTTAAAATAGTTTTTGTTATAATTAAGAATCAATGTAAGGCTTAAATATATTAAAGAATAAGAAAGTGAGTAACCATTTTGTTAAATATATTTCAAAAAGGCCAAGTCATGCCGTTTACCGAATCAGCGAACTCACTGTATTCACACTATTGTTATTTGATAATTAAAACACCGACTATCAAACCAGACCAATACGATTGTTGGTACGGAAAGATCGGGATTGAATTATATTTGAAAACCATTCCGACCAGCAAATACGTGAAGTCGTTGATTGAAGATGGAGTAAGTGAAGGTCGTGGATCTTCATAAGCGGAAGGGTTACTTGACGAATATCCTCTGTGTTGCAACGCAGAGGTATTCTGACGTGATTCGGTCGTGGTTGAGATTTGCGGTTTGCAAGGACTACTCACTACTGATCCATGGGGTGATTCCTATATGAGATGCAGTAGGAGAGTACCTTCGGTTCATCCTGTTCCTGGATGACTTGTATGGAGGGATGTCTGACAGAGTATTTCCAAAGGAATTACATGCGTTGATTTCTCCAAACGTACAATAGTTGATGGTGGAGAAATGGTTATTCTCTAGCCAAATAAACTAGAGTATTATTGTGGACGTCAATCAGTGTGATCTGGCGGATCTGACGATGTGGCATTCAAATTGAATGATGACCAGATGTTAAAGTTAAGTTCATACCTCAAGCCTCATCAAACGGGAAATGACAAAAATCGGGCAGGCAGCATGGCTATGTGGGTCGCTCCCATTAGGATGTATGATCACCTATCTAGAGAAAATCCAATTGCTTCTTTAATCTATATTCGATGTTGTCCCTTTTCGGGAGGCGGTTGCTGATCCCAACCATCGGTGATATACATTCGATACACTTAAGCGAAATGAGTGGTCGATCATGTGAGGGCCGGGTTGCAAGAAGTTCTTGTTGAACCTAGTTATTCGCCTCTAGAGATACACTATCGGCAGGTGGTCCCATACCTTGTCAAGGTTGGAATCCAATATCCAATAAGCGCCCACGGTTTTTAATTATATATTATATATGTGGAGCGTGAGATGCAAGTGTTCCGCTAGATTCTAAATTATTTGTAATTATACATTATGATAATATCAGAGAAAGTATGATTTCAAGAAACGTTTTGGGTTATAGTAAGGTAAAAACCGTCCGTGTTTATGTGTGGGCTGGTCTTACTATTATCCTTTGATTTCAAAAAGGATTTTCCAAAGTTAAACAAGTGTGTGTTCTGTGAATTTATCACTGATAGTATTCCAGACTGACCCGGTGTATTTTGCTTTGCTTCAAATGTGCTCGGGTCAGACCGAGTATGTTCCAGGTTAGGTTTCGCTTGAAGTTTCAGGAGCTAGAAGCAGGAGGCTTCACCGCTAGTTATTTATAGTTATTATTCTGCTGTGTATGATATATGTTGTACTCTGATGATTGGTATGTAAATATTGTTCTTTTGTATAAAGGTATTTGATATTATATTTTATTCGTTCCGTTGTGAGATTCTGATGTGTTCTTCTTCTTTCTTCTATTCTAATATTTCTTTCTTTCTATTCTCACCCTCTAATTTCTTTCTCATGACAATCCAGTGTTTTCGATGCTTGAGTAGTCGACATGGTGGTTTTATGTTGATTTTCGTGGTCGAAACCTGTTGGGTCGCTACACTCAGGACTGCACACTCTGAGCAACCTCTGGATCCTATAGTGCCGGTTTTCCCTTATGTTTGAGGATTAATTATTCCTGAACACACGTTTCCCGGTCCTGTAGGACCTATCCATCGGCTCCGTAGTAACCGATATAACGGAGGCGCCTCGCATTCCAACAACCACATCGGTAAAAATGTAAAAATGTCTGCGCTTGCAAAACCCTGACACCGCCCATAGCTAGAAGAAATGTCATGTTCTCACTGCGTCCCTTATCCCTTTTTTAACTCATACCGAGGTATGAGGCTCGCGAACTAACGCTATACACTAAGCTATGCTATATTAAATCCGTGATTAGACCATCAACCATAAGACTCTACTTTTCAACGGAAGCCTTGATCATTTGCATCTCAGCATGTCACACAGGCAATTCACGCCATGCGACTGATGTCTATCGATATATAACCTCTGAGCTCGTACGTCTCAGAGAAGGGCGTTATGCAAGAGAATAAATTCTCCGCCGCCAAACAGATATTTATTTAATAGAGATCAATCAACACAGAATAAAATCCAATGTCAGGCACACATCCATTTACAAGTTCGTTTAGGGTCTGAACGAAATCGGAGGCACCTTATTCCTCATCTCGTATGTCCAATACAGGAGAGAGGTCCTCGCATATCCGGTCGATCTCCAAGTACGTCTGGACAATCACCACTTATTACCTTGTCTTGGGTGTATGGCCCAATCAAGACATCAGTAATCATCCAAACGATGTGAAGATCTCCATAATTCAAGCACCGTTTTCATCATCGACTTATCGTCGAATCGGTTATTCAGAATGGGTATAAACCCGACCTTTCCGAATAACTCGCGTATATAATAAACAAGTGCTATAAAAACACAACATACGCCTCACTCCAATATAGAATATTCCTTTATTCAAATATTCTTATTCTTTGGGAAAGGTTCCCATTAATTTTATCAAAGATAAATTATTTAAATTTATTCTTTAATCTTCCTTTGGATATCAATTCGAACCAAATTAAGGTTTATCCAAACTAGTCGGGATTAGCGCACCTTACCGAAGTAATCATTTGTTTAATTTCCCAATCCCAACCTATCCATCCAATGGAGCAAAACTGGTCTCACCCCATATCTAGCACCACGGTGTTATCGGTAAATTTAATTACTATTTCACGTTCAAATCTAATTAAAGATTTAATTATCGTGAGGGGCAAAAATGCTGGTACTCAATTCTAGATCATTTCCTAAATTTGATAATTCAAATTATCAATTCCCATTTCAATCTAATTAAAGTTTCATCAAAACTCTACTTAGTTTTAATCTTCCCAAAAATCAATATTAATGATTATTTAACTTTGGAAACACAAACATGCCGCATCGACAATCTACACCGTACTATTGATTTCTACCGATATATAACCTCAAAGCTCGTACGTCTCAGAGAAGGGTGTTAAGCAGGAGAATAAATTCTCCGCCACCAAACAGATATATATTTTGCAGAGATCAATACAGTTTGAAATACAATGTTAGACATGTAATCCTGTCTTTAACTGGGTTAAAGAACTAATGTCATTTAAAACACAGTTCACGATAAACCCAAAATCACATTCCATTAATCATGGAATCTTCACGGAAATAGATCAATATATATACAGTCGATATCAATTTCCATATCCGACTAATAATATAAATGGAATAACGACAAAGCCTTTTAAATTCCATATATATTAACAGTCTTCCTCCATAGAAGCTCGTTTCGATTATTATCAAATCAGATTCCATTCAATTCCAATTCGTATATATTCCGACGATAATTTTGATTCAAATCCATTCCAATTCATATATTGGAAATTCTGGTTATTTTTAAAACCATTTCAAACCCAATTTATTTATTCAAGAATATTGGATTATAATTCTAGTTCATAACTAGTTCATTTTGATAAAATTATATTTTTATCTTTTCAAATATGGAATTTTTCATCCCAATTCTTTCCAAACCATTTATTATGATTTTACACAAATTATTGATATTTTTAATAATTTTATCAAGGCCCGTGCAGTCGATTTCCATAAATGGTCATCGAACTGCATTTACAACGACCTTTTCCAAATCTGATTTTGACCTAATTCCAAATCCAACTATTAGATTTCAAATCTCTTGTATTTGTTGGAAAGCTCTTTTCGATACGAACCCAATGGTTCCGGTTTTAGGAGAATCTGATGGTCGGATCTCCTGTAATGTCCATTCGAAGTCAATGATCGAAATTCGCGAACTGCCGCGGCGCGTTCTATTCAGGCCATTAAATATATATTATATATATTTCATCGATTTCCATTTAAAACATATTTTTATAAATTGTTTTAAATTCGTTTTCAAAACGATTTCAACTTCATATTCAATTTCAAATCAAAATTGAATTTTCCATATCATTAATATATAAATGATAATAATTTCAAAACATTAGATTTTGAAATCAATTCCTTTTCGGTATTCATTATAAAAATGAATAAAATTGAGAAAAATATTGTTTACGTCAAAATGGCGTTAATTTAATCAACACGACTTTATATATTTAAATACATTCGTGTCCATCCTAAATCGGACATCAAAATCATATTTTGGTCCTTTACTGAATATTATTTTAAATATTAGTTATTTTAAAATATTCAATATTCGTCAATTTAAAACATTCGTTAATTTAAAATAATAGTTCTTTCCGAATTGGAATCAGACACAGCCGATTACCTTATAACTTTATTTATATGGATTTCATACACACATGTACACAACAATAATCAATCAGAGTCAACCATCATCCAGAGTGCATTACACAACCGCATAAGCGTTAAATATAAATAATTAACGCTTACAACAGTCTGTCAACCCATCGATTCACATACAACTAAAGATTGGGATTAGTGTATGTCCAATATCATCCCAATACCCATGTGGGGTTTTCATACAACAAACACTAATTATTATTTGTGTCGTTGGGCGATGTGTAAAATATATCTTCCCAATCAATATCAGTCCAATGTGTGTACATAAACAAATCGTCCGATTTGTAAAAGAATATTTATTTTATTCATATACATGTTAAAAATTATTTTTTTAACAATAAAATATTTATTTCATCTCATTAATATTTTAAACAGTTCATTTATACAATAAAAATGATATTTTTATTGTTCTAATATTTTTTAGAAAATTTCGGCAGCACAACGTCGTGATACTAGGACCGAAATAAGGTCTAGCCTTATCCATCGCCTACTAATGGCTTGCGCCATGTACATACCAATTCTAATCAATTCATTTCATTTCCGAAACCAAATTCAACCAAACAATTCAATCACCTAAACAACCAAACAAACATGGTTTCAAACAAAGGTGTCGAGTGCTACTAAGCACCGTCTACATCCGAGTATATATTTTTAACTAGAAAATAAATTAAAGTGAGAAGTTCTCACCTTTGGGATCCACTCCTCCATTCCTTATTTCTGAACGGTTCGGATTTTCCCGTGATGTCAACGTAATCCTTTTTCACGCTGTTCGTAGTAAAAAATCACATTTTTAATATGATGTTTATATATTAAAAAGCATATTTTATATCGCTATATATATAATAAAAATCATATTTTAATATAACTAAAAATCAAAATTTAATCTAACTAAAAATCGAATTTTTTTATATAGCTAATATCATTAAGATTCATACAATAAAAATCTCATATTTATATTTTTAGAAATCTCGTCTTTTTATTTTTAAAATCTTATCTTTCTATTTTTAAAATCTCGTCTTTCTATTTTTAAAAATCTTACCTTTCTACTTTTAAAAATTTCATCTTTCTATTTTTTAAAAATCTTACCTTTCTATTTTTAAAAATCTCGTCTTTCTATTTTTAAAAATCAAGTCTTTCTATTTTTAAAAAATCTTACCTTTTTAAATATAAAAATCAAATCTTTTTAAATTAGCTAAAATATCCTGCCTTTACATTGTTAAAAATCTAATTTTTACTACCCTGAAAATCTAATTTTTACTATCATAAAAAGCTATTTTTTTTATCATATAAATCTAATTTTATTATCATATAAATCTAATTTTTACTTACTATAAAAATCAAATTTTTATTACCATAAAAATCAACTTACCTAAAATTAAAAAATAAAAATTAAGAAACTTACAACCGCGGGGAGGGGGGGATCAAATTGTAAAGGAGGCCTCGCCGGGGAAGTGGGTGGCGCGGCGTCTAACGATGGCGAGGGGGGGAGGGACACTGGTGGTCGGCGGCAGCTGAAGGGGGGGCTAGGGCATGGGTTTTGGGGGTTTGGGATTTGGGGTTCTTCACGTAGGAGAAGGAGGAGAACGGGGAAGGAGGGGGACGACCAGGGGCGCTCGCTGGAGACGGCGCAGGGCTGGGGACGACGCGATGGAGGCAGTGGTCAGTGGAGGAGGCATCGCGATGGGGAAACGAAGCTGAGGTCTTTTTTATTTCCTTTTTGATTTTTTTTAACGAGTGAGAGAGAAGGATTAAAGGGGGGTTGACCTTGTTTAAATAATTTTATATTTAATTATTTTAATCTTCCAAAAAGTGCATTTTACATTCGAACTCAAAATCGAACCTAATGACTATCACCTCCAGCTAATTACCCCCATTTCAAACACAGTGGGATATGTCCCGTAAGCCAATTCGGCTGTTACAACCAGTTTTCATCAAAATTAAAATATAAATCATTATATTTTAAATTTAAATGTACATTTTATTTTACCAGGGCCACATACTGACTCCAAAAATTCCCGATAAATAAATCTAGCTATTTTTGACGATACAGTCCTAACAAAACTAATTTCATCAAATTTGGGGACCATTTGAAAAACGGTCATTTTCTAGTCGATTTAATTCAAACTAAAATTACCAAACACGTTTAAATACGCCACGCTCACATATCAATTACACAAATTATGAAAATTGGAACCTAGAAATAATTTGACATTCCGGACTTAACAAAAGTGGTCCCGTCGAAAACGGAGGTCATTTGCAAAATATCTATTTTTAAGGGCTAAATTCCATAACAACTATTCTGAATTTTCAACTGGACCTAACTTTTTATTCCGCTATGAAATCTGGATCTTTCACATTCGTTAGAAAGATATTTTCAAATAGATTCAAATATTTCTAGTTTTACTAAAATCCGATTTATTTTGAATCCTGTACATTCATTTGAAATTTGAAATCGAATTTTCAAACTACCGCTCCATTTCCAATTCCTTTTATAATTAAAATAAAATTTTATATTCTAACTTCGATTTAAATAAATTTACACATTCTAGTTCTATTCAAAATAAATTTCTAGTCAATATTATTTAGAATAATTCATTTTAAAAATTCAAAATTCATTAAAATAGCCAAAATAAAATTTTTAAATTGGTTCCAATTTTCTGGGTTGTTACATTGACTGTGCTCAACAAAATACCGGGTAATTTTTAGCCATTCAATTTGACAATTAAAATTCCATGCTAATCATATATGTACTATGTTATATAAGTTAAATAAATTTGACCATGACTAATTCCTAGTAAGCATATAAGTAGTATGTTATATAATTTGGAAAGAATTTGACCATTATAAGTAAATAATAGCATTCAGTCGCTAAACCGATCCTAACCGTTCGAAACGCCTGATTATTTTGAGAACACGACAAAATAGAACGCAGGCGGAAGAACATTTCATTGCTTATTACAACAATTCCATCAGAATACAAGAATATACAGAGTATAAATAAATAATAAACATTCGATAAATATCATGTCGCCATACTAGGCTCTACAATCAAAACCGCAAATGTCACGTATTTGGAAATTGGATTTCCATCTGTGAACCGAGGCAAAAGATAGTCCTCTACCGATTTTAGACAATCTAGCCCATGTCTCAGGAACAGCCGCAACTGCCCCTTGGATCGTCAGGGCCGGTCCACCGATGTGGATTATAATGCCTGAACACTACGTTTCTCCGCCCTATGGGGCGTAAATGAGCCAACAAATGACTCCATCGGACCCGGATCGTCCGATTAAACCGAGGCGCCTCGCAACAGCAACAACCACATAAGTCAAACTCGTCAGGGCGTGTAAAACCACTGACGCCACTTCTAGCTAGAAAGAAACGCATGTCCCCCCTGAGGTCCTCTCCTGTTTTTGGTTCACCACCGGGGTGTGAGGCTCGCGAATTCGCGCTACACAAAGCTACGCCACACAGGCCGTGCTTTGATCATCAACTACAAGACTCTGCTTTTCAACAGAAGCCTTGATCATTTGCATCTTAGCATGCCACACAGGTAATTCACTCTATGCGTTTGATATCCATCAGTATATAACCCCTGAGATTGTACGTCTCAGAGAAGGGCGTTAAGCAAGAGAATAAATTCTCCGCCGCCAAACAGATATATATTTATTAGAAATCAATCACACAGACTAAAATCCAATGTCAGACACGGGGTCCATTTACAAGTTCGTTCTGGGTCTGAACGAAACCGGAGGCACCTAGTACCCCGCATATCCATCGATCTCCAAGTACGTCTGGACGATCACCAACTCATTCCCTCCTCTTGGGTGTACGACCCAATCATGATCATCAGTAATTATCCAAATGATGTGAAGACCTCCGGTCTTCAACCACCGTCTTCATCTTCGACTTATCGTCGTATCAGTTATTTAGAATGGGATAAACCCGGTCTTTCCGAATAACTCGCGTATATAATAAACAAGTGTTACACAAACACAACATACGCCTCATTCCAATTCATCAGTCACTAACCGTAAATCAACAAGAGAATAATTCCCCAAATATTAACCCCGAAGGCCGAAACCAACATCAGATCAATACCCAAGAAACCGTTCTGCTTAGCTAACCTACAGTTAGTTTCTAAATTTCATAATCCTATGGAAAGGTTCCCATTAATTTTATCAAAGATAAATTCTTTTAAATTTATTCTTTAATCTTCTTTTGAATATCAATTCAAACTAGTCGGGATTAACGAACCTTACCGAAGTAATCATTTGTTTTAATTTCCCAATCCCAACCTATTCATCCCATGAAGTAAAACTGGTAATACTTCATATCTAACACCATGGTGTTATCGGTAAATTCAATTACCCTTTCACGTTCAAATATAATTAAAGATTTAACTATCGCCTAGAGTAAAACTGGTGATACTCCATTCTCGATCTTTTCAATCTAATTAAAGATTCATTAAAACTCCACTTAGTTTTAATCTTTAACTGGGTTAAAGAATCGATGTCATTTAAAACACGGTTCACGATAAACCCAAAATCACATCACATTTCAACCAGTCCTTAACCGTAAATTAGCAAGTGAGCAATTCCCTAAGTATTAACCCCGAAGGCCGAAACCAACATCAGATCAATACCCCAGAAATCATTCAACATAACTAATCTCCAGTTAGTTTCTAATTTTCTTAACTCCGTTGGGTCTAAGAACAGTATTATTGAAGATACCATTCACGACAACCCAAAATCACATTCTATTAATTATCGGGTTAAAGAACAAGTGTTATTTAAAACAATGTTCACGATAAACCCAAAAATCAATACCTATTCAACTCCAATTAAATATTATTTAATTGGTACACTTCATTAAATCTAAATAAAAAGATTTAATCTTTTTCTCAACTGGGCTTAAGAACAGTGTTAATGAAGACACCATTCACGACAAACCCAAATCACATTTGATATTAAATACAAGGCTCTGAATAGAAAATATATCGGCTTATATTCAATATCAAATTCCACGACCAACAAATATCGTATTGGAAATTACGATATATATATATATATAAATATATCTTTCAAATTTCTCTAACCATATCTGTATCACCACGAAATCCAACATTGAAATATTCCAAGGACAATTTCAATTCAAATCCCTTCCAATTCAATTACTGGAAATCTGGTTATTTTCAAAACCATTTCAAATCCAATTTATTTATTTAAAAATAAATAGAATTATAATTCTAGTTCAAAACTAGTTCATTTCGATAAAAATCTATTTTTATCTTTTCAAATATGGAGTTTTTCATCCCAATTCTTCCCAAATCATTTCTTATGATTTTACACCAATTATTGCTATTTTTAATAATTTTATCAAGGCCCGTACAGTCGATTTCCATCAATGGCCATCGAACTGCAACTACAGCGACCTTTTTCAAATTTGATTTGGACATAATTCCTAATCCAACCGTTAGATTTCAAATCTCTAATATTCGTTAGAAAGCTCTTTTCGATACGAACCCAACGGTTCCGGTTTTAGGAGAATCCGACGGTCGAATCTCCCGTAATATCCGTTCGAAGTCAATGGTCGAAATTCATGAACTACCGCAGTGCGGCGCGTTCTATTCAGGCCATTATATTATATGTATAATATATATAATATATATTTCGTCGATTTCTATTTAAATCGAATTTTATAAATCGTTTTAATTTCTTTTTAAAAATGATTTCAACTTCATATTCAATTTCTAATCAAAATTGAATTTTTTCCTTATAAATTCGTTTTAAATTCATTTCAATTCAATTCAAATTTCAAATTCATTTCAATTCGAATCAATTTCAGTTCAATTTCAATACGTTTTAAATTCAATTCAAAACGATTTCAATTCTATTTCAATCTAATTCGAATTTCAATTCTATTCAGTTTAATTCGAATTTCATTCCAATTCAATTTAATTCGAATTTCAATTCCTTTCAAAATATCAGATTTTGAAATCACTTTCGATATTCATTGTAAAATGAATAAAATCGATATAAATATCGTTCACGTCAAAATGGCGTCAATCTAGTCAACACGGCTTCATATATTTATATTTTCAAATGTTCTATTTCAAATATTTCTATTCAAATATTCTATTTCAAAACTGGAATGAGGCCCAATCAATTACCATATAATGTTAATTATATGGATTTTCTACCACACGTATATAACAGCAACGATAAATCATCAACCATCATCCAAAGTGTGTTCTACACTGTATAAGCATCAAATATAAATATTTAATGCTTATAACAGTCTGGCAATCAATCAATCGACATACAACTAACTATTGGGATTAGTGTATGTCATATATCACCCCTATACCCGTGTGGGGTTTTCAAACAATCAAAAACAGATTTTATTTGTGCAGTTGGGCGATGTGTAAAATTTATCGTCCCAATCAATATCAGTCAAATATGTGTATATAAACAAATCGTCCGATTTGTTTATATTTATTTCATTTCAAATACACGTTAAAAATTCTATTTTCAACTATAAAATATTTTAACTATATAAATATTTTATTTCATTTCACATCACACAATCAACTACACGTCAAAATCAAATAAACAAGCATACAAGCCGTCCATGGTCTGTGGACGACGGGTGTCGGGTGCTACTAAACACCGTCTGCATCCTAGTATATATTTTAACTAGAAAATCAAATTAAAGGTGAGGAGTTCTCACCAAAGCTATCCCAACTCCACAACACTTCAAATGGAGAAGTCTTCGCCGTTCCTGCCTTTTGCCACTTTCGTTGACCGCATCCACTACATATACAAGAACCATATTTTCATTCTTTCTATAATATAAAAAATCATATTTTTATTCTTTCTATAATATAAAAATATCGCCTTTTTATTATCACTATATATATAAAAATTATAATTTTATTGCTTCATTCAATAAATAAAAATCATATTTTATTACCACTTTATATATTTTTATAACACTTCGTCCTATATAAAAATTATATTTTTATATTTTTACTTCCTATATAAAGATCGAATTTTTATATCTCCGCTATAAAAATCACATTTTTATTTCAACCTTTATATAATAAAAATCAGAATTTTATTCCGCTATATATATAATGATCAAATTTTTACTATCTATATAATATAAAAATCATATTTTTATTCTTTCTGTATTGTAAAAATCATATTTTTACTCAATTAAAATCACTCCTTTTTGTTTTCAAAAATCACTTTTACTCGTTTTCATATAAACAAAAATCATTCCTTTATATGGTTTTCAAATCTAAACCCCTTTATGGATAAAAACCACAACCTTTTATCGTGTTCATATATATAATTTCTAATTCCTATTTAATTTAAAATCAGCATTCATAAAATAAAATAATAATAAAAACTGAAAACTCACTTCGATCGGAGGAAGGAGACTATGGTGATGGCGCAGGGAGGTGGGGGATACTCTGGCCGACGTGGCCTTGGCGTTCACTGCGGCGTTCTTCTGGTTAGAGGGAGGGCTTGCACGAGGTTTGATGGAGGTTGGGGGTTGCGCGAGTTCGAAAGGAAGGGGGGAAGAAGAGGGCAGCGGGGTGGTTTGTCGGAGGGGTGGCGGTGGTAGCCCACCCCCCTGGCGGCGCACGACGGGATTAGGGCTCGAAGCCCTTTTCCCCTTGTTTTTCTGGTTTAGAATTAACGAGGGGGGGGGGGGGCTGAGAGAGAGAGAGTATAAAGAGATAGGGTTTTATTTTATTTAATTATTTAATTTCAAAAAGTAACTTTTTATTTTGAACTCAAAATCAAACCCACCGACTGTCGTCCATAGCTAATTACCCCCATTCCGAACACAATGGGATATGTATCGTAGGCTGATTAGACTGTCTCGATCAGTTTTCGTCAAAATCAACATATAATTCTATATATTGAATTTGAACACGCATTTCAATTTACCAGGGCCACATACTAACTCGAAAAAATCCAAAAAAATATCTTCTAGCTTCGTATTGACGATACGGTCCTAACAAAACTAATTTCGTCAGATTCTGAGACCGTTTGAAAAATGGTCATTTTCCAGTCGATTAAAATCAACTAAAACTGGTCAAACGCGTTTTCCTTTGCCACACTTACATATTGATTCGAAAAATTATGAAATTTAAAACCTAGAAATAATTCGACATCGCGGATCCAACAAAAGTGATTTTGTCGAAATCCGAGGTCGTTTGCAAAATGGTCACTTTTAAGGGCCTGAATTCCATAGCGACTATTCAGAATTTTCAACTGGACATATCTTTTGATCCCCGTTATGGAATTTCGATTTTTTGGATTCTTTCGAAAGATATTCTCAATTAGATTCAAATATTTTTGGTTTCACTAAAATCCGGTTTATTTTGCACCCGGTACATTCAATTGAATTTTGAAATCGAATTATCGAACTACCGCGCCATTTTCAATTCCTTTTATAATTATAATTAAATAATTATATTCTAATGACGATTCAAAAAAATATATACATTCGATTCTATTCAAAGTAAATTTCTAGTCTATATTATTTAAAATAATCAGTTTAAATATTCAAAATTCACTAAAATTGCCAGAATAAAAATTTTAAATTGGCTCAGATTTCCGGGTTATTACAATCTCCCCCACTTAAAACTTTTCGTCCCCGAAAAGGAACGAAGCCGAAAGTTGTTTAACAAATCAACTCAACTTCCAGTATTTTCGCTATGGCTTAAGTTCTTCAACTTTTCAGTTTCTAAGAACTTTTCAAATTTTTCAAAATTTTGGCTAACACCATAAATTTTCGAAAAATTTCGCCATAACCTCCCCTGCACCGGGAGCATGGGAAAATCCCGAAATTGCCATACAGGCCCTCTGATCTCAAAAAGAAAAAGCCAAGCGGCTAGCCAATCGGCTCATAAAATCATCATCACCCAAACAAAACAGTAAATTATGGTAAACATGTACCTATTTGTCGGGCAAACAATTTTATTTCTCTGCTCTAGCCTCCTTGCTATGACCTATCCAATGTAAGTACATGTATATGCAAGCAAATGCGACCAAATTTCAATACAATTCACTTTTTGGTTCAATTGGGCTATATAGTACAAATTTTAATTAATCAAACAATAATCAACAACACAACCATCAATTAATTAGTTGATTAGCTTTTCAAATTCATAATTTTGATATATAGTCCAAAAATCAGATTTTTGATGCCAAATCACAACAATAAGCCCTATCTAATTTTGGTTCTCACACCAGTCTAATGGAAATATATAGATATCTCACTTTCGTCACTCGAACATATATCCACTGATGATGCAGCTGCTATCATCAGTGTCATCTCCGGGCAACTAGAGTGTGATTCTATATCCATCCAGTGTATTGGAGGCTTTCAATACACGTGGATCAGACGTATATTAAAATCTCTATATACCTAATTATAACACCCTACGTCCATTAATGTCACTCACAAAGGGAATGCATTAATTTCCATGGAGCATTTTAAGTAAGTATAGAACATAAAATCACAACAAGACAGATATAAAGCAGTACTTGAAAATTAAAACTTTATTTCATTGCAGCGGATAAACCCATATGTTTGATTACATCATCAAAACCATAAGCCAAAGTCAAGTACATTATATCCATCTTGATAAAACAAAGTACATAAACTAAAAGACATAATCCCCAACATTAAAATAGCCATAAATAAAGAGAAGCTGAACTTTACTTCAGCGGTCCAAGATCAAGCTCCACTGGTGCTAGTTCCAACCTGAGCACCTGGAGGGGGGGGGGGGGGAGGAAAGAGATGGAAAAGGGGGGTCAGACATAAAGTCTGGCGAGTGCGATAATTTTAACAATATAATTAACAAAGTAATTAGGCTAAGGCATAAGTTGGAAAATAGGGAAATGACCATGAACCATTGAGTATAACAGAGTAAACGAGGAAACAAAATGTATTACGATATCGTTAAAGTGCACCTAAACCACTATAGGTTAATTACTGAATTACACCAACACTATGGGATAATTCCTAAACTGCACCGCCACTTGTATACTGCACCACTACTAGTCACCCTAAGATTGATCCCGCCTACAGACTTAATAATGATATTGGTAGTTTTGTGCACCCCTAGCTGCCTTCATAGGTGCCGTCTGCCCCTATCTCCACTAGGTGTACCCACTACCCCCAAGCGATCGACTCCCTAACTCGTAGATACCCGTGCTGGCCCCACAGTGGGGTGTATCACTCCCCAAAGTGGCAACCCGATACCACCAAGAATGCACGATTTATACCTACATGATGCAACAACGTCTTACCTACCAGCCTGGGTCCACACACGCATATGAACCCGTTGGACTTGCGTTGCCACCGCTAACCCAGTTGGCCTCTTACAGTCAAGTCCAGTATGTGTGTCCCGTCCTCGACTTGGGTCGAGCCCACAAAGATACGTATGGGTTACTGGTTGAAATGGGCCCCCATTACTTGACACAAGCTATCCACCTAAGCTTGGTCCCCTCTAGTACATCCCACTTAACCCACTTCTTATTCATGTTTTAATTACATGTTTCATATTTTGGTTATGTGTTTCTAATCGTATTTCCAAATGCCACCCAAGGCACCCACTAGATTCCACATGCCACCCAAGGCACCCACTTAACCCCCTCATGTCCTACTACATGCTTATCTGGTTAAGTGTTTCTTAATTCATTAAGACCGTAACCTCATAAAGACCTCTCACATTAGACTGCCATTTGTGGCAGCTGGATTTGCCGGGCGGGTCCGGGCAGTCTTACACCACAAAAGAGTCTAACCTCGTGTCTTTACAATTGTTACGTATTTAGTTTATGCCTAAGACCTCTCACATTAGACTGGCATTTGTGGCAGCTGGATTTGCCGGGCGGGTCCGGGCAGTCTTACACCACAAAAGAGTCTAACCTCGTGTGTTAGACGATTAATTACCCCTAATTAACACTACTACAAAAGTGGGCATATTCGACACTATTCTTCTGTGGCCGTAGATCAAAAAAGCATTGCCGTAGGCCCTTTTTTCAAATAGGCAACACCAGGGGGGCGTGGCATCCGCGGCCGTTGCATTAGCCATCTAATGCAACGCTTTTGCCCATCTACGGCCACGGAAAGAAAGCGTCGCCTTAAGTAGAACTTTTGCCCTATTGCAACAGCATATCCATGTAATGCAACAACATACAGCGTTGCCTTAAGTAGAAGCCAGACCCTGGCTTCCAGCTCATGATAGTGGGGTCCGCATTGACTTTCCACGTCAGCTGTCAACGTGGCACATGCCACGTCAGCTCGCCACGTCAGCTGCACATGTGTCACATGCCACGTCAGCTATCCAAGTGGCGCCACGTAAGCTGTGGGGCCCACGTGCCGTACCATTGTGGAATTAATAATGTTAAACTTAATGCAACACCACAGCACAGTCTAATGCAACACCACAGCACAGTCTAATGCAACACCACAGCACAGTCTAACGCAACACCACAAAAATCAAATGCGACACCAGGAAAAAATCAACTGCAGCTGTAATACAACCCTGTAATTACAGATTCTGCAGTACATATATTCAATCCAAAACATTGTACCACATTCATACATATATACCAAAATATTCATACAACAATTCCTCCCAAAACATTCATCACCACAGTCAGACCAACCAATTATATATACCAACTCACAAGTATCATCACCAACACATTCCACAAGTACTGCCATCACCAAAACATACCACAAGTACTGTCATCACAAACACATACCACAAGTGCCATCATTTAAAAGAACAATCCGAATATATCACAAGTGCTAACACATACCATCCAAATACTTCAGTCAGTTGCCGGGGTTGAAGGAGTACAATTGTCAGCATCTTCATCACTTGTGGTGGTGACACAAAGGTCTCCGACATCTAAATTTAGATCTGGATTGGCTTCACCTAGCTTTTTTAACACCCACGACACGTTCTCTTTAACTTTTCTATTCACCTTTTCCTCCAAGTCCGCCTCCAGCTCTTGCCTTATTTTTTTTGTCAACTCTTGGACATAGCTGTCCAAAGAACCAGGATTTGGAGACTTTTCAGCCAATTTGCCTCGTCTTCCTACAAGCCAGTTACGCGTGTGCCTCTTCCCACCAGAAACCAGTGCATCTGCCTCAGCAATGTTTCCAGCATCCACCATTGCTTGCACCTTCGCCTACAAAATGAAAACCAGGCAAGCATATAGATAAATAGGCAGCTGGCAGGAATGAATTTATTAACAGAACTGGTTCTCTTTCAAACTAACTATATATGTGTTCGATTTAATATGCAGCTCCAACAAACGTACAATGTGCCAATTATACTGACACAAGTATTGCTATTTCAGTATCTAATTATATATGTACTCACGTATTTGGCCTTCAGTTCATCCGTGTTAGTCTTGTAACTTTGACCCGGTTCTCGTTTATAAGTTTCTAGATAAACCAAGGCAGCGGATGGGGAGGCTTTTTCTGGGTCCTTCTTTCTCTGTCAAGTATTAGGATTACCAATAATTCAATGATATAACAAATTAGAATTATCATGTGGTCAATTCAACTCAATCACAATAAAAAATAACTTAAGTTCAGAAAAACACATACTATCTTTTCTTTGGCTACTGCATGAGTTTTGGGACCCATGGTATGTGTCTCATTCAACGAATTACGATGCGCGGAATTAGAATCAGCTAGGGCCTGGAAATCCAAAAAAATAGCACTAAACAAGGATAATGTGAACTACTAAAGATTAGCATTAAACAAGATAATGTGAACTAATAAACATTATACAAATGTGAATATCATTAAAGCCGTACCTGAACTGCTTCATCCCCCTAGTAGTCCAAGAGCATTTTAAAATCCTCCAACGAAATTGTACTGGGCCTATTTGCAAGCCTTTCCTCATCAGTTGAGTATTTTTTATAATAACTTGTTTTGATGCGAGACTTGTACTGCCTCCAAGAGTCGTTAAGCATGTTCAAGACCCACTTTTGTCCTTCTTCCGGTATGACATACCTAGCCTACAATATAGCAATCACAAAATTCAGGAAACAAACTAATTAAGTAAAACCAAACATTTAGGAAGTCAGTTGAACTGTATATGGTTAAGGAAATTAGATTGTACCAGAGCATAATCCAACATTTGTCTCTTTAATTGATCAGGAACCACATGCCAATTGATGTAAGTAAGAGACACATTATCCTTTGCTAGTGTACCAAGAAAATTGCTTAACTCTGTAATATTATCAGAAACTGGCTGGCCATCCTCATTCAACTCAATGAATACTTTATCATCAGGGGTTCTAGCATGCACCTTGGTCATTTTTGACTTCCCTCTAGGATTTTTTGGACCTTGTACTTTATCTACCAGGTTCAAAAATGTGAATAGAAAAAAGACACACTCAACAGTGCAGTGCAGTGCACAGATAAAGAAACATTATTATTTATATATATACATGTACCTGCTTCATCTTCCTGTGCAATCCATTCCTGCTCTAATCGATCGGTAAGATTTTCCATTGTTAGAGGCGCTTCAACGTTCTGCTTTTGACGTTTCCGCATCGCTAAATAAGCAGCAACTGAACCAGCAGCTTCACATGAACTGGTTGATTGTTTGAACAATTTGCTACATGTAGGTTTTAAAACGGATGGCCGAGACATTGTAGGTTTTATAACTCCTGAAAAAGACGGTGTAGGGTTCGTAAGTTTCTTTAATGTTTCTGTCTGTTTCTCCCGGTTACTGAGTTTCTTTGGAGTGGGAGTGAATGTCAGGATCAAATCCTTGTTGGAGCCAGCTTTCTTTGGAGGGGGGGGGTGCGCTTCATCGCTTCCTTCTCAATTTCAATGGCTGCATTGGTTCGCGCACGAGTTCTCGGTCCAGGTAAAAGATCCTTTGACTTAACAATTTTGATTCTCTACAATTAAGTTGAAGTTCAAGATTTTTTACGTTCATAAAGGCAAATACAATAAGTAATAAACAAGTAACTTCTTTATACCTCCGAATCTGATGAATCATCAGTGACGTCTTCACCAGCATTGTCTGGGATGTATTCATCACTTCCAGCAGCATCTTTACATTTATCTTTCTTATTTCGTGCGGCAGCCTCTTTCATACAACTAACCAATGAAGGCACCCCAAGTGATCTACTAACTGCATCATTTTCTTGCATGCGCGCGATTCGCTCTTGTTCATACTTCGTCAAAACTGATGGTTGTGAGAACTGCAAGCAGATTGGCATTATTACTCACCATCGATGATAAATTTAAGCTAGTTAACCAAATAGAGTTGACGTATAAACAGTTCTTGCTATTTTGACAGAATGCATGCACAAAGAACAAACAGTTACTTGAATTAGCTGCAGCCTTCATGGTCGGAATAAGATTTCATCCGGATTAATAAAACTGAAATGAAAACTGAAAAATACCTGAACATCAGCTTCATTCTCTCGGGTGACATCATCTTTACCTGTTTCATTTTCTACATTTAATTTCCTCCGGGTTCCTTTGTCCGTCACAGTAACATCTTCTTCATCATTATCCATATCAGGCTCCGACGATAGTTTGTTCTGACCCACTTGAGTTGGGTTGTTTTTCATCATTTTGTGTTGCTGCTGAAGTCTATGTGCAGTAGTATACTTGCGCTTTGCAACCGGCTTCTTAGCAGAACCTGGAACAATAAAAATAATAACGATGGCCTCCTTCAAAGTTCTGTACACACACAGAGAGATATATATAAGAATGGATCTATATTACATATACATATATACCTTGAATTATGTTTTTCCTTGGCCGTATGATTACATGTGGCTGCAGTTAAATCAACGGCTCACTGTCTTTGTCAATGGTGTTGTCGATGTAAAAAACCACGTCTTCTTGCTTATTGCAGCCCTGTACGTACTCGTTTACGTCCTTGTCATTCAGTATTAGCTGCCAGCCACCCCTCGTTCCTTTTCTGATGTAGACTCCTCCTATTTCAGTGTAATGGAGACAATCTTTAACAAAGTCCATAAGCACACTGTAAGAAAACCGGTCTACATCATATTTTGTTACTACGAAGGATTCTCCGCCAACGTAACATGCCCTTCGAAACTGTCCACCATGTTCCAGTCGGATATTAATAAGTTCATCCATCCTGTACAAAATGAATACATTAGAACAAGGTCCATGCATGTTAAAGTGGACAAAAAACAACAACTATAACATTTTGGTCTATAACCAATTTAGATGACAGTAAAGAACATAGCATTAAATCATAAAACATGCGAACATTGTAGATTGCAATATGAGAAAAGAGTGCCAAATACATTCATCAAAGATAATAATTTCCAGCTAAAAAAAAAGTGCCAAATACATCATGAATTAGACCAAATTAAAGCAATAAGAAAGAGGAATTTTTTGTCCTAACAAGACGGAACAGGATCAGGAACTTCTGCTTCTAGTTCTGTTTCTAGTTGTATTACGAGGACATCATCCCTAATCCAACCCCCATCAACAATTTCTGGTTCTAGTTCACCACCTATGCCCATATCATGTGGTTGCGTATTGCTTATGTCTTCTTCCATTGCATTCTCATTTTCAGTATCACACCAATCTCTCGGCAATTTTTTAATAACGTAATGACTGTTCTTTTCAACTGCATCTTCCACATAAAATACTTGCTGCACTTGCGAAGACAGGACATAAGGATCAGTTTTATGGCACTTGCTAAAATTTACTCGAGTAAGACCATATGAATATTTTTCCTCTTGGTACCAGCAACACTTAAAAAGGACCACTGTGAAAGCTCCCCAATAATCAAGCTCAAAAATTTCTTCGATTGATCCGTAGTAATTGACATCACCCACTATTGGGTTTTGGTCTTTCGAACTTGCAAAGCTGGTGGTTTTGGCAGTCAAAAATACACCACTATTTTGTGTAGTACATCGAGAATCTCTAAATTTTGTGTGGAATCTATATCCATTTACTATATAACCGGTAAACTTCCTAGCTACTCGATTAGGACCTAATGCAAACACCTCTACATCTGTTGAAATCTTGTCCTTTTTCAGAACCTCTTCTTTAAGCCAATTCCAAAATTCTTCGAAATGTTCTCGTTCCCTCTTGTATCTTCTTCTATTTGCAAGACCATCCACAAAAGCTCGATGAACCCTAAATAATAATTACGGTAAAAAAACTACGAAATGCAGATGTTAATTTATAGTTGAGGAAAATGATATAGGAACTTAAGAACTTACTCGATCAAACTCTCAATTTCTTTATTACCGGAATTGAACAGAACATAGCGATGCGTTGCCTTCCAAACTGCATCTTTCAAATTGAACATCTTTCCATCTTTATTCTTCTTTGTTCCAATATGATATTCCAAATCTGTTTGACATCTTCCAAAATCAATCGACGTGTTTTCTGTTCCTCCATCAACGCTTAAAAATCTTGAACAGAAGGTCACACACTCTTCTGCCAAGTAACCTTCTGCAATCGAACCTTCCGGTCTGTTTCTATTTCGCACATAAGATTTCAACTTTCCTTGATATCGCTCAATTGGATACATGCATCTAAGATGTTCAGGCCCACCGTATTCGATTTCTCTGCATAAATGAACAGGCAAGTGTACCATTATATCGAAAAAAGCCTGTGTAAAAATCATTTCAAAATGACAAAGTATCTCTACAATTTCTTTTTGCAGCCTCTTGATATCATCCACTTCGATAACCTTGTTCCATAGTCCTCTAAGGAATGCACTAAATCTGATCATTGATAATGCAACCTCGGGTTTTGACGCTTTCTTCACAGCAAATTGTAACAAATAGTGGAGTATGAAATGAGCATCATGGCTCTTATATCCCACAACCGTTCTCTCTTTTACATGCACGTACCGACTAACATTCGAGGCACAACCGTAGGGCAGTTTGGCGTTCTTCAATACAGAGCAAAATATTTCTTTTTCCTTGTTTGTCATATCAAATATTGCAGCTCTAATTTCAACATGCTTTCCATCACCACATTCAACAGGATGAAGGGCCTTCCTTATGCCCAATTCCTGTAAATCCAAACGAGCGTTTAGGTGATCCTTCGACATGCGACCTATATTAAGTAAAGTACCTAATATTTTGTCGCATATGTTCTTCTCTATGTGCATGGCATCCAGGTTATGTCGAAGGGGATTATGACACCAATATGGTAAGTCAAACAGTATTGACCTCTTTTTAAAAGGGCCGTCACTTTTACCAGGTTTCTTCGTCTTATCCCCAAACCGATTTTTGAACCCCCGCAATAACTCTTCAATATCAGTTCCTGATAATATTTCTGGAATGCTCCCCATTTCAGTTTCGCCATTAAATCTCCTCTTATCTAGCCTCCACTTATGTGTCGGATTAAGAAACTTTCTATGGTTCATATAACACATTTTTTTGCTATGCTTCAAATAATTTGAAGAAGTTTCGTAATGGCATACTGGACACGCTAGTTTCCCCTTCGTGCTCCAACCTGACAACATGGCATATCCCGGAAAATCACTAATGGTCCATAAGATGCTTGCATGTAAATTAAAATTCCCATCAGTCAAGGAATCATATGTTTCGACGCCAACATTCCATAACGCTTTCAATTCCGCAATTAAAGGCTGCATATATACGTCAATACTGTTCTTTGGAGAATCTGGACCAGATATTAATGTTGAAAGAATCAAATTCTCTTGTTTCATACATAACCAAGGCGGAAGATTGTAGTTTACCAACACAATTGGCCATGTACTATAACTTGAATTCATTGAACGATATGGATTAAATCCATCAGATGCTAGACCCAATCTAACATTACGATTTTCTGATGAAAAATCAGGATAGCGAGCATCCATCATTTTCCATGCCACACCATCAGCCGGATGTCTTAATTTTCCATCTTCTTTTCGTTCCACTTGGTGCCATCTCATAAGCTTGGAAAATTCTTTGCACATAAACATCCTTTGTAACCTTGGTCTTAGAGGAAAGTACCTCATAACATTTGCCGGCACTTTGGGAATCGACTTTTGTGGATCATTATTATCAACGATGTCTTCCTTTTCTTTTACAGCCCATCTCGAAAAACCACAAATGTCACAAGCCTCTTTATCTTTATTCTCTTCCCAATATAACATGCAATGGTTTGGGCAGGCATGTATTTTATGGTAATTAATACCTAAATCCTTAATGACATTCTTTGCAGCGTAGGAAGACAAAGGCAGCTGGGCATCAGGAAAGGCTTCTTTTATAAGCTTTAGTAATTCCCCAAACACAGACTCATTAATTCCATAAGCACACTTTAAATGATAAAGCCTGATCAAGAAACTTAGTCGAGAAAATTTAGTGCAGCCAGGATATAACGGTTTTTTCCTCCTTTAACATGCCGATAAAATTTCTCGGCCTCTGGATTTGGTTCTACTACAAAGTCCTTGGGATTTTGACCAAATTTGTAACCCGCACACTTGAACATCACATCTAAATTATCCTCAAAATCCATCTCCATTGCACAATCCATATGGTCATCAACACCTATTAATTTTGTCTGTGAAACTTCACAAATCCACCCGGTATGTAATGGAGAAGGGCCATTAAAAATAAGATGATCGTATATGACATTTTCACAATACCAATTACGTTCTGTACATTTTTTGCAGGGGCACTTCATCTCATCACCTACTTTATAAATGGGAAATGCATTTCTTAGAAAAGCTGTTACCCCTCTTACATATTCTGCGCTCGATCTCGGAAGTCCTATCCATATGTAATACTCACTATCCATTGCCACAATCCGGCTTAGTAAGACTAAATTTGATACCCCTAAGAGTTTCAAGACACGAACAAGGGCTACCCTGTAATGTTAGACTAAATTAGAAATAAAAACAAAACAAGTTAATAATTTACAAATATACATAATCAGTGTGATGATACAAGGACGATTGTTTTGATATGAATTATCACTGACTTTTGGAACTGAGTTTCCAAGAGAATACGTACATAAAACAAGCAACTAAGGATATTGAACACAAATGCATAACATTACATGACTACACCAAAACAAAACAGTACAGATACAAAGACTATACAGTTGATACATAGACGATACAGTTGTATCTAATACAAAGAACGATGCAATAATTTAATTTTGTCGTCTAATGTTTAGCCCTTGAAGCTGGTCGTTAAGTCTACTAACATCAGTTCGAAAACCAATAACATGATTTTGCAGCGTTGTAAGTTGATGTTGTATCTCATTTGCGTACTCAGCGGCTCGACTTGGAAACTGTTGGTCAATCCACTGCCAAAAGGTACACCCTATGGGATAAACTCGACATCTAAAATAACGACGACCAATGTTGAATCCAATCGAAATAACATCTTCTACAGCGGCATACCCACAATGACACATTATGATTGGTGAGTCAGCATGTTGTTCGTTAACCACTTGGTTGTTTTGATGCTAACGACGCAAATGACTATGCCGTCGCATCGCCCTTTCTTCACGTCGTTCTTCTTCTCGCCACTGTCTTCGGAGTTCTTCTTGCTCTAGTTCATACTCAAGCAAATCATCGTAGTGCCTTTCTTGCATCTCTATATAAAAATCAATAGGAGTTTCTGGTGATGATGGGTTTGACAGTCCTAGATCACCCATACCCTGGGTATCTTCGTAGTCATACGATGTAGGAAGAGATATAGGCATTATTTAACTACAAACAGAAATATACATTTGAACATTCATATTGGATTTTTTTATCCTCTAAATTTTGTTAACACCTTTGGAAATAGGCATTATTTACCAATACATCAATGGTTTGGCAAACATAAAAATGTAGAACTTGCACAATTTCAACACATGCAAACATATAAATACAACACTTCAAGTATAAAAACCCTAATTTAAGGTAATCGGTATACCCAAATCACCCAGAGACTTTGAACGCAGATCAAAATAAGTTAGAGATGAAATCAACTAAATAAAACCTAAATGATGAAGCCCTAACTACCTGTAATTGTCCTAAACGATCCAAATTGGAGGTGTAAAGTTCGTAAAATAGGAGCAATCGAAGGTTTATAGTTTGTAACCTGAGGAAGAGGAGCAATCGGAGGCGTTCTTGGACGGATTTCGTGGAGAGAGAAACGGACAGAAGGAGGAGTACGGGAGAAATTTGTTTTGGGGGGAAGTATTTCGTGAATGGGGAAACTATCGCGCCAAATTTTCAATAAGCTGTAGCAAGGATTGGCTCGAACCGTTGGATTAATCTACATCTACGGTTCTTTATTTTTTAAACTGATAACGTGGATCGCTGACTTGGCGTGTATTTATCTAATGCAACACTTTGAACTGGTGTAGCAAGGATCGGCTAGAACCGTTGGATTAATCTACATCTACTGTTATATATTTGTTTAAACTGATAACGCGGATCGCTGACTTGGCATGTATTTATGTAATGCAACACATTGACCTGGTGTTGCACGTCATAGCACAAGAATTCCAACCGCAACACTGCGTTGACATCTAATGCAACAATTAATGAATGTTGTTGCAGAAGATCAAAGAATGCATAGCTATCGCCACACTTTTCATGCAATGCACACAAATTAGTGTCGAATATGCCCACTTTTGTAGTAGTGTTAATCACCCCCAATTTGAATTACTTTCCTTATTCAGTTTATCAATCAATTCCAAATTTAGCGATGTCCATAATTGACTCAATTATGTCCATCCATTTATGGTATGTAAAATCATACCAATTTCACCGCAATTTTATTTTGTGCCTTTTAAGGCATTTATGCTAATTAAACATTTTTAATATTATCCCCTTTTCCCCACGTAGTACGTTTGCTCGTTTAACGTAAAGATATACATTAGACTCGAATAGTCTAACTCATGAAATAAAAGAAAACATCACATATATACACATAATTAAAACATAGATCTAACATAGGGGTGAACTTGCATATGTGAATGATGTTCTACATCTAAAACTTGCATAGGCCAAGATTACAACTTGCATAACAACATATGTCATGGTTCCAAATTTAAAGGTGTGAACTTGATGAGAAATTGGCCACAAACTTGCATAAACATCATGTATAACATAGATCCAAATCTAAAGGTGTGAACTTGATGAAATAATGGCCACAAACTTGCATAGACAACATATGTCATAAACCTATATCTAAAGGGGTTAAACTTGCATAGGTAATAACATAACATGATTCATGTCCAACTCATAAATTCACATATGTGATTTATACATCACAATAATGGTGTAAACTAATATCTAACATGTAAAGTATCATGTCATAGCCTAGCAATTAAATTCTGACATAAACTAGGTGCCATAATCATGTAAGGTCAGATGTAATTCTACCCAAACTTTTATATGGTTCATGTTGAATCAACATCTAAACTTCCCTACATATGGATTGTCATATGAATCAATACCACAAACTAGCATAAGAAACATGACGATTTGGATATATATATATATATATATATATAATTACAACATGGATGATAGCAACATAACTTTGCATCACAACATAACATCATAGATATTTCAATCATAATCCTACAACATCATTACAACATACAATCAATACTTCATATCACATCCATACAAATCCGTGTTATAACTTACTCTAATTAAATTACTAATTATTTTGCTAAGATTATCGAACTCACAACTCAAAAGCAGTCTTGAGTTCTGAATTCTGATTTCTGGAGTTGAATTAGCGCTCCTTTGATGAAGAATCGCTGTTAGGGTTGAGTGGTTCTGATTTGGTTGCTGTTCTTTCTCTTTGATTTGGTGGCGGCTGCTCTAGGGTTTAAGACAACATCATGACGGCCATAGTCTTTGTTTTAATTCTAATTTAGGGTTTGTGTCTATGGGTCTTTTTATAGAGTTATGAATTAATTTAAGCCATCGGATGTTCTTGGGTTAATCAAAACCATTCAATTATGATAGGGTGATGAGTCAGCCCTAATGACTCAACAAGGAGTCAGAATGGACTCAACAACACGGGTCAGCCTGAACAAGAAAGCTATGCAGGATCCAGCCTCGGCCTGGGCGCACTTGGCAGGTGCGCCAGTGTAAATATGTACTGGCACACTTCCCAAGTGCGCCAGTGCATTTTTTTCTACTTTGCCATCAAACTTCGTTCGTCCATAACTCTTTCATCCGGTACTCGTTTCCCGCAAACTCGGACTCTATCTTCACTAGAATTCCGAGATGAACACAATGGTGCAACCCAATCCCCATAATTCTCACGTCTGAGATTTATTATTCTTTAATTAAGTTAATTCGATTATTCAAAAATCCGGGGTGTTACACTGATAGTCCAAATCAATATAAATAAATATTCAAATACGAATAATTGAATTAAATTTTCAAAACAAACTTGTTTTCAATTTCAAAAATATACTCTTCACACTCGTTCTAGGATACTACTGATCCTATCTCTAACGAGTCATTCGCATTGGATATTACTAATCCAATATCTGATGAATTCTTTCGTATGGTTCTAATGTGTCTTGTTCTCTGAGCTTTGTAAACCAAAGCTCTGATACCAAATGTAACGAAAAGGAATTTCGCTCGATCCGAATCAGTTGCTAAACCGATCCTGACCGTTCGAAATGCCTGATTGTTTTGAGAACATGACAAAATAGAATGTAGGCGGAAGAACATTTCATTTCTTATTACAACAATTCCATCAGAATACAAGAATATACAGAGTATAAATAAATAATAAACATTCGATAAATATCAGAGATTACAATAATTTACATAGCAGCGGAAAATAATACAATACACAACTGAAGGAGGTATACGGATACAAAGCTTTCCGGATATCATTCCAGCTGTAAACCAGGATCCTGTAAATATAAATCTGCAAAACCAAAACTACTAGCTGCCCGTGTCAAATAAGGGCACCCAGAGTTTAGGTTAAAACAATAAACTCTAGGTCAGTCATGGGACTGGTGTGAGAACTAAAACAGTTATTAATTTTTATTTTAAAGTTAGGTAAATCAAGGGACCACGCCGTATAACACGGAACAAGTTTCCTCCCAAGAACACCAGTGCATAAAACAACAGTGCAATGCTAAATAAAGGAAAATGAAGCTATTATAAGACCCAGGTCCTATCACACAATGCAACGCAAGCCAGGGGATAGGGTTTTTACCCTATAATATCCAAGAATGCTTGATACGTTTAAAACAAATCTTTTGATACTATAATAACTGTATAGTGTATAAAACAATTTCAATCATAAATATCAATCACAGATGGCATGGGTACCATATATCGTGTCGCCATACTAGGCTCTACAATCAAAACCGCAAATGTCACATATTTGGAAATTGGATTTCCATCTGTGAACCGAGGCAAAAGATAGTCCTCTACCGATTTTAGACAATCTAGCCCATGTCTCAGGAACAGCCGCAACTGCCCCTTGGATTGTCAGGGCCGGTCCACCGATGTGGATTATAATGCCTGAACACTACGTTTCTCCGCCCTATGGGGCGTAAATGAGCCAACAAATGACTCCATCGGACCCGGATCGTCCGATCAAACCGAGGCGCCTCGCAACAGCAACAACCACATAAGTCAAACTCGTCAGGGCATGTAAAACCACTGACGACGCTTATAGCTAGAAAGAAACGCATATCCCCCCTGAGGTCCTCTCCCGTTTTTGGTTCATCACCGGGGTGTGAGGCTCACGAATTCATGCTACACAAAGCTACGCCACACAGGCCGTGCTTTGATCATCAACTACAAGACTCTGCTTTTCAATAGAAGCCTTGATCATTTGCATCTTAGCATGCCACACAGGAAATTCACGCTATGCGTTTGATATCCATCAGTATATAAACCCTGAGCTCGTACATCTCAGAGAAGGGCGTTAAGCAAGAGAATAAATTCTCCGCCGCCAAACAGATATATATTTAACAGAAATCAATCACACAGACTAAAATCCAATGTCAGACACGCAGTCCATTTACAAGTTCGTTCTGGGTCTGAACGAAACCGGAGGAACCTAGTACCCCGCATATCCATCGATCTCCAAGTACGTCTGGACGATCACCAACCGATTCCCTCCTCTTGGGTGTACGACCCAATCAATATCATCAGTATTTATCCAAATGACGTGAAGACCTCCGGTCTTCAACCACCGTCTTCATCTTCGACTTATCGTCATATCAGTTATTCAGAATGGGATAAACCCGGTCTTTCCGAATAACTCGCGTATATAATAAACAAGTGTTACACAAACACAACATACGCCTCATTCCAATTCATCAGTCACTAACCGTAAATCAACAAGAGAATAATTCCCCAAATATTAACCCCGAAGGCCGAAACCAACATCAGATCAATACCCAGGAAACCGTTCTGCTTAGCTAACCTACAGTTAGTTTCTAAATTTCACAATCCTATGGAAAGGTTCCCATTAATTTTATCGAAGATAAATTCTTTTCAATTTATTCTTTAATTTTCTTTTGAATATCAATTCAAACTAGTCAATATTAACGAACCTTACCGAAGTAATCATTTGTTTTAATTTCCCAATCTCAACCTATTCATCCCATGAAGTAAAACTGGTAATACTTCATATCTAACACCACGGTGTTATCGGTAAATTCAATTACCCTTTCACGTTCAAATCTAATTAAAGATTTAACTATCGCCTGGAGTAAAACTGGTGATACTCCATTCTCGATCTTTTCAATCTAATTAAAGATTCATTAAAACTCCACTTAGTTTTAATCTTTAACTGGGTTAAAGAATCAATGTCATTTAAAACACGGTACACGATAAACCCAAAATCACATCACATTTCAATCAGTCCCTAACCGTAAATTAGCAAGTGAGCAATTCCCTAGGTATTAACCCCGAAGGCCGAAACCAACATCAGATCAATACCCCAGAAACCATTCAACTTAACTAATCTCCAGTTAGTTTCTAATTTTATTAAATCCGTTGGGTCTAAGAACAGTATTATTGAAGATACCGTTCACGACAACCCAAAATCACATTCTATTAATTATCGGGTTAAAGAACAAGTGTTATTTAAAACAGTGTTCACGATAAACCAAAAATCAATACCTATTCAACTCCAATTAAATATTATTTAATTGGTACACTTCATTAAATCTAAATAAAAAGATTTAATCTTTTTCTCAACTGGGCTTAAGAATAGTGTTAATGAAGACACCATTCACGACAAACCCAAATCACATTTGATATTAAATATAAGGCTCTGAATAGAAAATATATCGGCTTATATTCAATATCAAATTCCACGACCAACAAATATCGTATTGGAAATAACGATATATATATATATATCTTTCAAATTTCTCTAACCATATCTGTATCGCCACGAAATCCAACATCGAAATATTCCAAGGACAATTTCGATTCAAATCCCTTCCAATTCAATTACTGGAAATCTGGTTATTCTCAAAACCATTTCAAATCCAATTTATTTATTTAAAAATAAATAGAATTATAATTCTAGTTCAAAACTAGTTCATTTCGATAAAAATCTATTTTTATCTTTTCAAATATGGAGTTTTTCATCCCAATTCTTCCCAAACCATTTCTTATGATTTTACACCAATTATTGCTATTTTTAATAATTTTATCAAGGCCCGTACAGTCGATTTCCATCAACGGCCATCGAACTGTACTTACAACGACCTTTTTTAAATTTGATTTGGACATAATTCCAAAACCAACCATTAGATTTCAAATCTCTAATATTCGTTAGAAAGCTCTTTTCAATATGAACCTAACGGTTCCGGTTTTAGGAGAATCCGACGGTCGGATCTCTTGTAATATCCGTTCGAAGTCAATGGTCGAAATTCACGAACTACCGCAGCGCGGCGCGTTCTATTCGGGCCATTATATTATATATATAATATATAACATATATTTCGTTGATTTATATTTAAAACAAATTTTATAAATCGTTTTAATTTCTTTTTCAAAATGATTTCAACTTCATATTCAATTTCTAATCAAAATTGAATTTTTTCCTTACAAATTCGTTTTAAATTCATTTCAGTTCAATTCAAATTTCAAATTCATTTCAATTCGAATCAATTTTAGTTCAATTTCAATACGTTTTAAATTCAATTCAAAACGATTTCAATTCTATTTCAATCTAATTCGAATTTCAATTCTATTCAGTTTAATTCGAATTTCATTCCAATTCAATTTAATTCAAATTTCGATTCCTTTCAAAATATCAGATTTTGAAATCACTTTCGATATTCATTGTAAAATGAATAAAATCGATATAAATATCGTTCACGTCAAAATGGCGTCAATCTAGTCAACACGGCTTCATATATTTATATTTTCAAATGTTCTATTTCAAATATTTCTATTCAAATATTCTATTTCAAAACTAGAATGAGGCCCAATCAATTACCATATAATGTTAATTATATGGATTTTCTACCACACGTATATAACAGCAACGATAAATCATCAACCATCATCCAAAGTGCGTTCTACACTGTATAAGCATCAAATATAAATATTTAACGCTTATAACAGTCTGTCAATCAATCAATCGACATATAACTAACTATTGGGATTAGTGTATGTCATATATCACCCCAATAACCGTGTGGGGTTTTCAAACAATTAAACACAGATTTTATTTGTGCAGTTGGGCGATGTGTAAAATTTATCGTCCCAATCAATATCAGTCAAATATGTGTATATAAACAAATCATCCGATTTGTTTATATATATTTCATTTTAAATACACGTTAGAAATTCTATTTTCAACTATAAAATATTTTAACTATATAAATATTTTATTTCATTTCACATCACATCACACAATCAACTACACATCAAAATCAAACAAACAAGCATACAAGCCGTCCATGGTCTGTGGACGATGGGTGTCGGGTGCTACTAAACACCGTCTGCATCCTAGTATATATTTTAACTAGAAAATCAAACTAAAGGTGAGAAGTTCTCACCAAAGCTATCCAACTCCACGACACTTCGAATGTAGAAGTCTTCGCCGTTCCTGCCTTTTGCCACTATCGTTGACCGCATCCACTACATATACAAAAACCATATTTTCATTCTTTCTATAATATAAAAATCATATTTTTATTCTTTTTATAGTATAAAAATATCCCCTTTTTATTATCACTATATATATAAAAATTATATTTTTATTGCTTCATTCAATAAATAAAAATAATATTTTATATCCACTTCATATATTTTTATAACGCTTCATCCTATATAAAAATTATATTTTTATATTTTTACTTCCTATATAAAGATCGAATTTTTATATCTCCGCTATAAAAATCACATTTTTATTTTAACCTATATATAATCAAAATCAGATTTTTATTTCGCTATATATATAAAGATCAAATTTTTACTATCTATATAATATAAAAATCAAATTTTTATTCTTTCTGTATTGTAAAAATCATATTTTTACTCCATTAAAAATCACTCCTTTTTGTTTTCAAAAATCACTTTTCTTGTTTTCATATAAACAAAAATCATTCCTTTATATGGTTTTCAAATCTAAACCCCTTTATGGATTAAAACCACAACCTTTTGTCGTGTTCATATATGTAATTTTTGATTCCTATTTAATTTAAAATCAGCAATCATAAAATAAAATAATAATAAAAACTGAAAACTCACTTCGATCGGAGGAAGGAGACTATGGTGATGGCGCAGGGATGTGACGATCCCAAAATCCGAGGGGCGGTATTAAGGATAATCATTGGAATATAACACATTAATCATCATAGCAGAGTACAGATAATAGCAGAACAATAAATAGAATAATTTTACATGGATATGACAGCGGAATCACAACATGTAATAACATCAGAATAGCATAGCGTAGGATATAACATAGTAAATAAAAGGGGAGTGATCAGTCATCATCGCCAGAGGCGGAATACATACATGCAGTGAGACATAATAAGGGTGTCAGTCTACATCGCCGAAGGCGGAATACATATACATACAATAAGAAGTACGGAAAGTAAATCAGTCTGCATCGCCCGTGGCGGAATCATAATATAAGTACAGTAATGGCGGAAAATGTCAAAGTCGTCTCTGTGAAGTCAGCCTCGCCATGAGCCAAAATGCACTCTATGCAACAGTGCAGGGCCAAAAACAACCTGTCACCTGTGAACTAGGCTGCCCATGTGAAAATAAGGGCACCCACGTTTGCAAAGTGAAACAAACAACGAGTCAGTCATGGGGACTGGTATGAGGAATCTATTTAACAGTTAACAACAGTAATAAGCAAATCATAGGACCACGCCACTTTCGCGGAACGGGTTTACTCCAGTGATTGCTAGTGCATTTAAAACAAAGTAAATTCTTTTAAAACAACGCAATGCTCTTAAAAAGAATGAAGCCAATATAAGACTCAAGTCCCATCACACAATGCAACGCAAGCCGGAGGATAGAGTTTTACCTTATAATGGCCAAATATGCTAGATACGTATAAAGCAAAATCAATTGATATTATTACTAGTGCATATATGTTTCAAAAGCGAATAGCATCATAAATATCAATCATAGGCGACATGAGCGTCCCATGCCACTATGTCGCCATATATAAGTTACAATCGAATCCGTTATCTCGTATTAGAAATTGGATTTCCGTCATGAGTCGAGGCAAGGGGCAAGCTCCTCTCCGCTTCGAGACACTCTAGCAAATGCCTCAGGACTACACACTCTGGGTAACCCTGGATCTTCAGGGCCGGTCCTCTCTTACGTTTGAGGATTAGTTATTCCTGAACACACGTTTCCCGGTCCTTACAGACCTATAATCGAGGCGCCTCGCATTCCAACAACCACATAGGTGAAAAATAGATATACATGTCAGGGCTGGTAAGTCACCGACACCACCATAGCTAGAAAGAAACGTCGTGCTCTCCCTGCAGTCCGTATCCCTTTTTAACTCATGCCGGGGTGAGAGGCTCGCGAATCTACGAAATACACAAAGCCAAGTCACGCAGACCGTGCTTTGATCATCATCCACAAGACTTTGCTTTGCAACAGAAGCCTTGATCACAGCATCTTGGCATGCCACATAGGCAGTCCACTCCATACGATTGATTTCCATCAATATATAACCTCTGAGCTCGTACGTCTCAGAGAAGGGCGTTAAGCAAAAGAATAAATTCTCCGCCGCCAAACAGATATATATATTTAACAGAAATCAATCAGTATAGAACAAAATCCAATGTCAGACACACAATCCATTTACAAGTCCGTTCTGGGTCTGAACGAAACCGGAGGTGTCAAATCCCTCGTATATCCGTCCAATCAACACATACGTTCAGACGGCTACTACTTCCGTCCCTTTCCGGTAGCTACTCCGGTCAGGAACCTCAGTAGCGCCCATCCAACCGATACGAAGATCGTCGGTCTTGAATCGTCTTTGCATTTTCCAATTCGAATCGCTCGATAAATTATTTGAAATGAGGGTTAGCTCGGCCTTTTCAAATAATTCACGTCATTAGAATTTAAATCGATTCTTTTTATGGTTATATTATTCGACATCCATCTTTCAGTTCTTTAGTGTTATTTTCGTGTCAAACACATACAACCATCAAATATCAAACAATTCAAGCCCAATTGGTTTATTTGCAATCTATGTTGCTTATAATATTTTATAACGATTTTTCGCCATTTTTATTTATTTAAAAATGGCCATATTTAATTAAACGACGTTTCAGGTCGTGCCGTGGCTCTGGCGCTGTTTTTCCCCTAATTTGTTTTACACATATCGGAAAATCCAACCGTTGGATTTCTACGAAGTCTATATCAGTGGGAAGATATTCCCAAAGCGAACCCAACGGTTCCAGTTTCGTGAAAATCCGACGGTCGGATCTTCCACACTAGTCGTTTGAAGTTACGGTTTCAAAATTCGAACTGCAGCGTCGTTATTCAATTAAATTTAATTATATTTATATTTATATATAAATATAAACAATTCTGGCGCTGTTTTTCTTCTGATTTGAATTAAACATTCCAGACAATCCAACCGTTGGATTTTTACAAGGTTGGTGACGTTGGGAAGATATTTCCAAGGCGAACCCAGCGGTTGCGGTTTTAGGAAAATCCGATGGTCGGATTTCTCGTACTAATCGTTTCAAATTATGACTCCGAAACACGAACTGCACGGTTTCGATTCCTTTTAATTATATTTATATTTATATATATAAATATAATTCATTCTATATTTCCAACTATAGTTCATTCTATATTTTCAACTTCGTTTTCACTTCAAATATTTCACTAACGCCTTAATATTTCGAATTTTTTTGCCATAACCTCCTTTGTACGGGGAGGGGTTTGGAAATTTATTGGGCCGTGTTAGGTACCCAATAAATCCTAAAAAGCATCCACATATTTATAGTGATATATTCTGGTGTTTGCGGGGGAGCATGTATAGATAATCACTCCAGAGAATAAATTCTCGTCACCCCGTTTCCGTGTGGAAATAAATAGTCCATGTGCCGTATCTAATAACTAGAGCGACGTGATTATTGTCAACTCCAGACCCGTGTGGGGTTTTTATTAATCTGGCGATTTATCGTTATATTTTCTATAGTCCATATCAGTCGTCAGTTCAACCTGTACAATATAGTCATCGCCATACAAGCCTCTCGCTCGTATGGTAAATCTTCCACCTCGTCACACAACCTCCAATTGCTTATGTGGAATATGATGAAGTATGCCTATCGTCAAGAAGTATGCCATGTAGTGTAGTTCAAAATTAATTGTTACTATCCTATGGCGATATTTATTATTTCACACAGAATAACCAGCACTCCGCATCCAATGGCATTCACAGGAGTTGATATATAAATAAAATTGCGCAGCCAGCTCATCAAGGTTTACCTATTTGTCGGGCACGCAAATAATTTCTTTACTCTACAGCTAATCCATTTTTCCTGTTCAACACATGTATATATATGCAGAGCAAAGCTAATAATAATATTTCTAGCAAACTATTATTTATTTCAACACGTGTGTATTTTTATCAAAGCGTATACATGATAAAAGAAATATTTTTATCATCAAAAATATTTATTCAACACGTGAATGTTTTTAACACTTCATATTCACAATAAAGGTGTAGTTTTTATTGTCTATTCTTTTTATTTTAAAATACGATAACATTCAACACATGAATTTCAACTCGACGAACGAATTTTAATTCAACACATGAATATTCTCTATAGTTTGTATATATATAAAAAAATGTGATTTTTATCGCTAAAGCTATTTGTTTAAATTCAAATAATATTCAACACATGAATTTCAACTCAACGAATGAATTGCAACTCAACACGTGATTATTCGCTATGGTTTGTATATATATATAAAAATGTGATTTTTATCGCTAAAGCTATTTGTTTAAATTCAAATAATATTCAACACATGAATTTCAACTCAACGAATGAATTGCAACTCAACACATGAATATTCGCTATGGTTTGTATATATATAAAAATGTGATTTTTATTGCTGAAGCCATTTGTTTAAATTTAAATAATATTCAACACATGAATTTTAACTCAATGAATGAATTGCAACTCAACACATGAATATATATTCCAACATATGTAATTTATTTCAACGAATGAAAATTATTCTAACACATGTATATTTCAGAAAATTTCGGCAACATAACAGCAGGTAGTTAAAACCGGGACCGTCCCTAGTACGGCTCCTCGCTCTACCTTAAAACCTCGCGGTTTTTGACAATGGGGATCATGCATCTAGTTCGCACGCAGGCGGCATGTTTTAATTTCAATTCCACAATCCTATTCTAATTTGTTTCAACCACAAGAGGGTATTTTTCAACCACAAAGGTATTTTTCAACCATCAAATCAACCACAACCAATTATTTCCAACCATTCGTCATACCATATAATATCACGTCAATCACAAGCAATAAATATCGTCCATGGTTTGTGGGCGAGGGGAGTATATATATAATATTATAATTCACTTGCATTTCATCACAATTCAAAGCATATATGTTTCATTCAACGCTTGTATAATTTATACATCGCTAATATAACTTATACAACACATGTACAAGAGGTATACAATGCGTATATAATTTACACTTCGCTTATATAATTTATACAACGCGATTTCATTCACACAATTAGTTTAGATTCCTCACATTGGTTATTGCAGTGCTAAAAATCCTAGGAAGATCAGAAAAATCCGCGGCTTCTTCTAGAATGTAGAGAGCCCCCTTGCGGTCACGGTGTCTCCTGTTTCATCGAATTTCGTTAACACACTAAAAAGATATGATTTTTCAAAGTTTTGCAACACTTAAAAGTGTTATTTTCATTTCAGAAATTTAAATCAGAAGGGTTTGCAAAGCTTCAAAACTAGGTTTGGATTTTAAATCAAAACCGTACCTTGTTGCTCTGATCAGTCTACACGGCGTCGAAGGGCTACGAACCACCTTCCGATCGACGGTGGTGGCGATGAACTCGGTGGCTCCAGCGAGTCGCGGCGGCGCTCCAAAGGGGCTGACTTCCCTCTCGAAATTTGACGCGTACGGTCGATGCTTTGAGGCGAGGCTTGGTCGGATGTAAAGAGGAGGCGGAGGCGATCAGAATCTTCAACTGGAGGAGGCGGCGAAACTGGCTGTGGCGGCGGCAAAAACGATGGGAAGCTTCGAGCTTCGTGCGTCATTCAAATCGCCTGGCGGCTAGGGTTTTTTCGATTTTTTTTTAAAAGAAAAATTCCTATTGGTCGAAGCTATATAGGAAATTTTAAATAGTGTTTTCACAAACGGACTCGAAATCAAACCCAACGACTGTCGCCCCTAGCTAAATACCCCCATTCCGGACACAATGGGATATGTTTCACTGGCCAATTCGACTGTTACAGTTAGTTATTTTTCAAATTAAAATATAAAACATTCGATATTTAATTTGAACATACATTTCAATTTGCCAGGGCCACAAACTGAATCGAAAAATTCTAGGAAAATAAATCTAGCTTTGTTTTGACGATACGGTCCTAACAAAACCAGTTTCGTCGAATTCTGAGCTCGTTTGAAAAACGACCATTTTTAGGTCGACCCTTTTTAACAGAATTTGACCAATTACATTTTCTTTTGCCCTGCTCACATACAAGCTTCAAAAATTATGAAATTTGAAACTTAGCAATAATTTGACATCCCGGACCCAACAAAAGTGATTTCGTCGAATTCCGAGGTCATATGCAAAATATCAATTTTCAAGGGCTATATATGCTATATAGCGACCTTTCTGAAAATTCAATTGGCCATAACTTTTGATTCCCGCTATGAAACTTAGATTTTTCAGATTTGTTAGAAAGGTATTCATAAACAGATTTAAATATTTTCAGTTTTGCTGAAATCCGTTATATTTTCCACCCGGTACAGTCAGACAAAGTTTGTATTCAAAATTTCAAACTGCAATACTATACCCAATTCTTTATTTTATTGAAATATGCTATTTCAATTATTCAAATTCTTTGGTAATAACCAAATTTAAAAATTTTAAATTGGTTCTCATTTTTCGGGTTATTACAATCTCCCCCACTTAAAACTTTTCGTCCTCGAAAAGGAAATAACAGCCGAGTAGGAAATAAAATGTAAATGCAAAGTATTGTAAAGGTACCTTGCACCAGTTAGTCAGAGATGTCCACTTTGCATTTGGGATAGGCTTGTTTAATGCTTTCCTCAGTCTCCTAAGTACAGTCTCTAGGATCACTACTCCACTGCACTTTAACTAAATGAATCTTTTTCCTCCTTAGCTCTCTAGTTTCTTTGCCAACTATCTTTAATGGCTCTCTTCTGAGTGCTAATTCTGGAGTTATGTCTATATCCTGTTGCGCTGCTTCTTCCACAACAAGATCTAGATCATGAACATGTTTTCTGAGTTGAGACACGTGGAACACATCATGTACACTAGGCAACCAATCAGGTAATGAAACCCTATATGCAAGAGTTCCAATCCGTTCAAGTATAGGGAAAGGGACCAATAAATCTCGGTGCCAACTTCCCAGTCTTGCCAAATCTGATTACTCCTCGCATTGGAGATACTCTTAAATAAACATAATCGCCAACGGCAAACGATAAATCCCTTCTTCTCGCATCAACATAACTTTTCTGTCGGCTCTGTGCGGTTTTCAATCGCTTCTTAATGAAATCGACTTTATCCGATGCTTCTTGAATCATATCAGGCCCTAACACAAGCCTATTGCCAGGTTCTACCCAACATGCGGGAGATCTGCACGGTCTACCGTATAATGCTTCAAATGGGGACATTCCCAGACTTTCTTGATAGCTATTGTTGTAAGAGAATTCGGCTAGATGTAAGTGATCTTCCCATGAGCCTCCAAAATCAATAACGCAAGCCCGTAGTAAATCTTCTAGAATTCTATTCACCCGCTCAGTTTGGCCGTCTGTCTGAGGGTGATAAGCGGTGCTTAGATTCAATTTGGATCCCAATTCTGTCTGGAATGCTTCCCAGAATTTGCTAGTAAATAGGGGATCTCTATCACTGACTATATTGAGCGGCACTCCATGCAGTTTAACTATTTCTTTGAAGTAAATCTGTGCTAAACTTTGAGCCGTTCTATTGGATCGGACATGTATGAAATGGGCAGTCTTCGTGAAGCGATCTACGGTTACCCATATACTGTCGTTTCCTTTCCTAGTTCGAGGCAGGCCATCAATGAAATCCATCGAAATTTGCTCCCACTTCCATCCTGGAATTTCTAATGGTTGTAATAGTCCAGCCAGTTTCTGCTGATCGCTCTTAACTAGCTGACAAGTGGAGCATCTGCTAACATATATTGAAATATCTCTTTTCATCGCCTTCCACCAGAATGTGCGCTTGATATCATTATACATTTTGCTCACACCGGGATGGATACTTAATTTGGACTTGTGGCATTCATCAAGTACTTCCCTTCTGAGCTCAGGAATTCCAGGCACACAAATTCGCCCTCGTAATCTTAGGACCCCTTGGCTATCAAGGCTAAAATCTGAGGGTTTTCCTTCTTGGATCCGCTGGCCAATCCTTTTAATAAACTCATCGTCTTTCTGTAGAATAGTAATCTTATCTTCTAAGGAAGAAGTAATGATAAAACTGGCGATGATTTCATTCTTTCTACTGAGCGCATCTGCTACAACATTGGCTTTCCCTGGAGTGTATAGAATTTCAAAATTGTACGCTGCAAGGAATTCTAACCAACGCTGTTGTCTCAAGTTTAGATATTTCTGAGTGAATAGATATTTCAAGGATTGATGATCGGTAAATAGTTCGAACTTCTCACCCAATAAATAATGCCTCCAGATTCTTAAAGCAAACATTATAGCTAATAACTCAAGATCACGAGTTGCATAGTTTCTTTCATGTGGCTTCAGCTGACGGCTGGCATACGCGACCACTTGGCCTTTTTGCATTAATACTGCGCCTAGCCCTCTAATAGAAGCGTCGGTCCATACAGTCAAGTCTTGGTTGCCTTCTATAATTGTCAATACTGGAGCGGTTGTCAACTTCCGTTTCAGCTCCTGGAAAGCTTCTTCACATTCGGGAGTCCATTTGAATTTCTCATGCTTCTTGGTAAGCTTTGTCAATACACTAGATATTTTTGAAAAATCCTGAACGAATTTCCGATAGTAACTAGCCAATCCAAGGAAACTTCGAACTTCAGTGGGGGTAGTAGGTTGTTTCCAGTTCTGAATCGCTGTAATTTTTCTTGGATCTACAGCAATCCCTTCTTTTGACACGACATGGCCTAGGAACTTAACTTCATCCTGCCAGAAGACACACTTAGAAAATTTAGCTTTCAAGACATTTCTCCTTAGAATTTTCAACACTTGTTCTAAATGTTTTGCATGTTCGTCTTCCGACTTGGAGTAGATTAAAATGTCATCGATGAAGACTAGAACAAATTTATTCAATACACCGCGGAACACTCTGTTCATAAGATCGACGAAGTATGCCGGAGCGTTACACAAGCCGAACGACATTACTAACCATTCGTAGAATAAATCGGGACCCCTGAAGGCTGTCAAAGGGATACAGTCTTCGGCTATACGTAATTGGTGGAAACCGGTAGCTAGGTCCATTGTGGAGAATACTGTTGCTCCACTTAATTGATCTAGCAGATCGTCTATTCGGGGCAAGGGATATTTGTTCTTCAGTGTCTGCTTATTGAGATATCGGTAATCAACACAAAGTCTTAGAGTACCGTCTGATTTCGGGACAAATACCACTGCTGCTCCCCACGCTGAAAAGCTCGGTCTGATCAGACCTTTCCAAAGCAATTCTCGGGTTTGACTACCTAACTCTTCTTTTTCTTTTGGGGCCATTCTTCTAATTGGATGTACTACTGGTCGGGCATTCGGAATTAGATCTATTCTGAATTAAATTTCTCTTTGCGGCGGTAAGTTTTCTACTTCTTCAAACACATCCGTATAGTTTTTAACGACAAGTATCTTTTCTAATGAAGGGGAGTAACTTCTAAAGAAGACCAAAATTCTATTCTATTAATTTCTGAGCCATGGCATGGTATAGTGATATGCCCAAATTTTGTTTTAACTTTGACGATTCTTTCGGCACATCTAACTTCGGCCTTATATTGTGTCAACCAGTCCAGCCCCAGTATAATATCAAATTCGGAAAGGTCCATGACCATCACTTTAAAAGAGAACTTGTAGCAAGAATAAGAGATAGGCACTCTACAGTATGAACTGAGACTAACAGAACCTCCTATCGGGTTTTGAACTTTAATTGGTTCTTTAAGTTTTCTTTGTTTCAATTTTATCTTGTGAACAATGTTGCTAGAAATGAAGCTCCGTGATGCACCAGTATCAAAAAGTACAGAAACAGGAATATTTTTAATGGTAAGGGTACCTCCCAAGACGTCGGGTTTACCTGATCCATCGGTGGTAGCTGGCGGGGTCTCCCCGTCATACACATGAGCCACTTGTGCATTCTGCTTCAGAGGACAATTCCTGCTATAGTGCCCCTTCTTATGGCAGTTGTAGCATTCGGCTGAGTCTGGATTTGCCTTAGGCTTCCTCGGGGCTTTGCACACATTAGAAAAATGACCTAGCTTCCCGCAGTTGTAGCAATTTCCTTTGGGGATCTTTCCAGGTTTCTGAGTAGCGGCCGCTGTAATGCTAGACTCGGGTTGATCTGCTGAAGCCTTGCGCTTATTTCCAGCTTGGCTTTTGGCGTGGTCTTGGCTGGCGTGCCTTTCATCCATATCTTCATAGTTGCAAGCCATTTCTACCAATTCTGAGAAGGAGAGTTTGATGTTTCTCATGGCTCTGTCATGGTACTTGCGCTTTAGCCCAAATATGAATCTCTTGTTCTTTGCTTTGTTGGTCATAATAAGCTCTGGAGCATAGCGCGACAACTAGGTGAATTTATTCAGGTAATCTTGAATAGAGAGATCTCCTTGCTGGAGATTAGCAAACTACTCTCGCATCCTCTCTAAAGCCTGTTCAGGTACAAACTTCTCGTTGAACATGGTTTTGAATTACTCCCAGGTTCTGACAGTACCTGCTGCATCCTCTGAGGTAATGGCATCCCACCACAGCTCTGCTTCCTCCTGTAGGAGCCAAATACCTACTCGTGCTTTGTTGTTGGTTCCCATACCCATGCCTTCAAAGATTTTCTCACATGTCTTCAACCAAGCTATAGCCTCGGTCACTGTACCAGTGCCAGAAAAGGGTTTTCCCCCAAGGTTCCTATACCTCTTCGCTACTCTGTCTAGCTCGAAGTCCTCGGGTGCTGGTGGATGAAAAATAGGGCCTTCCACAACTACGGGGATATTCCCTCGCCCTCCTGCTGCTCCTGCTCGGCCTCCACGGCCTCCTCTAGCTGCTGCTGCTCGTGTAGCCATCTAAGAGTACTGTATAAGCAAGAAAAGAGTCAAGCTCACAGATTTGATAATTTTCATATTTGATAAAGTAGGGGAACATAAGGAAAGGAAATGATGTACTGATCGAATTGTTTTGCTAATCTGCTTAGCTCATTCTAGGACATTGCTAATCCTATCTCTAATGAGCTACTCACATTAGAACACTACTGATTCTATTCTGACGAGGTGTTTAATGTGTTAGATCCCGGAGCTAAGATTAACCAAAGCTCTGATACCAACTGTGACGATCCCAAAATCCGAGGGGCGGTATTAAAGAAAATCATTGGAATATAACACATTAATCATCATAGCAGAGTACAGATAATAGCAGAACAATAAATAGAATAATTTTACATGGATATGACATCGGAATCACAACATGTAATAACATCAGAATAGCATAGCGTAGGATATAACTTAGTAAATAAAAGGGGAGTGATCAGTCATCATCGCCAGAGGCGGAATACATACATGCAGTGAGACATAATAAGGGTATCAGTCTACATGGCCGAAGGCGGAATACATATACATACAATAAGAAGTACGGAAAGTAAATCAGTCTGCATCGCCCGTGGCGGAATAATAATATAAGTACAGTAATGGCGGAAAATGTCAAAGTCGTCTCTGTGAAGTCAGCCTCGCCATGAGCCAAAATGCACTCTATGCAACAGTGTAGAGCCAAAAACAACCTGTCACCTGTGAACTAGGCTGCCCATGTGAAAATAAGGGCACCCGCATTTGCAAAGTGAAACAAACAACGAGTCAGACATGGGGACTGGTATGAGGAATCTATTTAACAGTTAACAACAGTAATAAGCAAATCATAGGACCACGCCACTTTCGCGGAACGGGTTTACTCCAGTGATTGCTAGTGCATTTAAAACAAAGTAAATTCTTTTAAAACAACGCAATGCTCTTAAAAAGAATGAAGCCATTATAAGACTCAAGTCCCATCACACAATGCAACGCAAGCTGGAGGATAGAGTTTTACCTTATAATGGCCAAATATGCTTGATACGTATAAAGCAAAATCAATTGATATTATCACTAGTGCATATATGTTTCAAAAGCGAATAGCATCATAAATATCAATCATAGGCAACATGAGCATCCCATGCCACTATGTCGCCATATATAAGTTACAATCGAATCCGTTATCTCGTATTAGAAATTGGATTTCTATCATGAGTCGAGGCAAGGGGCAAGCTCCTCTCCGCTTCGAGACACTCTAGCAAATGCTTCAGGACTACACACTCTAGGTAACCCTGGATCTTCAGGGCCGGTCCTCTCTTACGTTTGAGGATTAGTTATTCCTGAACACACGTTTCCCGGTCCTTACAGACCTATAATCGAGGCGCTCGCATTCCAACAACCACATAGGTGAAAAATAGATATACATGTCAGGGCTGGTAAGTCACTGACACCACCATAGCTTGAAAGAAACGTCGGGCTCTCCCTGTAGTCCGTATCCCGTTTTTAACTCGTACCGGGGTGTGAGGCTCGCGAATCTACGAAATACACAAAGCCAGGTCACGCAGACCGTGCTTTGATCATCATCCACAAGACTTTGCTTTGCAACAGAAGCCTTGATCACAACATCTTAGCATGCCACATAGGCAGTCCACTCCATACGATTGATTTCCATCGATATATAACCTCTGAGCTCGTACGTCTCAGAGAAGGGCGTTAAGCAAAAGAATAAATTCTCCGCCGCCAAACAGATATATATTTAACAGAAATCAATCAGTATAGAACAAAATCCAATGTCAGACACACAATCCATTTACAAGTCCGTTTTGGGTCTGAACGAAACCGGAGGCGTCAAATCCCTCGTATATCCATCCAATCAACACATACGTTCAGACAGCTACTACTTCCATCCCTTTCCGGTAGCTACTCCGGTCAGGAACCTCAGTAGCGCCCATCCAACCGATACGAATATCGTCGGTCTTGAATCGTCTTTGCATTTTCCAATTCGAATCGCTCGATAAATTATTTGAAATGAGGGTTAGCTCGGCCTTTTGAAATAATTCACGTCATTAGAATTTAAATCGATTCTTTCTATGGTTATATTATTCGACATCCATCTTTCAGTTCTTTAGTGTTATTTTCGTGTCAAACACATACAACCATCAAATATCAAACAATTCAAGCCCAATTGGTTTATTTGCAATCTATGTTGCTTATAATATTTTATAACGATTTTTCGCCATTTTTATTTATTTAAAAATGGCCATATTTAATTAAACGACGTTTCAGGTCGTGCCGTGGCACTAGCGCTGTTTTCCCCCTAATTTGTTTTACACATATAGGAAAATCTAACCGTTGGATTTCTACGGAGTCTATATCAGTGGGAAGATATTCCCAAAGCGAACCCAACGGTTCCAGTTTCGTGAAAATCCGACGGTCGGATCTTCCACACTAGTCGTTTGAAGTTACGGTTTCAAAATTCGAACTGCAGCGTCGTTATTCGATTTAATTTAATTATATTTATATATAAATATAAACGATTCTGGCACTGTTTTTCTTTAGATTTGAATTAAACATTCCAGACAATCCAACCGTTAATACAAGGTTGGTGTCGTTGGGAAGATATTTCCAAGGCGAACCCAGCGATTGCGGTTTCAGGAAAATCCGATGGTCGGATTTCTCGTACTAATCGTTTCAAATTACGACTCCGAAACACGAACTGCACGGTTTCGATTCCTTTTAATTATATTTATATTTATATATATATATATATAAATATAGTTCATTCTATATTTCCAACTATAGTTCATTCTATATTTTCAACTTCGTTTTCACTTCAAATATTTCACTAACGCCTTAATATTTCGAAAAATTTCGCCATAACCTCCTTTGTACGGGGAGGGGTTTGGAAATTTATTGGGCCGTGTTAGGTACCCAATAAGTCCTAAAAAGCATCAACATATTTATAGTGATATATTCTGGTGTTTACTGGGGAGCATGTATAGATAATCACTCCAGAGAATAAATTCTCGTCACCCCGTTTCCGTGTGGAAATAAATAATCCATGTGCCGTATCTAATAACTAGAGCGACATGATTATTGTCAACTCCAGACCCGTGTGGGGTTTTTAATAATCTGGCGATTTATCGTTATATTTTCTATAGTCCATATCAGTCGTCAGTTCAACCTGTACTATATAGTCATCGCCATACAAGCCTCTCGCTCGTATGGTAAATCTTCCACCTCGTCACACAAGCTCCAATTGCTTATGTAGAATATGATGAAGTATGCCTATCGTCAAGAAGTATGCCATGTAGTGTAGTTCAAAATTAATTGTTACTATCCTATGGCGATATTTATTATTTCACACAGAATAACCAGCACTCCGCATCCTATGGAATTCACAGGAGTTGATATATAAATAAAATTGCACAGCCAACTCATCAAGGTTTACCTATTTGTCGGGCACGCAAATTTCTTTACTCTACAGCTAATCCATTTTTCCTGTTCAACACATGTATATATATGCAGAGCAAAGCTAATAATAATATTTCTAGCAAACTATTATTTATTTCAACACGTGTGTATTTTTATCAAAGCGTATACATGATAAAAGAAATATTTTTATCATCAAAAATATTTATTCAACACGTGAATGTTTTTAACACTTCATATTCACAATAAAGGTGTATTTTTTATTGTCTATTCTTTTTATTTTAAAATACGATAACATTCAACACATGAATTTCAACTCGACGAACGAATTTTAATTCAACACATGAATATTCTCTATATTTTGTATATATATAAAAAATGTGATTTTTATCGCTAAAGCTATTTGTTTAAATTCAAATAATATTCAACACATGAATTTCAACTCAACGAATGAATTGCAACTCAACACATAAATATTCGCTATGGTTTGTATATATATAAAAATGTGATTTTTATCGCTAAAGCTATTTGTTTAAATTCAAATAATATTCAACACATGAATTTCAACTCAATGAATGAATTGCAACTCAACACATGAATATTCGCTATGGTTTGTATATATATAAAAATGTGATTTTTATTGCTGAAGCCATTTGTTTAAATTTAAATAATATTCAACACATGAATTTCAACTCAACGAATGAATTGCAACTCAACACATGAATATATATTCCAACATATGTAATTTATTTCAACGAATGAAAATTATTCTAATACATGTATATTTCAGAAAATTTCGGCAGCATAACGGCAGGGTAGTTAAAACCGGGACCGTCCCTAGTACGGCTCCTCGCTCTACCTTAAAACCTCGCGGTTTTTGACAATGGGGATCATGCATCTAGTTCGCATGCAGGCGGCATGTTTTAATTTCAATTCCACAATCCTATTCTAATTTGTTTCAACCACAAGAGGGTATTTTTCAACCACAAAGGTATTTTTCAACCATCAAATCAACCACAACCAATTATTTCCAACCATTCGTCATACCATATAATATCACGTCAATCACAAGCAATAAATATCGTCCATGGTTTGTGGGCGAGGGGAGTATATATATATATAATATTATAATTCACTTGCATTTCATCACAATTCAAAGCATATATGTTTCATTCAACGCTTGTATAATTTATACATCGCTAATATAACTTATACAACACATGTACATGAGGTATACAATGCGTATATAATTTACACTTCGCTTATATAATTTATACAACGCGATTTCATTCACACAATTAGTTTAGATTCCTCACATTGGTTATTGCAGTGCTAAAAATCCTAGGAAGATCAGAAAAATCCGCGGCTTCTTCTAGAATGTAGAGAGCCTCCTTGCGGTCACGGTGTCTCCTGTTTCATCGAATTTCGTTAACACACTAAAAAGATATGATTTTTCAAAGTTTTGCAACACTTAAAAGTGTTATTTTCATTTCAGAAATTTAAATCAGAAGGGTTTGCAAAGCTTCAAAACTAGGTTTTGATTTTAAATCTAAACCGTACCTTGTTGCTCCGATCAGTCTACATGGCGTCGAAGGGCTACGAACTACCTTCCGATCGACGGTGGTGGCGATGAACTCGGTGGCTCCAGCGAGTCGCGGCGGCGCTCCAAAGGGGCTGACTTCCCTCTCGAAATTCGACGCGTACGGTCAATGCTTTGAGGCGAGGCTTGGTCGGATGTAAAGAGGAGGCGGAGGCGATCAGAATCTTCAACTGGAGGAGGCGGCGAAACTGGCTGTGGCGGCGGCAAAAACGATGGGAAGCTTCGAGCTTCGTGCGTCGTTCAAATCGCCTGGCGGCTAGGGTTTTTTCGATTTTTTTTTTTTAAAAGAAAAATCCCTATTGGTCGAAGCTATATAGGAAATTTTAAATAGTGTTTTCACAAACGGACTCGAAATCAAACCCAACGACTGTCGCCCCTAGCTAAATACCACCATTCTGGACACAATGGGATATGTTTCATTGGCCAATTCGACTGTTACAGTCACTTATTTTTCAAATTAAAATATAAAACATTCGATATTTAATTTGAACGTACATTTCAATTTGCCAGGGCCACAAACTGAATCGAAAAATTCCAGGAAAATAAATCTAGCTTTGTTTTGACGATACGGTCCTAACAAAACCAGTTTCGTCGAATTCTGAGCTCGTTTGAAAAACGGCCATTTTTAGGTCGACCCTTTTTAACAGAATTTGACCAATTACATTTTCTTTTGCCTCGCTCACATACTAGCTTCAAAAATTATGAAATTTGAAACTTAGCAATAATTTGACATCCCGGACCCAACAAAAGTGATTTCGTCGAATTCCGAGGTCATATGCAAAATATCAATTTTCAAGGGCTATATATGCTATATAACGACCTTTCTGAAAATTCAATTGGCCATAACTTTTGATTCCCGCTATGAAACTTCGATTTTTCAGATTCGTCAGAAAGGTATTCATAAACATATTTAAATATTTTCAGTTTCGCTAAAATCCATTATATTTTCCACCCGGTACAGTCAGAAAAAGTTTGTATTCAAAATTTCAAACTGCAATACTATACCCAATTCTTTATTTTATTGAAATATGCTATTTCAATTATTCAAATTCTTTGGTAATAACCAAATTTAAAAATTTTAAAATTGTTCTCATTTTCCGGGTTATTACAAGGGAGGTGGGGGATACTCTGGCCGACGGGGCCTTGGCGTTCACGGCGGCGTTCTTCTGGTTGGAGGGAGGGCTTGCGCGAGGTTTGATGGGGGTTGGGGGTCGCGCGAGTTCGAAAGGAAGGGGGGAAGAAGAGGGCAGCGGGGTGGTTTGTCGGAGGGGCGGCGGTGGTAGCCCACCTCCCTGGCGGCGCGCGACGGGATTAGGGCTCGAAGCCCTTTTCCTTTTTTTTCTAGTTTAGAATGAACCGGGGGGGGGGGGGGGGGCTGAGAGAGAGAGAGTATAGAGAGATAGGGTTTTATTTTATTTTATTATTTAATTTCAAAAAGTACCTTTTTATTTTGAACTCGAAATCAAACCCACCGACTATCATCCATAGCTAATTACCCCCATTCCGAACACAATGGGATATGTATCGTAGGCTGATTCGACTGTCTCGATCAGTTTTCGTCAAAATCAACATATAATTCTATATATTGAATTTGAACACGCATTTCAATTTACCGGGGCCACATACTAACTCGAAAAATTCCAGAAAAATATCTTCTAGCTTCGTATTGACAATACGGTCCTAACAAAACTAATTTCGTCAGATTCTGAGACCATTTGAAAAATTGTCATTTTCCAGTCGATTAAAATCAACTAAAATTGGTCAAACGCGTTTTCCTTTGCCACACTTACAAATTGATTAGAAAAATTACTAAATTTTAAACCTAGCAATAATTCGACATCATGGATCCAACAAAAGTGGTTTCGTCAAAATCCGAGGTCGTTTGCAAAATGGTCACTTTTAAGGGCCTGAATTCCATAGCGACTATTCAGAATTTTCTACTGGACATATCTTTTGATCCCCGTTATGGAATTTCTATTTTTCGGATTCGTTGGAAAGATATTCTCAATTAGATTCAAATATTTTTGGTTTCACTAAAATCCGGTTTATTTTGCACCTGGTACATTCAATTGAATTTTGAAATCGAATTATCGAACTACCGTGCCATTTTCAATTCCTTTTATAATTATAATTAAATAATTATATTCTAATGACGATTCAAATAAATATATACGTTCGATTCTATTCAAAGTAAATTTCTAGTCGATATTATTTAAAATAATCAGTTTAAATATTCAAAATTCACTAAAATTGCCAGAATAAAAATACTAAATTGGCTCAGATTTCTGGGTTATTATTACAAAGAGATAAATGGTTTTATTTTTTCGTGAAAAGTGAGCTAAGAAATAATTTTACATGTACTAAGTTATGTTAACAGTTGTTATTTAAGATAAGATGTTTCCAAACATTACACAAATGACCTAAAACTGTATGGAAGGATTACAAGTTACTAGTAACTTGATTTTCTGTTTTCAACTTTTCCTGACAGTAGGCTACAAAATGATTTTTGTATAAAGTACTGCTTGTTTGCATTATCATAATACTAATTACAAAGAATGCAGGTACGACTGTGAAATATTTGTAATGTTGTTCATCCAAAAAATAACTCAACGAATGCAAATTTCGTCAAAATTCAGTCCTGAACAAGTAGATGCATTCCCAGCAAATATAGCTGCCCAAATACTTATTGACGAACCATACTGTTGGAACCTTGAGAAGTTTTGCAGCTACGGGTCAAACTTTAAAAACGTAATTGATCATGAATGATGCATCTAATTTGTAAATGCTGATGTTAACAATTAAATATTGTATTTGGTGTTTAATTTTTAATAGCTGATACTGATTTGATTGTAGGTGTTAGGGATTATATCTGAATTTGGTGATTAATTACATGCTCAATTTGTAGAGACAGATGTTGAATATTTGATTATGAATTTGGTATTAAATATTTAATGGCTATTATTAGCGATCATATTCAGATAAATATGGATCATCAATTTTATATCCCTGATATGACTATACTGCTTTTATAAAAAAGATAAATCCTTTTATCTTTCATTTATATTGTACAGTTTTATGTTTATTATTATGTCTTCTAATCCCATTGTTTTGCACAATAAAATGATGCTGTATGGGCTACTTTTCGTAGACAAGATTTACAATTTGTCAAAACACATGCAAATACTTATGTTTTTTTTGCTGTCAAGATCATTTCACTACACAAAGAAGGTACCTTGTTTCTACATATGATGAGTTATGGAAAAGGTACAAAACAAAGAATAATAAGTTACGCCACCATTAAGAGCTTTACAATTTGTCAAAACAATGGTTCAGTGAGTTTGTGAAGGATTTAGTCTAAAGCTTGTATTTAAATAGACAATATGTTTATCTTTGAATAATGTCTTGGAATAAAAAAAAATTGTGTTTTTCCAAATCCTCGATTACATGTTTACTCTCGTTTTTGTTGTTTTTGACATTGAAACGGTCTTTCATATGGATATTGTTTGATTCAAGCCCACATTTCCTATTAGCTTGTATGTTAATATACTATTGCACTAGGCAAAACAATATTTAAATAAACATATAGATTTTTATATTTTCCCCCTAAGTACACATACATGGATTCATCTGATAGTAAAATGCTGATGTACCGGTTTGTCTACAATCTTATAAATAAAAAGCTAAATGCTTTTATCTTTTGTTTGAAAAGTCAATTGCTTTTATTTGATGGTTTAAGAATTAAAATGTTTAATTTTTATGTATGTATTTAGATTTATCTTTGTGTTGTAATATATATGAGTGGATATGCTTTTGTCATATTCTATTTTGTCCCACATTATGGGATAAATTTTACTCCAAACTCCCTCCCAAGCCTTTATATAAGGAGCTCATGTAATGTAAATAGCGTACTAATTTTGGAATGAATAAAAGTGTCCTCTTTCTCCTCCTCTAATGGATTTCTAATTGTATATTGTTTACAACATGTTATCAGCATGAGATTCTATTAGAGCTATTGTTTGAAATATTCTAGATCTATAACCATGGATCTATCATGTAAGTAATTTTTATTTGAAGATATCAATTCATGGATTTATATATTTGTTATACAATTATTTCTATTTGAGAATATTTGATCAATGGATCTATGAATTTGTCATATTTTCTGTTCTTTTACATCTAACTCAAATTTTTAGATCTCTTTTCCTATATTTTCTTTGTAGATCTGGATTATATTCTAATGGATCTAACTTTTTACATCTAATTATTTTGTTGATCCTAAATATGTGTAGATGTATTCTTTCATTTCTTTGCGGATCTAATTTTGAATTTTCCAAATCCAATTTGATGGAGATTCGATTGTATATGTATTATTTACATTATTGATGATGTAGAGGTAGATATAGTTTTATACTTTTCGATCTACTATTACTTTTCGTATATGACACTACAATAAAATATGGATATGGTTACTCATAATGGCAGTGTTTACGTGAAAATACACCAAAGTTTTTTATTTTCTTTATTTCTAGGGTTCCGTCGCGTTTAACTCCCCCCATTTATTTCATTTTTCCGCCCAAAGCGTCCTCGTTATTCTCGTATCATTTCCTTCCATCACAGTTTCTCTTCCAATTCACAAATCCCCAGCTTCTCCTTCAATCAAAAATTTTGTGAATGTTTTGTCCTCTTAGATCGGTTTCCTACTCTTCCCACGTTCGCTCCTTCTCCTTCAACCGACAAATCCACGTTCGCTCCTTCTCCTCTTTGATTTCATTTAGATCCACGTATGTTTTGCAGTTGTTTTCTAATATTTTTGTTTTTTGATTCATAGATGAAACACCCCACCTCTGTTAGGGTCACTCTCAAAGGGAATGCCCTAATTTTGGTGGAGGTTTATAAGTATAAGTCACAGATACACAAGACAGATATAAATACACATATTTTTGAACAGCGAAAACAACAGCAACTTTTATTTCAACAAAAATACGTGTTACACAAACCATGCCATAATTGTCTTACAATATTTCCAAAAACATGACATTTCCATAACTGTCTTGATTTCATAATTTAAAAAAGCATAAAAAACATAAGTAAACTGCATAAGTCCCCATGGTTGCTATCCAAAGCCATAGTCCAAAACGAAAGAGATCCAAACAATACATTCTTTCTCTTCAAGCTGGATGTAAAAACTGGTCAAGCTGCGGTATTCCCTCCCTCATACGGAGTCCGTTTTACGCAAACTCGGACTCTATCTCAAGCAGAATTCCGAGACGAACGCAATGGCGTATCCCGTTTCACTTAATTCTTTGATTGAAATTAATTATACTTTAATTTATGAATTTCACTGCTATAGAATACACTGTAACAACTCGTATTTTCAATAACCTGTTATAACATAAATCGAGGCAGAATTTAATTTATAAATCTGAATCAAGGGAAACGGGCTATGCCATTGCGTTCGTCTCGGAAAAATACGCGAAATAGAGTCCGAGTTTTCGAAAATCGGAGTCCGTATGACCCGATTAAGGCCCAACGAAGTTTTCAGAAAAATTCAAAGTAAAAACAGATTTCAAATTCAAGTTTGAATTTGGAAATTAGGGTTAGATTGGGCCAGGCGGGAAAATTCCCGCCAGAGCACCCAAGTCGACAGCCCTGTCGACTTGGGAGTCGACTTGGTTGGACCCAAGTCGACAGCCCTGTCGACTGGGTTCAGCCGGGCAGTTTTGCCTGGTGCACCATTTTGGAGTTGTGTTGAGTTTGGGGGCCAGATTCGGTTTTGAGGGCTGAGATTGGAACTAGGGTTTAATCCTAAGGCTAGAACTAATCCTAATCTGTATAAATAAGCCCTTAACCTAACCCTAAATCATCATTATTCATTCATACAACTAAACTATGGCAAAATCATTCCTCTCATGGCCTCCACTCTCTTCATAAAATTCTAAATAAATTTCTATGAGAGATTTTGCATGCATACAAGTGTTTTCAAGCTTGTATGAGCATCATTAGCTTTCATTCAAGTCAAGTTTCCATATTTACATCATAAAGCAAGGGTTTTGATCATTTTTGCTCAAGGGTTTTTCTATTGGAGCTTGCATTTTGGGTTTATTTGATTGCATAAGGGCTTTGTCTCAATCTTATATTTGCTTATACTCATTTGAGTCTTCATAAGCATTGTAAGCCCTTTTCTACTTTCATATTTAAACTCTAAAGTTAATGAATGATGCAAGTTGTGTTTGATCATTATGATATGCAAGTTTACTATGATGTGTTATGCAAGTTTGCCATGTTATGATGTTATGTTATGCAAGTTTGATATGCAAGTTTGTCATATGATATGCAAGTTATGTTATGCAAGTTTGGGTTGATCATTTTGCTCATGTTATCATGTTATGCAAGCTTATCTTGGGTTTATGAGCTTAAAGCTTCAAGCTTTATGCTAAAGGTTGCATTTTGGCAACATGTAAGTTATCATATCTCTTATGATAACTTGCATGTGAGGCTAAATGCGAACTTATGGCAACTTCTACATGTCATTTATCACCATGTATCACTTATATGCTAAGTTTGGTTTATGCATGCTTTTGAGGCCTAAAAATGTAATATGCAAGTATATGAACATATGTACATTTCATATGCCACCATGTTAAACTTGTGGCTTCAACACCTTTATGTCATGATTATGCCAAGTTCCCTCTTTCTATCCTTTATGCGCTATTGCGATATGTAAGCGATGGGATTGCGTTTGGGGTTGGGTAAACTTAAAAGACATAAAAACAAAAAATTGGGAATTTACCTATTAAGTTAGGTCTACCCATTGGGAATTTACCTATTAAGTTAGGTCTACCCAAATTCTTGAAAATTTGTAATATGTTTTGGAAACATGATGGACATGACACTTAGAAAATATAAGTGTGACCAACTCGAGGTTGGGTTGAGTTTGTAGCGTAAACCTACCCGGAACCGACCAGCTTAACTAGTTGCTACAAACAATAGGACCCAATGTGAGAAGTTGGTCATGTTGTACCTTGAACCCGAGGTTAGACCAAGTTGTGGTATAAAACTACCCGGAACCGACCGGCTTAACTAGTAACCGCAACAAAGTCTAATGTGAGAGGTTAAGGCACATTAATTAATTAATGCCTCATGATTAGGGTTTAAGTCATGGTCCACTTAATACTTAATCAATGCGGGCTTGGTAGATTAATCAGGGTTAAGTCGTGAACTCATCATTACACTTAACCAAGTTAATCCATGATTAGCAAGAGGGTTAAACCGTACTTAACCCTCTAGAAAAATCCTAGGAATGGGGGTCCACTCCAGCAGTAATCCCAAGTTTGTATCAATATGACCCTAGGGACTAGGCTAGGGTGGGGGCACGATTACTGGACTTGAGGTAAGTGACCAAAAACGACGGCAGATTGGTACGCCGGTGTAGTTCCGGGCGGACTATCGTCGTGCACATAGTCCGAAGCCGGGGAAAACATGCACGGGTACCGGTAGATCGAGACTGTGCACTTATGTTTATGGTGTCCAGGGGTTGACACCCTAGGGCTTGATACACCCGACGGGAGACCCTGCACAGTCTGACTACAATTATGTTTGGGCCGTATTGACACCAACACGTTACGAGTTAGGCTTAGAGAGCCGATCGACTAGACCGTTTGGTTGGACCTCGTATTAGGGTCACTTCATGTTATTGGACCTCGTATTAGGGTCACTTCATGTTATTGGGCCAAAGCTTGGGCCAAGGGATCAATACATGTTTATTCAAGTCATGTTAGTTTGCTAGTACACCTGTGGTGCAAAAACCTTAAACCTGATTATGCGATGACACCTTTATCTACCTTGTTAGTTAATCATCATGCTAGTATGTTGTTATCCTTATGTTCATCCCTGCTTCTCATGCCAGTTAACTTTATCAGTTTACATTGATTGTAGTAGGGCTTACTCAGTCTTTTTGACTGACCTGTTTTCCTTTCGCCTCTTTTCTTCCGTTCCCCCCCCCCCAGGTTCTCAGGGTGGGAATATTGGAGCTTAGCTTGGATTTCTGATCACTTGCTTGTGGGATTTTAGCTCATGTACGGTGAAGCTAGCTATGGTTATCACTTATTTTGGGGATAGTACTTATGTATTTCAGTTTTTCAGTGATGTTGTTTTTATCTTGACTTGTGTATTTGGAAAGTTGACATTATGTTGTACCAGACTTGTTTTGAAATGGTTTGAAATCTTCCGCTGTTTTATCTATGTTATTTACTCTGTTTATATATATATATATATATATACATATGTTCTTGTTCTGCCTTGATATATCATTATGCATGTTTACCTGATTCAAACACCCCTCCAAAGTCAGAGTGCTTGCAAGAGCCACCCTGGCGGAGGTGGGGTGTTACATTTGGTATCAGAGCATATGGTTTACGAGAAGGAACAAAAAGGTTTTTAGAAAACTTTTGGAAAACTATTTTCAAAACCAAGTATAAAGTATTTTCCGAAGAAAAGTCTAGTTTATTTTAAAGGCTATTCCCCAAAATGCCATTAGCAAAATTCCTTCGTTTTTCTCCATTTTGAATCTGTCTTTTTCTTCGTTTTCAGTATGGCCGATAACTTTGCTATTCCGGAGGGAGTACACGTACCTGTTTGGTATAGGAGACTTTTGGAGGCTAGGGCGACCGAAGCCGGCCCCGCAGATGTTCCTCCTCCTCCTCCTCCTCCGGTAGTTAATGTTCCTCCTCCTCCTGTCGCTGAGGTTCCTCTTCCTCCTCCCCCTCAGCATCCTCAAGCTGACTTCGCGAAGACTTGCAAAGATTTCAAAGCAATGGGTGGCAAGAACTTTCAAGGCACTGAGACTTTTGTAGAGGCCAGAAATTGGTTGAAAGAGACCGAGGATTTATTTGCTATCTTTGGGTTAGGCGATCAGAGGAAGATCTTGTTGGCGGTTTGTCTTATGAAGGATGAAGCCGCTTATTGGTGGGAAGTGACCAATGGTACTAGGCCTGTTGAGACTTGGGCCGATTTCAGGGCAAGGTTCGTGCTTAAGTTTCTATCTTCTGCTGAGGAGAATCTGCAAATGGAGAGGTTCATAACTTTGAAACAAGGAGATATGTCTGTCAAAGAATATGTGAACAAGTTCAATCAGTTAGCTCGTTTTGGCTTGGATATGGTGAATACTCCTCAGAAGAAGGCTCTTCGTTTTGCTAGAGGATTGAATGAGCCGTTGCAGGGATTGGCTATGTCACATATTCCCCATGGGGCCACGTTTGAAAGCTTGGTTGATATGGCGTTACTTTAGGGAGATGTCAAGAAAGAGATCAAGATGAATGATACTCAAGCCAAGAAGACTGATTCCCAGTGGAAAGGAAATCAGGGTAATCCAAGTGGTCAGAGCAGTCAAGGCAATCAGAACAAGAACAAGAACAAGAGTCAAGGCAACAAGGGGAACAACAACAAGGGCAAGAACAACAAGGGGAAGTGCCATTATTGCGGTTCAGTTGGGCATCTTATTAAGGATTGTAGGAAGAGAAAAAGGAAGAGTGGTGAATGCTTTCATTGTGGTGAGTTTGGACATTTCAGCAAAGATTGCCCGAAGAAGCAAGGGCAAGGTCAGACTCAGTGTGCAAGACCATCTGGAGGGCGAATTCATCCCCTCAACATCGTTCTTCCAGCTCATGATCGAGGTAGTATTTCTGTTGAAAGCCTTGTATATATTTCTGATTTTTCAGTTCGTACCTTGTTTGATTTTGGTGCATCGCATAGTTTATTTCATCTGATCTAGTTGAAAGTTTGCACCTAAGTACTAGTCTAGTTTATGATCCCGTGTGTGTTTCAAATCCAATTGGGGTTTACACCCATTTGTCTATTATCTACGTGGATTTGAAAATCTCTATCTTTAGTGTAGAGTTCTCATGTGATGCTTATATTCTCGGTTTCATGGGGTATGGGTTGATTTTGGGCATGGATGGGTTGTCCAGTTTTGGAGCCATCCTTGATTTTTGAGCATAGGGTTGTGAGGCTCATGACTCGCCTCGGTAATACCTTAAAAATTTCTTGTAACCCTATGGGTCTCGTCATGTTGTGTTATCTTGAATCCCTCAACTAGTCTATCGATAGTTTGCAATCGGTGAGGGTGGTCCGAGAATATCCTGATATCTTGGGTGAAGTGAAGGGGGGTTACCCCTAAGCGAGAGATTGATTTCCGCATTTATCTGGTTGATAATGCCAAGCCAGTTACGTGGCCGGTTAGGCACATGGTCCCACGAGATGAGAGTTAAGAAAGCAAGTCAAGGAGTTGCTTGAGAAGAACTTCATACGATGAAGCATTTCCGAAGAGGGTGCTCTAGTAGTATTTGCTACTAATGTGGACAGTTCGCTTCGCCCGTGTGTTGATTATCGTGAATAGAACAAGAGGAATAGACAACCATTACCAAGGATCGATGATTTGTTTGATCAGCTTGTAGGAACATCTGTTTTCTCTTGATCTTGCTACTGGATTCCATCAGCTCAGAGTAGCTGAAGATAGTATAGACAAGACTGCGTTCAGAACTCCGGATGGATTCTTAGAATGGCTGGTCATGCCATTCGGTTTGACTAATGCACCCGCCTGCTTCGTGGACTTGATGAGTAGGGTGTCTAGGGAGTTCCTGAACGAGTTTGTGGTAGTCTTTGTAGACGATATCCTGACTTTCTTAAAGAACGAGGAAGAACATCCTAGACATCTCAAGGAGGTGATGGATACGCTTAGAGCGCATCAGTTGAAAGCCAAGTCCTCCAAATGTCATTTTGGAGAAAAGAAGTTAGATTTCTTGGGCACATAGTTTCTAAGCAAGGCTTAGTGGTGGATCCTGCTAAAGTGGTCGCGGTTCAAAACCAAAAAGCTCCGACGAGGACAATTGAAGTAAGAAGTTCTCTCAGTTTAATTAGTTAGTTAGCGTCCCTTGAGCTTAGACCTACCCTTCTAGATCAAGTAGGGACTTCACAGAAAGAGGACCCGCAGTTAGTCGAGATCATGGACAAGTTGATTCGAGGCGAGATGGTAAGTCACCTCGCTATAGATGACAAGGGATGGCTAAGACGCGATGAGAGAAAGAAGGCTCTTGAAGAGGCACATCACTCGAGGAGGTGGCCGAGTTTGTCCCAAGGTGCATGTTGTGCCAGCAAGTTAAGGCCGAGTCGAAGAAGCCCGGTGGGCTATTGCATCCTCTCGACGTTCCACTATGGAAGTGGGAGAGTATTTCCATGGATTTTATCGATGGGCTACCAAGGTCAAGGAAAGGGAATACGAGCATTTGGGTTATTGTGGATAGACTTACGAAGAGTGCTCATTTCATTCCGGTGAAGAGCAAGAGGACCGCATCTTGGCTAGCGTCTGTATATCTTCGTGAGATTGTGAGACTACATGGAGTCCCTTCTAGTATTGTCAGTGACCGTGACCCAATCTTTACAAGTCAATTCTGGAATAGCTTGCAAGAATCTATGGGCACGAGGTTGAATCTAAGTACGGCTTATCACCCACAGACGGACGGTCAAACCGAAAGGGTGAATAGGGTACTCGAGGATCTGTTGAGGCTTTGTATTCTGGATTTTGGTGGTACTTGGGAAGACCATCTTCCTCTTGATGAGTTTGCATATAATAACAGTTATCAGGCAAGCATAGGGATGGCACCATTTGAAGCTTTATATGGGAGGCCGTGCAAGTCGCCTACATGTTGGTGGGAGACTACAGATGAGCTTATACTTGGGCCTGACATGATCAGAGATACATCCGAGAAGGTCGAGTTGATTCGGAGACGGATGAAAGCGGCCCAAGACCGACAGAAATCCTATGCTGATAAGCGAAGAACTGATTTGGAGTTTGATGTTGGGGATATGGTTTTCGTGAAGGTTTCTCCTTTGCGGAATGTGGTCCGATTTGGAGCCATTAGGAAGTTAGCACCGAGGTTTGTTGGACCATTCCCTATTATAGAGAGGATCGGGCAGATGGCTTATAGAGTGGAGTTGCCCGAGAAGCTTGCCAGAGTACACGATGTTTTTCATGTCTCGCATCTCCGGAAGTGTTTACATGAATCAGCAGAGGTTGTTGAGCCAAGTGTTCTGAAAGATGTGGAAGTGGAAAAAGAGGCTACCTTGAGGAGAGCTCCGATTCGTATCTTGGGGACGGAGACCAAGAAGCTAAGGAATCGAGAGGTCAAGTTGGTGAAGGTTCAATGGGGTGAAGCCGAAGAAGACGCAACTTGGGAAACCGAGGAGAAGATGCGTGGGCTTTATCCATTCCTTTTTGAGGGTACACCCTCAATCTCTTTCCTTTAGCATATCTTTCTCTTTGCTATCCATGTTTATCTAGTTTATCGTGTTAATCTTGTCATGAGAACCTTAGGTAGAAACCCTTTGGATGAAACATGTGTTTGAAACATGTTATGCTTGGTGGTTGCAAGTGGTTGCAAGTGTTTGCAAGTGGTTACTCGTGGATGCATTATACACATTAGGCACTAGATCGGCTCACACACTCCTCATATTGCATATGCATGAGTGTTTACGCTTATTCATGGATGAAAATTTTTGTGTTATCACATGGATGTTGCATATGGATGTATGTTATGTGCACGCATATAGATGTTATATATTATGTTAGGAATTGCATACATATGGATTCATTTCACTAACATAATTTGCATTGACGATATTTGCATTAGATAAGTACATATACGCACACCTTTGCATATGTTCATACAACATTTAGAATCTTGTAAGGACAATGATTGCTCGTGGATGATGTTTTGAGTAGATGGATGTTGGATGGTAGGATACGTTCTTCCTAACTTGAAGATTTCGGGGACGAAATCCTTTAAGGAGGGGAGAATGTAACAACCCGTATTTTCAATAACCTGTTATAACATAAATCGAGGCAGAATTTAATTTATAAATCTGAATCAAGGGAAACGGGCTATGCCATTGCGTTCGTCTCGGAAAAATACGCAAAATAGAGTCCGAGTTTTCGAAAATCGAAGTCCGTATGACCCGATTAAGGCCCAATGAAGTTTTCAGAAAAATTCAAAGTAAAAACAGATTTCAAATTCAAGTTTGAATTTGGAAATTAGGGTTAGATTGGGCCAGGCGGGAAAATTCCCGCCAGAGCACCCAAGTCGACAGCCCTGTCGACTTGGGAGTCGACTTGGTTGGACCCAAGTCGACAGCCCTGTCGACTGGGTTCAGCCGGGCAGTTTTGCCTGGTGCACCATTTTGGAGTTGTGTTGAGTTTGGGGGCCAGATTCGGTTTTGAGGGCCGAGATTGGAACTAGGGTTTAATCCTAAGGCTAGAACTAATCCTAATCTCTATAAATAAGCCCTTAACCTAACCCTAAATCATCATTATTCATTCATACAACTAAACTATGGCAAAATCATTCCTCTCATGGCCTCCACTCTCTTTATAAAATTCTAAATAAATTTCTATGAGAGATTTTGCATGCATACAAGTGTTTTCAAGCTTGTATGAGCATCATTATCTTGCATTCAAGTCAAGTTTCCATATTTACATCATAAAGCAAGGGTTTTGATCATTTTTGCTCAAGGGTTTTTCTATTGGAGCTTGCATTTTGGGTTTATTTGATTGCATAAGGGCTTTGTCTCAATCTTATATTTGCTTATACTCATTTGAGTCTTCATAAGCATTGTAAGCCCTTTTCTACTTTCATATTTAAACTCTAAAGTTAATGAATGATGCAAGTTGTGTTTGATCATTATGATATGCAAGTTTACTATGATGTGTTATGCAAGTTTGCCATGTTATGATGTTATGTTATGCAAGTTTGATATGCAAGTTTGTCATATGATATGCAAGTTATGTTATGCAAGTTTGGGTTGATCATTTTGCTCATGTTATCATGTTATGCAAGCTTATCTTGGGTTTATGAGCTTAAAGCTTCATGCTTTATGCTAAAGGTTGCATTTTGGCAACATGTAAGTTATCATATCTCTTATGATAACTTGCATGTGAGGCTAAATGCGAACTTATGGCAACTTCTACATGTCATTTATCACCATGTATCACTTATATGCTAAGTTTGGTTTATGCATGCTTTTGAGGCCTAAAAATGTAATATGCAAGTATATGAACATATGTACATTTCATATGCCACCATGTTAAACTTGTGGCTTCAACACCTTTATGTCATGATTATGCCAAGTTCCCTCTTTCTATCCTTTATGCGCTATTGCGATATGTAAGCGATGGGATTGCGTTTGGGGTTGGGTAAACTTAAAAGACATAAAAACATAAAATTGGGAATTTACCTATTAAGTTAGGTCTACCCATTGGGAATTTACCTATTAAGTTAGGTCAACCCAAATTCTTGAAAATTTGTAATATGTTTTGGAAACATGATGGACATGACACTTAGAAAATATAAGTGTGACCAACTCGAGGTTGGGTTGAGTTTGTAGCGTAAACCTACCCGGAACCGACCAGCTTAACTAGTTGCTACAAACAATAGGACCCAATGTGAGAAGTTGGTCATGCTGTACTTTGAACCCGAGGTTAGACCAAGTTGTGGTATAAAGCTACCCGGAACCGACCGACTTAACTAGTAACCGCAACAAAGTCTAATGTGAGAGGTTAAGGAACATTAATTAATTAATGCCTCATGATTAGGGTTTAAGTCATGGTCCACTTAATACTTAATCAATGTGGGCTTGGTAGATTAATCAGGGTTAAGTCGTGAACTCATCGTTACACTTAACCAAGTTAATCCATGATTAGCAAGAGGGTTAAACCGTACTTAACCCACTAGAAAAATACTAGCAATGGGGGTCCACTCCAGCAGTAATCCAAAGTTTGTATCATTATGACCCTAGGGACTAGGCTAGGGTGGGGGCACGATTACTGGACTTGAGGTAAGTGACCAAAAACGACGGCAGATTGGTACGCCGGTGTAGTTCTGGGCGAACTATGGTCGTGCACATAGTCCGAAGCCGGGGAAAACATGCACGGGTACCAGTAGATCGAGACTGTGCACTTATGTTTATGGTGTCCAGGGGTTGACACCCTAGGGCTTGATACACCCGACGGGAGACCCTGCACAGTCTGACTACAATTATGTTTGGGCCGTATTGACACCAACACGTTACGAGTTAGGCTTAGAGAGCCGATCGACTAGACCGTTTGGTTGGACCTCGTATTAGGGTCACTTCATGTTATTGGACCTCGTATTAGGGTCACTTCATGTTATTGGGCCAAAGCTTGGGCCAAGGGATCAATACATGTTTATTCAAGTCATGTTAGTTTGCTAGTACACCTGTGGTGCAAAAACCTTAAACCTGATTATGCGATGACACCTTTATCTACCTTGTTAGTTAATCATCATGCTAGTATTTTGTTATCTTTATGTTCATCCCTGCTTCTCATGCCAGTTAACTTTATCAGTTTACATTGATAGTAGTAGGGCTTACTCAGTCTTTTTGACTGACCTGTTTTCCTTTCGCCTCTTTTCTTCCGTTCCCCCCCCCCCAGGTTCTCAGGGTGGGAATATTGGAGCTTAGCTTGGATTTCTGATCACTTGCTTGTGGGATTTTAGCTCATGTACGGTCTTGACATGAAGCTAGCTATGGTTATCACTTATTTTGGGGATAGTACTTATGTATTTCAGTTTTTCAGTGATGTTGTTTTTATCTAGACTTGTGTATTTGGAAAGTTGACATTATGTTGTACCAGACTTGTTTTGAAATGATTTGAAATCTTCTGCTGTTTTATCTATGTTATTTACTCTGTTTATATATATATACATATGTTCTTGTTCTGCCTTGATATATCATTATGCATGTTTACCTGATTCAAACGCCCCTCCAAAGTCAGAGTGCTTGCAAGAGCCACACTGGCGGAGGTGGGGTGTTACATACACGGGGTGTTACAACAGATCTACAACTTTTCTTTCAAATCGTGATTTTTGTTCAAGTGTTGTATATTAACGTAACAAATCGCACTAATTTGTTTAAGCGATTAAGACAGTAATTTTTGTTTGTACTATTAGTTTACAAATAGGCTATGCAATGGATCTTTGCTAAAATAGGCTATGAAAGTAGAAATTTTAGTATAACTGGATCTTTGCTGAAATGTTGTTCAAAAAAAAAAAAAATATTACAAAATCAGGGCAAATGCCAGAAAATCAATGCTTGTCTATTTGCTAAAATGTATAAATCAATACAAATAGGCTAGGATGCCTATGCTACTTCAACTAAGTTTTACTTCAAATGTCTTTAATTCATTTATCTTTCAAAAATAAAATACCAAAGTTTATTTTATATTCTTTATAAATTATGAAATTAATTATGTAATTAGAACCATTCACGATTGTTATGGATAAAAAAAATCAGTTTTTTGATAAAATGATTTCAGTTATTTCATCAGTATTTTCCTTAAGGAAATATTCTCCAAAATAATCTTCGAAAATAAATTTATTATTCTATATTATCACTTCAATCTTGATTATTATTTTGATATAATCCCTATTTGAACCTAAATCAGTTAAAATATCTTTAATTAAGGTGGTCAAATTTTGGGTTTGTTACATTGGTGATAATTATCATATTTTGATAATGCATAGACGATGATGATTGTTCAATACACTTAGTAAAACTTTATATCCTATTATTTAGGGACATGTGTATTACTTCTATGTTCTAGTAGATTCTATTATTTGGACATTTGCTCTATTATTGTTTGTGCGCATGTTGCTGATTTTATGTTCTTGTTGTAATCATTATAGTCATAATGAAAAGTGATATTTTAATATGACTGTTTTTTATTCTAATATGTGGTCATTGTTTGATTCCACTATATAACAATAACTTATTATTATATGACCATTATTGGTATGATGTATATGTAGTCGTAATGTACATGTAGTACTATTTATATGACCATTACTTATTCAATTATATAATAGTTGAAAATTTTAAGGCCCTATAAATATTAGTATTGTTCTTCCTGAATTCAAAACCTATTCCCTAGTATGTATAAGAAAACTCAAAATTTATCAGTGTCAACAAATGTTTATGCAGTACTTGCTTCTGTGCAATGGCTATTGCGTTAGTACAAAATATAATACTCTCGTTTAACCTTAGCTACTTTGATCCAACAATCGAAGCAAATGCAATCGATGCAAGCTAACTTCCGTTACTTTGGTCACTGAATTGTAGCACATGGCTACTTTTTCTTTGGCTGTTTGATAACAACCAAAGCAAATAAGTTTTTTGCTTCATTAATTCCTCTATAACAAAAGAAAAAGCGCATTATTTTTGTGTCATTGCCAAACGACTGAAGCGAAATATGTCATTTGTAATAGCTAAATAACCAAAGCAATATACATTAGTTTTTTACACTGTCTACAATCGCTTTGGTCTTTAAACTGAAGCAAAAGGGTTAAACATCTGAAGTAAATGTTAGATTTAATATATAAGTACTATTTCCATGTAGATCAATCATTTGAGCGAGTTTTGGCTCCATCTAGTGTAGAGACTCTGAAGAAACTCCAAGATTAGATTGGAAAGGTATGCGCTTGAGATTTATGTTACTGCATTCTTATTTATATGCTCTGTAGATTATACTTGTATTAATTCGACAAAATTGTGCTGCTTTGACCAAATGTGCTAGTAGTTAAGTTAACTACATGTTTTAAAATTTAATCAGAAGACATCCTTAGACAAACATATTAGAGTCACTTTATAATACTGCATCATTTCCAACAGTTTCACACGCATGTCCTATGTAAATACAACCAATGTCAAAATATACAGTAGCGCTTGTCCAGATAACCAGACAAATAGTGAAGTATATTATATATAAACATTTCCTTTTCCTTCGCAGTGAAGTAATATCATTGAAAAGAAGTTTCGAATAGTTAAATCAAACATACTGCAGACCTGTGTAGACCCCTACTACCAAATACTTAGCTGCGAAGTAAGTAGCTTCCTATATAAACACTGAAATATACAGTTTCTATTTTTCCTTGATTTTCTTCGCGTCTTCAATAAACACGCCGCCACTTCAAAACTTTGTATCAAATACTACAAAAACCAGTAATTCAAAAACAAACCCTCCACTATAAATTCCAATATTTTATATATGTAAGAGCCAGGGAGGGCTTCGGTTATAAAAGTGTAGCTGGGTTTAAGCACAACATGCAAGCTGTGTTTGTTGATACTAATATTTTTGTTTGATGATAACAAATAGATTTTTGTTACTGGAGTGTTTGATTGTGGAATATCTAGTATTATTGGAAAATAAAATAACACAGAATTTACACAGAATATAGAAAAATCAAATAAATTTTATTTCCAATAAAATTATTTATTTTACAATTCATTTACACACAAGACTTTACAAATCACTTTACAAATAATTTCAGTACATACAATTTTTTTTTACAAGCACTTCGTTTTTTTTTTCTTCTCATTTCTAGCTGGATTATTCTTGTTGAGAACACCTTAGCTGTCCAAAGCATCATCCTGTAACCTGTCACAAAAGAAAGAAAAATACACAGTACACTGGAACTAAAACAAATATTTTTTTCACAAAAATGATTTTCTGTGTGATTGATTCATTTTGTCTCAGCTTTCTGTGTGTTTTTCTCATCATATTTCAGACTTGAACAGCCACATCAAAACCATACTGGTTTGCTGATCAGAACCAACTGATTCTGACCAGCCTCAACTCAGTACAGTTTGACTGCTGTTTTTTTTTTTTGTTTTCAGAATCAAAAGACAAGATAAAAATAAAAAAAAAAGAAAAGAAGGTATACATCAGAAATCAGCAAAAACAAGGCAGTGCTTCAGCAAACAGATCAAAACACAACATGGTGATCATGGCAATGTGGTGTGCTCAAATAAGGTGGCAGATCAACACAAGTGCAAGTACAAGATCAAAAGACCAAATGCAAAATGATGGCTCAAGTACAAAGTCAGGCACAAGACTAAACATGATCGAGAGTAACACAAAAGCAAGGCTCAAGTTCATGTTTCAGCAAATAATCAAATCAGTGATGAAATGGAAAATCCCAAGTGCCAAGTTCAAATCAGTTTTTTTTTATTTTGGCAAACAGGGAATCTCATAAATCAAATGGTGCAACTCAGATTTCAAAATGGCCGAGCACCAAGTCAGGTACAAATTCAAACTGAAATGGACAAGGCATATACAGGTGATCAATGCAGTGTCATATGTGCATAGTGGAACTCAAGTACACAGCAAGATATTCAAATTAAACAAGTCAAGGCAGCTCGACTTCAAGCTAACTGGTGCAAACATGTATGGCTGAAGCTACATGCAACATTCAAGTACAAGTGTCATGGGAAATGTACACAGTGCAAACAAGGGTGTTCAAGAACAGCAAATACATCAAGACAGTGGGAGCAAATGTGAATTCAAGCAGCATGCAAATGCCAGTTCTCAGACACAAAGCAGAGAAGATCACAAAGTGGTTCAGCAGTGTCAAAATGGTTTAGGTCTTGTATTCTAGACTACATACATAAGGATAGTGCATGCATGAATGAAGTCAGAACAGAAAACAGAAGGATGGTGAGCATGGAGATGAGTTCACAACAGTTGGAGCAAAAGTAACAAAGTTATGTTTAATCAAGTCGAGTGTGCATGGTGTGTGTGTGTGTACAGTATAACTAAAAGCTTCTGTGTAAAAAAAAAAAATCAAGCATGGATATGCTTTCAGGAAACAACAAAATTGTCGAGCAATAAATTTTCAGAAATCATGTTTTTATTTCCAGAAATGGACATGGATATTGCAGTAAATTTGGTTCATGACAAGTATGAAATCTCGAAGAGATTTAATTCCAGAATTTGCAGAAATCATGTTGGGCAAGAATTGAAAAATGGAAACAAATATTTTTTTTAAATCTTTCATTTTTTGTTTCAAGAATTACAGGAATTCACGCAAACAATCAAGCAGTTCATAACCACAAACCACGCAAAGGAAATTCAAAAGTGGCAACAATTTATTTCAGGAATTCACGGGTTTTTTTTTTTGGGCCACAAATTATTCAAAGCCGAGGAAATTCACACAATCAAGTCCAGTATTTCATCAAAATTCATCGAAGTATCAAAGGCGACAAATTTTAATTTCATTCGAGAATTCCAAAAGGGGAAACCACCAATAATCAGCCAAATCGAGCAAGTCATCAATGAAATCAGAGCACCAGGGTGTAGAAACCCTTATAAAAGCACACAATTCATCATCGACTTGATTATCAGTTCACACAAAAAGAAATTCGAAACCCTAAATTGCAAAAACTGATAAAACTTACTCAGATCGATCGCAAGGACGAAGGAGATACCCTGGAGAAGCAAAACAAGCTTCCAAAGAACCAGTACACACAGCATCGATATTGATTTAGGGAAAATCACTGAAACCCTAAATCGCCGCCGCCATTTTTTTTCAGAGAGAAAGGAAGGATCGGGCTAAAGAGAATACAAGGGAGCACCGCAAAAATAAAGTGGCCCGACCACTTTTGGCTTGTGCAAAGAAAAGGGGATGACCCCCCATTTTTATTTCCTCCTTTATTTCCTTTAAGTGTTTTTTTTTCTTTAAATTTTTTTTTCTAGTTTATTGTAAAACTAGGAAACACAGAGTATTGAAGTGTAATCTGAAAAATCTAGTCTAGGGTATACAGACTAGTCTAGGATTTTGAGCTTAGGGATAAACATGAGCAGGAGTTGCGAGTTTACATAGGATTGTAAGCGGGATCTGTTTGTATCTCCTAGTAATAATCTTAGAAAGGCAGCAGTAGGCACAGTTTGCCGAAGCTGGGTATATCCCCGTGTATTTTTATTTTTACTGCATCTCTTTATTACTGTGTTTAGTTTAAATTTATTGTTAAAAACCCTATTCACCCCCCTCTAGGGTTATTATCGATCCTACAATTGGTATCAGAGCGGGTGTCTGAACCCTAGAATCATGACTTCAATAAACAATGCATTTTCTGAAGGTCAATCTATTGCTAGACCACCCATGTTCAATGGTAGTGATTACGCGTATTGGAAAGCTAGGATGAAAATATATCTAGTGTCTGTTGATTATGATGTCTGGGATATCATTGAAACTGGATATACACCTCCGACTGAAACTGTTAATGGTATTGTAACACCTAAACCAAAAAGTAGGTGGGATGCGAATGATAAGAAATTATACTCTATAGATTCTAAAGCTATGAATGCTCTGATTTGTGCTCTTGATAAAACAGAATATAACAGAATTTCTCATTGTAATACAGCCCAGGAAATTTGGCATACTCTGGAAGTCACACACGAAGGAACTTCTCAGGTTAAAGAATCCCGTCTTGCCATGTTCAGTAATGAATATGAAAACTTCAACATGCAGAAGGACGAGAGCATCAAGGACATGTATGGTCGCTTCTCCGTACTAGTTTACAATGCCAGAGCCCTTGGAAAGGTCTATACAGAAGTGGAGCTTGTGAGAAAGATTCTGCGTGTTCTGCCCATGAACTTTGAAGCAAAAGTCACAGCCATTCAAGAATCCAAAGATCTGAGCAAGCTGAGCATGGAAGAGCTTATCGGAAATCTGATGACATATGAAATGGAGCTGAAAGCAACAGAAGATCGCAACAACTCAGATCTGAAAAAGAAGTCAATAGCTTTGTCCAACACTGTCACTAGCGATAGTGAAGATCCCATTGAACAACTTGCCATGGCAGTCAGACAACTCACGAAGTGGAGAAAATTCAAACCTCGAAGAAATAAACCAAAGAGCAACAATTCAGAAGACGAACCACTCTGCTACAACTGTCAAAAGCCTGGACACATAAAACCAAACTGTCCACTTCTCCAAAGAAACAAAAAGAAAAAGAAAGCTTTTGCTGTAACTTGGGATGACGAGGAAGGAGAAGAAGATTCAGACAGCAGTGAGGAGGAAACCAATTTGTGCTTCATGGCAAAATCAGACCTTGAAGATACTGACGAAGAAACCACTGAGGTATACAGTTATGACGATCTAGTTTCAATGTGTAAACATCTTTCTGAAATTATTGACATGTTAGAATCAGACGCAGAGAAACTGAAAGCGGAAAATTTCAACCTTGCTCACAATAATAAGAAGTTGGAATCTGAGATTAAAAATGCTTCAAAAACCAATAATCTAGATTGTGAAATGTGTAAAGATGTGAATCTAGAAATTTTAACACTCAAAAGCACCATTGAGAATCTTGAAAAAGAAAACTTGACTCTAAAAGTTGAAGATGACACTAAAAGAAAGAACTACATTAAACGATGCACTTCACTTGTGAATGAGAACACAATCTTAAAAACAAGAGTCCAAGATCTAGAAGCCACATTGAACAAATTCTCAATCGGTCAAACATCTTTTAAAATGTTACTTGGAAACCAATTGGTTGGGAATAATAGAAAAGGACTTGGTTTTGGGAAGATACAAGAAATAACTGGAAGTGATAATGCTAAAGGTAAAAGTATTTTTCCCAAATGTGTAAAATGTGGGGTGATTGGTCACAGTCATGAAAATTGCAAGATTAGCAGTAAAATTCAGAAGTTCAAAAAGGTATGGGTCCCTAAACACTTGGCACACAATTATCACAAAGATTGGAACACAAAGAAAAATCAAATTTGGATTCCAAAAGAATCTTATAACTATCATTCTTCTACTACTGATATGATTAGGGCTAGAAGTTTCTCTAGGTCATCCCCTTCTTTGTTTGTGTAGGTATGTTGGCGGGCTAAGGAGCAACAAAATTGGTACTTGGATTCAGGTTGCTCCAGACATATGACGGGTGATAAAAGACTGTTCCTTAGCCTGGAAAAACATAAAGGTGGGAATGTGACGTTAGGTGACAACAGCAAATGTAAAATTATTGGTAAAGGAAAAGTAGGTAACAGTATCTTTGCCTTAACTGATGTTTTATATTTTGATAATCTTTTTCACAATCTTATCTCCATCAGTCAGCTTTGTGATAAAGGAATGAATGTTGTGTTTGATAGTAATAGTTGTAAAATCATTGAGATCTCCTCTGGAAAGGTTGTGTTTACAGGGAAAAGAAAAGGAAATGTCTATACTCTCTCTTTCGATGATGTAACAGTACCTAGGTGTTTGGTAGCAACAGAGGAGGAGGCAATCTTATGGCACAGAAGATTAGCACATGCAAGTATGGGACTTCTTGAAAGACTAAAAGCAAATGAACTTGTCAGGGGTTTACCACATCAGAATTTCAAAAATAACAAAGTATGTAAAGCTTGTACCATGGGAAAACTTAGTCGTTCATCTTTCCGCCCAAAAAATGTTGTTAGCACTTCACGAGTGGTTGAATTGATTCATATGGACTTGTTTGGACCTACTGATACTGCTAGTTTAAATGGTAAACGTTTTTGTTATGTATTGGTTGATGATTACTCTAGGTTTACATGGGTTTACTTTCTAGCCAAAAAGTCTGAAGCTTTTGATTATTTTTTAAAGTTTTCAAAACTCGTCCAAAATGAAAAAGGGGTTTCAATTAAAACTTTAAGAAGTGATCATGGGGGTGAATTTGAAAACTTAGACTTTGAAAATCTTTGTGAAGAAAATGGTTTCAAACATGAATTTTCCGCTCCTCGAACACCTCAACAGAATGGGGTGGTTGAAAGGAAAAATCGTACATTACAAGAAATGGCTAGATCTATGTTATGTGAATATCAATTGCCTCAAACTTTCTGGGCTGAGGCAGTTAATACTTCGTGCTATGTAATGAACAGAGTTATGATTAGACCAATACTTAATAAAACGTCATATGAACTGTGGTCTAACAAAAAGCCTAACATCTCATATTTTAGAGTGTTTGGATGTCCTTGTTATATTTTGAACACAGGTGAACAGCTTGGGAAATTTGAGTCAAAAACGGTTGATGGAATCTTCATGGGTTATTCATCAAGAAGTAAGGCTTACAGAATCTTCAATAAACAGTCAAGAACAATCGTGGAAACCGTCAACGTCAAGTTCAATGAATCAGATATGGATACGATACCTGAAGATGATAAAGATGATGCTGTGCACAAGAAATTGAACAAGAAAACAATGATGTTGAGACAAACAATGGAAAAGCCACTGAAGCAGCAACAGATATCGAGAAACTAAAATTCAAACCAAGTCATCCTCCAGATTTGGTAATTGGAAGTCCAACTGCTGGTGTTCGTACACGATCCTCTCTCAATAGGGAAGTTTGTACCCTTTGTATTCATAATGCCTTTGTATCTGAAATAGAACCAAGTTCTTATGATGTTGCTCTTAATGATGAATTTTGGTTGTTAGCTATGCAGGAGGAACTTAACCAGTTTGAGAGAAACAGAGTCTGGAACTTGGTACCCAGACCAAAAGACTACCCAGTTGTAGGAACAAAATGGGTATTCAAAAATAAGCTTGACGAATCAGGAAATGTAACAAGAAACAAAGCTAGGTTGGTCGCTAAGGGATACAATCAAATCGAAGGTGTTGACTTTGATGAAACTTTTGCCCCAGTTGCTAGGCTTGAAGCAATCAGAATTTTGTTAAGTTTTGCATGCTTTAAGGGGTTCAAATTAAAGCAAATGGATGTGAAGAGTGCTTTTCTGAATGGAGAACTGAAAGAAGAAGTGTACGTTGAACAACCCCCTGGTTTTGAGAGTCATGACTATCCAAATCATGTATACAAACTGGAAAAAGCATTGTATGGCCTTAAGCAAGCTCCTCGAGCTTGGTATGACTGTCTGTGTACATATCTCTTGGAAAATGGTTTTAAAAAGGGAAGTGCTGACACAACCTTGTTTTTATCTCATGATAGTGATGATTTTCTAATTGTCCAAATTTATGTTGATGATATCATATACGGTGCTACTAATGATGTATGATGTCTTGTGTGAAAAATTTGAAAAAGTTATGCAGGGCAAATTTGAGATGAGTTTGGTTGGAGAGCTAAAATTCTTCCTTGGTTTCCAAATCAAACAAAGCAGCAAAGGGATCTTTATCTCTCAAACAAAGTACGTGATGGAGTTGTTAAAGAGATTTGGAGTTCAAAATGCAAAGCCAATGAAAACACCGATGAGTCCAACAACCAAACTTGACAAAGATGAAAAAGGCGTTGCTGTGGATCAAAAGAAATATCGAGGTATTATCGGTTCACTTCTTTATCTTTCTGCTTCTAGACCCGATATTATGTTTTCTGTTTGTTTGTGTGCTCGTTTTCAATCAAATCCCAAAGAATCTCATCTAAAAGCCACAAAACGGATTCTAAGATATTTGTTACACACACCAAATTTGGGCTTATGGTATCCTTCTTGTGATAACTTTAATTTAGTTGGGTTTACTGATGCTGATTATGCTGGTTCACTCACTGATAGAAAAAGTACTAGTGGGACGTGTTTCATGCTAGGTCATTCACTTGTGTCGTGGTCAAGTAGAAAACAAAACTGTGTTGCTTTATCCACCACTGAGGCTGAATATATTGCTTTAGGAAGTTGTTGTGCACAGATTTTAAGGATGATGCAGACTTTATCTGATTTTGGACTTTGTTATAAACGAGTTCCTTTAAAATGTGACAGTAAGAGTGCAATTGACTTATCAAATAATCCAGTACATCACTCACGCACAAAACACATTGATGTAAGACACCACTTTCTTAGAGATCATATTGCTTGTGAAGATATTTGTATAGAATTTATTTCAACCGAATCTCAACTCGCTGATATTTTTACAAAAACCCTTCCTGAAGACAGATTTTGCAGATTACGTTTGGATTTGGGAATTATAGAAATAAATTAATCTTTTAGCATTTTTGGATAAATTTTCTCTTAGGATGTTCTGTTGGCAATTATCTTTCTGACATATAATCCATGCTTCAAATCATCAAGAAAAGACCAGTTTGTTTTTTTTGGACATTTATGATAAATTTGTGACTGTGTAAGTTTTTCAGAATATGAGATGTTTTGAAAATTTGTAGCTCTGATACGATCAAATATGCTTTATAATATGAGTAATTGAAGAACTTTTTTCACTTTCATCTTCTGTCTCTATCACCCTTCTATCAATCATTATTATTTTATATATATCAAAGGGATTTAAAAAAAAAAAAAAAAGGGAGGGGTATTTCTCTAATCTCATTTAAAAATCCAAGCTCTGGTCATGCATGGTTATGAGAATACTTTTTTTTTTGCTATCACTGATTCCATTTAAAAATCCAAGATCTGGTTATGCGTGGTCAGTATAGTATTGAATTTTTTTTCATGTTGCAGCTAATTCCATTTAAAAATCCAAGCTATGGTCATCCGTGGTTAGTTTGCTATTGAAATATCCCTGATATATATTAAATATTTCATCATTCCATTTTCTGTCTTGTGAAATGTGTTCTTCTTTTACAGATTATTCTAATGTTTTTTGTTTGATTACTCGGAGTGTTTGAATCTGATAATGTCAAATGACTTGATTACTATTTACAGTCCATACCTCTTAAAATGTCCAGAATTGTTATTCTTTTGATGATTACAAAGGGGGAGAAGAAGTTAAGATTTTGTGTTGTTTACAGACGTCTATAGATTTTATTTTACCATTAATGCTAAGTGTTTAATTTTTTTTTATTATTCTCAATTTCTTTACTCGTGTCTGTTTACAACTGATAGGGGGAGCTCAAATGTAGGGGGAGCCCTTGTTCAAACACATCTCGTTATTCACAAAAATCTTAAAGTCTGTTTGTCATCATCAAAAGGGGGAGTTTGTTGATACTAATATTTTTGTTTGATGATAACAAATAGATTTTTGTTACTGGAGTGTTTGATTGTGGAATATCTAGTATTATTGGAAAATAAAATAACACAGAATTTACACAGAATATAGAAAAATCAAATAAATTTTATTTCCAATAAAATTATTTATTTTACAATTCATTTACACACAAGACTTTACAAATCACTTTACAAATAATTTCAGTACATACAATTTTTTTTTACAAGCACTTCGTTTTTTTTTTCTTCTCATTTCTAGCTGGATTATTCTTGTTGAGAACACCTTAGCTGTCCAAAGCATCATCCTGTAACCTGTCACAAAAGAAAGAAAAATACACAGTACACTGGAACTAAAACAAATATTTTTTTGACAAAAATGATTTTCTGTGTGATTGATTCATTTTGTCTCAGCTTTCTGTGTGTTTTTCTCATCATATTTCAGACTTGAACAGCCACATCAAAACCATACTGGTTTGCTGATCAGAACCAACTGATTCTGACCAGCCTCAACTCAGTACAGTTTGACTGCTGTTTTTTTTTTTGTTTTCAGAATCAAAAGACAAGATAAAAATAAAAAAAAGAAAAGAAGGTATACATCAGAAATCAGCAAAAACAAGGCAGTGCTTCAGCAAACAGATCAAAACACAACATGGTGATCATGGCAATGTGGTGTGCTCAAATAAGGTGGCAGATCAACACAAGTGCAAGTACAAGATCAAAAGACCAAATGCAAAATGATGGCTCAAGTACAAAGTCAGGCACAAGACTAAACATGATCGAGAGTAACACAAAAGCAAGGCTCAAGTTCATGTTTCAGCAAATAATCAAATCAGTGATGAAATGGAAAATCCCAAGTGCCAAGTTCAAATCAGTTTTTTTTATTTTGGCAAACAGGGAATCTAATAAATCAAATGGTGCAACTCAGATTTCAAAATGGCCGAGCACCAAGTCAGGTACAAATTCAAACTGAAATGGACAAGGCATATACAGGTGATCAATGCAGTGTCATATGTGCATAGTGGAACTCAAGTACACAGCAAGATATTCAAATTAAACAAGTCAAGGCAGCTCGACTTCAAGCTAACTGGTGCAAACATGTATGGCTGAAGCTACATGCAACATTCAAGTACAAGTGTCATGGGAAATGTACACAGTGCAAACAAGGGTGTTCAAGAACAGCAAATACATCAAGACAGTGGGAGCAAATGTGAATTCAAGCAGCATGCAAATGCCAGTTCTCAGACACAAAGCAGAGAAGATCACAAAGTGGTTCAGCAGTGTCAAAATGGTTTAGGTCTTGTATTCTAGACTACATACATAAGGATAGTGCATGCATGAATGAAGTCAGAACAGAAAACAGAAGGATGGTGAGCATGGAGATGAGTTCACAACAGTTGGAGCAAAAGTAACAAAGTTATGTTTAATCAAGTCGAGTGTGCATGGTGTGTGTGTGTGTACAGTATAACTAAAAGCTTCTGTGTAAAAAAAAAAAAAATCAAGCATGGATATGCTTTCAGGAAACAACAAAATTGTCGAGCAACAAATTTTCAGAAATCATGTTTTTATTTCCAGAAATGGACATGGATATTGCAGTAAATTTGGTTCATGACAAGTATGAAATCTCGAAGAGATTTAATTCCAGAATTTGCAGAAATCATGTTGGGCAAGAATTGAAAAATGGAAACAAATATTTTTTTTTAAATCTTTCATTTTTTGTTTCCAGAATTACAGGAATTCACGCAAACAATCAAGCAGTTCATAACCACAAACCACGCAAAGGAAATTCAAAAGTGGCAACAATTTATTTCAGGAATTCACGGGATTTTTTTTTGGGGCCACAAATTATTCAAAGCCGAGGAAATTCACACAATCAAGTCCAGTATTTCATCAAAATTCATCGAAGTATTAAAGGCGACAAATTTTAATTTCATTCGAGAATTCCAAAAGGGGAAACCACCAATAATCAGCCAAATCGAGCAAGTCATCAATGAAATCAGAGCACCAGGGTGTAGAAACCCTTATAAAAGCACACAATTCATCATCGACTTGATTATCAGTTCACACAAAAAGAAATTCGAAACCCTAAATTGCAAAAACTGATAAAACTTACTCAGATCGATCGCAAGGACGAAGGAGATACCCTGGAGAAGCAAAACAAGCTTCCAAAGAACCAGTACACACAGCATCGATATTGATTTAGGGAAAATCACTGAAACCCTAAATCGCCGCCGCCATTTTTTTCAGAGAGAAAGGAAGGATCGGGCTAAAGAGAATACAAGGGAGCACCGCAAAAATAAAGTGGCCCGACCACTTTTGGCTTGTGCAAAGAAAAGGGGATGACCCCCCATTTTTATTTTCTCCTTTATTTCCTTTAAGTGTTTTTTTTTCTTTAAATTTTTTTTTTCTAGTTTATTGTAAAACTAGGAAACACAGAGTATTGAAGTGTAATCTGAAAAATCTAGTCTAGGGTATACAGACTAGTCTAGGATTTTGAGCTTAGGGATAAACAGGAGCAGGAGTTGCGAGTTTACATAGGATTGTAAGCGGGATCTGTTTGTATCTCCTAGTAATAATCTTAGAAAGGCAGCAGTAGGCACAGTTTGCCGAAGCTGGGTATATCCCCGTGTATTTTTATTTTTACTGCATCTCTTTATTACTGTGTTTAGTTTAAATTTATTGTTAAAAACCCTATTCACCCCCCCTCTAGGGTTATTATCGATCCTACAGTGTTCTAAGAAGAAGGGGAGATGTTGATCTGTTCTGTGTAGCATATATGTGATGAGTGTGCAACGAAGTAACGTGTGGGGAGGGAGGCTATGAATCTGTGCGTGAGATATTGACGAGAAACAGGAAGCAAGGAGTTCTTGCTAGGGAAGGAAACACATGAAAATATGGAGGAAGGAGGAGTAATGCTGTCTTGTTATTTGTGGAGAAACAAGTAAGTGTTTGGATCTGGAAGAATGGGAGGAGAGTTGCGTTCTGGGTAGCATCCATTTGTGGTAATGCAAGCATGAAGTGTGGTTAATGGTGTAGAATCAGGGAAGCGGACATGAGTGGGTGTATGAAATGGTGAAGTTGATGTGTAAATATGAGGTGAAGGGAGCTAGTTGAAACACATGGTATAAGAAAGTACGTGTTGGTCATGATGAAAGAAACGAGTTCGTTTAGTCAAAAAGTAAGTGTAGCTTTTGGGAAGGGAGAAGAGAAGGCCGTTGTTGGGGGTTGAGGTGTGGAGCGTGAGTGTAGTGATTCGAGAAGAATTACTATCAGCATTAGGAAAGTCTGATGAAGCATCCTACCCTTTTTGATATATAAAAAAAACTTAGAGCACTTGCATATATAATTGTTTAATTCTGATCCTAGTTTTGCAGGATGTACAAATTAGCAACACTTGTATATATCAATGTCAGGTCTATGTAGTGAAATTAGCATCCTTTCCTTTTTGATATATAAAAAAAACTTAGAGCACTTGCATATATCATTGTTTAATTCGGATCCTAGTTTTGCAGGATGTACAAATTAGCAACACTTGTGTATATCAATGTTTTTTTTAAGTACAATTTTTTTATAATTATAAAACAACTGCAGTTTTTAAGCAAAACAAGTGCATTTTATTTTTGTTAAAGAAATACAAGTTTTTATTGTTAAACAAGTGCAGATTTTTTGTCAAACCAGTGCAGTTTTTTTCTTTTTTTTAACAATAGTTGTATTTTAAAGGAGTACAGTTTCAGAAAATTAAACAAGTGCAGATTTTTTGTTAAACCAGTGCAGATTTTTGTTAAACCAGTGCAGGTTTAAATGTGATTTTTTTGCTGTAAAACAGTAAAAGTCATGCTCAAGGCACCCAAAAAAGCCTTAGGCTCCAAAAGCACTAGGCTCCAGTCTGGGGCTTTTTCGCTGTAACGACCCAGATTTTTCGAACAATATATTTTAAATATTTAATATTGTTTTAATTATTGAGTTGATAATATAAATGAATTTTTATATTTAATTATCGATTTCGATTTAATATCGAATATATTAAATTATCGTAATACTGGGATATGAAATAATTCAATTCAAAGATAAAACTGAATTGAAACAATTCAGATGATGAAAATAAATTCTATTTGAATTTATATGATAATAATATTAATTTATTATCAAAGAATTTATTTGTTTTGAATTTAAATTATATTATTTTAATTTAATATGGTTATTTTATATATACGCTCGAATTAAATTGTATAGTCTATTCTATTAAGTTTAGAATAGTGTAGTTATGTTGAAACATCGGTCGGTAGTTAAAATAGCGGTTCGTGATGTCGAATTATCAACCTCGATATATTTTTAGTGGATAGGATCGAAATCAAATCGATATCTATTCAAAAGAAATAAAAATCCTTTTATGTCTCATCACATTTAATACAAATCAAATCGAAATTAATTTGTATGTACCATACACAGTTTCTTTTCCTTAAGGCCTAAGTTTCTCTCTTCTTTATAAATACATGGTTCCCTTTTCTTCCTGTTCCTTTATTCAGATGATTAATCAATGGCGCTCCTCTTGTTCATTTTTAATCCAACCAAAATCGCTCTCTCCTTTTTCCCTAAAATAAAAATTGAAGGCACTCATTTCAAAAACTTCCACTCCCAAAAATCGAAGAAAAGCGCAGCGACTTTCAGAAAAATCAAAGTGATAGGGGCGACATTCAGACGATTAGAATTGGATTAAGTAGGGGTGGCGATCGAAAACGTTGTTCGACCTTAGGTCAGTGGAAGGACGTGTGCTCACGAAGAATGATGACTGAGCGGGAGTTGGATATTGCGATTCATCACAAGCTTTGGGTTGAAGCTTGGTAGGTTTAGGAGTAATCGAAGTACGGTCTGTGTGGATTTGGGGTCACTTCGATGTTGTTGAATCAATGTAGCAAGGGGTTTTCAAGGGCAGGATGATGAGTCGCGATTTCTTCTTGGTGGTTTGGGTATAGTTGTACGACGAGTTCAAGGGGGGCTGACGTCGATATTAGCTGCTAACTGGAGTTCGATTTCTTACTTTTAGAAGGAGGAGATTTCGATGTTGATGTATGATGGAATAAAGGGCGTGCCGTGGATTCACAATAGGAGGGACTTCAATGGTATGAAAAAGATTCAGTAATGGGATTTTTAAGTATATTGTGTGTGAGAGAGGAAGGAGAATGCCAGGACAAGGACTGAAGGGGTTTGGTTTAGACAGTAAAAGCTAATGAGTTAAGGAATTATGGTGTTGCTCGAGTTAGTGTCAAGATAGCAACGTATACCTTTTTATAGTTTTAAATATATAGAAATTTAATTTATTTAAGTTAAGTAGTTAGTTTAAATAAATAAATAAATATTTAATCATTAATTAAAAATAATTTATCATAGGTATAAAATAAATTTATTCGAGATGATTCGAGTTGAATCGTAGCTTTGAAGATTCGACATCTAATCAGATGTTCAGAAAATAAAGATCACTGTGAGTAAATCTCCCTCAATTTATTTATTTAGAATTATTTTTAGTCATTAAAAATAATTGTTTGATGGTTGGTTGGTTGCATTAAAATATTATTTGGCTGCTAAGAATATATTAATTATATAGGATTTTTGTTTGTGGCTATTATATATATATATTGGTGATTGGTTGGATTTCCGCAGTACCATTAGCGGATGCCCGCAGTATCATTAGCGGATGACCCTATATGCCCCATGCTATGATAGCGGATGACCTTCTATACCGCAATATCCTTCCTCGAAGCAGGATGGGTATTATTTATGTTGACTAACGTCTGTGGATGCAGGAAAATAGGTTGGAGGAATCCAATTGGATTCCTCAAAAATATTATTATTTGTTTGTTTTCACATATATTATCATATATGATGTGTTAGTAAACCTGTGGTTGATAATTGTGTGTTTTTGATTGGTTGAATATCACTGGACCCAAAATGTTGATATATAAAAAATATCATAAAAAGGATATTTGAGATTTAAAAAGAGAAAATCTATTTAGAAAAAAAATAGAATTTGAATTTCGAATGGGCTATAAAAATATTAACGTGTTTTGAATATAAAACAAGTATTGAAATTTATAAACGTTGTTTATAAATCGATAAATGCGGGATTTGAAATGAATTTATAAACTTTGTTTATAAATCGATAATGCTGGATTTGAAATGAATTTATAATTGTGGTTTATAAATTAATAATGCAGAGAAGTGAAATGAATTTATAAACGGTGTTTATACATAAAGTGGAAAAATTATCATTTGGATAATTTGAATATTTAAATTCAAATGTGAATTTAAAAATAGAAATGTGGAAATCATTTTAAAGAAATGAACGATGGAATTTATTCTGATGTTCAAAATATAAATTAAACTAAAATAAATCCGTAAGGATTTATGATTTGAATTCGATTAATTCGAATTTATTTAAATAGAAGTTAAATTGAATATGAAAATAAATTGGGTGTTACATATATATATATATATATATATATAAGTTATTGTAAATAGAAATTTCCAAAATAAGATTTTGGTTTTAAATAGATTTCGAAATAGATTTGTTTAAATATGAAACAAGGAAATTTATAAAATGGTGTTTATAAATATAATGAATTAATTATCAAGAGATAATTTAAATATATAAATTCAAATATGAATTTAAAAATAGAATTTGAAATCATTCGAAAGGGAACAACGGTTTTTATTCCGCGATTCAGAATATCAAAGGGATGGAGTTTCAAATAGAAATTCGAAAAGGGAACTTGTTGAAACAAGGAAGTTGAATTTATAAATAGTGTTATAAATTTGGAGAAATAAATTACCATTTGAATAATTTAAACCATTTAAATTCAAATAGGAATTTAAAAGTAAATTGGGAAGTGTTTTGAAACAAAATGATTGATTATATTTTGAAATTCGAAATTCGAAATATAAGCTGAATTGAGAAGAATTCAATGGGTTTATAACTGAAATTCGATTATATCAAATTTTATAAACAATTTATTTATAAAAGGAATTGGAAATAAATATAGAAGATCGAAGTATAAATAAATATATTACTAAGTAAGGAAAAATCGACAATTATAGATATTCGAAATATGATGTTGAATTAGGAAATTGATTTGATACATATTAAAAATATATCAGAATAGAGTAGATTTTATTATAAATGAAGTTTAAACGTTTATATGTATAAATATAATTAAAATGAACTCGCCGCAATGCTGCAGTTCGTAAATTGGCGTTTCTAACTTCAATTGAGTATACAAGACTCAATTTAAGTCAGAATTCTTTGAAACAAGAATCATCAGGACCTTTGGAATAATAGTTTTCTAATGGAAGAGAAAAATCTGGATTTCATCTAATAGACTTGAGTTATGTCAAAATCAAAATATCAGAAAAACAGCGCCAAAACCATTATAATACCATAACGGTTTATTTAAATAAATAAAATCCGAATTTCCATTAGAAAAATCCAGACTGGAAGATATAAAATAAATATGAACTCCAGTGAAGTAAGAGAAATGATTTTTGAAACAAAAACCAGATTTCTGTTATTAAACAGATTTGACTAGTTTGAAGAATAAATAGTTAATCTAGATTTGAATCGAAGATTGGGTGTTGGATAAGTGAAAGAGATTTGAGAATTTTTATTCAAAATCGAATATGTAACTCGAGTTGAAAATGGAATTAGATTGGGTTCATGAGTAGATTAAAATATATTTGAATATGATATGTTCAAATAAGAAGTGAAAATAGGCAAATATAGCTAATTAGAAAATAAATTAGCGAATTGGGTCAAGATGAATGAATTGAGTTGAAACCAAATGGAAATATTTGGATATGTGTTAGACAGGTATGGGATGAAGTGTATGAAGATTATAATTTGTGTGCCCGACAAAAAGGTACACGTTTAAATTCCATATGAGGTTTTATGCGCTGAATTGGCAAGCCACTTGGATTTTTGATTTTCTTTTTGAATGGAGAGGGCCTAGGGATGCGAGTTGAGGTTTGAACTATTTGCCGGTACAAAGGAGGTTATGGCAAAATTTTCCGAAAATTTAAGGAGTTTGAATATTTTTAAGAAATTTTGATAACTAGAAACCAATGTATCAATATATATAGTATTCGATAAGGAAACGAACTTGAAAATAGAATATTATAAACAAAAAGGAGATCTATAATTAAATATGATAAAGTTAGAAAGCGAAACGTATACGAGTTTAAAAATGAATAAGTGGTCTGTATGAGGTTGATTATACGAGGTAAGTGGTCTAGTCCGTTTTGAAGTTAATGATGTTTTTAGTCAAGGTCTGAGAGGTAATTATACCCCAACTCGATTGATTTCATTATTAGCTGAGAAATAGCAAGATTCAGTCTTGAAGAGAAATGTTTAAAGGGATTTAGTCCAATACAGTAATTTGGGTTGTTGTGACGATGTTTTACATAACATTTGATTTAACCCGAATAAGTGAAAGTTTGTAAATATAATTATAAATATTTCCTAAGTATAGAAATGAATGATCGTGAAAGAGATTAGTTATTGGAATATTTTCCAATTGTTAATAGAAGATATTTTCTAAATACAGAAAATAAAAGAAGGCGATATATGGAAATGTTTTCCAAAGAACGTAAGAGACCGAGATGATAATTGAAAATATTTGGTTAATAAATATTGACAAGGAAATGGAGAAGTGAAATAATTGATAAAATATTAATTAAGCGGCCTATTGATTGTTTGATGATTTGAATGGATGTTTGTTTTCTTCGATAGTTAAATAATCGACTATCGAGGTGTTTACCAATATCGTTGTCAATATGGAGAGACCGATTGGATTATCATCCGAGAACCACTCCGTATTGGCAGTAGCGCTGCAAATCAGATTATATGAAAATAACCGAAGATGGCGTAAAATGCAAGGACCTTTTCTATTAATAGAACTTGTGCCTTCGGTTTCGTTCAGTCCCAGAACGAACGTAAATGGACGAATGCCTGACAGAGTATTTCCAGTGATAGCATATGTTGGTCTGTATAAATATATATGGTGGCGGAGAATTTATTCTCTTAGCATAATATCTAGAATATATTTGTGCAAATCAATTAGTGATTAATGGATCTGACAATATGGCATTCAAAGTGATTGTTCTATCAATGAATGGAAAGTAATCGTAGCCTCAAGCCTCAATAACAGGGAAATGAAAAAAATCGGGCAGGCAACATGGCTATGTGGGTCGCCCCCATTAGGGTGTATAATCACCTATCTAGAGAGATTCCATTTGCTTCTTTAATCTATCGATGCTGTCCGTTTTCGGGAAACGGTTGCCGATCCCAACTGTTGGTGATATACATTCGATACACTCAAGCGAAATGAGTGGTCGGTCATGTGTGGGCCGGGTTGCAAGATGTTCTTGTTGAACCCAGTGTATTCCCCTCAAGAGATACATTATCGGAAGGTGGTTCCATACCTTGTCATGTCGGAAATCCAATCTCCAATAAGCGCCCTGCGGCTTTTTGATTTTATATTATATATGGAGCGTGAGATGCAAGCATTCTGCTAGATTGTTATTTATTTGGTTTAGACACTATTATAATATCATTGGATTTTTGTATCAAAGTGTTTTGGGTTATAGTAAGGTAAAAACCGTCCATGTTTATGTGTGGGCTGGTCTTACTATTATCCTTTCCTTTCGAAAGGATTTTGAAAGTTAAACAAACAGTTAGAGTTTACTCACACCATTCCCATGATTGACCCAGAGTTATTTTATTTGATTTTCCTAAACTCTTGGGTGCCCAAATTTGTACGGCCAGTCAAGTAGTTGGGATTTTTCAGATTCACTTGGAAGAGCTGGAAGCAGGAGGCTTCACCAATTAGCTATATACTATCATATTTCCGCTGTGTACTATGTTGTATCTGGAAATAGGTGTTTATAATTGTTCCAGGAATAAATGTTGTGCTCTGATAATGGTATGTATATACAGTTGCTGATTTGTATTTCAAAAGTTATGTTATTTAATATATTTTATTCGTTCCGCTGTGAGATTTGTGTTCTTCGTTTTCTTCTATTCTAGCGTTTCTTTCTTTCTATTTCTCATCCTCTAACTTCTTTCTAATAATGATTCGTATTTCTGTGCAATTTGGGTTGGACTTGTGGTGTTATTAGTCGACTCAGATAGTACGGATTTGCGGGCCGTTACAGTTGGTATCAGAGCTTAGTTTGAGCGAATACCTAGGCTTTGGTGGGATGTGCTCATTGGAGATAGGGTCAATAGTACCCTAGAGTGAGTTGAGTGTGTATATACGAAAGCGTGTATTTTTGAATTGATATAAAAGTTATTTTATATTGTGTTGGCTAGTCTGTTGAGTGGTTTATGAATATTGATCGAATCGTGGGACGCTACAAAGTCGATAGGAATTTCTAAACACTTGAACAGAGAAATTTGACACAATATTGTTTTAAATGGGTAAATGAAATAATTTTACTCAAAATTCTATTTTTGATAGAAAAGAGATAATTTTCTGAAATTACTATAATATGTGGATGTGTTGGATGTTAATATTATAATCAAATGAAATTATAAAATTGGAATGGATATATATAACCAAAATAGAATTTGTAAATGAATTAAATATACAAATGAGATGAATTAAAATTTAATTCAAACCAGAATCTGGAATTTAAATCCTGGGAAGTTGAAAATATGTTCTGGAGTATATTAGAACAATATAGCTCATGTTTGAAAGATTCTGAATAAAATCATTTTGAGATGGATTTTGAAAGTGATTAAGCACTGAACTCACTTTAGTGGCTGGGAAATAATTCTGATGATGGTCGCGACATCATCAGTGTTCATTTCCGAGTTTCTAAGTGATGGATTGCTACCTTAGAAGAGTTTTGTTGAAAGGAAACAAGTTATTTTGAATATTCAAATGTTTTGAATTTGAAATGGAAATAAATATATGTATATATTTATGTGATTTCAAAGGGATTTGAAATAAAAACCTAGGAATTTGAACTCTAGAATTAAATTTAACTTAAGCAAGTTAAATGGATCGAAGTAAATGAATTGACTAGAATCAATTTGAATAGATTTGAATGGAATACGAGTTGGATGTGAAGATATTGAATCATTCAGATTAAATGAATGCAAGCCTATATGGTGTGGAATATGAATGAAAACAAAAGTTTTATGGGAATTAAACTTTGTTGAAATAAAGAGTTGAGTTCAACATAAGTGAGATTTTGAAAAGTTAATGGGCTTGTAGCATTTTTCTTACCTTAGTAATTTCAGGGACGAAATTCTTTTAAGGGGGAAAGAATGTAACGACCCAGATTTTTCAAACAATATATTTTAAATATTTAATATTGTTTTAAATATTGAGTTGATAATATAAATGAATTTTTATTTTTAGTTATCGATTTCGATAATTTCGAATATATTAAATTATCGTAATACTGGGATATGAAATAATTCAATTCAAAGATAAAACTGAATTGAAACAATTTAGATGATGAAATTAAATTCTGTTTGAATTTATACGATAATAATATTAATTTATTATCAAATAATTTATTTGTTTTGAATTTAAATTATATTATTTTAATTTAATATGGTTATTTTATATATACGTTCGAATTAAATTGTAGTCTATTCTATTGAGTTCAGAATAGTGTAATTATGTTGAAACATCGGTCGGTAGGTTAAAATAGCGGTCCGTGATGTCGAATTATGAACCTCGATATATTTTTAGTGGATAGGATCAAAATCAAATCAATATATATTTAAAAGAAATAAAAATCCTTTTATGTCTCATCGTATTTAATACAAATCAAATCGAAATTAATTTGTATGTACCATACACAGTTTCTTTTCCTTAAGGCCCAAGTTTCTCTCTTCTTTATAAATACACGGTTCCCTTTTCTTCCTGTTCCTTTCTTCAGATGATTAATCAATGGCGCTCCTCTTGTTCATTTTTAATCCAACCAAAATCGCTCTCTTCTTTTTCCCTAAAATTAAAATTGAAGGCACTCATTTCGAAAACTTCCGCTCCAAAAAATCGAAGAAAAAGCGCAGCGACTTTCAGAAAAATCAAAGTGATAGGGGGCGACATTCAAATGAATAGAATTGGATTAAGTAGGTGTGGCGATCGAAAACGTTGTTCGACCTTAGGTCAGTGGAAGGGCGTGTGCTCACGAAGAGTGATGACTGAGCGGGAGTTCGATATTGCGATTCATTACAAGCTTAATGTTGAAGCTCGGTATGTCTAGAAGTAATCGAATTACGATCTATGTGGATTTAGGGTCACTTAGATGTTGTTGAATCAATGTAGCAAGGGGTTTTCAAGGGCAGGTGATGAGTCGTGATTTCTTCTTGGTGGTTTGGGTGTAGTTGTACGATGAGTTCAAGGGGGGCAGACGTCGATATTAGCTGCTAACTGGTGTTCGATTTCTTACTTTTAGAAGGAGGAGATTTCGATGTATGATGGACTAAAGGGTGTGCCATGGATTCACAATAAGAGGGACTTCAATAGTATTAAAAGGATTCAGTAATGGGATTTTTAAGTATATTGTGTGTGAGAGGAAGGAAAATGCCTGGACAAGGACTGAAGGGGTTTGGTTTAGACAGTAAAAGCTAATGAGTTAAGGAATTATGGTGTTGCTCGAGTTAGTGTCAAGATAGCAAGGTATACCTTTTTAGAGTTTTGAATATATAGAAATTTAATTTATTTAAGTTAAGTAGTTAGTTTAAATAAATAAACAAATATTTAATCGTTAATTAAAAATAAATTATCACAGGTATGAAATAAATTTATTCGAGATGATTCGAGTTGATTCATAGCTTTGAAGATTCGACATCTAATCAGATGTTCAGAAAATAAATATCACTGTGAGCAAATCTCACTCAATTTATTTATTTAGAATTATTTTTATTCATTAAAAATAATTGTTTGATGGTTGGTTAGTTGCATTAAAATATTATTTGGCTGCTAAGAATATATTAATTATATAGGATTTGTGTTCGTGGATATTATATATATATATATATATTGGTGATTGGTTGGATTCCCGTAGTACCATTAGCGGACGCCCGCAGTATCATTAGCAGATGATCCTATACGCCCCACACTATGATAGTGGATGACCTTCTATACCACGATATCCTGCCTCGAAGCAGGATGGGTATTATTTATGTTGACTAACGTCTGTGGATACAGGAAAACAGGTTGGAGGAATCCAACTGGATTCCTCAAAAATATTATTATTTGTTTTTTTTTCACATATATTATCATATATGATGTGTTAGAAAACCCGTGGTTGATAATTGTGTGTTTTTGATTGGTTGAATATCACTTGGCCAAAAATGTTGATATAGAAAAATATATATCGTAAAAAGGAGATTTGAGATTTAAAAAAGGAAAATCTATTTAGAAAAAAAAATTGAATTTTGAATGGGCTATAAAAATATTAACTTGTTTTGAATATAAAACAAGTATTGAAATTTATAAACGTTGTTTATAAATCGATAAATACGGGATTTGAAATGAATTTATAAACTTTGTTTATAAATCGATAATGCGGGATTTGAAATGAATTTATAAACGTGGTTTATAAATTAATATTTCAGAGAAGTGAAATGAATTTATAAATGGTGTTTATAAATAAAGTGGAAAAATTATCATTTGGATAAATTGAATATTTAAATTCAAATGTGAATTTAAAAATAGAAATGGGGAAATCGTTTTAAAGAAATAAACGATGGAATTTATTCTGATGTTCAGAATATAAATTGAACTAAAATAAATCCATAAGGATTTATGATTTGAATTCGATTAATTCGAATTTATTTAAATAGAAGTTAAATTGAATATGAAAATAAATTGGGTGTTATATATTGTGATGGCCCGCCCCGCACTACTCGGCATTTCCTCCGAAAGTGCGCTGTACACATGCCTGACTAGCCCGGAACGATCGCCAAAGAAAGGAAAGAAGAGAATGAACTAATCAAGAACCTATAGAATGTCTCACAGCGCAAGGAATAAAATATAATAATAACATACTTTGACATAAAACAGGTGAGACAGTGCATAAGCTGATAACTAAAACCAACATCAACATCATCATCAGAGTAGCGGAAATCCAAATACAGCTTATTACAACTTTCCAAATTACTGTCTCTAAACAAAAGAAAGAAAGGTACACCACTAATGCCCAAAGTAGTGACCGCAGGAACACAGGGAGAATATCTATATATATGTATCATACGTGGAAGCCTCCTGCTCGCCTTCGGTACAGCTACTCGTGCATACAACCTAACATGTCTCTAGTCTGCTCGTGAGAGCACCCAGAGTAATAAGAAGAGACATAAAACTCTGGGTCAGACAAAAAGTATGGTATGAGCGATAAGCAACAACGGAACAATAATAGGTATACTAAACCTTACCTGAACCTGGACCTACAACCAAAGAGTTAGCACTACATACCGTACAATACTCTAAGGTGCCACTAACATATGGTGTAGAGAGTACGGGGGTGGGGGTGTGCAAGTCATAATGAAGGCAAACAACCAAACATAGCAACCATCCTCACATCTCTCACTCAATGCGTAAAGCATACGATGTCCACCACTATCAATCACTAGACCCATCGAAGTAATGACGGAGTTCGACTTGTACAACTAATGCTACTGCCAAGCTCACCCCAGGGAGTCATGACCAAATTTTTACAAATGACCCCACTTCATTGGTTTATAGCTCTTTAGTCGTACCTAGGCCATTGTGGTCCTGAATCCGTTCACGTACCCCATACACGTAGTGATCCAAAGTTACAGACATCGAAAACCCCTTAGCACACGTCCTGCAGCAAAGCCCAACTCATGAAGTCGACTCGACGGTTCCCAACTGGATCCTGAGTACAAACTTCCCACCTGGACTACCTTTGCATCTCGGCTTTTGGTCTCCTCCGGGTCGGTTCAGTCCTTCCTTCTATCTTCAGTTCGGTTCGATGCATCCTCAGTTCGTGCTCAACATCTCAGTTTGTAACAAGCTCCTTCGGGTCGGATCGGGTCGTGCTCCTTCCACCAGGTCGGTCTTGGTCATCCCATCGGATCGTGGTCTCCGTTCGAGGTGCAAGCAACTCGAGTCTTCCTCTCCACTTCGGGTCGGATCGGAGACGCATAAGTGGTTCGGGTCGGAGGTCTTATGGCTGATCGGGTCGGAGATAGGTTCCTGGATCACCAACTTGTCAAGGCACTTCGGATCGGATCGTGCAATCATGCCAGGTCGGGTCGTACTCCCTCCATCGGGTCGGGTTGAACTTCCTCCATCCGATCCGGTTCTGGACAGCTTCCTGCACTTTGTCCAGCAAATTGTTTACGCCATTCGATGGTGTTTTCGACCAATCTAACACTTCTAGACAATTACAACTCACACCATACAGTCATAGCAACATGTACAACCAATCATAAACACCAAAACAACAACCACAGCATGTAAAATGGATCAAACGTAGCCAAAACCCCATATTTTCCCTTAAGCATGTTTAGGCATAATTAATGATAGGATTAACAAAACTTAACCAAACCTTCTAACAGAGGTCCAAAACATTATTTTCGAATTTATAAATATTTTTTTCAAAGTTTTATCATGTCTAATTTCGTTAATCTTCACTAATTACCCTTAATTAACTGTAATTAGTGCAAAACTATGCAAATCACTCACCTTGGCCACAAATAAAATACCAAATCTAAAATGATTCTCTGTTTGGCATTGTTCCCAATGCAACACAGCAGTTCTAACCTTTCTTTGGTGCTATTCCTCCATAATTTGATGTTGATTAGGCTAATCTTCAATTAGAAAATGGTTTGGGGATGTTTTAGATGTTGGAAGCCATGACTAGGCTAAGAGGAATAAATAGTGACGGCTGAAAAATGAGAAAAAGGTAATCTCCAAACCCTAACAGCCCTTTTAAACTCCTAATCCCGAAATTCCACTTTGGGCCTAGTTGTTAATCACCCGGTTAAGCCCAATTAAGCTGTTTTTCACCATCTGAAACTTGTTTAAGCCATATCTCCCAAACGGTGAGTCCGTTTGGCTGATTTGAGCACTCAACGGAAAGGTAAACCATCATCCGAGTCCAATGGAAGTGGTTTCAGGTCAAAATTCCTTTTCAGTCAAAAGTTATGGTCAAAACAATATCAGCTACGGGCAAAACGGTCATTTAAAAATCGGGAAAAATCATGAACATGGGAAATGGCCCCAATAGTCGTCTCCCAAAGTTACATAACCATACGACTCTCTATGATGATGAAGTAAATATTCTACGATCCCATGATGCGTAGAATGTGGGTCGTTACATATATGTAAGTTATTATAAATAGAAATTTCCAAAATAAGATTTTGGTTTTAAATTGATTTCGAAATAGACTTGTTTTAAATATGAAACAAGGAAATTTATAAAATGGTGTTTATAAATATAATGATATAATTATCAAGAGATAATTTAAATATATAAATTCAAATACGAATTTAAAAATAGAATTTGAAATCATTCGAAAGGGAACAACGATTTTTATTCCGCGATTCGGAATATCAAAGGGATGGAATTTCAAATAGAAATTTGAAAAGGGAACTTGTTTAAATATATGAAACAAGGAAGTTGAATTTATAAATAGTGTTATAAATTTGGAGAAATAAATTACCATTTGGATAATTTAAACCATTTAAATTCAAATAGGTATTTAAAAGTAAATTGGGAAGTGTTTTGAAACAAAACGATTGATTATATTTCGGAATTCGGAATATAAGCTGAATTGAGAAGAATTCAACGGGTTTATAATTGAAATTTGATTCTATCAAAATTTATAAATAATTTATTTATAAAAGGAATTAGAGTTAAATATAGAAGATCTAAGTATAAATAAATATATTATCGAGTAAGGAAAAATCGACAATTATAGATAATCGAAAATATGTTGTTGAATTAGGAAACTGATTTGATAAATATTAAAAATATATCAGAATAGAGTTGAATTTATTATAAACGAAGTTTAAATGTTTATAGATATAAATATAATTAAGCCGAACTCGCCGCAGCGCTGTAGTTCGTAAATTGGCGTTTCGAACTTCAATTGAGTATATAGGACTCAATTTAAGTCGGAATTCTTTGAAACAAGAATCGTCAGGACCGTTGGAATAATAGTTTTCTAATGGAAGAGAAAAATCTAGATTTCGTCGAATAGATTTTGAGTTATGTCAAAATCAAATTTTCAGAAAAACAGCGCTAGAACCATTATAAAACCATAACAATTTATTTAAATGAATAAAATCCGAATTTGCATTAGAAAAATCCAGACTGCAAGATATAAAATAAATATGAACTCCAGTGAAGTAAGTGAAATGATTTTTGAAAAAAAAATCATATTTTTGTTATTAAATAGATTTGACTAGTTTGAAGAATAAATAGTTAATTGAGATTTGAATCGAATATTGGGCGTTGGATAAGTGAAAGAGATTTGAGAATTTTTATTCGAAATCGAATATGTAACTCGAGTTGAAAATGGAATTAGATTGGGTTCATGAGTAGATTAAAATATATTTGAATATGATATGTTCAAATAAGAAGTGAAAACAGGCAAATATAGCTAATTTGAAAATAAATTAGCGAATTGGGTCAAGACGAATGAATTGAGTTGAAACCAAATGGAAATATTTGGATATGTGTTAGATAGGTATGGGATGAAGTGTATGAAGATTATAATTTGTGTGCCCGACAAAAAGGTACACATTTAAATTCCATATCAGATTTTATGCGCCGAATCGGCAAGCCACTTAGTTTTTGATTTTCTTTTTGAATGGAAGGGCCTAGAAAGGCGAGCTGAGGTTTGAACTATTTGCCAGTACAAAGGAGGTTATGGCAAAATTTTCCTGAAATTTAAGGAGTTAGAATATTTTTAAGAAATTTTGATAACTAGAAACCAGTGTAACGATATATATTGAATTCGATAAGGAAACGAACTTGAAAATAGAATATTATAAACAAAAAGGAGGTCTATAATTAAATCTGATAAAATTAGAAAGCGGAACGTATACGGGTTTAAAAATGAATAAGTTGGTCTGTATAAGGTTGATTATTCGAGGTAAGTGGTCTTGTCCATTTTGAAGTTAATGATGTTTTCAGTCAACGTCTAAGAGGTAATTATACCCCAACTCGATTGATTTCATTATTAGCTGATAAATATCAAGATTCAGTCTCAAAGAGAAATGTTTAAAGGGATTTAGTCCAATACAGTAATTTGGGTTGTTGTGACGATGTTTTACATAACATTTGTTTTAACCCGAAGAAGTGAAAGTTTGGAAATATAATAATAAATATTTCCTAAGTATAGAAATGAATGATCGTGAAAGACATTAGTAATTGGAATATTTTCCAATTATTAATAGAAGATATTATCTAAATATAGAAAATAAAAGAAGGCAATATATGGAAATGTTTTCCAAAGAACGTAAGAGACCGAGATGATAATTGAAAATATTTGGTTAACAAATATTGACAAGAAAATGGAGAAGTGAAATAATTAACAAAATATTAATTTAGCGGCCCAGTGATTGTTTGATGATTTGAATGGATGTTTGTTTTCTTCGATAGTTAAATAATCGACTATCGAGGTGTTTACCAATATCGTTGTCAATATGGAGAGACCGATTGGATTATTATCCGAGAACCACTCCGTATTGGCAGTAGCGTTGCGAATCAGATTATATGAAAATAACTGAAGATGGTGTAAAATGCAAGGACCTTTTCTATTAATAGAACTTGTGCCTTCGGTTTCGTTCAGTCCCAGAACGAACGTAAATGGACGAATGCCTGACAGAGTATTTCCAGTGATCGCATATGTTGGTCTGTATAAATATATGGTGGCGGAGAATTTATTCTCTTAGCATAATATCCAGAATATATTTGTGCAAATCAATTAGTGATTAATGGATCTGACAATATGGCATTCAAAGTGATTGTTATATCAATGAATGGAAAGTAATCGTAGCCTCAAGCCTCAACAACAGGGAAATGAAAAAAATCGGGCAGGCAACATGGCCATGTGGGTCGCTCCCATTAGGGTGTATAATCACCTATCTAGAGAGATTCCTTTTGCTTCCTTAATCTATCGATGCTGTCCCTTTTGGGGAAACGGTTGCTGATCCCAACCGTTGGTGATATACATTCGATACACTCAAGCGAAATGAGTGGTCGGTCATGTATGGGCTGGGTTGCAAGATGTTCTTGTTGAACCCAGTGTATTCCCCTCTAGAAATACACTATCGGAAGGTGGTTCCATACCTTGTCATGTCGGAAATCCAATTTCCAATAAGCGCCTTACGACTTTTTGATTTTATATTATATATGGAGCGTGAGATGCAAGCGTTCCACTAGATTGTTATTTATTTGATTTAGACACTATTATAATATCACTGGATTTTGTATCAAAGTGCTTTGTGTTATAGTAAGGTAAAAACCGTCCATGTTTATGTGTGGGTTGGTCTTACTATTATCCTTTCCTTTCGAAAGGATTTTGAAGGTTAAACAAATGATTGGAGTTTACTCACACCAGTCCCATGACTGACCCAGAGTTATTTTATTTGATTTTCCTAAACTCTTGGGTGCCCAAATTTGTGCGGGCAGTCAAGTAGTCGGGATTTTTCAGATTCACTCAGAAGAGCTAGAAGCAGGAGTCTTCACCAGTTAGCTATAGACTATCATATTTCCGCAATGTACTATGTTGTATCTGGAAACAGGTGTTTATAACTATTCAAGGAATAACCGTTGTGCTCTGATAATGGTATGTATATACAGTTACTGATTTGTATTTCAAAAGTTATGTTATTTAATATATTTTATTCGTTCCACTGTGAGATTTTTGTTCTTTGTTTTCTTCTATTCTAACATTTCTTTCTTTCTATTTCTCATCCTCTAACTTCTTTCTAATAATGATTCGTATTTCTGTGCAATTTGGGTTGGACGTGTGGTGTTATTAGTCGACTCAGATAGTACAGATTTGCAGGCCATTACATTCGCCTTGACTACCTTGGTAGAAGGTCTAAATAGGAAAAGTTTTCCACTTTACCATAATGATATCATCTTTATTTCTTTGATTCTATTTGATATGATTCAATCAGATGTGCAGGCCTACCTACAATACACACTGTTTTTTTCTTGATGACTATATACACATGTTAATGTCAGGTTTATGTAGTGAAATTAGCATCCTACCCTTTATGATATATAAAAAATCGTAGAGCACTTGTCATATTTCAAGTATTTCAGCTTTTGAAAATTAATATGGATTTGTGTTGAATATTGACCTCAAGTCATCTCCGTCTGATCGAGAACCTTTTTGTTCATATGTGACTTTGGTTGATGTTATCTTTCTATTTTATCATTCAGTCAACAGTTGCTACATCTATATTTTGTCTTTGGTTGATGACTTTGTTCATATGTTAACGATATAACAATGTTGCCGCTATGATCTCACTATACTCTCCAACGTCATACACTACCAAGCATGATCGAGTGGAAACCTAAATAAAATTGAAGTCAAATTTTCAAATATTAAATCTTATAGTGGCTTATTGTAACAACCCGGAAATCTGAGCCAGTTTAAAATTTTTATTTTGGCAATTTTAGCGAATTTTGATTATTTAAAATGAATTATTTTAAATAATAACGACGAGAAATTTATTTTGAATAGAATTCGAACGAATATATTTATTTGAATTCATTAGAATATAAATATTTATTTTAAATTATAAAAGGAATTGAAACTGGCGCGGTAGTTCGATAATTCGATTTCAAAATTCAAATGGATGTACAGGATTCAAAATAAACTGGATTTTAGTGAAACCAAAAATATTTGAATCTAATTTGGAATATCTTTCCGACGAATCCGAAAAATCAAAATTTCATAGCGGGGGTCAAAAGTTATGCACCTCGGTTTTCGACGAAACTACTTTTGTTGGATCCGCGATGTCAAATTATTGCTTGGTTTCAAATTTCATAATTTTTCGAATCAGTATGTGAGCGTGGCAAAGGAAAACGCGTTTGACCAGTTTCAGTTGATTTTAATCGACTGGAAATTGGCCATTTTTCAAACGGTATCAAAATTTGACGAAATTAGTTTTGTTAGGACCGTATCGTCAATACGAAGCTAGAAATTATTTTTCGGGAATTTTTCTAGTTAGTATGTGGCCCCGGTAAATTGAAATACGCGTTCAAATTCAATATATAGAGTTATATTTTGATTTTGACGAAAACTGAACAAAACAGCCGAACTGGCTTACGAAACATATCCCATTATGTTCGGAATGGGTTTTTTTTGGCTAGGGGCGTCACTCGTTGGAGTTCATTTGGGGTTCAGAGACGAAATTCACTTTATAGAGATAGATAGAATTAAAATATTAATAAACTTTTTTATATAAATATCTTTCATTTCTTAACACTAGGGCGTTACTTCCTCCAGCCGCCAATCAAAATAAAGGATCACGAACGCTTAGAAATTCAAACCCGTATTTCTCTTAATCCAATAAATGAAAATCGAAACTTTTTGAAACAAATCGAAGGGGGTTTCACGATCTTTGAAACCGTATGGGTTTGATCATCTGCAGTGGAGTATGGTCTTCGATATTTGGCCAAGAACTGTCGTTGTTCGCACCGTCTTCCCATGAAGCAGGCGGAGCCGAGTTGCCTCTCGTTTCTGGCGCCGACGGAGTGATGAACGGGGAGCGGCGTGGTCAGTTGGATCGACCTCCAGAGGCGCGAATCTCGGTGCGCTGGTGGGTTCTAGTTTGGAGCGTGGGTTCCTGATGTCGGCTTGGAATCAGTAAAGAGAAAGGTTTTTTGTTATTTATTTTATTTAAACTTATGTGTTATTTTTAAATCAGTTTATGTATAAAGCATTAGTTTTTGAATCAATTTTTTTAAAAAAGCATTATTTTTATATCAATTTTAAATATATAGATTCATAGCTTAAAGTAGAAAATATACATGATTTTTAAAGTAGAAAATATACATGGTTTTTAAAGTAGAAAATATACATGGTTTTTAGAGTAGAAAATATACATGGTTTTTAAAGGAAAAAATATATACATTGTTGTTTTTAAATAATATTAGTATATGGTTTTTAAAAATAAAATTTGAAGAATAAAAATATCATCGTTTTGAAAATAAAAACATCACCATTTTGAAGTATAAAAACATCACTGTTTTGAGGTATAAAAACATCGATTTTTAAATATATAGACATCGTACTAAAAATGTAATTTTTAATATGAACAACGTAGAGAAGACTGTGTTAGAATGTCAGGCAAATCCCGACTGTTCAGAAATTCAGAAAGGAAATGGAGGAGTGGATCACTAGGTGAGAACTTCTCACCTTTAATTTAAATTTCTGGTTAAAAATATATACTAGGATGCAGCCGGTGTTTAGTAGCACCCGACACCCGTCGTCCACAGACCATGGACGGCTTGTATGCTTGTTTGTTTGATTTTGATGTGTAGTTGATTGTGTGATGTGAAATGAAATAAAATATTTACATAGTTGAAATAAAATATTTTATATTAGAAAATATTTTATAGTTAAAAATAGAATTTTTTTAACGTGTATATGAAATGAAATAAAAATAAACAAATCGGACAATTTGTTTATATACACACATTTGACTAATATTGATTGGGACGATAAATTTTACACATCGCCCAACTGCACAAATAAAATCTGTGTTTGATTGTTTGAAACCCCACACGGGTATTGGGATGACATATGACGTACACTAGTCCTAATAATTAGTTGTATGTCGATCGATTGATTGACATACTGTTATAAGCGTTGAATATTTATATTTGATGCTTATACAGTGTAGAATGCACTTTGGATGATGGTTGATTATTTGTCGTTGTTGATATATACATGTATTGTATGGAAATCCATAGAAATAAAATCTATGGTAATTGGTTGGGCTTCATTCCAGTTTTGAATAGAAATATTTGAAAAAGAAATATTTGAAATAGAAATATTTGAAAAAGAAATATTTGAAATAGGAATATTTGAAATAGAATATTTGAAAATAGAAATATATGAAGCCGTGTTGATTAGATTGACGCCATTTTGACGTGAACGATATTTATATCGATTTTATTCATTTTATAATGAATATCGAAAGTGATTTCAAAATCTGATATTTTGAAAAGAATTGGAATTCGAATTGAAATTGAATTGAAATGAATTCGAATTGAAATTGAATAGAAATGAATTCGAATTGAAATTGAATTGAAAACGAACTGATATTGAATTAAAAATCGATTTGAATTGAAATCAATTAGAAATAATTTTAAAACGAATTTATAAGGAAAAATTCAATTTTGATTTGAATTCGAAAATGAAGTCGAAATTGTTTCGAAAACGAATTTAAAACGATTTATATAATACGTTTTAAAAGGAAATCGACGAAGTATATATACTATATATATTATATATAATATAATGGCATGAATAGAACGCGCCGCGCTGCGGTAGTTCGTGAATTTCGACCATTGACTTTGAATGGATATTGCGGGAGATCCAACCGTCAGATTCTCCTAAAACTGGAACCGTTGGGTTCGTATTGAAAAGAGCTTTCTAACGAATATTTGAAATTAGAAATCTAACGTTTGGATTTGGAATTATGTCCAAATCAAATTTGGAAAAGGTCGCCGTAAGTGCAGTTCGATGGCCGTTGATGGAAATCGACTGTACGGGCCTTGATACAATTATTAAAAATAGTAATAATTTGTGTAAAATCATAAGAAATGATTTGGGAAGAATTGGGATGAAAAACTCCATATTTGAAAAGATAAAAATAAATTTTTATCGAAATGAACTAGTTTTGAACTGGAATTATAATTCTATTTATTTTTAAATAAATAAATTGAATTTGAATAGGGTTTTAAAATTAACCAGAATTTCCAGGAATTGAATGGGAATGGATTTGAATCGAAATTGTCTTTGGAATATTTCGATGTTGGATTTCGTGATGATACAGGTATTGTTATGGGAATTTGAAAGATATATTTATATCGTTATTTCCATTACGATATTTGTTGGTCGTAGAATTTGATATTGAATATAAGCCGATATATTTTCTATTCAGAGCCTTGTATTTAATATCAAATGTGATTTGGGTTTGTTGTGAATGGTGTCTTCACTAACACTGTTCTTAAGCCCACTTGAGAAAGAGATTAAATCTTTTTATATAGATTTAATGAAGTGTACCAATTAAATAATATTTAACTGGAATTGAATGGGTATTGATTTTTGGGTTTATCGTGAACAGTGTTTTTAAATAACACTAATTCTTTAACCCGATAATTAATGGAATGTGATTTTGGGTTTACCGTGAACCGTGTTTTAAATGACATTGATTCTTTAACCCAGTTAAAGATTAAAACTAAGGGGAGGTTTAATGAATCTTTAGTTAGATTGAAAAGATCGAGAATGGAGTATTACCAGTTTTGCTCCAGGCGATAGTTAAATCTTTAATTGGATTTGAACGTGAAATGGTAATTGAATTTACCGATAACACCGTGGTGTTAGATATGAAGTATTACCAATTTTACTTCATGGGATGAATAGGTTGGGGTTGGAAATTTAACCATTGATTACTTCGGTAAGGTTCGTTAATCCCGACTAGTTTGGATAAACCAAAATTTAGTTTGAATTGATTTTCAAAGGATGATTAAAGAATAAATTTAAAGGAATTTACCTTTGATAAAATTAATGGGAACCTTTCCCTAAGAATGTGAAATTTAGAAACTAACTGTAGGTTAGCTAAGCGGAACGGTTTCCTGGGTATTGATCTAATGTTGGTTTCGGCCTTTGGGGTTAATATTTGGGGAATTATTCTCTTGTTAATTTACGGTTAGTGACTGATGAATTGGAATGAGGCGTATGTTGTGTTTGTGTAACACATGTTTATTATATACGCGAGTTATTCAGAGAGACCGGGTTTATCCCATTCTGAATAACTGATTCGACGTGGTGTCGAAGATGAAGACGGTGGTTGAAGGCCGGAGGTCTTCACGTAATTTGGGTGGTTACTGATGATCTTGATTGGGCCGTACACCCAAGAGGAGGGAATCAGTTAGTGGTCATCCAGACGTACTTGGAGATCGATGGATATGCAGGGTACTAGGTGCCTCCGGTTTCGTTCAGACCCAGAATGGACTTGTAAATGGACTGTGTGTCTGACATTGGATTTTAGTCTGTGTGATTGATTTCTATTACATATATATCTGTTTGGCGGTGGAGAATTTATTCTCTTGCTTAACACCCTTCTCTGAGACGTACGAGCTCAGAGGTTATATATTGATGGATATCAAACGCATGGAATGAATTGCCTGTGTGGCATGCCTAAGTGGCAATGGATCAAGGCTTCTGTTGAAAAGCAAAGTCTTGTGGTTGATGATCAAAGCACGGCCTATGTGGCGTAGCTTTGTGTAACATGAATTCGCTAGCCTCACACCCTGGTTGTGAACCAGAAACGGGAGAGGACCTCAGGGAGGGCATGCGTTTCCTTCTAGTTAGAAGTGGCGACAGTGGTTTTATACGCACTGACGAGTTTGACTTATGTGGTTGTTGCTGTTGCGAGGCGCCTCAGATATATCGGTCGTTCTCGAACCGATGGAGTCATTTAGTTGGCTCACCTACACCCCAAAGGGCGGGGAAACGCAGTGTTCAGGCATTTTAATCCACATCGGCGGACCGGCCCTGACGATCCAAAGGTCACTCGAGCTCTGACCTAAGACACGGACGAGAGCGTCTCGAATTGGTAGAGGACTATCTTTTGCCTCGGTTCACATATGGAAATCCAACTTCCAATACGTGATGTTTTGATTTTAGTTGTAATCCTATATATGGCGACATACTGGGATGGGGCGCTTATGCCGTCTATGATTGATACTTATGATTTGAAGTTGTTTTATACACTATGCACTTATAATAGTATCAAATGATCTGTTTTAAACGTATCAAGCATTCTTGGCTATTATAAGGTGAAAACCCTATCCTTCGGCTTGCGTTGCATTGTGTGATGGGACATGGTCTTATAATAGCTTCATTTTTCTTTATTTACCATTGCATTGTTGTTTTATGAACTGGTATTCTTGGGAAGAAGGCCGTTCCGTGTTATACGGCGTGGTCCCTTGATTTACCTAACTTTAAAATCAAGATTATTAACTGTTTTAGTTCTCACACCAGTCCCATGACTGACCTGGAGTTTATTGTTTTAACCTAAACTCTGGGTGCCCTTATTTTGACACGGGCAGCTAGTAGTTTTGGTTTTGCAGATTTATATTCACAGGATCCTAGTTTACAGCTGGAACGATATCCGGAAAGCTTTGTATCCGTATATCTCCTCCTAGTTGTGTTTTGTATTATTTTCCGCTGTGATGTATTTAAATGTAATTTAAATCTCTGTTATTTTCTATGTAATATTGATTTATACTCTGTATATTCTTGTAATCTGATGAATTGTTGTAATATACAATGAAATGTTCTTCTGTCTGCGTTCTTTTGTGGCTTGTTCTAGAAGTATCCGCTCTTTCCTTACCGAGGAAGTTGCGGGTCCTTACAGGTGGTATCAGAGCTTTGGTTTACAAAGCTCAGAGAACAAGGCACATTAGAACCATACGAAAGGATTCATCAGAAATTGGATTAGTAATATCCAATGGGAATGACTCGTTAGAGATGGGATCAGTAGTATCCTAGAACGAGTGTAAAGAGTATATTTTTGAAAGTGAAAACAAGTTTTTTTTTTGAAATTTAAATCACTTATTCGTATTTGATTATTTATTTTATATTGAATTTGGACAATCCAATATATAAAGATTTTGCCTATACGTCTTGCAAACGTGTATTCGAAATTTTAATGTATTGGATAGTTATAGAATCGCACTCTAGTGCCCGGGGATAATTCTGGTGACGGGGCACCATCGCCAGTATTTATTTTCGAGTTTCGAAAGTGAGATTTCTATATATTTCCAATTGACTGGTGTGAGAACTGAAACTAGATAGGGCTTATTGTTGTGATTTGGCATCAAAAATCTGATTTTTTGACTATATATCAAAGTTATGAATTTGAAAAGCTAATTAACAAATTGATTGCTGGTTGTGTTGTTTGATTATTGTTTGATTAATTAAATGTTGAACCTATAGCCAATTTGAACCAAATAGTAAGTTATATTGAAAATTAGTCGCATTTGCATGCATGTACATGTACTTACATTGAACAGGTCATAGCAAAGAGGCTAGAGCAGAAGAATAAAATTGTTTGCCCGACAAATAGGTACATGTTTACTATAATTTACTGTTTTGTTTGGGTGATGATGATTTTATAAGCCGATTGGCTAGCCGCTTGGCTTTTTCTTTTTCTTTTTGTGATCAGAGGGCCTGTGTGGCAATTTCGGGATTTTCCCGGTGCTCCCGGTGCAGGGGAGGTTATGGCGAAACTTTTCGAAAATTTAGGGTGTTAGCCAAATTTTTGAAAAATTTGGAAAGTTTTTAGAAAATGAAAAGTTGAAAAACTTAAGCCGTAATGGGAAAAGCGAAAGTTGAGTTGATTAGTTAAACAACTTTCGGCTTCGTTCCTTTTCGGGGACGAAAAGTTTTAAGTGGGGGAGATTGTAACAACCCGGAAATCTGAGCCAGTTTAAAATTTTTATTTTGGCAATTTTAGCGAATTTTGATTATTTAAAATGAATTATTTTAAATAATAACGACGAGAAATTTAGTTTGAATAGAATTCGAACGAATATATTTATTTGAATCGTCGTTAGAATATAAATATTTATTTTAAATTATAAAAGGAATTGAAACTAGCGCGGTAGTTCGAGAATTCGATTTCAAAATTCAAATGGATGTACAGGATTCAAAATAAACTGGATTTTAGTGAAACCAAAAATATTTGAATCTAATTGGGAATATCTTTCCAACGAATCCAAAAAATCGAAATTTCATAGGGGGGTCAAAAGTTATGCCCAGTTGAAAATTCAGAATAGTCGCTATGGAGTTCTGGCCCTTAAAAGTAGCCATTTTGCAAATGACCTCGGTTTTCGACGAAACCAGTTTTTTTGGATCCGCGATGTCAAATTATTGCTTGGTTTCAAATTTCATAATTTTTCGAATCAGTATGTGAGCGTGGCAAAGGAAAACGCGTTTGACCAGTTTTAGTTGATTTTAATCAACTGAAAATTGGCCATTTTTCAAACGGTATCAGAATTTGACGAAACTAGTTTTGTTAGGACCGTATCGTCAATACGAAGCTAAAAATTATTTTTCTGGAAATTTTCTAGTTAGTATGTGGCCCCGGTAAATTGAAATACACGTTCAAATTCAATATATAGAGTTATATTTTGGTTTTGACGAAAACTGAACGAAACAACCGAACTGGCTTATGAAACATATCCCATTGTGTTCAGAATGGGGTTTTTTGGCTAAGGGCGTCACTCATTGTAGTTCATTTGGTGTTCAGAGGCGAAATTTACTTTATAGAGATAGATAGAATTAAAATATTAATAAATTTTTTTATATAAATATCTTTCATTTCTTAACCCTAGGGCGTAACTTCCTCCAGCCGCCAATCAAAATAAAGGGTCATGAACGCTCAGAAATTCAAACCTGTATTTCTCTTAATCCAATAAATGAAAATCGAAACTTTTTGAAACAAATCGAAGGGGGTTTCACGATCTTTGAAACCGTATGAGTTTGATCATCTGCAGTGGAGTATGGTCTTCGATTTTTGGCCAAGAACTGTCGTCGTTCGCATCATCTTCCTGTGAAGCAGACGGAGCCGAGTTGCCCCTCGTTTCTGGTGCCGGCGGAGTGATGAACAGGGAGCGGCGTGGTCAGGTTGGATCGACCTCCAGAGGCGCGAATCTCGGTGCGCTGGTGGGTTCTAGTTTGGAGCGTGGGTTCATGATGTCGGCTTGGAATCAGTAAAGAGAAAGGTTTTGTCTTTTTTTTAGTTATTTGTTTTATTTAAACTTATGTGTTATTTTTAAATCAGTTTATGTATAAAGCATTTGTTTTTAAATCAATTTTTTTTTAAAAAGCATTATTTTTATATCAGTTTTAAAAATATAGATTCATTGTTTAAAATCAGTACTAAAAATTTTAAATTAGCGATGTTTTAAAATTAAAAATATACATGGTTTTAATAGAAAATATACATGGTTTTAAAGTAGAAAATATACATGGTTTTTAAAGTAGAAAATATACATGGTTTTTAGAGTAGAAAATATACATGGTTTTTAAAGAAAAAAAAAATATATACATTGTTGTTTTTAAATAATATTAGTATATGGTTTTTAAAAATAAAATTTGAAGAATAAAAATATCATCGTTTTGAAAATAAAAACATCACCATTTTGAAGTTTAAAAACATCACTATTTTGAGGTATAAAAACATCGATTTTTAAATATATAGACATCGTATTAAAAATGTGAATTTTTATATGAACAGCGTAGAGAAGACTGTGTTGGAATGTTAGGCAAATCCCGACTGTTCAGAAATTCAGAAATGAAATGGAGGAGTGGATCCCTAGGTGAGAACTTCTCACCTTTAATTTAAATTTCTACTTAAAAATATATACTAGGATGCAGACGGTGTTTAGTAGCACCCGACACCCGTCGTCCACAGACCATGGTCGGCTTGTATGCTTGTTTGTTTGATTTTGATGTGTAGTTGATTGTGTGATGTGATGTGAAATGAAATAAAATATTTATATAGTTGAAATAAAATATTTTACAGTGGAAAATATTTTATAGTTAAAAATAGAATTTTTTTAACGTGTATATGAAATGAAATAAAAATAAACAAATCGGACGATTTGTTTATATACACACATTTGACTAATATTGATTGGGACGATAAATTTTACACATCGCCCAACTGCACAAATAAAATCTGTGTTTGATTGTTTGAAACCCCACACGGGTATTGGGATGACATATGACGTACACTAATCCCAATAATTAGTTGTATGTCGATCGATTGATTGACAGACTGTTATAAGCATTGAATATTTATATTTGATGCTTATACAATGTAGAATGCACTTTGGATGATGGTTGATTATTTGTCGTTGTTGATATATACATGTGTTGTATGGAAATCCATAGAAATAAAATCTATGGTAATTGATTGAGCCTCATTCCAGTTTTGAATAGAAAAAATTGAAAAAGAAATATTTGAAATAGAAATATTTGAAAAAGAAATATTTGAAATAGGAATATTTGAAATAGAATATTTGAAAATAGAAATATATGAAGCCGTGTTGATTAGATTGACGCCATTTTGACGTGAACGATATTTATATCGATTTTATTCATTTTATAATGAATATCGAAAGTGATTTCAAAATCTGATATTTTGAAAAGAACTGGAATTCGAATTGAAATTGAATAGAAATGAATTCGAATTGAAATTGAATAGAAATGAATTCGAATTGAAATTGAATTGAATTGAAAACGAACTGAAATTGAATTAAAAATCGATTTGAATTGAAATCAATCAGAAATGAATTTAAAACGAATTTATAAGGAAAAATTCAATTTTGATTTGAATTCGAAAATGAAGTCGAAATCGTTTCGAAAACGAATTTAAAACGATTTATATAATACGTTTTAAAAGGAAATCGACGAAGTATATATATTATATATAATATAATGGCCTAAATAGAACGCGCCGCGCTGCGGTAGTTCGTGAATTTCGACCATTGACTTCGAATGGATATTGCGGGAGATCCGACCATCGGATTCTCCTAAAACTGGAACCGTTGGGTTCGTATCGAAAAGATCTTTCTAACGAATATTTGAAATTAGAAATCTAACGGTTGGATTGGGAATTATGTCCAAATCAAATTTTGATAGGGTCGTCGTAAGTGCAGTTCGATGGCCGTTGATGGAAATCGACTGTACGGGCCTTGATAAAATTATTAAAAATAGTAATAATTTGTGTAAAATCATATTTGGGAAGAATTGAGATGAAATACTCCATATTTGAAAAGATAAAAATAAATTTTTATCGAAATGAACTAGTTTTGAACTAGAATTATAATTCTATTTATTTTTAAATAAATAAATTGAATTTGAAAAGGGTTTTAAAAGTAACCAGAATTTCCAGGAATTGAATGGGAATGGATTTGAATCGAAATTGTCTTTGGAATATTTCAATGTTGGATTTCGTGATGATACAGGTATTGTTATGGGAATTTGAAAGATATATTTATATCGTTATTTCCAATACGATATTTGTTGGTCGTAGAATTAGATATTGAATATAAGCCGATATATTTTCTATTCAGAGCCTTGTATTTAATATCAAATGTGATTTGGGTTTGTTGTGAATGGTGTCTTCACTAACACTGTTCTTAAGCCCAGTTGAGAAAGATATTAAATCTTTTTATTTAGATTTAATGAAGTGTACCAATTAAATAATATTTAACTGGAATTGAATGGGTATTGATTTTTGGGTTTATCGTGAACAGTGTTTTTAAATAACACTAATTCTTTAACCCGATAATTAATGGAATGTGATTTTGGGTTTACCGTGAACCGTGTTTTAAATGACATTGATTCTTTAACCCAGTTAAAGATTAAAACTAAGGGGAGTTTTAATGAATCTTTAGTTAGATTGAAAAGATCGAGAATGCAGTATCACCAGTTTTGCTCCAGGCGATAATTAAATCTTTAATTGGATTTGAACGTGAAATGGTAATTGAATTTGCCGATAACACCGTGGTGTTAGATATGAAGTATTACCAATTTTACTTCATGGGATGAATAGGTTGGGGTTGGGAAATTTAACCATTGATTACTTTGGTAAGGTTTGTTAATCCCGACTAGTTTGGATAAACCAAAATTTGGTTTGAATTGATTTTCAAAGGATGATTAAAGAATAAATTTAAAGGAATTTATCTTTGATAAAATTAATGGGAACCTTTCCCTAAGAATGTGAAATTTAGAAACTAACTGTAGGTTAGCTAAGCAGAACGGTTTCCTGGGTATTGATCTGATGTTGGTTTCGGCCTTCGAGGTTAATATTTGGGGAATTATTCTCTTGTTAATTTACGGTTAGTGACTGATGAATTGGAATGAGGCGTATGTTGTGTTTGTGTAACACATGTTTATTATATACGTGAGTTATTTAGAGAGACCGGGTTTATCCCATTCTGAATAACTGATTCGACGTGGTGTTGAAGATGAAGACGGTAGTTGAATGCTGGAGGTCTTCACATCGTTTGGGTGGTTACTGATGATCTTGATTGAGCCGTACACCCAAGAGGATGGAATCAGTTAGTGGTCGTCCAGACGTACTTGGAGATCGATGGATGTGCGGGGTACTAAGTGCCTCCGGTTTCGTTCAGACCCAGAATGGACTTGTAAATGGACTGTGTGTCTGACATTGGATTTTAGTCTGTGTGATTGATTTCTATTACATATATATCTGTTTGGCGGCAGAGAATTTATTCTCTTGCTTAACGCCCTTCTCTGAGACGTACGATCTCAAAGGTTATATATTGATGGATATCAAATGCATGGAATGAATTGCCTGTGTGGCATGCCTAAGTGGCAATGGATCAAGGCTTCTGTTGAAAAGCAAAGTCTTGTGGTTGATGATCAAAGCACGGCCTGTGTGGCGTAGCTTTATGTAACGTGAATTCGTGAGCCTCACACCCCGGTTGTGAACCAGAAATGGGAGAGGACCTCTGGGAGGGCATGCGTTTCCTTCTAGTTAGAAGTGGCGTCAGTGGTTTTACACGCCTTGATGAGTTTGACTTATGTGGTTGTTGCTGTTGCGAGGCGCCTCAGATATATCGGTTGTTCTCGAACCGATGGATTCATTTAGTTGGCTCACCTACACCCCAAAGGGCGGTAAAACACAGTGTTCAGGCATTTTAATCCACATCGGTGGACCGGCCCTGACGATCCAAAGGTCACTCGAGCTTTGACCTGAGACACGAACTAGAGCGTCTCGAATCGGTAGAGGACTATCTTTTGCCTCGGTTCACAGATGGAAATCCAACTTCCAATACGTGATGTTTCGATTTTAGTTGTAATCCTATATATGGCGACATAGTGGGATGGGGCGCTTATGCCGTCTATGATAGATACTTATGATTTGAAGTTGTTTTATACACTATGCACTTATAATAGTATCAAATGATTTGTTTTAAACGTATCAAGCATTCTTGGCTATTATAAGGTAAAAACCCTATCCTCCGGCTTGCGTTGCATTGTGTGATGGGACCTGGGTCTTATAATAGCTTCATTTTTCTTTATTTAACATTGCGTTGTTGTTTTATGCACTGGTATTCTTGGGAAGAAGCCCGTTCCTGTTATACGTCGTGGTCCCTTGATTTACCTAACTTTAAAATAAAGATTATTAACTGTTTTATTTCTCACACCAGTCCCATGACAGACCTGGAGTTTATTGTTTTAACCTAAACTCTGGGTGCCCTTATTTTGACATGGGCAGCTAGTAGTTTTTGTTTTGCAGATTTATATTCATAGGATCCTGGTTTACAGCTGGAACGATATCCGGAAAGCGTTTTATCCGTATATTTCCTCCTAGTTGTGTTTTGTATTATTTTCCGCTGCGATGTATTTAAATGTAATTTAAATCTCTGTTATTTTCTGTGTAATATTGATTTATACTCTGTATATTCTTGTAATCTAATGAATTGTTGTAATATACATTGAAATGTTCTTCTGTCTGCGTTTTTTTGTGGCTTGTTCTCGAAGTATCCTCTCTTTCCTTGCCGAGGAAGTTACAGGTCCTTACACTTATGATTTATCATTTAAAAAGTTTTAAATATCGCAATATGAAGATTGAAGTGGAAAATATAAATTTGAATCATGAAACATGCAGTATTTTATTTGATTAAAACAGAAAAACATATTCTACATCAAAGCTTGAGAAATTACTTGACTGCCTATATCGCCGATGGAAAAAGATTGGGTGAATTTAAACATGTGAGTATATGATACTTAAGTTTATTTTAAGAATTAGAACATATATGTTAATATTAAAATTTAATTTTTTTATGTTTTTTATTTTTGTCATAGGACTAGTGTAGAGTATCGACAAGGTGTTTTGAATTTCGTGCGTGTGGCAAAGGAAAATCTGAGAAATGTAGAGAAAATTTTGTGCCCGTGCAAGGATTGTCGAAATCTTAGACATCGTGATGACCATATCATTGTTGAGCATTTAGTTTTAAAAGGAATGGATCCTACATATAAGAGCAGTAGGTGGTATAGCCATGGCGATCAAGTAGATGTGGATGAAAAGACAAATTCGTCCGACACGTATGGCTTATTCAAGATGATTCACTATGAAGATGAAGATTTTGTGGATCATGATTCTCTTGCCGATGATAAAGATGATGTTGATTTTCGAAGAAGAGAGGATGAGTTGCTTAAAAATTTGGAAGATGCAGAAAATCCATTATATCCTGGCTGCACATATCATACAAAATTATCAGCCATCACTGTCTTGTATAATCTTAAATGCGAGATCGGTCTATCAGATAGTGGGTTTGACAAGCTTCTAAATGTGCAACAATTGTTTTTGCCGAAAGACAAAGTAGTGAAGCTATAATTTTATCCTATAAATGTCTAGCATGTAATTTCAGATTAGAGATCTGTTGCCATTAGGGAGGATATGTGTTAGCACTCGGAGAACCATAGGCCAAGAAACCATCATACATAGGTCTTTCAATCAACCTTTTACCGTTTAGTCAGTTATTCTTCTATAAACCGATGTTCTTACCCTTTGTAGTTTGTTTACTTGATCATTAATTAAGAAACTCATTCCAAACCATCATTCAATTTGTTACGAAATAACTGAGAATATCAAATGCTGAAATAAAGATATTCCCATATAAATACATTTGTTTTTACTCTTCAAGTTTACTAAAAGTTCTAACGTTTCATATAATCTAACATCAAATCAGATAAATAAGGCAAGACTACATCCCCAACGTTTACACTGAAAATGCAGATTGTACATGAACTATGCGTGAAATTCTTATTTTAATATAGATCCCCTTCGTTTACACTGAAAATGCTCTTTATTTTAATAATGTATAATTTAATGTATATTTATGTAAGAACACTTGGGTTGTCCCCGTGTTCGTCTGCTCACTAAGTAAATAATACTGTAACAGTTTCTATACTTGGTGCAGTCCCTTTGACTTTTCTTTTGCTTTCTTTTTATTTCCTTCGCTTTTAGATAACTTGTGTAATTTTTTATAAAGTGTAAACAAAATTGCACTCCATAAAAACACAAAATGTGAATTGATAGATTTGAATCTTATGTTTAGACGCCTCTTGTTTGGAAATGCTGAATTTTCCAAGTCATGAAATGCGCTTGTGCGTTCTTAGATTTGAGGCTAATGATGAGCAACTTCGTGGAGAGCTGAATACTTTTCTAATTTTTAGAGAGAAAGTATATACGACTCGGAGTTGGAAAGCGATATGCATAAAAATAATAGTAGTACATCCAACTAACATACCTAGTTGCTAGTCATAAATAATATACAGGCTCAAAAAAGCGATAGCAGTAGAATGGATCTAAGTTACGTACGTACATGCAAACCCATATATTTAGACGTAGTACATTACCCAGCCACCTTGAACAACACACACCCAACCAAATATCATCAAAGCCAGCCCTTGTTGTCATTGGTTTTAATCACATTCTTGCATTTTGTCCAACCATGTCCTTTTGGCATTCTACCTTATCAAACATAATTATCTTCAATGTTGTGACTTTGGTTTGATGCCACATTTTCAATGATGTTGTCAAATAGTAATCTAAGCACCAATGTGTGTTTTTTGTTTTTTTCCTACAAGCTTCTGAAACTGTTTTCTTTTGAATTTTGAAGAGAAATGAATGTATTATCTGAGTGGAATTTGCAATGTTTATTATTCAATGATTTTTGGGCTTCAGTTGAGTCTTTCAAACTAATGAGTATTTTTTTTGGCATTTTGTAGAACCATCTGCTGCTGTATTCAAATTTTGATATTTTCGGACTTGTCATATTTAGTTATTTCTGTAGTTTCATCGAATACACTGAGAATTGATTTGCCATAATTTGATGATTTAAAATTATGTATTCAAATTGACCTTATGTGTTCATTCATTATTTGCAGAGCACCATCAAATATTGATCAGTGGATATAGATACAAAATGGTTGATATACACTACCAAATACTATTCGACATTTTATTATATTTAACAATATGTCTTTATTGCGATTTAAGTCTGTCTGCAAGTCCTGGTCTTCAATTATCGAGAGTTCCGATCGTTCTAAATCATAAGTCGAATTTCATTAGCTAAATGACTTTTTATTTTTGTTGGTTTTCTATGAATGTTAACATGTATTTTACCTTGACAATTTGGCAGGGTAACGAATGTTCAAAAGAAGGAAGAACAGCTGCAATGGTGTAAATCTGGAGGCCTACATCTAGTTTATCAGTATTAGGAGAAGCTAAGGATAAGTCAGTGGCATGCCTGCAAATCGTGTTGTTGCTCTGGGAGGACACATGATAGAAGACCTTACAGTAAAATTTATGATTCACGATAACTGTTTGTGATTGTATATATATATTTTCCTTTAAATACATTTATTGTTCTTTTTAGAGTAGTAGCACCAACAAAAAATGCAAGCTTTATGATTGGAATGAGGGTGAGGCGTTGGTTGCCGAAGGAAGACTTTGCTCGAGTGATTCAAACATGATTGTGAGTGGTATTCCGCTTGGTCTGTTAGCCTTGGTGGTTTGGTAGACTACGCAAAAAAAGAGGATGCTTACTTGTGGCTCCCCACAGTAGATATCATGAATTAAAGAGGCCGTTGGCAGGAAAATAGCATGGCGAAAGTCAAAAGTTGTAGCTGAAAAAACAAGCTTCGTGTCTTCTCCTTTCAAGGCTGCAACAAACATTTCAACTTCTCCTTGCAAGGCTAAATCAACTCGTTAGGTAATTTATTGGACATTGAATCATCATGGTAAATGGTAAAATATATTGCATTTATGTTGTAAATGCTTCATTTCAGTTTTCGTAACAAATTACATAATATTTTGATTGATTTATCTTGTAAAAAATGTTATTTTGTTTTACTTATCCAGCATGGCTCGATTCTGGTAGCAAATAATAATTGCAAGTTGATTGACGTGGCTGAAACTGGATGAGTAGTAGCCGAAGGAACTATTGCTTCAACTGATCCAACATCAACAGTTCACTGTGTTCCTTTAGGAAAAGATGCGGTAAAAGTTTAGGTAGACTTTGTGAGAGTTAATGACACATTACTATGGAGACCTACATCGGATGCACATACATGGAAGATGCTTTTAGAACTACCGTAGCTTGGCCGACGGCCTGTGTCATTGGGGAATCAAGTTCAAGTAAGTATTATTTTTCAGTTTAACAATATTTTTTTATGAATTCTTCCTATCAGACTGTTTAAGAGCTATCATTTTCTTTAGCATTTGGAAAGTTAGCATAACAGTAAATCACACTTTGTGAATGTAAGAATATGCTTAGAACTGGTTGGGTCATCTATAAAAATTGCAACGATATACTACTCAATCTATTTCATTTGATGCTTGAATAATTTATCTCTTCATGAAGACAGTAACTTTCAAGCATTAGAGGAGTTAAGGAAAGAAAGAAATAGAGAAAATTGACAATGGTTTTTGCCAGGCTAGGACGAATGAAATTTTACTGGAAATGAATTAATGGAAATGTTTTGATTGAAAGAATGTGACTTTTTACATTTTTTAAATTCAAAGTTCCCTAATTAATTTCATTAAATCTCTCTCTCCCCCTCCCCCTTACATGGTAAAGCAAAAATTACTTGCCTTCAAATGAAAAAGTTTCTGTAAATCCCTTTATGCAGCTATGTAAATCCCTTTATGTAGCTATCTTTTATCTAAACTGATTTTAATACTCCACCAATATTGTATATTAGTGCATACAGATATAATTTTATGTATGCATTTAAATAATTATAGACAAATCCCAAACATTCAAAAATTAAAAAGTAATTAATATTTCTCAAGTATGTTTTTTTTAATTAATTTATAGTATTTTATAAATGATTAGATTGTGGTTTTTTTTAGAGAAATCAAAATTATAGTTGTGCGACTCAAATATATAAATTAGTCAATAATTAATATCGAACAATTCGAAATTGACTTGTACACATCATCCTAACTATTATTTTTCCTATCAGACTGTTCAAGAGCTATTATTTTTTAGTTTAGCGTATTCCATAACTTATTGGATTCTTAGAAAATGTTCGTCAGTTTGAACACTTTGAAATTCAGTATTTTCTCGCCTAGTTTGTGATGGAGAATTGATGACAATTAGTTGGGTGCTGGTGTTTAGCAGATGCGTGCATGTACTGTTCAATGTGTTGTACTATTTATAGTGGTTAAGGCCTTAAACGGCTGATGTAGCCTGTAATTTATATGTTAAGGCCGTAAAAAACACAACCAACCCATTTACCCAATCAAATTACTCAACGATGAATAGGTGAGGTCAAACCCATTAATCTGGATGGGTATGTTGGGTAAACGTAGTTAATGCAAAGGAAAACTATGTATAATATATGAAATAAACTATCTACGGTGCATGTATTATTAATGATTTATGGTTGATTTAAGGTGTATGATATTTTCAAGTACCGGTTTTTTAATTTTTTATTTACATTTGGTTCATTTATCAAACGAATCTTCCACTGGAAGCAGCTGATTTTGAATACGAGTTCCACTAGAAAATTTAGTTCGAATGAATTTGAGAGTGTTCGCAGTGTAAAAGCAGGCATTTGGTGTTAGTTGTACAATAAAATCATCTAATTCATAATAAAAGTTTTAACATGACCAAATTTGAGAGTGTTCGCGGTGTGAATTTGAGTTGATTGTACAATAATAAACCTATACAATAATAAACCTGTATAATAATAAAAGTTTTATCATGATATTTCTTCACGTTGTTGGTGACCACCTGTACAATAATTAACATGGACAATAATAAAAGTTTTAACCTGTACAGTAATAAACCTGTAAAGTAATAAAAGTTGATTGTACAATAATAAACCTGTACAATAGTAAAAGTTTTAACATGAAGAAATAGTTCTCCGGAGTTAAATCCTTATTTCCAATTAAATCATTTTGATTTACAGCCTATTAACCTCAGGTGTTGGTGACACTTTTGAAGATTTAAGGGGTTGATTCTATTGTATTGTTTGCGTTTCAGTTTTCCCATAATACACATAGCACGTTTGGTAAATGTCACACATGAATGTTAGTTTTTGCCAGTTGATATACTAAGTTGCACTAAAATTATATCCTTAATCAATGTGGCTGCAAGCATCCTTAGAAAATACAGTTTTGGCATTGGTTTCAGTGTTCCAATTTTGTTTTTTAAGAATTTCAGTTTATTTCACTTGTTTTGGAAGTGTTAACATAGATTTTTTTTCTAGTTTCAATAATTTTGTTAGTGTTATTCCGGTTAGTTAGCATTTTATTGATTGTACTTTCGTTTGAAATGAATCATAATACCAGGCCATTAAACAACGAATAACTGAGACATAACACAAAGCGCTATAGCTTGTAGTGGGAATTAATGAAAATCCTCTATCATGCAAAACAATGGTAACAAGCAGACTAATAGAACATTTGTATTTGACAAGGACCACGGCTGCCAATTTTAACACCGAGCTCTCTTAGAAGCTAGAACCTTTAGGAAAAAAATTGTAAGGCATAAGTTTGGTTAGCTTTAACAATAATTTATTGCAAAATCAAGGGCTTTGAAGAAATATGTCTGGTTATAAGTACAAAATGTTTGAGTTTTACAGTTTTTAGCCAATGTTGTACCCAAATCATGTAAATTTACGGTTCTATCTGAAAAACATAGAGAATTGAAATTACGAAACTGTGTAGGACAATGCATACGGCTTCATATCTATCGTCATATTTTAAATGCTCTTTCATCATAACGCACAGTATTGTCTGAATGTTATTTGATAATCAGTTTAATTAGTTATGTGTTTGTTTTAGTAACAATCAATTAACATTATTTGAATGTTATTTGATAATTCATGACAAATGCTTATTGTTGACTATTGAATGTGTTTACAGGTAATTAGCTTTTTTGGAGTAAAGACCATCACCAACAACGGACGTGACTTCAATTGTTATACGTATTATGATATTAGTCGATACTTAAGTAAAACTCTTTGAAAATGTTTGTGGTATGTGAACTTGCTCATTTTGTCAAACAATTATTATCTAAATGGTTATGGATAGTAGTTTTGTAATTACGTGTTTTCAATTATATAAATATGTTTATTATATGATTGGTTGATTGTTGGTTTAAAAATGATCTTTATATGATTGTTGATGATTTTGGTATGATTATTACAAAGCTGGCTGCTGGAAACAATGTAAGCCATTAACAGTATATAGTAGCCTTTAAAATATGCTACAAAACAATCAATACATTTCAGCAGCGTTTCTGAAACGTTACTGAAACAAACATAAAGTAATATTTGAATTTATAGTGGCATAAATTAAATGCAACGAAAAATTTTTAGTTACATAAAATAAATGCTACAGAAACTTAAATAAAAGAGCCAAGCACAAACACAACCAAAAAATGTTAGTTTTGGTTGGATTTTTTAAATGCTGCAAAAAGTATTTGGTTGCTTTAGTTTGGCAGCGTTTATGGAAACGCAACAAAAAAAACAGACTTTTAGTTGCAGGACCTGTAGTAGCGTTCTCTAAAACGCTACCGAAGTCTTTGGTAGCGTTTTTTAAACGCTACTAAAGGCGTTTTCGGGTGTAATGTGATTCTTTTGGATAGACTGAAGATAAAATATGTATGATTTATTTTGTGTACACCCAATAGTATTATGTGTATAAAATATGATGACGTAGCATTTAAACTCAATATCAATATTGATTTATCACCAGAAGTGAAATTGAAAACTCATGATGTGAACAACTTTTTTCAAATGAGGGACCTGAAGTTCATTTGCAAATAAGGAACCTGAAGTTCATTGCAAATAAGGAACCTGAAGTTCATATGCAAATGAGGAACCTAAAGTTCATATGCAAATGAGGAACCTGAAGTTCATATGCAAATGAAGAACCTGAAGTTCATATGCAAATGAGAAAGATGAAATAAAAGCCTCGAAGCATGTAATTGCATTTATTTATTTTTGCTTATAGCAAATGACATGTAATCAAAAAATATTTGAAAAAGCAATGAAGAAGAAAAAGAAAAGCTTTCATTTCCTGAAGTTATTTTTGATTTAGCACTTGAAGTGAATGGAAATATTAATGAAAGCATATATAACAAACATAATTTTTAGTATTTGAAATAAAAGTTGAGAAGTTGTAATTCCTTTATAGTCAATTTTTTTGAGTTTCATGAATTATTGAATGCATTTGTTATTTGAGATAGAAATCTTTTATGCAATATATCTCATTTGCTAAAATAATAGATGTAAGATTTGTTGCATCCTTAAGATGCTATTATATTTGTATGGAGATTATATATATATATCAAGAAGAGATATTTATTTTAGGAAATCTAATTATTGAGAAATAAATATCATTGTTAAAATATACATTTTAATTTATAACTGAGTAATATTGAACTTAAACCTGAGATGAAACTGTGTTACTTTAAATACCACTTCTCAGTTGATTCATATATTTGTAGTGAAATCATTTTACTGTGACAATAATTATATCCTAGGCCATATAAATGTTAATTGCAATTACTATTATCATAAATGCATTTGTAATGTGACGGCCCGCCCCGCACCAGCCGACATTTCCAATGAAAGTGCGATGTGCCGATGTCCAACCAGCACGGGATGATCGTTGAAGAAAGGAAAGGTAAGGAATTTGAACTAGCAAGGAACCTGTAGAATGTCTCACAGCACATGGGATAAAAATATAATAATAATATACTCGACACAAAACAGGTGAGACAGTGCATAAGCTGAAAACTAAACATCATAGCAGTGGAAAATCCAAATACAGTTTATGTTTCACATCATTATTATTACAACTTTTGAAAACTGTCTCTAAAGCAAATAAGGAAGGTACACTACTAATGCCCCAAAGTAGTGACCAGCAGCGACACAGGGAGAATATATGTAGATAATACGTAGGAGCCTCCTGCTCATCTCCGGATCAGCTACTCGTGCATAACCAGCTAACCTGTCTCTAGTCTGCCCGTTTAAGAGCACCCAGAGTAATAATAAGAGACATAAAACTCTGGGTCAGACAAAAGTCTGGTATGAGCGATAAGTAGCAAAACGGAATAATAACAGGTATACTAAACCATACCTGAACCTGGACCCGCAACCAAAGAGTTAGCACAACATACCGCTCAATACTCTAAGGTGCCACTAAACATAAGGTGTAAAGAATACGGGGGGTGGGGGTATGCATGACATAGTGATGGCAAATAATCAATCATAGCAACCATCCTCACATCTCTCACTCAGTGCGTAAAGCATACGATATCCACCACTTTGATCACTAGACCCATCGAGGTAGTGACAGAGTCTGACTTGTATAACTATTGCTACCACCAAGCTTGGCCCATAGAGTCATGACGAAATCCTTACAAATGACCCGACCTCATTGGTCCATAGCCAATAGTCCTACCTAGGCCACTACGACCCTGAATCCATCCATATACCCTGCACTCCATAGTGATCCAGAGTTATAGACATTGATAACCCCTTAGCACACCTCCCGCAGCAAAACCCAACTCATGAAGTTAACCCATTGGGTCCTAACTGGATCCTGAGTTCTACTTCCTATTTGGACTTCCTTTGCATCTTGGGTTTTGGTCGAATTGGAGTTGATCTTTAGAAAAATCATTGCGTAGAAGTGGGAGTACACATCCAGTTTGTAACAACCCTGAAAATCCGAGCCAATTTAAATTTTTTAAATTGGTTATTTCAAAGAAATTTAAACAATTGAAATAGAATATTTCAATAAAATAATGAATTAGAAATAGTGCGGCAGTTTGAAAATTTGAATTCAAACTTTGACTGAGTGTACTAGGTGAAAAATAAAATGGATTTTAGTGAAACCGAAAATATTTAAATCTGTTTATGAATATCTTTCTAACGAATCTGAAAAATTGAAGTTTCATAGCGGGAGTCAAAAGTTATCGCCAAATGAATTTTTAGAAAGGTTGCTATAGAGAATATATAGCCCTTGAAAATAGACATTTTGCAAACGACCTCAGAATTCGACGAAACCACTTTTGTTGGATCCGGGATGTTAAATTATTGCTAGGTTTCAAATTTCATAATTTTTGAAGCTACTATGTGAGCGTGGCAAAATAAAATGTGATTGGTCAATTTCTGTTAAATTGGATCGACCAGAAAATGACCATTTTTCAAAAGATCTCAGAATTCGACGAAACTAGTTTTGTTAGGATCGTAGCATCAAAACATAGCTAGATTTATTTTTCTGGAATTTTTAGAATCAGTTTGTGGCCCTGGCAAATTGAAATGTACGTTCAAATTGAATATTGATTGTTTTATATTTTAATTTGAAGAATAACTGACTGTAACAATCGAATTGGCCTTCGAAACATATCCCATTGTGTTCGGGATGGGGGTATTTAGCTAGGGGCGGCAGTCGTTGGGTTTGAATCGGTGTTCGTTTGGAGAAACACTGCTTTAAAATTTAATAAAACCATAGACCAATAGGATTTTTCCATTCATAATTAAAATTAAAAAAATATCTCAAACCCCCCCTCCCCGTAACCCCCGCGATCGATGGTGGAAACCACACCCAGATTCCCGACCAAATTCCGACCTCCATAGCCAACGTTAGCCCCCGCCACCACCCGATCTTGGAAGCGCTCCTCTTCCTCTTCAAATCAATACCCACCACGCCCCTCCTCGTCGACCGTAGCGCCTGAATCACCTCCCCGAAGTCGGCGACTTCCCAGCGCCGCCCTGACTTATTCCGACCGCCTAACCCCTCCATTTGACCATCAATTTGAGCGCCAGGCCACCCCCACAACGTGGTGTACTCCAATTTGGGTATCGTATGACGATTTTGGCAAGAATAGAAACCCTAGTTTTGAATAACTTCAGAAAGGTTACGGTTATTCTATAATTAATGGTTTATAACAGTTTTAAAGTGTTGCTAATGATGATTTTAGTATAAAAATCGTATCTTTATCGTGCGTTAACGAAATTCGATGAAACAGGAAACATCGTGACCACAAGGACGCTCTCTACAATCTAGAAGAGACCGCGGATTTTTCTGAGCTAGCTACGATTTTCAACATCTTGAAAACCAATGTGAGAACTCTAAATTGAAATGTGAATGAAATCGGGTTGTATAAATTATATAAGCGAAGTGTAAATTATATACACATTGTATACCTCATGTACATGTGTTGTATAAATTATATGAGCGATGTATAAATTATACAAGCGTTGTATGAAACATATATGCTTTGAATTGCGTTGAAATGGAAGTGAAATATATTTATATACGAATATATATATATATATATATATATATATATATATATATATATATATATATATATATATATATACACACACACACACTCCCCTCGTCCACAAACCATGGACGATATTTATTGCTTGTGATTGGCGTGAAAGAATGTAGTACGACGAATGGTTGAAAATAATTGTTTATGGTTGATATTGTTGGACTGTGATTGAAAAATACCTTTATGGTTGAAAAATACCTCTTGTGGTTGAAACAAATAAAATAGGACTGTGAAAATGAAAATAAAACATGCCGCCTGCGTACGAACTAGATGCTTGAAGTCCCCATTGTCAAAAATCACGAGGTTTTAAGGTAGAGCGAGGAGCCGTGCATAGGGACGGTGCTGGTTTTAACTACCCTGCCGTTATGCTGTCGAAATTTTCTGAAATATTCATGTGTTAGAAATATTTTCATTTGTTGAAATTATATTCATGTGTAATAGAAATTCATTCGTTGAATAGAAATTCATGTGTTGAATGGTATTCGTGTTTTAAATAAATTGCTTAAACAAAAAAAATCACATTTTTATTATATATACGAACTATAGAGAACATTCACGTGTTGAATAGAAATTCATGTGTTGAATGGTATTCGTGTTTTAAATAAATTGCTCTAACAATAAAAATCACATTTTTATTATATATATGAACTATAGAGAACATTCATGTGTTGAATAGAAATTCATTCGTTGAATAGAAATTCATATGTTGAATGGTATTCGTGTTCTAAATAAATTGCTTTAACAATAAAAATCACATTTTCATTATATATACGAACTATAGGGAACATTCAGGTGTTGAATAGAAATTCATTCGTTCAATAGAAATTCATGTGTTGAATGGTATTCGTGTTTTAAATAAATTGCTCTAACAATAAAAATCACATTTTTATTATATATACGAACTATAGAGAACATTCATGTGTTGAATAAAAATTCATTCATTGAATAGAAATTCATGTGTTGAATGGTATTCGTGTTTTAAATAAATTGCTTTAACAATAAAATTTACATTTTTATTGTGAATATGAAGTACTAAAAACATCCATGTGTTGAATAAATATTCCCGATGATAAAAATATTACTTTTATCATGTATACGCCTCGCTAAAAATACACACGTATTGAAATAATTGTTCGGGGTTTATAAATATTATTTTTAACATGTTTAGGATCTAAATAAAATAGCCAAGAGTTGAAATATATTTTTGTTCGTCAAAAATATCATTTTATCCTATGTATAAGTGTTAAAAATAGAAGTGTGTTGAAATAAATATTTGTTCGCTAGAAATATTATTACTAGCTTTGTTCTGCATATATATATATATATATATATATATACACACACATACACACACACACATATGTTGAACAGAGAAAATGATTAGCTGTTGAGTAAAAAATTTATTTGCGTGCCCGACAAATAGGTAAGCCTTAATGAGTTGGCTGCGCAATTTTATTTTTATATCAACTCCTATGAATGCCAATGGATGCAGATTGCTAGTTATTCTGTGTGTAATAATAAACATCGCCATAGGATAGTAACAATTAATTTGGAACTACACTATATGGCATACTTGTTGACGATAGGCATACTTCATCATATACCACATAAGCATTTGGAGCTTAGGTGACGAGGTTGAAGATTTACCATATGAGCAAGAGGCTTGTATGGCGATGACTATATATTACAGGTTGAACTGATGATGATCTGGACTATATAAATTGTAACGGTAAATTGCCAGATTAATAAAAAACCCCACACGGGTCTGGAGATGACAATAAGCACGTCTCTCCGGTCATTAAGGCACAAAAACCATTTATAGGGTGACGAGAATTTATTCTCTGGAGTAATGTTATATACACACTCCCCTGTGGACACCGGAATATATCACTATAAATATGTGTATGCTTATTAGGATTTATTGGGTACCTAATACGGCCCAATAAATTTCCAAACCCCTTCCCGTACAAAGGAGGTTATGGCGAAAATTTTCGAAATATAAAGGCATTAGTGAAATATTTGAAGTGAAAACGATATTGAAATCGTCGAGTGAATTACATATATGTATATATATAAATATAAAATAAATTAAAACGAATTGTAACGACATGGATTTCGCTCGGACCTAATCGATCGATAAACCGACCAAGACCGTTCGAATCCCGCATACGCTTACTCTGGGTATACAATACATCAGAACAAATAACAAAAGACTTTTAAAAACATCATAATAATGTTACATCAGAGTACATAATATCAGAGTATATCGGAAATAATACACAGCGGAAGATAAATTTACATAAATGTAATACAACGCACAGCGGAAATATAAACTAACACAGCGGAAGACTATCAATACTATGGACACAGCTTTTCGCTTCGATCCAGAATCCTGCTTATATACCTGCAAAATAAACTACTCGACTGCCCATGTGGAAAATAAGGGCACTCGAGTTTGCAAGGGAAAAGCAAACTACAGGTCAGTCATGGGACTCGTGTGAGAAACTCTAAACAGTTATAGTTAACTTATTTAATAATATGGCATATCACGGGATCACGCCGCTAACGCGGAATGTGTTTACCCCCATGAATTCCAGTGTATAAACAACAATCAATATAGATATATGGATCTACTATGCATCAATAAACATGCAATATCCCAATCTACCCACTTAGATTAATCACTACACTTAGATTTTCCAAATCCAATTCAATTTACAGAAATTACTCCTTTGGATTTTATTCCCGATTTCTTATTTCAAATCATTTGAAATACCTATCTAACTTTCTATATCAAAGTAGATTTCACTTCGGGATCTCAAATCAAATCGTTTGGAAATATGAGTTCCAAAACATAACAATGCATACAGACAAGTATGCAACTAAATATCGTGCTCCCCATCGACAAGGCAAAGGGTACGCACCTCGCAACTCGATATATATAAATGTGCACCTACCCCACATAGGAGCAGGCTACACCGACGATGCACCTCCCACACATGGAGAGCGTACACCGCCCTCTCACCCATACTTTTAGTGTGACGATCCCAAAATCCGAGGGGTGGTATTAAGGATAATCATTGGAATATAACACATTAATCATCATAGCAGAGTACAGATAATAGCAGAAACAATAAATAGAATAATTTTACATGGATATGACAACGGAATCACAACATGTAACAACATCAGAATAGCACAACGAAGGATATAACTTAGTAAATAAAAGGGAAGTGATCAGTCATCATCGCCAGAGGCGGAATACATACATGCAGTGAGACATAATAAGGGTATCAGTCTACATCGCCGAAGGCGGTACATATACATACGATAATAAGTACTGAAAGTAAAGTAGTCTGCATCGCCAGTGGCGGAATCATAATATAAGTACAATAATGGCGGAAAATGTCAAAGTCATCTCTGTGAAGTCAGCCTCGCCATGAGCCAAAATGCACTCTATCCAACAGTGTAGAGCCAAAAACAACCTGTCACCTGTGAACTAGGCTGCCCGTGTGGAAATAAGGGCACCCGCGTTTGCAAAGTGAAACAAACAACGAGTCAGTCATGGGGACTGGTATGAGGAATCTATTTAATAGTTTAAACAACATTAATAAGCAAATCATAGGACCACGCCACTTTCGTGGAACGGGTTTACTCCAGTGATTGCTAGTGCATTTAAAACAAAGTAAATTCTTTAAAACAACGCAATGCTTTTTAAAAGAATGAAGCCATTATAAGACACAGGTCCCATCATACAATGCAACGTAAGCCGGAGGATAGAGTTTTCCCTTATAATGGCCAAATATGCTTAATACGTGTAAAGCAAAATCATTTGATATTATTACTAGTGCATATATGTTTCAAAAACGAATAGCATCATAAATATCAATCATAGGCGGCATAAGTGCCCCATACCACTATGTCGCCATACTAGTTCTACAATCGAGTCCGTTATTTCATATTGGAAATTGGATTTCCGTCATGAGTCGAGGCAAGGGGCAAGCTCCTCTCCGCTTCGAGACATTCTAGCAAACGTCTCAGGACTACACACTCTGGGTAACCCTGGATCGGCTGGGCCGGTCCTCTCTTACGTTTGAGGATTATTTATTCCTGAACACACGTTTCCCGGTCCTTACAGACCTATAATCGAGGCGCCTCGCATTCCAACAACCACAAAGGTGAAAAGTAGATATAAATGTCAGGGCTGGTAAGTCACTGACACCACCATAGCTAGAAAGAAACGTCGTGCTCTCCCAGCGGTCCGTATCCCGTTTTTAACTCAGACCGAGGTGTGAGGCTCGCGAATCTACGCAATACACAAAGCTAGACCACGTAGACCGTGCTTTGATCATCATCCACAAGACTTTGCTTTGCAACAGAAGCCTTGATCACAGCATCTTGGCATGCCACATAGGCAATCCACTCCATACGACTGATTTCTATCGATATATAACCTCTGAGCTCGTACGTCTCAGAGAAGGGCGTTAAGCAAAAGAATAAATTCTCCGCCGCCAAACAGATATATATTTAACAGAGATCAATCAGTATAGAACAAAATCCAATGTCATACACACAGTCCATTTACAAGTCCGTTCTGGGTCTGAACGAAACCGGAGGCGTCAAATTCCTCGTATATCCGTCTAATCAACGCATACGTTCAGACGGCTACTACTTCCGTCCCTTTCCGGTAGCTACTCCGGTCAGGAACCTCAGTAGCGCCCATCCAACCGATACGAAGATCGTCGATTCTTGAATCGTCCTTGTATTTTCCAATTCGAATCGCTCGATAAATTATTTGAAATGAGGGTTAGCTCGGCCTTTTCAAATAATTCACGTAATTAGAATTTAAATCGATTCTTTCCATGGTTATATTATTCGACATCCATATTTCAGTTCTTTAGTGTTATTTTCGTGTCAAACATATACAACCATCAAATATCAAACAATTCAAGCCCAATTGGTTTATTTGCAATCTATGTTGCTTATAATATTTTATAATGATTTTTCGCCATTTTTATTTATTTAAAAATGGCCATATTTAATTAAACGACGTTTCAGGTCATGCCGTGGCACTGGCGCTGTTTTTCCCCTAATTTGTTTTACACATATCGGAAAATCTAACCGTTGGATTTCTACAAAGTCTATATTAGTGGGAAGATATTCCCAAAGCGAACCCAACGGTTCCAGTTTCGTGAAAATCCGACGGTCGGATCTTCCGCACCAGTCGTTTGAAGTTACGGTTTCAAAATTCGAACTGCAGCGTCGTTATTCAATTTAATTTAATTATATTTATATTTATATATAAATATAAACGATTCCGATGCTGTTTTTCTTCAGATTTGAATTAAACATTCCGGACAATCCAACCGTTGGATTTTTTACAAGGTTGGTGCCGTTGGGAAGATATTTCCAAGGCGAACCCAGCGGTTGCGGTTTCGGGAAAATACGATGGTCGGATTTCTCGTACTAATCGTTTCAAATTACGATTCTGAAACACGAACTGCACGGCCTCTATTCCTTTTAATTATATCTATATCTATATATATATATATAGTTTATTCTATAATTCCAACTATAGTTCATTCTATATTTTCAACTTCGTTTTCACTTCAAATATTTCACTAATGCCTTAATATTTCGAAAAATTTCGCCATAACCTCCTTTGCACGGGGAGGAGTTTGGAAATTTATTGGGCCGTGTTAGGTACCCAATAAATCCTAAAAAGCATTCACATATTTATAGTGATATATTCTGGTGTTTACGGGGGAGCATGTATAGATAATCACTCCGGAGAATAAATTCTCGTCACCCCGTTTCCGTTTGGAAATAAATAGTCCATGTGCCGTATCTAATAACTAGAGAGACGTGATTATTGTCAACTCCAGACCCGTGTGGGGTTTTTATTAATCTGGCGATTTATCGTTATATTTTATATAGTCCATATCAGTCATCAGTTCAACCTGTAGTATATAATCATCGCCATACAAGCCTCTCGCTCGTATGGTAAATCTTCCACCTCGTCACACAAGCTCCAATTGCTTATGTGGAATATGATGAAGTATGCCTATCGTCAAGAAGTATGCCATGTAGTGTAGTTCAAAATTAATTGTTACTATCCTATGGCGATATTTATTATTTCACACAGAATAACCAGCACTCCGCATCCAATGGCATTCACAGGAGTTGATATAAAAATAAAATTGTGCAGCCAACTCATTAAGGCTTACCTATTTGTTGGGCACGCAAATAATTTCTTTACTCTACAGCTAATCCATTTTCCTGTTCAACACATGTATATATATATATGCAGAACAAGCCAATAATAATATTTCTAGCAAACTATTATTTATTTCAACACGTGTGTATTTTTATCAAAGCGTATACATGATAAAAGAAATATTTTTATCATCAAAAATATTTATTCAACACGTGAAGGTTTTTAACACTTCATATTCACAATAAAAATGTAGTTTTTATTGTCTATTCATTTTATTTTGAAATACGATAACATTCAACACATGAATTTAAACTCGACGAACGAATTTCAATTCAACACATGAATATTCTCTATAGTTTGTATATATATAAAATGTGATTTTTATCGCTAAAAATATTTGTTTAAATTCAAATAATATTCGACAAATGAATTTCAACTCAATGAATGAATTGCAACTCAACACATGAATATTTTCTAAAGTTCGTATATATATAAAAATGTGATTTTTATCGCTAAAGCTATTTGTTTAAATTCAAATAATATTCAACACATGAATTTCAACTCAACGAAAGAACTGCAACTCAACACATGAATATTTTCTATAGTTCGTATATATATAAAAATGTGATTTTTATCGCTAAAGCTATTTGTTTAAATTCAAATAATATTCAACACATGAATTTCAACTCAACGAATGAATTGCAACTCAACACATGAATATTTGTTTCAACATATGTAATTTATTTCAACGAATGAAAATTATTCTAACACATGTATATTTCAGAAAATTTCGGCAGCATAACGGCAGGGTAGTTAAAACCGGGACCGTCCCTAGTACGGCTCCTCGCTCTACCTTAAAACCTCGCGGTTTTTGACAATGGGGATCATGCATCTAGTTCGCACGCAGGCGGCATGTTTTATTTTCAATTCCACAATCCTATTCTAATTTGTTTCAACCACAAGAGGGTATTTTTCAACCACAAGGGTATTTTTCAACCACAATATCAACTACAAACAATTATTTCCAACCATTCGTCATACCATATAATATCACGTCAATCACAAGCAATAAATATCGTCCATGTTCTGTGGACGAGGGGAGTATATATATATATATATTATTTCTATAATTCACTTGCATTTCATCACAATTCAAAGCATATATGTTTCATTCAACGCTTGTATAATTTATACATCGCTAATATAACATATACAACACATGTACATGAGGTATACAATGCGTATATAATTTACACTTCGCTTATGTAATTTATACAACGCGATTCCATTCACACAATTTAGTTAGATTCCTCACATTGGTTTTTGCAGTGCTAAAAATCCTAGGAAGATCAGAAAAATCCGCGGCTTCTTCTATGTGGTAGAGAGCCTCCTTGCGGTCACGGTGTCTCCTGTTTCATCAAATTTCGTTAACGAACGAAAAAGATATTATTTTTCAAAGTTTTGCAACACTTAAAAGTGTTATTTTCATTTCAGAATAATAAAGGTCGTACCTTTATTTGAAGATTCAAAACTAGGTTTGCAAAATTCGTGAAATCCGTCGATCGTTGCTTCGATCAGGTAGTGCCACGCCCTCGGGCTTGGAGAGGCACGCCTGCGCCTAGGATTGGGGTCAGCTCGGTGGTCGGAGGAAGGCCGGGCGGCGTCGGAAAGGCGTCGACTTAGTGGGGGTGGTTCAGGCGATATAGGCGATGGTGGAGGGCGGGGTTTGGTCGGATGTGAAGAGGGGACGAAGGGCCGTCGAACTGGGGTGGTGGTGGGGGCTAACTACGTCGGAGGTGGTCGGAAAATGGAAGAGAAGGATGGAGCAACGTGGGATGTCGATATCGCCTGACGGCTAGGGTTTCTCGAGAATTTTTTTTTAAAGAAAAAATCCTATTGGTCGAGACTTTATAGGGGATTTTAAATAGTGTTTTCACAAACGAACTCGAAATCAAACCCAACGACTGTCGCCCCTAGCTAAATACCCCCATTCCGGACACAATGGGATATGTTTCGTTGGCCAATTCGACTATTACAGTCAGTTATTTTTCAAATTAAAATATAAAACATTCAATATTTAATTTTGAACGTACATTTCAATTTGCCAGGGCCATAAACTGAATTGAAAAATTCCAGAAAAATAAATCTAGCTTTGTTTTGACGATACGGTCCTAAAAAAACCAGTTTCGTCGAATTCTGAGCTCGTTTGAAAAACACCATTTTTAGGTCGACCCATTTTAACAAAAATTGACCAATCACATTTTCTTTTGCCCCGCTCACATACTAGCTTCAAAAATTATGAAATTTGAAACCTAGCAATAGTTTGACATCTCGTACCCAACGAAAGTGGTTTCGTCGAATTCTGAGGTCGTATGCAAAATATCAATTTTCAAGGGCTATATACGCTATATAGCGACCTTTCTGAAAATTCATTCGGCCATAACTTTTGATTCCTGTTATGAAACTTCGATTTTTCAGATTCGTTAGATAGGTATTCATGAACAGATTTAAATATTTTCAGTTTTGCTAAAATCCGTTATATTTTCCACCCGGTATAGTCAGACAATGTTTGTATTCAAAATTTCAAACTGCCTTACTATCCCCAATTCTTTATTTTATTGAAATATGCTATTTCAATTATTCAAATTCTTTGGTAATAACTAAATTTAAAAATTTTAAATTGGTTCACATTTTCGGGGTTATTACATTTAGTCTCAGGGTTACCCGACTCTTTAGCCACATAGTAAATCATTTCATATCCCGAAGTAGGGAAAATCATTTCACAACGTAATAATCACAAAACTTTCAAAATATAGTATTTCACATCAGTAATTCACACATATGATCAGTCACTATTAATCACATAACCTTTGAGCTCGTACTTCTAAAAGAAGGGTGTTAAGCAAGAGAATAAATTCTCCGCCACCAAATAGATACATCATTAATAGCAACTAATCGAATATGTGATGAACTACAATGTAAAACCATAATACATTTCCAAATCATTTCGAAATCATCGGGTTTTAGGCCTCGAAATCCTTTCTGTTTTATAAAACATTTTTATAAAACATTTCCTGTCCAAAATCGGGAATACATTTCTTTTAACTTAAGAAAAATATATCATTTCACAATCATTCATTAAATTTTAAATGAACACAACATCGCTAAACACCTTATCGTCAAATTGTGAAGTGTTTCACAAGGTGTTAACATAACAGTATTTCTACCCAACCCAATGCTAAATGTAAAAGCACATTCTGCACATAAACTGGTCGAGCACCATCCAAACAATCAATCAACCACAATCAATATCAACAACTAAGTAAATTTGGTTTAATCCCATCACGTGTATTGGTGAATTTAATCACCATTCATTCATCCAAATCTAATTAAAGATTTATTCAAACCCAATTGGTTTCATCTCTAAAATCATTTCATATTGATTGTTCTACATTTTTGAAATTAATCCTGCTTTTACGCGGGTTAAAGAACTAATGTCATTTAAACACAGTTCACGACAAACCCCAAATCCAATTTGATATTAAACACAAGGCTCTAAATAGAAAATAGTATCGGCTTATATTCAACATCAAATTCTGAAACCAACAAATATCGTATTGGAAATAACGATATTAATATATCTTTCAAATTTCCACAACCATATCTGTATAATAACGAAATCCAACATCGAAATATTCCGAAGATAATTTTGGTTCAAATCCATTCCAATTCATATATTGGAAATTCTGGTTATTTTTAAAACCATTTCAAATCCAATTTATTTATTTAAAAATTAATAAATTATTATTCTAGTTAATAACTAGTTCATTTCGATAAAAATCTATTTTTATCTTTTTAAATACGAGATTTTTCATCCCAGCTCTTTTCAAATCATTTATTATGATTTTACACTAATTATTGATATTTTTAGTAATTTTATCAAGGTCCGTACAGCGATTTCCATCAACGGCCATCGAATTGCACTTACAGCGACCTTTTCCAAATTTGATTTGGACATAATTCCAAATCCAACCATTAGATTTCTAATTTCTAATATTCTTAGAAAGCTCTTTTCGATACGAAACCAACGGTTCCGGTTTCAGGAGAATCCGACGGTCAGATCTCCCGTAATGTCCGTTCGAAGTCAATTGTCGAAATTCGCGAACTACCACAGCGCGGCGCGTTCTATTCAGGCCATTATATTATATATAATATATATTTCGTCGATTTTCTTTTAAAATGTATTTTATAAATTGTTTTAAATTCGTCTTCAAAATGATTTCAACTTCATATTCAATTTCTAATCAAAATTGAATATTCCATATACACGACAATTTTATACAGTGTATATATATGTTAAAAATTATATTTTTAACAATCAAATCATTTTCACATTTCTTATATATATATATTTATATATATATCGTTTTCACATTTCATATATATATCGTTTTCATTTCATATATATATCGTTTTCATTTCATATATATATATATATATATATATATATTATTTCCACCTTTCTTATATATAAAATATTTTCACTTTTCAATATATACGATATTTTCACTTTCAATATATACGATATTTTCACTTTTCAATATATACGATATTTTCACTTTTCAATATATACAATATTTTCACTTTCAATATATATACGATATTTTCACTTTTCAATATATACAATATTTTCACTTTTCAATATATAAGATATTTTCACTTTTCAATATATACGATATTTTCACTTTCAATATATATACGATATTTTCACTTTTCAATGTATACGATATTTTCACTTTTCAATACATACGATATTTTCACTTTTCAATATATATGATATTTTCACTTTTCAATATATACGATATTTTCACTTTAAATATATATGATATTTTCACTTTCAATATATACGATATTTTCACTTTTCATATATATATATATATTTATTTCATTTCACATCACGGTCAATCTTCACACAGAATACAATCAAACAAGTCGTCCATGGTCTGTGGACGACGGGGAGCAGTTCATATATGCAGTTACAAAATAAATAACTGTACAGAAAATTATAGTGAGAGAATTCTCACTATTGGTTTCTTTATTTCTGAATTTTCTGAACAGTTTGGTTTGAAATTTGTTTGAATTTCAAATCTGCTCCATTCCAGCTCTCAGATCCTATGCGTAGCGCTTTTCAACACGATTCCAATGCTTTTGAAATCACTGAATTTCGTTTCTGTTCGAGAGAGATATGGTCGTTTAAATAATTGATTACATTAATAAATAATTAAAATATAATTATTTATAATTACTTTCCTAATCACGTTGTCTTCTTCGTTCTTCTTCGTTCTGTTTTCTGAAATGGGAAAACCCATCGTTCCCTCTGACATCCAATTAGCGCGCCCACTACATGCAGCCGGACCAAGATCAACTCCCCTCCCTCCGATCACCTTGACGCATGCCATCAACGCCGAGAACAGCCCCCAGATCGAAGCACCCTCCAGCTCGCAAAACCCCTACGAACGCAGCTCCTTTGAGCTGTGATTTCTCCCAATCCACCTCGTAATAATTAATCTCCACTGTTGATCCATTAGAGCTCTCCTAGGTCGACATTTTCCTCTTTAATGATCACTGAAATCAATGCATGGATTAGGATATTTTGGAGGAGGAAAATTAATAAAAAATTGCCGTTCATTTTTAGGGCCGGCGGTCTTTCTCTGAGAATGGAATTTAGGGTTGGAAATTTTCTAATTGGCCCCGATATATTTTTATTTTATTTTATTTTATTCCAAAACTTTAGATTTTACATTCGAACTCCAAACGAATCCCAACAACTATCGCCCCTAGCTAAATACCCCCATTCCGAACACAGTGGGATATGTTTTGTAGGCCTATTCGACTGTTTCAATCAGTTTCTCTTCAAATTAAAATATAAAACATTCAATATTTAATTTGAACGTATATTTCAATTTGCCGGGACCACATACTAATCCCAAAAATTCCAGAAAAATAAATCTAGCTATGTTATGATGATACGGTCCCAACAAAACTAGTTTCGTCGAATTCTGAGACCATTTGAAAATTTTTCTGGTCGATCCAATTCAATAGAAATCGAACAAACACATTTTCCTTTTCCACGCTCACGTACTAGCTTCAAAAATTGTGAAATTTGAAACCTAGCAACAATTTGACATCCCGGATCCAACAAAAGTGGTTTTGTCGAATTCTGAGGTTTTTTGCAAAATGGCTATTTTCACGGGCTATATAAACTCTATAGCGACCTTTTTGAAAATTAATTTGGCCATAACTTTTGCTTCCCACTACAAAACTTCGATTTTTCAGATTCGTTAGAAAGATATTCGCTAACAGATTTAAATATTTTTGGTTTCCCTAAAATCCGTTTTATTTTGCATCCGGTACAGTCAGTCAAAGTTTGAATTCAAATTTTGAAACTACCACGCCATTTCAGGCCTTGTTTATAATTATAATTAATTATATTTATTTTCAAACGTCGACTCAAACACACTTTTCATCGTTATTACTTAAAATTTTTATTTTAAAACCCACCAAAATAGCCAATTTAAAATTTTCAAACTAGCTCAGATTTTTCGGGTTGTTACAATCTCCCCCACTTAAAACTTTTCGTCCTCGAAAAGGAACGAAGTCGAAAGTGGATTCATTAACCGACTCTACTTTCAATCTGGCTTCCATTCTTCAACTTTTCAGTTTCTAAGAATTTTCAAATTCTTCAAAAATTTGGCTAACACCCTAAATTTTCGAAAAATTTCGCCATAACCTCCCCTGCATTGGGGACTTCGGGATATTTCAAATAGCCTCCCATGGCCCTCATCAATCCAAAAAGAAAAAGAAACAGCCAATTCGGCTAGCCAATCGACTCATAAAAGCATCAAATCCCAAGAAATACAATAAACGTGTACCTATTTGTCGGGCAAACAATTTTATTCCTCTTCTCTAGCCTCCTTGCTATGACCTGTTTAATGTATATACATGTATAGGCATACAATTTCAAACATTTTTTTCCTATTCAGTTCAATATTTGTTCAATTTGGCTAAATGGTTCAAAATTCTAATTAATCAACCAAAAATCAAACAACACAACCAGCAATCAATTTGTTGATTAACTTTTCAATCATATAATTTTATATAATCAAAAATCAAATTTTCTAAGACTGGATTATATATATAATCACAAATACGTTATATATAATCATATTACTCTCAACTCATTCTAGGGCATTTCTAACCCCATCTCTAACGAGTCACTCATTCTAGAATGCTACTGATTCTATCTCTAATAAGGATTCTTCTATAGGATATTACTAATCCTACCTCAGATGAGTCTTTTATTCAGTTCTAACGAGTTGTACCCCAAAGATTTGAGTTTAACCAAAGCTCTGATACCAGCTGTAACGACACGGATTTCGCCCGGACCTAATCGATCGATAAACTGACCAAGACCGTTCGAATCCCGCATACGCTAACTATGGGTAAACAACACATCAGAACAAATAACAGAAGAGTTTTATAAACATCATAATAATGTTACATCAGAGTACAGAATATCGGTGTATATCGGAAATAATACACAGCGGAAGATAAATTTACATAAATGTAATACAACGCACAATGGAAATATAAACTAACACAGCGGAAGACTATCAATACTTTGGACACAGCTTTTCGCTTCGATCCAGAATCCTGCTTATATACCTACAAAATAAACTACTCGACTGCCCATGTAGAAAATAAGGGCACCCGAGTTTGCAAGGGAAAAGCAAACTACAGGTCAGTCATGGGACTGGTGTGAGAAACTCTAAACAGTTATATTTAACTTATTTAATAATATGGCATATCACGGGATTACGCCGCTAACGCGGAATGTGTTTACCCCCATGAATGCCAGTGTATAAACAACAATCAATATAGATATATGGATCTACTATACATCAATAAACATGCAATATCCCAACCTACCCACTTAGATTAATCACTACACTTAGATTTTCCAAATCCAATTCAATTTACAGAAATTACTCCTTTGGATTTTATTCCCGATTTCTTATTTCAAATCATTTGAAATACCTATCTAACTTTCTATATCAAAGTAGATTTCACTTCGGGATCTCAAATCAAATCGTTTGGAAATATGAATTCCAAAACATAACAATGCATACAGACAAGTATGCAACTAAATATCGTGCTCCCCATCGACAAGGCAAAGGGTACGCACCTCGCAACTTGATATATATAAATGTGCACCTACCCCACATAGGAGCAGGCTACACCGACGATGCACCTCCCACACATGGAGAGCATACACCGCCCTCTCACCCATACTTTTAGTCTCAGTGTTACCCGACTCTTTAGCCACATACTAAATCATTTCATATCCCAAAGTAGGGAAAATCATTTCACAACATAATAATCACAAGTACTTTCAAAATATAGTACTTCACATCAGTAATTCACACATATGATCAGTCACTATTAATCATATAACCTTTGAGTTCGTACGTCTCAAAGAAGGGTGTTAAGCAAGAGAATAAATTCTCCGCCACCAAACAGATACATCATTAATAGCAACTAATCGAATATGTGATGAACTACAATGTAAAACCATAATACATTTCCAAATCATTTCGAAATCATCGGGTTTTAGGCCTCGAAATCCTTTCTGTTTTATAAAACATTTTTATAAAACATTCCCTGTCCAAAGTCGGGAATACATTTCTTTTCACTTAAGAAAAATATATCATTTTACAATCATACATTAAATTTGAAATGAACACAACATCGCTAAACACCTTATCGTCAAATCGTGAAGTGTTTCACAAGGTGTTAGCATACCAGTATTTCTATCCAACCCAATGCTAAATGTAAAAGCACATTCTGCTTATAAACTGGTCGAGCACCATCCAAACAATCAAATCAACCACAATCAATATAAACAACTAAGTAAATTTGGTTTAATACCATCACGTGTTTTGGTGAATTTAATCACCATTCATTCATCCAAATCTAATTAAAGATTTATTCAAACCCCAATTGGTTTCATCTCTAAAATCATTTCATATTGATTGTTCTACATTTTTGAAATTAATCCTGCTTTTACGCGGGTTAAAGAACTAATGTCATTTAAACACAGTTCACGACAAACCCCAAATCCAATTTGATATTAAACACTGAATAGAAAATAGTATCGGCTTATATTCAACATTAAATTCTGAAACCAACAAATATCATATTGGAAATAACGATATTAATATATCTTTCAAATTTCCACAACCATATCTGTATAATCACGAAATCCAACATCGAAATATTCCGAAGATAATTTCGATTCAAAACCATTCCAATTCATATATTGGAAAACCTAGTTATTTTTAAAATCGTTTCAAATCCAATTTATTTATTTAAAAATAAATAAATTATTATTCTAGTTAATAACTAGTTCATTTCGATAAAAATCTATTTTTATCTTTTCAAATATGGTATTTTTCATCCCAGCTCTTTTCAAATCATTTATTATGATTTTACCCTAATTATTGATATTTTAATAATTTTATCAAGGCCCGTACAGTCGATTTCCATCAACGGCCATCGAACTGCAATTACAACGACCTTTTCCAAATTTGATTTGGACATAATTCCAAATCCAACCATTAGATTTCTAATTTCTAATATTCTTAGAAAGCTCTTTTCGATACGAACCCAACGGTTCTAGTTTTAGGAGAATCAGACGGTCGAATCTCCCGTATTGTCCGTTCGAAGTCAATGGTCGAAATTCGCGAACTGCCGCAGCGCGTTCTATTCAGGCCATTATATTATATATATAATATATATGATATATATTTCGTCGATTTCCTTTTAAAACGTATTTTATAAACCGTTTTAAATTCGTTTTCAAAACGATTTCAACTTCATATTCAATTTCTAATCAAAATTGAATATTCCATATACACGACAATTTTATACAGTGTATATATATGTTAAAAATTATATTTTTAACAATCAATTCATTTTCACATTTCATATATATATATATATATATATATATCGTTTTCATTTCATATATACCGTTTTCACATTTCATATATATATATATATATATATATATATATATCGTTTTCATTTCATATATATATATTATTTCCACCTTTCATATATATAAAATATTTTCACTTTTCAATATATACAATATTTTAACTTTCAATATATACGATATTTTCACTTTTCAATATATACGATATTTTCACTTTTCAATATATACAATATTTTCACTTTCAATATATATACGATATTTTCACTTTTCAATATATACGATATTTTCACTTTTCAATATATACGATATTTTCACTTTTCAATATATATGATATTTTCACTATCAATATATATATATATATATATATGATATTTTCACTTTTCAATATATACGATATTTTCACTTTTCAATATATACGATATTTTCATTTTCAATATATACGATATTTTCACTTTCAATATATACAATATTTTCACTTTTCATATATATATATATTTTTATTTATTTCATTTCACATCACGATCAATTTTCACACAGAATACAATCAAGCAAGTTGTAACAAACCGCAAATTCTGAACCAATTTAAATTTTTTATTTCAGAAAATTTTAATAAAATTTGAGGTTATAATATAATTTATTATTATTAATAATGGCTAGAATTTATTTTAATCGAAGTTAGAACGAATAAATTAAATATATAAATGGAGTTAGAAATGGCGCGGTAGTTTGAAAATTTGATTTTGAACTTTAACTGAATGTACAGGACTCAAAATAAATCAGAATTGAGTGAAACCAGAAATATTTAAATCTGTTTAATCATATCTTTCTAACGAATCTAAAAAATTGAAATTTCATAGCGGAAATCAAAAGTTATGGCCAGATCAATTTTTAGAAAGGTCGATGCAGAATGTATATATATTATATATTTTGAGTTTCGGAAATTATTTGTTTAAAAATGTATTTTTAATATTAAATATATTGGCCTTGAAAATAGTCATTTTTCAAATGACCTCCGTTTTCGACGAAACCACTTTTGTTGGAATCGGAATGTCAAATTATTGCTAGATTTCAATTTTCAGAACTTTTCGAATTAATATGTGAGCGTGGCAAGTGAAAATGTGTTTTGACTATTTAAGTTAAATTTAAACGCCTTAAAAATAGCCATTTTCAAACAGTCTCAGAATTCGACAAAAATAATTTTGTTGGATTCGTATTGTCATAAGAAGGCTAAAAATATTTTTTTTAGAATTTTCTGAGGTCATATGTGGCCCCGGTATATTTTAATGTACGGTCAATATTTAATTAATTAATTTTAATGGGATTTTAAATACAAATCATACAAATTTCGGAATTGGGCCACGGGACCTATCCTTTTGCATTCAGAACGTGTCAAAACCTTAAGAATGACAGTAAGCAGGCCCAAATCAGAGAAAGTCCGAAAATCCACCTTTTAAGCACGATTTTCGAGATTTAATATTAAAATATTCAGGTCGAAACCCTAACCCTAATTTCAGCCGCCACCTAAACCGAAGGCCAGAATTTCTCCAATTTCAAATGCTCATAACTTTTGATCCGCTCAACGAAAATCGACAAACTTGGTAACAAATCGAAGCTTTCGGAGAGATCTTTCAATTCATACGGTCAAGATCGGGTTTTGGTTCACGGATTTCACGAATTCTGGGCTGAAACATGGCGGGTTCGGGTTCGATTTGCGAGGCAAGGGGGAGGTCAAGTTGGGTGGCCTTCTGAACGGTGGTGGCTCGCCGGCGGAGCGTCGGGGTGGCGGGGTCTAATTGGCGGTCGGTGGCTCGGAAGGTGGCGCGCGCAGAAGGGTTGGAAGATGAAGTTGGGTTCGGTTGATGCGTCGTGAACACGAGGAAGAAGTATATTATATTATTATTTTATTTAATTAATTATTTAATTTATGCAATCTTTAAAAATCAATATCTCTTTCACACGAGGTCCGATTGACGAACCGTAAGTTGCGTTGGACTCGTCTTTCCGAGAGCTTCGCGATGGCGCAGACCAGAGCTGATTCCGAGACAGTCAAATTTTAGCAAAAATCAATGTGAGAATTCTAATTTTATTTATTTAATTAATTATTAATTATTTTCTCGTGTTAAAAATGATTGTATTATCATGCTAATTCAGATCTAAAATGTTTGTGTTGTTTCAATTGTTAATTGTTGCTTGTTGTATGTTTTGTTGTTAACAATATGCTAAATCCGCATTGGAATTTTACATATTTTTGAATTTATTTGCAGTTAGAGATTAGGTCTAAAATTTGATCTAAATCATATTATATTCATATTTAAATCATACTTATTTCAGATCCAGTTGTAAAATTTTATTTTATGTTATTAAAACATAATTCTTATTTTTCTGAAATGAACAATAGAATTGAAACAACAAATAAAAACACATTTTTACTTGTTGATAAAACAAAAGAAATTGAACGACAAATAAAATATTATTTTTATTTGTTTATATTACAATGGAAACTAGTTAACAAATAAAATCTTATTTTATTTGTTTACTTTTCAACAGAATTTGGATGTTGAATAAAATATTATTTTTGTTGTTTATTTACAATAGAATTTGAACAACGACAAAAAAAAGAGATTACATTTTTAATGAGAATTTGTTTACATTGAAAAAAAGGATTAAAAGAGCATATTCTTTATGTGAGTTTGTTACATTATGAAGAGTGGATTAAAAAGCATATATTTTTAATATGGAATAGTTTCATTAAAAAGAATAGAATTAAAAGATTATATTTTTATGTAATCTTAGAATGGAAATTAAAGATTAGATTTTTATTGTCTACTGTTTTCAATAACAGGGATTAAAATAAAGGTCATATTTTATTTGTCACTTTGATTTCAATAAAAGTTGTAACATTTAAAAATCTCACAAATGTAAATATACATTAAAAATAAACTTGTTCTTTTATTTGGATTTACCAATGCAAATATACATTAAAAATAAACCTGTTCTTTTATTTATATTTACTGATACAAAGATATAAAATATATATTTACAGATACAAAGATATATAAAATTTGTTCTTTTATTTGCATTCACCAATGCAAATATATTTTGAAAATAAAGTTTATTCCTTTATTTACATTCACAAATGTAAATATACATTGAAATAAAATTTATCCTTTTATTTATATTCACAAATGTAAATATATGTTGAAATCCGAGTTTATCCTTTTATTTACATTCACCAATGTATAAATGCATTGAAATTAAAATTTGTTCTTTTATTTGCACTCATTAATGCAAATATATCTTGAAAAGAAAAGTTGTTCTTTTATTTGCATTCACGAATGCAAACAATACATGAAAATAGAAAAAATTATATTTTTGTTTGCATTCTACAATGCAAACGAAACATAGAAAATAGAAAATACATTTTTATTTGTATTCTATCATGCAAATAAAACAAGTAGATAAAAATTACATTTTTTGTTTGCAACTTTAGCTACAAACAAAAAAATAAAAATTACATTTTTGTTTGCTAATACCATAGCTCTTAAATTCATACTTTATTGTTTTGAGATGTTATCAGGTCTTAGAATTAATTTTGATAAGAGCTCTGTTATGGTCTTTAACGATTTTGATAATGTTGAGGCTATGGTTGCAAATACCTTAAACTGTTCGTTCATGAATTTTCCTTTTGATTATTTAGGCTTTAAGATTAGGCCGTCAAAATTAAAGAAGGAGGATTGGTTAGTCATAATTGATAAGATTAGTAGTAGACTATCGAGTTGGAACAATAGATTCTTGTCTAGGGCTAGTAGATTAGTTATGGTTAATTCAGTACTATCGGCTATCCCTGTGTATTGGATGTCAGTACATAGATTTCCTCAATGGGTTATTGATAGGATTGATAGAATAAGACGTAACTATCTATGGTGTGGGGGTAGAGATCCTATTTGTAGGGGTTTCAAATGTTTAGTAAACTGGGAGGTATGCTATAAGCCTAAGAAAGATGGGGGATTGGGGATAATTAGTCTATATAATTTTAACTCTTCCTTATTAGCCAAATGGTTGTGGAAATTTAGGTCTCCTGAAGTGTCGACAACGTGGAAAGTTATTGTATCAAAATTTTACTATTTAGGAGGAGAGTTCATTGTTGGATCGAGTGGTAGTTGGTATAATAGATTATCTTACTTTTGGAAGTCAGTTTTAAAGTGCTTTGACTTTTTTAACTTAGGTTTTAAGGTGATTGTTCATTCCGGTACTACGACTTATTTTTGGCACGATAGGTGGATTTCTTGTTTACCACTTAAAATTGAATTTAGGGAGCTCTTTAATAATTGTAGTTTTAAAAATGCATTGATAAACGATATCTTCAGAAAAGACATGGATCCCCCATGGGAGTTTTCTTTTGATACTATTTTAGAAGGGGATATGTTAAGACAATTAGCTTTACTTTATGCGAAGTTATCATTATATCACATCGATGAGTGTAGGGACTTTATTAGTTGGGGTATGGATAAAAGTCAAGTTTATTCGGTTAATTCTATGTACAACTTTATAAATTTTTCGGGAATCTGATTTCGGCCTTATAAGTTTATTTGGAAATCTAATTCTCCCCCTAAAGCCAAATTTTTAATGTGGTTAATCATTCATAAGAAACTTAATACGGTTGAGTTTCTTAAGAGGAAGAATATCATTTTGGATGTTAAGTGTTATTTTTGTAATCTTATGAATGAGGATGTTGATCATTTATTTTTCTCATGTAATATCACAAACTTTATATTTACTATGGTTTTAAGGATATTTGATTTTGATTGTCATTATTCTTTCAATTGTTGTGCTAATTATTGGGATTATCATATATTTGTTTATAATGCTAGTAAAAGATACATTTTAGATTCTTTAGTCACTATCGTATGTTGGTTCATTTGGTCCGAGAGAAATCAGAGATCTTTCCATTCGAATTCTATTTCTTCGGATAATTTAATCATTAAAATAGTTTATTTTTGCTTGAATTGGATGTCTAATTCACATTATAAGTTATTTGGGAAATTGGGCTTTGAGAATTATTTGATTAAGGTTAGATTGAATCTGTATCTATTTACTAGAATCAACAGTTTTTTTCGTAATAGATATCGCATTGGTTGTTAATTTCTTTTATTGGTTTTTTCATTGTATTTTCTTCTACACATATATGCATGGTTAATAAATATGTATGTATATATATATATAATTATATAATATATATATATATTTAGACATATATATTTCCATATATATATATATATATGTGTGACAAATTACTAATAGTTTGTTGAGCTTTTCGCAGATTCAGGTTGTTGATTTAGAGGAAGTGCTTTGCGGATAGCTGGATGGTCTGGTAGTAGTTATGTATCTTTGAGGATTGCTGTTTGGATTGATGATCCGTATTTCATTTGGGCTTATTGTTAGAGAGTTTAGGATGTTGTATCTCATTATTTTTGATATTACATAGAGAGTAGGGGTTATTGTATTGGAGTAGATATACTTCAATATCGGGTGGTGGCTTTGCCAGAATTCGATATTAGAGTAGATGGGCGGTGGTTTATCCGGAGCTCATCTATCTACGTTCCTTACATCCCTAGAGCTATGTTAGGTTTTTTTCTTGTATTCTTATGTTCTATAGTCAGTCTCTGTACCTTTGATTTTATTTTATATATATATGTGTGCTCTCTTCTCTTTAGAAGATCAAACATTTTTGTTTCAAAAAAAATATTACATTTTTGTTTGCAAATTTAGATGCAAACAAATTTATTTAAAACAATAGTTACATTTTTTGTCGCATGATTTTAAAATGTGAACAAAAACATTAAAATAAAGGTTACATTTTTATTTATTTATTTACTTCACTTAATGTAAATAAACATAAAATAAGGAGTTGTTCTTTTATTTACATTTCTTAATGTAAATAAAACTATAAATTAAATATTACATTTTTATTTGCATTACTCAATGCAAATAAAACATGAGAATAAAAGATACATTTTCATTTGCAATCCTTAATGCAAATAAATTATGAAATGAAAAGTTATAATTTTTATTTACATTCCTCTATTTAAATAAACATCAAATTAAAAAGTTGAATCTTTATTTGCATTCTTTATTGCAAATAAAGAACGAAATGAAAAGTTATATTTTTGTTATTATTTGTATTCCCTATTACAAATGGAATTAAAGATTATATTCTTCTTCCCACTTATTTACAATGAAAGGAATTGAAATAAAGATTATATTTTTATCGCCATTTTAGATGCGATAAAAGAATAGAAATAAAGATTACATTTTTATTGACATTTTACATGCGATAAAAAGAATAGAAATAAAAGAGGCATTTTTATCGTCGTGTGATATATTGTGTATTACACTGCCATTCACAAGTTACCCGACTTGTTTATGTGATTGGGTCGATAATTTTTACACATCGCCCAAGTACACAAATAAATTTGTTATTTGTTTGTTTGATGAAACCCCACACGGGTGTTGGGATGAAAGTTAACATACACTAATCCCAATATTCAGTTGTATGTTGATCGTTAGATCGACAGGCTGCGATAAGCGTTATTATTGAATTTTAACGCTTACACAGTGGAAATTACACTTTGGATGTAGATGGATGATTTGATGGTTTTACTGTTATTATCATATATATGATATGTGTGAAATCCATATAATCCAAATTATATGGTAAATGTTTGAGTCGCATTTCGATTCAGGTGTTCTTTTAAATAATGATATTTTTACATTAGAAATCCTTTATATAAAGTGCATATATTTTCATAATATATTTTTAATCCACTATATGTTAAAACAAAGAATGTTTGTAAAAGAGAAAGAATTTGTAATATAAAGAATACTTCTTATTTAGAGTCTTTATATAAAGAATATTTTTAATGATTATCTTAAATATGTTTTTTTAGATTATTAGGATTTGCGATTATATTTTGTGATATGAAATAAATTGAGATGTGAAGTGGATTTACCGTGGACGATGTTTTAAACGACATTTGTCCTTTAATCCAATTTACGTTGAAATTATTATTTGGAACTTATGAATTCTATTTTATAGATTAAAAAAAGGCATTTTCTAAAAACCAAGTTTTCCCAATTTAATATATTAAATTGGAATTAAGTGGAAATTCGATTGGTAATAATCGGAATGGGCTTTTGTAAAAGAAGACCGATATTATATATGGAATTTTAAGAGGCTTTTCCGTTATTCCATTTATATTATTAGTCTGATACAGAAATCTATATCGATTATGTATTGATTTGATTTATGTAGAATTCCATATTTTGGAAATTGATTTATAGATTTTGTTTTAAATGTTATCTTTGATAAAATTAACGAGAATCTTTTAAAACGAAGATCTTATTAAAAGAATATTCTGAGTTGGAATGTGGCGTAATGTGTGATTTTCCAATATTTGCTTTTTAATCCCAAAATACGCGAGTTATTCAGAAAGACCGGGTTTAACCCATTCTGAATAATCATCACGATGATCAAGAGTCGAAGATGAAGACGGTGATTGAAGACCGAAGGTTTTCACATCGTTGGGATGGTGATGACTGGTATCTTGAATTGGGATTGGCCTTCCAAGGCAAGGTATTTGGTAATGATCGTCCAAACGCATTTGGAGATCGACGGACATGTTGTTTCGCTCAGACCCAGAGTGGACTTGTAAATGGATTGTGTGTCTGACATTGTATTCCTTTCTGCTGTATTTGTTGAACGCTACTAATTATATATTTCTGTTTGGTGGTGAAGAATTTATTCTTTACTTATCACCCTTCTCTAAGACGTATGAGCTTAGAGGTTATATATATATATGTATTGGTAGATGATCAATAATATGGTAGGGTCTGACAATGTGACATGCTAAGAGGCAAATGATCAAGGCTTTGTTGAAAAGCAGGCCATGTGGCTGGTGATCAAAGCATAGTCTGTTTAAGCATAGCATTGTGTATAACGTGACTTCGCGAGCCTCACACCTCGGTATGAGTCAAAAACGGGATTAGGACTGCAGGGAGTGCACACGTTTCTTTCTAGCTAGTGGTGTTTGGGTTTTAACACGGCCCGACATTTTACTTATGTGGATTTTGGATTGAGGTACCTCGGGTTTTTATAGGCCAGAAGTGGTCATACTATAGGTTCAAAGGAACCGGGAAACGTGTGTTCAGGAATTGCCAATCCACTACCGTTAGGTGGGGACCGGCCCTGAAGATCCAAGGGTTCACTGCGGGGGATCCTGAGGCATTTGCTGGAGTGTCTCGAATCGGAAGAGGACGATCCCTAGCCTCGATTTCATTACAGAAAACCAATTTCCAATACGACATCACGATTTTGATTGTAAACTTATATATGGCGACATAGTAGGATGGAGTACTATGCCGTCTAAGATTAATACATTTATATTGAAATGTTTTAAATATATATATATACACACTAATAATAATATCGTTTTTACGTATCAAGCATCTTTTGACCATTATAAGGTAAAACCCTATCCTCTGGTGTGCGTTGCATTGTGTGATGGGACCTGGGTCTTATAATGGTTTCATTTTTTCTAAAAAAAGCATTGCGTTATTTGACGATTTACTTTATTTATGCACTGGCAATCCAATGGAGTAAACCCGTTCCGCGTTAGCGGCGTGGTCCTGTGATTAGTCTACTATTTAGATAAGTTAAGTATAGAATTCTCACACCAGTCCTTGTTTGGCTTGCCTGGTAATAGGATGCAGCATGATGGGGGGTTCTCGCTTCGCGGTTTGGTGGCGAACGGGAGACTCTTACCCCCATATATCCCTTTTTAGGGTTGGTAGGCTGCGGCCGAGGGATCCCGAAAGGGTCACCGTAAAACAAGGTGTCTGGGGTACAACTGTAAGCTACGGTGGGTTTTACCTGCTGTACTGGAGGATGAAGGGATGGTTGCAAAGCCTACCGGAATTCGGGTCGTTACAGCTGGTATCAGAGCCAGGTTAGCTAAAATCTTTGGGGTACAACTCGTTAGAACTAAGCAAAAGACTCATCATAGGTTGGATTAGTAATATCCAATAGGAATACTCATTAGAGATAGGATCAGCAGTATCCTAGAATGAGAATACTCATCAGAGATGGGGTTAGCAATGCCCTAGAATGAGTCAGAGTGGAGAATTCATAATTAACGTACTTGTTATTATATATAGTTCGATTTTAGAAAATATGATTTTTTAATATATAAAAATTATATATTTTTGAAAATTTAATCAACTAATTGATTGATGATTGTGTTGTGTGAATATGAATTCAACTAATAAAATGATTAAACAATTAAAGAATGAAAATTAAATTAGTTAAATAAACAACTTTAGCTTCATTTTCTTTTCGAGGACGAAAAGATTTTAAATGGGGGAGATTGTAACAACCCGCAAATTCTGAACCAATTTAAATTTGTTATTTCAGAAAATTTTAATAAATTTTGAGGTTATAATATAATTTATTAATAATAATAATGGCTAGAATTTATTTTTAATCGAAGTTAGAATGAATAAATTAAATTTATATATAAATGGAGTTAGAAATGGCGCGGTAGTTTGAAAATTTGATTTTGAACTTTAACTGAATGTGCAGGACTCAAAATAAATCAGAATTGAGTGAAACCAGAAATATTTAAATCTGTTTAATCATATCTTTCTAACGAATCTGAAAAATTAAAATTTCATAGCGGAAATCAAAAGTTATGGCCAATTAAATTTTTAGAAAGGTCGCTGTAGAATTTATATATATATATATATATATATATATATATATATATATATTATAGGGCCCGAAAGGATACTTTTTACATATGAAGGAATTTCGACTCGAAACCACTTCCATTGAGTTCGGAATGACGTTTCTGCATTGGAAAACAGTAAACACTTATATATTTTGAGTTTCGGAAATTATTTGTTTAAAAATGTATTTTAATATTAAATATATTGGCCTTGAAAATAGTTATTTTTCAAACGACCTCCGTTTTCGACGAAACCACTTTTTTTGGAACTAGAATGCCAAATTATTGCTAGATTTAAATTTTCAGAATTTTTCGAATTAATATGTGAGCGTGGCAAGAGAAAATGTGTTTTGACTATTTCAGTTAAATTTAACGCCTTAAAAATAGCCATTTTTCAAACAGTCTCAGAATTCGACGAAAATAATTTTGATGGATTCGTATCGTTATAAGAAAGCTAAAAATATATTTTTAGAATTTTCTGAGGTCATATGTGGCCCCGGCATATTTTAATGTACGGTCAATATTTAATTAATTAATTTTTAATGGGATTTTAAATAACAATCATACAGATTTCGGAATTGGGCCATGGGACCTATCCCATTGCGTTCAGAAGGTGTCAAAACCTTAAGAACGACAGTAAGCAAGCCCAAAGCAGAGAAAGTCCGAAAATCCACCTTTTAAGCACGATTTTCGAGATTTAATATTAAAATATTATTAAAATATTCAGGATGAAACCCTAACCCTAATTTCAGCCGCCACCTAAACTAAAGGCCAGAATTTCTCCAATTTCAAATGCTCATTACTTTTGATCCGCTCAACGAAAATCGAAAAACTTGGTACCAAATCGAAGCTTTCGGAGAGATCTTTCAATCCATTCGGTCAAGATTGGGTTTTGGTTCACGGTGTAATGACCCGCATTGTCAGGGGTATTATAATTAATTTATTTAATTATATAAATAGTGATTTAAGGAATTTAATCGACGTTAATTAAATTATAGTGAATATTTAATTAAATTAAAATAATAAATTAAATGATATATTTAATTCTGAAATAATCAAAATTAGCTGAAATGACGATATGGTGTGAACCAGACCATCTGTGATATATAATTCAGCTTGGAATTGAATTTGAATAACGAATATATTCTATCGACGACAGTTTGAACGTATAATTATATTATAATTAAAATGAGCTTGAAATGGCGCAACAGTTCGCGATTTGGCGATTTGAACTTCAACTGAATGTACAGGATTCGTTTTAAGCTGGATTTCTGTGAAACAAGAAACGTGTGGAGTTGGTGGAGTATATCTTTCTAGTGGAAGAGAAAAATCGGGATTTCGTCGTGTAGATTTTGATTTACGTCCAAATCAAATTTCAGAAAAGTCGCTGTGGAATTCCTTTATAATTCGTAACGCTTTATATACGTTATAATTAGATTTTCAGTATAAACTGAATATCGAGATAATCTGGAATCTGAAATATCAAGCTGTAAATTCTGATATGATATTCTGGAGCTGTACGATATCATATGTGAAGATATACGATAATATAAATTTACTTATATTTAATTTAATTATATTTAAATATATTTATATATTTAAATGGGTCATCTAGAGCTTTAAAAATAGCCACTTTTGCAAACGAAGTCGTAATTCGACGAAACCAGTTTCGTTGGGTCCGCAATGTCAAACTCTAGCAGTATGTCCAATTTCGTGTTTTTTGGGTATCATATGTGAGGGTACGGATTTTTAATTGACAAATGCAAATAGCAGTTGAATATAAAAATAATATAAATCCTCTATAAATACCACTTAACCTTGCTAAAACCTAATTCCACTCCTTCACTAGTCAACGAAAAATTTCTGCCGTTGTTTTTCCTCTTTTCAGCAAAATGAGATTGAGAAAATCGACTTAAAAATCAAAAGAAAATTTGTAAAATCAAAACACTTATATGTTTGAGGTCCTGAGACCGTGATCTTGAAACCCATATGTATTTCGTAGCTTGCGACAATAGTTGGTTCGCTGTTCTTTTCAGCAAGCGAAGGCTAGGGTTCCACATCGCGGAGGATTTAAGTGTTAATCCACGAATTGGGTATGGTATTTGGGATCCTGGTATGAAATGGCACGATGTAGCAAAACTTAGTGGGATTTCACTCGAGTTTGTGTCGCTCGAACAGTGAACCAGTACGGTGGAAGGCTGTCAACGCAACCTGAGGGGGGGTTGCGAGTGGATTGTTTTCAGTCTGAGTTAGAAGAGCTTTCAATGAGATGAAGTGTGGTGCTCTCGGATTTTGAATTTCATGGAGGAATGATGGATGGAAGATCGGGAATGGCTTGCGATTTGGAGCAGGTCACGGTGCTTATTCATTTTGGGAAGAAGTAGTTTTCGGGTCTGGCAATTAAAGGAATCGGGTTCAGTTATGAAGGGTAATGGGCCAAGGGTTTTGAAAGGTTAAGGCCTTGTTGTTTAAATTCTAAGTTTTTATTTATTTAAAATAGTGTATGAACTTCGTAAATTCATATCTTCGTCATACGATATCAGATTGACGAACCGTAAGTTGCGTTAGGATCGTATGGACGGGAGCAACACAATGGGACTGACTGGAAGTGGATTCAAGCTCGTAGGAATTTATGGCGAAATAAATTGTTTGATTCAAATCAAATAACAATTTATCGTTCTTTAACGATGAACTGCAAATGTGAGTAAAACTGACCAACTCTGAACAGTTCTATTTTCCCGTTGTATTGTTAGAACTGTTAAAATTGTCTGTTTGACTATGTGTTGATTGTTTGATTGAACTGCTAGTCAGTTAGTGAAAATTATATATAAATATATATATACATATATATATATATAAACCGTTAAATATTTATATATTGATTCTGCTATCAGAATAATTTATATTTGTTGGATCTAGATTAACCCTAGAAGGGGGGTGAATAGGGTTTTATCATAGTTTTTAAACTGAATTAAAAAAACTGACAGGATATTAAAATAATAAACAGATCACAGAATGCAGCAGAAATAAAAGTGCAGAAAATAAATCACACACAGATATACCCAGCTTCGGCAAAACCCTGCCTACTGCTGCATTCCTAAGGTTTCTACTAGGTGATAGAACATATCCCTCATACAAGACCATGTACACTCGCAAACCCTGCTCCTATTCTAACCCTATGCTCAAAATCCTAGACTGAACGATATCCCCTCGATCAGATTTCCCGTATTACAAACCCGTAACACGTAACCCAGATTTTACAGACTCTGTCAACTGTCAGTCAACACCCTGACTGATTCCCTAGAATTTTACAGACTTCTAGAAACTGTTCGTTTGACAGTTTTAAAAAAACAAATTAAAATACAACAAAAAATAAACAAGAAAAACCCTTAGGAGTTAAAAAACAAGGTGTCATCCCTTTAAAACATTGTGGCTTGGTCTTAGTTGAAGTCCATGTAGGCCGGCCCCTTTGTGTTTCAGTTAGCCCGATCTCTTTTCCTTTTTGTTCTGGGAAAAATAAATAGTGACAGGGCAATTTGAAAACTAGGGTTTTCTGATTCCCTTTTGGATCGAAATCGATTGCTTGATGGAATGATTGTCGTGGTTCTCTGATTACTTCAGCTTGACGATGTTGATTGATTCCTTGCTTCACTTATTTGTGATTGCGATCGAACTCTACTGAAACTTGTGAGTTGCTCCTGAATTTATTTAATTCTCTGCTTTGAAAATGGTTGAATTTTCTTTTTGTGGGTTTCGATTTGATATGTTGGGTTCGTTATCTCTTACTGTCGATGATGAATTTGTGTGCATAAATAGGGTTAATCGAAACCCTAAACGAAAACTCTGATTTCGTTTTATTGACTTGGTCTGATGATTCCTTGAATTGCTCGATTGCCTCTTTTGATTGTTCTTGACAAAATCGATTCCTTGGCTTTAATTTGTTTCCATATAAATGAAATTAAATCGGCTTTGATTGTCTACAAACAAAAATAATTCTTTTTCTTTGGTCCTTGCGAGTGACTGACTCTCTTTTGTTACCTTGTTTGAAAACGAGAATTGTTCTTCCTATTTTAAATTTCTGGAATCATAATATCTGGAAAAACATTTCTTTCCCAGTTCGAATTACTTGCCAAAGACAGGAAACATACTTTCAGGAAAAAAAATTGCTGCCCCGTTTAAAATATTGCCAAAACTGATTTGTGTATTTCAAAAAAAATTGATTGCTCCTCGACTGATTATCTGGAATGAAATTTGAAAATAAATAAATGTTTTCATACCATTTCTGGTTTTGTCATTTTGCCTAATATGAATTGCTCTTTGCTCAAAGTAACTTTGCTTGATTGAAGATGCAAAACCTGATTTGTAAGATAGTTTTCTTGCCAAATATATACAGTGGTTTCATAAATCTGGAAGAGGAACACCATGCCATTTAGCCTGCTATGTATTGATTTTTGACTTGCTTAAGAACTTGGACTAGAAAACTTGATTTTGCCATGTTCATTTACTTGATAAGTTACACCTGAAACTGCTGAGTTGCTTATTGACATCATGTTTCATGCTGTGCTGCTGTACACTGACATGTGAACTCGATAACATAAATTCTGACTCACTGTTGCATCATATATCCTATTTGCACTATGTACGTTGAGCTGTTGTAATATTTAGTTCGACCATGAGGCTTGTTCACCTTGTTTTGCTGCTGTGACCTCTTTGTTGATTGTGCAATAAAAAAATTGTGCTGAATCATGTTGAACATGACTTGCATCAACATGCATGATCATACACCATTGCTTTGTACATTGCTTTGAATTTGATTTGACTATTCTTCATCCATGTATATATATATATATATATATATATATATATATATACACACATCTTCACACATGCTACAACCATTTAGATGCTGTCTTGAACTGTTGAGCTGATGCATCCACTTCTTGCATGTACATGCTGAACCATTGCTGTATTATACCATGCTACCATGCTGACTTCTATGTTGTACCATTGTTTAGTCATGCTTTAGTGTTCATGAACCATTTTCATACATTTGCGCCATGCCACTTGAATACTTCTAAATGCTTGACTATACATAGTTGGGCTGCACCATTTTTAACATTGTCTCGACCAATTTGAACATGCTGACTTGATGAATTGCACTTGTGAACATCACCCATGTTCCACGCAATTTCATATAATTATTGTTGTCCATGCTCATCAGATCATGTTTAGGTTATTCGATCACATTTGTTTGATCTGTTGTGATGATTTGGCATCTTAATCATGCTCTGTCCATGATGCTTGTTGTTGAACCAAACTGTTTGACTTTGGCTGTGTAAAACCATGAACTTGCTGTTTTGTTGCCATACTTGTGGTGCACCATTTTGCTTTGAGTCACTTGATTTTGAACTGAAGTTTGTGATCTGCCACATGTTTTCATTGCTGAGCTGATTTTCATCTTTCTTCTTTGATTTGATTGTCCCACTGATGACTGTGCATTGAGTCGAGATGGTCCACGTGGCTACTCCTCAGTTACACTCTGATTGGCGTGGCAGTACACGCGTGTATACTTATACACGTGTGTATATGCAGCCAACATACAAGATTTTCTGTCCCTGTACTATATACAAACTGGCTAGACACAGATGAATCAGATCAAGTCATGAAAAATGATGAGAAACACACCAGAAATCTGAGGCAAATAAAAAATTTTAAAAATAAAAAATATATTTGCATGTATTTAGTTTAAATTCTTGTTGCAGTGTATTGTGTGTTTCTGTTTTCATATGACAGGTATGAAGACTGGACTGACTGTGAGGATGCTGTAAAGACAGAAGACTGAAAGACAGAAGACTGGAGACTGAAGATCGAAGATGACAGAAGACAGTGTGTAGTGTCAAATAAATGTAGTCAGAAACTGTATATGAGTCAATGTGAATGTTGTGAATATCAGTGAATGTAAGGGAAATGTATAAACAGTGGAGTTTATAAATTTGTACTGTTTTGATAGTGAAATAAAATATTATATTTAAATAAAATACTGTGTGAATATTTGAATTTCTGTACAGTCGTATTCTATTTAAATATAAATATTATATTCCTGTCTGTGATAAATATATGAAACAGTACAGCAACAAACACATTTAAAATAACATATATTTGGTTGTTATCATCAAACAAAAATCATATAATTGTGTATACAACACCGTTATATACAACAATCTCCCCCTTTTGATGATGACATACAAATAAAAGATTTTGATCATAATAAATGTGTTTGACAGTGAATATTGAACTCCCCCTATTTATTAGCTCCCCTACAACAGAAACTCCCCCTATAACTGTGCATGAGTGAAATGTATGTATAATAATAAATTTTCAAAAATTAAAAATATTTATAAAATATTCACTCATAAATCAAAATCTAATTCATTCTCCCCCTTTTGTTATCATCAAAAGGATACAGATTTTAAAATACAGATGAAAATTGACTAAAAATATAATTTCAGCTTAAGAGGAAGAACGGTCATCATAAATTTCAATCAGTCAAACAAAAATCATAATATTTCTAAGAACTAGTGGCATATTTCACATTGCAGAGAATGACGGATTCACGATGAAATTTATATAAATGAGGAGAGTTATAAAAATGAATTTCAATTAATTTTCAAAAAGATTTATAAAAAATGAAGTTCAAAAACAGTGACGGATTTTGGACTATAATTAATAATTCAACTTAAGTGAGAAAATCGAATAATCTCAAATCCCAATACCTATCAATCAACAAATCATAATACGTCATAAGATTTTAACACATTTCACAGATTGGAAGATGGATTGATAGGCTGGTTTTTATACTTAGAGGAGAATTTCAAATTTATTTCTATTTTTAGCACTTTAGTTCCTTTTATTTTTTATTTTATATAAGAGCACACTGACCACGCATAACCAGAGCTTGGATTTTTAAATGGGATCAGTCGCAGCTTAAATTATAAGATGTCTCATAACCATGCATAACCAGAGCTTGGATTTTTAAATGAGGTTAGAGACAATCTTATATATTAATAATATTTTTATCATTTTCAGCTTTATAAAGGAAAAAACTCCTCGGTATATGAAACCAATATGGATGATAGAAATGTGGTAGGTACAGAAATGGACTGTGAAATAAATTTCTAAATTAATTATATTATGAAATAAGCTCGACTGTACCGGGATTATTGAAAATTTTCAATTATCACTAATTCTGAATAAAAATATAGTCCCATTTCTATCACACATAATTTTCACTGTTTTAAAACAAGATGATAAAAAAAACAAAACTCTCCATATTAATAAAAAAAATGATGGATGGCAGAATGATGATAGGTAATGAAGATGGTCGTGAAATAATTGCCAGTTCAAAGATATTATAAAAAATGTTCAACTATCATGAAAATGAAATCTCTCTTGTGATTGTCAAAAATATTTGTGAAAACTCTTTTGAAAATATGGTCATAAATATCATTGTTATTGTATGATTATTTGATTTGAATATATATGTGTTTAAAATCATTTGAAATTATTTATTTATTGAATCTCACACATAATTTTGAATCTGAAATATAACCTGGTGTGATTGATTCGTTAAATATTAATACTTTCATTTTTCTTCAAATGATTTAAAATAAAGTATATTTTTAATCTGGGATCATGGAATATTTATTTCAGATCATTTACATCAAGACTGAATAATAACTCATGATCCAAAGATAATGGTTTATTCGATATCATTTGAACCAATGTAAATCATGAGATACAATGAATCAATCACACATAATTAATAACTTCAGATTTGAGAGGTGTGTGAGATTCAAAATATCAGAAATTTTAAATGATCTCAACCAAACAAAAATATCTAAACCAGATGATCATGAATAATGGTGAATTTCAAGATGTAAGACAGATTAAAAAAGTCTAAGCCAATCTAAAAAAAATTAAAGAAATTATCACAACTGATAAATAACAGAGTGTACTGTAATGAGTATAATATTTTAAGCATTTCCAAAATTAATTGAAAGAAACTCAAAATAGCGTAAGAGTGTGAAATTTCATTAATTATTCAGATCTTCAAAAATTTATAATTCAAATTAACAGTGTTCAAGATTTGGCACGAATACATCAACACTGTTATGAATTCAAAAATAAAAATATACTTCAAAATAATTGTAGATATTTACAAGAATAAATACAAGATCTGGAAATAATTAAAAACATTAGAGTTTTATACATGCATAACAAATTTCCAGAATATCATGAATACTGCAATTCAAGGAGCACAAAAAATATGGCAGTGATAAATCAAATCAGAATAGACAGAAGAAAGAGATAGAAGGGAGAAGAATAAGAAATAAACAAAAGAAAAAGAATCAAACCAGAAAAATATTTACAGAGGTGAGTTTAGAGATCATACCAGAATCCAGTGTAAATCAGAATCTCTAACTCAACAGATTTTTACTGAAGGAACTGCAAGTGATATAGAAGTATAAATCAGCTTGATTTCAAATTTCTTTTCAGCACAGTAGTTCCTCAGCCATCCTTCTTCGGTACCTAACAGTTGAGAGGATTGAGTGGTCTAACAAAATTAGAAAAACCACTCGCAGTTTTATTAACTTCTTTCGGTACCCAAACTTGCTTGTATAACAATCCATCTGAATTTACCTTTGTACCCTTAGGAAACCAACTCTGTTTGAGTTTAATAGAGCCCGTTTTATTTCCTTTTGGGATCGAAGAATGTGTAAATGGTTTATTATTAAACAAGTTCTCATTTCTGTTGTGACTTAAAAACCTTTTTGAATTTTCAAAATTCAAAATTTCAGAACGACCCTTCTTGAAGCAATTTGAAGGATTTTTAGAATCACAAGAATTAAAATTTTCAAAAACATTTGTCTTTCCAAAACCAAGACCTTGTTTATGACTAATAGAAACTTGGTATTGTAACAGCATATTCAACGATTTTTTCCCCATTAGAAAATTTATCCAAAATTGATTCTAATCGTTGAATTTTTGATTTTAGATCGCTATTTTCTTTTAGTAAATTTGAGCAGTTATTTATAGCGATCTTCTGTTCAGCATTAGACTGTTTCAAAACCAAATTATCATTTTCAAGTGATTTAATTTTGACTTGGGATTTAAAAATTTCAAGTTCAAAATGATTTTGCTTTTCAGATTCAAGTTCGTTGAATTTTTCAATCTCAATTTCAAGCTCTTTCAAAATCGAATCACTTTTCAACAAATTTTCTTTTTCAGCAATTTCAAATTTGGAATTTATATCAGTTTTAAAAACTTCAAATTCCTTTTGTAGAAGATTGTTCAAAATTTGATAACTCAATCTTGTTTGCTTTTAAGATCAAAATTTCATCTTCAAACTTTTGAATATTTTAATTGAGATGAACATGATTGGTTTTCAATTTCAAACAATTTTTACAATCTGAATCTGAAAGATTTTTAAAATATTCAAGTTGTGATTCCAAATCATTAATTTTGCTGGTCAACTCAGAATTCCTAGATTTTAGAGTTTTGTTTTTAGATTTGAGTTTATCAACAGATTTAGTTAAATCAACACACATATATACCAAATCTTCGTATGAGAAATTTTCGACTTCAGCATCCGTTGATTCTCCATCATCTGATCCTTCTGAATTTTCATTTGTAAATCTGTTAAATAGATTTCTGAATCTGAGTTGACATTCTGGGGTTTTGAGCTGTTGTCAGATTTTCCATACTTCGTATTGAGAGTATCCCAGATTTCCTGTGCAGATAAACAATTGCAGAAAAGATTAAACTGTTCAGTACTAAGATAATCAAATATAATTTTCATAGCACAGGTATTGAAAGTAATATCTACACTATCAAATCCATGGATAACAACATTCCAACATTTAATATTAATAGATTTTAAATAAAATTCCATTTTGGATTTCTAGTTTAAAAAATCTGTACCATCAAAAATATTTGGAATGTGACTGGACTGACTCTCTATGGACTGATAACTAGGAATCACCATTGCTCTAGAGTTAACTGAACCTGGCTCTGATACCAAATGTTCTCGCTTTCTCGAGGATTTTAATGACACCCCGGTGGCAAACAAAGGTACCTCAGAGACTGATTTCATGTCCTGCCTCTCGACATGGACAACCACCCACGGACATGTAGGGATAAGAGTCACTACTTCGCCACTAGATCATAGAGCGAGAACTCCCTATCATGTTGTAACCTTATACCAGCTCTGATACCAAATGTTGGATCTAGATTAACCCTAGAGGGGGGGGGGTGAATAGGGTTTTATCACAGTTTTTAAACTGAATTAAAAAAACTGATAGGATATTAAAATAATAAACAGATCACAGAATGCAGCAGAAATACAAGTGCAGAAAATAAATCACACACAGATATACCCAGCTTCGGCAAAACCCTGCCTACCGCTGCATTCCTAAGGTTTCTATTAGGTGATAGAACATATCCCGCATACAAGACCATGTACACTCGCAAACCCTGCTCCTATTCTAACCCTATGCTCAAAATCCTAGACTGAACGATATCCCCTCGATCAAATTTCCCGTATTACAACCCGTAACATGTAACCCAGATTTTACAGACTCTGTCAACTGTCAGTCAACACCCTGACTGATTCCCTAGAATTTTACAGAGTTCTAGAAACTGTTCGTTTGACGGTTTTACAAAAACAAATTAAAATACAACAAAAAATAAACAAGAAAAACCCTTAGGAGTTAAAAAACAATGAGTCATCCCTTTAAAACATTGTGGCTTGGTCTTAGTTGAAGTCCATGTAGGCCGGCCCCTTTGTGTTTCAGTTAGCCCGATCTCTTTTCCTTTTTGTTCTGGCAAAAATAAATGGCGATAGGGCGATTTGAAAACTAGGGTTTTCTGATTCCCTTTTGGATCGAAATCGATTGCTTGATGGAATGATTGTCGTGGTTCTCTGATTACTTCAGCTTGACGATGTTGATTGATTCCTTGCTTCACTGATTTGGGATTGCGATCGAACTCTACTGAAACTTGTAAGTTGCTCCTGAATTTATTTAATTCTCTGCTTTGAAAATGGTTGAATTTTCTTTTTGTGGGTTTCGATCTGATATGTTGGGTTCGTTATCTCTTACTGCCGATGATGAATTTGTGTGCATAAATAGGGTTAATCGAAACCCTAAACGAAAACTCTGATTTCGTTTTATTGACTTGGTCTGATGATTCCTTGAATTGCTCGATTGCCTCTTTTGATTGTTCTTGACAAAATCGATTCCTTGGCTTTAATTTGTTTCCATATAAATGAAATTAAATCGGCTTTGATTGTCTGCAAACAAAAATAATTCTTTTTCTTTGGTCCTTGCGAGTGACTGACTCTCTTTTGTTACCTTGTTTGAAAACGAGAATTGTTCTTCCTATTTTAGATTTCTGGAATCATAATATCTGGAAAAACATTTCTTTCCCAATTCGAATTACTTGCCAAAGACAGGAAACATACTTTCAGGAAAAAAAATTGCTGCCCTATTTAAAATATTGCCAAAACTGATTTGTGTATTTCAAAAAAAATTGATTGCTCCTCGACTGATTTTCTGGAATGAAATTTGAAAACAAATAAATGTTTTCATACCATTTCTGGTTTTGTCATTTTGCCAAATATGAAATGCTCTTTGTTCAAAGTAACTTTGCTTGATTGAAGATGCAAAACCTGATTCGTAAGATAGTTTTCTTGCCAAATATATACAGTGGTTTCATAAATCTGGAAGTGGAACACCATGCCATTTAGCCTGCCATGTATTCATTTTTGACTTGCTTAAGAACTTGGACTAGAACACTTGATTTTGCCATGTTCATTTACTTGATAAGTTACACCTGAAACTGCTGAGTTGCTTATTGACATCATGTTTCATGCTGTGCTGCTGTACACTGACATGTGAACTCGATAACATAAGTTCTGACTCACTGTTGCATCATATATCCTGTTTGCACTATGTACATTGAGCTGTTGTAATATTTAGTTCGACCATGAGCCTTGTTCACCTTGTTTTGCTGCTGTGACCTCTTTGTCGATTGTGCAATAAAAAAAATGTGCTAAATCATGTTGAACATGACTTGCATCAACATGCATGATCATACACCATTGCTTTGTACATTGCTTTGAATTTGATTTGACTATTCTTCATCCATGTATATATATATACACACATCTTCACACATGCTACAACCATTTAGCTGCTGTCTTGAACTGTTGAGCTGATGCATCCACTTCTTGCATGTACATGCTGAGCCATTGCTGTATTATACCATGCTACCATACTGACTTCTATGTTGTACCATTGTTTAGTCATGCTTTAGTGTTCATGAACCATTTTCATACATTTGCGCCATGCCACTTGAATACTTCTAAATGTTTGACTATACATAGTTGGGCTGCACCATTTTTAACATTGTCTCGACCAATTTGAACATGCTGACTTGATGAATTGCACTTGTGAACATCACCCATGTTCCGCGCTGTTTCATATAATTATTGTTGTCCATGCTCATCAGATCATGTTTAGGTTATTCGATCACATTTCTTTGATCTGTTGTGATGATTTGGCATCATAATCATGCTCTGTCCATGATGCTTGTTGTTGAACCAAACTGTTTGACTTTGGCTGTGTAGAACCATGAACTTGTTGTTTTGTTGCCATACTTGTGGTGCACCATTTTGCTTTGAGTCACTTGATTTTGAACTGAAGTTTGTGATCTGCCACATGTTTTCATTGCTGAGCTGATTTTCATCTTTCTTCTTTGATTTGATTGTCCCACTGATGACTGTGCACTGAGTCGAGATGGTCCACGTGGCTACTCCTCAGTTACACTCTGATTGGCATGGCAGTACACGCGTGTATACTTATACACGTGTGTATATGCAGCCAACAGACAAGATTTTCTGTCCCTGTACTATATACAAACTGGCTAGACACAGATGAATCAGATCAAGTCATGAAAAATGATGAGAAACACACCAGAAATCTGAGGCAAATAAAAAATTTTAAAAATGAAAAATATATTTGCAAGTATTCAGTTTAAATTCCTATTGCAGTGTATTGTGTGTTTCTGTTTTCATATGACAAGTATGAAGACTGGACTGACTGTGAGGATGCTGTAAAGACAGAAGACTGAAAGACAGAAGACTGAAGACTGAAGATCGAAGATGACAGAAGACAGTGTGTAGTGTCAAATAAATGTAGTCAGAAACTGTATATGAGTCAATGTGAATGTTGTGAATATCAGTGAATATAAGGGAAATGTATAAACAGTGGAGTTTATAAATTTGTACTGTTTTGATAGTGAAATAAAATATTATATTTAAATAAAATACTGTGTGAATATTTGAATTTCTGTACAGTCGTATTCTATTTAAATATAAATATTATATTCCTGTCTGTGATAAATATATGAAACAATACAACAACAAACACAATTAAAATAACATATATTTGGTTGTTATCATCAAACAAAAATCATATAATTGTGTATACAACACCGTTATATACAACAATATTGAACTGAAGGTGATGATAATCATATTGTGTAATGTAAGGACCCGTAACTTCCCCGTGAAGGAAAGAGCGGATACTTTGAGTTGGTATCAGAGCTTTGGTTTACAGAGCTCGAGAATAAGACACATTAGAACCATACGAAAGAATTCATCAGATATTGGATTAGTAATATCTAATTAGAATGACTCGTTAGAGATAGGATTAGTAGTATCCTAGAATGAGTGTGAGGAGTATATTTTTCAAATGAAAACAATTTTGTTTTGAAATTTAAATCGTTTTATACGTATTTGATTATTTATTTATTTTGAATTTGGACAATCGAGTATATAAAGATTTCGCGTATACGCGTCATGAACGTATAATCGAAGTTTTAATATACTGGATAGATGTAGAATCACATCCTAGACACCCGGGGATAAATTCTAATGATGTGGCCACATCATCAGTATTTATATTCGTGTTTCGAAGGTGTGATATCTATATATTTCCATTAGACTGGTGTGAGAACCAAAACTTATATAGTTAGAACACATTGTTGTGAATAGACATCAAAAACATGATTTTTGTATACATATATCCAATTATGAATTTGAAACTCTAATTCACTAATTGATTGATGTTTGTGTTGTTTGTTTGCTAATTTTGAACCATTTAGCCTAATTGTATCAAATATTGAATTGTAGGGAAAATTGGTCGCATTTGCTTGCATATACATGTACTTACATTGAACAGGTCATAGCAACTAGGCTAGAGCAGAAGAATAAAATTTGTTTGCCCAACAAATAGGTACATAATTACTATAATTTACTGTTTTGTTTGGGTGATGATGATTTTATGAGCCGATTGGGTAGCCGCTTGGCTTTTTCTTTTTCTTTTTGAGATCAGAAGGCCTATATGGCAATTTCGGGATTTTCCCGTGGCTCTCGGTGCAGGGGAGGATATGGCGAAATTTTTCGAAAATTTAGGCTGTTAGCCAAATTTTTGAAGAATTTGAAAATTCTCAGAAACTGAAAAGTTGGAGAATGGAAGCCAGATCGAACGTAGAGTTGATTGATCAAACTACTTTCGACTTTGTTCCTTTTCAGGGACGAAAAGTTTTAAGTGGGGGAGACTGTAATAACCCGAAAATCTGGGCCAGTTTAAAAATTTTCATTTTGGCAATTTTAACGAATTTTGAACATTTAAAATAGAATATTTTAAATATTATCGACGAGAAAATTTATTTTGAATAGAATAGAACGTATGTTTTATATACGTCGTCGTTAGAATATAAATAATTATATATAATTATAAATAGAATTGAAAATGGCGCGGTTGTTCGATAATTTGATTTCAAACTTCAATTGAATGTACCAGATGCAAAACAATCCGGATTTTAGTGAAACCAAAAACATTAGGATCTAATTGGGAATATCTTTCCAACGAATCCGAAAAATCAAAATTTCATAGCGGGGATAAAAAGATATGTCCAGTTGAAAATTCTGAATAGTCGCTATGGAATTCAGGCCCTTAAAAATAGAGATTTTGCAAACGACCTCAGATTTCGATGAAACCACTTTTGTTGGGTCCGTGATGTCAAATTATTGCTAGGTTTCAAATTTCATAATTTTTCGAATCAATATGTGAGCGTGGCAAAGGAAAACGCGTTTGACCAGTTTAAGTTGATTTTAATCGACTGGAAAATGGCCATTTTTCCAACGGTCTCAGTATTTGACAAAACTAGTTTTGTTAAGACCGTATCGTCAATACGAAGCTAGAAAATATTTTTCTGCAATTTTTAGAGTTAGTATGTGACCCCAGTAAAGTGAAATACGCGTTCAAATTCAATATAATTATTTAATTGTAAATTTGATGGAAACTGATCGAAACAGTTGAATCAGCCTACGATACATATCCCATTGTGTTCGGAATGGGGGTAATACGCTATGGACGACAGGCGGTGGGCCTCGTTTAGAGGTCGAAAATAAAAGTTGCTTTTTGGTTTAAAATAAAATAATTAAATAATAAAATTAAAACTCTTTCCTCTCCCCTTAACTTCGCTCTGGCCCCCTCTCATTCTTCGATTTCAGCAGATAAAAAAAAGAGAAAAAAAAAGAAGAAGAAGACGAAGCAGGGGGAGGAGCCGCCGCCCCTCCCCGATGACCACTGCGCCGCCGCAGGTGGCGGAGCTGCACCCCCCCTCCTCGAAGCTCGACGCGCGAGCCCCTCCACGCCACGACCCCGACGCCGCCAGGTGGGGCCGCCAACCACCACCGCCCTCCATCTTCTTCCTCCTCCCGTTGCCTCGCACCCCTCCTCCTCGTTCTCCCTATCCCCTTCTTCCTCTCCTCTTAAATTCGACGCCACCAGACCCGCACCACCCACGACCAATGCCTGCGCAAAACCCCCCCTCTTCGACAAGCGACGAGCTAAGGTAATTTGTTAATTTAATTACTTAGTTTTAATTTGTTAACTATAGTTAATAATGTAGATTTTATTTTTAGTTTTAGACATAGGATTTTTAAAATAGAAAAGACGTGATTTTTAAAATAGAAAAGACGTGATTTTTAAAATAGAAAAGACGTGATTTTTAAAGGAAGAAAGACGATATTTTTAAATGGAGAAAGGTGTGATTTTTACATATGTAGTGGGTTAAAAATATGACTTTTACATAGTAGGAACTATAAAAAAATGTAATCTTTATGAGATAGAAAATATAAAAATACCATCTTTGTATATGTAGCGAAATAAAAATCTGATTTTTATTATATACACGGTGAAATAAAGTGGTGATTTTTATAATGATGAAATCTATATTTTTGAAAAGATGAAGTCTTTATATTTGAAAAGGAGAAATCTTTATAGTTGAAAAGGCGAGATCTTTATATAGATGATAACGATGTAAAAATAGAATTTTATCTATATAGTAGCAGTGTGAAAATAGAAATTTTATCCATATAGCGTGAAAGTAAAAATAGGATTTTTATATATTGAATAGCAAAGTAAAAATAGGATTTTTATATATTGAATAGCATAGTAAAAATTCGATTTTTATATATTGAGTAGCGAAGTAAAAATTCGATTTTTACATATGTAGAGAATACGGGCAACGAAAGTGAAGAAAGGCGAGAAGGATGAAGATTTCTCTAAATGAAGTGCCATGGAGTTAGGATAGCTATCGGTGAGAACTTCTCACCTTTCAATTTCTTTTTCTAGTTATATATATATATATACTAGGATGCAGACGGTGCTTAGCAGCACCCGACACCCGTCATCCACAGACCATGGATGGCTTGTTTGTTAAATTGTTTGGTTGAGTAGTTGGTTAGTTTATTTGGTTTGAATTGAATTGTTGTGTGAAATGAAATTAATTTGATTGATGTGTGAATGGCGTGGGCCTTCACTAGACTAGGGATAAGGCTAGGCCTCGTCCCGTTTCTAGTATCGTGCCGTTATGCCGCCGAAATTTTCTAAAATATGTTAGAAAAATAAAAATATCATTTTATTTGATAAATGAAATGAATAGAAATTCATGTGTTAAAATAAAATATATTATCGTTAAAAATATAATTTTTAACGTGAATGTGAATAAATAAATATTCATTTACAAACCGGACGGTTTGTTTATGTACACCTATTTGAAGGATATTGATTGGGTCGATAAATTTTACACATCGCCCAACTACACAAATGAAAATATGTGTTTGTTGATTTGAAACCCCACACGGGTGTTGGGATGAAATATGGCGTACACTAATCCCAATTATTTAATTGTATGTCGATCGATTGGTCGATAGATTGTGTAAGCGTTGATTATCTATATTTGATGCTTATGCAGTTGTGTGGTGCACTTTGGATGATGGTTGATTGTTTATCGTTGCTATTATATACATGTGTTGTATGGAATCCATATAATTAACATTATATGGTGATTGATTGAGCCTCATTCCAATCGGGAAAATAATTAATATTTTAAAAGAAAATTCATGTGTTGAATATAAAAATAGTCATGTGTTGACGATGTTCCTGAGTTGAAAATATTTATGTGTTGAGTAAAATATTTTAATAATAAAATTCACATCTTTATCATATTTAAAATTAGAACTACTTTACGGTGGAGTCTAATTAAAATCAAATGATAGATACTATAATTTTATGAAATATTTTACATAACAAAAATAGTCGTATGTTGGAAGAAATATAGATTCATGTGTTGAATAGAATAAATATTCATTTGTTGAATAGAATAAAGAAGTTTTTGAAAAATATAAAGCCGTGTGGATTAGAGATGCGCTATTTTGACGTGAACGATATTTATATCGATTTTATTCGTTTTACAATGAATATTGAAAAGTGATTTCAAAATCTAATATTTTGAAATGAAATTCAAATTGAATTAGATAAAAATTCAAATTGAAATTTTATTGAATCAATTTGAAAAGAATTCGAATTGAATAGAAAATGAATTCGATTCGAATTGAAATGAATTCGATTCGAATTGAATAGAAAACGAATTAGAATTTGAATCGAATAGAAAGTGAATTTGAATTCGAATAAAATAGAAATGAATTCAAATTGAATTGAATTGAAATTGAATTAAAAACGAATCGAAATCATTTTGAATGAAATTTAAAACGAACTGAAATTGAATTGAAATCAATTTGAAACGAATTCAAATTGAATCAAGTAGAAGGTAAATTCAAATTGAATTGAATTGAAACGAATTAGAATTTGATTTGAATTGAAATGAATTTGAATTCGAATTAAATAAAATTGAAATGAATTCGAGTTGAATTGAAATCCAATCGATTTGAAATTGAATATAGTGTTGAAATGGTTTTGAAAACGAATTTAAAACGATTTATAAAATACGTTTTAAAAAGGAAATCGACGAAATATATATAATATATATATTATATATATAATGGCCTGAATAGAACGCGCTGCGCCGCGGCAGTTCGTGAATTTCAACCATTGACTTCAAATTGACGTTGCGGGAGATCCGACCGTCGGATTCTCCTAAAACCAGAACCGTTGGGTTCGTATCGAAAAGAGCTTTCCAATGAATATTATAAATTTGAAATCTAACGGTTGGATTTGGAATTATGTCCAAATCAAATTCGAAAAAGGTCGCTGTAAGTGCAGTTCGATGGCCGTTGATGGAAATCGACTGTACGGGCCTTGATAAAATTATTAAAAATACCTATAATTTGTGTAAAATCATAAGAAATGATTTGGGAAAAAAATTGTGTAACAACCCGTAAAATGCGGGCCAGTTTGAAATTTTTATTTTGGCAAATTTAGCGAATTTTGATTATTTAAAATAGATTATTTTAAATAAAATCGACGAGAAATTTGTTTTGAATATATTCGAACGTATATATTATATACGTCGTCGTTAGAATATAAATATTTATATATAATTATAAATAGGAATTGAAAATGGCGCGGTAGTTCGATAATTCGATTTCAAACTTCAATTGAATGTACCGGGTGCAAAACAATCCGGATTTTAGTGAAACCAAAAATAATGGGATCTAATTGATGATATCATTCTAACGAATCCGAAAAATCAAAAGTTCGTAGCGGGAATCAAAAGATATGTCCAGTTGAAAATTCTGAATAGTCGCTATGGAATTCAGACCCTTAAAAATGGACATTTTGCAAATGACCTCGGATTTCGACGAAACCAGTTTTGTTGGGTCCGCAGTGTCAAATTATTGTTAGATTCCAAATTTCAAAATTTTTCGAATCAGTATGTGAGCGTGGTAAAGGAAAACGTGTTTTGACCATTTCAGTTGATTTTAATCGACTGGAAATTGGCCATTTTTCAAACGGTCTCAGAATTCGACGAAACTAGTTTTGTTAGGACCGTATCGTCAATACGAAGCTAGAAAATATTTTTCTGCAATTTATAGAGTTAGTATGTGACCCCGGTAATTTGAGATGTACGTTTAAAATTCAATATAGTGATTTAAATGTAAATTCAACGGAAACAGATCGAAACAGTCGAATCAGCCTACGGTGCATATCCCATTGTGTTCAGAATGGGGGTAGAACGCTATGGACGACAGGCGGTGGGCCTCGTTTAGAGGTCGTATGTGAAAGTCAACTTTTTAATAATTAAATAATAATATAAAATAATAAAAAAAAAATATATCTCTTCCTACTTTATATCTCTGGCCCCCCCCACGTTCAACAGAAAACGATTTATAAAAAAAAAAAAAAAAAAAAAGAGAAAGCGATTCGAAGACCCGCCGCCACCCTCGGGGGACACCGCCGCCAGCGAGGCGCAACCCTTCCCTCCCCCTTCGATCGGCAACGCCTCCGCCCTCCCAGTCCCCTTCTCCTCAATACCCGCTCAGCCTGTATCCCCAAATCGCGACCCTTACCTCCGACAGAGCGCCGAACCCTAGCCGCCGCCTCTGGCCATCTGCCACCCCCTCCGACGCCCCGACCCCCTGTGCGCCCTCATCCTCTTCTCCAACCCCAAAGCACCCGAAAACAGTAAGTTTTTTTATTTTTACTTTACTTTGATTTTTATTTTAAAGATTAAAACTGATTTTTATTTTAGAGTTCAAATCAAAACTGAAATTTTAGGGTTTTAAAAACTGAATTTTTTTTAGATTTAAAAATTGATTTGAATAAGAATTTAAAACTGACTTTAGATTTTTTTTAAGAAGTTATAAAACTGATTTTAATTAGAATTCAGAACTGATTTTGTTTTAGAAATCAAAACTGAAATTTTAAGGAAATCAAAACTGAATTTTAAAAGGAAATCAAAACTGAATTTTAAAAGGAAATCAAAACTGAAATTTGAAGGAAATAAAAACTGATTTTTTTATAGAAAGGTATAAAAACAGATTTTTTATAGAAAAGAAAAATATGATTTTTATATATTGAACTTCGATAGAAAAATAGAATTTTTATATATTGAACTTCGATAGAAAAATAGAATTTTTATATATTGAACTTCGATAGAAAAATAGAATTTTTATATATTGAACTTCGATAGAAAAATAGAATTTTTATATATTGAACTTTTAGAAATAAAAATTCGATTTTTATATATTGAACTTTGAAATAAAAATTCGATTTTTATATATTGAACTTTGAAATAAAAATTCGATTTTTATATATGGAATAGCGAAGTAAAAATTCGATTTTTACATAGGTAGTGAAAGCGGACAACGGAGGTTCAAAAAGGGCGAAACGACGAAGACTTCTGCAAATGAAGAGCCGTGGAACTAGGATAGCTATAAGTGAGAACTTCTCACCTTTCAATTTAATTTTTCTAGTTATATATATACTAGGATGCAGACGGTGTTTAGTAGCACCCGACACAATCGTCCACAGACCATGGACTTGTTTGTTTGGCTGTTTGGTGATTGATTGCGATATTGGTTTGAATGTGGTTTGTGGTGTGAAAAATCGAATCGATAAATTGGTTAGGATTAGACGTGCGCCGTTATAAGGCGAAGGAGTAAGGCTAGGTTAGACTCTTACTCCAAGTTTTGTGGTTTGCATAACGAATTGATTTGATTGATGTGTGAATGGCGTGGGCCTTCACTAGACCGGGGATAAGGCTAGGCCTCGTCCCGTTTCTAGTAACGTGCCGTTATGCCGCCGAAATTTTCTAAAATATGTTAGAAAATAAAAATATCATTTTATTTTGTAAATGAATAATAGAAATTCATATGTTGGAATAAAATGTTTTATCGTTAAAAATATAATTTTTAACGTGAATATGAATATCGTGAATGTGAATAAATAAATATTCATTTTCGAACCAGACGGTTTGTTTATGTACACCTATTTGAAGGACATCGATTGGGTCGATAAATTTTACACATCGCCCAACAGCACAAATAAAATCTGTGTTTGATTGTTTGAAACCCCACACGGGTGTTGGGATGAAATTTGAAGTTCACTCATCCTGATTGATTAAATATGTCGATCGGTTGATTGACAGGCTGTTTTAAGCGTTGGATATCTATATTTGATGCTTATACAGTGTAGTGCACTTTGGTTGATGGTTGATTATTTTTCAATGCTATTATATGTGTGTAAGGTATGAAAATCCATATAATTAACATTATATGGTGATTGATTGGGCCTCATTCCAATTTGAAAAATAAAGAATATTATAAAATAAAAGTTCATGTGTTGACAGTACTCATCCGTTGAGATTGGTCATGTGTTGAACGAAATATTTTAGCATTGACAACTATTTTGAAAAAGAAATATTTGAAATAGAATATTTGAAAATAGAAATTTATGAAGCCGTGTTGATTAGATTGACGCCATTTTGACGTAAACGATATTTATATCAATATGAATTGAAAACGATTTCGAAATGAAATGAATTGAAAACGATTTCGAAATGAAATGAATTGAAAACGATTTCGAAATGAATTGAAAACGATTTCGAAATGAAATGAATTGAAAACGATTTCGAAATGAATTGAAAACGATTTCGAAATGAATTGAATTGAAAACGATTTCGAAATGAATTGAATTGAAAACGATTTCGAAATGAATTGAATTGAAAACGATTTCGAAATGAATTGAATTGAAAACGATTTCGAAATGAATTGAATTGAAAACGAATTCAAATTGAATTGAAAGCAAATTGAAATGAATTCAAATTGAATTGAAATTTGAATTGAATAGAAATGAATTTTAAAACGAATTTATAGAGAAGAATTCAATTTTGCTTTGAATTGAGATGGAAGTTGAGATAGATTTTGAAACGAATTTTAAAACTATTTATATAATTTGTTTTAAATAGAAATCGACGAAGTATATATTATATATATTATATATATAATATAATGGCCTGAATAGAACGCGCCGCGCCGCGGCAGTTCGCGAATTTCGACCATTTATTTCAAACGGACATTACGGGAGATCCGACCGTCGGATTCTCCTAAAACCGGAACCGTTGGGTTCGTATCGAAAAGAGCTTTCTAACGAATATTAGAAATTTGAAATCTAACGGTTGGATTTGGAATTATGTCCAAATCAAATTCGAAAAAGGTCGCTGTAAGTGCAGTTCGATGGCCGTTGATGGAAATCGACTGTACGGCCCTTGATAAAATTATTAAAAATAGCAATAATTTGTGTAAAATCATAAGAAATGATTTGTGAAGATTTGGGATGAAAAACTCCATATTTGAAAAGATAAAAATGGATTTTTATCGAAATGGACTAGTTTTGAACTAGAAATATAATTCTATTTATTTTTAAATAAATAAATTGAATTTAAGAAGGGTTTTAAAAATAACCAAAATTTCCAATGATTGCATTGGAGTGGATTTGAATCGAAATTGTCTTCGGAATATTTCGATGTTGGAATTCGTGATTATACAGGTGTTGTTATGGAAATTTGAAAGATATATATATTTATATCGTTATTTCCAATACGACATTTGTTAGTCGTAGAATTTGATATTGAATATAAGCCGATATATTTTCTATTCAGAGCCTTGTATTGAATATCGAATGTGATTTGGGTTTGTCGTGAATGGTGTCTTTACTAACACTGTTCTTGAACCCAGTTGAGAAATGATTAAATCTTTTTATTTAGATTTAATGAAGTATACCAATTAAATAATATTTAATTGGAATTGAATTGATATTGATTTTTGGGTTTATCGTGAACAGTGTTTTAAATAACACTTGTTCTTTAACCCGATAATTAATGAATGTGATTTGGGTTTGTCGTGAATGGTGTCTTCACTAACACTGTTCTTGAACCCAGCTGAGAAAAGATTAAATCTTTTGATTTAGATTTAATGAAGTGTACCAATTAAATAATATTTAATTGGAATTGAATGGATATTGATTTTTGGGTTTATCGTGAACAGTGTTTTAAATAACACTTGTTCTTTAACCCGATAATTAATGGGATGTGACTTTGGGTTTATCGTGAACCGTGTTTTAAATGACACTGATTCTTTAACCCAGTCACAGATTAAAACTAAGTGGAGTTTTAATGAATCTTTAATTAGATTGAAAAGATCGAGAATGGAGTATCACCAGTTTTGCTCCAGGCGATAGTTAAATCTTTAATTAGATTTGAATGTGAAATTTAGAAACTAACTGGCGGTTAGCCAAGCAGAATGGTTTTCTGGATATTGATCTGATGTTGGTTTCGGCCTTCGGGGTTAATATTTGGGGAATTATTCTCTTGATTAATTTACGGTTAGTGACTAATGAATTGGAATGAGGCGTATGTTGTGTTTGTGTAACACTTATTTAAAATATACGCGAGTTATTCGGAAAGACCGGGTTTATCCCATTCTGAGTAACTGATACGACGATAAGTCGAAGATGAAGACGATGGTCGAAGACCGGAGGTCTTCACGTCGTTTGGGTGATAACTGATGATCTTGATTGGGCTGTACACCCAAGAAGATGGAAACAGTTGGTGATCGTCCAGACGTACTTGGAGATCGATGGATATGCGGGGTACTAGGTGCTCCCGGTTTCGTTCAGACCCAGAACGGACTTGTAAATGGACTGTGTGTCTGACATCGGATTTCATTCTGTGTGACTGATATCGGTTGCATAGGATGGTTTGCCTGTGTGGCATGCTAAGATGCAAATGATCAAGGCTTCTGTTGAAAAGCAAAGTCTTGTGGTGATGATCAAAGCACGGCCTTTGTGGCGTAGCTTTGTGTAACGTTTACTTCGCGAGTTTCGCACCCGGTATGAACCAAAAACGGGAGAGGACATCAGGGAGGACTTGCGTTTCTTTCTAGCTAGAAGTGGCGTCAGTGGTTTTACACGCCCTGACGAGTTTGACTTATGTGGTTGTTGCGGTTGCGAGGCGCCTCGGTTATATCGGTTTCGGCCGAATGCATTCTGGTCGGCTGACGGACCAGACTTACACCCCATAGGGTGGAGAGACGTATTGTTCAGGCATAATAATCCACATCGGTGGACCGGCCCTGACGATCCAAGGCCCACCTGAGTCTGGGACCTGAGACATGGGCTAGATTGTCTCGAATCGGTTGAGGACTATCTTTTGCCTCGGTTCATAGACGGAAATCCAATTTCCAAATACGTGACTTTGCGGTTTTAGTTGTAATCCTATATATGGCGACATAGTGGGATGGGGCGCTCATGCCACCTATGATTGATACTTATGATTTGAAATTGTTTTATATACTATGCACTTACAATAGTATCAAATGATTTGTTTTAAAACGTATCAAGCATTCTTTGGCTGTTATAAGGGAAAACCCTATCCCCCGGCTTGCGTTGCATTGTGTGATAGGACCTGGGTCTTATAACAGCTTCATTTTTCTTTATTTAGCATTGCGCTGTTTGTTTTATGCACTGGTATTCTTGGGAGGAAACCCGTTCCGTGTTATACGGCGTGGTCCCTTGATTTACCTAACTTTAAAAATAAAGATTAACTGTTTTAGTTCTCACACCAGTCACATGACTGACCTGGAGTTTATTGTTTTAACCTAAACTCTGGGTGCCCTTATTTTGACACGGGCAGCTAGTAGTTTTGGTTTTTGCAGATTTATATTCACAGGATCCTGGTTTACAGCTGGAATGATATCCGGAAAGCTTTGTATCCGTATATCTCTTCTAGTTGTGTATTGTATTATTTTCCGCTGCTATGTATTTAAATGTAATTTAAATCTCTGATATTTCTGTGTAATATTCATTTATACTCTGTATATTCTTGTAATCTGATGCATTGTTGTAATATACAGTGAAGTGTTCTTCTGTATGCGTTCTGTTTTGTCCTGTTCTCAAACGATAGGGCGTTTCAAACGGTCTGGGTCGGTTTAGCGACTGGTTCGGACCGAGCGAAATTCCTTGCCGTCACATTTGGTATCAGAGCTTTGGTTTACAAAGCAGAGAACAAGGCACATTAGAAACATACGAAAGAATTCATCAGATATTGGATTAGTAATATCCAATTAGAATGACTCGTTAGAGATAGGATCAGTAGTATCCTAGAACGAGTGTGAAGAGTATATTTTTCAAATGAAAACAAATTTTGTTTTGAAAATTTAATTCAATTATTCGTAGTTGATTATTTATTTATATTGATTTGGACAATTCAGTATATAAAGAATTTGCATATACGCCTTGCAAACGTATATTCAAAGTTTTAATATATTGAATAGATATAGAATCACACTCTAGTCGCCCGGAGATGATGTTGATAATGACCATGGCATCATCGATATTTATGTTCGTGCTCCGAAGGTGTGATTTCTATATATTTCCTATTGACTGGTGTGAGAACCAAAGCTATATAGGATTTATTATTGTGATTTGGCATCAAGAATCTGATTTTTGTATATGTATCAAAATTATGGATTTGAAACTCTAATTAATTAATGGATTGATGTTTGTGTTGTTTGTTTATTTGTTTGCTAATTTTTAGCCATTTAGCCTAATAGAACCAAATATTGAATTATAGCAAAGATTGGTTGCGTTTGCTTGCATATACATATATATCATTGAACAGGTCATAGCAAGGAGGCTAGAGCCAGAGAATAAAATTTGTTTGCCCGACAAATAGGTACATGTTTACTACATAATTTCCTGTTTTGTTTGGGTGATGATGATTTTGTGAGCCTATTGGCTAGCCGCTTGGCTTTTTCTTTTTCTTTTTGAGATCTGAAGGACCGGGGAAGCTATTTGAAATTCCCCGATGCTCCCGGTGCAGGGGAGGTTATGGCGAAATTTTTCAAAAATTCAGGGAGTTAGCCAAATTTTTGAAATTTTGAAAATTCTCAGAAACTGAAGAGTTGGAGAATGGAAGCCAGATCGAGCGTAGAGTTAAATAATCAAACCACTTTCGACTTTGTTCCTTTTCGGGGACGAAAAGTTTTAAGTGGGGGAGATTGTAACAACCCGTAAAATGCGGGCCAGTTTGAAATTTTTATTTTGGCAAATTTAGCGAATTTTGATTATTTAAAATAGATTATTTTAAATAAAATCGACGAGAAATTTGTTTTGAATATATTCGAACGTATATATTATATACGTCGTCGTTAGAATATAAATATTTATATATAATTATAAATAGGAATTGAAAATGGCGCGGTAGTTCGATAATTCGATTTCAAACTTCAATTGAATGTACCGGGTGCAAAACAATCCGGATTTTAGTGAAACCAAAAATAATGGGATCTAATTGATGATATCTTTCTAACGAATCCGAAAAATCAAAAGTTCGTAGCGGGAATCAAAAGATATGTCCAGTTGAAAATTCTGAATAGTCGCTATGGAATTCAGACCCTTAAAATGGACATTTTGCAAATGACCTCGGATTTCGACGAAACCAGTTTTGTTGGGTCCGCAGTGTCAAATTATTGTTAGATTCCAAATTTCAAAATTTTTCGAATCAGTATGTGAGCGTGGTAAAGGAAAACGTGTTTTGACCATTTCAGTTGATTTTAATCGACTGGAAATTGGCCATTTTTCAAACGGTCTCAGAATTCGACGAAACTAGTTTTGTTAGGACCGTATCGTCAATACGAAGCTAGAAAATATTTTTCTGCAATTTATAGAGTTAGTATGTGACCCCGGTAATTTGAGATGTACGTTTAAAATTCAATATAGTGATTTAAATGTAAATTCAACGGAAACAGATCGAAACAGTCGAATCAGCCTACGGTGCATATCCCATTGTGTTCAGAATGGGGGTAGAACGCTATGGACGACAGGCGGTGGGCCTCGTTTAGAGGTCGTATGTGAAAGTCAACTTTTTAATAATTAAATAATAATATAAAATAAAAAAAAAATATATCTCTTCCTACTTTATATCTCTGGCCCCCCCCCCACGTTCAACAGAAAACGATTTATAAAAAAAAAAAAAAAAAAGAGAAAGCGATTCGAAGACCCGCCGCCACCCTCGGGGGACACCGCCGCCAGCGAGGCGCAACCCTTCCCTCCCCCTTCGATCGGCAACGCCTCCGCCCTCCCAGTCCCCCTTCTCCTCAATACCCGCTCAGCCTGTATCCCCAAATCGCGACCCTTACCTCCGACAGAGCGCCGAACCCTAGCCGCCGCCTCTGGCCATCTGCCACCCCCTCCGACGCCCCGACCCCCTGTGCGCCCTCATCCTCTTCTCCAACCCCAAAGCACCCGAAAACAGTAAGTTTTTTTATTTTTACTTTACTTTGATTTTTATTTTAAAGATTAAAACTGATTTTTATTTTAGAGTTCAAATCAAAACTGAAATTTTAGGGTTTTAAAAACTGAATTTTTTTTAGATTTAAAAACTGATTTGAATAAGAATTTAAAACTGACTTTAGATTTTTTTTAAGAAGTTATAAAACTGATTTTAATTAGAATTCAGAACTGATTTTGTTTTAGAAATCAAAACTGAAATTTTAAGGAAATCAAAACTGAATTTTAAAAGGAAATCAAAACTGAATTTTAAAAGGAAATCAAAACTGAAATTTGAAGGAAATAAAAACTGATTTTTTTATAGAAAGGTATAAAAACAGATTTTTTATAGAAAAGAAAAATATGATTTTTATATATTGAACTTCGATAGAAAAATAGAATTTTTATATATTGAACTTCGATAGAAAAATAGAATTTTTATATATTGAACTTCGATAGAAAAATAGAATTTTTATATATTGAACTTCGATAGAAAAATAGAATTTTTATATATTGAACTTTTAGAAATAAAAATTCGATTTTTATATGTTGAACTTTGAAATAAAAATTCGATTTTTATATATTGAACTTTGAAATAAAAATTCGATTTTTATATATGGAATAGCGAAGTAAAAATTCGATTTTTACATAGGTAGTGAAAGCGGACAACGGAGGTTCAAAAAGGGCGAAACGACGAAGACTTCTGCAAATGAAGAGCCGTGGAGCTAGGATAGCTATAAGTAAGAACTTCTCACCTTTCAATTTAATTTTTCTAGTTATATATATACTAGGATGCAGACGGTGTTTAGTAGCACCCGACACAATCGTCCACAGACCATGGACTTGTTTGTTTGGCTGTTTGGTGATTGATTGCGATATTGGTTTGAATGTGGTTTGTGGTGTGAAAAATCGAATCGATAAATTGGTTAGGATTAGACGTGCGCCGTTATAAGGCGAAGGAGTAAGGCTAGGTTAGACTCTTACTCCAAGTTTTGTGGTTTGCATAACGAATTGATTTGATTGATGTGTGAATGGCGTGGGCCTTCACTAGACCGGGGATAAGGCTAGGCCTCGTCCCGTTTCTAGTAACGTGCCGTTATGCCGCCGAAATTTTCTAAAATATGTTAGAAAATAAAAATATCATTTTATTTTGTAAATGAATAATAGAAATTCATATGTTGGAATAAAATGTTTTATCGTTAAAAATATAATTTTTAACGTGAATATGAATATCGTGAATGTGAATAAATAAATATTCATTTTCGAACCAGACGGTTTGTTTATGTACACCTATTTGAAGGACATCGATTGGGTCGATAAATTTTACACATCGCCCAACAGCACAAATAAAATCTGTGTTTGATTGTTTGAAACCCCACACGGGTGTTGGGATGAAATTTGAAGTTCACTCATCCTGATTGATTAAATATGTCGATCGGTTGATTGACAGGCTGTTTTAAGCGTTGGATATCTATATTTGATGCTTATACAGTGTAGTGCACTTTGGTTGATGGTTGATTATTTTTCAATGCTATTATATGTGTGTAAGGTATGAAAATCCATATAATTAACATTATATGGTGATTGATTGGGCCTCATTCCAATTTGAAAAATAAAGAATATTATAAAATAAAAGTTCATGTGTTGACAGTACTCATCCGTTGAGATTGGTCATGTGTTGAACGAAATATTTTAGCATTGACAACTATTTTGAAAAAGAAATATTTGAAATAGAATATTTGAAAATAGAAATTTATGAAGCCGTGTTGATTAGATTGACGCCATTTTGACGTAAACGATATTTATATCAATATGAATTGAAAACGATTTCGAAATGAAATGAATTGAAAACGATTTCGAAATGAAATGAATTGAAAACGATTTCGAAATGAATTGAAAACGATTTCGAAATGAAATGAATTGAAAACGATTTCGAAATGAATTGAAAACGATTTCGAAATGAATTGAATTGAAAACGATTTCGAAATGAATTGAATTGAAAACGATTTCGAAATGAATTGAATTGAAAACGATTTCGAAATGAATTGAATTGAAAACGATTTCGAAATGAATTGAATTGAAAACGAATTCAAATTGAATTGAAAGCAAATTGAAATGAATTCAAATTGAATTGAAATTTGAATTGAATAGAAATGAATTTTAAAACGAATTTATAGAGAAGAATTCAATTTTGCTTTGAATTGAGATGGAAGTTGAGATAGATTTTGAAACGAATTTTAAAACTATTTATATAATTCGTTTTAAATAGAAATCGACGAAGTATATATTATATATATTATATATATAATATAATGGCCTGAATAGAACGCGCCGCGCCGCGGCAGTTCGCGAATTTCGACCATTTATTTCAAACGGACATTACGGGAGATCCGACCGTCGGATTCTCCTAAAACCGGAACCGTTGGGTTCGTATCGAAAAGAGCTTTCTAACGAATATTAGAAATTTGAAATCTAACGGTTGGATTTGGAATTATGTCCAAATCAAATTCGAAAAAGGTCGCTGTAAGTGCAGTTCGATGGCCGTTGATGGAAATCGACTGTACGGCCCTTGATAAAATTATTAAAAATAGCAATAATTTGTGTAAAATCATAAGAAATGATTTGTGAAGATTTGGGATGAAAAACTCCATATTTGAAAAGATAAAAATGGATTTTTATCGAAATGGACTAGTTTTGAACTAGAAATATAATTCTATTTATTTTTAAATAAATAAATTGAATTTAAGAAGGGTTTTAAAAATAACCAAAATTTCCAATGATTGCATTGGAGTGGATTTGAATCGAAATTGTCTTCGGAATATTTCGATGTTGGAATTCGTGATTATACAGGTGTTGTTATGGAAATTTGAAAGATATATATATTTATATCGTTATTTCCAATACGACATTTGTTAGCCGTAGAATTTGATATTGAATATAAGCCGATATATTTTCTATTCAGAGCCTTGTACTGAATATCGAATGTGATTTGGGTTTGTCGTGAATGGTGTCTTTACTTACACTGTTCTTGAACCCAGTTGAGAAATGATTAAATCTTTTTATTTAGATTTAATGAAGTGTACCAATTAAATAATATTTAATTGGAATTGAATTGATATTGATTTTTGGGTTTATCGTGAACAGTGTTTTAAATAACACTTGTTCTTTAACCCGATAATTAATGAATGTGATTTGGGTTTGTCGTGAATGGTGTCTTCACTAACACTGTTCTTGAACTCAGCTGAGAAAAGATTAAATCTTTTGATTTAGATTTAATGAAGTGTACCAATTAAATAATATTTAATTGGAATTGAATGGATATTGATTTTTGGGTTTATCGTGAACAGTGTTTTAAATAACACTTGTTCTTTAACCCGATAATTAATGGGATGTGACTTTGGGTTTATCGTGAACCGTGTTTTAAATGACACTGATTCTTTAACCCAGTCACAGATTAAAACTAAGTGGAGTTTTAATGAATCTTTAATTAGATTGAAAAGATCGAGAATGGAGTATCACCAGTTTTGCTCCAGGCGATAGTTAAATCTTTAATTAGATTTGAATGTGAAATTTAGAAACTAACTGGCGGTTAGCCAAGCAGAATGGTTTTCTGGATATTGATCTGATGTTGGTTTCGGCCTTCGGGGTTAATATTTGGGGAATTATTCTCTTGATTAATTTACGGTTAGTGACTAATGAATTGAAATGAGGCGTATGTTGTGTTTGTGTAACACTTATTTAAAATATACGCGAGTTATTCGGAAAGACCGGGTTTATCCCATTCTGAGTAACTGATACGACGATAAGTCAAAGATGAAGACGATGGTCGAAGACCGGAGGTCTTCACGTCGTTTGGGTGATAACTGATGATCTTGATTGGGCTGTACACCCAAGAAGATGGAAACAGTTGGTGATCGTCCAGACGTACTTGGAGATCGATGGATATGCGGGGTACTAGGTGCTCCCGGTTTCGTTCAGACCCAGAACGGACTTGTAAATGGACTGTGTGTCTGACATCGGATTTCATTCTGTGTGACTGATATCGGTTGCATAGGATGGTTTGCCTGTGTGGCATGCTAAGATGCAAATGATCAAGGCTTCTGTTGAAAAGCAAAGTCTTGTGGTGATGATCAAAGCACGGCCTTTGTGGCGTAGCTTTGTGTAACGTTTACTTCGCGAGTTTCGCACCCGGTATGAACCAAAAACGGGAGAGGACATCAGGGAGGACTTGCGTTTCTTTCTAGCTAGAAGTGGCGTCAGTGGTTTTACACGCCCTGACGAGTTTGACTTATGTGGTTGTTGCGGTTGCGAGGCGCCTCGGTTATATCGGTTTCGGCCGAATGCATTCTGGTCGGCTGACGGACCAGACTTACACCCCATAGGGTGGAGAGACGTATTGTTCAGGCATAATAATCCACATCGGTGGACCGGCCCTGACGATCCAAGGCCCACCTGAGTCTGGGACCTGAGACATGGGCTAGATTGTCTCGAATCGGTTGAGGACTATCTTTTGCCTCGGTTCATAGACGGAAATCCAATTTCCAAATACGTGACTTTGCGGTTTTAGTTGTAATCCTATATATGGCGACATAGTGGGATGGGGCGCTCATGCCGCCTATGATTGATACTTATGATTTGAAATTGTTTTATATACTATGCACTTACAATAGTATCAAATGATTTGTTTTAAAACGTATCAAGCATTCTTTGGCTGTTATAAGGGAAAACCCTATCCCCCGGCTTGCGTTGCATTGTGTGATAGGACCTGGGTCTTATAACAGCTTCATTTTTCTTTATTTAGCATTGCGCTGTTTGTTTTATGCACTGGTATTCTTGGGAGGAAACCCGTTCCGTGTTATACGGCGTGGTCCCTTGATTTACCTAACTTTAAAAATAAAGATTAACTGTTTTAGTTCTCACACCAGTCACATGACTGACCTGGAGTTTATTGTTTTAACCTAAACTCTGGGTGCCCTTATTTTGACACGGGCAGCTAGTAGTTTTGGTTTTTGCAGATTTATATTCACAGGATCCTGGTTTACAGCTGGAATGATATCCGGAAAGCTTTGTATCCGTATATCTCTTCTAGTTGTGTATTGTATTATTTTCCGCTGCTATGTATTTAAATGTAATTTAAATCTCTGATATTTCTGTGTAATATTCATTTATACTCTGTATATTCTTGTAATCTGATGCATTGTTGTAATATACAGTGAAGTGTTCTTCTGTATGCGTTCTGTTTTGTCCTGTTCTCAAACGATAGGGCGTTTCAAACGGTCTGGGTCGGTTTAGCGACTGGTTCGGACCGAGCGAAATTCCTTGCCGTCACAAATTGGGCTGAAGAATTCCACATTTCAAAGGATAAAAATAGATTTTTATCGAAATGAACTAGTTTTGAACTAGAATTAAAATCAATTTATTTTTGAAATAAATAAATTGAATTTGAAAGTGATTTTAAAAATAATCAAAATTCCCAATACGTGGATTGGACTGAAGTTGAATTGAAATTATCTTCGGAATATTTCGATGTTGGATTTCGTGACTATACAGATATTGTTATGGGAATTTAAAAGATATATTTTATATCGTTATTTCCAATACGATATTTGTTGGTTTCAGATTTTGATATTGAATATAAGCCGGTATATTTTCTATTCAGAGCCTTGTATTTAGTATCAAATGTGATTTGGGTTTATCGTGAATCGTGTTTTAGATGACATTGATTCTTTAACCCAGTTAAAGGCAAGATGTTGATTTTTGAAAAGATTAAAACTAAGTGGAGTTTTAATGAATCTTTAATTAGATTAAAATGTGAATTGATAATTTAAATTATCAAATCTGAAAGGTGATCGAGAATGGAGTACCACCAGTTTTGCTCCAAAGCGATAGTTAAATCTTTAACTAGATTTGAACGTGAAATGGTAATTAATTTTACCGATAACACCGTGGTGTTAGATGTGGAGTATTACCAGTTTTCTCCATGGGATATATAGGTTGGGATTGGGAAATAAAATAAATAATTACTTCGGTGTGGTTCGCTAATCCCGACTAGTTTGGAAAACCATAAAATGGTTTGAAATGATATCCAAAGGAAGATTATAGGATAAATTTAGAAGAATTTATCTTGGATAAAATTAATGGGAACCTTTCCCTAAGAATGTGATTTTGTGAATAAAAGAATATTCTAAATTGGAATGAGGCGTTCGTTGTATTTGTGTAACATTTGTTTATTATATACGTGGGTTATTCAGAAAAGCCGGGTTATACCCATTCTGGATAACCGATTCGACGAGATGTCGAAGATGAAAACGGTGGTTGAAGACCGGAAGTCTTCACATCGTTTGGGTGATTACTGATGATCTTGATTGGTCTATACACCCAAGATGAGGGAAACAGTTGGTGATCGTCTAGACGTACTTGGAGATCGATGGATATGCGAGGAAAGTGCCTCCGGTTTCGTTCAAACCCAGAATGAACTTGTAAATGGATTGTGTGTCTGACATTGGATTTTATTCTGTGTTGATTGATCTCTATTAAATATACATCTGTTTGGCGGCAGAGAATTTATTCTCTTGCTTAACGCCCTTCTCTGAGACGTACGAGCTCAGAGGTTGTATATCGATGGACATCAGTCGCATGGAGTGAATTGCCAGTGTGGCACGCGTAAGTGGCAATTGATCAAGGCTTCTGTTGAAAAGCAAAGTCTTGTGGTTGATGATCAAAGCACGGCCTGTGTGGCGTAGCTTTGTGTATAACGTGAATTCGGGAGCCTCACACCTCGGTATGAGTCAAAAACGGGAGACGGACCGCTGGGAGAGTACGACGTTTCTTTCTAGCTAGGGTGGTGTCAGTGACCTACCAGCCCTGACATTTATATACTTTTCACCTGTGTGGTTGTTGGAATGTGAGGCGCCTCGGATATAGGTCTGTAAGGACCGAGAAATGTGTGTTCAGGAATTGCCAATCCTCAAAAGTAAGAGAGGACCGGCCCAGCCGATTCCAAGGATCAAAGTGGGGGTCCTGGGACATTTGCTAGAGTGTCTCGAACGCGGAGAGGAGCTTGCCCCTTGCCTCGACTCATGACGGAAATCCAATTTCCAATACGTGATATTGCGGTTTTAATTGTAGAACTAGTATGGCGACATGATATATGGTACCCATGCCGTCTATGATTGATATTTATGATTGAATTGTTTTGACACTATACACTTATTATAGTATCAAATAATGTGTTTTAAACGTATCAAGCATGCTTTGGCTGTTATAAGGGAAAACCCTATCCTCCGGCTTGCGTTGCATTGTGTGATGGGACCTGGGTCTTATAACAGCTTCATTTTTCTTTATTTAGCATTGCGCTGTTTGTTATATGCACTGGTATTCTTGGGAGGAAACCCGTTCCGTGTTATACGGCGTGGTCCCTTGATTTACCCAACTTTAAAACCAATATTAAATAACTGTTTTAGTTCTCACACCAGTCACATGACTGACCTGGAGTTTATTGTTTTAACCTAAACTCTGGGTGCCCCTATTTTCGACATGGGCAGCTAGTAGTTTTGGTTTTGCAGATTTATATCCACAGGGTCCTGATTTACAGCTGGAACGATATCCGGAAAGCTCTGTATCCGTGTATCACTTTCAGTTGTGTTTTGTATATTTTTCCGCTGCTATGTAATTTATTGTAATCTCTGATATTTGTCGAATGTAATTTATTCATTTATACTCTGTATATTCTTGTATTCTGATGGAATTGTTGTAATAACAATGAAATGTTCTTCCGTTTGCGTTCCATTTGTGTATTGTTCTCAAAGTATCCGCTCTTTCCTTCACGGGGAAGTTACGGGTCCTTACATGTAACATCTGTGGATGCAGGGAGACAGGTTGGGGGAATCCGACTGGATTTCTCAACAGTTATTTTATTGTTTTTCATATATTGTTATATGATGTGTTATAAAATCTGTGGGCAATTATATGTGCTTGGACGATATTGAACATCGTGATTTGATATGATTGAATACCATAACATACCGAAATGTTGATAAGGGGATTTTCAAAGTGATATTGAAAATAGAATATTTTTAAAATGGGATATTTATAAATAAGAGATATTTATAAAGTGGAATATTTATAAATAAGAAATGTTTATAAATTGGAATATTTATAAATAGGAGATATCCAAAAAGGAAATAATTACAAACCATTTTCTTTTTGAATGGAAAGGCCTGTGTGGCGGGTTTGGGGATTTTCCCGATGCTCCCGTTACAAAGGAGGTTATGGCGAATTTTTCAGAGAATTTAAGGAGTTAGAATATTTCAAGAATAAATTTGAAAAGGAAATATTTGTAAACCATTTACAAATAGAATTGAAAGGGAAACATTATAAAAAGGAAATCATTTTTAAAGTGTAGAACCGTTATTTAAAAGTAAATCTTTCTAAATGAATAAAACGTTGTTAAAAAGGAAATCTTTATAAAGTGAATAAAGTAAATCGAATATAGTTATTCGAAAGGAGTTAAATCGAATATGGTATTCGAAGGGAGTAAATCGAATATGGTATTCGAAAGTTAGTAAAACGAATATGATATTCGAAAGGGGTTAGTCGAGTCGAGTTAGTTGAATAGAGTTAACCAGTTCAGTAGAGTTAACCAATTCAATAGAGTTAACCAGTGAGTTAAGTAAGTCAAGTTAACCAGTGAGTTAAGTAAGTCAAGTTAATCAGTTGGAGTTAATCGATTCGAGTTAAGATTTTCGAGTTGATAATCGAGTTAAGTTATCGAATACCACTTATTCGAAGTAGAAGTTATCAAATATAATTATTTGAGATAGAGTTAGTCAAACAGAGTTATTCAGGGTAAGTTGCCATCTCGTACGACTGCTAGCATAATTCGCAGGGCTGTAAATAGCCTACGGCGGTCGGATGTTTCCTGAGGGAGTCAGGCGTAACCATTGTGATCGCTGCGATCTAGAGTCAAGCGAATGAAGTTAAATCGAATATTAGTTATTCGATAGGAGTTAAGTTCTTGGGTTAGATTATCGAGCTAAGTTAATCGAGTTAAGTTCTTGAGTTAGATTATCGAGATAAGTGAGTCGAGTTAAGTTCGTCGAGTTAAATTTATCGATGTTAGTTTCATCGAAAGGAGTTAATCGATGTTAATTTCATCGAAAGGAGTATCGATGTTAGTTTCGTCGAAGGGAGTTATCGTTTAGTTAAATCGAAAGGAGTTATCGATTAGTTAAATTGAAAGGAGTTATCGATTAGTTAAATCAAAAGGAGTTATCGAATTTAGTTATTCGAAAAGGAGTTATCGATTTGTTAAATCGAAAGGGAAGATTATTGAATATCGTTTATTCGAGAGGAGATTTTCGAATGTAGTTTATTCGAAGGAGTTATCGATTATTAGTTAATCGAAGTGACTTATAGAATATTAGTTAAATCGAAGGAGTTATCGAATATAGTTTATTCAATGGAGTTAATCGATTAGAGTTAAATCAAATGAGTTGATCGAATATAGTTTATTCGAATAGAGAAAAGGAGTTAATCGAATATAGTTTATTCGAATAGAGAAAAGGAGTTAATCGAATATAGTTTATACGAATAAAGTAAATGAGTTAATCAAATATAGTTTATTCGAATAGAGTTAGAGGAGTTATCGAATATAGTTTATTCGACAGGAGTTAAGTGAATTAGTTAAGTTAAACTAAGTGAATTAGTTAAGTGAATTGGTTAAGTTAACCAAAGTGAATTAGTCGAGTTAATCAAAGTGATTAGTTCAGTTAATCGAGATAAATAAATCAAGTTAGGTTAATCGAGTTGAATTAGTTAGTCGAGTTAATAAATTGAGTTAGTCAAACCAAGTAAAACCAGTTAGAGTTGATCGGTTAGAATTAACCAGTTAGAGTTAATCAATCAGTGTTAATCAAATAGAGTTAAGTAAAATTAGAACTGACTAGAGATTAGTAAATTGAATGGTTTTCTAAGTGTCTATCTGATGTTGGTTTCGGCCTTCGGGATTTATACTTAGGTGATTGTTCTCATACTAGTTTACAGTCAGGGACTGATAGTTGGGGAAGAGTAGTGATTTGTAAATAAGCAGATGGAAACGTTTTCCAGTGTTAATAACATATATTTTCTAAACATAGAAAATAAGGCAATGTGAATATATGTATAGATATATGTTGATGATTGATTGATATAATTTCCATCTGGAAATAATATCGTTGTTTGCACACCTGCTTTTCTTTGGTAGTTAAATCACAGACTATCGAAGTTTTGACCATTTTAACGTTGTTAATATGGAGAGACCAGTTGGATTTATTATCCAAAGAACCACTCTGTATTGGCATAAGCATTGCGAATCATATATGCCAAAGATAATTGAAGATGGAGTAAAATGCAAGGGCTGTTGTATAAGTCTTAGATAACAGTGACTAAGATGGGTATACTGAATAGTGCCTTCGGTTTGTCTAGTCCCAGGACAACTTGTATGGACGAAGGTCTGACAGAGTATATCCAATAGATCGCGTAAGTTGATCTGTTCAAACGTATTCACATTTGGTGGCGGAGGAATTCGTTTCTCTAAGTTGTATACCCGTGTTACTTTTGGATAAATCAATATGTGATTTGGCGGGTATGACGATGTGACATTTTAAGTGAATGAAGATGGATGTCTGACAGAGTATTTTCAGAAAGGTCACGTACATTGATTTCTTCAACCGTACCAAGAGTGGAAGCGAAGAAGGAAACTTCTTTTAGCTGACACGTAATGTACTGTTGTAGACATCAATTAGTGATTTTCGATGGATCTGACAATGTGGCATTCGAAGTGAATCTGATGTAATGATAAAGCGTAGCTTCTAGCCTCATCAACCGGTAAATGACAGAAATTGGGCAGGCAGCATGGCTAAGTCGGTCGCACCGAAGTAGGGTGTATAATCGCCTATCTAGAGAATATTCATTTGTTTCTTAAATCTATCAATGCTGTCCCATATATATATATATACGGGAGCGGTTGCTGATCCCAACCGTTGGTGATGTACATTCGATACACTCAAGTAAAATGAGTGGTCGGTCATGTGTGGCTGAGTTGCAAGATGTTCTTGTTGAACTCCAGTGTATCGTTCCTAGAGTACACTGATCGGAAGGTGGTTCCATACCTTGTCATAGTTGGAAATCCATTACCCAATATGTGCTTGCGGTTTTGATTGTATACTATATTTGTAGAACGTGAGATGAAAGCGTTTCTGCTAGATTGTTATCTAATTGTATTTAGACATTATTATAATATCAGAATGATATTGTTTACAAAGTTGTTGGATTCTCATAAGGGAAAAACCCGTTCCGTTCTGCGGCGTGGTCTTATGAGATATCGTTTACTTGTTCATATAACCGTTTTAAACTGTTTTACTCATACCAGTCCCATGACTGACCCGGAGTTTACTTTGTTGTTTTCCATAAACTCTTGGGTGCCTAAATTTGTACGGGCAGTCAAGTAGTCGGGATTTTACAGATACACTTGGAGAGCTTAGAGCAGAAGGCTTCAGGATTCTATAGCTATTATTATTTCCGCTGTTGTTGTAAGTGTTGTACTCTGATAAGTGCTATTGTATATATAACTGTTTGTATTTCATAAGTTATGTTATATTTTATTCGTTCCGCTGTGAGATTCGTGTTACTCTGATGATGATGTTCTTCTTCTTCTTCTTCTATTCTATAAGTTCTATCTTATCTTTCCTCACCCTCTAATTTCTTTCATTAATTACCGGGATTTTTCGATGTTTTGGTTATCGACATTGAGCTTATGTCGATAACCAAAGTCGCCGAAAATCTGGGTCGTTACACACGAATTTCACGAATTCTGGGCTGAAACGTGGCGGGTTTGGGTTTGATTTGCGAGGCAAGGAGGAGGTCAAGTTGGGTGGCCTTCTGGGCGGTGGTGGCTCGCGGGCGGAGCGTCGGGGTGGCGGGGTCTGATCGGCGGTCGGTGGCTCGGAGGGTGGCGCGCGCAGAAGGGTTGGAAGATGAAGTTGGGTTCGGCTGAAGCGTCGTGAACACGAGGAAGAAGTATATTATATTATTATTTTATTTATTTATTTATTTATTTATTTTATGCAATCTTTAAAAATCAATATCTCTTTCATACGAGGTCTGATTGACGAACCGTAAGTTGCGTTGGACTCGTCTTTCCGAGAGCTTCGCGATGGCGTAGACCAGAGCTGATTCCGAGACAGTCAAATTTTCAGCAAAAATCAATGTGAGAATTCTAATTTTATTTATTTATTTAATTATTAATTATTTTCTCGTTTTAAAAGTGATTGTATTATCATGCTAATTCAGATCTGAAATGTCTGTGTTGTTTGAATTGTTAATTGTTGCTTGTTGTATGTTTTGTTGTTCATAATATGCTAAATCCGCATTGGAATTTTACATATTTTTGAATTTATTTGCAGTTAGAGATTAGATCTAAAATTTGATTTAAATCATATTATATTCATATTTAAATCATACTTATTTCAGATCCAGTTGTAAAATTTTATTTTATGTTATTAAAACATAATTCTTATTTTTCTGAAATGAACAATAGAATTGAAACAACAAATAAAAACTCATTTTTACTTGTCGATATAACAAAAGAAATTGAACGACAAATAAAACATTATTTTTATTTGTTTATATTACAACGGAGACTAGTTAACAAATAAAATCTTATTTTATTTGTTTACTTTTCAACAGAATTTGGATGTCGAATAAAATATTATTTTTGTTATTTATTTACAATAGAATTTGAACAACGACAAAAAAAAGAGATTACATTTTTAATGAGAATTTGTTTACATTAAAAAGAAGGATTAAAAGAACATATTCCTAATGTGAGTTTGTTACATTAAGAAGAGTGGATTAAAAAGCATATATTTTTAATATGGAATAGTTTCATTAAAAAGAATAAAATTAAAAGATTACATTTTTATGTAATCTTAGAATGGAAATTAAAGATTAGATTTTTATTGTCTACTGTTTTCAATAACAGGGATTGAAATAAAGGTCATATTTTATTTGTCACTTTGATTTCAATAAAAGTTGTAACATTTAAAAATCTCACAAATGTAAATATACATTAAAAATAAACTTGTTCTTTTACTTGCATTTACCAATGCAAATATACATTAAAAATAAACTTGTTCTTTTATTTGTATTTACTGATACAAAGATATATAAAATATAAATTTACAGATACAAAGATATATAAAATTTGTTCTATTATTTGCATTTACCAATGCAAATATATTTTGAAAATAAAATTTATTCCTTTATTTACATTCACAAATGTAAATATACATTGAAATAAAATTTATCCTTTTATTTATATTCACAAATGTAAATATATGTTGAAATCCGAGTTTATCCTTTTATTTACATTCAACAATGTATAAATGCATTGAAATTAAAATTTGTTCTTTTATTTGCACTCACTAATGCAAATATATCTTGAAAAGAAAAGTTGTTCTTTTATTTGCATTCACGAATGCAAACAATACATGAAAATAGAAAAAATTATATTTTTGTTTGCATTCTACAATGCAAACGAAACATAGAAAATAGAAAATACATTTTTATTTGTATTCTATCATGCAAATAAAACAAGTAGATAAAAATTACATTTTTTGTTTGCAACTTTAGCTACGAACAAGAAAATAAAAATTACATTTTTGTTTGCAAATTTAGATGCAAACAAATTTATTTAAAAACAGTAGTTACATTTTTTGTCGCATGATTTTAAAATGCGAACAAAAACATTAAAATAAAGGTTACATTTTTATTTATTTATTTACTTCACTTGATGTAAATAAACATAAAATAAGGAGTTGTTCTTTTATTTACATTTCTTGATGTAAATAAAACTAGAAATTAAATATTACATTTTTATTTGCATTACTCAATGCAAATAAAACAAGAGAATAAAAGATACATTTTCATTTGCAATCCTTAATGCTAATAAATTATGAAATGAAAAGTTTTAATTTTTATTTACATTCCTTTATGTAAATAAACATCAAATTAAAAGGTTGAATCTTTATTTGCATTCTTTATTGCAAATAAAGAATGAAATGAAGAGTTATATTTTTGTTATTATTTGTATTCCCTATTACAAATGGAATTAAAGATTATATTCTTCTTCCCACTTATTTACAATGAACGGAATTGAAATAAAGATTATATTTTTATCGCCATTTTAGATGCGATAAAAGAATAGAAATAAAGATTACATTTTTATTGACATTTTACATGCGATAAAAAGAATAGAAATGAAAGAGGCATTTTTATCGTCGTGTGATATATTGTGTATTACACTTCCATTCACAAGTTACCCGACTTGTTTATGTGATTGGGTCGATAATTTTTACACATCGCCCAAGTACACAAATAAATTGGTCATTTGTTTGTTGAATGAAACCCCACACGGGTGTTGGGATGAAAGTTAACATACACTAATCCCAATATTCAGTTGTATGTTGACCGTTAGATCGACAGGCTGCGATAAGCATTATTATTGAATTTTAACGCTTACACAGTGGAAATTACACTTCGGATGTAGATGGATGATTTGATGGTTTTACTACTATTATCATATATATGATGTGTGTGAAATCCATATAATCCAAATTATATGGTAAATGTTTGAGTCGCATTTCGATTCAGGTGTTCTTTTAAATAATGATATTTTTACATTAGAAATCCTTTATATAAAGTGCATATATTTTCATAATATATTTTTAATCCACTATATGTTAAAACAAAGAATGTTTGTAAAAGAGAAAGAATTTGTAATATAAAGAATACTTCTTATTTAGAGTCTTTATATAAAGAATATTTTTAATGATTATCTTAAATATGTTTTTTTTTAGATTATTAGGATTTGCGATTATATTTTGTGATATGAAATAAATTGAGATGTGAAGTGGATTTATCATGGACGATGTTTTAAACGACATTTGTCCTTTAATCCAATTTACATTGAAATTATTATTTGGAACTTATGAATTCTATTTTATAGATTTAAAAAAGGCATTTTCTAAAAACCAAGTTTTTCCAATTTAATATATTAAATTGGAATTAAGTGGTAATTCGATTGGTAATAATCGAAATGGGCTTTTGTAAAAGAAGACCGATATTATATATGGAATTTTAAGAGGCTTTGCCGTTATTCCATTTATATTATTAGTCTGATACAGAAATCTATATCGATTATGTATTGATTTGATTTATGTGGAATTCCATATTTTGGAAATTGGTTTATAGATTTTGTTTTAAATGTTATCTTTGATAAAATTAATGAGAATCTTTTAAAACAAATATCTTATTAAAAGAATATTCTGAGTTGGAATGTGGCGTAATGTGTGATTTTCCAATATTTGCTTTTTAATCCCAAAATACACGAATTATTCAGAAAGACCGGGTTTAACCCATTCTTAATAATCATCACGACGATCAAGAGTCGAAGATGAAGACGGTGATTGAAGACTGAAGGTTTTCACATCGTTGGGATGATGATGACTGGTATCTTGAATTGGGATTGGGCTTCCAAGGCAAGGTATTTGGTAATGATCGTCCAAACGCATTTGAAGATCGACGGACACGTTGTTTCGCTCAGACCCAGAGCGGACTTGTAAATGGATTTTGTGTCTGACATTGTATTCCTTTCTGCTATATTTGTTGAACGCTACTGATTATATATTTCTGTTTGGTGGTGAAGAATTTATTCTTTACTCATCACCCTTCTCTAAGACGTATGAGCTTATAGGTTATATATATATATATATATATATATATATATATATATATATATATATATATATATATATATATATTGGTAGATGATCAATAATATGGTAGGGTCTGACAATGTGACATGCTAAGATGCAAATGATCAAGGCTTTGTTGAAAAGCAAGCCATGTGGCTGGTGATCAAAGCATAGACTGTTTAGGCATAGCTTTGTGTATAACGTGACTTCGCGAGCCTCACACCCCGGTATGAGTCAAAAACGGGATTAGGACTGGAGGGAGTGAACACGTTTCTTTCTAGCTAGTGGTGTTTGGGTTTTAACACGGCCCGGCATTTTACTTATGTGGATTTTGGATTGAGGTACCTCGGGTTTTTATAGGTCGGAAGTGGTCATACTATAGGTTCAAAGGAACCGGGAAACGTGTGTTTAGGAATTGCCAATCCACTACCGTTAGGTGGGGACCGGCCCTGAAGATCCAAGGGTTCACTGCGGGGGATCCTGAGGCATTTCCTAGAGTGTCTCGAATCGGAAGAGGACGATCCCTAGCCTCGATTTCATGACAGAAAACCAATTTCCAATACGACATCATGATTTTGATTGTAAACTTATATATGGCGACATAGTAGGATGGGGTACTATGCCATCTAAGATTAATACATTTATATTGAAATGTTTTAAATATATATATATACACACACTAATAATAATATCGTTTTTACGTATCAAGCATCTTTTGACCATTATAAGGTAAAACCCTATCCTCTGGTGTGCGTTGCATTGTATGATGGGACCTGGGTCTTATAATGGTTTCACTTTTCTAAAAAAAGCATTGCGTTATTTGACGATTTACTTTATTTATGCACTGGCAATCCAATGGAGTAAACCCATTCCACGTTAGCGGCGTGGTTCTATGATTAGCCTACTATTTAGATAAGTTAAGTATAGAATTCTCACACCAGTCCCATGACTGACCTGTAGTTTGTTTCACTTTGCAAACTCGGGTGCCCTCTTTCCACACGGGCAGTCGAGTAGCTTTTTGCAGATATAGTTAAGCAGGATCCTGGATGGAAGTCTGAAGCTGGGTCCAGATTATTAATGGCCTTCCGCTGAGATTAGTTCCGCTGCAATGTATTTAATTTATTGTAAATGTATCTTCCGCTGTATTATTTATTGATGTACTCTTATATATTCTATACTCTGATGTAACATTTATTATCGATGTTATAAAAGTCTGTGTTGTTGTTCTGATGTGTTGTATGCCCAAAGTTAACATACGCGGGTTTTGAACGGTCTTAATCGATTTTGCAATCGATTGGGGTCGGGCGAAATTCGGGTCGTTAAAAGTCGTCCGTGGTCTGTGGGCGACGGGGAGCAGTTCATATATGCAGTTACAAAATAAATAACTGTACCGAAAATTATAGTGAGAGAATTCTCACTATTGTTTCTTTATTTCTGAATTTTCTGAACAGTTTGGTTTGAAATTTGTCTGAATTTCAAATCTGCTCCATTCCAGCTCTAGTCAATTCCTGTGCGTAGCGCTTTTCAACACGATTCCAATGCTTTTGAAATCACTGAATTTCGTTTCTGTTTGAGAGAGATATGACCGTTTAAACAATTGATTACATTAATAAATAATTAAAATATAATTATTTATAATTACTTTCTTAATCACGTTGTCTTCTTCGTTCTGTTTTCTGAAATGGGAAAACCCATCGTTCCCTCCGACATCCAATTAGCGCGCCCACCACATGCAGCAGGACCAAGATCAACTCCCCTTCTTCCAATCGCCTCGACGCATGCCATCAACGCCGAGAACAACCCCCAGATCGAAGCACGCTCCAGCTCGCAAAACCCCTACGAACGTAGCTCTTTTGCGCGATGATTTCTCCCAATCCACCTCGTAATAATTAATCTCCACCGTTGATCCATTAGAGCTCTCCTAGGTTGACATTTTCCTCTTTAATGATCACTGAAATCAATGCATGGATTAGGATATTTTGGAGGAGAAAAATTCGAATGGAAATTGCCGTTCATTTTTAGGGCCGATGGTCTTTCTCTGAGAATGGAATTTAGGGTTGGAAATTTTCTGATTGGCCCTTATATATTTTTATTTTATTTTATTCCAAAACTTTAGATTTTACATTCGAACTCCAAACGAATCCGAATGACTGTTGCCCCTAGCTAAATACCCCCATTCCGAACACAATGGGATATGTTTCGTAGGCCCATTCGACTATTTCAGTCAGTTTCTCTTCAAATTAAAATATAAAACATTAAATATTTAATTTGAACGTACATTTCAATTTGCCGGGGCCACATACTGATCCCAAAAATTCCAGAAAAATAAATTTAGCCATGTTTTGACGATTCGGTCCCAACAAAACTAGTTTCATCGAATTCTGAGACCGTTTGAAAAATGGCCCTTTTCTGGTCGATCCAATTCAATAGAAATCGACCAAACACATTTTCCTTTGCCATGCTAACATACTAGCTTCAAAAATTATGAAATTTGAAACCTAGCAATAATTTGACATCCCGGATCCAACAAAGTGGTTTCGTCGAATTCTGAGGTCATTTGCAAAATGGATATTTTCACGGGCTATATAAACTCTATAGCGACCTTTCTGAAAATTCATTTGGCCATAACTTTTGCTTCCAACAACGAAACTTCGATTTTTCATATTCGTTAGAAAGATATTAGCTAACAGATTTAAATATTTTTGGTTTCACTAAAATCTGTTTTGTTTTGCACCCGGTACAGTCAGTCAAAGTTTGAATTCAAAATTTGAAACTACCGCGCCATTTCAGGCCTTGTTTATAATTAGAATTGATTATATTTATTTTCAAACGTCGATTCAAACACAATTTTCGTCATTATTATTTAAAATATTTATTTTAAATATTTCAAAATCCACCAAAATAGCCAATTAAAAATTTTCAAACTAGCTCAGATTTTCCGGGTTGTTACACGAATCGAGGCCATGCAGTTCGCGTTTTGAAGTCGTAACTTCAAACGACTATACCGAAAGATCCGACCGTCAGATTTTCACGAAACTGGAACCGTTGGGTTCGCTTTGGGAATATCTTCCCAGTGATATAAACTTTGTAGAAATCCAACGGTTAGATCTCCCGATATGTGTAAAACAAATTTGGGGAAAAACAGCGCCAATGCTACGACACGACCTGAAACGTCGTTTAATTGAATATGGCCATTTTTAAATAAATAAAAATGGCAAAAAATCGTTATAAAATATTATAAGCGATATGGAATGGAAATAAACCAATTTTACTTGGTTTGCTTGATATTTGATGGTTGAATGTGTTTGACATGAAAATTATACTAAAGAACTGAATTGTGAATGTCGAATAATTTAACCATGGAAAAAATTGATTTGAATTCTAAATATACGTGAATTATTTGAAAAGGCCGAGGTAATCCTCATTTCAAATAATTGATCGAATGATTCGAAGTTGAAAATACGAAGACGGTTCAAGACCGACGATCTTCGTATCGGATGGATGGGCGTTGCTGAGGTTCCTGATAGGAGTAGCTACCTCGAAGGGACGGAAGTAGTAGCCATCTGGACGTATGTGTTGATTGTATGGATATGCGAGGAATATGATGCCTCCGGTTTCGTTCAGACCCAGAACGGACTTCTAAATGGACAGTGTGTCTGACATTGGATTTTGTTCTATGCTGATTGATCTCTGTTAAATATATATCTGTTTGGCGGCGGAGAATTTATTCTCTTGCTTAACGCCCTTCTCTGAGACGTACGAGCTCAGAGGTTATATATCGATAGAAATCAGTCGTATGGAGTGGATTGCCTGTGTGGCATGCCAAGATGCAGTGATCAAGGCTTCTGTTGCAAAGCAAAGTCTTGTGGTCGATGATCAAAGTACGGCCTACGTGGCCTAACTTTGTGCATAGCATGGATTCGCGAGCCTCACACCTCGGTATGAGTTAAAAACGGGATGAGGACTGCAGGGAGAGCACGATGTTTCCTTCTAGCTAACGGTAGTGTCAGTGCTTAAACTGGATGAAATTTATATTATTTTTACCTATGTGGTTGTTGGAATGAGGCACCTCGATTTTAGGTCTGTTAGGACCGGGAAACGTGTGTTCAGGAATAATTAATCCTAAAACATAAGAGAGGACTGACCCTGAAGCATCCAAGGGTTACCCAGAGTGTGTAGTCCTGAGGCATTTGCTAGAGTGTCTCGAAGCGGAGAGGAGCTTGCCCCCTTGCCTCGACTCATGATGGAATCCAATTTCCAATACGAGATTACGGATTCGATTGTAACTTATATATGGTGACATAGTGGCATGGGACGCTCATGTCGTCTATGATAGATATTTATGATTGTATTCGATTTTGAAACATATATGCACTAGAAATAATATCAAGTGATTTTTCTTTGTACGTATTAAGCATATTTTGGCCATTATAAGGTAAAACTCTATCCTCCGGTTTGCGTTGCATTGTGTGATAGGACTTGAGTCTTATAACGGCTTCATTCTTTTTAAAAAGCATTGCGTTGTTTTAAAGAATTTACCTTGTTTAATGCACTGGCAATCACAGGAGTAGATCCGTTCCGCAAAAGTGGCGTGGTCCTATGATTTTCCTTATTATTGTTGTTTAACCAATTATGTAGATTTCTCATACCAGTCCCACGACTGACTCGTTGTTTGTTTCACTTTGCAAACTCGGGTGCCCTTATTTTCACACGGGCAGCCTAGTTGACAGATGATAGAATATTTTGGCTTAGCACTGCAGCACGGAGTGCGTTTTTGGCTTGATGGCGAGGATTAGATTTACTTGTATTTTGGCTATTGACTTTCCGCCATTCTTATCTTATGTATATGATTCCGTCTATGGCGATGTAGACTGATTTACTTCCAGCATGTATTACCTTATGTATATGTACCGCCTCAGGCGATGTAGACTGATATCTTTATTATGTCTCACTATATGTATATATTCCACTTATGGCGATATGACTGTTCATTCCCTTTTTATGCACTAAGTTATATCCTACACTGTGCTACTCTTATGTTGTTACATGTTATGATTCCGCTGTCATATTTATGTAAAAGTATTCTATTTGTTGTTTATGCTATTATCTGTACCCTGCTAATGATGATTAATGTGTTATATTCCAATGATTATCCTTAACACCGTCGTACTGGTTTTGAGATCGTCACAGTTGGTATCAGAGCTTTGGTTAACCTTAGTTATGGAATTTAACACATTAAACACCTCGTCATAATAGAATCAGTAGTGTTCTAAGGCGAGTAGCTCATTAGAGATAGGATTAGTAATGTCCTAGAATGAGCCAAGCAGAATAGCAAAACAATTTGATCAGTACATCATTATCTTTCCTTATGTTCTTCTGCTTTATCGTATATGAAATTTATCATTTCTGTGAGCTTGACTCTTTTCTTGCTTATACAGAACTTGACTTGATGGCTACACGAGCAGCTGCAGCTAGAGGAGGCCGAGCAGGCCGAGCTGGAGGACGGTGGAATATCCCTGTTGCAGAAGGGCCTATGATGCAGCGACCAGCTCCTCAGGAATTCAAACTTGACCGAGTAGCGAAGAGGTACAGAAACCTCGGGGGCAAAACCTTTTCTGGCACTGGCACTGTGACAGAGGCCTTAGCATGGTTGAAGACATGCGAGAATATCTTTGGTGGCATGAGGCTTGAAACCCACGACAAAGCGTTTATGGGCGCTTGGCTTTTATAGGAGGAGGCCGAATTGTGTGGGATGCCATCACCTATGAGGATGAGGAAGATACAGTAAGGACTTGGGAGGAGTTCAAGATAATGTTTAAGGGGAAGTTCATCCCCGAGCAAGCATTAGAGCGTATGCGTGATGAGTTTGCTAATCTCCAACAGGGAGACCGCTCTATTCAAGACTATCTCAAAAAATTCACACAGCTACCACGTTATGCTCCAGAGCTTATCTTGACATCAAAAGCAAAGAACAAAAGGATCATACTGGGGCTACAGCGCAAGTATCAGGACAAGGTCATGAGCAACAATAAACTTCCATTTTCAGGACTGGTAGAGATAGCCTGTAACTACGAAGACTTGGATGAGAGGAACTCCAATGTAGACCGCACTAAGAGCCAAGCAGGAAACAAGCGCAAAGCTTCTGGAGATCAGCCTGAGTCCAACAATGCAGCCGCCACTACTCAGCAAGCCAGTAAGCCTCCAAAGGGGAGCTATTACAATTGTGGTAAGAAGGGGCATTATTCTAATGTGTGCACCGCTCCAAAGCGGCTGAAGACAAACCCGCAAAGCTCAAATCCGAACCCCCGCAGCTTGGTTGAATGCTACAACTGCCATCAGAAGGGGCACATTAGCAGAAATTGTCCTTTGAAGAAGAATGCACAGGTAGCTCATGTTTATGACGGGGGAAACCCGCCAGCTATCACTGATGGATCAGGTAAACTCGATGTCTTGGGAGGTACCCTTACAATTAAAAATATTCCTGTTTCTGTACTTTTTGACACTGGTGCATCACGTAGCTTCATTTCTAGTAACACTGTTAGTAAGTTAAAGTTAAAAGTAAGAGACCTTAAAGAACCAATTAAAGTTCAAAATCCGATAGGAGGCTCTCTTGTTCTCTGTTCATATTGTAGAGTGCCTATCTCTTATTCTTGTTACAAGTTTCCCATTAACTTAATCATCAAGAATTTTTTTGAATTCGATATTATTTTCGGGTTAGAATGGTTAACAAAATATAAGGCCGAAGTTAGATGTGCCGAAAGAATCGTTAAAGTTGAAACAGAGCTAGGACATATATATATATACACACACACACCAAGCCATGGCTCAGAAACAGATAGAAAAGAATTTTGGTCTGCTTTGGAAGTTATTCCCACTTCATTAGGAAAGATACCTGTCATTAAAAACTATGCGGATGTGTTCGAAGAAGTCGAAAACTTACCTCCGCAAAGAGAAATTGAATTCAGAATCGATCTAATTCTGAATGCCAGACCAGTAGTACATCCAATTCGAAGAATGGCCCCGAAAGAAAAAGAAGAGTTGGGCAACCAAACTCGAGAATTGCTATGGAAAGGTCTGATCAGGCCGAGCTTTTCTGATTGGGGTGCAGTAGTAGTGTTTGTCCAGAAATCAGACGGTACTCTACGACTTTGTGTTGATTACCAAGATCTCAATAAGCAGACACTGAAGAATAAATATCCATTATCGTGAATCATTGAATTGCTAGATCAATTAAATGGGGCGAGGGTATTCTACAGAATGGACCTAGCTACAGGTTTCCACCAATTACGTATAGCAGAAGACTGTGTTCCTTTGACATCCTTCAGGGGTCCCGATTTATTCTACGAATGGTTAGTAATGCCGTTCGGCTTGTGTAACGCTCCCGCATACTTCGTCAATCTTATGAATAGAGTGTTCCATGGTGTCTTGAATAAATTTGTTCTGGTCTTCATCGATGACATTTTAATCTACTCCAAGTCAAAAAGTGAGCATGAGAAACATTTAGAGCAAGTGTTGGGAATTCTGAGAAGGAATATCTTGAAAGCTAAATTTTCTAAGTGTATCTTCTGGCAAGATGAAGTTAAGTTCCTTGGCCATGTCGTATCAAAAGAAGGGATTGCTGTGGATCCGAGCAAAATTACAGCAATTCAGGACTGGAAACAGCCTACTACCCCCATAGAAGTCCGAAGTTTTCTTGGATTGGCTAGTTACTATCGGAAATTCGTTAAGGATTTTTCGAAGATATCCGGTGCATTAACAAAGCTTACAAAGAAGCATGAGAAATTCAAGTGGACTCCAGAATGTGAGGAAGCTTTCCAAGAGCTGAAACTGAAATTGGCAACTGCTCCAGTATTAACAATAATTGATGGCAATCAGGATTTGACGGTATGGTCGGATGCTTCTATTAGAGGTCTTGGCGCAGTATTAATGCAAAGAGGCCAAGTGGTTGCTTTTGCTAGCCGTCAGCTAAAGCCGCATGAAAGGAACTATGCAACTCATGATCTTGAGTTGCTAGCCATCGTGTTTGCTTTGAGAATCTGGAGGCATTATTTGTTGGGTGAGAAGTTTGAACTATTTAGAGATCATCAATCATTGAAGTATCTGTTCACTCAGAATGAACTGAACTTGAGACAACAGCGTTGGTTAGAATTTCTTGCGGCATACGATTTTGAGATTTTGTACACTCCAGGGAAAGCCAATGTTGTCGCGGATACGCTTAGCAGAAAGAATGAAATCATCGCCAGTTTTATCGTTATGTCTTCCTTGAATGATAAGATCGCCGTTCTTTAGAAAGACAATGAATTTATTAAAAGGATTAGTCAGCGGATCCGAGAAGGCGAAACTTCAGATTTCAGTCTGGATAGCTAAGGGGTCCTAAGATTACAAGGGCGATTTGTGTTCCAGGAATTTCTGAGCTCAAAGGGAGGTGCTGGATGAATGCCACAAGTCCAAACTGAGTATCCATCCAGGAGTTAGCAAAATTACAATGATATTAAGCGCACGTTATGGTGGAAGTCATTAAAAAGGGACATTTCAATTTATGTTAGCCGGTGTCCCACATGTCAACAAGTTAAAAGCGACCAACAAAAACTCACTGGATTATTACAACCATTAGATATTCCAAGATGGAATTAGGAGCAGATTTCCATGGACTTTATAGATGGTTTGCCTCAAACTAAGAAAGGAAACGACAGTATTTGGGTGATCGTAGATCGCTTTACGAAGACCGACCATTTCATACCTGTCAGATCCAACAGAACAGCTCAAAGCCTATCGCAAATTTACTTCAAGGAAATAGTTAAACTGCATGGAGTGCCACTCAGTATAGTCAGTGATAGAGATCCAATATTTACTAGCAAATTCTGGGAAGCATTCCAGACAGAATTGGGAACCAAGTTGAATCTGAGTACCGCTTATCACCCTCAGACAGATGGCCAAACTGAGCGAGTGAATAGAATTCTAGAAGATTTACTACGGGCTTGTATTATTGATTTTGGCGGGTCATGGGGGGATCACTTGCATTTGGCAAATTTTTTTTATAACAACAGCTATCAGGCAAGTTTAAAAATGTCGCCATTTGAAGCATTATACTGTAGACCGTGCAGATCTCCCGCATGTTGGGTAGAACCTGGCAACAGACTTGTGTTGGGACCCGATATGATTAGAGAAGCATCTGATAAAGTCGATTTCATCAAGAAACGATTGAAAACTGCGCAAAGCCGACAGAAAAGTTAGGCAGATTCTAGAAGAAGAGATATGGCATTCGCTGTTGGTGATTATATTTATTTGAGAGTTTCTCCGATGAGGGGAGTAATCAAAATTGGCAAAACTGGGAAGTTGGCATCGAGATTTATTGGTCCCTTTCCTATACTTGAACGAATTGGAACTCTTGCTTATAGGGTTTCATTACCTGATTGGTTGCCTGGAGTACATAATGTGTTTCACGTATCTCAACTTAGAAGACATGTGCATGATCCGGGTCTTGTTGTAGAAGAAGCAGCGCAACAGGACTTGGAAATTACTCCAGAACTAACAGTCAGAAGAGAGCCATTAAAGATTGTTGTCAAAGAAACTAAAGAGCTGAGGAACAAGAAGGTTCATTTAGTTAAAGTGCAGTGGAGTAGTTATCCTAGAGACTGTACTTGGGAGACCGAGGAAAGCATTAAGCAAGTTTATCGCAGATGCAGAGTGGACATCTCTGACTAACTCTGGTGCAAGGTACCTATACAATATTTTGAATTTCCATTTCTATTTCCTACTGTACTGCTGTTTCCTTTTCGGGGACGAAAAGTTTTAAGTGGGGGAGATTGTAACAACCCGGAAAATCCAAGCCAATTTAAATTTTGTAAATTGGTTATTTCAAAGAAATTTTAACAATTGAAATATAATATTTGCAACACCCCACCTCCGCCAGGGCCATTCACGAGAGAATGCACTAGCTTTGGAGCGGTGTTGCCAAGGTAACCATGCACAGAGATATCACAAGACAGAACATAGATAAATAAAAAAGTAAAGCAGTGGTAGAAATTTAAAAACCATCATTTCAAAACCAAATAGTCAACTTACATCAAAGTACTTAGTCATTATTTTCCAACTACCACAAGTCTAGAAAACATAAACTGGAAATAACATAAAGTAAACTATCCCCAAGATAGATGTGGTGAAGCCATAGCAAGCTCAAGTCCAAACCGTACATGAGCTGTTAAGAAAGCAAGCCAAATGTCCAAGCTAAGCACTAGTGTTCCCTCCCTGAAAACCGGGGGGGGGGGGGAACAGAAGAAAAGAGGCGAAAGAAAAAGGGTCAGTCATAAAGACTGGTAAGTCCTACCTACAATTAGTATAAAAACTAATAAAGTTAACTAAACTTGAGAAATTGAGATGAAACATAAAGATGGTAACTAACTGGCATGATAAATAGATAACAAGGTAGGTCAAGTGTGGCATCGCATAAACAAGGTTTAGTTTTGCACCAATAGTACTAGTCTTCCAACCCATGTCAAGTATAAATAAGAAATGATCCCTTGGCCCAATATCATGAGGTGATCCAAGTCGGGGTCCAACTACACGGTCTAGTCCATCGACTTCCTATAAGCCTAACTCGTCGAGTGTCGGTGTCATACAGCCCAATCACGAAATGTAGTCAAACTGTGCTAGGTCCACCCTAGAGTGTATCAAGTCCTAGGGTGCCAACCACTGACACGAATCAAGCATGCACAGTCTGAAACTACTGGTGTCCGTGCCTGCTTTTTCAAGTCCGGACTATGTGCACGACCATAGTCCGCCTGAACCTACACCGGCGCACCTACTCAGCCGTCGTTCTGGTCGCTTACAATCAGCCCAGTAATTGTGCCCCACCCTAGCCTAGTCCCTAGGGTATCGTGATACATCCAAGAGGGTTACTACTGAAAAGGACCACGTGACTAGGGTTTCTAACGGGTTAAGTGTGGTTAACCCTATCCTGTCATGTATCAAGTTGGTTAAGTGTATCCAAGTGGTTCATGACTTAACCCTAACACGTGGCATTAATTAATTTAATGCACCCAACCTCTCACATTAGACATTGTTGTGGTTACTGGATATGCCGGGCGGGTCCGGGCAGCTTTACACCACAACCTAGTCTAACCTCGGGTTTCAAGCGCGATGTGACCAACTTATCACATTGGGTCCTATTGTTTGTAGCCACTGGATTTGCCGGGCGGTTCCGGGCAGATTTACGCTATAAACTCAACCCAACCTCGAGTTGGCCACTTTATGGTTTTCTACATGTCATGACCATATTCAAGTTTTCAAGCATAATAAAGTTTCATGTCACATTTCAAGTCATGTTTTTCATGTTATTTCAAGTTTGCCTAACTACCCATAACGTATCCCCATCGCACGAAAATTCGCATCAACATAAGTGAATCAAGGAACATAAAGATATGACCAAGAGGGGCATAAGGTTGGTAAAGTTGGTCATAAGTTAAACATGATGATATTTGAGGCAAAGGTGTTCATCACAACTAGCATATAGGATTATTGGCCTCAAAACATGTATGGCATCAGACTTAGCAAATAAACTTGTGGGTATCATGTAGTTCAACATCATAGGCAAAGGTGAAACATGATAATAGTTGACATAGGGTGATAAACTTGTGGGTAGCATGTAGTTCAACATCATATGCAAGTTAACATCAAGGTTATGAGGGGTTCTATGTTGCATTATGCATAATCCCCAAATAAAGCTCATAGCTTTCTACCCAAAAATCAAGGTAAATGATACTAGGTTCATGATAGTGCCACAATCATAGATCAAAAGAGTCATAAATGGATCTATGCATACAAATATAGCCCCAAGACAAGTATTATACCAAAAGTCCCATTTCAACTTGCTACATGATCATGTTAACTTCATAGTTTAAATCTAAGAGTAGAGTGGGGCTTACAAAGCGTGGCTTTGAGAACTAGAACCAAATAGAACAAGATAGAGACGTTGTAGAAGCTCTAGGAATGATGTAGCAACACAAATAGCCTTGGGAATAAGTAGCTCCTTTGATTTGATGAAGAAAGATGGCTCCTTTTTGCCTTAGAAGCTCTCAAGATGAGGATGGATGTAGCGACCCGAACTTCCCCGGTCTCCGAAGAGATGAGAAAGCACGAATTACTGTGAGGACAAGACAAAACAGAACGCAGACAGAAGAACATTTCATTGTTATTACAACAATTCCATCAGATACAAGAATACACAGAGTATAAATGAATAAATTACATTCGATTAATATCAGAGATTACAATAAATTACATAGCAGCGGAAAATAATACAAAGCACAACTGAAGGTGATATACGGATACAGAGCTTTCCGGATATCATTCCAGCTGTAAACCAGGATCCTGTGAATATAAATCTGCAAAACCAAAACTACTAGCTGCCCGTGCGGAAAATAGGGGCACCCAAAGTTTAGGTTAAAACAATAAACTCCAGGTCAGTCATGTGACTGGTGTGAGAACTAAAACAGTTATTTAAAACTTTACTTTAAAAGAGAGTAATTCAAGGGACCACGCCGTATAACACGGAACGGGTTTCCTCCCAAGAATACCAGTGCATAGAATAAACAACACAATGCTTTTTCGAAAAATGAAGCTATTATAAGACCCAGGTCCCATCACACAATGCAACGCAAGACGGAGGATAGGGTTTTCCCTTATAATAGCCAAACATGCTTGGTACGTTTAAAACAAATCATTTGATACTATAATAAGTGTATAGTGTCAAAACAATTTCAATCATAAATATAAATCATAGACGACATGGGTACCATATATCATGTCGCCATACTAGTTCTACAATTAAAACCGCAATATCACGTATTGGAAATTGGATTCCATCTTGAGTCGAGGCAAGGGGCAAGCTCCTCTCCGCGTTCGAGACACTCTAGCAAATGTCTCAGGGCTACGCACTCTGGGCAACCCTGGGATCCTCTAAGGCCGGTCCTCACTTACGTTAGAGGATTGGCATTTCCTGAACACACGTTTCCCGGCCCTATAGGACCTATAATCGAGGCGCCTCGCATCCAAACCACAAAGGTGAAAAGTATATAAATGTCAGGGCTGGTAGGTCACTGACACCACCCATAGCTAGAAAGAAACGTCGTGCACTCCTTGGGTCCTCATCCCGTTTTTGACTCATACCGAGGTGTGAGGCTCGCGAATCCATGCTATACACAAAGCTGCCACGTAGGCCGTGCTTTGATCATCAGCCACAAGACTTTGCTTTTCAACAGAAGCCTTGATCTATGCAACTCAGCATGCCACACAGGCAATTCACGCCATGCGATTGATATCTATCGATATATAACCTCTAAGCTCATACGTCTCAGAGAAGGGCGTTAAGCAAGAGAATAAATTCTCCACCGCCAAACAGATATATATTTAACAGAAATCAATCAACACAGAATGAAATCCAATGTCAGACACACAATCCATTTACAAGTTCGTTCTGGGTCTGAACGAAATCGGAGGCACTTTCCTCGCATATCCATCCATCTCCAAGTACGTCTGGACGACCACCAACTATTTCCATCCTCTTGGGTGTACAGCCCAATCAGGATCGTCAGTAATTATCCAAACGATGTGAAGACTTCCGGTCTTCGACCACCGTCTTCATCTTCGACATATCGTCGAATCGGTTATTCAGAATGGGTATAAACCCGGCCTTTCCGAACAACCCGCGTATATTAAAACGAATGTTACACAAACACAACATACGCCTCATTCCAATTCATATTCTCAGGGACAAGTTCCCATTAATTTTATCCAAGATAAATTCTTTAAAATTTATCCTTTAATCTTCCTTTGGATGTCATTTCAAACCAAATTATGGTTTTCCAAACTAGTCGAGATTAGCGAACCACAACGAAGTAATTATTTATTTTATTTCTCAATCCCAACCTATTCATCCCATGAAGCAAAACTGGTAATACTCCATATCTAATACTATGGTGTTATCGGTAAAATTAATTACCATTTCACGTTCAAATCTAATTAAAGATTTAACTATCGCTTTGGAGCAAAACTGGCGATACTCCATTCTCGCTCATTTCTAAATTTGATAATTTAAATTATCAATTCATATTTCAATCCAATCGCAGATTCATTAAAACTCCTTTTACTGGGTTAAAGAACTAATGTCTTTTAAAACACACTTCACGATAAACCCAAATCACATTCTATTTATTATCGGGTTAAAGAACTAGTGTTATTTAAAACAGTTCACGATAAACCCATAAATCAATTTTATTTAAGACCCACTTCAAATCCAATTTATTTATTTATTTAAAAATAAATGGGTTTTAATTTTAATTCAAAACTAGTTCATTTCGATAAAAATCTATTTTTATCTTTTCAAATATGGAGTTTTTCACCCCAATTTTTCCCGAATCATTTCTTGTGATTTTACACAAATTATTAATATTTTTAATAATTTTATCAAGGCCCGTACAGTCGATTTCCAACAACGGCCATCGAACTGCACTTACAGCGACCTTTTTTGAATTTGATTTGGACGTATCTCCAAATCCGATCGTTAGATTTCAAATTTCTAATATTCGTTAGAAAGCTCTTTTCGATACGAACCCAACGGTTCTGGTTTTAGGAGAATCCGACGGTCGGATCTCCCGTAATGTCCGTTTGAAATAAATGGTCGAAATTCACGAACTACCATGGCGCGGCGCGTTCTATTCAGGCCATTATATTATATATATAATATATATTTCGTCGATTTCTATTTAAAACGAATTATATAAATAGTTTTAAATTTGTTTCAAAAACAATTTCGACTTCCATTTTAAATTCAAATCAAAATTGAATTTTCTATTATAAATCCTTTTTACTTTCATTTCTATTTGATTTCAATTCAAATCGATTTTTAATTCGATTCGAATTCATTTCGATTTCTATTCAATTTAAATTCAATTTGTTTTCTATTCAATTTGAATTCAATTCGTTTTCTATTCAATTTGAATTCAATTCGTTTTCTATTCAATTCGAATTCAAATCGTTTTCTATTCAATTCGAATTCAAATCGTTTTCTATTCAATTTATTTCGCAATCGTTTCATATTCAATTCATTTCGAAATCGTTTCATATTCAATTCATTTCGAAATCGTTTCATGTTCAATTCATTTCAAAATCGTTTCATATTCAATTCATTTCGAAATCGTTTTATATTCAATTCATTTCGAAATCGTTTTATATTCAATACATTTCGAAATCGTTTTATATTCAATTCATTTCGAAATCGTTTTATATTCAATTCATTTCGAAATCGTTTTATATTCAATTCATTTCGTAATCGTTTTATATTCAATTCATTTCGAAATCGTTTTATATTCAATTCATTTCGCAATTCAGAATATTCGATTACGAAATCACTTTTCAATATTCATTTTAAAATGAGTAAAATCGATATAAATATCGTTCACGTCAAAATGGCGTCAATCTAATCAACACGGCTTCATGTATTTCTATTTTCTAATATTCTATTTCAAATATTTCTTTTTCAAATATTTCTATTTCAAATATTTCTATTTTCTAATATTCTATTTCCAATATTTCCTATTATCAAAATATTTGTTATTATTAAAATATTTCGTTCAACACATGACTAATCTCAACGGATGAGTACAGTCAACACATGAACCTTTATTTTATATTGATAAAGATGTAAATTTTATTATTATAATATTTCGTTCAACACATGACTAATCTCAACGGATGAGTACAGTCAACACATGAACCTTTATTTTATATTGATAAAGATGTAAATTTTATTATTAAAATATTTCGTTCAACACATGACTAATCTCAACGGATGAGTACAGTCAACACATGAACCTTTATTTTATATTGATAAAGATGTAAATTTTATTATTAAAATATTTCGTTCAACACATGACTAATCTCAATGGATGAGTACAGTCAACACATGAGTCTTTATTTTATATTGATAAAGATGTAAATTTTATTATTAAAATATTTTGTTCAACACATGACTAATCTCAACGGATGAGTACAGTCAACACATGAACCTTTACCTTATAATATTCTTTATTTTTCAAATTGGAATGAGGCCCAATCAATCACCATATAATGTTAATTATATGGATTCCATACAACACATGTATATAATAGCAACGATAAACAACCAACCATCATCCAAAGTGCACTACACTGTATAAGCATCAAATATAGATATCTAACGCTTATAACAGCCTGTCAATCAATCGATCGACATATTTAATCAATCAGGATGAGTGAACTTCAAATTTCCTCCCAACACCTGTGTGGGGTTTCAAACAATCAAACATAGATTTTATTTGTGCAGTTGGGCGATGTGTAAAATTTATCGTCCCAATCAGTGTCAGTCAAATCAGTGTACATAAACAAACCGTCCGGTTTGTAAATGAATATTTTATTTTATTCACTTTGACGTTTAAAATTATATTTTTAACGATAAAACATTTTATTTTAACATATGAATTTCTATTCAGTTCATTCCTTAAATAAAATGATATTTTTATTTTTCTAACTTATTTTAGAAAATTTCGGCGGCATAACGGCACGATTCTAGAAACGAGACAAGGCCTAGCCTTATCCCCGGTCTAGTGAAGGCCCACGCCATTCACACATCAATCAAATCCATTCATTTCACCAACCAATCCAAATTTCAATCAAATAATCTAACTAATTTTTGCAATCAAACAAACAAGTCCATGGTCTGTGGACGATTGTGTCGGGTGCTACTAAGCACCGTCTGCATCCTAGTATATATATATAACTAGAAAAGAAATTGAAGAGTGAGAAATTCTCACCAAAGCTATCCAATCATCTTGACTCTTCTTTGACAGAAATCTTCATCGTTCTCGCTCATTTTTGCCATCTTCGCTGCCCGTATCCTGTACATATGTTAAAATCTAATTTTTACTTTGCTATTCAATATATAAAAATCGAATTTTTACTTCGTTATTCAATATAGAAAAATCGAATTTTTACTTCGCTATTCAATATATAAAAATCGAATTTTTACTTCGTTATTCAATATAGAAAAATCGAATTTTTACTTCGCTATTCAATATATAAAAATCGAATTTTTTACTTCTTTCTATATCATAAAAACTATATTCTTGTCATATTTAAAAATTAAATCTTTATGATATTAAAATCATATATTTCTATTTCGAAAATCAAATCCTTTTATAAAATAAAATAAAAAAATGTAATCTTTTTAATTGCTAATTATACACAAAACTGAATTTAAAAACTAATTACATAGAAACACATAAATAAATTAAATAGAAAAAACTTACTATTGTTCTTTTTTTTTATTATTATAGCAGGGGGGTAGAGATGGCGGCTTCGTCGGAGGTGGGATGATGAGGCGTCGCCGTAGGTGTAGTGGGTCAGGGAGTGACCGGAGCGGTGGTCATCGCGTCGTGGTGGCAGCGCATGGACGGAAGGGTTTTTGGGGCTTCATGGGGTACGGAGGAGATGGACGGGGCGGGGGATGATGGAGGAGGAGGATGCTCGATGAAGGGGGCGGCGGCACTCAAGGAGGAGGAGCGGCGGCTGCTCCGCCCCGTCCTTCTTCTTAATTAATTTTTTTTATTTCGAATGATTTTCTGATTCAATCGGGGGGGGGGGGGGGCAGAGTTATTTAAGGGGGAGAAGAGGGTTCATTTTTTTATTATTTAATTATTTTATTTTTCACTAAAAAGCAACTTTTATTTTCGACCTCAAAACGAGGCTCACCGCCTGTCGTCCATAGCGTTTTACCCCCATTCCGAACACAATGGGATATGTATCACAAGCTGATTTGATCGTTTCGATCAGTTTTCGTCGAATTTAAAATATAACTCTATATATTGAATTTGAACGCGCATTTCAATTTACCGGGGTCACATACTAACTAGAAAAATTCCTAAAAAATATTTTCTAGCTTCGTATTGACGATACGGTCCTAATAAAACTAGTTTCGTCGAATTATGAGACCGTTTGAAAAATGGTCATTTTCCAGTCGATTAAAAACAAATAAAACTGGTCAAACGCGTTTTCCTTTGCCACGCTCACATATTGATTCGAAAAATTATGAAATTTGAAATCTAGCAATAATTTGACATCACGGATCCAACAAAAGTGGTTTCGTCGAAATCCGAGGTCGTTTGCAAAATGTCTATTTTTAAGGGCCTGAATTCCATAACGACTATTCAGAATTTTCAACTGGACATATCTTTTGATTCCCGCTATGAAATTTCGATTTTTCGGATTCGTTGGAAAGATATTATCAATTAGATCCTAATGTTTTTGGTTTCGCTAAAATCCGGATTGTTTTGCTCCCGGTACATTCAATTGAAGTTTGAAATCGATTATCGAACTACCGCGCCTTTTTCAATTCTATTTATAATTGTATATGAATATTTATATTCTAACGACGACGCGTATAATATATACGTTCTAATTATATTCAAAATAAATTTTCTTCGATATTATTTAAAATAATTCATTTTAAATAATCAAAACTCGCTAAAATTGCCAAAATAAAAATTTTAAACTAGCTCAGAATTTCCGGGTTATTACAGAGGCCATGATTAGGGATCATTTTGGCAGAATTTAGTTGTTAGGTTGATTTGTGATGGTTTAGGCTAGCTATTAGGGTGTTTTTATAGGTGTAGAGACTAGTTTAGGCCATAGGATTAACCCTAATTTAGATCTGAACCATCAAATCCCGTCACAGGCTAGCTGAGCAGACCCAAAGGAGCAAACAGGTGCATCAGGAAAACATGGCCGACCAGGGAGGTCGACCCCCCAGGTCGACACCCAGGTCGACACCCCAGTCGACCTGGGGGAGGGGGGGCAGGTCGACTCCCCAGTCGACTTGGGGTAGGGCGGGAAAATTTCCCGCCTAATCTGCCTGGATCTGATTTTGAATTTCGGGCTGAATTTTGAATTTTGTGAAATCTTCAATGGGCCATAACTTGGTCATACGGACTCCGATTTACGAAATTTCGGACTCGTTTTCAAGCAGAATTTCGAGACGAACGCAATGGCGTAACCCGTTCCCATTGATTCTTAACTTATAATTTAATTCTGCCCTGATTTCTTGTTTTAACATGTTATAAAAATTCGGGTTGTTACATTCTCCCCTCCTTAAAGGATTTCGTCCCTGAAATCTCCAAGTTAGGAAGAACGTATCCTACCATCCATCATCCATCTACTCAAACATCATCCACGAGCAATCATTGTCCTTAAAAGATTTCTAATGCTGTATGAACATATGCAAAAGTGTGTGTATATGCACCTATCTAATGCGAAAATCAGGCGGTTACTGACTCAGTAAACCTCCTTAATGCAAAATATGTTAGTGAAATGAGTCCAAATTTATGCAAATTCCTAACATAATTTATAATCTCTACATGAGTGCACATAACATTCATCCATATGCAACATCCACGTGATCGCATAACAAGTTTCATCCATGAATAAGCATAAACACTCATGCATATGCAATATGAAAGTGTGTGAGCCGATCTTAGTGCCTAACGTGTATCATGCATCCACGAGTAACCACTTGCAAACACTTGCAACCATTTGCAACCATCAAGCATAACATGTTTCAAATACATGTTTCATCCAAAGGGTTTCTACCTAAGGTTCTCATGACAAGATTAACGAGATAACAAGATAAACATGGATAGCAAAAGAAAAATATGCTAACTAGGAAAGGAGATTGAGAATGTAACCTCAAAAAGAAATGGATAAAGAACACGCATCTTCTCCTCGGTTTCCCAAGTTGCATCTTCATCGGCTTCACTCCACTGAACCTTTACTAACTTGACTTCCCAATTCCTCAGCTTCTTGATCTCCGTTCCCAAGATACGAATCGGAGCTCGCCTCAGGGTTGCTTCTTTCTCTACCTCCACGTCTTCAAGAATGCTAGGCTCTACTACTTCGGCTGATTCATGTAGGCATTTTCGGAGATGCGAGACATGAAAGACATTGTGCACTCCAGCCAGCTTCTCGGGCAATTCTACTCTATAAGCCATTCGCCCAATCTTTTCGATGATAAAGAAGGGTCCTACGAACCTTGGTGCTAGTTTTCCAAATTCTCCGAAACGAACCACATTTCGCAAAGGGGAAACCTTCACAAAGACCATATCTCCAAATTCAAATTCTAAGTTTGTCCTTTGCTTGTCTGCATAGGATTTCTGCTTGTCTTGGGCCACTTTCATCCGCCTTCGAATCAACTCAACCTTCTCGGATGTGTCCCTTATCATGTCGGGCCCAAGTATAAGCTTATCCGTCGTCTCCCACCAACATGTTGGTGACTTGCACGGCCTCCCATACAAAGCTTCGAATGGTGCCATACCTATGCTTGCTTGGTAGCTGTTATTGTAAGCAAACTCTACAAGAGGAAGGTGGTCTTCCCAAGTGCCACTGTAACACCCCGTGTATTCTATAACCGTGAAAATCATAAATTAAAGTATAATTAATTTCAAATCAAAGAATTAATGGAAACGGGATACGCCATTGCGTTCGTCTCGGAATTCTGCTTGAGATAGAGTCTGAGTTTGCGTAAAACGGATATCGTATGAAGAAGTTATGGACGAACGAAGTTGGGCGAAAAACTGGAAAACGGGTCAGAATGCACTGGCGCACTTGGGAAGTGCGCCAGAACAAAAATGCACTGGCGCACTTGGGAAGTGCGCCAGTACATTTTTGACTTGGCACACCTGCCAAGTGCGCCCAGGTCAAAAAAATGACTGCTGGCCAGGTCTGGTCTAGTCCTGGCTGGCCAGGTCTGTGTTTGGTCGATTTTCAGAAGCTTGCTTTGTCATTAGGGCTAGGTGGCAGGCTCTAATTGGTCTCTCTTTCGAATGAATGGCTACGATCAATCCAAGCAACATCGATGGTCCTAATCAGTTCATAAACTCTATAAAAATGACCCTAGACTCTACCTAGGTTTCTTACACAATTCTCTAGCCTCCATTGCTCTCTTCTTCTAATTAAAAATAAAAATGGCATCGCTGCTCTGCTGGAATTAAAACTAGGACTGATGTAAAAGCTAAATCAAATCTCAAATCAAAGGGTAGATCTACAACAACAATTAAAAAGGAATAATTCAGCATTTCTGCATCAACAACAGTTTATTATCCTTTCTTAAACCACGAAAGGCAAGTACAGTTATTCTCCGCTATAAACGTTAATTATAATTTTGATATGCTTTTAAATCTAAGCTTGAGGTTGTATATATATTCTCTTCTGTTAGACCTGTTTTCTGTGACTATTCTGTATTCCTTTCTTCTTTTCTGTTTCTATAGCCAGGCTACCACGAGCCTGTGCCCAATCTCATAAAGAGATTAACGTATGAACGCAAAATTTGGGACAATTAATGAATGATGCGAAATTGGACAAGACTGAATTGAACGTATGACTTTAGATCTGAAGCATAAAATATATTGGACATGTGACTTGGGATTGGATGCATAAATTTGACTATGAACATGTAATTTATATATTGCATGCATAGAGTATGTTGTAATTTAGATCTGTAACTAATTAGAGAAATGAACATATGATATTTAGATCTGTAATTAATCAGAAAAATGAGCATATGTTGTAAACTAGATTTAGATCTATGCATATTCTGTAATAAAAGAAAAGAGGAACCATTGTATGTTTACATATGATTGGAGACTTTGGACAAAATGCATATAAAAGTCAAGATCTGATTTTTAGAAGATATAATTTAAAGATTTAGAATGTTGGGTATATTTTGCATTATGATTCATGACTTGAAAAGAAGAAGGATATGGAAAGTTAGGTGTAAAGATTTACATTAATTAGGATATATATTATTGTGATTACACCTAAATAGGAATTTTTGGATATATGGCATGCATTGTAATTAATGATTATATTTGGTATAATTTACATGTAAAATGCTAGTTTAACAAAAATTAGAACATATGTTATATGGTAAACTGTGTCCATATTCTGCGCTATGTAAATTTATGCAAACATGGAATATATGTTCATGTTGTGAATCATGACAATTATGTAGGCATATGAATTTAGGCCAATTTATGATTAGGCAAGGCATGTAAATAGAACCTTTAGAAATATTAAATTTGCTAAATCTGCTAATTTGCCAAGTTGCCTAAACTGCTAGTTTTGTTATATTGCCTAGACTGCTGATTAGATTGAAATGCCTAATCTGTTAAATTTGTCGGTTGAAATACCTAACCTGTTATATGCCAAAATCTGCTAAGTTGCTAAATCTGTTAAATCCGTTAAGTCATATAAAATCTGTTATCTGCTAAAATCTGTTATCTGCTGTGTTGATATAATCATCCTGTTATTGATATAATCTGAATTGGCATATATATTGGGCGTGCGCATAAACGGTAAATTATTAATTAATTGGCCGCAAAAGATAAACGTGACTAACTCGAGGTTAGAATGAGTTTGCGGCGTAATTCTGCCCGGAACCGCCCGGCACATCCAGTGGCCGCAAACAATAGGTTCTAATGTGAGAAGTTAGTCATAACCTGCTTAAGACACGAGGTTAGGTCTGGCTTGTGGCAGAAGTCTGCCCGGAACCGCCCGGCCCATCCAGCGGCCACAAGCTAGCGACCTAATGTGAGAGGTCTGGGCATTAATAATTAATTAATGCAAATCTAAGATAAGAATGACGTCTAAAACCTATTGGGGGAAAATAGGGTTAAACCAACTGGATTAATAGGTGTAGTAACCCGTCCATGAATCTGTAGGCCCAATACAATGTTAGACAAATCTGAAAAATCTGTACATCTGATCTGTTAGTCTGAAAACTTGTTAACTTAATCTGTGAACTAATAAATCTGAATTCTGTATGTCTGAACTTGTAAACAAGTTAATCTGAGATCTGTTAGTCTGGGGACACAAGGTTAGGAGGGGAATTACTTGTGTCATCTGTTGTTTGGGACCCATATTAGTCTGTAACCCTTTCTGGTATCAAAACTTTGACCCAACAGTAGGTAGGGTCCGGGCACGCTTACTGAATTAATTATAAGTGGTTCATTCTGATAATGGCGAGGGGTGTTGATGGTGCGTTCCAACCGGGTTATGTGCATGCATGGATCCCGGTCTGCCTATGAGGATGTAAGACACCGTGACATCTGTAAATAGGTCTGTGCCAATTGGTTGTCACTTTAGGGAGTGATACACCCTACCGTGGGGCCGACACAGGATATTTATGTATTAGGGAGCCGATCGCTTGGGGTAGGGTTTTAGGGTATGCTTAGTTTTGTCTGTTTCTGTTGGTACCGTCTGTTTCTGTTGGGTGGTAACACCTGTCTGTTTCTGTGTGGTACCGTCTGTTCGGGTGGTAAAGGCCCATTACTAGTGTACACCTAATTCTACATTCTGTTTCCGTAGGGATAATTCTGTTTCTGCTTCTGTCTGTTTCTGATCGGGTAGTAAAGGCCCATTATTAGCATTCTGTTTCTGTTAAAGTATTCTGTACCCGTTCCTGCTTTAATTTAGACATTAGGGTGACACCTAATTCTGCTATACTAGTATTAGTGCAGAGAAGTGTAAAACAATAGTTTATATCATTCTGTTTTTCTGTTATATCTGCTACACCTGTTACAGTTATCTCACATCCAGTTTTATGTTCATATCATATTATTATTATCTGTTCATATGCTGAAAGTCACTGGACTTGCCAGACTTTTTGTCTGACCCTTGTTGTTTCGCCTCCTTTCTTCCGTTCCCCCCAGGTTATCCAAGGAGGGAATACTTTAGCTTGATCCGGATTTCTCTTTGCTTGAAGTGCTTAAATTATGGCTTGGCTCTGTATAGCTTCCGTTCCATGGGGATTATGATTTTAAACCATGCATTTTGAAGGCTTTTGTACAAGACTGATATTTTGTACTTGAATTCTGAAATTTGAAAGGATGTAACCATATAAATTTCTGTTTCCGCTGTAATAAAGTTAAAAAAAAATTCAAGTACTGTTTTATCTGTCTTGTAAGTTTCTGTTCTGTTTACTAAAATGCTCCACCAAAGTTAAGGCATTCCCTTTGTGAGTGACCTTAACGGAGGTGGGGTGTTACAGCCACCAAAGTCAAGAATGCATAGCCTCAACAGATATTCTAGTACCCTATTCACCCTTTCGGTCTGGCCATCCGTCTGTGGGTGATAGGCTGTACTTAGATTCAATCGCGTACCCATCGCTTCTTGCAAACTATTCCAGAATTGGCTAGTGAAGATTGGGTCACGATCACTCACTATGCTAGAAGGAACTCCATGCAATCGCACTATCTCTCGAAGATAAACAGATGCTAGCCATGATGCGGTCCTCTTGCTCTTCACCAGACTGAAATGAGCGCTCTTCGTTAGTCTATCCACTATGACCCATATGCTAGTATTCCCCTACCTTGATCTCGGCAATCCATCCACAAAATCCATAGAGATACTTTCCCACTTCCATAGCGAGACCTCCAATGGATGCAGTAGTCCATCGGGCTTCTTTGACTCGGCTTTTACTTGTTGGCAAACAATGCATCTAGAAACAAACTCTGCAACATCCTTTTTCATCCCATCCCAAAAGAAAATGCGCTTCATATCTCGGTACATCTTATCCCCTCCGGGATGTATGGTCATCCTCGAGTGATGCGCCTCCTCAAGAACTTTATTTACTAAGTCTCCCACTTGTGGGACACATAGTCTTCCATCACGCCTTAGCCATCCCTTGTCATCAATAGTATATCTAGCGAGGTGACTTGACGACTCACCCCGAATCAACTTGTCCATGATCTCGACTATCTGCGGGTCTTCCCTCTGTGAAGCCCCAACTTGATCAAGAAGTGTAGGTCTAAGCTCAAGGGATGCTAAGGAACCAGTCATCGACTCAACAGTAGGTGTAAAATCAAAGGCTGCCAAGAACTCTAGGCTCCTCATCTCAACAAACAAGGGACTCAAAGTCAACCTTTTTCTACTTAGCGCATCCGCCACAACATTATCCTTGCTAGGGGTATAGGCTATATCGAAGTCATATAATGCCAAGAATTCCATCCACCTCTGCTGCCTTAGATTCAAATCTTTATGCGAGAAGAGGTACTTGAGCGACTTGTGATCAGTATATAACTCAAACCTTTCACCTATAAGATAGTGGCGCCAAGATTTGAGTGCAAAGACGATCGCCGCCAACTCTAAATCATGAGTGGGATAGTTCTTCTCATGAACCTTGAGTTGCCTACTCCCAAAGCATATCACTCTCCCTTCTTGCATCAGGACAACGCCTAATCCCGTGCCACATGCATCGGTGTACACGGTAAACAACTTCCCTCCATCGGGTAATGCTAGAACTGGAGCTATGGTGAGGGCTTTCTTGAGCCTTTGAAAAGCAAGCTCACACTCTAAGTCCCATGCAAAGACTAAGTTCTTCTTCGTTAACTTAGTAAGAGGGGCTGAAATCTTAGCGAAGTCCTTAATGAACTTCCTATAAAATCCTGCTAGACCAAGAAAGCTTCTCACTTCAGTTGCATTCTTCGGAACTTTCCAGTCTTGTACCGTCACTACTTTAGCGGGATCCACAGCTATGCCTTGCTTAGAAACTATATGCCCAAGGAAACGAACTTCCCTTCTCCAAAAATGGCATTTGGAGAACTTGGCTTTTAACTGATGAGCTCTAAGCGTATCCATAACCTGCTTGAGATGTATAGCATGCTCTTCCTCGTCCTTAGAGAAGATCAGAATATCATCCACGAAGACAACCACAAACTTGTTAAGGAACTCCCTAAACACCCTACTCATCAAATCAAAGAAGTATGCGGGTGCATTAGTAAAACCGAATGGCATGACAAGCCATTCAAAGAATCCATCTGGAGTCCTAAATGCAGTCTTGTCAATACTATCCTTAACCACTCTAAGCTGATGGAATCCGGTGGCTAGATCGAGCTGAGAGAAAACAGAAGCACCTACAAGCTGGTCAAGGAGATCATCGATCCTCGGTAACGGGTGCCTATTCTTCTTTGTCAGCTTGTTTAACTCATGATAATCAACACATAGACGAAGCGAACCATCCGCCTTAGTAGCGAATACCACGGGAGCACCCCATTCAGAAATGCTTCGCGTAATGAAATTTTTCTCAAGCAACTCCTTGATTTGCTTGCTAAGATCTCTTCTTTCTCACGGGGCCATGTGCCTAACAGGCAATGAAACTGGCTTGGCATTATCAACAAGATAAATACGGAAGTCTATCTCGCATTTAGGGGGTAACCCCTTCACCTCATCAAAAACATCAGGATATTCTCGGACCACCCTCACAGATTGAAGATTGTCAATAGACGAGTCGAGGGATTCAAGATAACATAACATGACAGGATCTAGAGGGTTGCAAGAAATCTCTAGGGTATTGCCAAGGCGAGTCATAAGCCTCACTACCCTATGCTCACAATCGAGAATGGCTCCATAACTGGACAACCAATCCATGCCCAAAATCAACCCGTGTCCCATGAACTCGAGAACATAAGCATTACATGTGAATTCTATGGTCAAGATAGAAATCCTTAAATCCATACAAATCATAGATAGATGGGCGGAACCCCCAATTGGATTTGAAACACTAACGGGATCCTCAACTAGACTAGTACTTAGGTGCAAACTTTCAACAATGTCAGAGGAAATAAAGGTATGCGATGCGCCAGAATCAAATAAAGTTCGAATAGGAAAACCAGAAATGTAAACAAGGCTTTCTATAGAAATACTACCTCGGTCTGGAGTTGGAGTAGTGTTGAGAGCATGCATCTGCCCTCCAGAAGGTCCTGCCCGCTGAGTCTGTCCTTGCCCCTGTCCTTGCTTCTTTGGGCAATCTTTACTGAAGTGTCCAGACTCTCCGCAATGAAAGCATTCTCCCAACTTCCTCTTCTTCTTCCTACAATCTTTGGCTATGTGTCCAGTGATCTCACAGAAGTTGCACTTCCTTGTCTCCTTTGCCTTGTTGTTGTTGGCCTTGTTACCCTTGTTGTTCTTGTTGTTCTGATTACCTCCCCACTTGGAGTCCGCCTTCTTGGTTTGAGTCTCATTAAGCTTAACCTCTTTCTTGCGACTCTTATCATCTCCTTGAAGCAAGGCCATATCTACCAAGCTCTCAAAAGTGCCCCCATGGGTATATGAGACATGGCCAATCCTTGCAATGGCTCATTCAATCCTCGAGCAAAGCGTAGAGCCTTCTTCTGAGGTGTGTTAACTATGTCTAAACCGAACCGGGCAAGCTGGTTAAACTTATTCACATACTCCCTCACGGTCATGTCCCCTTGCTTCAAAGATATAAACTTCTCCATTTGCAGATTCTCCTCAGCAGATGATAGAAACTTAAGCCCAAATCTCCCTCTAGGCCCAAGTCTCTATAGGCCTAGTAGCGTTGGTGACTTCCCACCAATAAGCAGCTTCCTCTTTCAATAGCCATACTGCCAACAGAACTTTCCTACGATCTTCTACTTCAAAGATAGCAAAAAGATCTTCAGTTTCCTTTAACCAGTTTCTTGCCTCAACATAAGTCTCTGTCCCAACAAATTTTTTTCCACCCATCACCTTGAAGTCTTTGCAAATCTTCGCGAAATCCACTTGTGGACGCTATGGAGGAGGAGGAGGAGGAACCTCAGGTACGGGAGGAGGAGTGGGAGTGTTTGCGGGGCTGGCATCGTTGGCCCTAGCTTCCAAGTACCTTCGGAACCATCCGGGTATGGTTACTCCCTCAGGAAGGTTAAGATCGGCCATGCTGAAAAAGGAAAGATAGATTTAGAACGAGGAAACGAAGGATAGTTCTAATAGCTTTTAGGGAATAGCCTTGTAAAATAAACTAGACTTTCCTTGGAAAAATACTTAATTGGTTTTGAAAATAGTTTTTCAAAAAGGGTTTTTAAAACTTTTGTCCGGTCTAGTAAAACCTCTTGCTCTGATACCAAATGTACCACCCCACCTCCGCCAGGGCCATTCACGAGAGAATGCACTAGCTTTGGAGGGGTGTTGTCAAGGTAAACATGCACAGAGATATCACAAGACAGAACATAGATAAATAAATAAGTAAAGCAGCGGTAGAAATTTAAAAACCATCATTTCAAAACCAAATAGTTAACTTACATCAAAGTACTTAGTCATTATTTTCCAACTACCACAAGTTTAGAAAACATAAACTGAAAATAACATAAAGTAAACTATCCCCAAGATAGATGTGGTGAAGCCATAGCAAGCTCAAGTCCAAACCGTACATGAGCTATCAAGAAAGCAAGCCAAATGTCCAAGCTAAGCACTATTGTTCCCTCCCTGAAAACCTAGGGGGGGGGGGGGAGAACGGAAGAAAAGAGGCGGAAAAAAAAGGGACAGTCATAAAGACTGGTAAGTCCTACCTACTATTAGTAAAAAAAACTAATAAAGTTAACTAAACATGAGAAACTGAGATGAAACATAATGATGGTAACTAACTGGCATGATAAATAGATAACAATGTAGGTCAAGTGTCGCATCGCATAAACAAGGTTTAGTTTTGCACCAATAGTACTAGTCTTCCAACCCATGTCAAGTATAAACAAGAAATGATCCCTTGGCCCAATATCATGAGGTGACCCAAGTCGGGGTCCAACTACACGGTCTAGTCGATCGGCTCCTTATAAGCCTAACTCGTCGAGTGTCGGTGTCATACGGCCCAATCACGAAATGTAGTAAAACTGTGCTAGGTCCATCCTAGGGTGTATCAAGTCCTAGGGTGCCAACCACTGACACGAATCAAGCATGCACAGTCTGAACCTACTGGTGCCCGTGCCTGCTTTTTCAACTCCGGACTATGTGCACGACCATAGTCCGCCTGAACCTACACCGGCGCACCTACTCAGCCGTCGTTCTGGTCGCTTACAATCAGCCCAGTAATCGTGCCCCACCCTAGCCTAGTCCCTAGGGTATCGTGATACATCCAAGAGGGTTACTGCTGAAAAGGACCACGTGACTAGGGTTTCTAACGGGTTAAGTGTGGTTAACCCTATCCAGTCATGTATCAAGTTGGTTAAGTGTATCCAAGTGGTTCATGACTTAACCCTAACATGTGGCATTAATTAATTTAATGCACCCAACCTCTCACATTAGACTTTGTTGTGGTTACTGGATATGCCGGGCGGGTCCGGGCAGCTTTACACCACAACCTAGTCTAACCTCGGGTTTCAAGCGCGATGTGACCAACTTCTCACATTGGGTCCTATTGTTTGTAGCCACTGGATTTGCCGGGCGGTTCCGGGCAGATTTACGCTACAAACTCAACCCAACCTCGAGTTGGCCACTTTATGGTTTTCTACATGTCATGACAATATTCAAGTTTTCAAGCATAATAAAGTTTCATGTCACATTTCAAGTCATGTTTTTCATGTTATTTCAAGTTTGCCTAACTACCCATAACGTATCCCCATCGCACGAAAATTCGCATCAACATAAGTGAATCAAGGAACATAAAGATATGACCAAGAGGGGCATAAGGTTGGTAAAGTTGGTCATAAGTTAAACATGATGATATTTGAGGCAAAGGTGTTCATCACAACAAGCATATAGGATTATTGGCCTCAAAACATGGATGACATCAAACTTAGCAAATAAACTTATGGGTAGCATGTAGTTCAACATCATAGGCAAAGGTGAAACATGATAATAGTTGACATAGGGTGATAAACTTGTGGGTAGCGTGTAGTTCAACATCATATGCAAGTTAACATCAAGGTTATGAGGGGTTCTATGTTGCATTATGCATAATCCCCAAATAAAGCTCATAGCTTTCTACCCAAAAATCAAGGTAAATGATACTAGGTTCATGATAGTGCCACAATCATAGATCAAAAGAGTCATAAATGGATCTATGCATACAAATATAGCCTTAAGACAAGTATTATACCAAAAGTCCCATTTCAACTTGCTACATGATCATATTAACTTCATAGTTTAAATCTAAGAGTAGAGTGGGGCTTACAAAGCGTGGCTATGAGAACTAGAACCAAATAGAACAAGATAGAGACGTTGTAGAAGCTCTAGGAATGATGTAGCAACACAAATAGCCTTGAGAATAAGTAGCTCCTTTGATTTGATGAAGAAAGATGGATCCTTTTTGCCTTAGAAGCTCTCAAGATGAGGATGGAGGCCATGATTAGGGAGCATTTTGGCAGAATTTAGTTGTTAGGTTGATTTGTGATGGTTTACGCTAGGTATTAGGGTGTTTTTATAGGTGTAGAGACTAGTTTAGGCCATAGGATTAACCCTAATTTAGATCTGAACCATCAAATCCCGTCACAGGCTAGCTGAGCAGATCCAAAGGAGCAAACAGGTGCATCAGAAAAACATGGCCGACCAGGGAGGTCGACCCCCCAGGTCGACACCCAGGTCGACACCCCAGTCGACCTGGGGGGGCAGGTCGACTCCCCAGTCGACCCCCCAGTCGACCAGGGGTAGGGCGGGAAAATTTCCCGCCCAATCTGCCTGGATCTGATTTTGAATTTCGGGCTGAATTTTGAATTTTCTGAAATCTTCAATTGGCCATAACTTGGTATTATGGACTCCGATTTACGAAATTTCGGACTCGTTTTCAAGTATAATTTCGAGTCGAACGCAATGGCGTAACCTATTCCCATTGATTCTTAACTTATAATTTAATTCTGCCCTGATTTCTTGTTTTAACATGTTATAAAAATTCGGGTTGTTACAATATTTCAATAAAATAATGAATTAGAAATAGCGCGGCAGTTTGAAAATTTGAATTCAAACTTTGACTGACTGTACCGGGTGCAAAATAAAACGGATTATAGTGAAATCGAAAATATTTAAATCTATTTATGAATATCTTTCTAATGAATCTGAGAAATCGAAGTTTCATAGCGGGAGTCAAAAGTTATCGCCAAATGAATTTTCAGAAAGGTCGCTATAGAGAATATATAGCCCTTGAAAATAGACATTTTGCAAACAACCTCGGAATTCGAAGAAACCAGTTATGTTGGATCCAGGGTGTTAAATTATTGCTAGGTTTCAAATTTCATAACTTTTGAAGCTAGTATGTGAGCGTGGCAAAAGAAAATGTGATTGGTCAATTTTTGTTAAATTGGATCGACCAGAAAATGACCATTATTCAAACGATCTCTGAATTCGACGAAACTAGTTTTGTTGGGGCCGTAACATCAAAACATAGCTAGATTTATTTTTCTGGAATTTTTAGAATCAGTTCGTGGCCCTGGCAAATTGAAATTTATGTTCAAATTGAATATTGAATGTTTTATACTTTAATTTGAAGAATTACTGACTGTAATAATGGAATTGGCCTTCGAAACATATCCCATTGTGTTCGGGATGGGGGTATTTAGCTAGGGGCGACAATCGTTGGGTTTGAATCGGTGTTCGTTTGGAGAAACACTGCTTTAAAATTTAATAAAACCATGGACCAATAGGATTTTTCCATTCATAATTAAAATTAAAAAAAAATATCAAACCCCCCCGTAACCCTCGCGCTTGATGGCGGAAACCACACCCAACTTCCCGACCAAATTCCTAACTCCACAGCCAACGTTAGCCCCCGCCACCACCCGATCTTCGAAGCGCTCCTCCTCCTCTTCAAATCAATACCCACCACGCCCCGCCTCGTCGAATGTAGCGCCTGAATCACCTCCCCGAAGTCGGCGGCTTCCCAGCGCCGCCCTGACTTATTCCGACCGCTGAACCCCTCCACTTGACCATCGATCTGAGCGCCAGGCCACCCCCTACGACGTGGTGTACTCCAATTTGGGTATCGTGTGACGGTTTTGGCAAGAATCGAAACCCTTGTTTCGAATAACTTCAGAAAGGTTACGGCTGTTCTATAATTAATGGTTTATTACATTTTTAAAGTGTTGATAATGATGATTTTAGTATAAAAATCATATCTTTATCGTGTGTTAACGAAATTCGATGAAACAGGAAACATCGTGACCGCAAGGACGCTCTCTACAATCTAGAAGAGACCACGGATTTTTCTCAGCTAGCTACGATTTTCAGCTTCTCGAAAACCAGTGTGAGAACTCTAAATTGAAATGTGAATGAAATCATGTTGTATAAATTATATAAGCGAAGTGTAAATTATATACGCATTGTATACCTCATGTACATGTGTTGTATAAGTTATATGAGCGATGTATAAATTATACAAGCGTTGTATGAAACATATATACTTTGAATTGTGTTGAAATGGAAGTGAAATATATTTATATACGAATATATATATACACTCCCCTCGTCCACAAACTATGGACGATATTTATTGCTTGTGATTGGCGTGAAAGAATGTGGTATGACGAATGGTTGAAAATAATTGTTTGTGGTTGATATTGTTGGATTGTGGTTGAAAAATACCTTTGTGGTTGAAAAATACCCTCTTGTGGTTGAAACAAATTAGAATAGGATTGTGGAAATGAAAATAAAACATGCCGCCTGCATGCGAACTAGATGCATGAAATCCCCATTGTCAAAAACCGCGAGGTTTTAAGGTAGAGCGAGGAATCGGGACGGTGCCGGTTTTAACAACCCTGCCATTATTCTGTCGAAATTTTCTGAAATATTTATGTGTTAGAAATATTTTCACTTGTTGAAATTATATTCATGTGTTGAATAGAAATTCATTCGTTGTATAGAAATTCATGTGTTGAATGGTATTCGTGTTTTAAATAAATTGCTTTAACAATAAAAATCACATTTTTATTATATATACGAACTATAGGGAACATTCATGTGTTGAATAGAAATTCATTCATTGAATAGAAATTCATTCATTGAATAGAAATTCATGTATTGAATGGTATTCGTGTTTTAAATAAATTGCTCTAACAATAAAAATCACATTTTTATTATATATATAAACTATAGAGACCATACATGTGTTGAATAGAAATTCATTCGTTGAATAGAAATTCATGTGTTGAATGGTATTCATGTTTTAAATAAATTGCTTTAATAATAAAAATCACAGTTTTATTATATATACGAACTATAGGGAACATTCATGTGTTGAATAGAAGTTCATTCGTTGAATAGAAATTCATGTGTGGAATGGTATTCGTGTTTTAAATAAATTGCTCTAACAATAAAAATCACATTTTTATTATATATACGAACTATAGAGAACATTCATGTGTTGAATAGAAATTCATTCACTGAATAGAAATTCATGTGTTGAATGGTATTCGTGTTTTAAATAAATTGCTTTAACAATAAAATTTACATTTTTATTGTGAATATGAAGTGCTAAAAACATCCATGTGTTGAATAAATATTCCTGATGATAAAAATATTACTTTTATCATGTATACGCCTCGCTAAAAATACACCCGTGTTGAAATAAATGTTCGGGGGTTATAAATATTATTTTTAACATGTTTAGGATCTAAATAAAATAGCCAAGAATTGAAATATATTTTTGTTCGTCAAAAATATCATTTTATCCTATGTATAAGTGTTAAAAATAGCAGTGTGTTGAAATAAATATTTGTTCGCTAGAAATATTATTATTAGCTTTGTTCTGCATATATATATATATATATATATATATATATATATATATATATATATATATGCATGTGTTGAACAGAGAAAATGGATTAGCTGTTGAGTAAAGAATTTATTTGCGTGCCCGACAAATAGGTAAGCCTTAATGAGTTGGCTGCACAATTTTTTTTATATCAACTCCTGTGAATGCCATTTGATGCAGAGTGCTGGTTATTCTATGTGTAATAATAAACATCGCCATAGGATAGTAACAATTAATTTTGAACTACACTATATGTCATACTTCTTAATGATAGGCATACTTCATCATATACCACAAGCGTTTGGAGCTTAGATGACAAGGTTGAAGATTTACCATACGAGCGAGAGGCTTGTATGGCGATAACTATATATTACAAGTTGAACTGATGACTGATCTGGACTATATAAATTGTAACGGTAAATTGCCAGATTAATAAAAACCCTACACGGGTCTGGAGATGACAATAAACACGTCTCTCTGGTCATTAAGGCACAAAAACCATTTATAGGTGACGAGAATTTATTCTCTGGAGTTATGATCTATACACACTCCCCTGTGGACACCGGAATATATCACTATAAATATGTGTATGCTTCTTAGGATTTATTGGGTACCTAATACGGCCAAATAAATTTCTAAACCCCTTCCCGTACAAAGGAGGTTATGGCGAAATTTTTCGAAATATAAAGGCGTTAGTGAAATATTTGAAGTGAAAACGATATTGAAATCGTCGAATGAATTATATATATATATATATATTAAATTAAAACGAATCGAGGTCGTGCAGTTCGCGTTTTGAAATCTAACTTCAAACGACTATACCGAAAGATCCGACCGTCGGATTTTCACAAAACAGGAACCGTTGGGTTCGCTTTGGGAATATCTTCCCAGCGATATAAACTTTGTAGAAATCCAATGGTTAGATCACCCAATATGTGTAAAACAAATTTGGGAAAAAACAGCGCTAGTGCCACGGCACGACCTGAAATGTCGTTTTATTGAATATGGCCATTTTTAAATAAATAAAAATGGCGAAAAATCGTTATAAAATATTATAAGCGATATGGAATGGAAATAAACCAATTTTACTTGGTTTGCTTGATATTCGATGGTCGAATGTGTTTGACATGAAAATTATACTAAAGAACTGAAATGTGAATGTCGAATAATTTAACCATGGAATGAATTGATTTGAATTCTAAATATACGTGAATTATTTGAAAGGCCGAGGTAATCCTCATTTCAAATAATTGATCGAAAGATTCGAGGTTGAAAATACGAAGACGGTTCAAGACCGACGATCTTCGTATCGGAGGGATGGGCGCTGTTGAGGTTCCTGATTGGAGTAGCTACCTTGAAGGGACGGAAGTAGTAGCCGTTTGGATGTATGTGTTGATTGTACGGATATGCGAGGAATATGGTGCCTCCGGTTTCGTTCAGACCCAGAACGGACTTGTAAATGGACTGTGTGTCTGACATTGGATTTTGTTCTGTGTTGATTAATCTCTGTTAAATATATATATCTGTTTGGCGGCGGAGAATTTATTCTTTTGCTTAACGCCCTTCTCCGAGACATACGAGCTCAGAGGTTATATATCGATAGAAATCAGTCGTATGGAGTGGATTGCCTGTGTGGCATGCCAAGATGCAGTGATCAAGGCTTCTGTTGCAAAGCAAAGTCTTATGGTCAATGATCAAAGTACGGCCTACGTGGCCTAGCTTTGTGTATAACGTGGATTCGCGAGCCTCACACCTCGGTATGAGTTAAAAACGGGATAAGGATTGCAGGGACAGCACGACGTTTCCTTCTAGCTAACGGTAGTGTCAGTGCTTAAACTGGATGACATTTATATTATTTTTACCTATGTGGTTGTTGGAATAAGGCGCCTCGATTTTAGGTTTGTTAGGACCGGGAAACGTGTGTTCAGGAATAATTAATCCTAAAACGTAAGAGAGGACCGACCCTGAAGCGTCCAAGGGTTACCCAGAGTATTTAGTCCTGAGGCATTTGCTAGAGTGTCTCGAAGCAGAAAGGAGCTTGCCCCTTGCCTCGACTCATGATGGAATCCAATTTCCAATACGAGATTACGGATTCGATTGTAACTTATGTATGGCGACATAGTGGCATGAGGCGCTCATGTCGTCTATGATTGATATTTATGATTGTATTCGATTTTGAAACATATATGCACTAGAAATAATATCAAATGATTTTGCTTTGCACGTATTAAGCATATTTTGGCCATTATAAGGTAAAACTCTATCCTCCGGTTTGCGTTTCATTGTGTGATGGGACTTGAGTCTTATAACGGCTTCATTCTTTTTAAAAAGCATTGCGTTGTTTTAAAGAATTTACCTTGTTTAATGCACTGGCAATCACTGGAGTAAACCCGTTCCGCGAAAGTGGCGTGGTCCTATGATTTACCTTATTATTTTTGTTTAATCAGTTATTTAGATTTCTCATACCAGTCCCACAACTGAATAGTTGTTTGTTTCACTTTGCAAACTCGGGTGCCCTTATTTTCACATGGGCAGCCTAGTTGATAGATGACAGGATATTTTGGCTTAGCACTGCAGCACGGAGTGCGTTTTTGGCTTAATGACGAGGATTAGATTTACTTTATTTTGGCTATTGACTTTCCGCCATTCTTATCTTATGTATATGATTCCGCCTATGGCGATGTAGACTGATTTACTTCCAGCATGTATTACCTTATGTATATGTACCACCCTCAGGCGATGTAGACTGATATCTTTATTATGCCTCACTGTATGTATATATTCCACTTATTGCGATGTGACTGATCATTCCCTTTTTATGCACTAAGTTATATCCTACACTGTGCTACTCTGATGTTGTTACATGTTATGATTCCTCTGTCATATTTATGTAAAAGTATTCTATTTGTTGTTTATGCTATTATCTGTACCCTACTACTGATGATAAATGTGTTATATTCCAATGATTATCCTAAACACCGTCGTACGGGTTTTGAGATCATCACAGTTCGGTTCAGATATACCACGCTCAAGCTTCCTGTTCGGTTCGGTCTGCTCCCCTCAGTTCAGTTCAGATTCATGATGTTCGAGTTCCCCATTCGGTTCGGTTCGGTGGTTCTGAAGTGGTTCGGTTCGATGCTCGAATCTCTGGTTGGTTCGGTCCTTTTTCCCTCTAGTTAATCCCGATCCTATCCCATGCCAAGCTCCAGCCCAACCCCAACACGATCCAAATGGCCTTCCTTGTTGCCATGCCTTTCCTCTGGTGCTAGGTTCCGGTCCGGTTCGGTTTCTTTGCCCAGTCCACCATCCGATCCGAGCCCCCTAACCCGATCCGATCCGAAACCCTGCACATTTTCCAGCGGCTGTTTTACGCCATACGGCTGCGTTTTCGACCATTCTAACTCTTCTAATTAACCACAAAGCATACCATATAGTCATAGCAACATGTGTAATTAACCACAAACACCAAAACAATAATTTGATAGGTTAAAACGAATCAAACATAACCAAAATCCCATATTTCCCCTTAATCATGTTTAAGCATAACTAACGATATGATTAGAGAAACTTAACCAAATCAACTCAAATTTTTAACAGAGTCCTAAAACAATACTTCGAAATTTATAAATATTTTTCCAGAATTTAATCATGTTTAAATTTGTTAATTAACATTAATTACCCTTAATTAACCATAATTAGTGAGGAACTATGCAAATCACCCACCTTAGCCAAAATAAAATACCAAATGTGAAATGATTCTCTGTTTGGCGCTGTTCCCAAGGCTATACAGCAGTTCCACCTCGATTTTTGTGCTAATCCGCTTTGATTTGATGTAGATTTTGCTTAATTAGCGATTAGAAGGTGATTTGGGGGTGTTTTAGCAAGTGGAGGCCATTACTAGGGTTCCAAGAATGAAAGTGGCAGCTGAAAATGTGTCTAAAGAAATGTTTTCTAACCCTAATCAACCCCTATATACTCCTAGTCCCGAAATCCCCCAATGGGCCTAGCTGTTAACCACCTAGTTAAGCCTGGTTAAGCTGTTTTCACCTTCTAAACCTTGTTTCAGCCATATCTCCCAAACGGTAAGTCCGTTTTTTCATATATGACCATTCTACGGAAAGTAAACCATCATCCAAATCTAATGGATGTGGTTTCAGATCAAAACTCTTTCCAATCAAAAGTTATGGCTGAAACAAGATCAGCTAGGGGCAAAACAGTCGTTTAAAAATCGGCAAAAATCATGAACATGGGAAATGACCCCAATAGTCGTCTCCCAAAGTTGCATGACCATATGACTTCGCATGAGAAAGAAATAAATATCCTACGATCCTCTGATGTGTAGAATGCAGGTCGTTACATTCTCCTCCCCTTAAGAAATTTCGCCCCCGAAATTCCTTAACTAAGAAACAAGCAAAGGATCCGGCATGCCTATAAACCATTAACAAAACAATAAAGCATACAAAACAACACAACAAGTCTATCCTAGCATTCGGTTTACTAATAAGGAAGTACTATACAGATATAAAAACCTTACCAGGCAAAGAGTTCTGGATACTTCCTCCTTATGATCTCCTCTATTTCCCATGTACAGTCTTCCTCATCACCACCCCACTGAACTTTGACTAATTTCACCACCTTCCTTTAAAGTTGCTTCGTATCGTTCCAACAATACGCATGGGCCTGCGGTTCCCAACCGCCTCGGGTTCAACCTCGATATCATCCAACTGATCCGGTGGAATAGTTACACTAGGGTCATGCACAAACTTCCTTAAATGGAAACATGAAATACATTATGAACTCCCGCTATCTTGTCTGGTAATTCAACTTTATATGCCAAATTCTCAATTTGCTCGAGAACTGGGAATGGTCCAACAAATCTTGGTGTTAACTTGCCTCTCCTGGCAAATCGTATCGCGCTCTTTAATGGAGAAATATTAACAAACACCAAGTCGCCAATGGAGAACTTTAAATCTCTTCTCCTCTTATCATCATAACTCTTCTTCCTGTCTTTGGCAGCCTTCATGCGCTGTTGAATAATCTTGATCTTGTCTGAAGTTTCTCTTATCACATCTGGTCCAAGCACAGACTTCTCGCCAATTTCTAACCAACATGACGGTGAGTTGCATGGTCTTCCATACAAAGCTTCAAATGGAGCCATACTAATACTGGATTGATAACTACTATTATATGCAAACTCTACTGGATGCAAATGGTCACCCCATGATCCACCAAAGTCCAATATGCAAGCTCTCAAGAGATCTTCTAACACTCGATTCACCCTCTCTGTCTGACCGTCGATTTGAGGATGATACGCGATACTGAGATGTAATTCTGATCCTAACGCCTCTTGTAAGCTCTTCCAAAACCCACTAGTAAACAACGGTACTCGATCACTCATGATGCTTTTAGGTACTCCATGAAATCTCACTACCCATTTCATATATAGATCAGCTAACTTAGCTGCCGTTCTATTCGACTTGACGAGTATAAATCTGCACTCTTGGTCAATTGGTCCACAATCACCCAAATGCTATCATGGCCCGACCTAGACCTTGGTAACCCATTAATGAAATCCATTGAGACTTGTTCCCATTTCCATTATGGAACTTCTAATGGTTGCAACAAACCACTAGGCTTCTTTTGCTCGGCTTTAACTAGCTGGCAATTCATGCATTTGTATATAAACTTCCCAACTTCTCTTTTCATTCCTTTCCAATAGTAGGCCTGCTTCATGTCTCGATACATTTAGTTACCACCGGGATGTATAGTCAGTTTTGAATGATGACATTCTCTAAGTACTTCATCTCTCAATCCCTTGACATTGGGCACAACTAGTCTTCCATTCTTTCTAAGCCATCCATCTCGATCAAGCCCATACTCGTTCACCTCCTCATCGATGCCCATCTCTAACTTGGAGATAATTTTCAATAAGTTAGGATCTTCCCTCTGACTGGAACCAATCAGCTCAATCAAAGCGGGTCTAACCGTCAAACTTGCTAATATTTCTGGATCCAACTCGCACTTTGGTCTGAAATCATACCCAGCGATGTACTCCAATTGCTTCCACTCAAGAAATAGAGCCCCTAAACCGGTATGTCTTCTACTCAATGCATCAGCTACCGCATTACCCTTTCCTGGTGTGTATGCGATATCGAAATCGTAGGAAGCCAAGAATTCTACCCACCTTTGCTATCGGAGATTTAGATCCTTTTGAGAGAAAAGATACTTTAACGATTTATGATCATTAAACAACTCGAATCTTTATCCCAAGAGATAATGTCTCCACATATTCAACGCGAATACAATCGGTGCTAATTCCAAATCATAGGTAGTGTATCTTTTCTCATGCAGTTTCAGTTGCCGACTAGCATAAGCTACAACCCTACCCACTTGCATCAATACAACACCTGGTCCGGTACCACAGGCGTCCATGTATACTGTCATCTCTTCATTCCCCTTAGGAATGACTAATACTAGTGCACATGCCAGCTTGTCCTTTGGACTCTTGAATGCATTCTCACACTTTTCGTCCCAGACGAAAGCTTGATTCTTCTTGGTCAACTGAGTCAACGGTGCCGCTATCTTGGAGAAGTCTTGGATAAACTTACGATAATATCCAGCTAATCCCAATAAACTTCTTATGTTTGTTGCATTCTTGGGCGTAGACCAATCTTGTACTGTAGAAACCTTTGCAGGGTCCACGACAATACCATTCTCTAAAATCACATGGCTCAAGAATCTCACGTCCCTCCTCTAGAAGTGACACTTATAAAGCTTTGCTTTCAATTGGTGTTTTCTCAACACCTCCATCACTATCCTCAAATGTTCCTTGTGTTCTTCCTCTGTCCTCGAATAAACAAGTATATCGTCCACGAACACAAGAACAAACTTATTCAACTGATCTCTGAATACCGTATTCATAAGATCCACAAAATACGCTGGTGCATTGGTCAACCCGAATGGCATGACCAACCACTCATAGAATCCAGACGGCGTCCGAAATGCCGTTTTAGCTATACTCTCAGCTTCCACTCTAAGCTGATGAAAACCTGTCGCGAGATCCAACTGGGAGAACACTCTCGCGCCACTCAACTGATCAAACAAATCATCTATCCGTGGTAGAGGATAATTATTCTTCCTCGTCAACTTATTCAATTCGCGGTAGTCCACACACAAACGAAGGGAACCATCTGCCTTGGTAGCAAACACAACTGGTGCTCCCAACTCAGAAACACTTCTTCTGATAAATCCCTTCTTCAAAAGATCGCTTACTTGCACCCTGAGCTCTCGCTGCTCCCTTGGTGCCATATGACGAAGTGGCATCACTATAGGTCTGGAATCTTTCACTAAATCAATACGGAACTCAATCTCTCGCTGTGGTGGAAGTCCGGTAACTTCCTCAAAGACGGCCAGATACTGGCCAGCCATGGGCACATCTAGCAACTCATCATGCGGGATGTCGAGGGAATTTAGAAAACTAGCCATTACCCCATCACTAGGTAGACCACCAAACACTACCCTCTGCCCATCATCCGCTCTAACTGTCACCAAAAAGCCCTCACAGTCTACCACCACCCCGTATCTGTGGAGCCAATCGACTCCCAAAATAATGCCAAACCCAGTAAAGCCCAAAATAAAGCAACCACAAACAAACACGCATCCATGAGTCGATAAGACCACATTACGAAAAATCATGCTAAGACAAGTTGAACCACCAATCGGGTTCGTCATTGCTAAGGGTCTATCGACTATCTCGGGTTCCAATCTCAACCTATCGATTAGGTCACTGGATATGAAGGAATGGGAAGCTCCGGTATCAAATAACACTCCAACTAGAACATCATAAACAGAAAGCATACCTTGAATGATGACATTCTTTTCTTTCTCCACCATAGTTGGGGCATTCGATGAAGAAGGAACAACATCGATAGCATATGTTTTCACAATCTGCTTTTCTTTAGGGGGTTGCAGACACTTATCCATGTGTTGTCCCACATGGCCATAGTTGAAGCACTTCCTGTCCGCTGGCTTGGCCCGACATTCTTTTGCATAGTGGCCCTTCATACCACAGTTGAAGCACTCAACATCTTTCTTATCCTTTTTCTTCTGGCCATCCTTGGTCTGGTTCTGCTTTCTCTTATTCTGAGAACCATTCTTGCCTCCACCGCTTGCATGCGGCTTTGGCTCCTTTGCAGATGCAACCTCAGTCTTCGACTTAGGGAATACACTCTCTGATCTCAGAGCTTTCCCCACAATCGATTGAAACTTCTCATCGATGTGGTTAATAAGCCTTCCCCCCAAGTACTGATCTAAACCTGTTATGAACTTTTCAATTTTCTTCTCGGCAGTATCAATAAGGGACAATCCATATTTCGATAGAGTATCGAACTCTGCAATGTACTCCGAGACTGCCCTACCATTTTGCTTAAGCTCCAGAAATTTCCTAAACAATTCTGACTTCTGGGTAGCTGGGATGAACTTATCACTGAATCAGGCCTTAAACTGATCCCATGTAACTTGATCCTCTAGAGTAGCTGCCTTAATAGCATTCCACCAATTCATCGCCCGTCCGTGCAGTTGACGGGAAGCTAACTTTCTCTTCATCGTATCCTCGATACCCAAGTCTTCGAAGATACGCTCACAGCTATCCAACCAATCTTGAACATCCGTTGCCAATTCCGTTCCGTGGAACGGTTTTCCACCAAGACTAGTGTAATCCTTGCATAGCTTGGCGAAATCGGCCCTTGGCGCCTGCACCACTACACCACCACCATTAGCAGCATTAGGAACTGCCCTATGAACATCCCTATGCATCTCTCTCATGAAGTCAGTCAACATAGTCCTCATGTCAGGAGCATTCCCATTATTGGCTCCTCTATCAGCACCCCTCGTATATCGGCTCATCATTCAATCTGTAAAGAGAAACGATTAACCATCCTTTTTGTGGTGTTAGTGCAGTGCGACTTCATTCTTAGCTATACTAATAGTATATATATAGCTTTTGAAAACCAAAATATCACAAATACGCGCTCTCATATACGTATTATCTCTCTTTGGTGTCTTTCCCTAGGTTAACTACGCAACCTAGAGCTCTGATACCAAGTGTGACGGCCCACCCCGCACCAGCCGACATTTCCAATGAAAGTGCGTTGTGCCAATGTCCAAGCAAAGAATTAGCACAACATACCGCTCAATACTCTAAGGTGCCACTAAACATAAGGTGTAAAGAATAAGGGGGTGGGGTGTGCATGACATAGTGACGGCAAACAATCAATCATAGCAACCATCCTCACATCTCTCACTCAGTGCGTAAAGTTTATGATATCCACCACTTTGATCACTAGACCCATCGAGGTAGTGACGGAGTCCGATTTGTATAACTATTGCTACCACCAAGCTTGCCCCATGGAGTCACGACTAAATCCTTACAAATGCCCCACCTCATTGGTCCATAGCCAATAGTCCTACCTAGGCCACTGCGGCCCTGAATCCGTCCACATACCCCGTACTCCATAGTGATCCAAAGTTATAGACATTGATAACCCCTTAGCACATGTCCCGTAGAAAAGCCTAACTCATGAAGTTAATCCGTTGGTTCCTAACTGGATCCTGAGTTCTACTTCCTATTGGGACTTCCTTTGCATCTCGGATTTTGGTCGAATTGGAGTTGGTCTTCAGAAAAATCATCGCGTAGAAGTGGGAGTACACATCCAGTTCGGTTCGGATATACCACGCTCAAGCTTCTTGTTCGGTTCGGTTTGCTTACCTCAATTCGTTTCATAATCACGATGTTTGAGTTCCCTATTCAGTTCGGTTCGGTGCCTTTGAAGTGGTTCGGTTCGATGCTCGAGTCTATAGTTGGTTCGGTCCTTTTGCCCTCCAGTTAATCCGATCCGATCCTATCTTGTTCCAATCTCGAGCCCAGCCTTAGCACAATCCAAATGGCCTTCCTTGTTGCCATGCCTTTCCTCTGGTGCTAGGTTCTAATTCTGTTCGGTTTCTCTGCCCAGTCCACCATCCGATCCGAGCCCCCTAACCCGATCCGATCCGAAACCCTGCACATTTTCCTGCAACTTTTCCAACGACTGTTTTACGCCATACGACGGCGTTTTCGACCATTCTAGCTCTTCTAATCAACCACAAAGCATACCATACAGTCATAAAAACATGTATAATCAACCACAAACACCAAAACAATAATTTGATAGGTTAAAACGAATCAAACATAACCAAAATCCCATATTTTCCCTTAATCATGTTTAAGCATAACTAACGATATGACTAGCGAAACTTAACCAAATCAACTCAAATTTCTAACAGAGTCCTAAAACAATACTTCGAAATTTATAAATATTTTTCCAGAATATAATCACGTTTAAATTTGTTAATTAACGCTAATTATCCTTAATTAACCTTAATTAGTGAGGAACTATGCAAATCACTTACCTTAGCAAAACTAAAATACAAAATCTGAAATGATTCTCTATTTGACGTTGTTCCCAAGGCTATAAGCAGTTCCACCTCGATTTTTGTGTTAATCCGCTTTGATTTGATGTAGATTTGGCTTAATTAGCAATTAGAAGGTGATTTGGGGGTGTTTTAGCAAGTGGAGGCCGTTACCAGGGTTCCAAGAATGAAAGTGGCAGATGAAAATGTGTTTAAAGAAATGTTTTCTAACCCTAATGCTCCCCTATATACTCCTAATCCCGAAATTCCCCAATGGGCCTAGCTGTTAACTACCCAGTTAAGCCCGGTTAAGCTGTTTTTCACCTTCTAAACCTTGTTTCAGCCATATCTCCCAAATGGTAAGTCCGTTTTTCATAGATAACCACTCTACAAAAAGGTAAACCATCATCCGGATCTAATGCAAGTGGTTCCAGGTAAAAACTCCTTTCCAATCAAAAGTCATGGCCAAAACAAGATCAGCTAGGGGAAAAACGATTATTTAAAAATCGGCCAAAATCATGATTATGGGAAATGACCCCAATAGTCGTCTCCCAAATTACATGACCAAACGACTTCGCATGAGAAATAAATAAATATCCTACGATCCTCTGATGCGTAGAATGTGGGTCGTTACATGTAACGACCCGTATTTTCAACGATAGAATAATTAGTTAATTTAATTATTTAAATAGTAATTCATAGAATTTAATGGTTGTTTAATTAAATAATATTGAATATTTGATTAATATAAATAATAGAATAATATATTTATTTCCGAAATAGCCGGAAATAGTAGAATCGACCATATGGTGTGAATTTGACAATTTAAAATATATAATTCAGTTTAAAATTGAATTATGATAACGAATATATTTAATTAACGATGGTTGAACGTATAAATTACATTATAATTATAATCGAGTTCGAAATGGCGTGGTAGTTCGTAATTTGGCGATTCAAACTTTGAACGAATATACAGAAGCCGTTTTAAATCGAATTTCCGTGAAACAAGAAACAATCGGAGCTGGTGAAGTAAATTTTTCTAATGGAAGAGAAAAATCGGGATTTCGTCAGGTAGATTTTGATTTATGTCCAAATCAAATTTTCAAATAGTCGCTATCGAATTCCTTTATAATTTATAACGATTTATAAAAGGATTTCTTTTTCTAATTGAATATCAATTTGACCCGGATTTGAGATATCGAGTTATAGCTCCGTATATATTTATTTTGGAGCTGTATGATATATACTGTGAATATATATACATATACGATAATATTTATTTATAAATATTTAATTTAATTATTTTTAAATATATTTATATTTAAATTGGTATATTTAGAGCTTTGAAAATAGCTAGTTTTGCAAACGACCTCCGTTTTTGACGAAACTAATTTTGTTGGATTCGAAATATTAAATTATTGCAATATTTCAATTTTCGTCATTTTTGGATTTAGTGCGTGGTCGTACGGATTTGTAATGTGAAAAACCGTTAGTATTTTGACGGTTAAAAATACGCTGTTTGAGCAAACAGAGTCGGAATTCGACGAAACCAGTTTCGTTGAGTCCGTAATGTCGAACTCTAGTTGTATGTCCATTTTCATGATATTTGGATATTATATGTGATCATAAGAATTTTTAAATGATAAATGAAGTTAAAAATAGAATATAAACTAATATAAAAATCATGAAGCTTCTTCTACAAGCTAATTTACCCTGTATATATATCCCACCATTCTCCTAACCCTAAACAACTCCTCCTCTAGTCAAAATATCTCGCGCCGCCATCAGGAAATAATTCAACAGTGAGATTCAAAGTTAAAAAACTTATATAAACTCAAATAAAATTCCATAAATAACACAACTGGTACATTTGGATTCGGGGAGAGTTTGTCTACATTTCTATAGTGGTTTTCTGAGGTGCGAACTAGCTTGGGCTGTTGCATCCTTCTCCACCGCAACTTAGGGTTGCAAATCGATTTCAGATCTTGATGATTTAATTTAATTCAAGTTTGTATTTGAGATCAACATGGAATGTGGCATCATTTCTGAAATTTTGGGGGCATTTCTTGTTGTTGAATGTTGATGCCTGCTGTTCAGTGTTACGTGTTACTATTCGAACGCGACAGGGAATGGGGCGTCGAGTTTTACTTTGTTGGTTTGGGTTTGAGAAGAATTCGAGGATATGATCGATGGTGTTGACGGTTTGTGGATCAGCTGAGTATTGAGGGAGGAAAATGGGAGTTAAGTTGCGGTCATGGCAAAAGAATGAGGAGCGGACATATTGAAGGAAATTGGGGAAGAAGAATGTGCGGATCTGGGCTTCAACGTGGAGAGGATGGGCCGTTGAACATTGGTAAGACCCAAGTATTGAAATGAAGCTTTATTTTTAATATTGTTTTTACACAAATTGTAATATTCATATCTTGTGCGTAATCTATCAGAAATTAACGAAACCAGATCCTTTGGGATCGTATTGATGACGACTACACAATGGAACCGAATGGGAGTTAATTGGAGCTCGTTACAATTTATAGCGAAATAAATTGTCTTTCAGAATCAACCGACAATTATCATTATTTAACGATGATCGTCCAATGTGAGTAAATCTCAATAACTCCGATCAATTTATATTTTTATAAATATAATCTAGTAATGATAAATGATAGTTGACGGTTATGGGATGATTGTTTGGTTGAATTGTTGATGTATTGGTTGAAATTATAGATAACGAAATATATGTAAATTGTTAATCAAATATTGATTCTATTTATCAGAATATTTCATATCGAAATGAAATCGATGTTATTATATTGTTTAACATCTGTGGATGCAGGGAAACAGGTTGGAGGAATCCAACTGGATTCCTCAACATTTATTTTACTGTTTTTCATATATGGTGATATATGGTGTGATATATAATCTATGTTATTGATCATTGTTATTTGGTATTTTAAATACCATAAGAAATACTAGAATACAAAAAGGGAATTTTCAATGTTATATTGAAAAAGAAATATATATAAAATCAAAGGATTTTATAAAAAGAGATATTTATAAAATCAAAGGTTTTTATAAAAAGAAATATTTTTAAAATGAATAGAATTTTATAAAAGGAATATTTATTTAGAAAATAAATAGAATTATAAAAGGAAAAATGAGTTATGGATTGAAAGTAGATTGTAAATAGAAATCTGTTTAACAGATAAAGTGAGAATATTAATTTATAAATAATATAAACTAAATAAAATATTTACCATTTGATAAATGGGATATATAAGTCTGAATCTATATAGAGAAGTAGAAATTGGTTTTAACACCGATATTATTAATAGAATTTGAACATAGAAATTATAAAGGGGCTTTTAAAAGAGATTTAAGTGTTAGAAGTAAAAAGGGGATTTCGTATGAATAATTCTATAAATAGAAGTATAAATAGAATTTGGAAATGGGATATTATATTGAAATACGAAATCAAACTGAATTGATATATAAAAGAATTTTTTTTCACATTCGATGTGAATAATGGATTTAAATAGTTATTTTATAAATTAAACATTTATAAGAAAAATTGGGTTTTGAAATAGGAATTCAAATGGGAATTTGAATGAGATAAGAAAAGGAGGTGATCAAATATTAGTTATTTGAATAGATTTAATCCAATATTAGTTATTCGAATAAGAGTTGTCGAATTAGAGTTAATCGAACATTAGTCATTCGAATAAGAGTTATCGAATTAGAGTTAATCGAATAGAATAAATCAAATAGAGTTAATCGAATTACAGTTATTCGAATAGAGTTAATCGAATTTGAGTTAATCGATTATTACTTACTCGAATAGATTTAATCGAATATCACTTATTCGAATAACAGTTAATCGAGTTAGAGTTAGTCGAGTGTTAGTTAATTGAATAGAGTTAGTCGAGTATTGGTTAATCGAAGAAAGGAGTTAATCGAATATAGTTTATTCGAAAGGAGTTGATCGAACATAGTTTATTCGAAAGGAGTTAATCAAATATAGTTTATTCAACAGGAGTTAATCGAATATAGTTTATTTGAAAGGAGTTAATCAAATATAGTTTATTCTAAAAGGAGTTATCGAATAGAGATTTTTCGAAATAGAGTTATACGTTGAAATTCCATTATATCGATTTCAAGAAAGTACTATTTACTTTCTGATTTTTAATCAAGATTTATTTATTTATTTATAAATTGTCTATTTAGTTATTTAGTTAAATTAAGGAATAAAAGTTATATTTTGAAGTTAGATATTTCAGAAGTAGGGATTATTACACTATAGTTATAATCAATGTTTTAAATAAAGAAGTGGATTCATAAATAGAAATCCAAGAGTTACGAAAGGAAGTTTGTTAAAGATTTAAAAGGTGAACTTTGTCTATTTCGAAGTTAGAAATGTTGTTCAGTTAAGGTCTGAGAGGTAGTTATACCCTAACTTGATTGACTCCATTTTTAACTAAGGAATGGTTAAGGTTCGATAGTGAAGGTTGGTTAAGTGAATTTAGTTAATGAAGGTAATGGTTTGAGTTGGCATAGTGATGTTTTATTTAAACATCTGTTTAAATCCAATGAAGGAGTTTTGGAAATGTTTTCCAAATAAGAATCAGAAATGTTTTCTAATGTAAAATAAAATAGAAATGAGAGTAAATATGGAAATGTTTTCCAATGATTAAAATATTTTCTAAATCTAGAAAATAAGAATTTCTGAATATATATGGAAACAGGAAGGGGTAAATAAACAAATTAATGATGAATTAATTTAAAAGGAGAAAATGTTGATTGATGATTGATCGGTAAGATTTCCATTTGGAAATATGACCGTTGTTTGTACACATGTTTTCTTTGATATTTAAATCACTGACTATCAAAGTTTTTGACCATTTTTCCGTCGTCAATACGGAGAGACCGGGATCATATTTATTTTCCGAAAACCACTCCGTATGGGCATTAGCGTTGCAAATCAACTATGATCAAGATAATTGAAGACGGAGTTTTGCAAGGGGTGTTCTGGCGATCCTAGGTAGAAATTGCCTAAGATGGATTTAAAGAATAGTGCCTTCGGTTTGTCCAGTCCTAGGACAACCTGTATGGAAGAGTGTCTGATAGAGTATATTTAATGGATTGCGTAAATTGATCTCTTCAAACGTATTTACGTTTGTTGGCGGAGGAATTCGTTTCTCTTAGCTGTATACCCGTGTTTTTTTTGGAGAAATCAATTTGTGAGTTCGCATGTATGATGATGTGACATTGAAAAAAATAAAGGTATGATCTGTGTATTTTGACCTCAAGCCTCACAACCAGGAAATGGTATAAAATCGGTTAGGTCGCATGGCTAGTTGGTTGGCTGCCAATTAGGGTGTATTGTCACCTGATCTAGAGTTTCATTTACTTCTATAATCTATTTCGATGCTGTCCCTTTCGGGAAATAGTTGTTGATCCCAACCTTTGGTGATAATACATTCGGTACACTCAAGCGAAATGAGTGACCGGTCATGTTTAGCTTGGGTTACAAGATGTTCTTGTTGAACCCGGTGTATTCCTCTCTCGAGATACACTGTCGGAAGGTGGTCCCATACCTTGCCAGTTGGAGTTCATTACCCAATAAGCGCCCATGGTTTTTGATTATATATTATGCATGTGGAACATGAGATGAAAGCGTTCTGCTAGATGATAATTATATTGTGGTTGATAGATGTTATTATAATACCAAATGAATTTGATTTAAAGATTTTCGTTCCTTTCAAAAGGTTTTTGAATGTTGAATCAAGTGTTTTGGATTTTCATAAGGGAAAAACCCATTCCGTTATACAGCGTGGTCTTATGAGATATCATTTAATTGCGAAAACTGTTTAAATGGTTTTACTCATACCAGTCCTATGACTGACCCGGAGTTTATTTTGTTTTGTTTTCCCTAAACGCTTGGGTGCCTAAATTTGTATGGGCAGTCAAGTAGTCAGGTTTTACAGATATACTTGGAAATTTTGGAGTAGGAGGCTTCAGGATTATATAGCTATTGTTTATTCCGCTGTGTTGTAAGTATTATACTCTGATAATGTTACTGTATACATATACATATATTATTTCAAACATATGTTATCTATTATATGTTGTTCGTTCCGCTGTGAAATTCGTGTTACTCTGATGTTGTTGTATGTTCTTCTTCTTCTTCTATTCTAAGTTTCTATTTTATCTATTCTCACCTTCTAATTTCTTTCATGGACTATCCAGTGTTTTCGGTTCTTGTATGTTCGACATGGTATTATATGCTGATATCCAAGGTCGCAAATTCCTCGGGTCGTTACAGTGGTATCAGAGCTGAAGGTTAAGTTATTACCTTGGCTCTATGGCATAACTCAGTAGAGATGGGGTTAGTGATACCCTAGATTGAATTTGAGTGTATATATACGAGAGAACGTATTTATAGAGTTTATAAAATTTGTTTTATATTGTGGAGATTTATTGGTTGAGTTGTTTATGGGTTCTGATCGATTAATTTGATCCATTGTATCGGTAGGCGTTCATAAACACTCGAATACGATGAACCAACAATGTATGTTTTTAAAAGTGGATAAATGAAATAATTTTACCCAAATTATATTTTGATTTAAAAGGGTGATTAATATTTGAAGTATTATCATATAATGGATGTGTTGGTTGTGTTTATAACCTGATGAGATTATAAATTGAAATGGTTATATAAATAACCAATTAGAATTCATATAAGTGTAAAATACGAAATCAGATGAATTAAATCAGAATTGGAATTAAAATTCTGAAAACATGAAAAATGTTTGTAAATGGAATTGGATTATATATATATATGAGAATTTTAAAATCCTGGGAGATTTTAAATTGTTTACCATCATTGTGAAGGATATTTTGAAAATGATTTCAAAATGGAAATGTTTAAATATGGTTTTGTAAGTGATATAGTACTGAACTCACTACGGTAGATGGAAAATAATTCTGATGATGAAGTCGACCATCATCGGTGTTCATTTTCGAGTTTCTAAGTGACAGATTACTACCAAAATTTTTGTTTTTGAATTTTTTTGAGAAAACTAGTTGTTTTGATATTCCAAAATGAATATTTTGATTTTTGGAAAAAGCTAAGCTATTTAAAAACTCCCAGAAACAGATTATTTGAATTAAAACAAATTAAAGTAGAATTTGTAAAAGCCAATAGAAATTGAAAATTTAATTAAAGCCAGTTAAATAGAAAATTGAATTTAAATAGAATGGTATCAAGTAGAATTGGACTGGATTAGAGATAATCTGGAACATAAATGAATTGTTGAGTAAGAATTTTGAATTGAGATTGGAATTAGAGTTTGAATGGAATTTGGCTTGGTTATAAGAAAATAACCATGTTTAGGATAAATGGATTGGAGATTGATTGGGATGATATTGGTATATGCTGAATTGGTGGCGGTTGTAAAGGATATAATTATATGCTCGACAAAAAGATACACGTTTATGTTCATATGAGTTTGATGATTTATGAGCCGAATTGGCAATCCGCTTGGCTGTTGATTTTCTTTTGGTTTGGAGAGGCCTAGAGAGGCGAGTTGTAGATGTACCGATTGAGCCATACAAAGGGGGTGCTGGCGAAATTTTTCAAAAATTTAGGGTGTTAGAAAATTTTCAGGAATTTTGAAATTTTTCGTAAACAAGAATGAATTAATAATTTCATTGAAATTAATCAGTATAGTGAAACTGAAGTTAAAAGTAAAACAAATAAAATTTTACCCAGTCAATAGGGTTTGTTTTCTACCTTAGCAATTTCAAGGACGAAATTATTTTAAGGGGGAAGAATGTAACGACCCGTATTTTCAACGATAGAATAATTAATTGATTTAATTATTTAATGAGTAATTAAGAGAATAAAATGGTTTTTTAATTAAATAATATTGAATATTTAATTAATGTAATTAATTGTTAGACCAAAAAATGGTCCTAACACCCAATTGAATAGGATTTGTGAAGAATAATAATCTAAAACATAGAAAATCATGCAGAGACACGAGATTTATAGTGGTTCGGCGTTAATGAGCCTACATCCACTTCATAGTTTCTTAACTCAACATAGAATTATAATTACAAGGGTTTAAATCACTCAATCATTCGATTACAATGAAGCTATCTCTCCGAATTCATGGATTCTTTTGGAGAAATTAGTGATTTTCTATTGAGGAATACTAGCCATGGCAGCCCTGGATGATCTAAGTGCCAAAAAGCCCCCTTAATTTGCTGTTCGAAAGTGTATTTATAGGTGTATAATTGGTTAGGGGCGAGCACCACGTGGCAGCATCTGAAGATCTCGAAATTGTAGTGGGGAATGTGGGGAAATGGTCTTCATTTCGTGGGAAATATGTGGCATCCGATCCCCTTTTTTAGGTGCAGGAATAGGACAATGTGGAATCGGTAAATGCTTCAGGTTCGTGGTCAATGAGTCGGGTTGGCTCCTATGTGGTGCGAGCTGAAGTGACCCAATAATTAGTTTCAAAACACAAGCGAATCGGGACATGTATACGCGATCTGACCCGATGTCCTATGCTCCATCCGATCCGGTGCAATGTTAGCTTGCTGAAGCAATTTGATGTATGGTTGGTACGGGGTTATGTCTTCTTGCGCGTGTAAAGGGATTGAGCGATTGAAATCCGAGACGAACCAGTCTCCTTTGTCTCTGTTTGACTCGCTAGAATGCTATGTTGGTGAAGTCATGTGGCTTCCATTCGAGCCAAGCATCCGATCCGAGCCGAATATCCCATCCGATCCGAATATCCTGATCTGGTCCTATCTCATGTGCATGCGATGTTGAGTTTTCACCAATGTCCCGCCATTTCATCTAAGCGATCGCCAATCAATGTCGATCAATTGAGCTTTGGGTGGCATGGTTACAAAACATGCTAACATTTTGCCCCCCAAAGTGCGTCTTATCATAGATGAGATGTGCTTTGAATAAGTCAATTTGAGTCATTCTAGAACGTCATCTGTCCTCAAGAAAGCTTTATCAAATTGCTGTGATTTCTTGAATTGTTATGACATTTCGATTCTTCATTGAATAGACTGCTCCTCATATATTACATCGCTTCCATTGGCGCTCATAGGGCCAAATTCTATGGTCGGAATAGTTAAGATGATCAAGAAATTGTTTTAACCTTGTGAAATCAAGAGGTCTAATTCATTCATTAAAAGTCATGCTAGATCGTTGGGATGGAGCACATCAGAATCAACATGTTAATCTGTCTCTTGTACTCAGCTTTGGACTATCTTGTTATCATGATATTAATCTAGAAGTTCACAACCACATTGAATCGTAATAATAAGGATTCCGAAAGCAACAATCACTCTGGATCATGTCAATGAAAAATCAGAAATCCATGGTCACGCTGGGCCATATTTAAAGGAATCCACAGCCGCTCTGGATTGTTTTGTAATCCAAGAATCACATATAAATCAATAAGGGATGTTGTTGATATCATATGAACCGGTGCTCGTATGGTCGTCGTTATTATAAGGCAATGGAGAAATTTCTCACACCTTCCATCTGGTGTAGTTTGAGTCTTTAAGTTCACATTCGACCTGCATGCTGGTTCATTTGGTCGGGAAAGATGAATCAGGTCATACTCCGGAGGCATAGTGTACATGTTTTGAATTTTACTCCAAGCCAGCATTGTCTTCAAAGTTAGTCTATGAACTGGCGCTCGTGCTCTCAGCGCCATCGGAGGACAAGCGAAGTCAGTGCTTTTGCCCCCATCATCGGTGGGGGTTGAGTCACATAAATCGGGCCTCTAATCTTCAAGATTTTAAACTTCCCTTCGTTGCATCGGGTAAGAGTTGCAGGTTCCGCAATCTTATTTTACTCGGATCGTTCTGTACTCTTCCTCAAGTTAGCAAGAGTTGGAGTTGTATATGCGAATAGTTGAATCATATTCGTTTTTGTGTCGTCTCTCTCTTTAGTCAGAAAGTGAGGATCGCCTAATCGAGTGTCAGCGAACTCATATACTCTCCTCGCATCAGTCACGGAGTTGAGTAAGCTCGTCAATCATGCAAGCGAGGAATGTTGTTAGTGAGTTATTCAATCTCCTTTGTTTCATGATTTGGTATAATTCTAAATAGCCATCATATTCTAGTTAAGTTCATCTCTCATGCTTGGTTCCATGGAGCTTGACAATCAAGATCGTGGGCTCGATCAATGAAATTGGTCCTTTCTGGAATTGTACATTCCTGACTTTCTTTTCCGGGGCATTTCTTTTGCCTTTATCATTTTGGGAGTCAAATGATGCTCCATTCTTTGTTATGAAAACATTGAGATCATCGTCTGAACATAGGTATCCTCTTATTACAGAAATCTGTCCATCTCAGGATAAAATTCACCAACATTTCTAGGAAAATCTCATGGTATAAAGATAATGAGGTTTGTTCCAAAGGTGAATCCGCCAAGGCCTTTTAGTGGTCTCGTTGCAGAGATACTTTGAAGTTATCTAGAATGCTGGATATTGCTGCTATAAACATCATAAATGGTCCAGGTCGATCTATAAATGTTGTTGCGACGTTGAACCTTTTCTAGGAGCGAACGCAATGTCTCGCCGGACCTTTGTTTGACTGAAGTGAGTAACATGACATTCTTTCATCGACAAATATGGACATTTGACTGCTCAATGAAGTGGGTGACTAACGCGTTCCAGTGGTTGATCAATTCGGATGCATGCCACCAAAAATTATGTAACAAAAATGTAAGTCAAGATCCAGGAATGGTAGCTTAAAGTGAGGGGAGTTGCTGAAATCCCTAATGTCCTGTGTGAAAGAGCTTTGATTGACGTTGCTTATGCCTCTTTTGAGGTGTGCCATCTCTGGCGAAAAATCAACTAACGCCGGCATTCTGGCTTTTGCCTTTATGAAGTTGTCGCTAATATTCCAATTTAGGGTTGGCATCCCCAGCATGAAGTCTTATAGTGAGTGGAAGCAGATCTCTAGCTTCTTGGTTCCGCATATTTGATAGCCGTCAATCAGGCTTCTGTCCTTTAATTCTGGATGATGGTCCGTTGCTCCGATGTATGCGAGCTAATCTTAAGGAGTCATTCTTTTAATTGCAATCTAGGATCTTGTGGAACCTCAAGGACAGTAAAAGTTCATAGAGTCACCAGCTAGTCGAATCATGTAGCTCGAGGCTCGTACCCCACACCCTAATCTGCGAGGGGTTTGCTGAACGGTGAGCATCAATCCATCTCTTTTTTAGTCTTTAGTTTTCCATCCAAGTTTCGAGGATCGGACTCAGTTGACAAAATGTTAGACCAAAGTTTCCTCGAATACTCCCTCTTTCCCCCAGGAATGAGGAGTTTCATGTTGAAGTCGAGTTGGAATTGAAGCATTCATCTGAATTGGAGCAGAGGTTAGTCGAACTCCGCCTAAGTTTCCAGTCGCGAGAACTAAGTCGCATTACATGTTATTGAGTAATTTACTCTTAAGGTCTCTTTTTGGTCGCCGCCTTGATTCATGTAGGATGCTTGTCACTGGGCTTCAATGTCAGCCTTTTGGACATGGCCCTTTATTTGTTTTCTAATGGCCTGCTGTTGTTCCGAGTGCGGGCCTCGCATTCTTGACTAGTTATCCTCTGTAAATATGCCATCAGCAAACAAAGTGGTATTCCTGTAGTATCATACATTTGCAAGTTTATTATATATTTCAATCAAATATAATTGTAGTCAGAGCGTTACTACACCGAGTAGCAAGCAATAAATCGCATCACAAATCAGATAAGGGTTTCAGTTTGGTATCCCTATAAATAAATAGCATATCATATTGCAGCCATAGTAGGGGTGTGATGTGTGTGTATGACCCTAATCAATAGTGAGTAAAGTTCCTGCCCAGGGCTTGTTCGAGATTGATTAAGATCGACAGTGCATTGACAACCATGTCCGGACATGACGGGTTCGGGCTCAGCTTTCACTCTTGCCCCCGATACTACAGCGGGGTAGGAGCCCTTTTATGGCATTTAATCAACATGCCTTTATACTCTCCTGTCATATGCCCAGGATAGAGTTTGAACTCATCTTTCAGTTTGCTCCTCGATCCTTCAGCAGGGTAGGAGTTCTTGGGGCACCAATCCATGGCGCCTTTATACTCTCCCGTCGAATGCCAAGGGTAGAGTGTGATCAAGGCGGTCTTTAATCGTGGTGCACCTTCATGCCCTGTGGACGTCGTCTTCCCGTCCTTTATACTCTTCCTCAAGTCATGAGGTTAGAGTTATTTCGGCGAATAGTCGCATCATTTTCCCAGGCACTCCTTCTACACTCTATTTCCAAGAGCGAGAGTCCACCGTGTCGGGTGTTGTTCTCAAACTCGGTTTTAGTCCTTACTCCACGCTTCATTCTGGCGGACAGATTTTTTGGGCAAGTGGTCGGATCGCACTCGCCGAGGCACTACCTCATAATCCCTGATTCATGGGTAAAGGTGGCCATTTGCAATAATCGAGTCTCTCTCGTCCCGTCGAATCGTGGGATGGAGTTTGGTCGAGCATTGCAGTACCATCCATTAAACGCTCTCTCAAATCATGAGGGTTAGAGTCATGGACCGATTGGTCTTTAATCCTAGGGTGCCCCTCACATTCGTCCTGGGTTCATACATCTATCCCAACTCTGAGGATTAGAGTTAGTTGGGCAAACAGTCAGAAAATGTTTGCCAAGGCTCTGCATTCCTCCAATCAGCCCATGTGAGGAGTGATTGGCACCGAACTTCGGGTACCTGCATCATTCATATCACATGAGTTAGTTATGTCACTAACTCGGGAAGCATGTAAAAGTAACTTGCATGATTGAAAAGTAAGCATATCAAGGGGCAGTGCTGCCTCCTTTATTTGGATTCATGTAATCTGGTGGCGTCAAATATAGGATCGAGCCATGTAGACGGTCGAACTGCATCCATCTGAAATCAGATTCCGACTTTGAAATGCAAAAGTCGATGCATAATAGTCTTTAGCTCTGTCACGTATGAGCCAAGAATTGGATGGTCATCTCAGATCCACCTTGATCTATACAACCTCTTTCAGGCGGAGGGCATGGCTTTGTAAACGAGCGGTTCAGTCAAGCTTGTCTTGATATTGCTCCATAACTTTAACAACCCGGAATTTGGGGCCAATTTAAATTTTCATTTTAGAGATTTTAAAGGTGTTTAAATAGTTGAAATGAATTATTTTAAATAAAAATGACTAGAAATTTATTTTGATTGGTTTTAATACGAATATGTTTAATTTAATGATAAAAGGAATTAGAAAAAGGACGGTAGTTTGAAAAGTCAAACCTGAACTTTGACTGACTACATAGGATGCAAAATAAACCAGATTTTGGTGAAAAGAAAAATACTTAAATCTGTTAATGAATATCTTTCTAACGAATCTGAAAAATCGAAGTTTCATAGCGGGAATCAAAAGTTATGGCCAAATGAATTTTCAGAAAGGTTGCTATAGAGAATATATCGCCCTTGAAAATAAACATTTTGCATACGACCTCGGAATTCGACGAAACCACTTTTGTTGGATCCGGGATGTCTAATTATGGCTAGGTTTCAAATTTCATGATTTTTGAAGTTAATATGTGAGCGTGGCAAAGGAAAATGTGTTTTGGTCAGTTACAGTTAAATTGGATCGACCAGAAAATGACCATTTTACAAACGATCTCAGAATTCGACCGAAATTAGTTTTGTTAGGACCGTATCGTCAAAACATAACCAAAACCAATTTTTCCGGATTTTTCTGACTTCGTATGTGACCCCGGTAAAATTAGAAAGTACGTTCAAATTTAATATTAAAGAATTAATTTGAAAATAAAGAAAAGATACTGTAAACTTCAGAATTAGACCTTGGTACTAGCGCAATTGCGTTTAGAAGACGTCATAACCTATTGTTCGACAGTCGTTGGGATCCGTTTGGAGATCAGATGAAAAAACCCTAATTTGTAGAATTAATTAAATTAAAAATAAAATAAAATACCCTAGCATACGCTTATAAATACGCGCTACAGTCTTCTTCTTCCCTGTTAGTCACAGCCGCCACAACCCATTCCATTCAAAACTTCTCTCCTCCTTCTCTCCCAATCCGTAGAGAATTAGACAGGGGTGTAGTTGAGTTTCCGAAGCTCTTTCTCTCCTCTTCCATCTCCGACAAGAATCACCTCCCCTCGTGCCCCCGTTAGCCCGCGCCGCAAATCCCGCCGTCGAGCCCACCTGTCGCCGCCGCACCCTTCCCCCTTCAGGCCGAACATCCCCCTCTCATAGCCCTTCCACGTCCAACAACCCGTTCGTAAAACCATCACTACAGCTTCCGATTTTCGGAATCAAAGTTTTGAATAAACTGAAAACATTAAAGTATGAATTACTCAGTTTTGCGATGCTTTTAATCGTTACAGTGACAGTTGTAAAAAGGTAGTTTCTAATTTATACATATGAACTTCAAATTGAAATCTTTCATATCCGAAACCGCCGTGACTTCGAACATGAGATCTGATCGAGTTTGGACCTTCATTTCAGTCCCAAGCAATGTGAGAATTTATTTTTAATTAAATTTAATTAATTTAATTATTATTCTTGCGTTATGTGAAGTTTGAATGGCAAATACAAATAAATATGCGATGGATGTTATTCTAAGTTATGGATCTGAATTGTTTGTGATGTTGTGATATTAGATCTGAAAATTTAAATACTAGATCTGAGTTTGGTGATTTATTAGGATCATTTATTTGTTAATCTTGTCTATCATGTTTTGTTAATATTCACGAAACACCCGCAGTTATTCTCAGAACTTAACTAGAACTCTCAACTCGAGATTAACTTCATGTTATTAACTCGATTTGATCCCTTTTATATTGAAAGTATTGTTTGTGGTTGGATTAGACATGAGATATTAGACACGAAATATTGGACATGAAATTTGGTCATAATTTTTACGTTGTAAGTAAAATAAAAAAAAAAGACGATGTTTTTGCAATGTAAATTAGAAGATGAGGTTTTACATTGTAAATAAAAGAATTACATTTTATATGTAATAAGAATGTTAATTTACATTGTAAATAAAAGAATTACATTTTGTATGTAATAAGAATGTTAATTTACATTGTAAATAAAAGAATTACATTTTATATGTAATAAGAATGTTAATTTACATTGTAAATAAAAGAATTACATTTTATATGTAATAAGAATGTTAATTTACATTAAAAAGAATGTTAATTTACATTGTAAACAAAAGAATTACATTTTATATGTAATAAAAATGTTAATTTACATTGTAAATTAAGAATGCATTTTTATATGTAATTAGGAAAATGAAGTTACATTGTAAATTAGGAATGCATTTATATATGAAATTAAGAAGAGAACCTACATGTAAATTTAAAAGTACATTTTTAATGTAATCAAAGGGTAGGATTTTACATAGTAAATTAAAGGACAAAATTTGACATGTGATGCTTATTACCACTTTCATTATAAAATAAGAATTACATTTCTTGATGTATTTAGAAAAGGTGAATTTGCATTGCAAATAAAGAATTACATTCTTTTTAATGTAATTAGAAAGAGAATTTACACCGTATGAAATTTACATTTATTTTTAATGTAAATTAAGACATGATTTACACTGTATGAAAATTTACATTTTTATTAATGTAAATGAAAATAGGAATTTTCACCGCATGAAAATTGCATTATTTTTAGTGTGACTAAAATATGAATTTACCCCGTATGTAAAAAAAATTACATTTTTCTATGTAATTAGAATGGAAGTTTGCATCGTATGACAAAATCTACATTTTTATATACAAGTAAAACATGAATTTCCATCGTATGATAAAAATTACATTTTTATATGTAACATATGATGAGATTTGCATTGTAATTAAAAATTACATTTTTATAATGTAAATAAGAAGTAGAGTTTGCATTGTAATTAAAAATTACATTTTTATAATGCAAATAAGAAGTAGAGTTTGCATTGTAATTCAAAATTACATTTTTATAATGTAAATAAGAAGTAGAATTTGCATTGTAAGTGAATTTACATTTTTATATGTAAATTTAGAATAGGATTCACACTGCAAATATAAGTTACATTTTTATTATGTAATTAAGATGAGAATTTACATTGAAGTTAAAATTTACATTTTTATATGTAAGTTAAAAGTAGGATTTTGCAATGTATCAAAATTTACATTTTTTACATGTAAATAGGAAATAGGGATTTACATAGGAATTAAATTTACATTTTTACATGTAAATGAAAAGAATGGAATTTACATTTTTAATGTAAGTAAAGAAAGAATTTAGGATGCTGTAATATTATCTTCATTTTCAAATGAATTAAAATTTAATAAGGATCGGTAGTTGTTTAGAGCGTTGTTTAAATCAAACGACGTTATTATGATTAAATGATTATATATATATATAATTAAAATTAAACGAATGGAGCGCGGTAGTTTGCGTTTTGAAATCGTACCTTTAAACGATTATACAAGAAGATCCGACCGTCGGATTTTCTTGAAACTAAAACCGTTAGGACCGTCTTGGAAAAATCTTTCCAACGATATATATTACGTTAAGATCCAATAGCTAGATTCAGAGAAATGTAAAAATCAAAATTGGTTGAATGCAGCGCCATAGTCGCCCATTGACTCAATGCGTCGTTATATAAAATTTAATTATTTTAAATAATTAAAATAGGAAGTAATCGTTATAAAATGGTATCAACAAATACGAAGGATTTTAAATATATATATATATATACGAGGATTATTTAAAATGTCCGAGTTCTCTCATTCAAATAATCAAACGACGTTAATTGAAGTATGAAGACGGCGTATAAAGACCGTAAATCTTCCCTCGAATGGACAACGATCAAGATCCTGAATTGACTTGCTCCCAATTCAAGGGTCATGATCATTGTCCAGACGTAAGTGTTGATTTCACGGGTTTGGTTTTCGCTCAGACCCAGAGCATAAGCTAGGATTGTGTGTCTGACATCGTACTCCGTTAAATATCATGTTATTAATTTTCTGTCGAATGCATGAATGTTTGGTGGCGGAGAATTTATTCTATTGCTTAACACCCTTTCATATGTTTCGACAAAGGATTGGTAGTGTGATATGGAGTGACCGTGTGGCATACTAAGATGCAACGATCAAGGTTTCTTGTTGAAAAGCAGAACTTTGTGGTGACGATCAAAGCACAACTTGAATAAGCATAGCTTTGTGTATTACGTAACTTCATGAGCCTCACAACCCGGTGGAGTCTAAAACGGGAGAAGGGAATGCAGGGAGAGCAGCACGTTTCTTTCTAACTAGAAGTAGTGTCGGCGCTTAAACTGGCTAATATTTTACTTATGTGGATGATGGAATGAGGCGCCTCGGATGATAGGTCCTATAGGATCGGGAAACGTGTGTTCAGGAATAACGAATCCACGAAGCTATATGTGTGGACCGGCCCTGCAGCTATCCAAGGGTTCACTGCGGGGGATCCTGAGACATTAGCTAGAGTGTCTCGAATCGGTAAGGAGCTCCTCCCTAGCCTTGATTCATGATGGAAATCCAAACTTCCAATACGAACCTACGGATTTGATTGTATTACTAGTATGGAAGCATAGTATTATGGTATCTATGTGTCCTAGGATTGATACATTTATTTTGAAATGTTTTGATATATACTAATGATAATATTAAATTCGTATTTACCGTATTTAGCATGTTTAATCACCATAAGGAAAAACTCAATCCTCTGGTTTGTGTTTGCATTGTGTGATGGGACTTGAGTCTTATGATGATTCCATTTTTCTCAAAAGCATGACGTTGTTTTACGATTTACTTATTATTTGTTTTGACACTTTAAATTATGCACGGCAATCCATTAGAGTAATCCCGTTCCGCATTAGCGGCGTGGTCGTTGGATTTGCCTTATTAATAGTAATTAATTTAGTTAAGAATTCTCACACCAGTCCCACGACGGACCTGTAGTATGTTTCACCTTTTTGCAAACTCGGGTGCCCTTCTTTCTACACGGGCAGCCAAGTAAACAGGTTCATTCTTTTCTTTGGAGTTGCTATCTTGGAGTTGCTGTCTGTGGAGCTTTCTTGGTGTTGCTTAGTTGAGGTGATGATTTGGAGCAATGAAGACCATCTATCATTTATTTCCTTTTTCCATCTTTTCTTTTTCCGACATCAAACTTGTTTCATTTCACGTTGTTTAAGTTGGAGTTGGAACTTATTTCATTTTCTGCAAACTTGATGTAATAATTTAGAATTCTGTGACTGTGGACTTTCTGTGGTTGATGACATTATATTTCCGTTGCTATGATGTTGTTACTCTATGAATTTCCTATGCTATGTTGTATCTGTGATCTGTATTATTATATTTATGTTGTATTCCAAATGATTATTCCTTACTTTCATTCCTTGGAAGTTTGGGGTCATCACAGTTGGTATCAGAGCTTTGGTTAAACTTAGCTTTGGAATATAACATATTTATAATAATTCGTTTACAAAGAATCACAATATTCTATGGTGAACATTTCATGTGAATACATAATAGTCAGTCATTCTATCATCATCTTTTCATCCGTCCTTTTATCTTTATCATTTCTTCAAATCACCATTATAGTTGTTCTGACTCTTTCCTTGATCGTACAGAACTAACTAGAAATGAGTACCGCTGCCGCTAGAGCCGCTAGAGCTAGAGCAAGGAGGCAAAATATTGCTGAAACTGAGGAGGCCATATTTCAACAGCCACCACCACCACCGCAGCCCTTTGATTTGGATAAGGTGGCGAAGAAGTTCAAAAACCTGGGAGGAGTGCCATTCAAGGGTACTGAAACAGTGACACAAGCTCAAGCTTGGCTGAGGACCAACGAAAAGATTTTTGGAGGATTGGAGCTGGAGGATCAGAGGAAAAGATTAGTGGCTTCATGGCTGCTACAGGAGGAAGCTCAAAACTGGTGGGACACAGTCACGGTTGGAGGGACTGCAGATAATATGACTTGGACAAGGTTTAAGGAGCTTTTCAATGACAAATTCATCCCAAGGCAGGAGGTAGGAAGACTGCATGACGAGTTCGCCAATCTGAAGCAAGGTGATAAGACCATCTCAGAACATGTACGAAGATTTGAAGACCTCTCCCGCTATGCCCCTGAATTGATTCAGGATGACTTTCAGAAGAACAAGAGGTTCATAAATGGGCTTGCGAGAAAATATATTGATAGAGTCACTGCCCACATCGACCTTTCTTTCAATAGCCTGGTGGAGTTTGCTTGTTGATATGAGGAAAATGACAAGAAGAATTCCCAACAAGACAGAGAAAGGAGCTTGGCCATCAATAAAAGGAAGCAAACAGAGAAGAAGACTAAAGGGAGCAGTTCTGGAGCTGCTAAGACTCATGATATGTCTAAGGTGCAATGCTACAACTGCCAGAAGTATGGACACTATAGCAAGGAATGCAGAAATCCAAAGAAGGCCCGAAGTGACGACACTAAGGAATGCTATAACTGCCACAAGAAGGGTCATATCAAGCCTAATTGTCCGTTGTTGAAAGGAGCGCAGATTGCACATGTGTATGAGGGGGCAAGTGCACCATCTTCTTCCGCACCTACTTCTTCTGAAGGAGCAGGTAAGCCTGATGTTTTAGATGGTACCATTTCTGTTAAAAACATTCTTGTCACTGCTTTGTTTGATACGGGTGCATCAAGAAGTTTTGTCTCTAGCAACACGGTTAAGAAATTGAAATTAAAACAAAGAAGTCTTAAAGAACCAATTAATGTTCATAACCCTTTAGGAGGTTCTACCACTCTAGATTTATTTTGTAAAGTGCCTGTATCCTACTCCTATTTCTAATTTCCATTTAACTTAATCATTATGAATTTTTCCGAGTTTGATATCATCCTTGGTCTGGATTGGCTAACGCAATATGACGCTGAAGTGTTATGCTCAGAAAGAGTGATTAAGGTGAAAACAGGATTCGGGAATACTGTTACTATACCTTGCCATGGGCCAAAATCTGATAGAAAGGCATTTTGGTCTTCTTTGGAGATCACTCCTATTTCTTTAGAAAATATTCCCGTGGTCAAAAATTACGCGGATGTATTTGAAGAAGTAGACAACCTACCCCCGCGAAGGGAAATCGATTTCAGGATTGATCTCGTTCCAAATGCAAGACCTGTGGTTCATGCTATCAGAAGGATGACCCCTAAAGAAAAGGAAGAATTGCAAACCCAAACTAAGCAGCTCTTGTGGAAAGGACTCATCCGACCTAGCTTTTCTAATTGGGGTGCAGCTGTGGTGTTTGTCCCCAAACCCGACGGTACTCTAAGACTCTGTGTTGATTACCGCGATCTTAACAAGCAAACAATAAAGAACAAATACCCCTTTCCCTGCATAGATGATTTAATGGACCAATTAAATGGAGCCAAGGTGTTTTCAAAGATGGACCTGGCCACAGGTTTCCACCAACTCCGCATAGCTGAAGAATGCATACCTTTGACCACCTTCAGAGGTCCTGACATATTCTACGAATGGTTAGCGATGCCGTTCGGCCTATGCAATGCTTCAGCCTACTTTGTTGACTTAATGAATAGGGTCTTCCGTGAGGTCCTAAATAAATTCGTCCTAGTCTTCATTGATGATATTCTAATCTATTCTAAAACTAAGGAGGAGCAAAAAGGCATTTAAGGGAAGTGTTGGAGATTCTACGAAGAAACGTTTTAAAAGAAAAGTTTTCAAAATGCACATTTTGGCAGGAGGAAGTAAAATTCTTGGGCCATGTTGTGTCAAAAGAAGGAATTGCTGTTGACCCAAGTAAAATTGCCGCCATTCGAGATTGGAAGCAGCCCAGTACACCCACTGAAGTAAGAAGCTTCCTAGGATTGGCTGGATATTACAGGAAATTTGTCAAAGATTTCGCCAAGCTGTCTGGCCCATTAACGAAGCTCACCAAGAAGCATGCCAAGTTCAATTGGACATCGGATTGTGAGGAGGCCTTCCAAAAGCTAAAAGTGAGTTTGACGCTGCCCCGTACTTACCATCACCGATGGCAATGAAGATTTAAAGGTCTACACCGATGCTTCTCAAAGTGGTGGTCTTGGTGCGGTACTGATGCAAAGATGCAAAGTTGTCGCATATGCAAGTCGTCAATTAAAGCCGCATGAGAAAAATTATCGTGTCCACGACTTAGAGTTGTTGGCCGTAGTCCTTGCTTTAAAAATTTGGAGACATTATCTTTTAGGCGAAAAATTTGAATTATTCACAGACCATCAATCTTTGAAATATCTCTTCGATCAATAGGATCTGAATTTAAGGCAGCAACGATGGCTAGAATTTCTGGCGGCATACGATCTTGACATCTTATATACGCCGCAGAAAGCCAATGTTGTGGCGTACGCGCTTAGCAGAAAGGACGTCATTGTCTCAAGCCTCATCGTTACCCCTTCTTTGATTGATAAAATTTCTGCTCTTCAAAATGATGATAAATTCATTCAGATAATGATTAAGAGAATTGAGGCATGTGAGAACACGAACTTCCAAATAGATGGCAAGGGAATTCTTAGATTTCAATGGCGAATTTGTGTTCCATATATCAAAAACCTAATAAGGGAAGTTTTGGATGAGGGTCACAAATCAAAGCTTTGCATCCATCCCGGTGTGAGCAAGATGTATCAAGAATTAAAGCACACATTTTGGTGGAGATCTATGAAGAGGGATATATCCATTTATGTGAGTAGATGTCCTACATGCCAACAAGTAAAAAGTGATCAACAAAAGCTTGCGGGGTTGTTGCAACTATTGGAAGTTCCAGACTGGAAGTGGGACCAAATCTCCATGGATTTTATAGATGGTCTGCCTCGTACTAGGAAAGGAAATGACAGCATATGGGTGATCGTGGATCGCTTCACAAAGTCCGCTCATTTCATACCTGTCAAGTCCACTAGAACTGCTCAAAGTCTGGCGCAAATCTATTTCAAAGAAATCGTCAGGCTACATGGAGTTCCTAGTAGCATTGTTAGTGACCGTGATCCTATCTTTGTTAGCAAATTTTGGGAAGCATTCCAAAATGAGTTGGGAACAAAATTAAATCTTAGTACCCCATATCAACCTCAGACTAACAGCCAAACTGAGCTGGTGAATCGCGTTCTTGAAGATCTATTGGGAGCTTGCATACTCGATTTTGGAGGTTCTTGGGAGGATCACTTGCATTTAGTTGAATTCTCATATAACAATAGGTATCAAGCAAGTTTGAAAATGTCTCCATTCGAAGCCTTATATGGTAGGCCATGTAGATCGCCAGCGTGTTGGGTTGAAAAAGGAAATCTGCTTATATTGGGTCCATACATGGTCCAAGAAGCTTCAGACAAAGTTGATTTTATTAAGAAGCGATTATTGGCTACCCAAAGTAGACAAAAGAGCTATGCAGTTGTAAGAAGAAGAGAGTTGGATTTTGAAGTGGGAGACTATGTCTATTTGAAAGTTGCTCCAATGCGAGGTGTAATTCGTTTTGGAAAGACAGGAACACCTAAATTCATTGGCCCCTTCCCTATTCTTGAAAAGATTGGCACCCTAGCTTACAGAATTCAGATGCCCGACTGGTTGCCTGGAGTGCACGATGTATTCCATGTATCTCAACTTCGAAGGCATGTCCATGATCCTGATCTGATTGTGGAAGAAGCAGCACAACAAGATTTGGATATTACCCCAAGCCTTGCAGTGAGAAGGGAACCACTAAAAATTATTGGCAAGGAGACTAGGAAGCTGAAAAATAAAAGTATCAACCTAGTCAAGGTGCAATGGAGCGGTGATCCTAGAGACTGCACTTGGGAAACCGAGGAGAGTATCAAACAAACCTTTCCCAAATGCAGAGTGGATATCTCCGATTAGATTTTATTTTGAGGTACGCTTAAAATATTTCACATTTTCTGTGTTGGTTCCTACTCTTCTATTTTCCTTTTTCCTTTTCGAGGACGAAAAGTTCTTAAGCGGGGGAGATTGTAACAACCCGGAATTTGGGGCCAATTTAAAATTTTCATTTTAGAGATTTTAAAGGTGTTTAAATAGTTGAAATGAATTATTTTAAATAAAAATGACTAGAAATTTATTTTGATTGGTTTTAATATGAATATGTTTAATTTAATGATAAAAGGAATTAGAAAAAGGACGGTAGTTTGAAAAGTCAAACCTGAACTTTGATTGACTACACAGGATGCAGATAAACCGGATTTTGGTGAAGGAAAAATATTTAAATCTGTTAATGAATATCTTTCTAACGAATCTGAAAAATTGAAGTTTCATAGTGGGAATCAAAAGTTATGGCCAAATGAATTTTCAGAAAGGTCGCTATAGAGAATATATCGCCCTTGAAATAAGACATTTTGCATACATCCTCGGAATTCGATGAAACCACTTTTGTTGAATCCGGGATGTCTAATTATGGCTAGGTTTCAAATTTCATGATTTTTGAAGTTAATATGTGAGCGTGGCAAAGGAAAATGTGTTTTGGTCAATTACAGTTAAATTGGATCGACCAGAAAATGGCATTTTACAAACGATCTCAGAATTCAACGAAATTAGTTTTGTTAGGACCGTATCATCAAAACATAATCAAAAATAATTTTTCCGGATTTTTCTGACTTCGTATGTGACCCCGGTAAAATTAGAAAGTACGTTCGAATTTAATATTAAAGAATTAATTTGAAAATAAAGAAAACATACTGTAAACTTCAGAATTGGACCTCGGCACTAGCGCCATTGGGTTCAGAAGACGTCAAAACCTATTGTTCTACACTCGTTGGGCTCCGTTTGGAGATCGGATGGAAAAACCCAAATTTCTAAAATTAATTAAATTAAAAATAAAATAAAATACCCTAGCATACACGTATAAATACGCGGTACAGTATTCTTCTTCCCCGTTAGTCACAGCCGCCACAACCCATTCCATTCAAAATTTCTCTCCTCCTTCTCTCCCAATCAGTAGAGAATTAGACAGGGGTGTAGTTGAGTTTTCCGAAGCTCTTTCTCTCCTCTTCCATCTCCAACAAGAATCACCTCCCCTCGTGCCCCCGTTAGCCCGCCCCGACCCTCGAAACCCGCGCCGCAAATCCCGGCGCCGAGCCCACCTATCGCCGCCGCACCCTCCCCCCTTCAGGTCGAACATCCCCCTCTCGTAGCCCTTCCACGTCCAACAACCCATTCGTAAAACCATCAACTACAACTCCCGATTTTCTGAATCAAAGTTTTGAACAAACTGAAAACATTAAGGCATGAATAACTCAGTTTTGCGACGCTTTTAATCGTTACAGTGACAGTTGTAAAAAGTTAGTTTCTAATTTATACATATGAACTTCAAATTGAAATCTTTCAGATCCGAAACCGCCGTGACTTCGAACACGAGATCTGATCGAGTTTGGACCTTCATTTCAATCCCAAGCAATGTGATAATTTATTTTCAATTAAATTTAATTAATTTAATTATTATTCTTGCGTTATGTGAAGTTAGAATGGCAAATATAAATAAATCTGCGATGGATGTTATTCTAAGTTATGGATCTGAATTGTTTGTGATGTTGTGATGTTGTGATATTAGATCTGAAAATTTAAATACTAGATCTGAGTTTGGTGATTTATTAGGATCATTTATTTTTTAATCTTGTCTATCACGTTTTGTTAATATTCACGAAACACCCGCAGTTATTCTCAGAACTTCACTAGAACTCTCAACTCGAGATTAACTTTATGTTATTATCTCGATTTGATCCCTTTTATTATTTAAAGTATTGTTTGTGGTTGGATTAGACATGAGATATTAGACACGAAATATTGGACGTGAAATTTGGTCATAATTTTTACATTGTAAGTAAAATAAAAAAAAGACGATGTTTTTGCAATGTAAATTAGAAGATGAGGTTTTTACATTGTAAATAAAAGAATTACATTTTATATGTAATAAGAATGTTAATTTACATTGTAAATAAAAGAATTACATTTTATATGTAATAAGAATGTTAATTTACATTGTAAATAAAAGAATTACATTTTATATGTAATAAGAATGTTAATTTACATTAATAAGAATGTTAATTTACATTGTAAACAAAAGAATTACATAATGTAATAAAAATGTTAATTTACATTGTAAATTAATAATGCATTTTTATATGTAATTAGGAAAATGAAGTTACATTGTAAATTAAGAATGCATTTATATATGAAATTAAGAAGAGAACCTACATGTAAATTTAAAAGTACATTTTTAATGTAATCAAAGGGTAGGATTTTACATAGTAAATTAAAGGACAAAATTTGACATGTGATGTTTATTACCACTTTCGTTATAAAATAAGAATTACATTTCTTGATGTATTTAGAAAAGGTGAATTTGCATTGCAAATAAAGAATTACATTCTTTTTAATGTAACTAGAAAGAGAATTTACACCGTATGAAATTTACATTTATTTTTAATGTAAATTAAGACATGATTTTCACTGTATGAAAATTTACATTTTTATTAATGTAAATGAAAATAGGAATTTTCACCGCATGAAAATTACATTATTTTTAGTGTGATTAAAATATGAATTTACCCCGTATGTAAATTTTTTTACATTTTTCTTTGTAATTAGAATGGAAGTTTGCATCGTATGATAAAAACTACATTTTTATATACAAGTAAAACATGAATTTCCATCGTATGATAAAAATTACATTTTTTATGTAACATATGATGAGATTTGCATTGTAATTAAAAATTACATTTTTATAATGTAAATAAGAAGTAGAGTTTGCACTGTAATTAAAAATTACATTTTATAATGTAAATAAGAAGTAGAGTTTGCATTGTAATTAAAAATTACATTTTTATAATGTAAATAAGAAGTAGAATTTGCATTGTAAGAAAATTTACATTTTTATATGTAAATTTAGAATAGGATTCACACTGAAAATATAAGTTACATTTTTATTATGTAATTAAGATGAGAATTTACATTGAAGTTAAAATTTACATTTTTATATGTAAGTTAAAAGTAGGATTTTGCAATGTATCAAAATTTACATTTTTTACATGTAAATAGGAAATTGGGATTTACATTGGAATTAAATTTACATGTTTACATGTAAATGAAAAGGATGGAATTTACATTTTTAATGTAAGTAAAGAATGAATTTAGGATGCTGTAATATTATTTTCATTTTCAAATGAATTAAAATTTAAAAAGGATCGGTAGTTGTTTAGAGCGTTGTTTAAATCAAACGACTATATTACGATTAAACGATTATATATATATATATAATTAAAATTAAACGAATGGAGCATGGTAGTTCGCGTTTTGAAATCGTACCTTTAAACGACTATACAAGAAGATCCGACCTTCAGGTTTTCTTGAAATTGAAACCGTTAGGACCGTCTTGGAAAAATATTTCCAACGATATATATTATGTTAAGATCCAACGGCTAGATTCTGAGAAATGTAAAAAGTGGTTGAATGCAGCGCCATAGTCGCCCATTGACTCAAGGCGTCGTTATATAAAATTTAATTATTTTAAATAATTAAAATATGAAGTAATCGTTATAAAATGGTATCAACAAGTACGAAGGATTTCAAATATATGTATATACGAGGATTATTTGGAAAGTCCGAGTTCTCTCATTCCAAATAATCAAACGACGTTAATTGAAGTATGAAGACGACGTATGAAGACCGTAAATCTTCACTCGAATGGAAAACGATCAAGATCTTGAATTGACTTGCTCCCAATTCAAGGGTCATGATCATTGTCCAAACGTAAGTGTTGATTTCACGGGTTTGGTTTTCGCTCAGACCCAGAGCATAAGCTAATAAATGGATTGTGTGTCTGACATCGTACTCCGTTAAATATCATGTTATTAATTTTCTGTCGAATGCATGAATGTTTGGTGGCGGAGAATTTATTCTCTTGCTTAACACCCTTTCATATGTTTCGGCAAAGGATTGGTAGTGTGATATGGAGTGACCGTGTGGCATACTAAGATGCAACGATCAAGGTTTCTTGTTCAAAAGCAGAACTTTGTGGTGACGATCAAAGCACAGCTTGAATAGGCATAGCTTTGTGTATTACATAACTTCACGAGCCTCACAACCCGGTGGAGTCTAAAACGGGAGAAGGGAACGTAGGGAGAGCATCACGTTTCTTTCTAGCTAGAAGTAGTGTCGGTGCTTAAACTGGCTGATATTTTACTTATGTGGATGATGGAATGAGGCGCCTCGGATGATAGGTCCTATAGGATCGGGAAACGTGTGTTCAGGAATAACTAATCCACGAAGCTGTATGTGTGGACCGGCCCTGCAGCTATCCAAGGGTTCACTGCGGGGGATCCCGAGACATTAGCTAGAGTGTCTCGAATCGGTAAGTAGCTCCTCCCTAGCCTTGACTCATGATTGAAATCCAAACTTCCAATACGAACCTACGGATTTGATTGTATTACTAGTATGGAAGCATAGTATTATGGTATCTATGTGTCCTAGGATTGATACATTTATTTTGAAATGTTTTGATATATACTAATGATAATATTAAATTCGTATTTACCGTATTTAGCATGTTTAATCACCATAAGGAAAAACTCTATTCTTTGGTTTGTGTTTGCATTGTGTGATGGGACTTGAGTCTTATAGTGATTCCATTTTTCTCAAAAGCATGACGTTGTTTTACGATTTACTTATTATTTATTTTGACACTTTAAATTATGCATGGCAATCCATTAGAGTAAAACCGTTCCGCATTAGTGACGTGGTCTTTGGATTTTCCTTATTAATAGTTATTAATTTAGTTAAGAATTCTCACACCAGTCCCATGACTGACCTGTAGTTTGTTTCACCATTTGGCAAACTCGGGTGCCCTCCTTTCTACATAGGCAGCTGAGACGACCCCGAACCCCGTACTGACGGCGGCAAGGGTAATCCTTGGAATATAACACAAAAACAGATAACAGCAGGACATATTTAAATAAATACACAAGATAATGCACAAATAATACACTGGATAAAAGTGATCATCAGAGTTACATAGTATACAGGATCATACTTAGTACAAATACATTTCAGCTATACATAAGTGTCTACAGCGGAAAACAAACATAATATGTACAATAGGAGCTGAACAACATAAAATAGATAAATGATAGAATCCCTCTTCAGCTCCAGCTATCCAGAAAGAGCCAGCTAAACCTGAATACAAGGCTGCCCATGTAGAAAAAGGGGCACCCGAGTTTGAAAGTGAAACAAACTACGAGTCAGTCATGGGACTGGTATGAGAAATCTACTCAACACATTTAAAATATGGCTAATCACAGGACCACGCCACTTTCGTTGAACAGGTTTACTCAATCGAATCACCAGTGCTTTAAAACAAATAATTCTTTTAAACATCGCAATGCTTTTTATAAAAATGAAGCCATTATAAGACTCATTTCCCATCACACAATGCAACGCAAACCAGAGGATAGATTTTTACCTTATAATGGCCAAAATATGCTTGATATGAATAAAACAAAAGCATTTGATATTATTACTAGTGTTTATATGTTTCAAAAACAATTTCAAATCATAACTATCAATCATAGATGGCATGGGTACCATATATCATGTCGCCATATATATATATATACAATCAAAACCGCACAGTCAAGTATTTGGAAATTGGATTTCCGTCATGAACCAAGGCAAAAGATAGTCCTTACCGAATTCGAGACTCTCTAGCCCAAGCCTCAGGCAAGCGCGCAGGCAAGCCTTGGAGCGACAAGGCCGGTCCACCGATGTAGATTATTATTCCTGAACAATACGTTTCCCTGCCCTTTGGGGCGTAAATGAGCCAACGAATGACTCCATCGGTCCAGGATCGACCGATATAACAGAGGCGCCTCGCTATCCATCATCCACATAAGTAAAATGTCAGGCCGTGTAAAAACACTGACATAACTCCTAGCTAGAAAGAAACGCAAGCCCTCCCTGAGGTCCTTCTCCCGTTTCTGGTTCATACCGGGGTGTGAGGCTCGCGAATTCACGTTATACACAAAGCTCCGCTACACAGGCGGTGCTTTGATCATCAATCACAAGACTTTGCTTTTCAACAGAAGCCCTGATCACTGCATCTTAGCATGCCACACCGGCAATTCACACCATGCAACTGATGGTTATCAATCGCACAGAATGAATTCCAATGTCAGACACAAAGTCCATTTGCTAGTCCATTCTGGGTCTGAACGAAATCGGAGGAACTAAATACCTCGCATATCCATCGATCCCCACGTATGTCTGGACGATCACCACTCATTATCCATATTTCGGGATGCCTCCCAATCAGGACATCAGTTACCATCCAAACGAGGTGAAGATCGGTCTTCAATCACCGTCTTCATCTTCGACTTCTTATCGTCGATTCAGTTATTCAGAATGGGGTAAACCCGGTCTTTCTGAGCAACTCGCGTATATAATAAACAAGTGCTACACAAACACTACATACGCATAATTTCAATTCATTAGTCACTAACCGTCAATCAGTAAGAGAACGATTTCCCAAATATTAACCCCGAAGGCCGAAACCAACATCAGATCAAAATCCAGGAAACCATTCGACTTAGCTAACCTTCAGTTAATTTCTAAATTTCACAACCATATCGTTTGTAATATTTTATAACGATTTATCGCTATTTTTATTTATTTTAAAATAGCCAATTTATTCAAAACGATGCTTCGGGCCATAACGCGGCCGTGGTGTTGTTTTTCTTCAGATTTGATTTACACACATCTGAAAATCTAATGGTTGGATCTTCACAAAATTTACATCATTAGAAAGATCTTTTCAAAACGAATCCAACGGTTGCAGTTTTGGGAAATTCCGACGGTCCGATCTTCCGGTATAATCATTTGAAGTTTCGATTTCAAAATACGAACTGCAGCATCGTTATTCGATTATATATAATTATATATATATAATTGATTCTGGCGCTGTTTTTCTTCAGATTTGAATTAAACATTCCAGACAATCCAACCGTTGGATTTTTACAAAGTTGGTGCCGTTGGAAAGATATTTCCAAAGCGAACCCAACGGTTGCAGTTTTGGGAAAATCCGATGGTCGGATCTCCCGCACTAATCGTTTGAAATCACGGTTTCAAAATACGAACTGCAGCTTCGTTATTCGATATATTTCAATTCTATATATATATATATCGATTCTTTGATTTCAAAACTATATGATTTTCATACTTTTGATAAAAATTGTATTTTTATCTAGCTGTCTTCTATTTCAACACTTCACTATTTTTAACAATTCATGTATATTATAAAAATGTGATTTTTAATGTAAAATAATTTATTTCAAAACACGACTATTTTATATAGTTCATATAGATGATAAAAATATGATTTTTTTATAAAACAATTTCTTTTAAAACACGACTATTTCATATAGTTCATATAGATGATAAAAATATGATTTTTATTATAAAACAATTTATTTCAAAACATGAATACCATTCAACACATGAATTTCAATTCAACGAATGAATTTCGATTCAACACATGAAGGCTTTCCATAGTTTATATATATAGATAAAAAGGTGATTTTTATATTTAAGACACGAATACCATTCAACACACGAATTTCTATTCAACGAATGAATTTCAATTCAACACATGAAGGTTTTCTATAGTTTGTATATATAGAGTAAAAATGTGATTTTTATTGTTAAAACAATTTATTTAAAACACGAATACCATTCAACACATGAATATGATTCAACGAATGAATTTCTATTCAACACATGAAGGTTTTCTATTCAACAGACGAATATAGTTTCAACACAGGAAAATAATTCTAACACATGAATATTATTCAAAATTTCGGCAGCATAACGACAGGGTAGTTAAAACTGGGACGGTCCCTAGTACGGCTCCTTGCTCTACCTTAAAGCCTCGCAGCTTTTGACAATGGGGAATCATGCATCTAGTTCGCACGTAGGCGGCATGTATATTTTTTCATTTCCACAAACTAATCCTATGTGGTTTCAACCAAATATTTCTCAACCACGAACGGGTATTTTTCAACCACAACCAATCAATTTCAACCACAAACAATTCTAATCAACCATTCGTAATCAAACAATATTCACACCAATCACATCCAATAAATATCGTCCATGGTTTGTGGACGAGGGGCGTATATATATATTTATATTTATATATAGCATTTCACTTCTATTTCAACACATATATAATTTTTACAATGCATATATAACTTATACATCGAACGTACAACTTATACAACGCTTATACAAGAGGTGTACAACGCTTATATAACTCATACATCTACTATATAATTTATACATCGACTATATAACAATATGCATTCTACCCAAACCTAATTAGGTAGATAACACAAATTGTTATGAAATTAAAATAACAATAAAACTAGAAAAAAGAAAAGACTTTTATTAGAACAAAAGAGAATACATAAATATAACTCATACATCGACTATATAATTTATACATCGTCGTTTTCCATATCGTTTATAAATTAGAAATCTCACATTTGGTTCCACTCCACCAAAAATAGTAGAAGGCTCAGAAAAATATGTGGTCTCTTCTAAAATGTAGAAGACGTCCATACGAGTCCACTGTCTCTTGTTTCACTGAATTTCAACAAGGAACGAAAAAGATATGATTTTTACAAGTTTGCAACACTTAAAAGTGTAAAAATCAATTCAAAATAAATTTGCCATATACCTTTCAAAATCCTTCAAAACTAGGTTTGGATTTTCACGCAAATCCGTGTAGCGGTTGGACGATCGGAGTGTGCAACGTCGTAGGGGGGTGTGCGGCGCACGTGCGCCTGAAGGGGGTCCACTTCGGTGGCCCCAGGCGGAGACGGCGGCGGTGGGAAGTCGAGAACTTCCTAGCGGCCGTCCTCCCAAAATACACAATGAAAAAATCCAAACTATATATGAGTTTGAAGGTGGTGAGGAGCACTACAAAATTCTCCAAAGGGGCATGGGTTTTTATTGAGCAGATTAGAAGGAATCGAGGAGAGAAGGAAGGAAGGCCTTTCCGCCTTACGCGCTGAAGCTTACGGGGAGAGAGAAAGTTTATCGACCAATGATTTTTTTTATATATTTTAAAATCTCTAAAATACCCTCTTTCACAGACGAACACCAATCCAAACCCAACGACTGTCGTCCCTAGCGTTTTACCCCCATTTCGTACACAATGTGATATGTTTCGTAGGCCTATTCGACTGTTTTAGTCAGTTTTCCTTCAAATTAAAATATAAAACATTCAATATTCGATTTGAAGGTACGTTTCAATTTGCCAGGGCCACAAATTGATTCGAAAAATTCCAGAAAAATAAATCTAGCTATGTTTTGATGATACGGTCCCAACAAAACTAGTTTCGTCGGATTCTGAGACCGTTTGTAAAATAGCCCTTTTCTGGTCGATCCAATTTAACTATAATTGACCAAAACACATTTTCCTTTGCCACGCTCACATACTAGCTTCAAAAATTATGAAATTTGAAATCTAGCAATAGCTTCACATCCCGGATCCAACAAAAGAGGTTTCGTCGAATTCCGAGGTCGTTTGCAAAATGGCCATTTTCACGGGCTATATAAATTCCATAGCGACCTTTCTGAAAATTCATTTGGCCATAACTTTTGCTTTCCGCTATGAAACTTCGATTTTTCAGATTCGTTAGAAAGGTATTCACTAACAAATTTAAATATTTTTGGTTTCACTCAAATCCGCTTTGTTTTGCACTCGGTACAGTCAGTCAAAGTTTGAATTCAAATTTTGAAACTACCGCGCCGTTTCAGGCCTTGTTTATAATTTGAATTAATTATATTCGTTTTCAAATGTCGATTCAAACCTACTTTTCATCGTTATTATTTAAAATATTTATTTTAAATATTTAAAAATCCATTATTTTAGCCAATTTAAATTTTTTTAAATTGGTTCAGATTTTCCGGGTCGTTACAATCTCCCCCACTTAAAACTTTTCGTCCCCGAAAAGGAACAAAGTCGAAAGTGGTTTGATTAATCAACTCTACGTTCAATCCGGCTTCCATTCTCCAACTTTTCAGTTTCCGAGAATTTTCAAATTCTTCAAAAAATTTGGCTAACACCCAGAATTTTTGAAATTTTTTGCCATAACCTCCTTTGTACGGGGAGGGGTTTGGAAATTTATTAGGTCGTATTAGGTACCCAATAAATCCTATAAAGCATACACATATTTATAGTGATATATTCTGGTGTTTACAGGGGAGCGTGTATAGATAATAACTCCAGAGAATAAATTCTCGTCACCCTGTCAAAGCCTGAGGGAGTGTGTATTTTAATTGCTCCAGAGGATAAATCCTCGTCACCTCGTCCCGTGTGGGAAATAAATAATCCATGTGCCATATCTAATGACTAGAGAGACGTGATTATTGTCAACTCCAGACCCGGTGGGGTTTTTATTAATCTGGCAATTTATCGTTACAAATTTTGTATGGTCATATCAGTCATCAGTTCAACCTGTAAAATATAGTCATCGCCATACAAGCCCCTCGCTCGTATGGTAAATCTTCCACCTCGTCACACAAGCTCCAAATGCTTATGTGGTGTATGATGAAGTATGCCTATCTTCCAGAAGTATGCCATGCAGTGTAGTTCAAAATTAATTGTTACTTTCCTATGGCGATGTTTATTATTTCACACAGAATAACCAGCACTCCGCATCCAATGGCATTCATATTTCGCATCCAACTCATTAAGGTTTACCTATTTGTCGGGCATGCAAATAAATTCTTTACTCAACAGCTATCCAATTACCTGTTCAAATATATATGATGCACACATATATATATATATATATATATATATATATATATATATTTTCTAATCAGTTCAATGTGTGATTTAATCGAATAAATTCTACCACTCATTCTATTATTGATTAAATAGTTACTATCGTTTCAATAATTTTAATTAATCAAATCTACTATCACACAATGCAAACAACAAGCAATTCGTTTTTAACTTTTCAAAAATATACTAATCAATTTCTATACTCTCTTAACTTTTCAAATATATATCTTTTATATATTCAAAAATCATATTTCTAAAACCAGACTTTATATATAATCACAAACACGTTATTTAAAAACATATTACTCTCGACTCGCTCTGGGGCACTTCTGACCCCATCTCTAACGAGTTGTTCTGGTTCTGCTATACCAATACTAGGATATTGCTGATCCTATCTGTACTGAGTTACTCGTCCTAGAACACTACCGGTTCTATTTCTGACGAGTTCGTTAACATGTTATATTCCAGAGCTAAGCTTAACCAAGGTTCTGATACCAAATTGAGACGACCTCGAACCCCGTACTAACGGCGGCAAGCGTAATCCTTGGAATATAACACAAAAACAGATAACAACAGGACATAATTAAATAAATACACTAGATAATGCACAAATAATACACTGGATAAAAGTAATCATCAGAGTTACACCGTATACAGGATCATACTTAGTACAAATACAGTTCAACTATACATAAGTGTCTACAGCGGAAAAGAAACATAATATGTACAATAGGAGCTGAACAACATAAAATAGATAAATGATAGAATCCCTCTTCAGCTACAGCTATCCAGAAAGAGCCAGCTAAACCTGAATACAAGGCGGCCCATGTAGAAAAGGGGGCACCCGAGTTTGAAAGTGAAACAAACTACGAGTCAGTCATGGGACTGGTATGAGAAATCTACTCAACACATTTAAAATATGGCTAATCACAGGACCACGCCACTTTCATGGAACGAGTTTACTCCATCGAATCACCAGTGCTTTAAAACAAATAATTTTTTAAACATCGCAATGCTTTTTATAAAAATGAAGCCATTATAAGACTCAGTTCCCATCACACAATGCAATGCAAACCGGAGGATTGAGTTTTGCCTCATAATGGCCAAAATATGCTTGATACGAATAAAACAAAAGCATTTGATATTATTACTAGTTTTTATATGTTTCAAAAACAATTTCAAATCATAACTATCAATCATAGACGGCATGGGTACCATATATCATGTCGTTGATCGCTGCTTTTCTATGAATCTGTAAAGCGCGACATTTAAATTAAATTCTGCAAGCATACAGGTGTGTAGCATACAGGTCGAACACAGGGAGGTGTTATTAAAAATTATTATCTATTTATTCTTGGGTGAGTTAGACGAAGTTTGGAGTTGTTTTTTTTTATGTTGTTGAAATTACTCTGAATCTAATCAGTATCAAATTCAACAATTGAAAAGAAAAGGAACAATTACTAGAAAAAGAGAATAACAACTAGAACAATAACAGAAATTAAAAGTAGGATTCCTGTTGAAACTAATCAACAGTGAATCACTAACAAGCAGTAATAAAAGACAAAAGAGAATATCATGTATATTTATACATCGTCGTTTTCCATATCGTTTATAAATAAAACTAGAAAAAAGAAAAGACTTTTATTAGAACAAAAGAGAATACATAATAGAAAAATGAATCGCATTTACAATGGGACATCATGTATATTTATAGAGATGTAGACCAAATCCTAATCAAATCAATGACTAAATGGCCCTCTTTTCCCAAGAAGTAATATCATATCTCTTGCCTTCCTTGACCCAGCTTGATTGGAAAGCAAATCACGGTGAATATCTTCCAAATCTTCCCTATCTTCCATGTGGCAAATTGATTGATTGATTGATGAGCAGATTGTATGTGATTAATTCTTCCAAACAAGGATACTCATTAGACTCCAAAGGCAACAAGGGATAAAATCTTCAAAATTGATCTTTTCTTGGCAATATTTCTATCAGAAATTCTTTTAATTGGAAATTGAAAAATGAATGTTCTGAATTGATTTCCATGACTACTCCTGAAATGTCTATTAGTGAATATCATACATACACATGAATATGTATATATATAATATAACACTAATTAATATATTCTTCGTAGCAAAGGGCCAGTGTGAACGCGTTCTGTTCTTTGGCAAAAAGTGAGCTCGACGGGGATCGAACTCAGGTCTCTCAGTACAAATTTCCATGCAATTACCAGTGAACTACAACGTCTTTTGTAATTGAGGTGGCTTTAATACGGGGAAGAAGCTTTTTATCTGTTGTTGGCCTTTAATTTGAAACGAAGGAGGCATTTCTTGACATCCTGTAAAAAAATACAAAAGTAACCAAAGTATCATTTATTTATTTACAAAAGATAAAATATACGAGCATAAAATAAACACATTTCTATGTTAATCAAATACCCCCACACTTATCTTTTACTCGTCCTCGAGTAAAAAGAAAATGAAAAACTAACTAGATAGGTCGCACTTTCGTAGGAAACACGATTGCATTGAGCGCATGCAACAAGCCGTTAAACCTCTAGGTGTCCCTAGTAGGACGAGTGGTGTCTCGTGAGGGTTTTCAGCGGATACTACCCACAAAATCCAAATGCAGTATGCCATGATTCTAATGAAACTACATGAATGCAATGGACATATGCAAATAAAAACGAAAAATGAAAACACGACTTATTTCAGGAAAGTGGTACAACAAATTAAGTTAATAATTTCTAATCAGTTGATTTTATTTTAGATACCTCGACATTTTCACAAATTTTCAGTATAAATCAAGTTTTCAAATGTTAAATTCCAGTTTGGCCAGTTAGTTCGGTCGATACCATAGTACAGCCATGAAATAAATTCTTAATTTGCTTGGCACAGTTTGTAAAGTGGTATTCTAATTTTTCTCATGTATGGCTAGTCAAATCAATAAGGTCAAGAAGTGTTTGGGCATCACCGCTTATTCTTTATTCTATAAAATTTTAAGATTTATGATTAAATACATACACCTAACTTAGAAGACTAAGGTTTACCACCCATGCACTGCCTCGCGGACTAACGGAGAGTGGGTAAAGAGCTTGGCGGATTGTGCAGGCCGACTTTGACTTTGTCAACAACGTGTCGGTAATCCTTAGGTGTCCAATCTCATAAAATGAGACCAAGATATTCCAACGCTGACTTTGTGAACAACGTGTCAGATAGAGCTTGGCGGGTTTCACACCAACGCTCGATATACAAGCAATGTTGGATACCCTTGGATTACTATTATTATTATTGAATTTATAAGCACAAAAAGAGAGTTACGCGAATTCAACTTAACACAACTTAGTTTTAAAGATTTGACAAGCCATTATAAGTATTTTAAGTCCTCCATTTATTTAAACAAAGTCTACAATATATAATAGATTTCATGGCCATCATCTAAGAATCTCCCGATGTACCGGTTACACTATTATCCCTCAAAATTAAACTTTTCATTATATTTCTTATTCGATCTAAGTTGAGAGAAAAAAATACTATCAACTGGCTAAAAATTGTAAACTTATTTTGTTGTATCAATTGAAAATGAGTCGTATTTTAAAAAAAAAAATTGGTATGTTACTACGATATAAAATGTATGATGGTCCTACATGAAAAGAAAGAAAAATTAAAGAAAAGTCAAAAGAATGCAATGCAGACTCCCCCCACACTTGATTGAGACAGTGTCCCAACTGTCTAAGGCAGAAAAACAAAAATAAAATTAAAAAAATGAAAAAGAAAAATAAAAGAAAAAGAACGTGTACCACCTGATTTCATGGTGGATGATCAGGCTCATGCAGATCGATAGGGTCATCTTCGTCATATTGCTCGAATTCCAAAAATGGTTTCAGTCGTTAACCGTTTACTTTGAAGACTTTTCCATTCCTAGGATTTTCAATTTCAACCGCTCCATGAGGATATACTGTTTTCACAACATAAGGTCCAGTCCATCGAGATCTGAGTTTTCCTGGAAACAAGTGAAGTCTAGAGTCGTATAAAAGAACTTTTTGACCTACGTTGAGTTCCTTACGAAGTATGTTTTTGTCGTGTTGGGCTTTGGTTCTTTCTTTGTAGATTTTCGCATTTTCATACGCCTCATTTCTTAATTCCTCTAATTCCGAAATTTGTAACTTCCTATGTGAGCCGGCTTTTTCTAAGTCAAAATTCAAAAATTTTAGGGCCCAAAGGGCACGATGCTCTAGTTCAAGAGGCAAGTGACAGGCCTTTCCGAAGACTAATCGATATGGTGACATCCCTAGATTGGTTTTATAAGCTGTGCGAAAACCCCAAAGTGCATCAATCAGTTTTACGGACCAATCTTTTCTATTGGAATTCACGGTTTTCTCAAGAATTTGTTTGATTTGTCTATTGGAAACTTCTACTTGTCCACTAGTTTGTGGATGGTAAGGTGTTGACAGCTTGTGTGTGATTGAGTATTTCTTGAGCAAGGACTCAAAAGAACGATTACAGAAATGAGTGCCATTATCGCTAATGATAGCTTGAGGTGTGCCAAAGCGTGAAAAGATGTTTTCTTTGAGGAATTTGACAACAACCTTGTTGTCGTTGGTTTTGGTCGGAATGGCTTCAACCCATTTTGAGACATAATCTACCGCAAGCAAGATGTAAAGATTCCCAAATGAATTAGGGAATGGTCCCATGAAATCGATGCCCCAAACATCGAATAATTCAATCACTAAAATGGGGTTGAGAGGCATCATGTTTCGCTTAGTGATTCGACCCGTTCTTTGACATCGCTCACATTTAGAGCAAAATTCGAAAGCGTCACGGAAGAGTGTGGACCAATAAAAACCGCTTTGCAAAACTTTTGCAGTAGTTTTTCTTGCTCCAAAGCGACCGCCACAAGCATGGTCATGTGAGAAAGAGAGAATACTTTGGTATTCATGATCGGGCACACACCTTCGAATGATTTGGTCTGGACAGTATTTGAAAAGATATGGGTCGTCCCAATAGAAGTTTCGAACTTTCGAGAGAAATTTTTGTTTATCTTGTTTCGACCATTCAGCGGGCATTTGTTGTGTGACAAGATAATTCACAATGTCAGCATACCAAGGGGTGTTAGAGATGGAAAGAATTTGTTCGTCAGGAAAATAGTCATCGATTTGGGTGTCGTTAACATTTTCGTGCACAATTCGAGAGAGATGATCAGCTACGACATTTTCAGAACCCTTTTTATCTCGTATTTCTATATCGAATTCTTGAAGAAGAAGGATCCAACGAATCAAGCTGGCCTTAGCATCCTTCTTAGAAATCAAATGTCGTAGGGCAGCATGATCAGTGTAAACTATGACTTTGGATCCTATGAGATATGGTCTGAATTTCTCAAGAGCGAAGACAACTGCCAAAAATTCCTTTTCAGTAGTTGAGTAATTCAGTTGGGCCTCGTTTAAGGTTTTGCTAGCGTAATAAATGACTCGAGGGAGTTTATCGATACGCTGACCTAAGATGGCTCCAACTGCAAAGTCAGAAGCGTCGCACATAAGTTCGAAGGGCTGAGTCCAATCAGGAGGTTGAATGATGGGAGCTGTGGTCAAGATTGACTTAAGAGTTTCAAAAGACGTTTTGCAGTCATTGGAGAATTCGAACTTAATGTCTTTGATAAGTAAATTTGAGAGAGGTTTTGAAATTATCGAGAAGTCCTTAATGAATCTTCTATAAAATCCCGCATGGCCAAGAAATGAATGAACATCTTTAACAGACTTAGGAGGAGGTAGATTAGCAATCAAATCGATTTTAGATTTGTCGACTTCAAGGCCATCTTTGGAGACGACGTGGCCTAGAACTATCCCCTTTTTAACCATGAAATGACACTTTTCCCAATTAAGCACGAGAGAGTTTTCCTTACAACGTTTTAGGACGAGTTCTAAATGAGTGAGGCATTGGGAAAAAGAAGATCCATAGATTGAAAAATCATCCATGAATATTTCTAAGAATTCGTCCACCATATCAGAGAAAATACTCATCATACACCTTTGGAAAGTCGCGGGGGCATTACAAAGACCAAAAGGCATGCGACGATAAGCAAAGGTTCCAAAGGGACAAGTAAAGGTGGTCTTGTGTTGATCCTCTAAAGCAACAGGGATTTGGTTGTAGCCAGAGTATCCATCGAGAAAACAATAGTACTCATGACCCATTAAGTGTTCGAGCATTTGGTCAATAAAAGGTAAGGGAAAATGGTCATTTCGTGTGGCTGCGTTGAGCTTTCGATAGTCGATGCACACACGCCATTTTGTTTTGATTTTTGTTGGGACAAGCTCATTACTTTCATTTTTGATCATTGTGACTTCCGATTTCTTTGGTACGACTTGTACCGGACTCACCCAGGTACTATCAGAGATGGGATAGATGATGTTATTGTCTAGACATTTGATTATCTCCTCCTTGACCACTTCTCTCATGTTTGGGTTTAATCGCCTTTGAGCCTCACGGATGGGTTTGGCCTCATCAACTATGTGTATGCGATGTTCCACAATTGATGGGCTAATTCCTTTTATATCGCTCAGTTCCTATCCCAAGGCGTCTTTATTTTCCCGCAAAACTTCTAAGAGTTTTTCTTTTTGGTCTTCGGTAAGATCAGAGGCCAAGATTACGGGAAGAGTTTCTGAGGAGTCTAAGTATGCGTACTTAAGGTCTTGTGGCAAGGGTTTGAGATCTAACGTAGGATGTTCTTGAGTGTTAACGTCGGTTAACATTCCTTGGTTAGATTCAGAAGACGAAGGATTTAAGTCAAGAAATTCATTCAGTTCAGAAATGTATTCCAGTTCGTCGAAATCGGAATCGAAATGTTCCAGACACATTTTCAAGCCTTCAGAAGCGTCATTAGAGGTTTCGTCAACTATGGTTTGAATCATGTTGATTTCATCGATCTCAAAATCCCTAGGTTGTTTGTTGAGATTGAAGATGTTTAGCTCAATGGTTAGGTGCCCGAAGGAAAGTCGAAGTTGACCGTTCCTACAATTAATGATAGCATTTGAGGTTGCTAAGAAGGGCCGTCCTAAAATCAATGGTATTTGAACTTTGGAATTTGAGACAGGCTTTGTTTCTAAAACTATGAAATCGACAGGGAAGTAAAACTGTTCGATCTGTATCAAGACGTCTTCGATAATTCCTAATGGCTTTTTGACAGACTGATCTGCTAACTGAAGGGTGATGTTTGTTGGTTTAATTTCCCCTAACCCAAGTTGAAAATAAACAGTATAAGGAAGAAGATTGACACTGGCACCAAGGTCGAGTAGGGCACGAGAAATATGGGTGTTTCCTATTTTGCAATCAATCGTAGGGAAGCCAGGGTCTTTGTACTTGACTGGGGTAAGATTTGAAAGAGCAGAGCTTATATTCGCAGTTAGAAAGGCGGTTTTTGGAACATTAGTTGCATGTTTTTGTGTGCACAATTCCTTAAGACATTTGGCATATTGAGGAATTTGTTCAATTGTGTCTAAAAGGGGAATGTTCACATGGACTTGTTTGAAAATTTCCAAAATTTTATCAAAATTTGCCGCTTTCTTCTTATTATTGAGTCTATGGGGAAATGGAGCTATTGGTTTTTCGATTCTGTGATCAGTTTCATCGTTCGAGGAAGAAGGTTTATCCAAGGAAATAGAAGGTGGTAAGGTCGTAGAAGATGGAATGTTGGTATTGCCAACATTAATTTTCGAAGGTGGGTCGGGTTTGCCGACACTGGGAGAAGAATTGTTGGGATTGCCAACATTTAAGGAAACTTGAGGTTTAGAGGAATTGGCATTCGAAGCCAATGGGTGATCATCAAGATTAGGGATTGGGGTCGAGTTAGAAGGTTCGTCAGGGTCGCCCATGTTATTATCAACCCTCTTTCCAGATCGAAGGGTTGTAACAGCATTGACTGGATTACGGTTTTCGTCCTCACAAGAATTTACAGCACGAGAGTTATATTTTGGATTCACCTCAGGTTGACTCAACAACTTTCCTTTCTCGTTGTTTTTCGCTAGTTCCTTTATCATATTCATCATTTGTTCCATTTGTTTTACTAAACACACAATTTCTGGTGACGATGGACAAGATTGAGAGGATTAGTTCGATGCTTGAAAATTGGGGTGCCTATAAGGTTGCTTGGATTGAGATGCTGTTTGAGAGGTTTGAGAAATTGGAGGTGGAGCTTGATAATTTGGGTTGGGAATAAAGGGTTGCACGTGAGATGGGTTAGCCGAATTGTTGGGGTTTGACCAAGAAAATTTTGGGTGGTTCCTCCAACCAGGATTGTGTGTGGATGAGTAAGGATTATTTTGAGCTATAGCATTGGCTTGGTCCTGAGGGTAGTAGTGGGGTAGCCCTTCTCCGGCTTGAGGAGTTTGACTTTCTAAAGGAATTTGATTTGGGTCCACGACATGCACTCCTCTAGTAGAAGTACGAATGGGAACACAAATTGATTCCCATTGCATGTCCTTTTCAGCATAATCTTCTAAGAATTGCCAAGCTTCATCGGCTTTCTTAGACATAAAATCTCCTCCACACATTGATTCTAGTTGAGTTCTAGTCTGATAGTTTAGCCCTTCATATGCAATTTGACATAAGTGGTCTTTTAGAATTCCATGGTGAGGACAACTATATAATAGCTGGTTGAATCTCTCAAAGTATTTTGAAAAAGTTTCCCCCTCATTTTGACAAAATTGATTTATCTCAGTTCGGATTTTTAGAGATTTATGAAAAGGGAAAAACTTTTTCAAGAATGTAGTGACAAATTCATCCCAACTTCTTATGGAATGTCTTGGAAGATAATTTAGCCATCTTTTAGCGCTTTCAAGTAGTGCAAATTGGATTAGCCTTAGCTTGATCGATTCGTTAGATAGTTGTCGCATTTTTGTTGTGGAAGCATACAATTCAAATTCACTCAGAAATTCATAAGCATTTTCAGATCCAGTAAATTTTGGTACCCCTTGGATAAAAGAATGTTTTAGCTCAAAATTGTTTCCTTCAGCTGGTGGGAACACGATGACAGAGGGTTGAACGGTCGTAGTTGGATAACATCGATCACGAAGAGACAAGGGTCTATCCATTTGGATATTGAGGTTTTGAAAATTTTGATTTATTTGATTTTGATCTCCAAAGTTTGGAAAGCTTTGATTCACTCGATTTTGATCCAATTCGGTTGGAAAATTTTGGTTGATTCGAGAACCCCAAGGAGAATTTTGTTGGCTAACAATTTTTTCACTCATTGTTGTTAAATGCAAGCACAGAATTTAGCTACAATGAAATTTTCTGTCCTTAATGGCTCCTAACCCAAAATTATATAGTGACACGTTTGATTACTTAGATCAAAAGATTTCTTAGCCAGTTAATGGACAGGAGTTATCGGTGCACCAGGAATCACCCTAGCAATGCAGCCGAAGGTTTAAGTACCTTCAGAGTAACAAAAGATATAATATTTACGAATCACCGTAATATTTATAAACAGTTATTTCTCTGCCGTAGTCTAGACACCAAGAAATAATTCGTTCCAAATGAATCAACTATCACAATACAATTAAGCCCTAGATGAGCCCGTGAATCCCTTAAGTCCAACGTCTAACCGTTATTATTAGTTAGATTCTACGATGAAATGCAATTTGTGGGCTAAGGAAAGCGTGATGAAATCCCTCACCTTATGTGAATTGGGGTATTGCCCTTAACAGAATGAATAAAAAGTGCAGAAATAACAATAATCACACAATTTAATTGCACAATTTAAAAATTTACATTCAAGTCGCTGCCCCTGCAGAAAATTTTTACAACAATTGTCTATATTTTTTTTTTCTTTTGCAGCAGAGCACCTGTAGAGTTTTAAAAATTTCTCACCTTGATCGGCAGTCCTCTAGTGAAATTGGGTAGCGCTAGCGTGTTCACACCCCACTTGGTGTACAACCGCTCCAACAATTTGACTTCAACTATTTGCAATTGTTTGACTTTTGAATTTCTCCACTTCGGTCTTGCTTGTTTTCCTTCCTTCGCTTGATCTTGATTTTGATTTTTTTTTTTTTAAGAAATTGTTAAAACAAGGAAATAGATTAAGGAAAAAAAAGGAATAGAAGACAAAACTAGCAAGATATTTTTTTCTTGTTTTTGGAGATTGCAATGTCAATAAATAACATCAAATCTGCCAATCAAGAGATTTTCAGAAAAATGGAAAGGAATAGTATTAGAAGAAAATAAATCTAAAGTAAAAGGAAACAAAATAAATGAAAAGAGAAAGAGGGAAGGAGATTCTATTGAAAACAGGGAACGAAAAAGCAAAAGGAAAGAGTTGTTTTTTTTATTAATATGTTGAAAAGAAGAAAGAATTTGTAAAAGAAGAGAATGGGATTGAGAAATAAAAAGGAAAGAAATAGGTGAAAATTGGTAACTTTTTTTCCTTTTAAAATTTGTAAAATGAAGAAAAGGGGTGTATAAAAAATAGGAAAGGAAATGAAGGAAAGAAACTAAAAAATTGGTAAGAAATTAAAAGAAAAAATGGCAAATTTTTTTTTTTTTTTTTTTTATAAAAGGAAAGCAATGAGAGAAAATAGCAAGAAAATTAAAGATGTGAAAACTAAAAAGGTGATTGCAAAATGGAAAGAAATTTGGGTAATGGAATTATTCAGCAACAACGAGAAAATTTAGAAAGAAATTTGTTTTTTCTTAAAAAAAGGGTAAGAGATTTGCAACAGAAGGAGATTTGTGAGAAGAAATTATAAGAAAATGGCAAGAATTTGTACAATGGGAAGAATTTAATGACAAAATTTTTCTTTTTTTTTCTAATTTGTAAAAGAAGAAAGAGAACGTAGAAGATTGAGAAAAGAAATGGAAAGATGGAAAGAAATAAAGCAAAAATTGAAAGGTTTTTTTTTTCCTTTAGAATTGAAAAGAAGGAAGAATTTATAAAAGAAAAGAAGGAGATTGAGAAATAAAACGGAAATAAATAAATGAAAGAAAAAAAAGGAAATAAGGTCAAGAAAATTTGGCAAGTTCTTTTTTTTTTTGCCTAAAGTAGGAAAAAATTCGCAAGAGGGAACAAACAAATGTAAAAATTGGGTAGGAAGGAATAGATGAGATTAAAGAAAAGAAACTAAGAGACAAAAGTGGCAAGAAATTTTTTTCTCTTCTCTTGTTTAAATGATTCTAGCACCAATGTTCGATACAAAATCAACTAATAAAGAGATTTTTTTTAGAAAAACAAAAACAAAAACAAAAATAAAAATAAAAACTAACACGAATCAGATATTAAATGTAACAACCCGTAAAATGCGAGCCAGTTTGAAATTTTTATTTCGGCAATTTTAGTGAATTTTGAATACTTAAAATGAATTATTTTAAATAAAATCGACGTGAAATTTATTTTGAATAGAATTCGACGTATATTTTATATACGTCGTCGTTAGAATATAAATAATTATATATAATTATAATAGGAATTGAAAATGGCGCGGTAGTTCGATAATTCGATTTCAAACTTCAATTGAATGTACCGGGTGCAAAACAATCCGGATTTTAGTGAAACCAAAAACATTATGATCTAATTGATAATATCTTTCCAACGAATCCGACAAATCAAAATTTCATAGCGGGAATCAAAAGATATGTCCAGTTGAAAATTCTGAATAGTCGCTATGGAATTCAGGCCCTTAAAAATGGACATTTTGCAAATCACCTCGGATTTCGACGAAACCACTTTTGTGGGATCTTTGATGTAAAGTTATTGCTAGATTCCAAATTTCATAATTTTTCGAATCAATATGTGAGCGTGGCAAAGGAAAACGCGTTCGACCAGTTTCAGTTGATTTTAATCGACTGGAAATTGGCCATTTTTCCAACGGTCTCGGAATTCGACGAAATTAGTTTTGTTAGGACCGTATCGTCAATACGAAGCTAGAAAATATTTTTCTGGAATTTTTCTAGTTAGTATGTGACCCCAGTAATTTGAAATGTATGTTTAAAATTCAATATAGTGATTTAAATGTAAATTTAACGAAAACTGATTGTAATAGCCGAATCAGCTTACGATACATATCCCATTGTGTTCGGAATGGGGGTGAAACGCTATGGGCGACAGTCGGTGGGCCTCGTTTCGAAGTCGAATAAAAAGTCAACTCCTTGGGATAAAATAAATTAAAATTAAATTAAATATATAAAATCTTTTTCATATACCCCCCCCCCCCCGTTCATAATCGATTTACAGAAGGAAAAAAAAAAACGCTTCCAAATCGCAAATCGCCCCCCCCCCCCTTGATCGTTGGCCGCCGCCGCCGTCAGGCGCGACGCCTCCCTGACTTCCACCCCCCCTCCGCTTCTTCTCCTTCCCCTGACCCTCATCTCCAAATCGCCCCCCCTCAGATGCGAAGACCGACGCCGTCATGGGACCCCCAGCCCCCTCCTCCGCCTGGAACGCAACCGCCGCTGCCCCCTCGAGTGCTGCGCCGCCCTCCGAACCCCAGTTCGACCGTCAGACGCCCCGCCTCCCGTTTCTGTAAGCGACAGTGAGCTTTCCTTGTTTTATTTTATTTTATTTTATATAAATTTGACACTGATTTATTTACTGTTTTAAAATAGCACTATAGGTAATTAATTTTAATTTAAATATGAATTATGGTATTAATCGGAAAAATAAATAGTTTTAATTAAAGATGGCAGTGAGCTTCTCTTCTTTTATTTTATTTTATTTTAAATTCGGTTTTAATTTAAATACATTATGTTAAAATCTGAATATGAAATATATACTATAGTTTAAAATGTGATTTTTATATATTGAACAAAGAATTAAAAATGTGATTTTTATATATTGGACTTCGAAGTAAAAATTCGATTTTTATATATTGAATAGCAATATAAAAATAGGATTTCTTTTGTAATATACACATCTATTTTGTTTAGAAAAATATACATATACTTTGTAAAAAAAAAATATAAGGTAGAACTTGATTTTTAAAAATAACGAAGTAGCGATGAAAATTCTATCTTTATAAATATGAAATAGAGAGGAAATTTCTATTTTTACATTATAGAAATAGCGATGAAAATTTTATTTTCACAATATGAAGTTAGCGATAAAAAATATGATTTTTACATTTTTAAAGTATTAAAAATATAATCTTTACTATATAGAAGATGTAAAAAATATGATTTTTATATTTTTAAAGAATTAAAAATATAATTTTTACATGTTAGGAATATTAAAAATATCATCTTTTTATAGGTAGCAAAATAAAATGCGATTTCTATAGGGATGGAATTGAAAAGGTAAAATCTTTAAAAATAAAAAGACGATATTTTAATAATAGAAAAGGCGAAAACTTTATTTTTATAAAGGCGAAAACTTTATTTTTATAAAGGCGAAAACTTTATTTTTATAAAGGCGAAAACTTTATTTTTTGAAAGGGTGAAATTTTTATATGAAGAATAAGGGGATAAAAATATAATTTTTATCTATATAGTAGCGTTGTGAAAATATGCTTATTTTTATATATTGAATAGCGAAGTGGAAATTCGATTTTTAAATATATGAAGTGATTATAAAAATATGACTTTTAAATTGAAAGTGAATAAATAAAAATGTGATTTTTATTTTAAAGACATTAGTATATAAAAATGTGATTTTTACATATGTAGTGAAAGCGGACAACGAAAGCGACAAAAGGCGAGAATGAAGAAGATTTCTATAAAAGAAGAGTCATGAAGTTGGATAGCTATCGGTGAGAACTTCTCACTCTAAATTCCTTTTTTTTCTAGTTATATATATATATATATATATACTAGGATGTAGACGGTGCTTAGTAGCACCCGACACCCGTCATCCACAGACCATGGATGACTTGTTTGTAAATTGTTTGGTTGAGTAGTTGGTTAGTTTATTGGTTTGAATTGAATTGTTTGATGAAATGGAATGGATTGATTGATGTGTGAATGGCGTGGGCCTTCACTAGACCGGGGATAAGGCTAGGCCTTGTCCCGTTTCTAGTATTGTGCCGTTATGCCGCCGAAATTTTCTAAAATAAGTTAGAAAAATAAAAATATCATTTTTATTAGGAATGAATAAAATAACATATTCATTTACAAATCAAAACGATTTGTTGATGTACACCCATTTGACTGATATGGATTGGGACGATAAATTTTACACATCGCCCAACTGCACAAATAAAATATGCGTTGGATTGTTTGAAACCCCACACGGGTGTTGGGATGAAATTTGAAGTTCACTCATCCTGATTGATTAAATATGTCAATCGATTGATTGACAGGCTGTTATAAGCGTCAGATATCTATATTTGATGCCTATACAGTGTAGTGCACTTTGGTTGATGGTTGATTATTTTTCAAAGCTATTATATACATGTGTTGTATGGAATCCATATAATTAACATTATATGGTGATTGATTGGGCCTCATTCCAATCGGGGAAATAATGAATATTATAAAAGAAAATTCATATGTTGAATATAAAAATAGTCATGTGTTGACGATGTTCATGTGTTGAGTGAAATATTTTATATAATAAAATTTACATCTTTATCATATTTAAAATTAGAACTACTTCTCAGTAGGAGTCTAATTGAAAATCAAACGATAGATACCTTAGTTTTATAAAATATTTTACACAACAAAAATAGTGATGTGTTGACAGTACTCATGTGTTGAGATTAGTCTTGTGTTGAAAGAAATATAGATTCATGTGTTGAATAGAACAAATATTCATTTGTTGAATAGAATAACGAATTATTGAAATATAAAGCCGTGTTGATTAGAGATGCGTTATTTTGACGCGAAAGATGTTTATATCGATTTTATTCGTTTTACAATGAATATTGAAAAGTGATTTCAAAATTTAATATTTTGAAAGGAAATTCAAATTGAATTAGATTAAAATTCAAATGGAAATTTTATTGAATCAATTTGAAATGAATTCGAATCGAATCGAAAATGAATTCGATTCGAATTGAATAGAAAGTGAATTTGAATTCGAATGAAATAGAGATGAATTGAATTGAAAACGAAATAGAGATGAATTGAATTGAAAACGATTTCGAGATGAATTGAATTGAAAACGAAATAGAAATGAATTGAATTGAAAACGATTTCGAAATGAATTGAATTAAAAACGATTTCGAAATGAATTGAATTGAAAACGAATTCAAATTGAATTGAAAGTGAATTGAAATGAATTCAAATTGAATTAAAATTTGAATTGAATAGAAATGAATTTTAAAACGAATTTATAAAGAAGAATTCAATATTGATTTGAATTGAAAAGAAAGTTGAAATTGCTTTTGAAACAATTTTAAAACGATTTATAAAATTCGTTTTAAATAGAAATCGACGAAATATATATTATATATATTATATATATAATATAATGGCCTGAATAGAACACGCCGCGCCGCGGCAGTTCGTGAATTTCGACCATTTATTTCAAACGGACAATGCGGGAGATCCGACCGTCGGATTCTCCTAAAACCGGAACCGTTGGGTTCGTATCGAAAAGAGCTTTCCAATGAATATTAGAAATTTGAAATCTAACGGTTGGATTTGGAATTATGTCCAAATCAAATTCGAAAAAGGTCGCTGTAGGTGCAGTTGGATGGCCGTTGTTGGAAATCGACTATACGGGCCTTGATAAAATTATCAAAAATATCTATAATTTGTGTAAAATTATAATATGTGAATTGGAAAGAATTGGGCTGGAAAATTCCACATTAGAAGGTAAAAATAGATTTTTATCGAAATGAACTAGTTTTGAACTAGAATTAAAATCAATTTATTTTTGAAATAAATAAATTGAATTTGAAAGTGATTTTGAAAATAATCAATATTTCCAATACGTGAATTGGACTGGAGTTGAATCGAAATTATCTTCGGAATATTTCGATGTTGGATTTCGTGACCATACAGATATTGTTATGGGAATTTGAAAGATATATTTTATATCGTTATTTCCAATACGATATTTGTTGGTTTCAGAATTTGATATTGAATATAAGCCGGTATATTTTCTATTCAGAGCCTTGTATTTAATATCAAATGTGATTTGGGTTTATCGTGAATCGTGTTTTAGATAACATTGGTTCTTTAACCCAGTTAAAGGCAAGATATCGATTTCTGAAAAGATTAAAACTAAGTGGAGTTTTAATGAATCTTTAATTAGATTAAAATGTGAATTGATAATTTAAATTATCAAATCTGAAAAGTGATCGAGAGTGGAGTATCACCAGTTTTGCTCCAAAGCGATAGTTAAATCTTTAATTAGATTTGAACGTGAAATGGTAATTAATTTTACCGATAACACCGTGGTGTTAGATATGGAGTATCACCAGTTTTGCTCCATGGGATATATAGGTTGGGATTGGGAAATAAAACAAATAATTACTTCGGTGTGGTTCGCTAATCCCGACTAGTTTGAAATGATATCCAAAGGAAGATTATAGGATAAATTTAGAAGAATTTATCTTTGATAAAATCAATGGGAACATTTCCCTAAGAATGTGATTTTGTGAATAAAAGAATATTCTGAATTGGAATGAGGCGTTTGTTGTGTTTGTGTAACATTCGTTTATTATATACGTGTGTTATTCAGAAAGGCCGGGTTTATACCCATTCTGAATAACCGATTCGACGAGATGTCGAAGATGAAGACGGTGGTTGAAGACCGGAAGTCTTCACATCGTTTGGGTGATTACTGATGATCTTGATTGGGCTGTACACCCAGGATGAGGGAATCAGTTGGTGATCGTCCAGACGTACTTGGAGATGGATGGATATGCGAGGAAAGTGCATCCGGTTTCGTTCAGACCCAGAACGAACTTGTAAATGGATTGTGTGTCTGACAGTGGATTTTATTCTATGTTGATTGATCTCTATTAAATATACATCTGTTTGGCGGCGGAGAATTTATTCTCTTGCTTAACGCCCTTCTCTGAGACGTACGAGCTCAGATGTTGTATATCGATGGACATCAATCGCATGGAGTGAATTGCCAGTGTGGCACGCGTAAGTGGCAATTGATCAAGGTTTCTGTTAAAAAGCAAAGTCTTGTGGTGGATGATCAAAGCACGGCCTGTGTGGCGTAGCTTTGTGTATAACGTGAATTCGCGAGCCTCACACCTCGGTATGAGTCAAAAACGGGATACGGACCCAAGGAGTGCACGACGTTTCTTTCTAGCTTGGGTGGTGTCAGTGACCTACCAGCCCTGACATTTATATACTTTTCACCTGTGTGGTTGTTGGATATGAGGCGCCTCGGATATAGGTCTGTAAGGACCGGGAAACGTGTGTTCAGGAATAACTAATCCTCAAAAGTAAGAGAGGACCGGCCTTGGAGGTTCCAAAGGATCAGAGTGGGGTCCTGAGGCATTTGCTAGAGTGTCTCGAACGCGGAGAGGAGCTTGCCCCTTGCCTCGGCTCATGACGGAATCAAATTTCCAATACGTGATATTGCGGTTTTAATTGTAGAACTAGTATGGCGACATGATATATGGTACCCATGCCGCCTATGATTGATATTTATGATTGCAAATTGTTTTGACACTATACACTTATAATAGTATCAAATAATGTGTTTTAAACGTATCAAGCATGCTTTGGCTATTATAAGGGAAAACCCTATCCTCCGGCTTGCGTTGCATTGTGTGATGGGACCTGGGTCTTATAATAGCTTCATTTTTCCAAAGAGCATTGCGCTGTTTTGTTATAGGCACTAGTATTCTTGGGAGGAAACCCGTTCCGTGTCACACGGCGTGGTCCCTTGAATTACTCTTCTTTAAAGTTAAAATAATAACTGTTTTAGTTCTCACACCAGTCACATGACTGACATGGAGTTTATTGTTTTAACCTAAACTCTGGGTGCCCCTATTTTCCGCACGGGCAGCTAGTAGTTTTGGTTTTGCAGATTTATATTCACAGGGTCCTGATATACAGCTGGAACGATGCTCGGAAAGCTCTGTATCCATGTATCACTTCTAGTTGTGCTTTTGTAAAATTTTCCGTTGCTATGTAATTTATTGTAATCTCTGATATTTATCGAATGTATTTATTCATTTATACTCTGTATATTCTTGTATCTGATGGAATTGTTGTAATAGCAATGAAATGTTCTTCCGTCTGCGTCCTTTTGTGTGTTGTTCTCAAAGTATTCGTGCTTTCCTCTACGGGGAAGTTACGGGTCCTTTCATTAAATAAACAATAAAATTTAATCGTTACCTCCTCGGCAACGGCGCCAAAAACTTGATCGCTGCTTTTCTATGAATCAGCAAAGCGCGACATTTAAATTAAATTCTGCAAGCATATAGGTGTGTTGCATACACGTCGAACACAGGGAGGTGTAATTAAAAATTATTATCTATTTATTCTTGGGCGAGTTAGACGAAGTTTGGAGTTGTTTTTTTTAATGTTGTAGAAATTACTCTGAATCTAATCAGTATCAAATTCAACAATTGAAAAGAAAAGGAACAATTACTAGAAAAAGAGAATAACAACTAGAGCAATAACAGAAATTAAAAGTTGGATTCCTGTTGAAACTAATCAACAGTGAATCGCTAACAAGCAGTAATAAAAGACAATAACAATATGCATTCTACCCAAACCTAATTAGGTAGATAACACAAATTGTTATGAAATTAAAATAACAATAAAACTAGAAAAAAGAAAAGACTTTTATTAGAACAAAAGAGAATACAGAATAGAAAAATAAATCGCATTTACAATGGGACATCATGTATATTTATAGAGATGTAGACCAAATCCTAATCAAATCAATGACTAATTGGCCCTCTTTTCCCAAGAAGTAATATCATATCTCTTGCCTTCTTTGACCAAGCTTGATTGGAAAGCAAATCACGGTGAATATCTTCCAAATCTTCCCTATCTTCCATGTGGCAAATTGATTGATGAGAAGATTGTATGTGATTAATTCTTCCAAACAAGGATACTCATTAGACTCCAAAGGCAACAAGGGATAAAATCTTCAAAATTGATCTTTTCTTGGCAATATTTCTATCAGAAATTCTTTTAATTGGAAATTGAAAAATGAATGTTCTGAATTGATTTCCATGACTACTCCTGAAATGTCTATTAGTGAATATCATACATACACATGAATATGTATATATATAATATAACACTAATTAATATATTCTTCATAGCAAAGGGCCAGTGTGAACGCGTTCTATTCTTTGGCAAAAAGTGAGCTCGACGGGGATCGAACTCAGGTCTCTCAGTACAAATTTCCATGCAATTACCAGTGAGCTACAACGTCTTTTGTAATTGAGGTGGCTTTAATACGGGGAAGTAGCTTTTTATCTGTAGTTGGCCTTTAATTTGAAACGAAGGAGGCATTTCTTGACATCCTGTAAAAACATACAAAAGTAACCAAAGTATCATTTATTTATTTACAAAAGATAAAATATACGAGCATAAAATAAACACATTTCTATGTTAATCAGCCATATATATATACATTCAAAACCACACAGTCACGTATTTGGAAATTGGATTTCCGTCATGAACTAAGGCAAAAGATAGTCCTTACCGAATTCGAGACTCTCTAACCCGAGCCTCAGGCAAGCGCGCAGGCAAGCCTTGGAGCGACAGGGTCGGTCCACCAATGTGGATTATTATGCCTGAACAACACGTTTCCCAGCCCTTCGGGGCGTAAATGAGCCAACGAATGACTCCATCGGTCCCGGATCGACCGATATAACCGAGGCGCCTCGCTATCCATCATCCACATAAGTAAAATGTCAGGCCATGTAAAAACACTGACATAACTCCTAGCTAGAAAGAAACGAATGCCCTCCTTGAGGTCCTTCTCCCGTTTCTGGTTCATACCGGGGTGTGAGGCTCGCGAATTCACGTTATACACAAAGCTCCGCCACACAGGCGGTGCTTTGATCATCAATCACAAGACTTTGCTTTTCAACAGAAGCCCTGATCACTACATCTTAGCATTCCACACCGGCAATTCACACCATGCAACTGATGGTTATCAATCGCACATAATGAATTCCAATGTCAGACACACAGTCCATTTGCTAGTCTGTTCTGGGTCTGAACGAAACTGGAGGCACTAAATACCTCGCATATCCATCGATCCCCACGTACGTCTGGACGATCACCACTCATTATCCATATTTTCGGGATGCCTCCCAATCAGGACATCAGTTACCATCCCAACGAGGTGAAGATCAGTCTTCAATCACCGTCTTCATCTTCGACTTCTTATCGTCGATTCAGTTATTCAGAATGGGATAAACCCGGTCTTTCTGAGCAACTCTCGTATATAATAAACAAGTGCTACAAAAACACTACATACGCATCATTTCAATTCATTAGTCACTAACCGTCAATCAGTAAGAGAACGATTTCCCAAATATTAACCCCGAAGGCCGAAACCAACATCAGATCAAAATCCAAGAAACCATTCGACTTAGCTAACCTTCAGTTAATTTCTAAATTTTACAACCATATCGTTTATAATATTTTATAACAATTATCGCTATTTTTATTTATTTTAAAATAGCTAATTTATTCAAAACGACGCTTCGGGCCATAATGCGGCCGTGGCGCTGTTTTCTTCAGATTTGATTTACACATATCTGAAAATCTAACTGTTGGATCTTCACAAAATTTACATCATTAGAAAGATCTTTTCAAAACGAATCCAACGGTTCCAGTTTCGGGAAATTCCGACGGTCGGATCTCCCGGTATAATCGTTTGAAGTTTCGATTTCAAAATACGAACTGCAGCGTCGTTATTCGATTATATATATTTATATATATATATATATATATATAAATATAATCGATTCTGGCGTTGTTTTTCTTCAGATTTGAATTAAACATTCCAGACAATCCAACAGTTGGATTTTTACAAAGTTGGTGCCGTTGGAAAGATATTTCCAAAGCGAACCCAACGGTTGCGGTTTCGGGAAAATCCGATGGTCGGATCTCCCGCACTAATCGTTTGAAATCACGGTTTCAAAATACGAACTACAACTTCGTTATTCGATATATTTCAATTCTACATACATATATATATATATATATATATATATATATATATATATATCGATTCTTCGATTTCAAAACTATATGATTTTCATACTTTTGATAAAAATTATATTTTTATCTAGCTGTCTTCTATTTCAACACTTCACTATTTTTAACAATTCATTTATATAATAAAAATGTGATTTTTAATGTAAAATAATTTATTTCAAAACACGACTATTTTATATAGTTCATATAAATGATAAAAATATGATTTTTATTATTAAACAATTTCTTTCAAAACACGACTATTTCATATAGTTCATATAGATGATAAAAAAATGATTTTTATTATAAAACAATTTATTTCAAAACATGAATACCATTCAACACATGAATTTCAATTCAACGAATGAATTTCGATTCAACACATGAAGGCTTTCTATAGTTTATATATATAGATAAAAAGGTGATTTTTATATTTAAGACACGAATACCATTCAACATATGAATTTCTATTCAACGAATGAATTTCAATTCAACACATGAAGGTTTTCTATAGTTTGTATATATAGAGTAAAAATGTGATTTTTATTGTTAAAACAATTTATTTAAAACACGAATACCATTCTAAACATGAATATGATTCAATGAATGAATTTCTATTGAACACATGAAGGTTTTCTATTCAACAGACGAATATAGTTTCAACACAGGAAAATAATTATAACACATGAATATTATTCAATATTTCGGTAGCATAACGGCAGGGTAGATAAAACCGGGACCGTCCCTAGTACGGCTCCTCGCTCTACCTTAAAGCCTCGCAGCTTTTGACAATGGGGAATCATGCATCTAGTTCGCACGCAGGCGGCATGTATATTTTTTTCATTTCCACAAACTAATCCTATGCGGTTACAACCAAATATTTCTCAAACACAAACGGGTATTTTTCAACCACAACCAATCAATTTCAACCACAAACAATTCTAATCAACCATTCGTAATCAACCAATTTTCACACCAATCACATCCAATAAATATCGTCCATGGTTTGTGGACGAGGGGCGTATATACATACATATATATATATATATATATATATTTATTTATATATAGCATTTCACTTCTATTTCAACACATATATAATTTTTACAACGCATATATAACTTATACATCGAACGTACAACTTATACAACGCTTATACAAGAGGTGTACAACGCTTATATAACTCATACATCGACTATATAATTTATACATCGTCATTTTCCATATCGTTTATAAATTAGAAATCTCACATTAGGTTCCACTCCACCAAAAATAGCAGAAGGCTCAGAAAAATATGCGGTCTCTTCTAAAATGTAGAAGACGTCCACACGAGTCCACTGTCTCTTGTTTCACTTAATTTCGATAAGGAACGAAAAAGATATGATTTTTACAAGTTTGCAACACTTAAAAGTGTAAAAATCAATTCAAAATAAATTAGCCGTATACCTTTCAAAATCCTTCAAAACTAGGCTTGGATTTTCACGCAAATCCGTGTAGCGGTTGGACGATTGGAGTGTGCAGCGTCGTAGTGGGGCATGCGGCGCACGTGCGCCCGAAGGAAAGTCCACTTCGGTGGCCCCAGGCGTCGACGGTGGTGGTGGGAAGTTGAGAACTTCCTAGCGTCTGTCCTCCCAAATTACACAATGAAAAAATCCAAACTATATATAGATTTGAAGGTGGTGAGGAGCACTACAAAATTCTCCAAAGGGGCATGGGTTTTTATTGAGCGGATTAGAAGGAATCGAGGAGAGAAGGAAGGAAGGCCTTTCCGCCTTACGCGCTGAAGCTTACGGGGAGAGAGAAAGTTTATCGACCAATGAATTTTTATTTATTTATTTATTTATATATTTTAAAATCTCTAAAATACCCTCTTTCACACACGAACACCAATCCAAACCCAACGACTGTCGTCCCCAGCGTTTTACCCCCATTCCGAACACAATGGGATATGTTTCGTAGGCCTATTTGACTGTTTTAGTTAGTTTTCCTTCAAATTAAAATATAAAACATTCAATATTCGATTTGAACGTACATTTCAATTTGCCAGGGCCACAAATTGATTCGAAAAATTCCAGAAAAATAAATCTAGCTATGTTTTGATGATACGGTCCCAACAAAACTAGTTTCGTCGAATTCTGAGACCGTTTGTAAAATAGCCCTTTTCTGGTCGATCCAAATTAACTGTAATTGACCAAAACACATTTTCCTTTGCCACGCTCACATACTAGCTTCAAAAATTATGAAATTTGAAATCTAGCAATAGCTTCACATCCCGGATCCAACAAAAGTGGTTTCGTCGAATTCTGAGGTCATTTGCAAAATGGCCATTTTCACGGGCTATATAAATTCCATAGCGACCTTTCTAAAAATTCATTTGGCCATAACTTTTGCTTTCCGCTATGAAACTTCGATTTTTCAGATTCGTTATAAAGGTATTCACTAACAGATTTAAATATTTTTGGTTTCACTCAAATTCGCTTTGTTTTGCACCCGGTATAGTCAGTCAAAGTTTGAATTCAAATTTTGAAATTACCGCGCCATTTCAGGCCTTGTTTATAATTTGAATTAATTATATTCGTTATCAAATATCGATTCAAACCTACTTTTCATCGTTATTATTTAAAATATTTATTTTAAATATTTAAAAATCCATTATTTTAGCCAATTTAAAAATTTTAAATTGGTTCAGATTTTCCGGGTCGTTACAGCAGCCAAGTAAACAGGTTCATTCTTTTCTTTGGAGTTGTTATCTTGGAGTTGCTGTCTGTGAAGCTTTCTTGGTGTTGCTTAGTTGAGGTGATGATTTGGAGCTATGAAGACCATCTATCATTTATTTCCTTTTTCCATCTTTTCTTTTTCAGACATCAAACTTGTTTCATTTCACGTTGTTTAAGTTGGAGTTGGAACTTATTTCATTTTCTGCAAACTTGATGTAATAATTTAGAATTCTATGACTGTGGACTTTCTGTGGTTGATGACATTATATTTCCGCTGCTATGATGTTGTTACTCTATGAATTTCCTATGCTATGTTGTATCTGTGATCTGTATTATTGTATTTATGTTGTATTCCAAATGATTATTCCTTACTTTCATTCCGTGGAAGTATGGGGTCATCACAATAACTCTATATGCGGGTATTGGAAGCCTGATCGGTATCAAATCCTAGGTACCTACACCATCCACATATTAATTCATCTGAGTTAGTTATATCAACAACTCATAAAGCATGCAAATATAAGAGTTATGGTTAAAGAGTAATCCTGTTAAAGGAATGAATATCATTCTTATGCGAAAATGGCATTGCATGCTCTTCGCAGGTCTATTTTGTTCCGACAATCTCTGTAGGAGATGGCTGCTGGAATCTTTAGCTGGTGATGAACGTCTTTTTAAACCGTCGTGGGATGGCGGTCCTGAGAATGAATAGACCTTGATTGGGGTCTTGGAGCGACAAAGGCAGTCAGGTAAATATGGTAAGCGAATGACGAGGTTGCATCTCCTTTGAATCGCCTTCTTGCCCCCTTGCTAAGGGCAAGGATTGAGTGTCAGGGAGTCATGTATATACCGCTAATGGTAGCACAACATCACATTGGTGTTAGGATGGTAATTGGCAAGAGAATAATGAATCCATACTTATAGAAACTTTTGTACTTTCCATGCTAGGAAATGGGATATTGCTACCGGTGAGATAGTCATATCTCATAAATTTGTTGATATGCCTTCGATCCCATGTCGGGGACAAGTGTTGGTGCACAAACAATCAATCAGCATTCAGGCGTAAGTGTTCTAAACCTTCAATTCGCTAACCTTCAGGCAAGGCCAAGGCAATCGGCTACGCAAACTCCTGATGTATCTGATTTGAATTAGATGATGTAATCTCGAGCGATTCATGCTTAATTATCCAGATGCCCTTTGCATCTGGGGAATGAGTTACTTTGCAAATAATTGATGAAATGCATGGAAGTATGAATTTTCACTTTCTAATTCCAAAACATCGCTCATTAGACATCACATTTGCATATATCTCCCTTCAAGCGAGAAATTAATTAGTGATTTATTCAAATCATTCTGGGCAGTAAATCGAGCAATGAGACTCATTGATATCTATCTCGGGACAACCTTTCAAAGGAAATAAGCAATATCTTCTTGTATGTCATATCTCGAGGCATAACGAACGATGGTACACCCTTAACTTCTCTTGTTGGAAATACTCCATTCTGCAAGAAGTTTCTAAAGGGAGCTATCTATGAATCTCTTCCAAATTCGGTTTCCAATACTGGATCAACTTCCGAGTGTCTCGATTAGGGTCGTCTCTATCCCTTCTTGATTATCGGAACATGCTAGGTTGGCCAGATTATCCGCTTTTTGATTCTCTGTATGCGGAATATAAGATATGTTGTAATGTTCCCATCCATCCAACATCTCTTCTACCTGTTCTAGGTAAGTTGCGAGTCGTAGTCCCTTCATCTGGAATTTCCTTCGAATCAATACAACTCCAACGCCGGACTGTCGATTATTCTTTGCACCATCCGTATATAACTTTCGGGTGCTAGGTTTTCATCTTTCATTTTGAGGGGCCATCTTCTTCATTTAACACATCCTCTTTGGGAACAGTAAACTCAACGATGAAGTTGTTTAACGCATGCCCCCGATTGGATTTATTCAGGAGGGAATTGAGATCAAACTGGTTCAGCCCGATATTCCATTGACGCAATCGTTCGAATGCCGCCAGTCGCTGTTGGAGCTGATCGGTCTAGACCTTTGATCAGATAAATTTGAATACGACAGCATAGCTTGCGAGATTTAAAGTAATATTCATGCATCATGTAACAACGGAAATGAGAACTAGAGAGCTAATGGTTGATTCATATTTGCTTTAATCTCGAGCTCTCATCATTTGACCAAGGTCGTATGGTGGCTGGTGAGCAGTCAAGTTGCTATAATCCGGGAAAGGATCCATAGGTCCAATCATGGCATGCGGTGGTTCAACTAGTACCTAACTCTGGGCTCCAAAGTATGTGGACCTAACCCTTATTCGATGGAAATCAGTCTTCCTCGGTGTGGTTGACATCAAATAGCCATTGCAAAGGTTAGCCAAGTCTTTGGGAGTTGAACCTCATGACATATTTCATTCATCACATTATATGATTGAAGTGTAGATTTGGGATGTTAGGATCCTTAGCTGCTTTCTGGTGTCCCATTATTGACAATCATGATCACTAAAATCATATGAATCATCTTCGGAGTAGTGCTCGGACTGTTCCATATAACCGTCATTCGATGCCCCACTGATTGGACAAGTTTAAGTCGCATAAATAAGATGGTCACTACTCGTTAGTGAGCAACATCGGTTGCGTCAGTGAAATCTACACACCATCAGAACTACGAAAGAGGAAGTTGCTATGAGACAATCATTATCTTTTATACTGTCCTTGACAACAAGCTGTATCTGATCGATAGCTCCTCAAATTGGCTTACTGATGTAAATAAGCGTCATGGCTATGGGAAGATTCCCAGTCGTTGCCATTTCATTGTTATATTCTTTGACTATCCATCTAATCCTCATTGACAAGCTTTGACGACTAGTGTTGGCCAAAATATATATGTCGAGCCAAAGGCGAGCTGTGCTCCGAGCCGAAGGCGAGGTCGTCAGCGGGTCCGGGTGCAGCGCCGGTGGGGGTCCGGGGCCCCACAGTCCCGACGGCGGTCGACCTAGAATTACAATTATATAGTGGTTCGGCGTTAATGATATTTATAGTGGTTCGGCGTTAATGGTCCTAACACCCAATTGAATAGGATTTGTGAAGAATAATAATATAAAACATAGAAAATCTTGCAGAGACACGAGATTTATAGTGGTTCGGCGTTAATGAGCCTACATCCACTTGATAGTTTCTTAATTCAACACAGAATTACAATTACAAGGCTTTAAATCACTCAATCATTCGATTATAATGAAGCTATCTCTCCGAATTCATGTATTCTTTTGGAGAAATTAGTGATTTTCTATTGAGGAATACTAGCCATGGCAGTCATGAATGATCTAAGTGCCAAAAAGCCCCTTAATTTGCTGTTCGAAAGTTTATTTATAGGTGTATAATTGGTTAGGGGCGAGCACCACGTGGCAGCATTTGAAGATCTCAAAATTGTAGTGGAGAATGTGGGGAAATGGTCATCATTTCGTGGGAAACATATGGCATCTGATCCCCTTTTTTAGGCGTAGGAATAGGACAATGTGGAATCGGTAAATGCTTCAGGTTCATGGTCAATGAGTCGGGTTGGCTCCTGTGTGGTGCGAGCTGAAGTGACCCAATAATTAGTTTCAAACCACAAGTGAATCGGGACATGTATACGCAATCCGACCCGATGTCCTATGCTCCAACCGATCTGGTGCGATGTTAGCTTGCTGAAGCAATCTGATGTATGGTTGGTACGGGGTTATGTCTTCTTGCGCGTGTAAAGGGATTGAGCAATTGAACTCTGAGCCGAACCAGTCTCCTTTGTCTCTTTTTGACCCTCTAGAATGCTATGTTGGTGAAGTCATGTGGCTTCCATTCAAGCCAAGCATCCAATCCGAGCCGAATATCCCATCCGATCCGAATATCCTGATCTGGTCCTGTCTCATGTGCATGCGATGTTGAGTTTTCACCAATGTCCTGCCACTTCATCTAAGCGATCGCTAATCAATGTCGATCAATTGAGCTTTGGGTGGCCTGGTTACAAAACAGGCTAACATTAATAGAATAATATATTTATTTCCGAAATAGCTGGAAATAGTAGAATTAACAACATGATGTGAATTGGACAATTTAAAATATATAATTCAGTTTAAAATTGAATTACAATAACGAATACATTTAATTAACGATGGTTGAACGTACAAATTATATTATAATTATAATCGAGCTCGAAATGGCGCTGCAGTTCGTAATTTGGCGATTCGAACTTTAAACGAACATATAGAAGCCATTTTAAATGGGATTTTCGTGAAACAGGAAATGTTCTGAGCTGGTGAAGTATATTTTTCTAATGGAAGAGAAAAATCAGGATTTTGTCCAGTCGATTTTGATTTATGTCCAAATAAAATTTTCAAATAGTCACTATGGAATTCCTTTATAATATATAAAGATTTATAAAAGGATTTCTATTTTTAATTGAATATCGATTTGACTTGGATTTGAAATATCGAGTTATAACTCCATATATATATTTATTTTGGAGCTGTATGATATATTGTGAATATATATACGATAATATTTATTTATAAATATTTAATTTAATTATTTTTAAATATATTTATATTTAAATTAGTTTATTTAGAGCTTTAAAAATAGCCAGTTTTGCAAACAACCTCCGTTTTCGACGAAACTAATTTTGTTGGATTCAGGATATTAAATTATTGTTATAATTCAATTTCTTGATTTTTGGAGTTAGTGTGTGGTCGTACGTATTCTTAATGTGAAAAACAGTCAGCATTTTGACAGCTTAAAATACGCTGCGTGAGCAAACGAAGTCGGAATTCGACGAAACCAGTTTCGTTGAGTCTGTAATGTCGAACTCTAGTTGTATGTCCATTTTCATGATTTTTGGATATTATGTGTGGTCATAAGAATTTTTAAATGATAAATGAAGTTAAAAATAGAATATAAATTAATATAAAAATCATGAAGTATCTTCAACAAGCTAATTTACCCTATGTATATCCCACCATTCTCCTAACCCTAAACAACTCCTCCTCTGGTCAAAATATCTCGCGCCGCTATCAGGAAATAATTCAACAGTGAGATTCAAAGTTTAAAAATTTATATTAACTCAAATAAAATTCCATAAATCACACAACTGGTACCTTTGGATTTAGGGAGAGTTTGTCAACATTTCTATAGTGGTTTTCTGAGGTGCGAACCATCTTGGGTTGTTGCGTCCTTCTCCAGCGCTATAATGACCTGGGTTGTTGATCGATTAATTTTAAATATTTGATATTGTTTTATATATTGAATTAATAATATGAATGGATATTTATATTGAGTTATCAATTGAATAATCTAAATATGATTTATTTCGAATATATATAATTATCGAAATACGAAAATGAATTTATTTGAATTCAAAGTAAAAACTGAATCAAAATGATTCAGATGATAAATAGAAATTTTATTTGACTATAAATGATAATAATTTATTATCGAGAAATTTATTTGTCTCTGAATTTAGATTATATTATATTAATTTATTATGGTTATTTTATATATGTGATCAAACTAGAATTCAGAATATATTCTGTTGAGTTTAGAATATCGTTATTACATTTAAATGCCGGTCTATACGCTAAAATAATGGTTCGTGATTTAAATTAATAGACCCCAAAATATTTGATTGTGGATAGGTTTGAAATCGAATCAGTATCTATTTAAAAAGAATAAAAATCTTCTTAAATCAAATCACATTCAAATAAAATTAAATATTTGGTACTTAACCTATAGCTACCACTGTACCAACGCAAACATGAATTTCTTAATGGTTAAGTCTCTTCATTTATAAATATGAACGCAACCCCTCTTCATTTCTCCCATTGAAAAACCAAAGCTTTCAATTCAATTAGAAAGAATGGCCCCGATTATTTATTTCCGTTCTACCCAAAAATCAAAATCTAATTCCTTTTCATTTAGGTCTTTCCAAAAAAAAACTAACTCAACGAAACAAAAGGGACATAGAAATCGAAAACCGCGATCTGGAATCAAAGATGATCTGGAGCTCGTCTTGGACACTCGCGACGCTCACGATTATTGGGGGAGTTTGGGAATCACGACAACAACAACGGTGTAGTCAGAAGGGGTTTCGTAGCAGTATTTCATGTTCGTAGCTATTAGATGCATCATGATATGTTGGAAGTTAATTGTAGTGGAGGCAGAAGAAATTGCGATTTGATCATTTAGCCGAAAGTCATGTTTTTGTGATTTAGGGATTTAAGTGGATGGCGGGGTACTCGAGAGTAGTTATCGTGATGGTTCAGGAGCGCTCAGGGCAGTTTGACATTGGAGTTTGAGGGAGTTCGATTGAGTGAGGAGTGGGGGTACTGCGAAGACCTCTGCGGATGCGATGTTGAGATCGAACTGAAGTTCGATTTGTGGGATGAAAATGGGGATGACTCTGAAAGGTTCGACGATAGGAGGATCTGAGAGGATTTGTCTGGAACTAGGGTGATTTGTGAAGTTCAATAATGGGGTATTGGGTTGTACGGTTTGTGAAATGAGGATTGAAGGAAGTTCGTCTTTTTTTTTGGGTGGTATGGATGATGTTACAATGCAGGAACGAAGAGATTGTCCATAGTAACATTTGGTGCAATGATATCGATCATGCTTGGCAATTAAACTAAGGATTGTTTAGATTTTTAATTTTTCTTCGTCATTAAAATAAATAGTTAATGAGGAAATTTAGAATTATAAGGAAATTAATTTATTTAATTAGTAACGTATTAAAGTAAATTAGTTTATATAAAAGGAAATTAGTTAGTATAGGAATAAAATTTATAGACTAATCATGTGAGTAAGATTTATGTTTAAATTGGAAATAATTTACACGTGGTAATTAATTAAATTTAATTGATCTAATTCAATAACTAAAATTTTATTTATATTGTTTTACATTGAAAAACAGACGGTTAGAGAAATCACTGTGAAATCTTTATAAGAAGCTTCATTGGATATTCAGCTAATAAAATAAGGTGAGTAAACACACTATTTGGATTTTTATTTAAATAATTTTTATATGTTGTTGGTTGCTTGTTTGGATGTGTTTAAATATTTTTATGGCTAGTATAAATATATATTAGTTATTTAGGCTTGGTGCTTGTAGCTATTATATATATATTGGTGATTGGATAGTTCCCGTGGTACCATTAGCAGATGCATGCAGTATCATTAGCGGATGACCCTATACACCCCATGCTATGATAGTGGATGAACTTCTATACCGCGATATCCTGCCTCGAAGCAGGATGGGTATTATTTATGTTGGCTAACATCTGTGGATGCAGAAAAAACACGTTGGAGGAATCCAACTAGATTCCTCAAAAATATTATTACTTGTTTATTCTCATATATATTATCATATGTGATGTGTTAGAAAATCTGTGGTTGATAATCGGTATTTTTTAAATTTATAGGGAAAATTCTATTTATCTAAAATAGAATTTGAATTTAAATTGGACTATAAATATATTAACTTGTTTGAATACATAAAACAAGTAGTGAATTTATAAACGTTGTTTATAAATTAATAATACGAGATTTGAAGTGAAATTATAAACAGTGTTTATAAATACAGTGGAAAAATTATCATTGGATAATATGAATATTTAAATTCAAATGTGAATTTAAAATAGAAATGGGGAAATCGTTTTAAAGAAATAAACGATGGAATTTATTCTAATGTTCAGAATATAAATTGAACTAAAATAAATCCGTAAGGATTTATGATTTGAATTCTATTAATTCAAATTTATTTAAATAGAAGTTAAATTGAATATGAAAATAAATTAGGTGTTATATATATAAGTTATTATAAATAGAAATTTCCAAAATAAGATTTTGGTTTTAAATAGATTTCAAAATAGACTTGTTTAAATATAAAACAAGGAAATTTATAAAATGGTGTTTATAAATATAATGAATTAATTATCAAGATATAATTTGAATATTTAAATTCAAATATGAATTTAAAATAGAATTTGAAATCATTCGAAAGGGAACAACAGTTTTTATTCCGCAATTCGGAATATCAAAGGTATGGAGTTTCAAATAGAAATTTGAAAAGGGAACTTGTTTAAATATATGAAACATGGAAGTTGAATTTATAAATAGTGTTATAAATTTGGTGAAATAAATTTATCATTTGGATAATTTAAACCATTTAAATTCAAATAGGAATTTAAAAGTAGATTAGGAATTGTTTTGAAACAAAACGATTGATTATATTTCGGAATTCGGAATATAAGCTGAATTGAGAAGAATTCAACAGATTTGTAATTGAAATTCGATTATATCGAATTTTGTAAATAATTTATTTATAAAAGGAATTGGAATTAAATGTAGAAGATCTAAGTATAAAGAAATATATTACCGAGTAAGGAAAAATCGACAATTATATATAGTCGAAAATATTACGTTGAATTGGGAAACTAATTTGATATATATTAAAAATATATCAGAATGGAGTTGAATTTATTATAAACGAAGTTTAAACGTTATATATATATATATATATATATATATAATTAAAACGAACTCGCTGCAGCGCGGTAGTTCGTAAATCGGCGTTTCGAACTTCAATTGAGTATATAGAACTCAATTTATGTCGAAATCCTGTGAAACAAGAATCGTCAGGACCAATCGAATAATAGTTTTCTAATGAAAGAGAAAAATCTAGATTTTATCTTATAGATTTTGAGTTATGTCAAAATCAAATTTTCAGAAAAACAGCGCTATAACCGTTTAAAAACCATAACGGTTTATTTAAATAAATTAAAGGATTCAAGCAAATAAAATCTGAATTTCTATTTAGAAAAATCCAAATTTGAGTCATAAAATATATCTGAACTGAAGTGGAGTAATGAAATGATTTTGGAAACAAAAATCAGATTTTGTTTATTTTTGAATAGAATTAACTAATCTGAGGAATAATTAGTTATTGGAGTTTTGAATTAAAATTGAGCTTTTGATAAGTAAACTGGGTTTGTAAAGTCATATTCGAAGTCGAATATGAAACTTGAATTAAAAATGGAATTCGATTTGTTACAAGCAAGTCAAAAATTTATTTAAACAAGGTATGTTCAAATAAATAGTGAAATAGGCAAAGAGCTGATTATTGATAAATTAGCAAACTAAGTTAAAATGGCCGATTGAGTTGAAACAAAATAGGAATGGACGTATATGGGTTAGACATTAATGGGATGAAGTGTATGAAGGTTATAATTCGTGTGCCCGACAATAAGGTACATGTTTAAATTCCTTATGAGATTTTATGCGCCGAATCGGCAAGCCACTTGGCTTTTTGATTTTAATTTTTGAATGGAAAGGGCTTAGAGAGGCGAATTGAGGTTTGAACTATCGACCGGTACAAAGGAGGTTATGGTGAAATTTTCCGGAAATTTAAGGAGTTAGAATATTTTAAGAAGATTTGATAATTATGAATCGATATATCGATATATATAGAATTCGATAAGGAAACGAAATTAAAATAGAATGTTATAAACAAAAAGGGATTCAATAAATTTAATCTGATAAAAATAGAAAGAGAAATGTATACCTGTTTAAAAGATATGGATAATTGGTAATATGTTGTTGATTATTCGAGGTGAGTGGTTTTGTCCGTTTTGAAGTTAAGGATGTTTCCGGTCAAGGTCTGAGAGGTAGTTATACCACAACTTGATTGATTTCATTTTTAACCGATAAATAGCAAAATTCATTCTCGAAGAGAAATGTTTGAATAATAGTTAGTTGAATGCAGTATCTTGGGATGTTGTAACGATGTTTTACACAACATTCATTTTAACCCAAGTAAGTGGAAATTTGGAAATATAATAATAAATATTTTCTGAGTATGGAAATAAATGGATGGTCGTGGAAGAGATAAGTAATTGGAATGTTTCCAATTATAAGTAAAGGATATTTTCTAAGTACAGAAAATAAAAGAAGGCGAGATACTGAAAAGTTTTCCAAATAACGAAAGGCCAAGATGATAACTGAAAATATTTGTTTAACAAATATTGATAAGGAAATGGAAAGGGTGATTTAATTAATGAAATATTAATTAACAGGCCCAGTGATGGTTTGATGTTATGGATGGATGTTTGTTTGTTTTTCTTTGATATTTAAATAACGGACTATCAAAGAGTTTGCCAATATCGTTGTCAATATGGACAGTCCGGTTGGATTGTTATCTGAGAACCACTCCGTATTGGCAGTAGCGTTGCGAATCAGATTATATGAAGATAATCGAAGAGGGAGTTAAGTGCAAGGGCTTTTTCTATTAATAGAAATTGTGCCTTCGGCTTCGTTCAGTCCTAGAACGAAGAGTATGGACGAATGTATGACGAAGTATTTCCAATGATCATATATGTTGGTCTGTGTAAATATATATGGTGGCGGAGAATTTATTCTCTTAGCATAACATCCATAATATATTTGTGCAAAACATTTAATGATTTACAGATCTGACAATGTGAAATTCAAAGTGATTGTGCTATCAATGAATGATAAGAAATCATAGCTTCAGGCCTCAACGACCGGGAATGACAAAAATCGGGCAGGCAGCATGGCTATGTGGGTCGCTCCCATTAGGGTGTATATTCACCTATCTAGAGAAATTCCATTTGCTTCTTTAATCTATCGATACTGTCCTTTCCAGGAAACGGTTGCTGATCCCAATCGCTGGTGATATACATTCGATACACTCAAGCAAAATGAGTGGTCGGTCATGTGTGCGCCGGGTTGCAAGATGTTCTTCTTGAACCCAGTGTATTCCCCTCTAGAGGTACACTATCGGAAGGTGGTTCCATACCTTGTCATGTTGGAAATCCAATCCCCAATAAGCGCCCTGCGGTTTTTGGTTTTGCAATATATATGGAGCGTGAGATGCAAGCATTCCGCTAGATTCTATTTAGTTGATGTAGAAATTAGTATAATATCACTGGATTTGATATCCAAAATATTTTGGGTTACCGTAAGGTAAAAACCATCCGTGTTTATGTGTGTATCGGTATTTCAATTATCATTTCTTTTGAAAGCATTTTTAAAGTTAAACAAATGATTGGAGTTTACTCACACCAGTCCCATGACTGACTGAGATTTTTTTTCCCTAAACTCTTGGGTTCCCAAATTTGTACGGACGGTCAAGTAGTCGGGATTTTTCAGATTCATTTTGAAGAGCTGGAAGCAGGAGGCTTCACCAGTTAGATATAGACTATCATACTTCCACTGTGTACTATGTTGTATCTGGAAACATGTGTTTATAACTATTCCAGGAATAACTGTTGTGCTCTGATAATGGTATGTATATACAGTTACTAATTTGTATTTCAAAAGTTATGTTATTTAATATATTTTATTCGTTCTACTATGAGATTTGTATTCTTCGTTTTTCTTCTATTCTAACTTTTCTTTCTTTCTATTCCTTATCCTCTAACTTCTTTCTACTAATGATTCGTATTTCTATGTCATTTGGGTCGAATGTGTGGTGTTATTAGTCAACTCAAAAGGTACGGATTTGCGGTTCATTACAGTTTGTATCAGAGCTTAGGTTGAGTGAATACCTAGGCTTTGGTGGGATTGTGCTCATTAGAGATAGGGTCAGTAGAACCCTAGAATGAGTTGAGTGTGTGTGTGTGTATATATATATATATATAGATACTAGAGAGCGTATTTGTTAATTGATATAAAAATTTGTTTTATATTGTGTTGTCTTGTCTGGTGAGTAGTTTATAAATTCCGATCGAATCGTGGGATGCCACGATATCGATAAGACTTTGTAAATACTTGAACAGAAGATTACACACAATATTATTTTTAGGTGGGTAAATGAAATTATTTTACCCAAAAATTCTATTTTTGATAGAAAAAGAGTAATTTTCAGAAATTATTATAATATATGGATGTGCTGGATGTTAAAATTATAATCAAATAGGATTATAAAATTGGATTGGTTATCTATAACCAAACAAAATTTGTACGTAAATGAAATATACAAATGAGATGAACTAGAATTGGATTTAAAATAGAATTTGGAATTTAAATCTCGGGAAGTTGGAAAATATTATTAAAGTATATTAGAAAAATATAGCTTTGTTTTGAAAGGATTTTTGAATAAAAATCATTTTGAATGGATTCTGAAGTGTTAAAGCACTGAACTCACTTCAGTGGCTGGAAAATAATTCTGATGATGACTGCAGCTTCATCAGTGTTCATTTTTGAGTTTTTAAGTGATGGATTGCTACCTTATAAATGATTTTGATGGAAATTTTTTTGAAAGAAAACAAATTGGTTTGAATATTCAAATTTTTTGAATTTGTGATGGAAATATATATATATATATGCATATATTTATGTGATTTCAGAAGGATTTGAAATGAAAAACCCGGGAATATGAATTCTGAAATTTAAAATTTAACCTAAGCAAGTTAAATAGACCTTAGTGAATAAATTGATTTAGAATCAATTTAAATGAATTTGAATGCATATGAATGGAATATTAATTGGTGATAAATCATTCAGAATAAATGAATGTGACTATATTTGATATTCAATATGAATGAAAACAAAAAGTTTTGGTTGGAACTAAATTTATAGAAGCATGAAATGTTGAGTTCAATATAAGTGAATTTTTGAAAAGTAAATAAGTTTGTAGCACTCTTCCTACCTTAGTAATTTCGAGGAGAAAATCCTTTTAAGGGGGAAGAATGTAACGATCTGGATTGTTGATCGATTAATTTTAATTATTTAACATTGTTTTAAATATTGAATTAATAATATGAATGGATATTTATATTGAGTTATCAATTGAATAATCGAAATACGATTTATTTCAAATATATATAATTATCGAAATACGAAAATGAATTTATTTGAATTCAAAGTTAAAAACTGAATCAAAATGATTCAGATGATAAATAGGAATTTTATTTGACTATAAATGATAATAATAATTTATTATCGAGAAATTTATTTGTTTTTGAATTTAAATTATATTATATTAATTTATTATGGTTATTTTATATACGTGATCAAATTAGAATTCATAATATATTCTGGTGAGTTCAGAATATCGTTATTACATTTAAATGCCAGTCTATACGCTAAAATAACGATTCATGATTTAAATTAATGGACCCCGAAATATTTTATTGTGGATATGTTCGAAATCAAATCAGTATCTATTTAAAAAGAATAAAAATCTTCTTAAATCAAATCACATTCAAATCAAATTAAATATTTGGTACTTAACCTATTGCTACCTCTGTACTAACGCAAACTTGAATTTCTTAATGGTTAAGTCTCTTCGTTTATAAATATGAACGCAACCCCTCTTCATTTCTCCTGCTCAAAAACCAAAGCTTTCAATCCAATTAGAAAGAACGACCCCGATTATTTATTTCTGTTCTACCGAAAACCAAAATCCAGTTTCTTTTTATTTAAGTCTTTCCAAAAAAATGAACTCAACTACAAAAAAAGGGACATTGAAATCGAAAACCGCGATCCGGAATCAAAGACGATCTGGAGCTCGTCTTGGACACTCGCGACGCTCACGATTATTGGGGGACAACAACAACAATGAAGTTAGAAGGGGTTACAAAGCAGTATTGAAACACCCCACCTCCGTTAGGGTCACTCTCAAAGGGAATGCCCTAATTTTGGTGGTGGTTTATAAGTAAAAGTCACAGATACACAAGACAGATATAAATACACATATTTTTGAACAGCGGAAAACAACAGCAATTTTTATTTCAACAAAATACGTGTTACACAAACCATGTCATAATTTGTCTTACAATACATCCAAAAACATAACATCTTCATAACTGTCTTGATTACAATATTTAAAGAAGTATAAAAACATAGGTAAACTGCATAAGTCCCATAATTGTTGTCCAAAGCCATAGTCCAAAACGAAAAAGATCCAAGCAATACATTCTTTCTCTTCAAGCTGGATGTGAAAACTGGTCAAGCTGCGGTATTCCCTCCCTGTGGACCTGGGGGGGGGGGGGGAACGAAAGAAAAGAAGACGAAAGAAAAGTAGAGTCAGACATAAAGCCTGAGTAAGTCTAGGACTATTCAGTCTATGAATAAAGAACTGGGTATGATAAGTATAAACTGGAAATGGGAAAGCACCATAAACTAAGTTAAGTTGTCTAGAGTCGAATATACTTATCGTACCCAATATTAATCTTTGTACCCATATAAACTAGTTCCCAACAGGCACCCCATAATCAGGGTAAAGTGATCCATTTCTGATGATCAGCTCCTACTCGCATAGTTACATGTGTCTTACGGCCCCCGTTGTTGTAGTTACCTATGCTGGTCCCACCATGGGGTGTATCAAGTCCCATGGTGGCGGCCCGACACAATCCTAGGATGCACAGGTATGCTACTGGTGCCCAGTGCCTTATTTTTCTACGCCGGAGTGTGTGCACGCCCGCACCCCGTTAGAACCTACACTGTTGCACCACCGCCGTCGATTTGACCTCTTACAGTCAGCCCAGTAATCGTGCCCCACCCTGTCTAGTTCAGGGTATCCCGATACACCTTGTAGGGTTACTGCTGAAAAGGGTCCCCCGCTACAAGGTTTTCTATTTCTAGCCAACATGCTAAGTTAGTAAAGTGTTTTGTAAACCTAACCCCCAATCAGTCTGTATAGTTTAGCATGTTCCATTTTGATTAAGTATTAATTTAATTTACTTAATCCTATTAATCCTAACTCAGCTTTAATTGTCTTATTAAAGCCTAGACCTCTCACATTAGACAGGTATTGTTGTGGCTGCCTGTTGCCGGTTGGGTCCGGGCAGTCTTACGCCACAACTCAGTCTAACCTCGGGTCCTTATTGGGCTCTGTGTTTAACCACCCACATTGGATAGGTATTGTTGTGACTACTGGATAGCCGGGCGGTTCCGGGCAGGTTTACATCACAACTCAATCCAACCTCGGGTTAAACACATCATATTTTCTACATTTACATATTTTGTCTCTTTTCTTTTTATATGTAAATATTTGCGGCCCATTATTCAAATTCATCTTTATTGGGTGAAATTAATTTACACCACTTAATTGTTTTTCAAAGTCGTTGGCATGCGTCAAACATGCCAACACATATGTTTTATATTTTAACCCAATCGCCATTACCCCCGTTTTATACGTTTGCTACAATATAACATATGTTGGGTTTAACATTTAAACCCAACTTAGCCACATGAAAAAGGGGAGGCTTATAACATGGTGTTTATATATTCTAAGCAGCATAAAAAGGGGAGTGTGAAAGCATGAACTTGTAACATAGCAAACTAATTAACATAAATTAGGCACTTGTGAACTTGCATTGTAATAGCATATAATTATGGCATAAACATACCAAAACATGAATCATGGTTTTTATTCTATTCATAGAATTATGGCATAAACATACCTAAACTTGAATCATGGTTCTTAATCTATCTATGTAAACTTGCAAGTAGAATGTAATTATAATGTAACGTATGTGTCACATATATTATCATATGATTTTGATAACAACATAGGCCTAAAAAATGTTTATCAATTAGGCATAACAACAAAAATAGTTTAGTCATGTTCATAGGATTAATACAAGTTCACAAAGATGCTTGCTTTTGTCACTAATACAAAAGCATGGTTTTTATACTTGAACCATGATGCCAATTCCAACATAACTTCATATGAATCATAATACTCAAATGGATCCAATTAAACTAAAGATGACCATAAAATTATACATTATGTTGGCATAATAGTAAATCATATACTTGCATGAATCTCAAATAAACTACCACAACATATAGTTGTTACGTTCAACATGAATCATATACTTGCAATTTTCAAATAGGTGTTGTAATAAACTACCACAAACATGTAGTTTTCAACATGAATCATATACTTGCGAATATCCAATCGTATACCACAACATTTCCAAATCGTTTAGAATCAAAGCAACATACAAATATAGATTATTATCGCCACAATTCCATTTCTCACTTTACACAAATCAAAACACAATTATTTATTCACATCGGAATAGCACTCTACTTACAACGTATGACGAATCTTCAATTCAGGAATCTGAATTCTGAATTTGGAGATGCTATCCTTTGTTGTAGGCGTTGTTTTGATTTAGTTGTCGTTGCTTTAAGATTTTGAATTGTCTCCTAATCGTCTCTTAATTTTGACGGCTACTCCTTGTCTCTCCTCAGCAGCATGACGATCTCATTCTCATTTTTTTTTTTTATGAATTAGGGTGAGTCTTAGGTCCTTTTTATAGAGTTTGTGAATTGATTAGGACCGTCGATGGAGCTTGGATTAATATTAGCCGTTCATTTGAAGGAGAGACCAACTAGGAGCTGACACCTAGCCCTAGTGACAAGGCAAGGCTCAGAAATTCGACCAGACCCTGATCAGGCCAGCCAAGACCTGACCAGCAGGTCATTCTGACCTGGGCGCACTTGGCAGGTGCGCCAGGTTAAAAATGTACTGGCGCACTTCCCAAGTGCGCCAGTTCATTTCTGTTCTGGCGCACTTCCCAAGTGCGCCAGTGCATTCTGACCCGTTTTCTGGTTTTTCGCCCATCTTCGTTCGTCCATATCTTCTTCATACGATATCCGTTTTACGCAAACTCGGACTCTATCTCAAGCAGAATTTCGAGACGAACGCAATGGCATAACCCATTTCCTTTGATTTCATCATTTATAATTAATTATACTTTTAATTTGTGAAGCTTAACGTTATAGAATACACGGGGTGTTACATTCTCCCCCACTTAAAAGGATTTCGTCCCCGAAATCTTCAAGTTAGGAAGAATGTATATCTTAACGTACAAACATCTATCTACTCATCCATCAAACACGAGCATCCATTGTCCTTAAAAGACTTCTAATGCTTCATGATCATATGCGAAGTGTGTGTACATGTACTTATCTAATGCAAAATCAGTCGGTCTACTGATTCAGTTGACCTCCTTAATGCAAATTATGTAAGTGTCATGAATCCATTTTGTATGAAAATTTTCCTATTCATGATTTTACATGGGTGCACAATCATTCACATATAAATGCAACATCCGTACGGCAACACATTAAACTTCAACCATATACAAATATAAATACATATATGCACATGCAACATGAAGTGACTGAGCCGATCTAAAACCTAAATTGTGTGTGTATATGCAACCACGAGCAACCACTAGCAATCGCTTGCAACTACTTGCAACCATCATCCATAACATGTTTCAATTACATGTTTTCATCCATAGAGTTTCTACCTAAAAGATAAGGTCGAGGAGATATACCTAAAAAGATTGATAAAAGCGCAACTTAAGGAAAAAGAAAGATCAAAGATGTACCCTCGAAAAGAAAAGGGTAGGCTGCGCGTATTCTAGCTTCAGTTTCCCAAGTTGCATCTCCCTCGGCGTCGCTCCACTGAACTTTGACGAGCTTGACTTCGCGGTTGCGTAGCTTCTTCTATTCCATTCCTAATATGCGGGTTGGAACTTTCCTCACGGTTGCTTCGCGTTCCACTTCAGCTTCTTCTACGATATTTTGCTCTACCACTTCAGCAGATTCATGTAGACATTTTCGGAGGTGCAAAACGTGAAAAACGTTGTGAACTCCGGCCAGCTTTTCGGGTAACTCTAATCTATAGGCCATTTTCCCAATTTTCTCGATGATAGGCAATGGCCCTACGAACCTTGGTGCTAGCTTCCCTGTGGTCCCAAAACGAACAACGTTCCTTAGCGGAGATACCTTAAGAAAAACTCTGTCCCCAACCTCAAATTCAAGGTCGGTCCTCCTCTTGTCGGCGTAAGATTTTTGTCTGTCTTGGGCTGTCTTCATTCTTCTCCGTATTAAGTCTACTTTTTCTAAAGTCTCTCGGATCATATCTGGTCCAAGTATGAGCTTGTCAGTAGACTCCCACCAGCAAGTGGGCGATCGGCACGGTCTTCCATATAAAGCTTCAAAGGGCGCCATTCCGATGGTTGCTTGGTAGCTGTTGTTGTAGGCAAATTCCACCAAAGGAAGATGGTCTTCCCACGTCCCTCCGAAGTCAAGGATGCACAGTCTTAAAAGGTCCTCCAAAACTCTGTTCACTCTTTTCGTCCGGCCGTCGGTATGGGGGTGATAGGCTGTGCTCAAGCATAACTGTGTGCCTACCGCTTCTTGCGGACTCCGCCAAAACTCACTTGTGAAGATAGGGTCTCGGTCACTAACAATGCTGGTGGGTATTCCATGGAGTCGAACAATTTCCTTGAGGTAAAGAGATGCTAGGGATGAGGCAGTTCTTTTATTCTTGACAGGTAAAAAGTGGGCGCTTTTAGTAAGCCTATCCACTATTACCCAAATGCTAGTGTTGCCTCTTCTAGACCTAGGCAACCCATCAATAAAGTCCATTGAGATGCTATCCCACTTCCACTGCGGGACCTCTAGAGGATGGAGCAGACCGCCAGGCTTTTTCTGTTCCTCTTTAACCTGTTGGCACACCATACACTTAGAAACGAAATCTGCCACGTCCTTCTTCATGCCGTTCCAAAAGAAAGTTCTCTTTATGTCCTTGTACATTTTATCTCCGCCTAGGTGTATCGTCATCTTGGAGTGATGTGCTTCCTCGAGAACCGTCTTTACCAAATCCCTTGTCTGTGGGACGCATAGTCTTCCGTCTCGCCTTAGCCAACCCTTATCGTCGATGGAGTATCTGCTGAGGTGACTTGAAGTCTCACCCCTAATTAGCCTATCAATCGTCTCCACAAGCTGAGGGTCTTCGCGTTGTGCTGTCCCTATTGAGTCCACTAAAGTCGGGCGTACTTCGAGAGATGCTAGCAAGCCCGATACAAAATCAGAGGAGGGCCTAAAGTCAAAGCTGGCTATAAACTCTAGGCTTTGTCTTTCAACAAACAGCGGGCTTAGGGTTAGTTTCTTTCGGCTCAACGCGTCTGCCACTATGTTGCCTTTGCCCAGAGTGTAGGAGATCTCGAAATCGTACGAGGCAAGAAACTCCATCCATCTCTGTTGCCTCAAGTTAAGATCTTTCTGCGAGAAAAGATATTTCAACGATTTATGGTCAGTGTAAAGTTTGAACTTCTCACCTAGGACATAGTGTCGCCAAGACTTGAGTGCAAAGACGATGGCGGCTAACTCAAGATCGTGGGTCGGGTAGTTCTTTTCATGAACTTTCAATTGTCTTCCGCCATAAGCCACTACCCTTCCTTCTTGCATTAAGACAGCGCCTAGCCCTGTCCCACATGCATCTTTATAAACTGTGAACATCTTGCTTCCATCTGGCAACGTCAAAACTGGGGTTGTTGTAAGAGCCCTTTTTAGCCGTTGGAAAGCAAACTCGCAATCCAAGTCCCAATTGAACACTAGATTCTTCTTGGTCAGCCTTGTGAGCGGAGCTGAGATTTTCGTAAAATACCTTATGAACTTTCGATAGAAACCTGCTAGTCCTAGAAAACTTCGGACCTCAGTTGCATTCCTTGGTGTCTTCCAGTCCTGTACCGCAATTACCTTAGCAGGGTCCACAGCTAACCCTTCTTTGGATACTATGTGCCCAAGGAACCTCACTTCTTCTCTCCAAAAGTGGCATTTGGAGAATTTGGCTTTTAGCTGTTGGACTCGCAGAGTTTCCATGATTGCCCTTAGGTGCTGGGTATGCTCCTCTTCACTCTTTGAGAAGATCAAGATATCGTCTACGAAAACCACTACGAACTTGTTGAGGAAATCTCTGAACACCCTACTCATTAGGTCCACGAAGTAAGCGGGTGCGTTTGTCAAGCCAAAAGGCATGACAAGCCATTCAAAGAAGCCGTCTGGGGTTCTGAATGCTGTCTTATCGATGCTATCTTCAACCACCCTTAGCTGATGAAAACCGGTTGCCAAATCGAGTTGGGAGAAAATAGACGCTCCTACAAGCTGATCAAACAAATCGTCAATTCTGGGGAGAGGGTGCCAATTCTTTTTCTTTAGTTTGTTGAGCTCCCTATAGTCAACACACAGACGGAGTGAACCATCCGCCTTTGTAGCGAACACCACTGGAGCGCCCCATTCTGAAATGCTCCTTCTAATGAACCCCTTCTCTAGAAGTTCTTTAATCTGTTTACTGAGCTCCTTCCTTTCCCGTGGAGCCATGTGTCTAACGGGCAACGCAACGGGCTTTGCATTATCTACAAGATATATGCGGAAGTCTATCTCCCGCTTCGAGGGCAAGCCCTTTCACCTCTTCGAGGACATCTGGGTACTCCCGGACCACTCTAACCGATTGCAAACTTTCAACAGAGGCATCTAGCGATTCAAGATAACTAAGCATAACCGCATATGAGGGATTACAAGTAATGTCCAGAGTGTTACTGAGTTGGGTCAGAAGCCTAACCACCCTTTTCTCACAATCAAGGATGGCACCATTATTGGATAGCCAATCCATGCCCAAAATCAAACCATACCCCGAGAAGCCCAAAACAAAGGCACTACATCTAAATTCTACGCTTAGAATAGAAATTTTCAATCGCACATAGATCATAGACAGATGAGCTGGGCCCCCAATTGGATTTGAAACAATTAAGGGGTCCTCTACCATATTAGTTTCTAGGTGCAGAGATTCTACTAAAGCAGATGAACTAAAGGAGTGTGATGCGCCAGAATCAAATAAAGTGCGAACTGGGTGATCATAAAGATAAACTACGCTTTCTACAGAAGTATTTATACCTCGCTGTTGCAGAGGTGGCGCCTCTAGCACATGAACCTGTGCCCCTGAGGTGGATCCAGCCCTCTGCCCCTGCCCTCGTTTCTTTGGGCAATCCTTAGCCATATGGCCTGTTTCACCGCAAGAAAAGCACCCACCATTCATCTTGGCCTTCTTTTTCCGTCTATCTTTCACCAAGTGCCCCACTTTGCCATAGAAATTACACTTCCTCTTCTCTTTGTTGTCTTTCCCGCCCTTCTTAAAGTCTGTCTTCTTAGGCTGTAAACCCTCTTTCTTCCCTAGAGAGCTTTCTGCCTTTGTCTCCTTCTTGCCCTTATCCTCTTCGTTCAGCAATGCCATCTGCACCAACCTTTCATACCTAGCTCCCATGGGTATATGGGTCATGGCCAAACTGTGTAATGGCTCATTCAATCCTTTGACAAAGCGAAGAGCCTTCTTGTGCGGAGTGTTGACTAGGTCCAGTCCGAACCTAGCGAGTTGATCGAACTGATTAACATACTCTTTGACTGTCATGTTCCCTTGCTTAAGAAATAAGAATTTTTCCAACTGAAGACTCCTTTCAGCTTCTGAGAGAAATTTAGCCTCAAACCTTGCCCTAAAGTCCTCCCATGTTTCCACTGGCCTTTCTGCATTGGTGACTTCCCACCAGTAGGAAGCCTCGCCTTTAAGTAGCCATACTGCCAGTTGTACCTTCAGCCTATCTTCTACCTCAAAGATGACGAATAAGTCCTCGGTTTCCTTCAGCCAATTCCTGGCTGCCACGAAGGACTCGGTTCCATGAAAATCCTTTCCTCCCATAGCTTTAAAATCTTTACATATCTTAGCAAAAGTATTACCCCGCGGAGGAGGTGGAGGAAGAGGTGCTGCTGCAGCTGGATGATTTCCTACAGCTGGAGGAGGGGGAACGGTAGGACCTGGCTGAGTTGCCCTCGCTTCTAAGAATCGTCTAAACCACCTAGGTATTGGTACAACCTCTGGCAAGTTAAGTTCTTCGGACATGCTGAAACAAAAAGGATAGATTCAAAACGAAGGATAAAAGATAGTACCTATGGCTTTGGGGGACTTTGCCTTTTTAAAATAAAATAACATTTTATCTTTAAAAATGCTTCTTTAAATTTTTCTTTTTGGAGATGAATTTTTCAAAACTTTTTATCTTATCTGGTAAACCTATGCTCTGATACCAAGTGAAACACCCCACCTCCGTTAGGGTCACTCTCAAAGGGAATGCCCTAATTTTGGTGGAGGTTTATAAGTATAAGTCACAGATACACAAGACAGATATAAATACACATATTTTTGAACAGCGGAAAACAACAGCAATTTTGATTTCAACAAAATACGTGTTACACAAACCATGTCATAATTTTCTTACAATACTTCCAAAAACATAACATCTTCATAACTGTCTTGATTACATTATTTAAAGAAGCATAAAAACATAAGTAAACTGCATAAGTCCCATAATTGCTGTCCAAAGCCATAGTCCAAAACGAAAAAGATCCAAGCAATACATTCTTTCTCTTCAAGCTGGATGTGAAAACTGGTCAAGCTGCGGTATTCCCTCCCTGTGGAACTAAGGGGGGGGGGGAACGAAAGAAAAGAAGACGAAAGAAAAGTAGAGTCAGACATAAAGCCTGAGTAAGTCTAGGACTATTCATTCTATGAATAAAGAACTGGGTATGATAAGTATAAACTGGAAATGGGAAAGCACCATAAACTAAGTTTAGTTGTCTAGAGTCGAATATACTTATCGTACCCCATATTAATCTCTGTACCCATATAAACTAGTTCCCAACAGGCACCCCATAATCAGGGTGAAGTGATCCATTTCTGATGATCGGCTCCTACTCGCATAGTTACATGTGTCTTACGGCCCCCGTTGTTGTAGTTACCTATGCTGGTCCCACCATGGGGTGTATCAAGTCCCATGGTGGCGGCCCGACACAATCCTAGGATGCACAGGTATGCTACTGGTGCCCAGTGCCTTATTTTTCTACGACGGAGTGTGTGCACGCCCGCACCCCGTTAGAACCTACATTGTTGCACCACCGCCGTCGATTTGACCTCTTACAGTCAGCCCAGTAATCGTGCCCCACCCTGTCTAGTTCAGGGTATCCCGATGCACCTTGTAGGGTTACTGCTGAAAAGGGTCCCCCGCTACTAGGTTTTCTATTTCTAGCCAACATGCTAAGTTAGTAAAGTGTTTTGTAAACCTAACCCCCAATCAGTCTGTATAGTTTAGCATGTTCCATTTTGATTAAGTATTAATTTAATTTACTTAATCCTATTAATCCTGACTCAGCTTTAATTGTCTTATTAAAGCCTCGACCTCTCACATTAGACAGGTATTGTTGTGGCTGCCTGTTGCCGGTTGGGTCCGGGCAGTCTTACGCCACAACTCAGTCTAACCTCGGGTCCTTATTGGGCTCTGTGTTTAACCACCCACATTGGATAGGTATTGTTGTGACTACTGGACAGCCGGGCGGTTCCGGGCAGGTTTACATCACAACTCAATCCAACCTCGGGTTAAACACATCATATTTTCTACATTTACATATTTTGTCTCTTTTCTTTTTATATGTAAATATTTGCGGCCCATTATTCAAATTCATCTTTATTGGGTGAAATTAATTTACACCACTTAATTGTTTTTCAAAGTCGTTGGCATGCGTCAAACATGCCAACACATATGTTTTATATTTTAACCCAATCGCCATTACCCCCGTTTTATATGTTTGCTACAATATAACATATGTTGGGTTTAACATTTAAACCCAACTTAGCCACATGAAAATGGGGAGGCTTATAACATAGTGTTTATATATTCTAAGCAGCATAAAAAGGGGAGTGTGAAAGCATGAACTTGCAACATAGAGAACTAATTAACATAAATTAGGCACTTGTGAACTTGCATTGTAATAGCATATAATTATGGCATAAACATACCCAAACATGAATCATGGTTTTTATTCTATTCATAGAATTATGGCATAAACATACCTAAACTTGAATCATGGTTCTTAATCTATCTATGTAAACTTGCAAGTGGAATGTAATTCTAATGTAACTTATGTGTCACATATATTATCATATGATTTTGAAAACAACATAGGCCTAAAACATGTTTTTCAATTAGGCATAACAACAAACATAGTTTAGTCATGTTCATAGAATTAATACAAGTTCACAAAGATGCTTGCTTTTGTCACTAATACAAAAGCATGGTTTTTATACTTGAACCATGATGCCAATTCCAACATAACTTCATATGAATCATAATACTCAAATGGATCCAATTACACTAAAGATGACCATAAAATTATACATCATGTTGGCATAATAGTAAATCATATACTTGCATGAATCTCAAATAAACACCACAACATATAGTTGTTACTTTCAACATGAATCATATACTTGCAATTATCAAATAGGTGTTGTAATAAACTACCACAAACATGTAGTTTTCAACATGAATCATATACTTGCGAATATCCAATCGTATACCACAACATTTCCAAATCGTTCAGAATCAAAGCAACATACAAATATAGATTATTATCGCCACAATTCCATTTCTCACTTTACACAAATCAAAACACAATTATTTATTCACATCGGAATAGCACTCTACTTACAACGTATGACGAATCTTCAATTCAGGAATCTGAATTCTGAATTTGGAGATGCTATCCTTTGTTGTAGGCGTTGTTTTGATTTAGTTGTCATTGCTTTAAGCTTTTGAATTGTCTCCTAATCGTCTCTCAATTTTGACGGCTACTCCTTGTCTCTCCTCAGCAGCATGACGGTCTCATTCTCATTTTTATTTGTATGAATTAGGGTGAGTCTTAGGTCCTTTTTATAGAGTTTGTGAATTGATTAGGACCGTCGATGGAGCTTGGATTAATATTAGCCGTTCATTTGATGGAGAGACCAACCAGGAGCTGACACCTAGCCCTAGTGACAAGGCAAGGCTCAGAAATTCGACCAGACCCTGATCAGGCCAGCCAAGACCTGACCAGCAGGTCATTCTGACCTGGGCGCACTTGGCAGGTGTGCCAGGCTAAAAATGCACTGGCGCACTTCCCAAGTGCGCCAGTTCATTTCTGTTCTGGCGCACTTCCCAAGTGCGCCAATGCATTCTGACCCGTTTTCTGGTTTTTCGCCCATCTTCGTTCGTCCATATCTTTTCATACGATATCCGTTTTACGCAAACTCGGACTCTATCTCAAGCAGAATTTCGAGACGAACGCAATGGCATAACCCATTTCCCTTGATTTCATCATTTATAATTAATTATACTTTTAATTCTTGAAGCTTAACGTTATAGAATACACGGGGTGTTACAAGTATTTCATATTCATAGCTATTAGATGCATCGCGATATGTTGGAAGTTGACTGTAGTGGAGGCAGAAGAAATCGCGATTTGATCATCTAGCCGAAAGTCATGTTTTTGTGATTTAGGGATTCGAGTGGATGGCGGTGAACTCAAGAGTAGTTATCGTGATGGTTTAGGAGAGCTCAGGGCGGTTCGACATTGGAGTTTGAGGGAGTTCGATTGAGTAAGGAGTTGGGGTACTACGAAGACCTCTGGGGGTGCAATGTTGAGAACGAACTGAAGTTCGATTCGTGGGATGAAAAAGGGGATGACTCCGAAAGGTTCGACGATAGGTGGATCTGAGAGGATTTGTCTGGAACTAGGGTGATTTGTGAAGTTCAATAATGGGGTATTGGGTTGTACGATTTGTGAAATGAGGATTGGAAGAAGTTCGTCTTTGTTTTTGGTGGTATGGATGATGTTACAGTGCAGGAATGAAGAGATTGTTTACAATAACATTTGGTGCAATGGTATCGATCATGCTTGGCAATTAAACTACGGAAAGATTTGATTTTTAATTTTTCTTCATCATTAAAATAAATAGTTAATGAGGAAATTTAGAAATTATAAGGAAATTAATTTATTTAATTGGTAACGTATTAAAGTAAATTAGTTTATATAAAAGGAAATTAGTTAGTAAACGAATAAAATTTATAGACTAATCATGTGAGTAAGATTTATGTTTAAATTGGAAATGATTTACACGTGGTAATTAATTAAATTTAATTAGTCTAATTCAATAACTGAAATTTTATTTATATTGTTTTACATTGAAAAACAGACGGTTGGAGAAATCACTGTGAAATCTTTATAATAAGCTTCATTGGATATGCAGCCAATAAAATCAGGTGAGTAAACTCACTATTTGGATTTTATTTAAATAATTTTTATATGCTGTTGGTTGCTTGTTTGGATGTGCTTAAATATTTTTATGGCTAGTATAAATATATATTAGTTATTTAGGCTTGGTGTTTGTGGCTATTAAATAAATATATATATATTGGTGATTGGATAGCTCCCATAGTACCATTCACGGATGCCCGCAGAGTCATTAGAGGATTAACCTATACGCCCCACGCTATGATAGTTGATGACCTTCAATACCGCGATATCCTGCCTCGAAGTAGAATGGGTATTATTTATGTTGGCTAACGTATGTGGATGCAGGAGAAAAAGGTTGGATGTGACAACCCCAAAACCCCGTGACACGGTGTTAAGGATAATCATTGGAATATAACACATCAATCATCATTAGTAGATCACAGATAATAGCATAAACATAAAATAGAATAATTTACACACATATGACAGCGGAATCATATAGATATCACCACATCAGAGAACACAGTGCAGGATACAACTTAGTGCATAATAATACATAATCAGTCACCATCGCCTGAGGCGGAATCATACATAAAGATTACACAAAATAAATATCAGTCTACATCGCCAATGGCGGAATCATACTACATATACTATAATGGCGGAAAGAGTCAAAGTCTGCACGATGTAGTCAAGCCTCGCCATGAGCCAAAAGGTGTACCAGATACCTGTAACTAGGCTGCCCATGTGAAAATGAGGGCACCCGAGTTTTCAAGGTGAAACAAACTACGAGTCAGTCATGGGACTGGTATGAGAAATCTACTTAACTTATTTACAACAATAATAAGGCAAATCAAAGGACCACGCCACTTTCGCGGAACGGGTTTACTCCAATGAGTGCTGGTGCATGAAATAAAGTAAATGATTAAATCGTCGCAATGCTTTTTATAAAATGAAGCCATTATAAGACTCAGGTCCCATCACACAATGCAACGCAAGCCGGAGGATAGAGTTTTACCTTATAATGGCCAAAAATGCTTCGTATGAATAAAACAAAAGTGTTTGATATTATTACTAGTGCATATATGTTATAAAAAGCAAATTCAATCATAAATATCAATCCTAGGCGGCATAGCTACCATCTACTATGTCGCCATACTAGTAATACAATCACATCCACATATTTCGTATTGGAAATTGGATTCCTTCATGAGTCGAGGCAAGGGGCAAGCTCCTCTCCGATTCGAGACACTCTACCAAATGTCCCAGGACTGCACTATGATCCTTGGAATCGGCTGGGCCGGTCCTCTCTTACTTTTGAGGATTAGTTATTCTTGAACACACGTTTCCCGGTCCTTACAGACCTATAATCGAGGCGCCTCGCATTCCAACAACCACACAGGTGAAAAGTATATATAATGTCAGGGCTGGTAGGTCACTGACACCACCTTAGCTAGAAAGAAACGTCGTGCTCTCCCAGCGGTCCGTCTCCCGTTTTTGACTCATACCGGGGTGTGAGGCTCGCGAATTCACGTTATACACAAAGCTACGTCACACAGACCATGCTTTGATCATCAACCACAAGACTTTTCTTTGCAGCAGAAGCCTTGATCATATGCCACTTAGGCGTGCCACACAGGCAATCCACTCCATGCGACTGATTTCTATCAATACATAACCTCTGAGCTCGTACGTCTCAGAGAAGGGCGTTAAGCAAGAGAATAAATTCTCCGCCGCCAAGCAGATATATATTTAACAGAGATCAATCAGCACAGAACAAAATCCAATGTCAGACACACAATCCATTTACAAGTCCGTTCTGGGTTTGAACGAAACCGGAGGCACCAAATTCCTCGCATATCCGTATAATCAATAGTATGTTTGGACGGCTACTACTTCAGCTCCTTCATGGTAGCTACTCCAATCACGAGCATCAGTAGCACCCATCCATCCAATGTGAAGATCGTCGGTCTTCAACCGTCTTCGACTCTTCGACTTGTCAACGTTGATCGATTATTTGAAATGAGATGAACTCGGCCTTTTCAAATAACCCACGTATATTTAGATTTTCAAATCAATTTATCACATGGTTAGACTATTCAACATCCACATTTCAGTTCTTTAGTTATAATTTTCATGTTAAATACATTCAACCATCACATATCAAGCAAACACAACAAATTGGTTTATTTCCATTCTTTATCGTCCATAATATTTTATAACGATATATCGCCATTTTTATTTATTTAAAACGGCCATATTTAATTAAACGACGATTCAGATCATGCCGATGCACTGGTGTTGTTTTTCACTAAATTTGTTTTACACATATCTGAAAATCTAACCATTGGATCTTCACAAATTTTATATCATTAGAAAGATCATTTCAAAACGAATCCAACGGTTCCAGTTTTGGGAAAATCTGACGCTCAGATCTTCCACACTAGCCATTTGAAGTTCCGATTTCAATTTACGAACTGCAGCGTCGTTATTCGATTTAATTTAATTATATATATATATATAATCGTTTCTGGCACTGTTTTTCTTCGGATTTGAGTTAAACATTCCAGATAATCCAACCGTCGGATCTTCACAAAGTTGGTGCCGTTGGAAAGATATTTCCAAGGCGAACCCAACGGTTGCGGTTTGGTGAGAATCCAATGGTCGGATTTCCTGCACTAGTCATTTGAAATCACGGTTTCAAAACACGAACTGCACGACCACGTTTTGTTTTAATTTTATTTATATTTATATATTTATATAAATATAGTTCATTCAAAAATTCCTATATCGTTTTCACCTCAAATATTTCACTAACGCCTTTAAATTTTGGAAAATTTCGCCATAACCTCCTTTGTACGGGAGGGGCTGGGAAAATTCCCAAATAGCCACACGGGAGTCTCATGTCAAAAAGAAAAAGAAAAAGCCAAACGGCTGGCCAACAGGCTCATAAAATCATCACCCAAACAAAACAGTAAACGTGTACCTATTTGTCGGGCAAAAAAATTTATTCCTCTTCTCTAGCCTCTTTGCTATAACCTGTTCAATAAATATGCATGTACATATATGCAATTTTTATCACTTATCAATTTCCATTCAACTTCATATTTGATTCACTTTGGTTTAAAAACACCATTCATTCTAATGTTGCATGCATAGGCAAAAATCATATCATTAGTTAATTAATGAATATTTCAACTCATGCATATTTATTTGAACAAGTGGCTATTTTTAACACTTCACATTTCAAAGATGATAATTTTGGCGAACTAAAATATATTTCAACACATGACTATTTTATTTAGTTCCTATGCATGTTAAAAATAATATTTCTCTCACAAATATTTATTTCAACGCTCGCATATCTTTAGCATATCACATATATGATAAAAATGATATTTTTATCATTTAAAATATTTGTTCAACACATGAATGTTTTTAACACTTTATAATTTCAATAAAAATGTAATTTTTATTGTTCGATCTTTTTATTCAACACATGAACTTTTCCAATACACACACTTCTCAACACATGAGCACATCCACACATGGATATTTTATATATGTTGTTCATATAAGAAAGATGAAATTTTTATTGTTGAAACTATTTATATATATAAGGCGAATATTTTACATACTTCATATATATTATAAAAATGTGATTTTTATTGTTTAAGCACTTCATTCATTCACACATGTATTTAATTTTCACACATCACTTCTCAACACATGAGATTTTCCACACATGGATATTGTTTCAACACATGACTTTAATTTCAACGCATGAAGATAAATTCAACATATGAAAATAATTCTAACACATGAATATTATTCAAAATTTCGGCAGCATATAGGCAGGGTAGTCAAAACCGACACCGTCCCTAGTACGGCTCCTCGCTCTACCTTAAAACCTCGCGGTTTTTGACAATGGGGATTCATGCATCTAATTCGCATGTAGGCGGCATGTTTTATTTTTATTTCCACAATTATTTCCAATTCATTTCAATCACCGATGGGTATTTTTCAACCACAACCAAACAATATCAACCACAAACAATTATTCAACCACTTGCATTTTCATCCAATATTTCACACCAATTCACAATAATATATATCGTCCATGGTTTGTGGACGAGGGGAGTATATATATATATATATATATATATATATATATATATAATATTTTCTATATTTCACTTGCATTTCAACACATATATCAATTATTTATGCATGTATAATTCATACTTCGCTTATATAGCTTACACATCGCATGTACATGAGGTATACAACATGTGTGTAATTTATATTTCGCTTATATAATTTATACATGACATTTTCCATTCAAAATCATTTAATTTAGATTTCTCACATTGGTTTTCAGAGTGCTAAAAATCGTAGATGACTCAGAAAAATCCGCGGTCTCTTCTATGTGGTAGAGAGCTTCCTTGCGGTCCCGATGTTTCCTGTTACATCGAATTTCGTCAACATACCATAAAGATATGATTTTTCAAAGTGCAAACATAAAAAAGAACTCACCTTTCACGATGGTTCAAAACTAGGGTTGCGGTTTTCGCGAAAACCGAGGCACGATGGGATGATCGGAGGGTACAGCGTGGAAGAGGGAGGAGAGGGGAGTCGGTCAGAGGTGGTTCGGTGGTCTCTGGAGATCGGGGCGGCGCTGGGAAGTCGGCGACTTGGAGGGCTCGATTCAGGCGATACGGTGGTCGAGGGGGTGTGAGGGTTGGTCGGATCTGAAGAGGAGGAGGAGGCGCGTCGACGGAGGTAGGTGGCGGCGTCGACAAGGGGCTGAGGCGGCGGTGATTTGGAGGGGAAGGTTGGAGCTCGCGTCGCCGTCGATCGGGGGAAGAAAAAGGGTTTTCTGAATTTTTTTTATTTTTAAAATAATGAAAGGAAATTTCTGATTGGCCAATGGTTTTAATAAATTTTTAAATAGTGTTTCTCCACACGGACACCAATTCAAACCCAACGACTGTCGTTCCTAGCTAAATACCCCCATCCCGGACACAATGGAATATGTTTCGTTGGCCAATTCGATTGTTATAGTCAGTTATTCTTCAAATTAAAGTATAAAACATTTAATTTTAACTTTGAACGTACATTTCAATTTGCCAGGGCCATAAACTGATTCGAAAAATTCCAGAAAAATAAATCTAGCTATGTTTTGACTCTACGGTCCCAACAAAACTAGTTTCGTTGAATTCTGAGATCGTTTGAAAATGGCCATTTTCTGGTCGATCCAATTTAATAGAAATCGACCAAACACATTTTCTTTTGCCAGACTCACATACTAGCTTCAAAAATTATGAAATTTGAAACATAGCAATAATTTGACATCCCGGACGCAACAAAAGTGGTTTCGTCGGATTCCGAGGTCGTTTGCAAAATATCCATTTTCCAGGGCTATATATTCTATATAGCGACCTTTCTGAAAATTCATTCGGCCATAACTTTTGATTCCCGTTATGAAACTTCGATTTTTCAGATTCGTTAGAAAGGTATTGATAAATAGATTTAAATATTTTTGGTTTCGCTAAATCCGTTATATTTTCCCCCCTGCACAGTCAGTCAAAGTTTGAATTCAAATTTTCAAGCTGACTCACTATTTCTAATTCACTATTTTATTGAAATATTCTGTTTCAATTGTTCAAATTCCTTTGAAATAACCAATTCAAAAATTTTAAATTGGCTCGTATTTTCCGGGTTGTTACATTGGAGGAATCCAACTGGATTCCTCAAAAATATTATTATTTGTTTGTTCTCAATATGTGATGTGTTAGAAAATCTGTGGTTGATAATTGGTATTTTTGAAATTTAAAAGGAAAATTCTATTTATTTAAAATAGAATTTGAATTTAAATTGGACTATAAATATATTAACTTGTTTGAATACATAAAACAAGTAGTGAATTTATAAACGTTGTTTATAAATTAATAATACGAGATTTGAAGTGAAATTATAAACAGTGTTTATAAATAAAGTGGAAAAATTATCATTGGATAATTTGAATATTTAAATTCAAATGTGAATTTAAAAATAGAAATGGGGAAATCGTTTTACAGAAATAAACGATGGAATTTATTCTGATGTTCAGAATATAAATTGAACTAAAATAAATCCGTAAGGATTTATGATTTGAATTCGATTAATTCGAATTTATTTAAATAGAAGTTAAATTGAATATGAAAATAAATTGGGTGTTATATATATATATAAGTTATTATAAATATACATTTCCAAAATAAGATTTTGGTTTTAAATAGATTTCGAAATATACTTGTTTAAATATAAAACAAGGAAATTTATAAAATGGTATTTATAAATATAGTGAATTAATTATCAAGAGATAAATTGAATATTTAAATTCAAATATGAATTTAAAAATAGAATTTGAAATCATTCGAAAGGGAATAACGGTTTTTATTTCACGATTCGGAATATCAAAGGGATGGAATTTCAAATAGAAATTTGAAAAGGGAACTTGTTTAAATATATGAAACAAGGAAGTTGAATTTATAAATAGTGTTATAAATTTGGTGAAATAAATTTATCATTTGGATAATTTAAACCATTTAAATTCAGATAGGAATTTAAAAGTAGATTAGGAAGTGTTTTGAAACAAAACGATTGATTATAATTCGGAATTCGGAATTCGGAATATAAGCTGAATTGAGAAGAATTCAACAGGTTTATAATGGAAATTCGATTATATCGAATTTTATAAATAATTTATTTATAAAAGGAATTGGAATTAAATATAAAAGATTGAAGTATAAATAAATATATTACCGAGTAAGGAAAAATCGACAATTATAGATAATTAGAAATACTATGTTGAATTGGGAAACTGATTTGATATATATTAAAAATATATCAGAATGGAGTTGAATTTATTATAAACAAAGTTTAAATGTTTATATATATAATTAAAACGAACTCGCCGCAGCGCGGTAGTTCGTAAATCGGTGTTTCGAACTTCAATTAAGTATATAGAACTCAATTTAAGTCGGAATCCTGTGAAACAAGAATTGTCAAGACCAATCGAATAATAGTTTTCTAATGGAAGAGAAAAATCTGGATTTCATCTTATAGATTTTGAGTTATGTCAAAATCAAATTTTCAGAAAAACAACGCCATAATCGTTTAAAAATCATAACGGTTTATTTAAATAGATTAAAGGATTTTAAGCAAATAAAATCTGAATATCTATTTAGAAAAATCCATATTTGAGTTATAAAATATATTTGAACTCAAGTGGAGTAATGAAATGATTTTGGAAACAAAAATCAGATTTTGTTAATTTTTGGACAGAATTAACTAATTTGAAGAACAATTAGTTATTGGAGTTTTGAATTAAAATTGAGCTTTTGACAAGTAAACTGGGTTTGTAAAATCATATTCGAAGTCAAATATGAAAATTGAATTTAAAATGGAATTCGTTTTGTTATAAGCAAGTCAAAATTTTATTTGAACAAGATATGTTCAAATAAATAGTGAAATAGGCGAAGAGCTGATTAATGATAAATTAGCAAATTAAGTTAAAATGGCCGATTGAGTTGAAACAAAATAGGAATGGATGTATATGGGTTGGACAGGTATGGGATGAAGTGTATGAAGGTTATAATTCGTGTGCCCGACAATAAGGTACATGTTTAAATTCCATATGATATTTTATGCGCTGAATCGGCAAGCCACTTGGCTTTTGATTTTCTTTTTGAATGGAAACGGCCTAGAGAGGCGAGTTGAGGTTTGAACTATCGACCGGTACAAAGGAGGTTATGGCGAAATTTTCCGGAAATTTAAGGAGTTAGAATATTTTAAGAAGATTTGATAATTATGAATCGATATATCGATATATATAGAATTCGATAAGGAAACGAAATTAAAATAGAATGTTATAAACAAAAAGGGAATCAATAAATTCAATCTGATAAAAATAGAAAGATAAACGTATACACGTTTAAAAGATATGTATAATTGGTAATATGATGTTGACTATTCGAGGTAAGTGGTTTTGTCCAATTTGAATTTAAGGATGTTTCCAGTCAAGGTCTGAGAGGTAGTTATACCGCAACTTGATTGATTTAATTTTTAACCGATAAATAGCAAGATTCAGTCTCGAAGAGAAATGTTTGAATAAGAGTTAGTTGAATGCACTATTTTGGGTTGTTATAACGATGTTTTACACAACATTCGTTTTAACCCAAGTAAGTGGAAATTTGGAAATATAATAATAAATATTTTCTGAGTATAGAAATAAATGAATGGTCGTGGAAGAGATAAGTAATTGGAATGTCTCCAATTATAAGTAAAGGATATTTTCTAAGTACAGAAAATAAAAGAAGGCGAGAAACTGAAATGTTTTCCAAATAGCGAAAGGCCAAGATGATAATTGAAAATATTTGTTTAACAAATATTGATAAGGAAATGGAAAGGGTGATTTAATTAGTGAAATATTAATTAACAGGCCCAGTGATGGTTTGATGTTATGGATGAATGTTTGTTTGTTTACTTCGATATTTAAATAACCGACTATCGAAGAGTTTGCTAATATCGTTGTCAACATGGAGAAACCGGTTGGAGAGACTGGTTGTGTAATAACCCGGAAATCTGAGCCAATTTTAATTTTTTTTGGCAATTTCGATGAATTTTGAATATTTAAAATGGATTATTTTAAATAATAGCGACGTAAAATTAATTTTGAATAGTATTAGAATGTATACATTTATATAGATCGTCGTTAGAATATAAATATTTTATTTTAATTATAAAAGTAATTGAAAATGGCGCGGTAGTTTGAAAATTCGATTCCAAATTTCAAATGAATGTACCGGGTGCAAAATAAACCGGATTTTAGCGAAACCAAAAATATGAGAATCTATTTGAGAATAACTTTCCAACGAATCTGAAAAATTGAAATTTCATAGTGGGAATCAAAAGATATGTCCAGTTGAAATTTTAGAATTGTCGCTATGGAATTCTGGCCCTTAAAAATGGAAATTTTGCAAATGACCTCGGTTTTGGATGAAACAACTTTTGTTGGATCCGGGATGTCTAGTTATTGCTAGATTCCAAAATTCATAATTTTCTGAATCAATATGTGAGCGTGGCGAAGTTAAACGTGTTTTGACCAGTTTCAGTTGATTTTAATCAACTGGAAAATGGCCAATTTTCAAATCGTTGACCTAAATTGAATATATAGATTTATATTTTAATTTGAGCGAAAACTGATCGAAACAGCCGAATTGGCTTACGAAACATATCCCATTGTGTTTAGAATGGGGGTATTACGCTAGGAACGACAGTCAATGAGATTGATTTGGGGTTTGAAATAAAAAGTCAACATTTTTTAAAATAAAATAAAATAAAATTTTATATAGCCACCCCTCCTTTCTTTTCTCTCATAATTCACAGCCCATCCCAAATTGAAAAACCGTTGACCTAAATCACCCGCACCCCTCCCAGCACCTCGCCACCACGTCGGAGGAGTGCCGCCATGCTTCCTGACCGTCACCCCCTCCTCTTCTCTCTCTCCTCCATCTCTCCTCCCTCTCGCTTCACTCTTTTCTCCTCAAACGGAAACGGCCATGGCAAATTTCCCCCAAACCTGATCGAGAACCCTCGCACCCCTTCTCTATGTCGCGCGCCGTATCCTGGTGGGCCCACCGCCGCAGCAGCCCCCTCCAGTTCGTAGACGCCACCTCTGTCCTTCCATTTCGAAAGCCCTACCCCCCCAAACCCCAGCAGTAAGTGATTATTTCTGATTTATTTATTTAGGTAATTAAAGTTATAATTTTTATTATATAAGGCTATAGTTTTTTTATTATGCAAAGCTATGATTTTATAAACATGAAAATACGATTTTTGATTCTATAATGTTGAGATTTCTAGTTGTGGAAAGGCATAAGTTTGTCTATATGAAAAAGAATCATGATTTTGTTTATGAAAAGAGAGGATGTTGGTCATATAAAAATATATTCTTTATGTAAATAGTTTGAACATCAAAGTTATGATTTTTACTACATCATAGTAATGATTTTTACTACATCAAAGTTATGATATTTACTACATCAAAGTTATGATTTTTACTTCATCAAAGTTATGATTTTTATATAAGTATGAAAATAAAAATATGATTTTGATATATGTATGATAATAAAAATTTGATTTTTATATATATAGAGAAACGGTAAAAATCTGATTTCTATACGAGTAGCGAGAATAAAGATTCGATTTCTATATGAGTAACGGATAAAAAAATTGAATCTTTATATAATAGAGAATATAAAAATATGATTCTTATACATCTAGGGGAAATAAAAATCTAATTTTAATTATATATACAGTGAAATAAAAATGTGACTTTTATAGCGTTGAAATAAAAATGTGATTTTTTTTATAATATGAACAGCGTAGAGAAGACTGCGTTGGCATGTCAGGCAAATCCCGATTGTGCTGAAATTCAGAAATATAGAATGGCGGATTGGAACCCTAGGTAAGAACTCCTCACTTTTATTTTATTTTCTAGTTGAAATATATACTAGGATGCAGACGGTGCTTAGCAGCACCCGACACCCGTTGTCCACAGACCATGGACGACTTGTGTGATTGGTTGTGTTGTGAAATTTGACTATTAATTGTGATGTGAAAAATATATATTCATGTGTTGAAATAAAATATATATTCATGTGTTGAAATAAAATATATATTCATGTGTTGAAATAAAATATATATTCATTTGTTGAATTAAAATATATATTCATGTGTTGAAATAAAATATATATTCATGTGTTGAAATAAAATATAAATTCATGTGTTAAAATAAAATAAATATTCATTTACAAATCGAACGATTTGTTTATGTACACCGATTTGACTGATATTGATTGGGATGATAAATTTTACACATCGCCCAACTGCACAAATAAAATATGTGTTTGATTGATTGAAACCCCACACGGGTGTTGGGATGATATTGACGTACACTAATCCCAATTGTTTAGTAGTATGTCGACCGATGGGTTGACAGACTGTGTAAGCGTTACTTATCTATATTTAATGCTTATGCAGTGGTGTGGTGCACTCTGGATGATGGTTGATGATTTATCGCGACTATTATATACATGTGTTGTAGGGAATCCATATAATTAACATTATATGGTAGTTGATTCGGCCTCATTCTAATTTGAAAAATAAAGAATAGAACGAAAATCCATGTGTTGAATAATATAAATTCATGTGTTGAATAGAATGAAAATTCATGTGTTGAATAATATAAATTCATATGTTGAATAGAATGAAAATTCATGTGTTGAAAAATATATATTCATGTGTTGAAATAAAATATATATTCATATGTTGAAATAAAATATATATTCATGTGTTGAAATAAAATATATATTCATGTGTTGAAATAAAAAATATATTCATGTGTTGAATAAAAGCCGTGTTGATTAGATTGACGCCATTTTGACGTGAACGATATTTATATCGATTTTATTCATTTTTATAATGAATATCAAATAGGAATTGATTTCAAAATATAAAGTTTTGAAAATATTGTCATTTATAGATTAATGATATGGAATATTCAATTTTGTTTTGAAAATGAATATGAAGTTGAAATCGTTTTGAAAACGAATTTAAAACGATTTATAAAATACGTTTTGAAAGGAAATCGACGAAATACATATAATATATGTATTATATTTATAATGGCCTGAATAGAACGCGCCACGCTGCGGCAGTTCGTGAATTTCGACCATTGTCTTCGAATGGATATTACGGGAGATCCGACCGTCAGATTCTCCTAAAACTGGAACTGTTGGGTTCATATCGAAAAGAGCATTCTAACGAATATTAGAGATTTGAAATCTAACGGTTGGATTTGGAATTATGTCCAAATCAAATTTGGAAAAGGTCGCTGTAAGTGCAGTTCGATGGCCGTTGATGGAATTCGACTGTACGGGCCTTGATAAAATTATTAAAAATAGTAATAATTTGTCATAAGAAATGATTTGTGAAGAATTGAGATGAAAAATTCCAAATTTGAAAAGATAAAAATAGATTTTTATCGAAATGAACTAGTTTTGAACTAGAATAATAATTTACTTATTTTTAAATAAATAAATTGGATTTGAAAGGGTTTTAAAAGTAACCAGAAGTTTCAATAATTGAATTGGAATGGAATGTGATTTTGGGTTTATAGTGAACCATGTTTTAAATGACATTGGGTTCTTAACCCAGTTAAAGACAGGATATGATTTCCTAAGTTAAATAACCATTGATAGTGATTTTTGGGAAGATTAAAACTAAGTGGAGTTTTAATGAATCTTTAATTAGAATTAAATGATTGAGAATGGAGCATCACCGGTTTTGCTCCAGGCGATAGTTAAATCTTTAATTAGATTCAAATGTGAAATGGTAATTGAATTTACTGATAACACGGTAGTGTTAGATATGAAGTATGACCAGTTTTACTTCATGGGATTAATAGGTTGGGATTGGGAAATAAAATAAATGATTATTTCGGTGTGGTTCGCTAATCCCGACTAATTTGAATTGATATTCAAAGGAAGATTAAAGAATAAATTTAAAGAATTTATCTTTGATAAAATTAATGGGAACCTTTCCCAAAGTATAAGAATATTTGAATAAAAGTATATTCTGAATTGGAATGAGGCGTATGTTGTGTTTTTGTAACACTTGTTTATTATAAACGCGAGTTATTCAGAAAGACCGGGTTTATCCCATTCTGAATAACTGATTCGACGTGGTGTCGAGGATGAAGACGGTGGTCAAAGACCGGAGGTCTTCACATCGTTTGGGCGATTACTGATAATCTTAATTGGGTTGTACACCCAAGAGGAGGGAATAAGTTGGTGATCATCCAGACGTACTTGGAGATTGATGGATATGCGAGGTACTAGGTGCCTCCGGTTTCGTTCAGACCCAGAACGAACTTGTAAATGGATTGTGTGTCTGACATTGGATTTTATTCTGTGTGACTGATTTCTATTAAATATATATCTGTTTGGCAATGGAGAATTTATTCTCTTACTTAACGCCCTTCTCTAAGACGTACGAGCTCAGAGGTTATATATTGATGGATATCAATCGCATGGAGTGTATTGCCTATGTGGCATGCCTAAGTGGAAAATGATCAAGGCTTTTGTTGAAAAGTAGAGTCTTGTGGTTGATGATCAAAGCACCGCCTGTGTGGCATAGCTTTGTGTAACGTGAATTCGCGAGCCTTACACCCCGGTTGTGAACTAGAAACGGAAAAGGACCTCAGGGAGGGCATGCGTTTCCTTCTAGCTAGCGTAGTGTCAATGACCTACCAGCCTTGACATTTATATTATTTTCACACGTGTGGTTGTTGTTGTTGCGAGGCGCCTCGGATATATCGTGACTGTGTGGAGCCGATGGAGTCATTTGGCTCATTTACGCCCCAAAGGGCGGGGAAACGCAATGTTCAGGCATTTTAATCCACGTCGGTGGACCGGCCCTGTCGCTCCAAGGGCCCACCTGAGTCTAGGTCCTGAGGCTCGGGCTAGAGAGTCTCGAATTAGTTGAGGACGATCCCTTGCCTCGGTTCACAAATGGAAATCCAGCTTCCAATACGTGACTTTGCGGTTTTATTTGTAGAGCCTAGTATGCCGACCTATTGGTATGGGGCACTTATGTCGTCTTTGATTGATACTTGCGATTGAAATTGTTTTCTTAACTTATAGTAATAATAAAAGATGAAATTTAGCGTATCAAGCATTCTTTGGCTATTATAAGGTAAAAACCCTATCCTTTGGCTTGCGTTGCATTGTGTGATGGGACCTGGGTCTTATAATAGCTTCATTATTCTTTATTTAGCATTGAGCTGTTGTTTTATGCAATGGTATTCTTGGGAGGAAACCCGTTCTGTGTTATACGGCGTGGTCCCTTGATTTACCTTACTTTAAAAGCAAGATAATAACTGTTTTAGTTCTCACACCAGTCACATGACTGACCTGGAGTTTATTGTTTTAACCTAAACTCTGGGTGCCCTTATTTTGACACGGGCAGCTAGTAGTTTTGGTTTTGCAGATTTATATTCACAGGATCCCGATAAACAACTGGAATGATCTCCGGAAAGCTCTGTATCCGTATATCTCCTTCAGTTTGCTATGTATTATTTTCCGCTGCTTTGTAATGTATTGTAATCTCTGATATTTATCGAATGTGTAATATTTATTTATACTCTGTATATTCTTGTATTCTGATGAATTGTTGTAATTAACAATGAAATGTTCTTCTGTTTGTGTTCCGATGTGGCTTGTCCTCAACTCAATCCGGGCTTTCCTTACCGGGGAAGTTCGGGTCGTGTCATCGTGGTATCAGAGCTTTGGTTTACAAAGCTCGAGAACAAGACACCTTAGAACCATACGAAAGAATTCATCAAAGACTGGATTAGTAATATCCAATGAGAATGACTCGTTTGAGATAAGATCAGTAGTATCCTAGAACGAGTGTGAAGAGTATATTTTTAAATTGAAAACAACTTTTGTTTTGAAAATTTAAACTTTATTATTCGTATTTGAATATTTATTTGTATTGAATTTGGACAATCTAATATATAAAGATTTTGCATATACGTCTGATCCGCGTGTACTCGAAGTTTTAATATACTGGATAGATATAGAATCACACTCTAGTCGCCCGGAGATGGTTCTGATATTCGCTATAGTACGTACATCATCAGAATTTATATTCGAGTTTCGAAAGTGGGATATTTATATATTTCCAATAGATTGGTGTGAGGACCAAAATTTACATAGGATTATTTGTTGTGATTTGGCATCAAAAATGTGATTTTTGACTATGTATTAAAATTATGAATTTGAAATGATAATCAACTAATTGATTGCTTGTTGTGTTGTTTTATTATTGTCTGATTAATTAAAATGTTGAAACTTTAACCAAATTGAACCAAATAGTGGGTTGTATTGAAAATTTATGGCATTTTCATACATATACATCTACTTGCATTGAACAAGTCATAGCAAGGAGGCTAGAGCAGAAGAATAAAATTGTTTGCCCGATAAATAGGTACATGTTGATTGTATTTCTTGGGTTTTTGATGATTTTATGAGCCGATTGGCTAGCCGCTTGGCTGTTTCTTTTTCTTTTTGGGTTGGTGACGGCCATGGGAGGCTATTTGAAATATCCAGAATCTCCCGGTGCAGGGGAGGTTATGGCGAAATTTTTCGAAAATTTAGGATGTTAGCCAAATTTTTGAAAAATTTGAAAAGTTCTTAGAAACTGAAAAGTTGAAGAACTTAAGCCGTAATGGAAATACTGAAGTTGAGTTGATTAGTAAAACAACTTTTAGCTTCGTTCCTTTTCGGGGAAGAAAAGTTTTAAGTGGGGGAGATTGTAATAACCCGAAAATCTGAGCCAATTAAATTTTTTTATTTTGGCAATTCCGATGAAGTTTGAATAATTAAAATGGATTATTTTAAATAATAGCGATGAAAAATTTATTTTGAATAGTATTAGAACGTATACATTTATATAGATCGTCATTAGAATATAAATATTTTATTTTAATTATAAAAGTAATTGAAAATGGCGCGGTAGTTTGAAAATTCGATTTCAAATTTCAAATGAATGTACCAGGTGCAAAATAAACCAGATTTTAGCGAAACCAAAATATGAGAATCTATTTGAGAATATCTTTCCAACCAATCCGAAAAATTGAAATTTCTTAGCGGGAATCAAAAGATATGTCCAGTTGAAATTTCAGGATAGTCGCTATGGAATTCTGGCCCTTATAAATTGAAATTTTGCAAACGACCTCGGTTTTCGACGAAATCACTTTTGTTGGATCCGAGATGTATAGTTATTGCTAGATTCCAAAATTCATAATTTTCTGAATCAATATGTGACCGTGGCGAAGTTAAACGTGTTTTGACCAGTTTTAGTTGATTTTAATCGACTGGAAAATGGCCATTTTTCAAACGGTCTCAGAATTCGACGAAATTAATTTTGTTGGGACCGTATCGTCAATACGAAGCTAGAAAATATTTTTCGGGAATTTTTAGGATCCGTATGTGACCCAGTGAATTGAAATGTACGTTTAAATTGAATATATAGATTTATATTTTAATTTGAGCGAAAACTGATCGAAACAGCCGAATTGGCTTACGAAACATATCCCATTGTGTTCAGAATGGGGGTATTACGCTAAGAACGATAGTCAGTGAGATTGACTTGGTGTTCGAAATAAAAAGTCAACATTTTTAAAAATAAAAATAAAATAAAATAAAATAAATTTTATATAGCCACCCCCTCCTTTCTTTTCTCTCATAATTCGCAGGCCCATCCCAAATCGAAAAACCATTGACCTAAATACCCCGTCGCCCCTCCCAGCACCTCGCCACCACGTCGGAGGAGCGCCGCCATGCTTCCTGACCGTCGCCCCCTCCTCTTCGCTCTCTCCTCCAACTCTCCTCTCTCTCGCTTCCCTCTATCCTCCTCAAACGGAAACGGCCATGGCAAATTTCCCCCAAACCTGATCGAGAACCCTCGCACCCCTTCTCTATGTCGCGCGCCGTATCCTGGTGGGCCCACCGCCGCAGCAGCCCCCTCCAGTTCGTAGACGCCACCTCTATCCTTCCATTTCGAAAGCCCTACCCCCCCAAACCCCAGCAGTAAGTGATTATTTCTGATTTACTTATTTAGGTAATTAAAGTTATAATTTTTATTATATAAGGCTATAGTTTTTTTATTATGCAAAGCTATGATTTTATAAACATGAAAATACGATTTTTGATTCTATAATGTTGAGATTTCTAGTTGTGGAAAGGCATGAGTTTGTCTATATGAAAAAGAATCATGATTTTGTTTATGAAAAGATATTATGTTGTTCATATAAAAATATAGTCTTTATGTAAATAGTTTGAACATCAAAGTTATGATTTTTACTACATCATAGTTATGATTTTTACTACATCAAAGTAATGATTTTTTACTTCATCAAAATTATGATTTTTATATAAGTATGAAAATAAAAATATGATTTTGATATATGTATGATAATAAAAATTTGATTTATATATATATATATATATAGAAATGGTAAAAATCTGATTTCTATACAAGTAGCGAGAATAAAGATTCGATTTCTATATGAGTAGCGGATAAAAGAATAGAATCTTTATATAAAAGAGAATATAAAAATATGATTTTTATATATGTAGGGGAAATTAAAATCTAATTTTAATTATATATACAGTGAAATAAAATTGTGATTTTTATAGCATTGAAATAAAAATATGATTTTTTTATAATATGAACAACGTAGAGAAGACTGCGTTGGCATGTCAGGCAAATCTAGATTGTGCTGAAAATCAGAAATATAGAATGGAGGAGTGGAACCCTAGGTGAGAACTCCTCACTTTTATTTTATTTTCAAGTTGAAATATATACTAGGATGCAGACGGTGCTTAGCAGCACCCGACACCCGTTGTCCACAGACCATGGACGACTTGTGTGATTGGTTGTGTTGTGAAATTTGACTATTGATTGTGATGTGAAAAATATATATTCATGTGTTGAAATAAAATATATATTCATGTGTTGAAATAAAATATATATTCATGTGTTGAAATAAAATATATATTCATGTGATGAAATAAAATATATATTCATGTGTTGAAATAAAACATAAATTCATGTATTGAAATAAAATAAATATTCATTTACAAATCGAACGATTTGTTTATGTACACCGATTTGACTGATATTGATTGGGATGATAAATTTTACACATCGCCCAACTGCACAAATAAAATATGTGTTTGATTGATTGAAACCCCACACGGGTGTTGGGATGATATTGACGTGCACTAATCCCAATTGTTTAGTAGTATGTCGACCGATGGGTTGACAGATTGTGTAAGCGTTACTCATCTATATTTAATGCTTATGCAGTGGTGTGGTGCACTCTGGATGATGGTTGATGATTTATCGTGGCTATTATATACATGTGTTGTAGGGAATCCATATAATTAACATTATATGGTAATTGATTGGGCCTCATTCTAATTTGGAAAATAAAGAATAGAATGAAAATTCATGTGTTGAATAATATAAATTCATATGTTGAATAGAATGAAAATTCATGTGTTGAATAATATAAATTCATGGGTTGAATAGAATGAAAATTCATGTGTTGAAAAATATATATTCATGTGTTGAAATAAATTATATATTCATGTGTTGAAATAAATATATATTCATGTGTTGAAATAAAATATGTATTCATGTGTTGAAATAATATATATATTCATGTGTTGAATAAAAGCCGTGTTGATTAGATTGACGTCATTTTGACGTGATTGATATTTATATCGATTTTATTCATTTTTTATAATGAATATCGAATAGGAATTGATTTCAAAATATAACATTTTGAAAATATTGTCATTTATAGATTAATGATATAGAATATTCAATTTTGATTTGAAATTGAATATGAAGTTGAAATCATTTTGAATACGAATTTAAAACGATTTATAAAATATGTTTTGAAAGGAAATCGACGAAATATATAATACATATATTATATATATATAATGGCCTGAATAGAACGCGCCGCGCTGCGGCAGTTCGTGAATTTCAACCATCGTCTTCGAATGGATATTACGGGAGATCCGACAGTCGGATTCTCCTAAAACTGTAACAATTGGGTTCGTATCGAAAAGAGCTTTCTAACGAATATTAGAGATTTGAAATATAACGGCTGGATTTGGAATTATGTCCAAATCGAATTTGGAAAAGGTCGTTGTAAGTGCAGTTCGATGGCCGTTGATGGAATTCGACTGTGAAGGCCTTGATAAAATTATTAAAAATAGTAATAATTTTTTTAAAATCATAAGAAATGATTTGTGAAGAATTGAGATGAAAAATTCCAAATTTGAAAAGATAGAAATAGATTTTTATCGAAATGAACTAGTTTTTAACTAGAATAATAATTTATTTATTTTTAAATAAATAAATGGATTTGAAAGGGTTTTAAAAGTAACCAAAAATTTCAATAATTAAATTGGAATGGAATGTGATTTTGGGTTTATAGTGAACCGTGTTTTAAATGACATTGGTTCTTTAACCCAGTTAAAGACAGGATATGATTTCCCAAGTTAAATAATCATTGATAGTGATTTTTGGGAAGATTAAAACTAAGTGGAGTTTTAATGAATCTTTAATTAGATTGAAATGATCGAGAATGGAGTATCACAAGTTTTGTTCCAGGCGATAGTTAAATCTTTAATTAGATTTAAACGTGAAATGGTAATTGAATTTACCGATAACACCGTAGTGTTAGATATGAAGTATGACTAGTTCTACTTCATGGGATGAATAGGTTGGGATTGGGAAATAAAATAAATGATTATTTCAATGTGGTTCGCTAATCCCGACTAATTTGAATTGATATTCAAAGGAAGATTAAAGAATAAATTTAAAGAATTTATCTTTGATAAAATTAATGCGAACCTTTCCCAAAGTATAAGAATATTTGAATAAAAGAATATTCTGAATTGGAATGAGGCGTATGTTGTGTTTGGGTAACACTTGTTTATTATATACGCGAGTTATTCAGAAAGACCAGGTTTATCCCATTCTGAATAACTGATTCGACGTGGTGTCGAGGATGAAGACGGTGGTCGAAGACCGGAGGTCTTCACATCGTTTGGGTGATTACTGATGATCTTGATTGGGCTGTACACCCAAGAGGAGGGAATCAGTTAGTGATCGTCCAGACGTACTTGGAGATCGATGGATATGTGAGTAACTAGGTGCCTCCGGTTTCGTTCAGACCCAGAACGAACTTGTAAATGGACTGCGTGTCTGACATTGGATTTTATTATGTGTGATTGATTTCTATTAAATATATATATTTTTGGCGGCGGAGATTTTATTCTCTTGCTTAATGCCCTTCTCTGAGACGTACAAGCTCAGAGGTTATATATTGATGTATATCAATCGCATGGAGTGAATTGCTCGTATGGCATACCTAAGTGGCAAATGATCAAGGCTTTTGTTGAAAAGTAGAGTCTTGTGGTTGATGATCAAAGCACCGCCTGTGTGGCATAGCTTTGTGCAACGTGAGTTCGCGAGCCTCACACCCTGGTTGTGAACCAGAAACGGGAGAGGACCTCAGGGAGGGCATGCGTTTCCTTCTAGCTAGGGTGGTGTAAGTGACCTACCATCCCTGACATTTATATTATTTTCACCTGTGTGGTTGTTACTGTTGCGAGACGCCTCGGATATATCGGTGACTGTGTGGAGCCGATGGAGTCATTTGGCTCATTTACGCCCCAAAGGGTGGGGAAACGCAGTGTTCAGGCATTTTAATCCACATCGGTGGACCAGCCTTGTCGCTCCAAGGGCCCACCTGAGTCTGGGTCTTGAGGCTTGGGCTAGAGAGTGTCGAATTGGTTGAGGACGATCCCTTGCCTCGGTTCACAGATGGAAATCCAGCTTCCAATACGTGACTTTGCGGTTTTATATGTATAGCCTAGTATGGTGACATAGTGGTATGGGGCACTTATGCCGTCTATGATTGATACTTATGATTGAAATTGTTTTCTTCACTTATAGTAATAATAAAAGATGAAATTTAGCGTATCAAGCATTCTTTTTCTATTATAAGGTAAAAACCCTATCCTCCGGCTTGCGTTGCATTGTGTGATGGGACCTGGGTCTTATAATAGCTTCATTGTTCTTTATTTAGCATTGCACTGTTGTTTTATGCACTGGTATTCTTGGGAGGGAACCCGTTCCGTGTTATATGGCGTGGTCCCTTGATTTTCCTTACTTTAAAAGCAAGATAATAACTGTTTTAGTTCCCACACACTGACTTGGAGTTTATTGTTTTAACCTAAACTCTGGGTGCCCTTATTTTGACACGGACAGTTAGTAGTTTTGGATTTGCAGATTTATCTTCACAGGATCCCGATTAATAGCTGGAATGATATCCGGAAAGCTCTGTATCCGTATATCTCCTTCGGTTGTGCTTTGTATTATTTTCCGATGCTTTTTAATGTATTGTAATCTCTGATATTTATCGAATGTGTAATATTTATTTATACTCTGTATATTCTTGTATTCTGATGAATTGTTGTAATTAACAATGAAATGTTATTCTGTTTGCGTTCCGATGGGGCTTGTCCTGAACTCAATCCGGGCTTTCCTTACCGGGGAAGTTCGGGTCTTGTCAGGTTGGATTATTATCCGAGAACCACTACGTATTGGCAGTAGCGTTGCTAATCAGATTATATGAAGATAATCTAAGACGGAGTAAAGTGCAAGGGCTTTTTCTATTAAAAGAAATTGTGCCCTCGGTTTCGTTCAGTCCTAGAACAAAGTGTATGGACGAATGTCTGACGAAGTATTTCCAATGATCATATATGTTGGTCTGTGTAAATATATATGGTGGTGGAGAATTTATTCTCTTAGCCTAATATCCAGAATATATTTGTGCAAATCAATTAATGATTTACGGATCTGACAATGTGACATTCAAAGTGATTGTGCTATCAATGAATGATAAGAAATCGTAGCCTCAGGCCTCAACAACCGGGAAATGACAAAAATCGGGCAGGCAGCATGGCTATGTGGGTCGCTCCCATTAGGGTGTATTATCACCTATCTAGAGATTCATTTAATTCCTTATTCTATTCGATGTTGTCCCATTCGGGAAATGTTTGCTGATCCCAACCGTTGGTGATATACATTCGATACATTCAAGCGAAATGAGTGGTCGGTCATGTGTGGGCCGGGTTGTAAGATGTTCATGTTGAACCCAGAGTATTCCCCTCTAGAGATACACTATCGGAAGGTGGTTCCATACCTTGTCATGTTGGAAATCCAATCTCCAATAAGCGCCTTGCGGTTTTTGGTTTTATAATATATATGGAGCGTAAGATGCAAGCGTTCAGCTAGATTCTATTTATTTGATGTGGACATTATTCTAATATACCTGGATTTGATATCAAAAATATTTTGGGTTATCGTAAGGTAAAAACCATCCGTGTTTATGTGTGATCGGTCTTACAATTATCATTTCTTTCGAAAGGATTTTTAAAGTTAAACAAATGATTGGAATTTGTTCACACCAGTCCCATGACTGACCTAGAGTTTATTTTGTTTTTGTTTTCCCTAAACTCTTGGGTGCCCAAATTTGTATGGGTAGTCAAGTAGTCGGGATTTTTCAGATTCACTTGGAAGAGCTGGGAGCAGGAGGCTTAATCAGTTAGCTATAGACTATCATACTTCCGCTGTGTACTATGTTGTATCTGGAAACATGTGTTTATAACTGTTCCAGGAATAACTGTTGTGCTCTGATAATGGTATGTATATACAGTTACTGATTTGTATTTAAAAAGTTATGTTATTTAATATATTTTATTCGTTCCACCGTGAGATTTTTTTTTTCGTTTTTCTTCTATTCTAACTTTTCTTTCTTTCTATTCCTCATCCTCTAACTTCTTTCTATTAATGATTCGTAATTCTGTGTCATTTGGGTTGGATGTGTGGTGTTATTAGTCAACTCAAAGGGTACGATTTGCGGTTCGTTACAAGCACAACTTAGGTTTGCAAATCGATTTCAGATCTTGACGATTTAGTTTACTTCGAGTTTGTATTTGAGATCAGCGTGGAATGTGGCATCATTTCTGAAATTTTGGGGGCATTTTTTGTTGTTGAATGTCGACACCTGTTGTTCAGTGCTGCGTGTTACTGTTCGAACACGACAGGGAATGGGACATCGAGTTTTACTTTGATTATTTGTGTTTGAGGAGAATTCGAGGAGATGATCAATGGTGTCGATGGTTTGTGGATCAGTTGAGTATTGAGGAAGGAAAATGGGAGTTAAGTTGTGGTCATGGAAAAAGAATGAGGAGAAGACGTATTGAAGGAAATCGGGGAAGAAGAGTGTGCGGCTCTGGGCTTTAACGTGGAGAGGATGGGCCATTGAACGTTGATGAAGCCCAAGTATTGAAATGAAGCTTTATTTTTAATAATTTTTTTTACACAACTTGTAATATTCATATCTTGTGCACACACTACCAGAAATTAACGAAACCAGATCCATTGGGATCGTATGGACGGCTACTACACAATGGAACTGACTGGGAGTGAATTAGAGCTCGTTACAATTTATAGCGAAATAAATTGTCAATCAGAATCAACCTACAATTATCGTTATATAACGATGATTGCCCAATGTGAGTAAATCTCATTAACTCTGATCAATTTATATTTTTATTAACATAATCTAGTAATGATAAATGATAATTGACTATAGTGTGATGATTGTTTGGTTTAATTGCTGATGTGTTGGTTGAAATTATAGATAACGATATATATAAATCGTTAATCAAATATTGATTCTGTTTATCAGAATATTTCATATCGAAATGAAATCGATGTTATTATATTGTTTAACATCTGTGGATGAAGGGAAACAGGTCGAAGGAATCCAACTGGATTCCTCAACATTTATTTTAACGTTTTTCATATATGGTGATATATGATGTGATATATAATCTGTTGTTGATGATGTGTGTTAGAATGATATTGATCATTTTTATTTGGTATTTTAAATACCATAAGAAATGCTGGAATATAAAAAGGGAATTTTCAATGTTATATTGAAAAAGAAATATATATAAAATCAAAGGATTTTATAAAATGAGATATTTATAAAAACAAAGGATTTTATAAAAAGATGTATTTTTAAAATCAATAGAATTTTATAAAAGGAATATTTATTTAAATAGAATTATAAAAGGAAAGATGAGTTATGGATTGAAAGTAGATTGTAAATAGAATTCTGTTTAATAGATAAATTAAGAAGATTAATTTATAAATAATATAAATTAAATAAAATATTACCATTTGATAAAAGGAATATATAAGTCTGAATCTATATAGAGAAGTAGAAATCGATTTTAACACCGATATTGTTAATAGAATAAGAAAATAGAAATTATAAAGGGGGTTTTAAAAAGAGATTTAAGTGTTAGAAGTAAAACGGGGATTTCATATGAATAATCCTATAAATAGAAGTATAAATAGAATTTGGAAATGGGATATTATTTTGAAATACGAAATCAAACTGAATTGATATATAAAAGAAATATTTTTCACATTCGTTGTGAATAATGGATTTAAATAGTTATTTTATAAATTAAACATTTATAAGAAAAACTGGGTTTTGAAATAGGAATTCAAATAGGAATTTGAATGAGATAAGAAAAGGAGTTAATCGAATATTAGTTATTCGAATAGAGTTGATCGAATATTAGTTATTCGAATAAGAGTTATCGAATTAGAGTTAATCGAACATTAGTTATTCGATAAGAGTTAACGAATTAGAGTTAATCGAATAGAATAAATCAAATAGAGTTAATCGAATTAGAGTTATTCGAATAGAGTTAATCGAATTTGAGTTAATCGAATATTACTTACTCGAATAGAGTTGATCAAATATTACTTATTCGAATAAGAGTTAATCGAGTGTTAGTTAATCGAATAGAGTTAGTCGAGTATTGGTTAATCGAAGAAAGGAGTTAATCGAATATAGTTTATTCTAAAGGAGTTAATCGAATATAGTTTATTCGAAAGGAGTTAATTGAATATAGTTTATTCAAAATGAGTTAATCAAATATAGTTTATTCGAAGAAGAGTTATCGAATAGAGATTTTTCGAAACAGAGTTATACGTTGAAATTAGATTATATCGATTTCGAGAAAGTACTATTTACTTTCTTATTTTTAATCAAGATTTATTTATTTATAAATTGTCTATTTAGTTATTTAGTTAAATTAAGGAATAAAATTTATATTTTGAAGTTAGATATTTCAAAAGTAGGGATTATAATGTTATTGTTATAATCAATGTTTTAAATAAAGAAGTGGATTCGTAAATAGAAATCCGAGAGTTACGAAACGAAGTTTGTTATAGATTTAAAAGGTGAACTTTGTCTATTTCGAAGTTAGAAATGTTGTTCAGTTAAGGTCTGAGAGGTAGTTTGTAATAACCCGGAAATCTGAGCCAATTTTAAATTTTTATTTTAGCAATTTTAATGAATTTTGAATATTTAAAATGAATTATTTTAAATAATATCGACGAAAAATAAATTGAATAGATTTGAAATTGAAATGAATTGAAATTCGAATTAAATTGAAATTGAAATCGATTTGAAATGAAATTAAAATGAATTTATATTGAAGAATTCGATTATGATTTGAATTTGGAAAGGAAGTTGAAATCGTTTTGAAAAAGAATTTAAAACGATTTATAAAATACGTTTTTAAAGGAAAGCGATGAAATATATAAAATATATATATTATATATATAATGGCCTGAATAGAACGCGCCGCGCTGTTGCAGTTCGCGAATTTCGACCATTAACTTCAAATGGACATTGCGGGAGATCCGACCGTCGGATTCTCCTAAAACCAGAACCATTGGGTTCATATCGGAAAGAGCTTTCTAACGAATATTAGAGATTTGAAATCTAACGGTAGGATTTGGAATTATGTCCAAATCAAATTTGGAAAAGGTCGTTGTAAGTGCAGTTCGATGGCCATTGATGGAAATCGATTGTACGGGTCTTTATAAAATTATTAAAAATAGTAATAATTTGTGTAAAATCATAAGAAATGATTTGTGAAGAATTGGGATGAAAAACTCCATATTTGAAAAGATAAAAATAGACTTTTATCGAAATGAACTGGATTTGAACCGGAATAATAATTCATTTATTTTTTTAAAATAAATAAAGTGGATTTGAAATGGTTTTAAAAGTAACCAGAATTTTCAATAATTGAATTGGAATGGATTTGAATCGAAATTGTCTGTGGAATATTTCGATGTTGGATCTCGTGATTATACAGATATTTTTCTGGGAATTTGAAAGATATATTAATATCGTTATTTCCGATACGATATTTGTTGGTCGTAGAATTTGATATTGAATATAAGCCGATATATTTTCTATTCAGAGCCTTGTATTTAATATCAAATGTTATTTGGGTTTGTCGTGGATGGCGTCTTCATTAACACTGTCCTTAAACCCAGTTGAGAAAAAGATTAAATCTTTTTATTTGGATTTAATGAAGTATACCAATTAAATAATATTTAATTGGAATTGGATTGAAATTGATTTTTGGGTTTATCGTGAACGGTGTTTTAAATAACATTTGTTCTTTAACCCGATAATTAATGGAATGTGATTTGGTTGTTGTGAATGGTATCTTTAATAATACTATTCTTAGGCCCAACGGAGTTAAGAAAATCAGAAACTAACTGGAGATTAGTTAAGTTGAATGGTTTCTTGGGTATTGATCTGATGTTGGTTTCAGCCTTCGAGGTTAATACTTAGGGAATTGCTCACTTGCTATTTTACGGTTAGGGACTAATTGAAATGTGATGTGATTTTGGGTTTGTCGTGAACCGTGTTTTAAATGACACTGATTCTTTAACCCAGTTAAAGATTAAAACTAAGTGGAGTTTTAATGAATCTTTAATTAGATTGAAAAGATCGAGAATGGAGTATCACCAGTTTTACTCTAGGCGGTAGTTAAATCTTTAATTAGATTTGAACGTGAAATGATAATTGAATTTACCGATAACACCGTGGTTTTAGATATGAAGTATGACCAGTTTTACTTCATGGGATAAATAGGTTGGGATTGGGAAATAAAATAAATAATTACTTCGGTGTGGTTCGCTAATCCCGTTTGAAGTGATATTCAAAGGAAGATTAAAGAATAAATTTAAAAGAATTTATCTTTGATAAAATTAATGGGAACCTTTCCCTAAGAATGTGAAATTTAGAAACTAACTGAAGGTTGGCTAAGATGAATGGTTTCGTGGGTATTGATCTGATGTTGGTTTCGGCCTTCGGGGTTAATATTTGGGGAATTGTTCTCTAACTAATTTACGGTTAGTGACTGATGAATTGGAATGAGGCATATGTTGGTTTTGTGCAACACTTGTTTATTATATACGCGAGTTATTCGAAAAAACCGGGTTTATCCCATTCTGAATAACTGATACGACGATAAGTCGAAGATGAAGACAGTGGTTGAAGACCGGAGGTCTTCACGTCGTTTGGGATATTACTGATGATCTTGATTGGGCCGTACACCCAAGAGGAGGGAATCAGTTGGTGATCGTCCAGACGTACTTGGAGATCGATGGATATGCGGGGTACTAGGTGCCTCCGGTTTCGTTCAGACCCAGAACAGACTTGTAACTGACATTGGATATCATTCTGTGTGATTGATGGATATCGGTTACATGGAGTGGTTTGCCTGTGTGGCATGCTAAGATGCAAATGATCAAGGCTTCTATTGAAAAGCAAAGTCTTGTGGTTGATGATCAAAGCACGGCCTGTGTGGCATAGCTTTGTGTAGCGTTGATTCGCGAGCCTCACACCCCGGTGGTGAATCAAAAACGGGAGAGGACCTCAGGGAGGACATGCGTTTCTTTCTAGCTAGAAGTGGCGTCAGTGGTTTTACACACCCTAACGGGTTTGACTTATGTGGTTGTTGCTGTTGCGAGGCGCCTCGGATATATCGGTGACTATGTGAAGCCGATGGAGTCATTCGTTGGCTCACTTACGCCCCAAAGGGCGGGGAAACGCATGTTCAGGCATTTTAATCCACTCCGTATGGACCGGCCCTGACGATCTAAAGGCTTGACAGAGTACTTTCCTGAGACACGGGCTAGAGCATCTTGAATCGATAGAGGACTATCTTTTGCCTCGGTTCATAGATGGAAATCCAATTTCCAATGTGACATCATGCGGTTTTGATAGTAAACCTATATTTGGCGACATAGTGGCAAGGGACGCTCATGTCGGCTATGATTGATATTTATGATTGTATATAAAATTAGAAACTAACTGGAAATGAGCTAAGATGGGTGGTTTCCTGGGTATTGGTCTGATGTTGGTTTCGGCCTTCGGGGTTAATACTTAGGGAATCGTTCTCTTACTAATTTACGGTTGGAGTCTGATTAAGAAATAATCGGTTTTAAACGTATCAAGCATTCTTTGGATATTATAAGGTAAAAACCCTATCCTCCGGCTTGCGTTGCATTGTGTGATGGGACCTGGGTCTTATAATAGCTTCATTTTTCTTTATTTAGCATTGCGTTGTTTGTTTATGCACGGGTATTCCTGGGTGGAAACCCGTTTCGTGTTATACAGCGTGGTCCCTTGATTTACCTAACTTTAAAATAAAGATTAATAACTGTTTTAGTTCTCACACCAGTCCCATGACTGACCTGGAGTTTATTGTTTTAACCTAAACTCTGGGTGCCCCTATTTTCGACCCGGGCAGCTAGTAGTTTTGGTTTTGCATATTTTTATTCATAGGATCCCGGTTTACAGCTGGAACGATACTCGGAAAGCTCTGTATCCGTGTATTACTTCTAGTTGTGTATTGTATTATTTTTCGCTGCTATGTAATGTATTGTAATCTCTGATATTTTATAATGTATATTATTTATTAACACGATGTATATTCTTGTATTCTGATGAATTGTTGTAACAAGCAATGAAATGTTCTTCTGTCTACGTTATTTTGTGTGTTGTTCTCAAAGTATCCGCCCTTTCCTTCACGGGGAAGTTACGGGTTCTCACATAGTTATACCCTAACTTGATTGACTCCATTTTTAACTAAGGAATGGTTATGGTTCGATAGTGAAGGTTGGTTAAGTGAATTTAGTTAATGAAGGTAATGGTTTGAGTTGGCATAGCAATGTTTTATCTAAACATCTGTTTAAATCCAATGAAGGAGTTTTGGAAATGTTTTCCAAGCAAGAATCAGAAATGTTTTCTAATGTAAAATAAAATAGAAATGGGAGTAAATATGGAAATGTTTTCCAATGATTAAAATATTTTCTAAATCTAGAAAATAAGAATTTCTGAATATATATGGAAACAGGAAGGGGTAAATAAATAAATTAATGATGAATTAATTTAAAAGGAGAAAATGTTGATGGATGATTGATCGGTAAGATTTCCATTTGGAAATATGACCGTTGTTTGTGCACATGTTTTCTTTGATAGTTAAATCACCGACTATCAAAGTTTTTGACCATTTTTCCGTCGTTAATACGGAGAGTCCGGGATCAGATTTATTATCTGAAAACCACTCTGTATGGGCATTATCATTGTGAATCAAATATGATCAAGATAATTGAAGATGGAGTTATGCAAGGGCTGTTCTGGCGATCCTAGGTAGAAATTGCCTAAGATGGATTTAAAGAATAGTGCCTTCAGTTTGTCCAGTACCGGGATGACCTGTATGGAAGAGTGTATGACAGAGTATATTTAATGGATCGCGTAAGTTGATCTCTTCAAACATATTTACGTTTGGTGGTAGAGGAATTCTTTTCTCTTAGCTGTATACCTGTGGTATTTTTGGAGAAATCAATTTGTGATTTGGCAGGTCTGACGATGTGACATTCAAAGAAAATAAAGGTATGATCTTTGCGTTTTGACCTCAAGCCTCACAACCAGGAAATGGTATAAAATCGGGTAGGTCGCATGGCTAAGTGGTTGGCTGCCAATTAGGGTATATTGTCACCTGATCTAAAGTTTCATTTACTTCTATAATCTATTTTGATGTTGTCCCTTTCGGGAAACGGTTGCTGATCCCAACCGTTGGTGATATTACATTAGGTACACTTAAGCGTAATGAGTGACTGGTCATGTTTTTCCTGGGTTACAAGATGTTCTTGTTGAACCCGGTGTATTCCTCTCTAGAGATACACTGTCGGAAGGTGGTCCCATACCTTACCAGTTGAAATTCATTACCGAATAAGCGCCCGTGATTTTTGATTATATATTATGTATGTGGAACGTGAGATGAAAGCGTTCTGCTAGATGATTATTATATTATGGTTGATAGACATTATTATAATATCAAATGAATTTGATATAAAGATTTTCGTTCCTTTCAAAATGTTTTTGAATGTTGAATCAAGTGTTTTGGATTCTCATAAGGGAAAAACCCGTTCCGTTATACGGCGTGGTCTTATGAAATATCGTTTAATTGCTTGTTTAAATGGTTTTACTCATACCAGTCCCATGACTGACCCGGAGTTTATTTTGTTTTGTTTTCTCTAAAATCTTGGGTACCCAAATTTGTACGGGCAGCCAAGTAGTCAGGGTTTACAGATATACTTAGAGAGCTTTGAGCAGGAGGCTTCAGGATTATATAGCTATTGTTTAATCCGCTGTGTTGTAAGTGTTATACTCTGATAATGTTACTGTATACATATACGGATATTATTTCAAACATATGTTATCTATTATATGTTGTTCGTTCTGCTGTGAGATTCGTATTACTCTGATGTTGTTGTATGTTCTTCTTCTTCTATTCTAGATTTCTATCTTATATATTCTGACCCTCTAATTTCTTTCATGGACTATCCGGTGTTTTCGGTTCTTGGATGTTTGACATGGTGTTGTATGCTGATATCCAAGGTCGCAAGTTCCCCGGGTCGTTCCAGCATTGGTTATTGTAAATTAAGTTTTATATATTCATGCTCAGAACATGGATATAAGTATGTTTTTTTAATGTATTTATTTGGCAAGTAATATATGATATAATGGAAGAAATAGGTTCAACAATAACCTGAAGTTGTGTGAAGAAATTATTTTAACAAGGAGTTGTATAACTCAAAACCCAAGACCCAAAGTATTGAATTCATATCAATATTTTTCTTAACTTGTCAAAATTTATAAGCTTCTAAACAAGAAGTTTACACATAATTTGAGAACCCGAAGTTCATAATTTTTTTTAATGAACTTGAAGTTCATGAATAATTAGCTTGAAGGTATGTTGAAATTATGTAAAATGATAAGATTTTACTTCCTGAAGAAGTTAAAGGAAATAAATAAATAAATCATAATACTCAAAAAATAGAAACCCGAGGCTTTCTTGAAGTTGTGACATGAAAAGATTGTATTTCCAGAAGAAGTTAAAAGGGACACACACATAATAATATGTGACAATAACATTGGATTCAATAGAAAATCACTAAACGGGTTTCATCTAACTGACATCTTTTATGTACAATTTATATTAACTGAATATCCTGAAGATATAATATGCATATTAATCTCTTGAAGATATGTTCTAGAGATTTATTTTTATATAGAAAATCTAACATCCTAGAATAGATGTTAGAGATTTTTTTTATTTGTTGCATTGCAATTACACAAATAAAAGATGTGTTCCCTAAAGGAATATCATGCACTCCAGAAGTAGTGATTTCTTTTCTTAAATCTTATTTTTATTTAATGCATCGAATTTTGTTACTGCATTTAAAGTTTGATATGTATTTTTGTATATTTATATGACATCTCAATAGTTTGTACATATTTATCTCTAGAGGAGATAAGTTCATCCCAGAGGCGGTGATAACAAAATATCTTTAGAGAATATTTATATATTTGGAAATGGTAAGATATCTCCAGAAGATATCTGTTTATTTGAAAACAATAAAATATCTCCAAAACAGATTCCTACAATTAAAAGTGATAAATATTTGTAGAAAAGTTCATAAATTTCTCCTAAAAGAGAAAATATGTATTAAAACTCCACAAATGGTGTTAACGGAATATCCCAGAAGCGATATTAAAACTCCATCAACTTAACAACTTGAAGTTGTTCATATATTTATTTGGACCAGAAGTTCAATATGTTTTCAAACCAGAAGTTTTGAACATTATCATACGATCCTGAAGAATTTGTAATGACATTGAATCAACACATTGAAAGCAATAGTTTGATTTTTGTAATAACTTATTCTAAAATCACTAACTCAAATGAGAAAGACTATGCAAATTTATAATACGTGGACACACATAATTATATATTCATATCTGTAAATATTTAACTAACAACTTGAAGTTTGTTATAAGCTTATTTTATAGATTATGCATAAATATTATTTAGTGATTTAAATTTCAGTCAACATGAATTTTGAATGATCTTAAGTCATATGTATATTCAAATGATCTGTATAATAAGAAAATTCCTCCAATATTGCTAGATCAATGAAAGAGAACAAGTAATAAAAAAATGAATGCATCTTATTGACTAATTAAAGGGTTATACTCCTACAATTTTTATGCATATAATATATTAGCTAGTAACAATGTGATAATGGATCAAAATGAGAATCCCATGAGGATTATTATTTAGTGTGACAATGTTTGTCAACATTGAGGGGGAGGATAAAGAGATACAATTTCATTTTGAGTATTAGTGTTAAATAATTGACACATGAATAAATTATAAATAATATCCCTTGTAGACTTGCTTCAATATATATTTGAATCCCTAGAGGATCAAAATGCATAAACCACATTTAAAGATTGGTTTAAAATTCAGTTCGAAATAGTTTTGAAGTAAGTAATAAAGATGTCAGATGAAGGAGGTGAGTGTTCTTGAAGAAACACCTAAGGAGTCTCTTGAAGAGATCCATGACATGATTGTCAAGTAACCCTAGAAGTGGTTTAGGTACCTAAAATAGATAAATAAAGAGATCTCAATAAATTATATCTAGAACTGACAATATATAATCATCGATGATAAATTTATAAAAAGTAAAGCGCTTATGTTAAATCATGATTGGCCATCATGAATCCTTGTCCAACTGAGAAATGTGGACCCGTAGTCCGCAAAGTAGTGAATAAACCTCAAAGGTATGAATATTTTTCAAATCACACTGAATGATGAAAAAATATTAGTTCCTAAAGAACATAAACTAGTTTGTTGGTTATATAGAATATAAAGAACAAAGTGAGTTGATTACAACATTCTTTTAAGTATTGTTATAATGAAAAACATGATATAATTCATGATGAGTAGATTATTTCCTGCTTTTAAGTATTACTATAATGAAACATTTAGTATACTTTTGAGTATAGTTGCGATATGGAAAATTCATCGAAGTGTACAGGTTCCTAAAGAATACAAATAACTTTAGTAATTATAAAGACTGTAAAGAACAAAGAATATAGATTACAATATGCTTCTAAGTATTGTTGTAATGAAAATCTTGATATAATTCAAGATGAGTAGATTACTTCCTACTTTTAAATATTTCTCTAATGAAATTATTATTGTTCATTACAAATGTATTGTACTGTGCAAACCTGATTGAAGCACAAAATTGTAAACACTCGAAGTGTATAGCAAACAAGCGCAAACCAAAGGTGCTTTAAATAAGAAAACATGCCTGAAGCATGAAAATGCACACGAATTTTTTTAAAGAAAAGTTCATTAAGAATTATCTTGTGATGTTGTACTCTTTTTCCTTCACTTTGGTTTTTCCCATAGGGATTTCCATTGTGAAGGTTTTAATGAGGCAAATGTTAGTAAATGATGAACATCGGAAGTATGAAGACTAAAGATTATTATCTCTTGATTTTATTTTCTATACAAGATTTGTTTGAGTAATATTGTCAATGAGATACATATTTATGGATCCAGAAGTATCATCCTTAAAGTAATATTTGAAAGTTTTAATGAGGCGTTATCTTGATCTAGAAGAATCAAGCACCACATCAAGGAATAACATCTCAAATATGTTATTTAAGTTAATTTGTATTTTTATCCTTAACTAAAGTTTTTCCCACTGGTGTCGTTAGGTTTCTTCTTTGATTACTTCTAGGATTACTTTACTTTTAATGGCGGAAACAAATCAAAACTTACATCCACTTTTTCTCATCAAAATCATCTGATTAATACATCTTCAATATTAGATAAATCTCAATCAAATGCAAATGTGAAGCCTTTATCCGCATCAGATCTGGTTTCAGATCAGAGTAATAGGAAGCTCAAGTTTGTTCAACCGGCTTCAAATCAAGTCTTCATTCCTGAAAATATATACAATAAATCTGAGATCTCATGGAAGAATACTATAGCTTTGATTCCGATACATTTCAGGTTATCAACTATATAACTGAAGGAATGTGTGTCAAAGGTTTGGAAGCCTATTGGTACTTTTAATGTTCATGTAACTCCTAACTTCAACTTTGTAGTTCGGTTTGATCATAAAGAGGATTTTGATCGACTTACAGAGTGTTCAACTTATTCATACTTTGGTAGATTATTGTATGTAGAGGTTTGGTACCCTGGCTTTGATTTTAATAGTAAACAAAGTTCAATGATCCAGATCTAGGTTAGATTAACAGATCTACCTTCAGAGTTGTGGACAAATGATGCTATTCAAATGTTGGCTAGTTTTATATCAAAACCTCTTTTGAATGTTGTTAATACAGCAGAAAAAAGGTATACGAAATATGTGAGAGTTCTATTATTAGTGGATACCTCTACTAAGCTAAAAACTGAAATTCCTATTCATCTTCATAATGGTCAAAAATTACTAATAGCAGTTAAGTATGAATTTGTACGTATGAAATGTCATCAGTGCCTCACGATAAACCTTCTGATATTCATAATGAAACCCAAAATAATGTCCTTGAATTTCAAAATGATGTCTTTGAACCTAAAAATGATGTTTCTGAACCTTAAATAATAGAAAATCAGATAACAATGAAGCTTAAGAACCTGATATAGTTCAATCTATCCATCCTTCTTTTGAAAATACCGATGATCTGAATTCTTTAAATTCTAAGCTTCCAGATGATCTGATTGCTGATATATTAAATAATATAGCTGATCATTTAGAGGAAATAGATAAAGTGAAGAATCAAGATAAAGGAAAACAAGTTGAAACTTCCTCTTTAGTTGACAAAAATACAAGTTATTTGCAAAGTTCAAAACCAAAAAAACCCAACTCCTGCTAAAAGAGCTACTAGGTGTTCTTCATCTGTTAAATGACACCGATTTCTTGGAATGTTAGGGGTATGAATACATCTTTTCGTATGAAAGAAGTATTCACACTCCTAAATATGACTAAATAAACTATGTTTGGTTTAGCTTAAACCAAACTATCTTCAGTAAATTTGGTTTTATTTTCTTCTTTGTTGCCTAATGATTGGAAGTACTTAACTAACAATTCTGCTTTGAGTACATGTAGAATCTTATTAATTTGGGATTCTAATGTTTGGAACTTAGATCTAATCTCTTTCTCTCCTCAGCATTTGCCTAATGATTGGAAGTACTTTGGTAGATTATTGCATGTAGAGGTTTGGTACCCTGGCTTTGATTTTAATAGTAAACAATGTTCAATGGTCCAGATCTGGGTAAGATTAATAGATCTACCTTTAGAGTTGTGGACAAATGATGCTATTCAAATGTTGGCTAGTTTTATATCAAAACCTCTTTTGATTGATGTTAATACAGTAGAGAAAAGGTATACGAAATATGCGAGAGTTCTATTATTAGTGGATACCTCCACTGAGCTAAAAACTGAGATTCCTATTCATCTTCATAATGGTCAAAAATTATTAATAGCAGTTGAGTATGAATTTGTACCTATGAAATGTCCTTAGTGTTGTTTATTTGGACATGATGATGAATACCATGAAGAATCCACTAATCCTCGCTGGAAACCTTATGATATTCGTAATGAAACCCAGAATAAAGTCCCTGAATTTCAAAATGATGTTTCTGAACCTCAAAATGATGTTTCTGAACCTCAAATAATAGAAAAATCAGATAACAATGAAGCTCAAGAACCTGATATAGTTCAATCTATCCATCCTTCTTCTAAAAATATCGATGATTTGAATTCTTTAAATTCTAAGCTTCCAGATGATCTGATTCCTGATATATTAAATAACTAGTGTGTGACCCGTGCTATGCATACGGGAATTTGCAAAAATTATTAGGTTGCATAGATGAATTGTGATGTGTACACTCATAATGTGATAGAGGTATTATCTTGTTTATTGTTTTGCAATGGAAAATTAACTTGATAATGCTTTTGTGACATATATACAACATTGATTAATTAATGCAGTCTTAGTTCTTTTAGGTAAGACGTTAAGTATGATTGAAGAGATAAATTGGAAAATAATCCGAAGTTAAGAAATATTGAAACTGATTTAAAAAATTTCCAAAGTGAAACAGAATATATTAATTAGCAATTTGAAATTGTAAACATTATTATTGTTTCACATGTTAGATGGCAAGAAAGATGCAATAGGCTGACCTACAAAAGCAATATGCGTTAGAAAAGAAGAGAGTAAAATTTATATTTGGGAACAGAAAGTAGATAATGCTACAAATAGGTTATCCACATTCTTAACAAAATTAGTTGTTGACATACATGAACCCAGTCAAAATAAACTGCCAACGTGTTGCAAGTGGACATCCCATTATTGATAACCATCAGTATGAATACAGGCTTGTCAACTCAAGCAAGAGTTAAGATGGATGGATCAAGGTTTAAGATTCTGTGTATATTCAATGGCCGCAAAGGACCTCATTAGTCAGATGCTTGTCAAAGACTCATCGCAGCAGACTTCCACTTCATAAGCTTCTAGAACATCCATGGATAGTTCAGAATGCAGATCCTTCAGGCATATACAGAGGCTGAAACCTGGAAGGCTGCAAGTTATTGGTCATTGGTAACACTGTAATGTTCATTTTGGAGGATGAGTTTGCTTTGACCACGAATTTTTACGTGGGTTGTAAAAAATAAGCTGTAGATATGTTTGCTGTGGGTAAAATATATGAGTACAACTGAACTTGTAGGCGAGCCATGTTTTTACGAATCAGTCGAGTATACGTGCACTGAATTACTGAAAACTCCTTTGTAATGAATTGACGACGAACTTCCCTTTCTTTCTAAAAAGAAAAGCCCTCGAGTATCTACAGAATTTAAGTCAGAAATTAAACTATTCCATTTACTAACTAATATTCTGTAGGATGGATGAAGTACAATAATACAACACATTCCACTTCAACTTAGTAGTTAAATAATACGTTGATAAAATACATATTATGTCATGACCAAAATTCATTGGCCAATGCTTGAGCTGCATATCATAGTTTATGTTATGCAAATTATCATAACACAGTGCTATATTGAACTATTGTATCACAGCTTCAGGTTAAGGAGAGGATATCCATTCCAATCCCACAATACTGTCTATGTCTAGGCTTACATATTGGTCGCTGGTTAGCAATCGTTTGTGTAGCATGCATCCTCCATTATAGAAAAGGATTCATCTGTACAAATAAGAGAATGAATGTAGGAGAAAAATTAACAAATATTAGAGAAAGAAATAAATCACCTTCTTCATAAAAGATGTGCTAATCATATAAATACTACATTACATACCCCATCTTAAAAGCAAATGTTCATGATACTTGCTTGGCTCAAACCATGTTCATTTATTCATTTTATAAATTTTAAATTTGCATGTGGGACCTAGTACTATGATACAGCCTAAACCGCTAATATTACTCCTATATGCAATAGACTACCAATCTAGTTCTTAGACTACTCCTATATGCAATAGACTACCAATCTAGTTCTTAGAATACTCCTATATGCAGTAGATTACCAATCTAGTTCTTAGACTAATTGAATAACAACTTACTACAATGTGCTGCCATGTTTTCACTTTCCTGATTATGCACACTAAGAAAATAGTTTGAAGATTAATTTTTTAATATTTTTTTCATTACTATTATAATTTGGTTAGTTGCTGCACCACTGCCGGGTAGGATGGAGATGGTTAATTTATTGCAACAGAATTTGTATTTGACAGCTATAAGTAGGCAAAGTAGGAAGGAGAAAGAAGATAATGCTGAATGCAAATTAATATTTCTTTCCTTCAATTTTTTAACCTGCAAGTCTTGCTGCCTCCTTCCCCATCTTCCCCTTGCTCAGTCTAGTTTTCATTGAAATTTACTAAATAGCAGTTCTTATTTTATCATATTTTTGCTACACGAAATAATTTAAAAATCATAATTTAGATTAAAATATTTCAGTAATACCTATACTATATAGTTTGCATGTTTCCATTTTTATAGGGATGACAATATCTAGTAAGTAATTATGCATTCCCTGAAAAGATGCACATACCATATAAAGTCATAACATTTGTGTCATTTTCACCACATAACGGTGCCTGTTTTTGTAACATGTTGGTATATATCCTGTATCTAAGGAAACCCCATCATTCAACTATACATGAATATTGTAACTTGAACGATTTGCATGGATGGTTAATTAGAAAATGTATACAATTCAAAAGATCCACCATTTTGAACATAAGTATTCCATGTAGCACTTTTTCATTTGTACTATTATTAAAAAAGCATTTGTATAGAAACTAATGCAACCGACCAAAATTTATTTTCCAATGGGAAAGAATTCAAGACATGGAAAGAATTCAAGACATGTTAATATTCAGTGAGATAATATTATATTCTCAGTGGAAAATTTGCTTTAAAGGACAATGTGGAATAAGCATAATACAAATTTGTTTTAAAACTTATGTCTATGAATTCAAGAATTAACGGTGAAGTGCATTAGTACCAATTAGTCTCGCCTTTTATTCGTAAAAAAGATTATATATTCGTTATCCAAAAACGGTATAACTGTTTATATTTCTATAAAAATACCACATTACATTAGCACTATATTATTATAATATCAAAACATGTCTATTGGTTTCATATCCCAATTTTATGAAAAATAATGGTTATTTCTATAAATTATAAGTGTGCTCAGTTTTAACTATAAAAGAATTGTTAGTTACCATTTCTTATCGAATGTAATATTAATTTTGTTATAAATTAACCTTTTTTTTATTGAACAATGAACACATTAGCCAACGGAGCTAATTTTCAATAGAGATTAGATATGCTAATTCAGTATACGAAGCTAAATATGTTTTGACATTAAACTATTACAACAATTTCCATAGATTTTGTTATAGGCTGATTTATAGTTTGCTCTTGCAGTAAACTTACAACATAATTTATTGCCTCTAACAATCAATAATAAAGAGGAAAAACTGTCCTAAAATATAAGAGGCAGAAACAATAAATTTCTCTATTATGAATGGTTCAAAAAATTAGGAGAATAGAATACATATAACTGAAATAAGATAGAAATTACAACATTGGTTGAAATTTTTTATACAGATGAGTAAATTATGGTTGTAGCTTTCAAATTTTGTTTTTAGTTTCCTAATAACAAACACCATGTTGATGCACCAAAACTCAAACACTGAAATGAAAACATGGTTGTGTCAGTGTTGAATCAGTTAATTTATAAGATATTAAATTAGATTTGAGAATTTAAATACATCTCCTCACAATGGTTGAGCAAAAAAAAACCATAAGAGTTTTATATGGTGAGAATAAGCTTATACAGTAGTTAAGGTTTTCCAAAAATACAAATTGTTACTACTATTTATTCTCAGAAGGAGGGTATTTAGTACAAAAGCATTAATAAAATTTGTGTCAAAGAATTATCGCCTAGATATATTACAAAATGTACATACTATAACATGTTCTCATTTCTCAAATTTGGGAATAAGGATAATTTTTGTGGTTAAGTATAAATATATTTTCCATTTATGACTACAAAACTGTCTATCTTCCATATCCATGGTAATATCACGGATTCAATGTAGTGAACTTATAAGCTTATTCTCACCGATAAATAAGATCAATTCCCAAAATTTATCCTTATTCCACAAAATTAATGTAAATTAATGTCTATCTTCCATGTCCATGGTAATATCACAGATTCAATAAAGTAATACAAAATGTATTACCGCACACCGATAAATAAGATCAATTCTCATGTCCCTCTTGCAGCTACTCCAATATAGCCGCAACGTAACAAATACATGAACATAGCCTACATTCGAACAATCAAAGAATTTACATGAGATGGATCATCTATCCTCAAATGGTAATCGATATGCTTACATCACCTTGTTCACTCAATCAACCTTTAAAGCTTTATTATCTTATTTAATTAATGACTAAGTGGTGTAGATGAGGAAAGACATGGAACACCTAAAAACTGGAGAGACAGGATCATATCTCAACTTCTGTCGTCTAACAATAATATATAAACAATCGAGAATGCATGTATTATTTGAGGTATAGGCAATAATAATATAATTATTTTACCAATTTCGCCTCCTCCATGTTAACTTTTAAAAAAAACACAAAGTTTCTTTCCTCATCATCAAGGGTTTTTTACCCTTAATTTTGGCCAAACAGGATCAAAATTTGTTTAGAGAAACATGTAACAATGTTTAATTATTTATATAAAACTGACTTGCCAACAAAAAGAAAATATATGTTTTGTTACTGAGTTGGACTGGTCATAGATTTGCCCTGCGCAAGAAATTAACTTCAAGTATAGGTTGATAAAAAACAGTTATAGATGTATACTATAATGGAGCTGGATGAAAATTTGTAATCAACAATACCTTCACATAATAAAACATGACCAATCTAGGTTTAAAAATTATGCTGTGTTTATATGCATCTGCGTAAATCTGCATATGGACAAAATTTAAGAACAACTATGCTATTTAGGTAATCTTGAAAATGGAAATGTAGCAAAACTGCATACGTAGGATGATTAAGCAAAATAATTTGAAAATTAGAACATGAATAGTTTATCCTTACATCATCAAAAACATCAAGCTTTATCTAGAAGTTTTCAAAGATTTGCATCAAGAAAATGAAATCAAACAGAATCCCACCATTGAAAGATGAAACTAAAACTATGAGCCTCACAGTCTGCCAGCTCGGTAGTTCATAAATGTTTAGTCAAGGCTCCACATATATCAACGAACGATGAAAGATGACTGTTGTGAAGAAGAATTAAATTAGCAAAAGATGACAATACGGTATCTAATAAAAAGTTATAGCAAGAAATTACAGTATAAACAGAGAAAAAATGAACAGTTAAATAAGTTTGTACTTTAGGAAAAGGAATTCAAAAATAATAGTGCAGTTCAGACATTGTATATTGCTTGGAAATGTTTAATAAGCTTTTACAACAATTTATCTTCCATTAATTTGTAAAATAGTTATAATTCCATCTTTGTTCTCATCTTGATTTTATTTATAATATGATGGACGGTGTATGTCAAGCAGATGTATCCCTGAAATTAAAACTAATGAGCATCTAAAGGTATTGGGTTTGATTTCTGGACATAATATCCAAGGCTAAAGATGTAGCTTTTCAACACTCATCATATTTTTAGAGGTGTAGAACTACCATGCCTTTAGGAAATATATGATGCTCATTTCCTAGGACATTAGAATGGACAAATTTTTGGGTTGAGCCTCTGAAAATAACTTATTTTATAAACATGCCTCTTTCATAACTTATTATGAAAGTAGGCTTGTTTTCTATCAAGGAACTGACCATGCGCACTCCAATTTTGCGGAAGAAAAAATTTGTTGTTGCGCAAAAATGGAGTGTGCAGGTTTTTATTTTTTACACTTGCGCACTCCATATGTGCGCAAGAACAAATTTGTTCTTGCGCACTAATGGAGTGCGCAAGGTTTTTTTGTGTTGGGGGAGGGGGGATACAGTGAGCTTGCATAAGCTTTCCTTCAAACATTGAAAAGAAAAGAAATTTGTGCATTCCATTTGTGTGCATGAACAAATTCGTTCATGCGCAAAAATGTAATGCGCAAGGCAAAGTGCCCTGATAGAAAACAGGCTTACTTTCATAATAAGTTATGAAAGAGGCCTGATTATACAATAAGTTATTTTCTGAGGCTCAAACCAAAAATTTGTCCTATTAGAATTTGTAACCAAGTCACATGGTGGTCAATTCATTATTGTAAAATAAGATCACATTCTTATTGAACTGGAAGTGTTATTACCAAACTTAGGATTGTTAAAGCCTTTATACACACAGAATGCACACTCACCCCATAACCATAGAACATTTATCACTTCTTTTAGTGTGTTGTATCTGTTTTATAAGTTAAAAGAAGACTATCAGTGAAAACAATCATATCATATTTAAATGCATGATAACACATGAGTGATACTATACTCCAAAAATAAATGTTATTTATGGCATCTTTATACCCATGTCATTCTCATATTATGTAATCAGTGATATAAGCATTAATGTTTCTGTGCCAAAAATTACGAATTGCTATAATATTAATCATCATGTTATGTAATAAATTCTAATAAATCCTAAATGGTATTCATTGTTAAGATTTGAGTTTATTTAACTTAATGTTTTGTGTTAACAGCATATTCACTCATGTGAAGCGTGTCACCAATCTTCACACGTTACCCGAAATTTATGTCAAAGTCATTTAACTTTCTCTGATCAATATTAGTAACAATACCAGTAAAAAAAAATAGTGATAAATTTATTGTTACATATGTTGTATAATGACAATAAATTCCAAATTTCAACCAATGTAAGTGCATAATTTTAAAGTTAAAAAAACAAATTTATTTATTGATTTTACAGTTTTCTGTTATAGTTAGATGATAACAGTCAATGTTAAATTCTGCTTACTCCAAAAAATATCATGAAAATAAATCTTGCCAATGCACAACTTGAAATGAATAAACAGGCATAGAAAAGGAGAAATAATAGAGTAAAATTAGGAAATTCCCTAACAAATTGAAGAATAAAAGATGTATTTTTTACCCTGAACTTCATAAACTAACCATTGCAAGTACTACCTATGCGTAGCTACCAATTACCCAAATAGATAAATGGATTGACAAAGACTGGAGTCGTAAACGTATGAAAAGTGAAAACTACCTTCATGAAAGCATGAATCAAACACGAAACTTAGCTATCATTCCTGATATTGACATCCATCTTCCGTCTTACAATCCTATGAATGTGAATCGTTGTTGTAAAGACATTTCACTGTTGGATCTTTTTTCCGTAATACTGTGACGGCCCGCCCCGCACCAACCGACATTTACTCCAAAGGTGCGCTGTACCCATGTCCAGTTAGCACGGAACGGGTCGCCAGAAGGGGAAAAAGGAAGAAGGAAATGAACATACAAAGAACCTGTAGAATGTCTCACAGCGCATAGAACAAAATATAATAATAACATACTTGACATAAAACAGGAGAGACAGTGCATAAGCTGAAAATCAGAACTAAACATCATAGCAGCGGAAATTCAGAATACAGCTTATTACAACTTTCAAACTGTCTCAAAGAAAAAGTAAGGTAAATGAGGTACACTACTAATGCCCAAGTAGCGACCATCAAAGACACAGGGAGAATGCATATATATATATCATACGTGGAAGCCTCCTGCCCGCCTCCGAATCAGCTACTCGCACATCACCAGCTAACCTGTCTCTAGTCTGCTCGTGTGAGCACCCAGAGTAATAAGAGGAGACATAAAACTCTGGGTCAGACATAAAGTCTGGTATGAGCGATAAGCATCTAAAGTGAACAATAACAGGTAGACTAAAACATACCTGAACCTGGACCTGCAACCAAAGAGTTAGCACTACATACTGTACATCACTCTAAGGTATCATATCAAACAGTGTAAAGATACGGAGGTGGGGGAGGTGTGCATGTCATAATGATGGCAAACAATCAAGCATAGCATCCATCCTCACATCTCTCACTCAGTGCGTAAAGCATACGATATTCACCACTTCGATCACCCAACATTCCTTGCTACGATCACTTTGCCCCCATGAAGTCATAAATGGCTTCACTGCACTGATAACGTAGCCACTAATTCCTCGCTATGTCCACTTGCCCCATGGAGTTATTCACCCCATCTGCGCTGGCTCATAGCCTTACTAATCCTTACTATGTCCACTTGCCCCATGGAGTTATTCACCCCATCTGCGCTGGCTCATAGTCTTACTACGCATCACCTTGCCCCTCAGGTCATAATGACCCTACTGCACTGATAACGTAGTCTTGCTACCATCACTTTGCCCCTCAGGTCGTAATGACCCTACTGCACTGATAAGTAGCCATCATCCATTCTTAGTGGTGAATCGAAGTTATGAACGTCGACAACTCCTTAGCACACGTCCCGCAGCAAAGTCCAACCATGAAGTGAACTCATTGGTTCCCAACTGGTTCCGGGATCCTGAGCTCTAACTTCCATCTGGACTACCTTTGCATCTCGGTTTATTGGTCATCACAATCGAATCGGATCGGATCAGCCTTCACATTCTTCGTCGGATCGGGTCGCGCCTCCTACGTCGGATCGGGTCGTGGTCCTCCTTTCCTTCGCTTCGGATTGTGCTCCCCTTCTCGGTTCGGATCGGAACACCCCATACGGATCAGATCGTGGTCCTTCAAGCGGTTCAGATCGGACGCTCTTCTCCAGGTCGACGGATCGTGCTCACCCTTCATGGACGGATCGGGTCGTAATGCTTATTCGCGATCCGGATCGGAGTAATTCAGTTTGGCACGGTGCTGCATCGATTCGCTTCGTGGGCCTTGCACAGACGGTTTAGTTCGGAGGAGGTGACTCGACTCGTGGGGATGCCCCACGATCCCATAGGGCGATCCGATCGTCCCTCAACCCCCTATGCGATCCGAACCCCTGCACCATGTCCAGCGAGCTGTTTATGCCCCTCGACGGCGTTTTCGACCATTGCAACTATTCTAAACAGTCACAAAGCATTTCATACAGTCATAGCAACATGCATAATCAACCACAAACATCAAAACATCAATATAATAGGTAAAAAGGGATCAAACATACCCAAAATCCCAAATCTCTCCTTAAGCATATTTAGGTGAAACTAATGATAGGATTAGCAAATCTTAACCAAATTAACCCAAATTCATACCAGAGGTCTAAAACATCATTCCGAATTTTATAAACATTTTTCCAGAATTTTATCTTGTCTAATTTCGTTAATTAACACTAATCACCCCTAATTAGCCATAATTAGTGCAAAACTAAGCAAATCACTCACCTTAGCCACAAAATAAACTAAGATCTGAAATGATTCTCTGATTTGATGCGAATTTCAATACCAAGCAGCAGCTCCTTTGTTGATTTGGTGAAGATCTTCCTCGATTAGGGGTTGCTAAGCCAAATCCTTAACCTAAAGGTGATTTGGAGGTGATTTAGAGGTTGGAGGCCATTTTTAGGGATCCTTGGTGATAAGTGGAGGCTAGAAAACTGAAATGGAATGATTCTCCATCTCATTTCAGCCCTCCCATAATCCTAATCCCGAAATGGGTTATGGGCCTACTCACTAATCACCCGATTTGGCCCGGTTAAGCAGTTTTTCACCCTCTAAACCTTGTTTCAGCCATATCTCCCAAACGGTAAGTCCGTTTGGCTAATGTGACCACTATACGGAAAGAGAAACCATCAAACGAATCTAATGGAAGTGGTTTCAGGTCAAAATTCCTTTCCAATCAAAAGTTATGGCCAAAACAGTACCAACTAGGGGCAAAATGGTCATTTAAAAATCAACAAAAATCATGAACAGGGGAAATGACTCTAATAAATGTTTCCCAAAGTTACATGACCATACGACTTCACATGGGAAAGAAATAAATATTCTACGATCCTATGATGTGTAGAATACGGGTCATTACACTCTCCCCCCCCCCTAAGAAATTTCGCCCCCGAAATTCCCTAATCCAAACATACACAAAGGTTCCCGCATGCCTATCAATCATAAAACAACAATCAAACATGCAAACAAGCAAAGCAAGTCTATCCTAGCATGCGGAAAACTAAATTGCAAAGTAAATCTTACCAGGCAAAGAGTTCTGGATAAGCCTTCCTAATGCTCTCCTCTGTCTCCCAAGTACAATCATTCTCGTTCTCGCCCCACTGAACCTTGACTAGCTTCACCGCCTTCCTTCGAAGTTGCTTCGTATCATGTCCCACAATACGAATCGGCTTGCGGTTCCCAACCGCCTCAGGTTCTACTTCAAAGTCCTCTAACTGATTAGGTGAAATAGTCACATCCGAGTCGTGAACGAACTTTCTCAGTTGGGAAACATGAAATACATTGTGAACTCCTGCCATCTTCTCTGGTAAGCCAACTCTATATGCCAAATTCCCGACTAATTCAAGAACAGGGAATGGGCCAACAAATCTTGGTGCCAATTTTCCTCTCCTACCAAATCGTATCATGCTTTTCAACGGAGAGATCTAGACAAACACCAAGTCACCCACGGAGAATTTCAAGTCCCTTCTCTTATCAGCGTAACTCTTCTGTCTATCTTGAGCGGCTTTCATTCGTTGCTGAATGATCTTGATCCTATCGGAAGTTTCTCTCACCACATCTGGTCCAAGCACAAACTTCTTGCCAGTCTCTATCCAACATGATGGTGAGTTGCATGGTCTTCCGTACAAAGCTTCATATGGAGCCATACCGATACTGGATTGGTAGCTATTATTATATGCAAACTCTACTAGATGCAAATAGTCATCCCATGATCCACCAAAATCCAATATACAAGCTCTCAAGAGATCTTCCAATATACGATTCACCCTCTCCGTCTGACCGTCGGTCTGAGGATGATATGCGGTACTGAGATGTAATCTTGACCCTAGAGCCTCTTGTAAGCTCTTCCAAAACCCACTAGTGAACAACGAGTCTCGGTCACTCACAATGCTTTTGGGTACTCCATGAAATCTCACTACCCACTTCATATACAATTCTACCAACTTGGCTGCCGTCCTGGTGGATTTGACTGGTATAAATCTTGCGCTCTTAGTCAATCGATCCACAATTACCCAAATGCTATCATATCCCGATCTAGTCCTTGGTAGGCCATCGATGAAATCCATCGAGACTTGCTCCCACTTCCATTCGGGAATTTCTAATGGTTGCAACAACCCACTAGGCTTCTTTTGCTCGGCTTTAACTAGCTGGCAATTCATGCATTTGGATATAAACTTCCCAACGTCTCTTTTCATCCCTTCCCAGTAGTAAGTCTGTCTCATGTCCCGATACATCTTATTACCACCGGGATGTATAGTCAGTTTTGAGTGATGACATTCTCTAAGCACTTCATCTCTCAAACCATTCACATTGGGCACAACTAATCTTCCATTCTTTCGAAGCCATCCCTCTCGATCAAGTCCATACACATTCATCTCCTCATCAATACCCATCTCTAACTTGGAGATGATTTCCAATAGATTAGGATCGTCCCTCTGACTAGAACCAATCCGCTCTATCAAAGTGGGTCTGATCGTCAAACTAGCTAGCATAACTGGATCCAATTCGCACTTTGGTCTGAAATCAAACTCCGCGATATACTCCAGTTGCTTCCATTCAAGAAACATTGCCCCTAAGCTGGCATGTCTCCTACTCAAGGCATCGGCTACCGCATTACCCTTCCCAGGTGTATACGCGATATCAAAATCATACGAAGCCAAGAACTCTAACCATCTCTGCTGACGGAGATTCAAATCTTTCTGAGAGAAGAGATACTTTAACGATTTATGATCGGTAAACAACTCAAATCTTTCTCCCAAGAGATAGTGTCTCCACATCTTCAGCGCAAATACAATCGCTGCCAATTCCAAATCATGGGTAGAATACTTCTTCTCATGCGGCTTTAGTTGTCGACTAGCATAAGCTACAACCCTACCTCCTTGCATCAATACTGCACCTAGTCCGAGACCACAAGCATCCGTGTATACCGTCATCTCTTCATTCCCTTTAGGAATGACTAACACTGGCGCACGCGTCAACCTCTCTTTTAGACTCTTGAAGGCATCCTCACACACTCCGTCCCAGACGAAGGACTGATTCTTCTTAGTCAACTGAGTCAACGGTGCTGCAATCTTGGAGAAGTCCTGGATAAACTTACGATAATATCCAGCTAATCCCAAGAAACTTCTTACATCCGTTACATTCTTGGGCGTAGGCCAATCCTGTACCGTAGCCACCTTCGCAGGGTCCACGGCAATACCACTCTCAGAAACAACATGACCCAAGAATCTCACTTCCCTTCTCCAAAAATGACACTTAGAGAATTTCGCTTTCAATTGGTGTTTCCTCAACACCTCCATCACTATCCTCAAGTGCCCCTTGTGTTCCTCCTCTGTCCTTGAGTAAACAAGGATATCATCCACGAACACAAGAACAAACTTATTCAATTGATCTCTGAATACTCGATTCATAAGATCCACAAAATAGGCTGGTGCATTGGTCAACCCAAATGGCATGACCAACCACTCATAAAATCCAGACGGCGTCCTAAATGCCATTTTCGAAACACTCTCATCTGCTACTCGAAGCTGATGAAATCCTGTCGCGAGGTCCAACTGGGAGAACACTCTAGCTCCTTCCAGCTGATCAAATAAATCATCTATCCGCGGTAGAGGATACTTATTCTTCCTCGTCACCTTATTCAACTCGCGATAGTCCACACACAAACGAAGGGAACCATCTGCCTTAGTGGCAAACACAACTGGTGCTCCCCACTCGGAGACACTCCTTCTAATAAATCCCTTCTTCAAAAGACCGCTGACTTGCACCCCGAGCTCTCGTTGCTCCCTTGGTGCCATACGACGAAGTGGCATCACTATAGGTCTGGCATCTTTCACTAAATCAATACGGAACTCAATCTCTCGGTGTGGTGGAAGCCCGGTCACCTCCTCGAAGACGTCCGGATACTGGCCAACCACGGGCACATCTGACAACTCATCCTGCGGTATGTCGAGGGAATTTACAAAACTAGCCATAACCCCATCACTGGGTAGACTACCAAACACTACCCTCCGCCCATCATCCGCCCTCACTGTCACCAAAAAGCCCTCACAGTCTACCACCACCCCGTATCTTTGGAGCCAATCGACTCCCAATATAATGCCATACCCAGTAAAGCCCAAAACAAAGCAATCACATACAAACATACATCCATGACTCGATAAGACCAAATTCCTACAAATCATCCTAAGGCTAGTCGAACCACCAATCGGGTTCGTCACAATCAATGGTCTATCGACTATCTCGGGTTCCAGTCCCAACCTATCTACCAGGTCACTAGATATGAAGGAACGGGAAGCCCCAATATCAAACAAAACTCGAACCGGTATATCATAAATAGAAAGCATACCTTGAATAACAACATTCTTTCCTTTCTCCGCCGCAGTTGGGGCATTCGACGAAGAAGGAACAGCATCAAGAGCATATGCTTTCACAATCTGCCTCTCCTTAAGAGGTTGCGGACACTTATCCTTCTGATGTCCCACTTGACCACAGTTGTAGCACTTCCATTCCGTTGGCTTGGCCCGACATTCTTTAGCATAATGGCCCTTCTTTCCACAGCTGAAGCACTCAACATCCTTCTTGCTCTTTTTCTGGCCACCTTTAGATTGGTCCTGCTTCCTCTTATTCTGAGAGCTATTCTTGCCTCCACCGCCTGCTTGCGGCTTTGGCCCTTCTGCAGATGCAGCCTCAGTCTTTGACTTAGGGTAAAGGCTCTCTGACCTCAAAGCTTTTCCCACGATCGATTCAAAAGTCTCATCGATGTGGTTGATAAGCCTCTCCCCCAAGTACCCATCCAGACCAGTAATGAACTTCTCATTCTTCTTTTCAGGAGCATCAATAAGAGACAGTCCATACTTCGACAAAGTGTCGAACTCAGCGATATAATCAGAAACTGCGCTTCCATTTTGCTTGAGTTCCAAGAACCTCTTAAACAACACCGATTTCTGGGCAGCTGGGATAAACTTCTCGCTAAAGCGAGCCTTGAACTGAACCCAAGTAACTTGATCTTCTGGAGTAGCTGTTCTAATGGCATTCCACCAATTCATTGCTCGCCCTTGCAGCTGACGAGACGCTAGCCTTCTCTTCATCGCATCCTCAAGACCCAAGTCACCAAAGATACGGTCACAGCTATCCATCCAGTCCTGAACATCCGTGGCCGACTCCGTTCCGTGGAACGGCTTCCCACCAAGATTAGTGTAATCTTTGCACAACTTGGCGAAATCGACCCTAGGCGCCTGCACTACTGGGCCAACACCAACTCCGGGAATGGGAATTGCCCCTTGCACTTCTCTAAGCATGTCTCTCATAAGGTTAGTAAACATAGCCCTCATGTCAGCGGCATTCCCTTGGTTGGTCCCTCTACCAGCACCCCTCGTCTCTCGGCTCATCGTTAATCTGTAAAAAGGGGAAACGATTAACGACCCCATAGTGGTGCTAGTGCAGTGCGACTTCATCTTCATACCACTAATAGTATATACATACATAGTTTTTGAAAACCAAAGTAATCACAAATACGCGCTCTCATATACGTACTAACTCTCCCTAGTGTCTTTCACTAGGTTAACTACGCAACCCAGAGCTCTGATACCAAGTGTGACGGCCCGCCCCGCACCAACCGACATTTACTCCAAAGGTGCGCTGTACCCATGTCCAGTTAGCACGGAACGGGTCGCCAGAAGGGGAAAAAGGAAGAAGGAAATGAACATACAAAGAACCTGTAGAATGTCTCACAGCGCATAGAACAAAATATAATAATAACATACTTGACATAAAACAGGAGAGACAGTGCATAAGTTGAAAATCAGAACTAAACATCATAGCAGTGGAAATTCAGAATACAGCTTATTACAACTTTCAAACTGACTCAAAGCAAAAGTAAGGTAAATGAGGTACACTACTAATGCCCAAGTAGCGACCATCAAAGACACAGGGAGAATGCGTATATATATATATCATACGTGGAAGCCTCCTGCCCGCCTCCGAATCAGCTACTCGCACATCACCAGCTAACCTGTCTCTAGTCTGCTCGTGTGAGCACCTAGAGTAATAAGAGGAGACATAAAACTCTGGGTCAGACATAAAGTCTGGTATGAGCGATAAGCATCTAAAGTGAACAATAACAGGTAGACTAAAACATACCTGAACCTGGACCTGCAACCAAAGAGTTAGCACTACATACTGTACATCAATCTAAGGTATCATATCAAACAGTGTAAAGATATGGAGGTGGGGGAGGTGTGCATGTCATAATGATGGCAAACAATCAAGCATAGCATCCATCCTCACATCTCTCACTCAGTGCGTAAAGCATACGATATTCACCACTTCGATCACCCAACATTCCTTGCTACGATCACTTTGCCCCATGAAGTCATAAATGGCTTCACTGCACAGATAACGTAGCCACTAATTCCTCGCTATGTCCACTTGCCCCATGGAGTTATTCACCCCATCTGCGCTGGCTCATAGCCTTACTAATCCTTACTATGTCCACTTGCCCCATGGAGTTATTCACCCCATCTGCGCTGGCTCATAGTCTTACTACGCATCACCTTGCCCCTCAGGTCATAATGACCCTACTGCACTGATAACGTAGTCTTGCTACCATCACTTTGCCCCTCAGGTCGTAATGACCCTACTGCACTGATAAGTAGCCATCATCCATTATTAGTGGTGAATCGAAGTTATGAACGTCGACAACTCCTTAGCACATGTCCCGCAGCAAAGTCCAACTATGAAGTGAACTCATTGGTTCCCAACTGGTTCCGGGATCCTGAGCTCTAACTTCCATCTGGACTACCTTTGCATCTCGGGTTATTGGTCATCACAATCGAATCGGATCGGATCAGCCTTCACATTCTTCGTCGGATCGGGTCGTGCCTCCTACGTCGGATCGGGTCGTGGTCCTCCTTTCCTTCGCTTCGGATCGTGCTCCCCTTCTCAGTTCGGATCGGAACACCCCATACGGATCGGATCGTGGTCCTTCAAGCAGTTCGGATCGGATGCTCTTCTCCAGGTCGACGGATCGTGCTTACCCTTCATGGACGGATCAGGTCGTAATGCTTATTCGCGATCCGGATCGGAGTACTTCAGTTTGGCACGGCGCTGCATCGATTCGTTTCGTGGGCCTTGTACAGACGGTTCGGTTCGGAGGAGGTGACTCGACTCGTGGGGATGCCCCCACGATCCCATAGGGCGATCCGATCGTCCCTCAACCCCCTATGCAATCCGAACCCCTGCACCTTGTCCAGCGAGCTGTTTATGCCCCTCGACGGCGTTTTCGACCATTCCAACTATTCTAAACAGTCACAAAGCATTTCATACAGTCATAGCAACATGCATAATCAACCACAAACATCAAAACATCAATATAATAGGTAAAATGGGATCAAACATACCCAAAATCCCAAATCTCTCCTTAAGCATATTTAGGTGAAACTAATGATAGGATTAGCAAATCTTAACCAAATTAATCCAAATTCATACCAGAGGTCTAAAACATCATTCCGAATTTTATAAACATTTTTCCAGAATTTTATCATGTCTAATTTCGCTAATTAACACTAATCACCCCTAATTAGCCATAATTAGTGCAAAACTAAGCAAATCACTCGCCTTAGCCACAAAATAAACTAAGATCTGAAATGATTCTCTGATTTGATGCGAATTTCAATACCAAGCAGCAGCTCCTTTGTTGATTTGGTGAAGATCTTCCTCGATTAGGGGTTGCTAAGCCAAATCCTTAACCTAAAGGTGATTTGGAGGTGATTTAGAGGTTGGAGGCCATTTTTAGGGATCCTTGGTGATAAGTGGAGGCTAGAAAACTAAAATGGAATGATTCCCCATCTCATTTCAGCCCTCCCATAACCCTAATCCCGAAATGGGTTATGGGCCTACTCACTAATCACCCGATTTGGCCCGGTTAAGCAGTTTTTCACCCTCCAAACCTTGTTTCAGCCATATCTCCCAAACGGTAAGTCCGTTTGGCTAATGTGACCACTCTACGGAAAGAGAAACCATCCAACGAATCTAATGGAAGTGGTTTCAGTTCAAAATTCCTTTCCAATCAAAAGTTATGGCCAAAACAGTACCAACTAGGGGCAAAATGGTCATTTAAAAATCAACAAAAATCATGAACAGGGGAAATGACTCTAATAAATGTTTCCCAAAGTTACATAACCATACGACTTCACATGGGAAAGAAATAAATATTCTACGATCCTATGATGTGTAGAATACGGGTCATTACAAATACTGTTTATATCAGGACATCATAGATGAATGTTGGTACGTTGACCTAGTTTCAACGAATAGAATTGGGTAGTTCTTGTAAGTTAGAAGACAATTATGGGGGGATATACTGTTTCAAAGTCCATAATAGATGTGGACATAATAGGATTTAAGCAAAGTAGTATGTTAGAAGGAAATAAGCGTTGATGATGGAAAATGGGAAGGTAAATTAAGCGGTAGGAAATGAAGGGATTAGCACAAAGGTGGGGATTATAAAAGAAAATAGCATGAAACTTCTGTATCGACTCTTTTCCTAGTGCATTAATTTTTTACCGCTTGTCATTTTGGTTTATATTTCATGTATAAGTAATAGATGTTGGACCATTTTTGAGATTATTCAATCAACAATTTTTACAAATTATAAATATAACCATTCACATCTATGCAATAGTTGCGATACATAGTGGATATCAATCAACGGTAAAGTTACTTGGTTTCCAAATCGACCATAACAGGTATGGACCTTTATTGTTGTTATTAATGATATGAATGAATGTGGAAACGGCTTAAATATTATACATCTTATGTTACAAAATTAAGGGATATAGCTTACACAACATTGTTTAATGGAATTGAAATATATCTCAAATACATTTTCATTTACTATATCCAGCATCGCACTTAATTGTATGATTTTCACTTCATCAAGTCGAGTTCATTTAGTACTACTAAATTTATATGAAAGTTGAAGAAAAATTTACTAAAATTGGTAAAATAAATAATGCACAAATTAAACAGTAAAAATACTCTTATGTATAATAATTTGTAGTACAAACAAACCAAGACGTATAATCTAAAAAAGCAGTCTATTAAATGTTAAGGTTAGCCTTGATAGGAGGTTCATCCTTTCCATCCATCACAAAAGTATAAGTAAATAATACTGCAATTATTTAAGAAAAGTTAATTAGCATTCGGATAAGAAATAATAAAAGTGTTTAGAAAATTTCAGTCATATTCAATATCACATTGTTCAAAAATATCATTTTGAACTAAAATTCTTGAATACTTATTATCATAGTGCTGGCAATACATTTAAGTATATGTATTACATATGATTAGCCGAAAGAGAGTTAAAGAAACTTAATTTGTTTTGGACTAATATGGAGACTGATGAAAAATGAATTACAGCAATTTGGACTACTCCAGATGCACTGCAATAAACAAAATTGTCAATCCGGACCAAATTTTCACCTGTTATCATTTGATCTTGTTCATAATTTGATGTATAGGCTTTAGGTGCATGTTTTTTAAGAAATAGGTGAAATGATTATCTGTAGAGCCAAATGAGATTTATAATAGAAGAAAAATGGATAAAAATCCAAGAGAACGAAAATACTGTAAAAAAATTACGGGTTTAAATAACCATGGCTGCCAGAACAGTGTTACACATTAGGTCGTTTATTGACAGGAAAACAGTGAAATGTTAAGATTGAAAACAGGAGCAAGTATACGTTACCAAATAATATATAAAATAAATTGTGGAAGTAATATTATGTGTAATATTTGCAGTATAAACAAACCAAGATGTATAATTAAAAGAAGCAGTGTATTAAATGCTAAGGTAAGCCTTGAGAGAAGGATGATACTCTCCATCCACCACAAAAGTATAAGTCGGTAATATGGCATCTCAGGTGTAGTTTATCAACATTTGAATCTGGAACAATATAAGTGGTTGTAGAATTTCATTTGTATGCAATACCACATTTATGTAGAAAGTGCTATCTCAAGAATTTTTTTATACTAATTAACATAGTTTTGTCAGCGCATACACCAGTATACGTTACAGGTGATTAGTGGGATGAGATTAAAACCAATTGTAGAAAGCAATGAGAATGATTCTCAATTTGGGGTAGTTTCGATGTACTACAGTACACCGAATTGGCAATGTGTACTCCAGAAAATACAGATTGTTTTTAGGTAACGTAAAACAGATCAGTATATCAAAATAATTAAACTTATTTAGGTCTAAAGTATACTCCTTACCAACGCACAAATCAAAATGTCAACCAATTCAAAAGTAACAACTAACCACGGAATGGAGATAATACAGGACTATTAGTTTGTCGAATTGGTATAGAGTAACATATTTGAGATAATAAGTGGTAAAGATGGAGATTTAATCATTAGATTCAGTATTTCAGTGTAAAATCGTACAACTAAATTCAAATTAAAAAACCAGTAACTAATTGGTGGCGAAATTACCATGGTCGAAAGATATCGATTAGAAGAACCACCTGCAGGCAAAATCAGATCCAAGAGCAGAGACGAAAAATTACTGCTTTCCATCAACAACTTAAAGTCTTCCATTCGTCTAAATGAAGAGTGATTTAGGTTTTCAGTTGAGTAGAAAACGTGGGTTTGGTTAGGAGCGAGACGACGGTAAACGATCCCAAAAGGTACAGTTTCAAACGAAGACACGTGGTGCACAGAGAATAGCGTGGATTCTGCTTTCCAGTATAAGTAATAGATGTAGCTGATCATTTAAAGGAAACAGATAAAGTGCAGAATCAAGATAAAGGAAAACAAGTTGAAACTTCCACTTTAGTTGAAAAAAATACAAGTTATTTGCAAAATTCAAAACCAAAAAACCCAATTCCTGCCAAAAGAGCTACGAGTAGTTCTTTATCTGTTAAATGACACTGATTTCTTGGAATGTTAGGGGTATGAACACATCTTTTCATATGGAAGAAGTATTCACACTCCTAAATATGACTAAATCAACTATGGTTGGTTTAGTTGAAACCAAACTATGTTCAGTAAATTTGGTTTTATTTTCTTCTTTGTTGCCTAATGATAGGAAGTACTTGACTAATAATTCTGCTTTGAGTACAGGTAGAATCTTATTAATTTGGGATTCTAATGTTTGGAACATAGATCTAATCTCTTTCTCTCCTCAGCATTTGACAGTGAATGCATTAAATAAAGGTGGATTTATGATGACTTTTACAGTTATATATGGAAGAAATACATTTGCAGAAAGACTAGTCCTTTGGGAAACACTTGTTAGAGAATCAATCTCCTTTTCAACTGCTTGGATCTTAATGGGGGATTTTAATAATCCTTTTTCACCAAACGATAAGAAAGGAGGAGCTCCAATTCTATATCAACACATAAGAGAATTCCAGTTTTTTTTAAATTCAAACAGGTTTGAAAATTTAAAGCCTTTGGGATTTAACTTTACTTGGCGAAGAAGAGGAGTAGCTACTAATATTGATAAAATTTTGGTGAATAATGTGTGTTTACATCAGTTTCTTAACATAAAGCTCTTTCTTTCCCACAAAAATCAAGTGATCATAACCCAATTCTTTTGGATCTTATTCCTACTCAAGAGGTAAAGGGATTCCCTTTTAGATATAGAAATGATTGGTGTTATTATGCAGGTTATAATGATGCAATTCATAGAGGGTTAAACTCTAATGTTTGGGGTTTCCATGGCTATCAGTTTCAGCAGAAATTAAAAAACTATAAGATAGAGCTTAAAAACTGGAATAGAATCAGAAGCAGAAATGATTCAAACCTCAAACAGGCCGAACAACAAGTTACTCTTTTAGAATTTGAAGTAGATCTCAATCCAGAGGATCTCCAATTACATGATGATTATCTGCAAGCTGAAAGAGATTTTCTAAGTATTCAGTTTAAAAGGTCTTAAACAACAAGCAAAAATTTCTTGGCTTCAACAAGGTAATACAAATTCTAAAATTTTCTATTCTCGTATGTCAAGAAGTTATTTCAACCAGATTAGGGCTTTGATTGATTCAAATGGTTGCCTGTTGTATAAGCCTAATGATTTAGAAACTGAAGCCATTAATTATTTTTCCTCTATGTTTAATGGTTCAAGTTCATATGGTTTTCTAAGTTTTCAGCCAGTTTCATTCATTAATGATCAAGATCAGAGGAATTTACCGAGGAAAGCTGAACTGGATGAGATTAAAGAAGCAGTTTTCTCTATTCATGATGAGTCTAGTCCAGAACCTGATGGTATAAGTGTAAATTTTTTTAAAGTGCATTGGGAAAATATAAAATCTGATTTGTTGAAAGCTATATCAGATATCTTTCAGTCAAGAAAACTACCAAAGCTCTAAATCATACTTTTATAACACTTATACCAAAAAATGATAAACCATCAGAAATTGCTCATTACAGGCCTATTTCATGTTGTAATGTTTATTACAAAATTTTTATGTAATAGACTAAAACCTTTTCTCTCTCATCTAATTTCTGAAAATCAGAGTGCATTTATAAGAGGAAGATATATTGGTGATAATATATTACTTGCACATGAACTTTTGAGAGATTCTAGGAAATCAGGCATGCCAAAAATAAGTGCTAAAGTAGACCTACAGAAGGCATATGATAAAGTGAATAGATAATTTATTTGTTTTGTGATGGAGTGTATGCATTTTCCTACTCACCTTATAAATATGGTCTATGAATGCATGGCAACAGCTACATTTTCAATCATGATTCAAGGAATACCAAAGGGTTTTATTTCATCCACAAGAGGAATAAGACAAGGAGATCCTCTTTCCCCTTATTTATTTGCTTTAGCTATGCAATTTTTTACATTCCTAATGGATGAAGCAATCATTTCTAATTCTTTTCAACCAAGAAGTCAGGTCTAGCCTATTATTTCTCATCTATTATATGCAGATGATCTATTGGTATTTGGCAAGTCTTCAAGTCAAAATGCAAACATCTTAAAGAAGATTTTTCAGAAGCTCATTATGTTTGTAGGTTTGAATGTTAATGCTACAAAAACTAAAATATTTTTTAGTGCTTCAGTTATGAATCCTTCAGAAATAAAGAATATTTTGGGTTTTGAATAAGGTACATTTCTAGTTAAATACCTAGGTGTTCCATTATCATCTAATTACCTGCACTATTCTAAGTGTAATTCACTGATACAAAGAATACAGTGTAAGATTCAAGGATGGGAGACTAAATTACTGAGTTTTGCTAGTCATGCAGATCTTATAAATTCAGTAATAACCCTGATCATTCTATATTGGCTACTGATATATCAAATTCCAGAGTTTACTTTTGATAATATACAGTCCTTATGTGCTGATTTTTTTTTTTGGGGGGGGGGGGGACTGCACACAAAGTAGCTTGGTCTACATTATGTAAGCCTACGGGTGAAGGGGGAATTGGTTTAAAGAAATTTTCTGATTTGAAAAAAGTTGCATGCATTAAATTGCTTTGGAATTTTCGTTTTTAATTCATCTTTATGGAGCAAACGGATACATAATAGATACTGTAAGAATGACTTTTTTGGTCAATGGCTAGTGACTCAAATGCTTCTAGTACATGGAAATCAATTCTAAATTAAGATCGAATTCAAAGCAATTATTTAATAGGAAAATATTCAGTGGAGAAAATACTTATCTCTGGTTTGATACATGGATTAACTGCAAATGTATGGTTGATCTGCTGGAATATGATAGACTTCAAATTATTGGGCATTATGAGCAAACAGTGGACATGATTATTAGAAATGAAGCCTTCCATCCTGAAATTCACCCTGCAACGAGAGAATTAATTGAAGAAATTAGCTCAATTTCAACTCATACTAATCAAAGTCAGGATTTTTATGAGTGGTGTGAAGGTGGTGATTTTTCTTTCCATAAAACATGGGAATACATAAGATCGAGGGATACATCTGATACTTTATTCGTAGTGGTTTGGCATAAGAAAAATAGTAGAAGAATGTCATTTATTTCTTACCTTGCGGTGATAGGTAGATTAAATACAAAGGATCGTCTGCTTCGTTTCAGTACTGTAGAGAACATCATGTGTCCCTTATGCGACAATCATCCAGAATCAATTCCTCATCTACTATTTCAGTGTGATTTTTCCTCTTTCATTTGGAAATCTTTGAAAGGAAAGCTGGATTTACCATTGGATCTTCTTGGTGATGTTAAAGAGGAAGCTAGGGTCCTCTTTTCAAGGATTTCTAACAAGGTTCAACTCAGAGAAATAGCTCTTGGAGCTTTCACCACTGAAATTTACTTCCTTTGGAGAGAGAGAGAGAGAGAAACATGCGGATTTTTCAGAACAAAAGATCGCTTGCTTCAATTTTGTTACTAAGAATTGAAAAGGAAATTGTAGATCTAGTTTGAAATAATGGATCGAAGACTGCATGGATTTCTAGGAAAGAACAGCTGTTAGAAAGGTGGGGTATCGAGCTAAATGATACAGGCTAAAGTGATGGAGTTTGAATAAGCTTGAGGCGGTTGGTTTGTTTTGGGCTCATTGTCGGCTGGGCTGATGGACTTCTGTATTTTTTTTTTATTTTGTTGTATTTGCTTTCGAATATGTTTGTTTACCTTTATCTTTTTATTTCCTACGTTATGAGTACCCATTTTCCTTGTAAGGTACCCACTAGGGGGATTGCAAGGTTTTGACGAGGCTTGTAGAGTAGGTTTAATTGGTTTAGCAATAAAGAGAACCAACAACAACAACAACAAAGCCATATATCCCAAACAAATTGGGGTTGGCTAGATATGGAACCCAAAATTAAAATAAAATTAATAGTGATGATAATATATATATATAAAGGGTTGAAAATAACCAAACATACAAAAAGTCGTCCGATAAAGGGTTTTATTAAATAATAATAATAATAAGTAAAAAGGTTAAATAAAAGTAAAATAAAATCTAAAATAGTAATAAAAAGTAAAAAAGGTTCAGTAAAAGTGAAATAAAGTCTAAAAAAAAACTAAGGTTCTGATACATGGATTGCCAATTTCCATGCACTCTTATCAATTACCAGCTCTTCCGATAAACTCCAGTTACTTAAATCTCTCATTATTATCTCATCCCATGTCATTTTAGGTCGACCTCTACCTCTCTTTGGGCCTTCAGCGCGGCCTAGAATTCCAACGCTTACAGGTGCATCGTATGGTCTACGTTGGATATGTCCAAACCATCTCAAGCGGTATTAGACTAACTTCTCTTCAATAGGTGCAACTCCAAGTTTTTCCCGAATATCCTCATTTCTAATCCGATCTCGTCTGGTATGCCCACAACTCCAACACAACATCCGCATCTCTGCTACGCTTATCTTCTTGACGTGTTGCCTCTTAGTAGGCCAACATTCTGCACCATATAACATTGCAGGCCTGATTGCTGTCCTATAGAACTTTCCTTTAAGCTTCTGAGGAATCTTTCGATCACAGAGAATGCCGGATGCTAGTTGCCATTTCACCCATCCTACTTGAATTCTAAAACAAACATCCTTATCAATCTCTCCATCAAACTGCAAGATAGATCCTAAGTATCGAAACGATTTCTTCTTGGGTACTACTCTACCGGCCAGGGTAACATCTCCGTCATCTGACCTAACACTGCTAAACTCACTTCATATAATCTGTATTAGTTCTGCTAAGCTGGAAACCCTTTGATTCCAAGGTCTCCCTCCACATCTCCAGTTGTCAATTAACCCCTATTATACTTTCTTCAATCAGCACAACATCATTAGCAATGAGAATATACCAGGGAATCTCCCTTTGTATATCTTTTGTGATTTCATCCATCACTAATGCAAAAATATAGGGGCTCAAAGCCGAACCTTAATGTAACCCTATGTTAATTGGAAAGTCTCTGTCTCTCCATCGCATGCCCTAGCACTAGTCACAAACCCCTCGTACATATCCCTAATAAGGGTAATATATTTTGATGGCACTCTCTTCCTTTCTAGAACCCACCACATAACCCTCCTCGGCACTCTGTCATAAGCTTTCTCTAGGTCAATAAAAACCATGTGGAGATCTTTCTTCTGATCCCTGTATCTCTCCATAAGTTGCCTAACCAAGAAAATCGCCTCAGTGGTTGACCTTCTAGGCATAAAACCAAATTGATTCCTAGAGACACTTGTCAACCTCCTCAAACGCTGCTCGCGAACTCTCTCCCAAAGCTTCATTGTATGACTCATAAGCTTAATTCCTCTATAGTTTGTGCAACTTTGAATATCTCCTTTATTCTTGAAGATTGGTACTAAAATGCTTCTCCTTCACTCATTTGGCATTTTGTTTGATTTGAAAATATTATTGAACAACTTAGTTAGCCATCTTATCCGTGCATCTCCAAAGCATCTCCATACCTCAATAGGAATGTCATCAGGCCCTACCGACTTGCCTGATTTCATACGTTTCAACGCCCCCTTTGCCTCAGCTTCTAAAAAAGAGAACCAATTTTCAAAAAAAGAAAAAAAGGTTTTTCCCACTGGGTTTTCCTTTGTAAGGTTTTTACTGAAGAATTATATTGATCCAGAAGTATCATTCTACATTTAATGTAGTAAATTAATGAAAATTTGTTTTAGTACTCATTTTCTTTCACTAAGATTTTCTCATAGGGTTTATCTTAATAAGGTTTTAATAAGGCATTACATTGATCCTGAAGTATCGAATTCTTAAAAGAAATATCATTTAAATATGGTATTCACAATTTCAAGAGTTGCACTCTTTTCCTCGATCAAGTTTTTTCCCATTGGAATTTCCCAATAGAGGTTTTTAACAAGGAAACAAACAATATCTATGTCATCCGAATAGATATTTGCAAGCAATACACTATAAGGGGGAGAAATAACCTTTCAAAGGGAATAATTTTAAGATACTATAAGAGCATTCAAGAATTTGAAGAAACATATTCAAGGAAGAGTAATAAAGTTACCTTTTTGATCTGCATAAAGCAAAATCACAAAATGGATATGTGTTTACAAATAACAATGCAGCTATTTCATGGAAATCTACAAAGCAAACATTGGTAGTAACATCATCAAATCATTCTGAAATACTAGCACTACATGAAGCAAGTCAAGAATGTATTTGGTTAAGATAATTAATTGAACATATTCGAAGCACGTGTCAACTTTCCTCAACTACAGAAAGATCAATTATTTGTGAAGATAATGCAGCATGCGCTGCTCAGATTCAAGCAGGATATATCAAGGGTGATAGGACAAAACACATTTCTCTCAGATTCTTTTTCACACATGAGCTCCAAAAAGGGATAATAAGATAGAAGTGAAGCAAATCCAATCACAAAAAAATCCAGCAGATCCATTCACAAAGGCACTTCCAAAATCAACGTTGCAGAAGATGATATATAAAATTGGTATGTGCCGCTTGCATCACCAAACTATTTGAATAATGCGTTACGAATCAGAGGGAGCATATATTATGTTGTAATGTACTCTTTTCCTTCACTAATATTTTTCCCACTAGGTTTTTATTAGTAAGGTTTTTAATTAGGCATTATTTTGATCCAGAATTATCAACCCTCTATTTTGATCCACAATTATCAACCCTCATTGGAAAATTGTCAATATGTTACCCAGAGATGAAATAAAAATTGTACTCTTTTCTTTGTTTATGATTTTTCGCACAAGATTTTTCATAAAAAGGTTTTTAATGAGGCAATTAATATGATCATCTTTACACACGCATATACAAGGGGAAGTGTTGTAATATATATGAGTGAATATGCTTTTGTCATATTTTATTTAGTCCCACAATGTGGGATAAGTTTTACTCCAAGTTCCCAAGCCTTTATATAAGGAGCTCATGTAATGTAAATATTGTACTAATTTTGGAATGAACAGAAGTATCTTCTTTCTACTCCTATAATGTCTTTCTAATTGTATATTATTTACAACACTTTGTTATTTAAGTTAATGCTAATATACGATCTTTATGCAATTTGCAAAAAAATATGTTGAGATAACAAGTGTCCTTTTACAAAAAGATAAAGCAAGGATACATGCGTGCTGCTGCTACATTTAAAATAAGATGTTTTACATTATTACATTGCACTACTACAAACGGTTAAACCATGTTTTGAAAACATCCGTGTTTGCAAACAATTAGGAAATGGGATATAAAACTTAAGATTAAATCGCGTTTTGCTAAAAATGTAAAACCATATATCTTTTTCGAATATGTTGCATAGTATTTGTATATCTGTTATGATTATGTTGCTATATATGATTAATTGGTGGATTTCGTTAGTGTGTATGATTAATTGATATCATAATTGTAATCATATCAATTATTATTTCATTACTATTATTAGCAAAATATAAATTAAATAGATAAAAATATTTATCTTTTTCATCTTGTAAACCACATAATATAATTATTTAATAGTGAAAGCATTGTGCAATTATTTACTAATGTATTGAAACAAAAATACCTTATAGAACATACGTACCGAGACAACATCAACCTATTAAATTTAGTACATACAACAAACTTAAAATATAGCCTTTACATGAAAATATAAATGCAATTATCTTTTCAAACCTTTGCTGTCGTAAAAACGAAATAATCAAATAATCATTCAATATAACACAACATAAATTTCAAAAGGCTAAATAACCAAATAACCATCAGCAAAAGAACTAGTTGCATAATATAAAATAAAAAGATAAAATTGAATATCTTTTTAATCACCTAAACGACATCATATAACAAAACATAAACGTAAACTTGCAGAATTTCAATCAGTTATTAACGCTAATCACTGCTAAAAATCAACATTCGTCACATCCATATAACCAAAAATTTATTTTACAATATTATTCAATTGTAATACTAAACTTAAAATAAATAGTCAAATACAATGAATTTTAAACAAAAATTCAATCATTCAAAGAACAACTTTTTCTATTATGTCCTTGTTTTTTTACACTTTCTACATTTGTTTTGTTTTTGATGAAAATCAACACCTTCAATTATATCCACTCTAGGCCTACTAGCTCAACGAACAACTTTAGGAGGAAGAATAGTAAATGATTCTTCAGCTTTAATTGCTTATTTATCAAAAGTTGGAATTGGATTTATTGCATGAGAATAAGCAGCTCGATAATACTCAGCAGTGAAGTAAGGCTCAATGTAATCATAAACAAAATTTTTAGACAAACATATACACTTCAAAGCATGGGCACAAGGAAAACCCTTCACTTTCCATTGATTGCAGCTACAAATATGATTTTTAAGATCTACTTTTTGTGATGTTGGAGAATGAACTTCAAAAATAAATCTGCAAAATTAAAAATAAGACATATTTAAATAAATATTATATTTACATACAATTTTTTTTCCCACATTAAGCGCAAATCCGATATAATGTGTCAAATATCCTGATATCTATATAATGAGCATTTCTTTCATGCATGGCATAATATCACACTACCAATACATAAATTGAAACGACCAAAATTTCCCCTTATGGGAAAGCCCGGATTACTTTGAGAACACGACGCGTCGGAACGCAAACAATAGAACATTTCATTGCTATTACAACAATTTACATCAGAGTACAAGAATATATTAGAGTCAAATAATATACAACAGAAAAATAATACCAGAGATTAAATTACAAAGCAACGAAAAATAATACACGAGTATAATTTACAGTGGAAATCATCTACAACCACTACTGAAAGAAATACACATATACAAAGCTTTCCGAATATAGCTCCAGCAGTAATCCAGGATCATATGAAAAGAAGTATCTCGAAAACCAAAACTACTAGCTGCCTGTGTGGAAATATGGGCATCTAGAGTTTAGGTTAAAACAATAGACTCTGAGTCAGTCATGAGACTGGTGTGAGAACTAGAACAGTTATTATCTTTTTATTTTAAAGTTGGGTAAATCACGGGACCACGCCGTATAACACGGAAAGGGTTTATCCCCTATGAATACAAGTGCATAAAACAAACAGCGCAATGCTAAATAGAAAAATGAAGCTATTATAAGACTCAAGTACCATCACACAATTAACGCGGTCGAGGATAGAGTTTTCCCTTATAATAGCCAAATATGTTTGATACGTGAAATTTTTCATCTTTTATTATTACTATAAGTGAAGAAATCAACTTGAAATATAAATGTATCAATCACATGCGGCGTAGGTACCAATATATTACATCGCCATATATGTTTACAACTAAAACCATAAAATCTCATATTGGAAATTGGGTATCCATCAATGTACCGAGGCAAGGAATCTTCCTCATTGATTTCGAGACAATCTAGCAAATGCTTCAGGATCCCCCGTAGTGAACCCCTTGGATCTTCATGGCCGGTCATCCATTGATGATTAGTTATACCATAAACTAGATGTTAGCCGGTTCTATCGAACCTCCAAAATGGGTCAGTATGTCGACCACTCTAGAGCCACTAGGGACTCAAATCATATCCGAGCCTTTTAATTGGCCCGAAATCTGAGCTACCTTGCATTCCATCAAATAATATGCAACATACACATAAGTAAACAGTCTGGCTCCATACCATGATGTTACTTATAGCTAGAACAAACATATGTCCATTTCCATGCAGTCACTATCTCATTTTTGGTTCATACCGGGGTGTGAGGCTCACGAATTAACGCTACACAAAGTTGAGCTACTTAAAGTTGTGCTTTGATCATCAACCACAAGTCTCTGCTTTTCAACAAAAGCCTTGATCCATGCAACTCAGCATGTCACACTGTCAGTCCATACTGTATCACTGATTTCCACCAATATATAACCTCTAAGCTCGTACGTCTCTGAGAAGGGTGTTAAGGAAGAGAATAAATTCCCCACCACCAAACAGATATATATTTAGCAGAGATCAACGAATACAGTATAAAGGAATACAATGTCAGACACACATTCATTTACAAGTCTGTTCTAGGTCTGAACGAAACCAGAGGCACCTTATTCCTCGTCCCATATGTCCAATACAGGAGAGAGGCCCTCGCATATCCAGTCGATCTCCAAGTACGTCTGGACGATCACTACTTATTACCTTGTCCTAGGTGTACATCCCAATCAAGACATCAGTAATCATCCAAACGATGTGAAGATCTCCGGTCTTCAACCACCATCTTCATATCATCGACATTTAGTCTCCGTATCAGTTATTCAGAATGGGTTAAACCCAGTCTTTCCGAATAACTCGCGTATCTTATAATCAAGTGCTATAAGCTATAAAAAAGTTAAAAATACATCATACAAAACATATCATATGCTTCATTCCATTTCAGAATATTGTTTTATTCAAATATTCACATCTTTAGGGAAAGGTTTCCATTAATTTTATCAAAGATAAATTCTTTTAAATTTTCTCTTTAATTTTCCTTTGGATATCAATTTCAAAAGATTTCATTTTATCTTTCTACAATTATAAACCAAATTAAGGTTTATAAAACTACTCGGGATTATCGAGGCATACCGAAGTAATCATTTATATATTTATCCCAATCCCAACATATTCATCCCATGGAGCAAAACTGTTAGTACCTCGTATCTAACACCCATGGTGTTACTGGTAAATTTAATTACCATTTCACATTAAAATCTAATTAAAGTTTTAACTATCACCTGGATTAAAACTAGTGGTACTTCATTCTCGATCATTTCATGAATTCGATAAATTTAATTACCTTATTCTCATTCCAATCTAATTAAAGTTTCATTAAAACTCTAATTCAGTTTTAATCTCAAAAATCATTACTTAATGATTAATCAAATTTAAGAAATTAATCTTATCTTTAACTGGGTTAAAGAACTAATGTCATTTAAAACATAGTTCACAATAAACCCAAATCAGCTTCCATCAACTATAGAATCTTCACGGAAAACCGATCAATATATAATCGATATAATTTTTTTATCCAATCAATACTATAAGTGGAATAACTGCAAAGGCTTTTAAATTCCATATATAGTAGTGGTCTTCCTTCACAGAAGCTCATCTCGATTATTACCGAATCGAATTCCAATTAAATATATTAAATTGTAAAACTTTACTTTGGAAAATTTCCATTAAATCTTAATAAAAGATTTATAAATTCCAAATCATATCTTCACTGTTAATTGGGTTAAAGAACAAACGTTATTCAAAACAGCATTTACGATAAACACAAAATCCCATTTGTGACGATCCCAAAACCCGTACGACGGTGTTAAGGATAATCATTGGAACTTAACTCATTAATCATCATTAGCAGAGTACAGATAATAGCATAAACAATAAATAGAATAATTTTACATAGATATGATAGCGGAATCATAACATGTAACAACATCAGAGTAGCACAGTGTAGGATATAACTTAGTTCATAAAAAGTGAATGATCAGTCAACATCGCCATAAGCGGAATATATACATACAGTGAGACATAATAAAGATATCAGTCTACATCGCCATAGGTGGTACATATACATAAGATAATACATGCTGGAAGTAAATCAGTCTACATCGCCATAGGCAGAATCATATACATAAGATAAGGATAACGGAAAGTCAATAGCCAAAATACAAGTAAATCTAATCCTCGCCATCAAGCCAAAAGCGCACTCCGTACTGCAGTGCCAAGCCAAAATAACCTATCATCTGTCAACTAGGCTGCCCATGTGAAAATAAGGGCAACCGAGTTTGCAAAGTGAAACAAACAACAAGTCAGTCGTGGGACTGGTATCAAAAATCTACTTAACTGGTTAAACAACAGTAATAAGGCAAATCATAGGACCACGCCACTTTCACGGAACGGGTTTACTCCAGTGATTGCCAGTGCATTTAAAACAAGGTAAATTCTTTAAAGCAACGCAATGCTTTTAAAAAGAATGAAGCCGTTATAAGACTCAAGTCCCATCACACAATGCAACGCAAACCGGAGGATAGAATTTTACCTTATAATGGCCAAAATATGCTTAATACGTGCAAAGCAAAATCACTTGATATTATTACTAGTGCATATATGTTTCAAAAACGAATATCATCATAAATATCAATCATACGCGGCATAGCTACCATATACTATGTCGCCATACTAGTTCTACAATCAAATCCGTTATTTCGTATTGGAAATTGGGATTCCATCATGAGTCGAGGCAAGGGGCAAGCTCCTCTCCGCTTCGAGACACTCTAGCAAATGCCTCAGGACTACACACTCTGGGAAACCCTTGGAATTGGCTGGGCCGGTCCTCCCTTACGTTTGAGGATTGGCAATTCCTGAACACACGTTTCCCAGTCCTTACAGACCTAAAATCGAGGCGCCTTGCATTCCAACAACCACAAAGATGAAAGTAATATAAATATCAGCCAGTTTAAGCACTGACACCATCATAACTAGAAATAAACGTCGTGTTCTCCTAGTGGTCCTTATCCCGATTTTGACTCATACCGAGGTGTGAGGCTCGCGAATCCATGCTATACACAAAGCCAGGCCACGTAGGCCATTCTTTGATCATCGACCACAAGACTTTGCTTTGCAACATAAGCCTTGATCACTGCATCTTGGCATGCCACACAGTAAATCCACTCCATACGACTGATTTCTATCGATATATAACCTCTGAGCTCGTACGTCTCAGAGAAGGGCGTTAAGCAAGAGAATAAATTCTCCGCCGCCAAACAGATATATATTTAACAGAGATCAATCAGTGCAGAACAAAATCCAATGTCAGACACACAATCCATTTACAAGTCCATTCTGGGTCTGAACGAAACCAGAGGCACCATATTCGTCGCATATCCATACAATCAACACATACGTCCAGACGGCTACTGCTCCAGTCCCTTCAAGGTAGCTACTCCAATCAGGAACCACAGCAGCGACCATCCATCCGATACGAAGATCGTCGGTCTTGAACCGTCTTCGTATTTTCGACTTCGAATCGTTCGATCAATTATTTGAAATGAGGGTTAGCTTGGCCATTTCAAATAATACACATATATTTAGAATTCAAATCAATTCTTTCCATGGTTAAATTATTCGACATTCACATTTCAGTTCTTTAGTATAATTTTCATGTCAAACACATTCAACCATCAAATATCAAGCAAACCAAGTAAAATTGGTTTATTTCCATTCCATGTCGCTTATAATATTTTATAATAATTTTTCGCCATTTTCATTTATTTAAAAATGGCAATATTTAATTAAACGACGTTTCAGGTCATGCTGTGGCACTGGCGCTGTTTTTCCCCAATTTTTTTTACACATATCGGGAAATCTAACCGTTAGATTTCTACAAAGTTTATATCACTGGGAAGATATCTCCAAAGCGACCCCAACGATTCCAGTTTCGTGAAAATCCGACGGTCGGATCTTCCGCACTAGTCGTTTGAATTTACGGTTTCAAAATACGAACTGCAGCGTCGTTATTCGATTTAATTTAATTATATTTATATTTATAATATATATAAATATAGTCGATTCTGGCGCTGTTTTTCTTCAGATTTAAATTAAACATTCCAGACAATCGAATCGTTGGATCTTTACAAAGTTGGTGCCGTTGGAAAGATATTTCCAAGGCGAACCCAACGGTTGCGGTTTCGGGAGAATCCGATGGTCAGATCTCTCGTACTAATCGATCGAAGTTACGATTTCAAAACACGAACTGCACGGCCTCGATTCATTTCAATTTTATTTATATTTCCTTATATATATAGTTCATTCTGCGATTTCAATATTGTTTTCACTTCAAATATTTCACTAACGCCTTTATATTTCAAAAAATTTCGCCATAACCTCCTTTTTACGGGAAGGGGTTTGGAAATTTATTGGGCCATATTAGGTACCCAATAAATCCTAATAAGCATACACATATTTATAGTGATATATTCTAGTGTCCACAGGGGGAGTGTGTATAGATCATAACTCCAGAGAATAAATTCTCGTCACCCTATAAATGGTTTTTGTGCCTTAATGACTAGAGAGATGTGTTTATTGTCATCTCCAGACTCGTGTGGGGTTTTTATTAATCTGGCAATTTACCGTTACAATTTATATAGTCCAGATCAGTCATCAGTTCAACCTGTAATATATAGTCATCGCCATACAAGCCTCTTGCCCGTATGGTAAATCTTCAACCTCGTCACACAAGCTCCAAATGCTTATGTGGAATATGATGAAGTATGCCTATCGTCAAGAAGTATGCCATGTAGTGTAGTTCAAAATTAATTGTTACTATCTTATGGCGATATTTATTATTACACGTAGAATAACCAGCACTTCGCATCCTATGGCATTCACAGGAGTTGATATAAAAATAAAATTGTGCAGCCAACTCATTAAGGCTTACCTATTTTTCGGGCACGCAAATAATTTCTTTACTCAACAGCTAATCCATTTTCTCTGTTTAACACATGTGTGTTTATATATATATATATATATATATATATATATATATATATATATATGCAGAACAAAGCTAATAATAATATTTCTAGCGAACAAATATTTATTTCAACACGTGTGTATTTTTAGCACTTCATATTCACAATAAAAATGTAATTTTTATTGTTAAATCAATTTATTTAAAACACGAATACCATTCAACACATGAATTTCTATTCAACACATGAATTTCTATTCAACACATGAATGTTCTCTATTATTGACCCGCTTTTTAGTCAAAGCAATCACACAGGGAATCTCTAGTTAAAAATATACTCAAGTATTGGGAACATTGTCAGAAGACAGGCAACAATTTGGTCGAAATCACATCGCGAACAAAGAAAGGCCCGAAACTCCTATCAGATGATCTCTTTTGGGCCCGAAAACAGTAAATACAAAGCTGAGCTCTGTAACTTTTGTAGCCCTCTAAATCAACTTCGAATCGAGCTTTCGTTTGGCTAAAACGGACTTACGGTTTGAAAGTTATGCTTGTTTCCGTGAACGCGTGCAGAACCGGAAACTTGGAATTTAGCATTGAATAGATCCTCGGATCGGATCGGATAAGTCGGTTCGGATCGGATTAAGGCATCCCGCCTTAATCCAACTCAGCATCTTCCCTTCAACACTTAGATGTCGGGTCAGATCGGAGACCCTGGTTCGGATGGGGATAAGGCAGACCCGACCGCTTCATACCAAATCCTCACAAGAGCACGCATGGCTTTGGACACTCCGGTTCGGATCAGATGGAGTACCGAACCGACCCCCTTTGACTACTGCTGCACTTAAGAATTGACCTATTCTTGTGGCACCCTTTCCTCCTACTTTCATGGATCACCTTCCACATGGCCTTACATGAATTGGAGAGGCTTTCTCCCATTTTGCCACTTAGTCACCACGTTCCATCAAGGCGTTGGATTGGGGACACTTGTCATTCATCCGGATCTCCCTAAGGCTTCTTTACGCCTATAAATACACCGTAAGATGGACATTTTAAGGGATTTTTTTTGGTTCTCACTGATCATGGCTTCTACCACTACTTCACGCAAGGTCATTGCTTAATAAGGAAGCCAAGTTCTAGATTACAACACGAGGCTATCGTTTATAATCTTCCCTTTAATCTCCTCTTCTTCAGTGTAAACACGAGGATTTCGTGTATAAACAGCATGCAAACAGTATTGTAATAGCTTCTTAGGATTTATGAAACTATAAAGTGGATGTAGGCTTGGATTGAGCCGAACCACTATAAAAATCTCATGTGTCCTCTCTTATTTTTACTGATTTTTCAGTATTGATCTGTGATTGTGAGGTTTTCACATAATATTTAAGTGTTAGTGTCATTTTTTGGTCTAACATTTTGGCGCGCCATGAAGGGTTCCGAAATACTACTTCAATTACTAGATCTAAAGGAATTAGACAACTTGGCTATTGAATAAATGGTGAAAAGGAAGAAAGACAGGACCTTCTCTCATGCTGAGGATGTTGGCACCAAAGGCACGAGAAACGAGGCAAGCCATGAAGCATCCTCACATGAAAACCCGTCAGCACACTTGACGCGAGAAGAGATGGATGGCATTCTCACCGAATTAAGAGATCAAATGGCAAGGCAAGACGATCTCCTCCGCAAACAACAGGAGATGATCGACCAATTCTTCGCTCGGATGGAAGGAAGGCCGAGCAACAGTGCACAACTTGTTGGAAACGGAACGGAAATGGCTCCAGCAAGGATAACGAACCGGAGTGGTTCGGATCGAATTCGAACCGAGGGCCAAAATCTGAATCTAGAACAGATGGAAATAGGGGGCATTCCGCACCGGGTCGGTTCGGAACCGATCCGAACAGCAACCCAACATGAGCTTGGGGGCAGCAGCCTCCCCTCTGGAAATCAAGACTTCGCTCCGGTTCGACCTACATCCGCACCGGATCCGATCGGCAGTGCCACACAGCTTTAGCATCAAGCACCCCGGATCGGAACAGGAGAATCTGATCGGATCGGGACATCCGACCCGAACCGTGCACCTCGCCATGCCCTCCCTCGCTTCTCCGAGCCGCAACAAGGTGGCACCTCCGAACCAAACCGAATGGCCTTCCAAGCTCCCCGTACACTTCCACACTCTTCTGGACTCAACACTGGGGGCACCAGTTCTGAACTTAGAAGCTAGCAACAGCTCTTTGAAGGCGATCGGCTCGCCAATCTCATTGAACGGCTCTCTAGAGGTCGCACTTATCAGAATGAAATGGATGATGTCAATCACAACCCATTCACACAGGAAATCAGGAATTCTCGCAATCCCCCAGATTTCAAACTTCCACAATTGGAGCCCTACAACGGCAGGACAGATCCCACCGTGCACCTAATGCGCTACAAACGTCATATGGAAGTTCAATCGGCATCGGAAAACGTCATGGTGAAGTGCTTCCCTCCCTTTTTGACTGATATAGCTGTTATGTGGATTCGGCAGCTGGAATCTGAATCGATCAACAACTGGAACATGTTGGTCGCTCACTTTATTGAGCAATTTCAGGCCACATTGCTCGGCCTAAGAATGTCATGTCTCTCACCACAATCAAGCAGAGGCCCAGAGAAACTCTGCGCTCATTTTTGGAAAGGTTCAACGTTGCAGCAGCATAAGTTGATCGACCTGAGCCATCTATGGTACTGATGGCGGCAGTATCCGGTGTTCTGTACAACTCGGAGTTCAAAAAATCCTTGTACCGAGACCCACCATGGAATCTCAGCGAGTTCTACCTTGAATCAGATAGATTTCTACGTGAAGAAGACACAATGTCTGAAAAGAAAATTCTCGATGTCAATATGCTCAAAGACGGAGAACCGTCTGATTCTGGTAAAGGCAAAGGAAAAGCTGCCGCCAAGAATGACCGCAACGCTCAGCCCCAGAGAGGGCCTAGATATGAAAAGTACACCAAACTCAATTCAACCTTGACTGACATATACGTGAACACAAATGGTGATATCTCCTACCCAAAGCCTCCCAGGAGGGAGCCATCGCAGAGAGAACGCGATTCTAGAAAATACCGCATATTTCATGATATGGACGGTCATGACACAAATGACTGTTGGCATCTTAGATATCTGATTGAGGAACGGGTTAGACATGGAGAGCTACCCGAGTATGTGAAACAACCAACAGCGCCTGCATCTGCGCTACCTCCACCTGCTCCCCGGAGAGGGAATGATCCTGGATCGAGCTCTCGTGGGCTCATCATCAACTGATCTGGATTGGATCACTCTGCATTTTCAGCATTTCTTAGGATTTAAGATATGTCTCTTTGCTTTCTTTAGGTTTTCCGGTTGGCTAAATCGGAGTACAAAAGTTCGGGGTCAGGATTTAGCTCCAAAACATGCTCTGGACTTGATGACAAACCAATCAGAATTTGCTTTGGTTTTTTATTTGGAATTGAATAAGGAAGGACTTTTCGAGAATGGATTATGTTTGGCGAATTTAAGTGTCTTGTCAGGTTGTGGAAGGATTCTCAATCTCAATTAAAGTATGGCTTGTACTTATCTCGGACCCCTAGGCATGGATTATACCTAGGGACATACTGTCTTGTCAGGTTTTGGCAAGTATAGCTCTATCCGACATGAGTAAGGATTGTATTCACTAGGATTCTTAAGTATGGATTATGCTCTGGAATGACTTATTGTTTTGAGGGGATTTGGCAAAGGAACTCATTAAAACTCGAGTATGGCTTATGCTCAGTTTGAACTTCTTGGTATGGCTTATACCCGGAAGGTTAGGTCCCTCATCAGGTTTTGGCAGGATGATTTGAACGTCTCTTGAGTATGGTTTATGCTCAAACAAACGCCCAAGCATGGTTTATGCTCAAAAGTGTAATCAATTTTGTCAGGATTTGACACACCTTTTTGCTCTCTTTTCTTCGCAGGTATGGATTATACTTGCAGCTGGCAGGCCCGGCGTGGCCTTGGATTTCATGGATTATCCAAAACACACCTTCCTTCGTTCAGCAAGATATGTTCTGGGGGGCAAAACGTTGACTCAAAGTAGTCACACAGGGAATATCCAATTAACAATATGCTCAAGTATTGGGAACATTGTCAGAAGACAGGCAATGATTTGGTCGAAATCACATCACGAACAAAGAAAGGCCCGAACTCCTATCAGATGATCTCTTTTAGGCCCGAAAACAGCAATTACGGAGCTGAGCTCTGTAACTTTTGTAGCCCTATGAATCAGCTTCGAATCGAGCTTTCGTTTGGATAAAACGGACTTACGTTTGAAAGTTATGCTTGTTTCTATGAACGCGTGCAGAACTGGAAACTTGGAATTTAGCATTGAATAGATCCTCGGATCGGATCGGATAAGTTGGTTCGGATCGGATTAAGGCATCCTGCCATAATCCAACTCAGCATCTTCCCTTCAACACTTAGATGTCGGCTCGGATCGGAGACCCTGGTTCGGATGGGGATAAGGCAGACCCGACCGGACCCGCTTCACACCAAATCCTCACAAGAGCACGCTTGGCTTTGGACACTCCGGTTCGGATCGGATGGAGTACCGAAACGACCCCCTTTGACCTGCTGCTGCACTTCAGAATTGACCTATTCTTGTGGCACCCTTTCCTCCTACTGTCATGGATCACCTTCCACATGGCCTTACACGAATTGGAGAGGCTTTCTCCCATTTTGCCACTTAGTCACCACGTTCTATCAAGGCATTGGATCGGGGACACTTGCCATTCATCCGGATCTCCCTAGGGCTTATTTACGCCTATAAATACACCGTGAGATGGACATTTTAAGGGATTTTTTTCGGGTCTCACTGATCATGGCTTCTACCACTACTTCACGCAAGGTCATTGCTCAATAAGGAAGCCAAGTTCCACATTACAACACAAGGCTATCGTGTATAATCTTCCCTTTAATCTCCTCTTTTTCAGTGTAAACACGAGGATTTCGTGTATAAACAACATGCAAACAGTATTGTAATAGCTTCTTAGGATTTAAGAAACTATAAAGTGGACGTAGGCTTGGACTGAGCCGAACCACTATAGAAATCTCGTGTGTCCTCTCTTATTTTTACTGCTTTTTCTGTATTGATCTGTGATTGTGAGGTTTTCACATAATATTTGGGTGTTAGTGCCATTTTTTGGTCTAACATCTATAGTTTGTATATATAATAAAAATGTGATTTTTATTGTTAAAGCGATTTATTTAAAACACGAATACCATTCAACACATGAATTTCTATTCAACGATTGAATTTCTATTCAACACATGAATGTTCTCTAAAGTTTGTATATGTAATAAAAATGTAATTTTTATTGTTAAAGCAATTTATTTAAAACACGAATACCATTCAACACATGAATTTCTATTCAACAAATGAATTTCTATTGAACACATGAATGTTTCTCTATAGTCTATATATAATAAAAATGTGATTTTTATTGTTAAAGCTATTTATTTAAAACACGAATACCATTCAACACATGAATTTCTATTCAACGAATGAATTTCTATTCAACACATGAATGTCCTCTATAGTTTGTATATATAAAAATGTGATTTTTATTGTTAAAGCTATTTATTTAAAACACGAATACCATTCAACACATGAATTTCTATTCAACGAACGAATTTCTATTCAACACATGAATGTTCTTTATAGTTTTTATATATAGTAAAAATGTGATTTTTATTGTTAAAGCAATTTATTTAAAACACGAATACCATTCAACACATGAATTTCTATTCAGCGAATGAATTTCTATTCAACACATGAATGTTTCTCTATAGTCTATATATAATAAAAATGTGATTTTTATTATTAAAACTATTTATTTAAAACACGAATACCATTCAACACAAGAATTTCTATTTAACGAATGAATTTCTATTCAGCACATGAATGTTCTTTATAGTTTGTATATAAAATAAAAATGTGATTTTTATGGTTAAAGCAATTTATTTAAAACACGAATACCATTCAACACATGAATTTCTATTCAACGAATGAATTTCTATTCAACACATGAATGTTTCTCTATAGTCTATATATGATAAAAATGTGATTTTTATTGTTAAAGCAATTTATTTAAAACACGAATACCATTCAACACATGAATTTCTATTCAACGAATGAATTTCTATTCAACACATGAATGTTCTCTATGGTTTGTATATATATAATAAAAAATGTGATTTTTATTGTTAAAGCAATTTATTTAAAACACGAATACCATTCAACACATGAATTTCCATTCAACGAATGAATTTCTATTCAACACATGAATGCGGTTTCAACATATGAAAATAATTCCAACAAATGAAAATTATTCTAGCACATGAATATTTCAGAAAATTTCGGCAGCATAACGGTAGGGTAGTTAAAATCGGCACCATCCCGAGTATGGCTCTTCGCTCTACCTTAAAACCTCGCGGTTTTTGACAATGGGGATTTCATGCATCTAGTTCACACGCAGGCGACATGTTTTATTTTCATTTCCACAATCCTATTCTAATTTGTTTCAACCACAAGAGGGTATTTTTCAACCACAAAGGTATTTTTCAACCATAATCCAACAATATAAACCACAAACAATTATTTTCAACCATTCGTCATACCATACATTTTCACGACAATCACAAGCAATAAATATCGTCCATGGTTTGTGGACGAGGTGAGTATATATATATATATATATATATATATATATATATATATGTGTGTGTGTGTGTGTGTGTGTGTGTGTGCGTATATTTTATATTTCACTTGCATTTCAACACAATTCAAAGCATATATGTTTCATACGATGCTTGTATAATTTATACATCGCTCATATTACTTATACAACACATGTACATGAGGTATACAATTTGTACATAATTTACACTTCGCTTATATAACTTATACAACACGATTTCATTCACACGTTTCGATTTAGATTTCTCACATTGGGTTTCGAGGTGCTAAAAATCGTAGATAGCTCAGAAAAATCTGTGGACTCTTCTAGATGGTAGAGAGCCTCCTTGCGTTCACGATGTTTCCTGTTTCATCGAATTTCGTCAACACACGACAAAGATATGATTTTTCAAAATTTGCAACAATTAAAAGTGTTATTTTTCAATTCAGAAAATTCAAAGCCGTTTACCTTCTGTAAACCTTCGAAACTAGGGTTGAAAATATCCTTCAATCCGTGTAGCGATACCAAAATCAGATGGCACCACGTTGTAGAGGGGAGAGTTGCGCTCAGATCAGTGGCAGGAATGTTGAGCTCGGTGGTCAGTATCGGCGGTGGCGGCGACTTCCAAGCGGTGACTTCAGGAGGCCGATGTTCCTCCAATACTGAACGATAGCGGCTGTTCTTGGTATGGATTTAAAGAGGGGAGTGAGAGCTTCAATAAGTTGCAAAGGGAGGGGGTCTGATTCTTCTTGGATTGATCGGAAAATGGGAGAGAAGATCGGAGCTTTTTATCGTCGTTCGATCTGAGAGGCGGCGTGATTTTTAGAGCGACGAGGGTTTGAGGTAGAAAGCTCCTGATTGGCCAATTATATTTCATTTTTAATTTATTTTAAATTTAAAAATATCCTTTTGTCTAAACGAACACCAATTTCAACCCAACGACTGTCGCCCCTAGCTAAATACCCCCATCCTAGACACAATGGGATATGTTTCGTAGGCCGATTCGATTGTTACAGTCAGTTATTTTTCAAATTAAAGTATATAACATTCAATATTCAATTTGAATGTACATTTCAATTTTCCAGGGCCACAAACTGATTCGAAAAATTCCAGAAAAATAAATCTAGCTATGTTTTGATGCTATGGTCCCAACAAAACTAGTTTCGTCGAATTCTGAGATCGTTTGGAAAATGGCCATTTTCTGGCCGATCCAATTTAATAGAAATTGACCAATCACATTTTCCTTTGCCACGCTTACATACTAGCTTCAAAAATTATGAAATTTGAAACCTAGCAATAGTTTAACATCCCGGATCCAACAAAAGTGGTTTCGTCGAATTTCGAGGTCGTTTGCAAAATGTCGATTTTCAAGGGCTATATATTCCCTATAGCGACCTTTCTGAATATTCATTTGGCGATAACTTTTGATTACCGCTATGAAACTTCGATTTTTCAGATTTGTTAGAAAGTTATTCATACACAGATTTAAATATTTTTGGTTTTCACTAAAATCCGTTATATTTTACACCCAATACAGTCAGTCAAAGTTTGAATTCAAATTTTTAATCTGCCACACTATTTCTAATTCATTATTTCATTGAAATATTCTATTTCAATTATTTAAATCCTTTGAAAATAACCAATTAAATTTTTTTAAATTGGCTCGCATTTCCCGGTTTGTTACAATCTCCCCCACTTAAAACTTTTCGTCCCCGAAAAGTAAACTGCAGTACAATAGGAAACAAAATGTAAATGCGAAGTATTTTAAAGGTACCTTGCACCGGAGTTAGTCAGAGATGTCCACTCTGCGCTTGGGGTAAGCTTGCTTAATGCTTTCCTCGGTCTCCCAAGTACAGTCTCTAGGATCACTACACCATTGCACTTTAACTAAATGAACCTTTTTGCTCCTTAGCTCTCTAGTTACTTTGCCAATAATCTTTAATGGCTCTCTTCTGACTACCACTTCTGGAGTGATTTCCAAGTCCTGTTGCGCTGCTTCTTCTACAACAAGATCCGGATCATGCACATGTTTTTTAAGTTGAGATACATGGAACGCATCATGCACTCCAGGCAACCAATCAGGTAATGAAACCCTATAAGCAAGAGTTCCAATTCATTCAAGTATAGGAAAGGGACCAATAAATCTCGGTGCCAACTTCCCAGTTTTGCCAAATCTGATTACTCCCCTCATCGGAGAAACTCTTAAATACACATAATCACCAATGACAAAAGATAAATCTATTCTTCTAGAATCTGCATAACTTTTCTGTCAGCTTTGCGCAGCTTTCAATCGCTTCTTGATGAAATCGACTTTATCAGATGCATCTCTAATCATATCGGGTCCCAACACAAGTCTGTTGCCAGGTTCTACCCAACATGCGGGAGATCTGCATGGTCTACCGTATAATGCTTCAAATGGCGACATTCCCAAATTTGCTTGATAGCTATTGTTATATGAGAATTCTGCGAAATGCAAGTGATCCTCCCATGACCCGCCAAAATCAATAATACAAGCCCGCAGTAAATCTTCTAGAATTCTATTCACCCGCTCAGTTTGGCCATCTGTCTGAGGATGATAAGCGATGCTTAGATTCAACTTGGTTCCCAATTCTATCTGGAATGCTTCCCAGAATTTGCTAGTAAATAGTGGATCTCTATCACTGACTATACTGAGCGGCACTCCATGCAGTTTAATTATTTCTTTGAAGTAAATCTGTGCTAGGCTTTGGGTCGTTCTGTTGGATCTGACATGTATGAAATGGGCAGTCTTCGTGAGGCGATCTACGATCACCCAAATACTATCGTTTCCTCTCTTAGTTCGAGGCAAACCATCTATGAAGTCCATGGAAATCTGCTCCCACTTCCATCCTGGAATATCTAATGGTTGTATTAATCCAGCCAGTTTCTGCTGATCGCTCTTGACTGGCTGACAAGTAGAACACTTGCTGACGTATGAGGAGATGTCTCTTTTCATTGATCTCCACCAGAATGTGCGCTTGATACCATTATACATTTTGCTCACCCCTGGATGGATGCTCAGTTTGGACTTATGACATTCATCAAGTACTTCTCTCCGGAGCTCAGAAATGTTTGGAACTCATATTCGACCTTTCAACTTTAGAACTCCTTGGTTATCAATTTGAAAGCTCGTAGGTTCCCCTTCCTTGATCCCCTGACTGATCCTCTGAATAAATTCATCGTCTTTCTGAAGAACGACGATCTTATCATTCAAGGACGACGTTACGATAAAACTAGCGATTTCAAAGCATACCAAAATTCTTTTCTATCTGTTTCTGAGCCGTGGCATGGTATAATAATATATCCAAGTTTTGTTTTCACTTTAACGATTCTTTCAGCGCATTTAACTTCTTACTCATATTTCGTTAACCAATCCAGCCCCAGGATAATGTCGAACTCACGAAAATCCATGACGATCGAATCAAAAGGAAATCGATATCGAGAAAAAGAAATAGGTACTCTACAATATGAACTGAGGACAAGAGAGCCTCCTATCGGGTTTTGAACTTTAATTGGTTCTTTAAGGCCTCTTACTTTTAACTTTAACTTACTAACAGTGTTACTAGAAATGAAGCTACGTGATGCACCATTGTCAAAAAGTACAGAAATAGGAATATTTTTAATTGTAAGGGTACCTCCCAAGACATCTGGTTTACCTGATCCATCAGTGATAGCTGGCGGGTGCCCCCCCGGTCATAAACATGCGCTATCTGTGCATTCTTCTTCAAAGGACAATTTCTATTGTAGTGCCCCTTCTGATGGCAATTGTAGCATTCAGCCGAGCTGCGGGTGTTCGGATTTGAGCTTTGCGGGTTTGTCTTCAGCCGCTTTGGAGCGGTGCACACATTTGAATAATGCCCCTTCTTACCGCAATTGTAACAGCTGCCTTTGTGTATCTTACTAGCTTGCTGAGTAGCGGCTGCTGCATTGCTGGATTCGGGCAGATCTCCAGAAGCTTTGTGCTTGTTTCCTGCCTGGCTCTTAGCGCGGTATAGATTGGAGTTCCTCTCATCCAAATCTTCGTAGTTACAGGCCATCTCTACTAGTTCTGAAAATGGAAGCTTGATGTTACTCATGGCCCGGTCCTGATACTTGCGCTGTAGCCCCTGTATAAACCTCTTATTCTTTGCTTTTGAAGTCAAGATAAGCTCTGGAGCATAACGTGATAGCTATGTGAATTTATTTAGATAGTCTTGAATAGAGCGGTCTCCCTGCTGGAGATTAGCAAACTCATCGTGCATACGCTCTAATGCTTGCTCGGGGATGAACTACTCCTTGAACAGTGTCATGAAATCCTCCAAGTCCTTACTGTATCTTCCTCATCCTCAGAGGTGATGGCATCCCACCACAATTCGGCCTCCTCCTGTAAAAGCCAAGCGCCCATAAGCGCTTTGTCATGGGTTCCAAGTCTCATGCCACCAAAAATCTTCTCGCATGTCTTCAACCATGCTAAAGCCTCTGTCACAGTGCCAATGCCAGAAAAGGGTTTGCCTCCGAGGTTTCTGTACCTCTTTGCTACTCGGTCCAGGTCGAAGTCCTGAGGTGCTGGTGGCTGTATCATAGGCCCTTGTTCTACTGCGGGGATATTCCCCCATCCTCCAGCTCGGCCTCCTCAGCCGCCTCTGGCTACAGCTGCTTGTGTAGCTATTAAGTCAAGTTTTGTATAAGCAAGAAAAGAGTCAAGCTCAAAGAAATGATAAATTTCATATATGATAAAGCATAAGAACATATGGAAAGGTAATGATTTACTGATCTAATTGTTTTGCTAACCTGCTTAGCTCATTCTAGGACATTACTAATCCTATCTCTAATGAGCCACTCACCTTAGAATTCTACTGATTCAATTCTGACGAGGTGTTTAATGTGTTAAATTCCAGAACTAAGGTTAACCAAAGCTCTGATACCAGCTGTGACGATCCCAAAACCCGTACGACGGTGTTAAGGATAATCATTGGAATTTAACTCATTAATCATCATTAGCATAGTACAGATAATAGCATAAACAATAAATAGAATAATTTTACATAGATATGACAACATAATCATAACATGTAACAACATCAGAGTGGCACAGTGTAGGATATAACTTAGTGCATAAAAAGTGAATGATCATTCAACATCGCCATAAGCGGAATATATAAATACAGTAAGACATAATAAAGATATCAGTCTACATCGCCATAGGCGGTACATATACATAAGATTATACATGCTAGAAGTAAATTAGTCTACATTGCCATAGGCGGAATCATATACATAAGATAAGGATAGTGGAAAGTTAATAGCCAAAATACAAGTAAATCTAATCCTCGCCATCAAGCCAAAAGCGCACTCTGTACTGCAGTGCCAAGCCAAAATAACCTGTCATCTGTCAACTAGGCTGCCCATGTTAAAATAAGGGCACCTGAGTTTGCAAAGTGAAACAAACAACGAGTTAGTCGTGGGACTGGTATGAGAAATCTACTTAACTGGTTAAACAACAGTAATAAGACAAATCATAGGACCACGCCACTTTCGCGGAACGGGTTTACTTCAGTGATTGCCTATGCATTTAAAACAAGGTAAATTCTTTAAAACAACTCGATGCTTTTAAAAAGAATGAAGCCGTTATAAGACTCAAGTCCTATCACATAATGCAACGCAAACCCGAGGATAGAGTTTTACATTATAATGGCCAAAATATGCTTAATACTTGCAAATCAAAATCAATTGATATTATTATTAGTGCATATATGTTTCAAAAACGAATATCATCATAAATATCAATCATAGGCGGCATAGCTACCATATACTATGTCGCCATACTAGTTCTACATTCAAATTCGTTATTTCGTATTGGAAATTGGGATTCCATCATGAGTCGAGGCAAGGGGCAAGCTCCTCTCCGCTTCGAGACACTCTAGCAAATGCCTCAGGACTACACACTCTGGGTAACCACTGGAATCGGCTGGACCGGTTCTCCCTTAAGTTTGAGTATTGACAATTCCTGAACACACGTTTCCCGGTCCTTACAGACCTAAAATCGAGGCGCCTCGCATTCCAACAACCACAAAGATGAAAGTAATATAAATGTCAGCCAGTTTAAGCACTGACACCATAATAACTAGAAAGAAACATTGTGTTCTTCCAGCGGTCCTCATCCCGTTTTTGACTCATACCGAGGTGTGAGGCTCGCGAATCCATGCTATACACAAAGCCAAGCCACGTAGGTCGTTCTTTGATCATCGACCACAAGACTTTGCTTTGCAACATAAGCTTTGATCACTACATCTTGGCATGCCACACAGGCAATCCACTCCATACGACTGATTTCTATCGATATATAACCTTTGAGCTCGTATGTCTCAAAGAAGGGCGTTAAGCAAGAGAATAAATTCTCCACCGCCAAACAGATATATATTTAACAGAGATCAATCAGTACAGAACAAAATCCAATATCAGACACACAGTCCATTTACAAGTCCGTTCTGGGTCTGAACGAAACCGGAGGCACCATATTCCTCGCATATCCATACAATCAACACATACGTCCAGACGGCTACTACTCCAGTCTCTTCAAGGTAGCTACTCCAATCAGGAACCTCAGCAGCGCCCATCCATCCAATACGAAGATCGTCGGTTTTGAACCGTCTTCGTTTTTTTGACTTTGAATCGTTCGATCAATTATTTGAAATGAGGGTTAGCTCGGCCTTTTCAAATAATTCACGTATATTTAGAATTCAAATCAATTCTTTCCATGGTTAAATTATTCGACATTCACATTTCAGTTCTTTAGTATAATTTTCATGTCAAACACATTCAACCATCAAATATCAAGCAAACCAAGTAAAATTGGTTTATTTCCATTCCATGTCGCTTATAATAATTTATAATGATTTTTCGCCATTTTTATTTATTTAGAAATGGGCATATTTAATTAAACAACGTTTCAGGTCGTGCCGTGGCACTGGCGTTGTTTTTCCCCAAATTTGTTTTACACATATCGGGAAATCTAACCGTTAGATTTCTACAAAGTTTATATCACTGGGAAGATATCTCCAAAGCGAACCCAATGGTTCTAGTTTCGTAAAAATCTAACGGTCGGATCTTCCGCACTAGTCGTTTGAAGTTACGGTTTCAAAATACGAACTGCAGCGTCGTTATTCGATTTAATTTAATTATATTTATATTTATATATAAATATAATTGATTCTAGCGCAGTTTTTCTTCGGATTTAAATTAAACATTCCAGACAATCGAACCGTTGGATCTTTACAAAGCTGGTGCCGTTGGAAAGACATTTCCAAGGCGAACCCAACGGTTGCGGTTTCAGGAGAATCCGATGGTCGGATCTCGCGTACTAATCGATTGAAGTTACGATTTCAAAACACGAACTGCACGGCCTCGATTCATTTCAATTTTATTTGTATTTCTATATATATATATATATATATATATATATATATATATATATATATATAGTTCATTCTGCGATTTCAATATTGTTTTCACTTCAAATATTTCACTAACGCCTTTGTATTTCGAAAAATTTCGCCATAACCTCCTTTGCACGGGAAGGGGTTTGGAAATTTATTGGGCCTTATTAGGTACCCAATAAATCCTAATAAGCATACACATATTTATAGTGATATATTCCGGTGTCCACATGGGAGTGTGTATAGATCATAACTCCAGAGAATAAATTCTCGTCACCCCATAAATGGTTTTTTGTGCCTTAATGACTAGAGAGACGTGTTTATTGTCATCTCTAGACCCGTGTGGGGTTTTTATTAATCTGGCAATTTACCGTTACAATTTACATAGTCCAGATCAGTCATCAGTTCAACCTGTAATATATAGTCATCGCCATACAGGCCTCTCGCCCGTATGGTAAATCTTCAACCTCGTCACACAAGCTCCAAATGCTTATGTGGAATATGATGAAGTATGCCTACCGTCAAGAAGTATGCCATGTAGTGTAGTTCAAAATTAATTGTTACTATCCTATGGAGTTATTTATTATTACACATAGAATAACCAGCACTCCGCATTCAATGGCATTCACAGGAGTTGATATAAAAATAAAATTGCGCAGCCAACTCATTAAGGCTTACCTATTTGTCGGGCACGCAAATAATTTCTTTACTCAACACTAATCCATTTTCTTTGTTTAACATATGTATATATATATATTTGCAAAACAAAGCTAATAATAATATTTCTAGCGAACAAATATTTATTTCAACACGTGTGTATTTTCAGCACTTCATATTCACAATAAAAATGTAATTTTTATTGTTAAATCAATTTATTTAAAACACGAATAACATTCAACACAATAGTTTCTATTCAACGAATGAATTTCTATTCAACACATGAATGTTCTTTATAGTTTGTATATATAATAAAAATGTTATTTTTATTGTTAAAGCAATTTATTTAAAACACGAATACCATTCAACACATGAATTTCTATTCAACGATTGAATTTCTATTCAACACATGAATGTTCTGTATAGTTTGTATATGTAATAAAAATGTGATTTTTATTGTTAAAGCAATTTATTTAAAACAAGAATACCATTCAACACATGAATTTCTATTCAATGAATGAATTTCTATTCAACACATGAATGTTTCTCTATAGTCTGTATATCATAAAAATGTGATTTTTATTGTTAAAGTTATTTATTTAAAACACAAATACCATTCAACACATGAATTTCTATTCAACGAATGAATTTCTGTTCAACACATGAATGATCTCTATAGTTTGTATATATAATAAAAATGTGATTTTTATTGTTAAAGCTATTTATTTAAAACACGAATACCATTTGACACATGAATTTCTATTCAACGAATGAATTTCTATTCAACACATGAATGTTCTCTATAGTTTGTATATATAGTAAAAATGTGATTTTTGTTGTTAAAGCAATTTATTTAAAACACGAATACCATTCAACACATGAATTTCTATTCAACGAATGAATTTCTATTCAACACATGAATGTTTCTCTATAGTCTATATATAATAAAAATGTGATTTTTATTGTTAAAGCTATTTATTTAAAACACGAATACCATTCAACACATGAATTTCTTTTCAACGAATGAATTTCTATTCAACACATGAATGTTCTCTATAGTTTGTATATATAATAAAAATGTGATTTTTATTGTTAAAGCAATTTATTTAAAACATGAATACCATTCTACACATGAATTTCTATTCAACGAATGAATTTCTATTTAACACATGAATGTTTCTCTATAGTCTATTTATAATAAAATGTGATTTTTATTGTTAAAGAAATTTATTTAAACACGAATACCATTCAACACATGAATTTCTATTCAATGAATGAATTTCTATTCAACACATGAATGTTCTCTATAGTTGGTATATATAATAAAAATGTGATTTTTATTTTTAAAGCAATTTATTTAAAACACGAATACCATTCAACATTTGGATTTCTATTCAATGAATGAATTTCTATTCAACGAATGAATGCGGTTTCAACATAGGAAAATAATTTCAACAAATGAAAATTATTCTCACACATGAATATTTTAGAAAATTTCAGCAGCATAACGGCAGGGTAGTTAAAACCGGCACCGTCCCGAGTATGGCTCCTCGCTCTACCTTAAAACCTCGCGGTTTTTGACAATGGAGATTTCATGCATCTAGTTCGCACGCAGGCGACATGTTTTATTTTCATTTCCACAATCCTATTCTAATTTGTTTCAACACAATAGGTTATTTTTTCTACCACAATCCAACAATATCAACCACAAACAATTATTTTCAACCATTCGTCATACCACACATTTTCACGCCAATCACAAGCAATAAATATCGTCCTTGGTTTGTGGACGAGGGGAGTATATATATATATATATATCACTTGCATTTCAACACAATTCAAAGCATATATGTTTCATACAACGCTTGTATAATTTATACATCGCTCATATAAATTATACAACACATGTACATGAGGTATACAATGCGTATATAATTAATACTTTGCTTATATAACTTATACAACACGATTTCATTCACACATTTTGATTTGGATTTCTCACATTTGGTTTCGAGGTGCTAAAAATCGTAGATAGCTCAGAAAAATCCGCGGTCTCTTCTAGATGGTAGAGAGCCTCCTTGCAGTCACGATGTTTCCTGTTTCATCGAATTTCATCAACACACGACAAAGATATGATTTTTCAAAGTTTGCAACACTTAAGTGTTATTTTCAATTCATAAAATTCAAAGCCGTTTACCTTCTGTAAACCTTCGAAATTATGGCTGAAAATATCCTTCAATCCGTGTAGCGATACCAAAATCAGATGGCACCACATTGTAGAGGGGAGAGTGGCACTCAAATCGGTGGCAGGAACGTCGAGCTCGGTGGTCAGAATCGGCAGTGGCGGCGACTTCCAAGCGGCGACTTCAGGACGCCGATGCTTCTCCAATACTGAACGATAGCGGGTGTTCTTGGTATGGATTTAAAGAGGGGAGTGAGAGCTTCAATAAGTTGCAAAGGGAGGGGGTCTGATTCTTCTGGGATTGATCGGAAAATGGGAAAGAAGATCGGAGCTTTTTATCATCGTTCGATTTGAGAGGCGACGTGATTTTTAGAGCGACGAGGGTTTGAGGGAGAAAGCTCCTGATTGGCCAATTATATTTTATTTTTAATTTATTTTAAATTCAAAAATATCATTTTGTCTAAACGAACACCAATTTCAACCCAATGACTGTCGCCCCTAGCTAAATACCCCCATCCCGGACACAATGGGATATGTTTCGTAGGCCGATTCGATTGTTACAGTCAGTTATTTTCCAAATTTAAGTATATAACATTCAATATTCAATTTGAACGTACATTTCAATTTGCCAAGGCCACAAATAGATACGAAAAATTCCAGAAAAATAAATCTAGCTATGTTTTGACGCTATGGTCCCAACAAAACTAGTTTCGTCGAATTCTGAGATCGTTTGAAAAATGGCCATTTTCTGGCCGATCCAATTTAACAGAAATTGACAATCACATTTTCTTTTACCACGCTCACATACTAGCTTCAAAAATTATGAAATTTGAAACCTAGCAATAGTTTAATATCCCGGATCCAACAAAAGTGGTTTCGTTGAATTCCGAGGTCGTTTGCAAAATGTCTATTTTCAAGGGCTATATAGTCTCTATAGCGACCTTTCTGAAAATTCATTTGGCGATAATTTTTGATTCCCGCTATGAAACTTCGATTTTTCAAATTCGTTAGAAAGGTATTCATAAACAGATTTAAATATTTTTGGTTTCACTAAAATCCGTTATATTTTACACCGGGTACGATCAGTCAAAGTTTGAATTCAAAATTTTAAACTGCCACACTATTTCTAATTCATTATTTCATTGAAATATTCTATTTCAATTGTTTAAATCCTTTGAAAATAACCAATTAAATTTTTTTAAATTGGCTCGCATTTCACGGGTTGTTACACCATTTCAATTCAATTCCAATTAAATATTAATTAATTGGTAAATTTCTCTATATCGTAATTAAAAGATTTATTCTTTTCTCATCGGGGTTTAAGAATAGTGTTATTAAAGACACCATTCACGACAAACCCAAAATCCAATTTAATATTAAATACAAGGCTCTAAATAGAAATTATATCGGTGTATATTCAATATCAAATTCTAAAACTAACGGATATTATATTGGAATAACGATATTTGTATCTTCCAAATTCCTCAACAATAATCGTATAATCACGGAATCCAATATCGACATATTCTGAAGATTATTTCTATTCAAATCCTTTCCAATTCATACATTGGAAAATTCTGGTTATTTTATAACCCATTTCTCAATCCAATTTATTTATTTAAAAACATTGGATTATTATTCTAGTTATTAACTTGTTCTTTTTGATATAAATATCTTTTATCTTTCCAAATATGGAATTTTTCATCCAAAATCTTTTCAAATCATTTATTATGATTTTACACAATTTTCCATATTTTTAATAATTTTATTAAGACTCATAAAGTCTGTTTCCAATAACTGCCATTGAACTACATCCGTAGAGACCACCGTCTTCATCTTCGACTTATCGTAGTATCAGTTATTCAGAATGGGATAAACCCGGTCTTTCCGAATAACTCGCGTATATTTTATAAAAGTGCTACACAAACACAACATACGCCTCATTCTAATTCATCAGTCACTAACCGCAAATTAATCAAGAGAATAATTCCCCAAATATTAACCCCGAAGGCCGAAACCAACATCAGATCAATATCCAGAAAACCATTCTGCTTGGCTAACCGACAGTTAGTTTCTGATTTCACATTCATAGGGAAAGGTTCCCATTAATTTTATCAAAGATAAATCCTTTAAATTTATTCTTTAATCTCCTTTTGAATTTCGATTCAACTAGTCGGGATTTAACGACGCTTACCGAAGTAATCATTTGTTTTAATTTCCCAATCCCAACCTATTCATCCTATGAAGTAAAACTGGTAATACTTCATATCTAACACCACAGTGTTATCGGTAAATTCAATTACCATTTCACGTTCAAATCTAATTAAAGATTTAACTATCGCCTGAAGCAAAACTGGTGATACTCCATTTTCGATCATTTCAATCTAATTAAAGATTCATTAAAACTCCACTTAGTTTTAATCTTTAACTGGGTTAAAGAATCAGTGTCATTTAAAACACAGTTCACGATAAACCCAAAATCACATTCATTAATTATCGGGTTAAAGAACGAGTGTTATTTAAAACACTGTCCACGATAAACCCAAAAATCAATATCAATTCAATTCCAATTAAATATCATTTAATTGGTACACTTCATTAAATCTAAATAAAAAGATTTAATCTTTTCTCAACTGGGTTCAAGAACAGTGTTAGTGAAGACACCATTCACGACAAACCCAAATCACATTCGATATTCAATACAAGGCTCTGAATAGAAAATATATCGGCTTATATTCAATATCAAATTCTACGACTAACAAATGTCGTATTGGAAATAACGATATATATATATATATCTTTCAAATTTCCATAACAACACCTGTATAATCACGAATTCCAACATCGAAATATTCCGAAGACAATTTCGATTCAAATCCACTCCAATGCAATCATTGGATATTCTGGTTATTTTCAAAACCCTTTTTAAATTCAATTTATTTATTTAAAAATAAATAGAATTATAATTCTAGTTCAAAACCAGTTCATTTCGATAAAAATCTATTTTTATCTTTTCAAATATGGAGTTTTTCATCCCAAATCTTCACAAATCATTTCTTATGATTTTACACAAATTATTACTATTTTTAATAATTTTATCAAGGCCCGTACAGCCGATTTCCATCAACGGCCATCGAACTGCACTTACAGCGACCTTTTTCGAATTTGATTTGGACATAATTCCAAATCCAACCGTTAGATTTCAAATTTCTAATATTCGCTAGAAAGCTCTTTTCGATACGAACCCAACGGTTCCGGTTTTAGGAGAATCCGACGGTCGGATCTCCCGTAATGTCCGTTTGAAATAAATGGTCGAATTTTACGAACTGCCGCGGCGCGGCGCGTTCTATTCAGGCCATTATATAATATATATAATATATACTTCGTCGATTTCTATTTAAAACGAATTATATAAATAGTTTTAAATTCGTTTCAAAAGCAATTTCAACTTCCATTTCAATTCAAATCAAAATTGAATTCCTCTTTATAAATTCATTTTAAAATTCATTTCTATTCAATTCAAATTTCAATTCAAATTGAATTCATTTCAATTCGCTTTCAATTCAATTTGAATTCGTTTTCAATTCAATTCATTTCGAAATCGTTATATATTCAATTCATGTCGAAATCGTTATATATTCAATTCATTTCATTTCGAAATCGTTTTCAATTCATTTCATTTCGAAATCGTTTTCAATTCATTTCATTTCGAAATCGTTTTCAATTCATTTCATTTCGAAATCGTTTTCAATTCATTTCATTTCGAAATCGTTTTCAATTCATTTCATTTCGAAATGAATAAAATCGATATAAATCGTTTACGTCAAAATGGCGTCAATCTAATCAACACGGCTTCATAAATTTCTATATTCAAATATTCTATTTCAAATATTTCTTTTTCAAAATAGTTGTTATTATCAAAATATTTCGTTCAACACATGACCAATCTCAATGGATGAGTACTGTCAACACATGAACCTTTATTTTATATTGATAAAGATGCACATTTTATTACTAAAATATTTCGTTCAACACATGACCAATCTCAACGGATGAGTACTGTCAACACATGAACCTTTATTTTATAATATTCTTTAATTTTCAAATTGGAATGAGGCCCAATCAATTACCATATAAAATTAATTATATGGATTTTCATACAACACATGTATATAATAGCATTGAAAAATAATCAACCATCAACCAAAGTGCACTACACTATATAAGCATCAAATATAGATATCTAACGCTTATAACAGTCTGCCAATCAATCAGGATGAGTGAACTTCTTATTTCATCCTAACACCCGTGTGGGGTTTCAAACAATCAAACAAAAATTTTATTTGTGCAGTTGGGCGATGTATAAAATTTATCGACCCAATCAATGTCCTTCAAATAAGTGTACATAAACAAACCGTCTGGTTTGTAAATGAATATTTATTTATTCACTTTCACTATATTCATATTCACGTTAAAAATTATATTTTTAACGATAAAACATTTTTTTCCAACATATGAATTTCTATTATTCATTTACACAATAAAATGATATTTTTATTTTCTAACCTATTTTAGAAAATTTCGGTGGCATAACGGCACGATACTAGAAACGGGACAAGGCCTAGCCTTATCCCCGGTCTAGTGAAGGCCCACGCCATTCACACATCAATCATATCAATTTCAATTTCACCAGAACAATCAAATCCAAATCAAATAATCTAACCTACTACACAACCAATCAAACAAGTCCATGGTCTGTGGACGGGTGTCGGGTGCTTCTAATAAGCACCGTCTGCATCCTAGTATATATATATATATATAAATAGAAAAAGAAATTGAAAGGTGAGAAATTCTCACAGATAGCTATCCTAGCTCCACGGCTCTTCATTGATATAAATCTTCTTCGTTCTCGCCTTTTTGTTACCTTCGTCGCCCGCTTTCACTACCTATGTAAAAATCGAATTTTTACTTCGCTATTCAATATATAAAAATCGAATTTTTAGTTCAAAGTTCAATATATAAAAATCGAATTTTTAGTTCAAAGTTCAATATATAAAAATCGAATTTTTAGTTCAATTTCAATATATAAAAATCGAATTTTTAGTTCAAAGTTCAATATATAAAAATCGAATTTTTAGTTCAAAGTTCAATATATAAAAATCGAATTTTTAGTTCAAAGTTCAATATATAAAAATCGAATTTTTAGTTCAAAGTTCAATATATAAAAATCGAATTTTTAGTTCAAAGTTCAATATATAAAAATCGAATTTTTAGTTCAAAGTTCAATATATAAAAATCGAATTTTTAGTTCAAAGTTCAATATATAAAAATCGAATTTTTAGTTCAAAGTTCAATATATAAAAATCGAATTTTTATTCCGCCCCTAGTATAAAAATTATATTCTCCTCACTATATAAAAATTTTATTTTTTATTCATACGATAAAAATCATATGTTTGTCTCGATAAAAATCGTATTTTTACACTACCAAAATATAATTTTTACAACATGAAAAATCTAATTTTTTTTATTACCAAAAACCCTAATTTTTTTATATATGTTTTAATGAAAATGAGAATAAAATAAAATAATTAAATAAAAATAAAAACAAAAACATACCAGGGGGGGTTTGCAGCGCCGTCGAGGTCTGGGGGGGGGGGGGGTATCGCGTCGCTTCTGGTGAGAGAGGGGGGGGGGGTTCGGGCGTCGCAGTTGGGGGTCGGATATGGTGCAGAGGTCGGCGACGGTCGAGGCAGGTGGCATAGGGTTTGACGGTATCCGATTTGGGGGTCTCGATCGACGCGGGGCTTGGGTGCTCGGGTCATCGTGGAGGAGAGAGGGGGCTCGTGAGGAGGTGCGCCGCCTCCTGGGGAGGTGCGACGATGGAGAGGTGACGGCGATGGTGGTTTCCGCCATCGCGGGTTTTTTTCCTTTTTTTTTTCCCTTTTTTTTCCTGAGCGTTTTGAAGAAATAAGGGGGGGGGGCTAGAGCGGGTTTAAGGGGAGAGGTATATTTTTTTTTTTATTATTTATTAATTATTTAACTTGCCAAAATGTTGACTTTTACATACGACCTCGAAACGAGGCCCACCGCCTGTCGCCCATAGCGCTTTACCCCCATTCCGAACACAATGGGATATGTATCGCAAGCTGATTCGATCGTTTGAATCAGTTTCCGTTGAATTTACATTTAAATCACTTTCTTGAATTTTAAACGTACATTTCAAATTACCGGGGTCACATAACAACTCTATAAATTCCATAAAAATATTTTCTAGCTTCGTATTGACGATACGGTCCTAACAAAACTAGTTTCGTCGAATTCTGAGACCGTTTGAAAAATGGCCAATTTCCAGTCGATTAAAATCAACTAAAACTGGTCAAACGCGTTTTCTTTTGCCACGCTCACATATTGATTCGAAAAATTATGAAATTTGGAATCTAGAAATAAATTTACATCCCGGACCCAACAAAACTGGTTTCGTCGAAATCCGAGGTCGTTTGCAAAATGTCCATTTTTAAGGGCCTGAATTCCATAGCGACTATTCAGAATTTTCAACTGGACATATCTTTTGATTCCCACTATGAAATTTTGATTTGTCGGATTCGTTGGAAAGATATCATCATTTAGATTCCACTATTTTTGGTTTCACTAAAATCCGGATTGTTTTGCTCTGGTATGTTCAATTGAAGTTTGAAATCGAATTATCGAACTACCGCGCCATTTTCAATTCTATTTATAATTATATATAAATATTTATATTCTAACGACGACGTATATAATATATACGATCGAATTCTATTCAAACTAAATTTTCTCGTCGATATTATTTAAAATAATCTATTTTAAATAATCAAAATTCGCTAAAATCGCCAAAATAAAAATTTTAAACTGGCCCAGATTTTGCGGGTTATTACATTATGGCATCGGTAGAACCAAGGGCTACAACCAATGAAGTGGGTCATTGAAATGTTTGGTCATGACTCCATATGTTTAGCTTGGTCATAGCAGGGTTTCTACAAGTCGGGATTCGTCGTTACCTCAGTTTGTCTAGTGTTCCAAAGTGGTAGATGTCGTACGCTTTACGCACTGAGTGAGTGATGTGAGGATGGTTGTTATGGATGGTTTGTTTGCTATCATTATGACATACACACCCCACCCCCGTATCCTTTACACTATTCATTATGGCACCTTGGAGTATTGTACGGCATGTGGTACTAACTCTTTGGTTGCAGGTCCAGGTTCAGATATGGTTTAGTATACCTGTTATCATTCTGTTTAGATGCTTATCGCTCACACCAGGCTTTATGTCTGACCCAGAGTTTTATGTCTCTTCTTATTACTCTGGGTGCTCACACGAGCAGACTAGAGACAGGTTAGCTGGTGATGCACGGGTAGATGATCCGGAGACGAGCAGGAGGCTTCCACGTAATATATATAGTATTCTCCCTGTGTTGTTGAAGATCACTGCTTGGGCATTGGTGGTGTATCTTCTACTTTAGTTTTCTTTTGTTAGAGACAGTAAATTTGGAAAGTTGTAATAAGCTGTATTTGGATTTCCGCTGCTCTGATGTTGACATTGATTATTAGTTATCAGCTTATGCACTGTCTCGCCTGTTTTATGTCAAGTATGTTATTATTATATTTTATCCCATGCGCTGTGAGACATTTTATAGGTTCCTTGATTAGTTCATTCTCTTCTTTCCTTTCTCCTGACGACCGTCCCGTGCTAGTTGGGCATGTGTACAGCGCACTTTTGGAGTAAATGCAGGCTGGTGCGGGGTGGGCTGTCACACTTGGTATCAGAGCTCTAGGTTGCGTAGTTAACCTAGGAAAGTTATCAGGGAGAGATAATATACGTATACGAGAGAGCGTATTTGTGATTACTTTGGTTTTTAAAAGCTATATATATATATATATATATATATATATATATATATATATATATATATACTATTACTAGTATAAGGATGAAGTCGTACTGCACTAGCACCACTATGGAGTCGTTAATCGTTTCCTTTTCAGATTGACGATGAGCCGATATAGTAGAGGTGCTGGTAGGGGAGCCAATAATGGGAATGCTGCTGACATGAGGACGATGTTTACTGACCTCATGAGAGAGATGCTTAGAGATGTACAGAGGGCAGCTCCCAATGGTGGAAATGGTGGTGGTCCAATAGTGCAGGCGCCGAGGGTCGACTTTGCCAAGTTGAATAAGGATTATACTAGCCTTGGCGGGAAGTCGTTTCACGGAACGGAGTCGGCCACGGATGTTCAAGACTGGTTGGATAGTTGCGAACGTATCTTCGAGGATTTGGGTATCGAGGATGCGATGAAAAGAAAGCTAGCATCCCGTCAGCTGCAAGGGCGGGCAATGAATTGGTGGAATGCTATAAAGGCAGCTACTCCCGAAGATCAGATTACTTGGGAGCAGTTTAAAGCTCGCTTTAGCGAGAAGTTCATTCCAGCTGCTCAGAAGTCAGTGCTGTTTAAGAAATTCTTGGAGCTCAAGCAGAATGGCAGAGCAGTCTCGGAGTATATTGCTGAATTCGACACTTTGTCAAAATATGGGTTATCTCTTATTGATACTGCCGAGAAAAAGAATGAGAAATTCATAACTGGTTTGGATCAGTACTTGGGGGAAAAACTTATTAACCACATCGACGAGACGTTTGAATCGATTGTAGGGAAAGCATTAAGATCAGAAAGTCTCTACCCTAAGTCGAAGACTGAGGTTGCATCTGCAGAAGAGCCAAAACCACAAGCAAGTGGTGGAGGCAAGGGTGGTTCCCAGAATAAGAGAAAGCAGAACCAAGCTAAGGATGGCCAGAAGAAAAAGAATAAGCAAGATGTCGAGTGCTTCAGCTGTGGTAAGAAGGGCCATTATGCTAGTAATTGTCGGGCCAAGCCCGCGGATAGGAAGTGCTTCAAATGTGGCCAAATGGGACATCACAAGGGCAAGTGTCCACAGCCCCCTAAGGAAAAGCAAATGGTGAAAGCCTACGCTCTTAATGCTATTCCTTCTTCGTCGAATGCCCCAACAACGGCGGAGAAGGGAAAGAATGTCGTCATTCAAGGTATGCTTTCTGTTTATGATGTTCCTGTTAGAGTTTTGTTTGATACCGGAGCTTCCAGTTCTTTCATATCTAGTGACCTGGTAGATAGGTTGGGATTGGAGCCCGAGATTGTCGATAGACCTTTAGTAGTGACGAACCCGATTGGTGGTTCGACTAGCCTTAGCATGATTTGTCGTAATGTGGTCTTATCGAGTCATGGGTGCATGTTTGTTTGTGATTGCTTTGTTTTGGGCTTTACTGGGTTTGGCATTATTTTGGGAGTAGATTGGCTCCAAAGATACGGGGTGGTGGTAGACTGTGAGGGCTTTTTGGTGACAACTAGAGCGGATGATGGGCGGAGGATAGTGTTTGGTGGTCTACCCAATGAGGGGGTATTGGCTAGTTTTCTAAACTCCCTCGACATTCCACATAGTGAGTTGTCAGGTTTGCCCGTGGTTGGCCAGTATCCGGATGTTTTCGAAGAAGTGACCGGACTTCCACCACACCGAGAGATTGAGTTCCGTATTGATTTGGTAAAAGATGCCAGACCTATAGTGATGCCACTTCGTCGTATGGCACCAAGGGAGCAGCGAGAGCTCGAGGTGCAAGTCAGCTATCTTTTGAAGAAGGGATTCATCAGAAGGAGTGTCTCTGAATGGGGAGCACCAGTTGTGTTTGCTACCAAGGCGGATGGTTCCCTTCATTTGTGTGTAGACTACCGCGAGTTGAACAAGGTGACGAGGAAGAATAAGTATCCTCTCCCGCGGATAGATGATTTGTTCGATCAGTTGAGTGGCGCGAGAGTGTTCTCCCAGTTGGATCTCGCGACAGGTTTTCATCAACTTAGAGTGGAAGCTGAGAGTATAGCTAAAACGGCATTTCGAACGCCGTCTGGATTTTATGAATGGTTGGTTATGCCATTTGGGTTGACTAATGCCCCGGCATATTTTGTGGATCTTATGAATAGGGTATTCAGAGATCAGTTGAATAAGTCTGTTCTTGTGTTCGTGGATGATATTTTGGTTTACTCAAGGAACGAGGAAGAACACAAGGAACATTTGAGGACAGTGATGGAGGTGTTGAGGAAACACCAATTGAAAGCAAAGTTTTCTAAGTGTCACTTCTGGAGGAAGGAAGTGAGATTCTTAGGCCATGTTGTTTCAGAAAATGGTATCGCCGTGGATCCTGCTAAGGTGGCTACGGTGCAAGATTGGTCTACGCCCAAGAATGCAACAGACGTAAGAAGTTTCTTGGGATTAGCGGGATATTATCGTAAGTTTATCCAAGATAGCAGCACCATTGACCCAGTTGACCAAGAAGAATCAAGCTTTTGTCTGGGATGAAAGGTGCGAGAATGCATTCAAAAGTCTAAAGGACAAGTTGACAAGCGCACCAGTGTTAGTCATTCCTAAGGGGGATGAAGAGATGACGGTATACACGGATGCCTGTGGTACCGGACTGGGTGCTGTATTGATGCAAGGCGGTAGGGTTTTAGCTTACGCAAGTCGGCAATTGAAACCGCACGAGAGAAGATACCCTACCCATGATTTAGAATTGGCAGCAATCGTGTTCGCGTTAAAGATGTGGAGACACTATCTCTTGGGAGAAATATTTGAGCTATTTACAGATCATAAGTCGTTAAAGTATCTCTTCTCTCAGAAAGATCTGAATCTCCGTCAGCAGAGATGGTTAGAGTTCTTAGCTTCCTATGATTTTGACATCGCATACACACCAGGAAAGGGCAATGCAGTGGCTGATGCATTGAGTAGAAGACATGCCAGCTTAGGGGCTATGTTCCTTGAATGGAAGCAACTGGAGTTTATCGCGGGGTTTGATTTCAGACCAAAGTGCGAATTGGACCCAGAAATGTTAGCAAGTTTGACGATCAGACCCACTTTAATTGAGAGGATCGGCTCTAGTCAGAGGGACGATCCTAATGTATTGGAAATCATCTCCAAATTAGAAATGGATATCGATGAGGAGATGAACAAGTATGGGCTTGATCGAGATGGATGGCTTAGAAAGAATGGAAAGCTTGTTGTACCCAATGTCAATGGATTGAGAGATGAAGTGCTTAAAGAATGTCATCACTCAAAGTTGACTATACATCCCGGTGGTAATAAAATGTATAGAGACATGAAACAGACTTACTACTGGGAAGGAATGAAAAGAGACGTTGGGAAGTTTATATCCAAATGTATGAATTGCCAGCTAGTTAAAGCCGAGCAAAAGAGGCCTAGTGGTTTGTTACAGCCATTAGAAATTCCCGAATGGAAATGGGAGCAAGTCTCGATGGATTTCATCGATGGTTTACCAAGGACTAGATCGGGACATGATAGCATTTGGGTGATTATGGACCAATTAACCAAAAGTTATGCTGATAAGAGGAGGAGAGACTTAAAATTCTCCGTTGGCGACTTAGTGTTTGTCAAGATTTCTCCGTTGAAGAGCGTAATACGATTTGGCAGGAAAGGCAAGTTGGCACCTAGATTCGTTGGCCCATTCCCTGTTCTCGAACTAGTCGGGAATTTGGCATATAGAATTGACTTACCAGAGAAGATGGCGGGAGTTCACAACGTATTTCATGTTTCCCAACTAAGGAAGTTCGTTCACGACTCAGATATGACTATTTCACCTGATCAGTTAGAGGACTTCGAAGTAGAACCCGAGGCGGTTGGGAACCGCAAGCCGGCCCGTATTGTCAAGTATAACATGAAGCAACTTCGAAGGAAGGCGGTGAAGCTAGTCAAGGTACAGTGGAGCGAGAACGAGAATGATTGTACTTGGGAGACAGAGGAGAACATTAGGAAGTCACACCCAGAACTCTTTGCCTGGTAAGATTCTGACCTCGATTTAGTTTTCCGCATGCTAGGATAGACTTGTTTGCTTGTTTTGCATGATTTATTGTTGTTTGTGGTTGTTAGGCATGCAGGATCCCTTGTATGTTTTGGGTTAAGGAATTTCGGGGGCGAAATTTCTTAAGGGGGGGAGAGTGTAACGACCCGCATTCTACGCATCATAGCATCGTAGAATATTTATTTCTGTCACATACGAAGTCGTATGGTCATGTAACTTTGGGAGACGACTAGTGGGGTCATTTCCCATGTTCATGATTTTTCCCGATTTTTAAATGACCATTTTACCTCTAGTTGGCACTGTTTTGGCAATAACTTTTGACTGGAAAGGAATTTTGACCTGAAACCACTTCCATTGGCTCCGGATGATGGTTTCTCTTTCCGTAGAGTGGTCACATTAGCCAAACGGACTCACCGTTTGGGAGATATGGCTGAAACAAGTTTCAGATGGTGAAAAACAGCTTAATTGGGCTTAACCGGGTGATTAGCAGCTAGGCCCAGAGGAGAATTTCGGGTTTAGAGGTATAGGAGACTGATTAGGGTTAGGTTATTACTTTCATTTCAGTTTTGAGCCGCCACAAACCTTCTTGAGACCTTAGTAATGGCTTCCATCCTCTAAAACCTCTCCAAAACACATTTTTAGTGAAGATTAAGCCTAAACTACATCAAAGCAAGCCAAATAGCAACAAAGCAAGGTTGGAGCTGCTGCTATACATAGGAATTCGACCCAAACAGAGAGTATTTCAGATTTGGTGTTTCATTTGTGGCCAAGGTGAGTGATTTGCATAGTTTTTGCACTAATTACGGTGATTAAGGGTAATTAGTGAAGATTAGCGAATTTATACGTAAATAAATTCTAGAAAATTTCTTAAAATTCTAAAATAATGTTTTAAGGCTCTGTTAGAAATTTGGGTTAATTTCGATGTGTTTTGCTAATTGTATGCTTAAAACATGATTAAGAGGGATTATAGGAAAATGTGAGGTCTTAGCCACTTTTGATCCATTTTGGTTCATTTGAATTGTTGTTAGCTGTTTGTGGTTGTTCTTACATGTTGCTATGACTCTATGGTATGTTTTATGATTGATTAGAATAGTTAGATTGGTCGAAAATGCTGTCGAATGGCGTAGAAAAGCTCGCTGGAAAGTTGCAGAAGTGTGCAAGTTCCGAACCGGTTCGGATCGGAGAAAGGGGTCGGATCGGATTTGTGAACTGACCAAGGGAATTCGAACTGGATTGGAACTTGTCACTGGAGGAGGCTTGGCGAGAAGGAAGGCCGTTTACTTGGAGTTGGAGTGGACAAGGGGATCGGATCGGAAGAATAATTGGAGGCCAGATCGGATCGACTTGGAGATGCAGGGCTCGGATCGGAAGTAAACATTTGGGAGAACTAGCAAGAGGGAAGGCCACGCGGATCAGATGGCAAGGAGGGATCAGATCTGAATACGTGAAGAAATAAGGGAGTGGATCGGAGCGCTGGAAGGAAGGACACCCGACCCGACCCGGAGGAGGACACCGACCCGACCTGAAGTGGAATACCCGACCCGAACCGAATGGAAAGATGACAAGGAAGGAGGACCGAACCGAACCGACGAGGGTAATGACCACCGAACCGAACCGTATTCTAGGGCTGCTACTGCACGACAACACTTCTGAAGACCCACTCCAATTCGATCAAAACCCGAGATGCAAAGGAAGTCCAAATGAGGAGCTTTGACTCAGGATCCAGCTGGGAACCAATGAGTGGGCTTCAAGATTGGGCTTTGCTGCGGGACGCGTGCCAAGGGGTTATCGACGTCTATAGCTTTGGACCACTATGGCAGGAGGTACGAAGGCGGATTCAGGGCCATTATGGCATCGGTAGAACCAAGGGCTAAAACCAATGAAGTGGGTCATTGAAATGTTTGGTCATGACTCCATATGTTTAGCTTGGTCATAGCAGGGTTTCTACAAGTCGGGATTCGTCGTTACCTCAGTTTGTCTAGTGTTCCAAAGTGGTAGATGTCGTACGCTTTACGCACTGAGTGAGTGATGTGAGGATGGTTGTTATGGATGGTTTGTTTGCTATCATTATGACATACACACCCCACCCCCGTATCCTTTACACTATTCATTATGGCACCTTGGAGTATTGTACGGCATGTGGTACTAACTCTTTGGTTGCAGGTCCAGGTTCAGGTATGGTTTAGTATACCTGTTATCATTCTGTTTAGATGCTTATCGCTCACACCAGGCTTTATGTCTGACCCAGAGTTTTATGTCTCTTCTTATTACTCTGGGTGCTCACACGAGCAGACTAGAGACAGGTTAGCTGGTGATGCACGGGTAGATGATCCGGAGACGAGCAGGAGGCTTCCACGTAATATATATAGTATTCTCCCTGTGTTGTTGAAGATCACTGCTTGGGCATTGGTGGTGTATCTTCTACTTTAGTTTTCTTTTGTTAGAGACAGTAAATTTGGAAAGTTGTAATAAGCTGTATTTGGATTTCCGCTGCTCTGATGTTGACATTGATTATTAGTTATCAGCTTATGCACTGTCTCGCCTGTTTTATGTCAAGTATGTTATTATTATATTTTATCCCATGCGCTGTGAGACATTTTACAGGTTCCTTGATTAGTTCATTCTCTTCTTTCCTTTCTCCTGATGACCGTCCCGTGCTAGTTGGGCATGTGTACAACGCACTTTTGGAGTAAATGCAGGCTGGTGCGGGGCGGGCTGTCACACTGTATAAGCGTTATTTATTCATTTTAATGCTTATACAGTTGTAGAATGCATTCAAGATGTTGTATGAATTTTTAATGATTGTTTATCGTTATTATTGTATACATGTGATGTTGAAATCCATATAAATAAAATTATATGGCAATTGACTGAGTCTGATTCCAGTTCAGAATTATCGAATATTTTAAAATAATATTCAGAAAACATTGAAATGTGAAGCCGTGTTAAGTAGTTAAACGCCATTTTTAACACAAAGGGAAATTTTGGTCGATTTTATTCATTTTATAGTGAATATCGAAAAGTGATTTCAAAATATGATATTTTGAAATGAATTTGAAATTCGAATTAAATTGAAATGAATTTGAAATTCGAATTCAATTGAAATGAATTTGAAATTCGAATTCAATTGAAACTAATTTGAAATTCGAATTCAGTTGAAATGAATTTGAAATTCTAATTAAATTGAAATGAATTTGAAATTTGAATTAAATTGAAATGGAAATTGAATTGATATTGAAATCGATTGAAATGAATATAAATTGAATTAAAATCGATTTGAAATGAATTTAAAACAAATTTATATTGGAACATTCAATTTTGATTTGAATTTGAAATGGAAGTGGAAATCGTTTTTAAACTGAATTCAAAACGATTTATAAAATTCATTTTAAATGGAAATCGACGAAATATATATATATATATATATATATATATATATATATATATATATATATATATATTAATGGCCTGAATAGAACGCGCCGCGCAGCGACAGTTCGCGAATTTCGACCGTTAACTTCAAACTGATGTTACAGGAGATCCGACCGTTGGATTCTCCTAAAATCAGAACCATTGGGTTCGTATCAAAAATAGCTTTCCAATAATACAAGAGATTTGAAATCTAATGGTTGGATTTGGAGATATGTCCAAATCATTTTCAAAAAAGGTCGCTATCGATGTTGTTCGGTAGCCGTTATTGGAAACCGACTATACGGGCGATAATAAAATTATTAAAAATATGGAAAAATTATGTAAAATCATAATAAATGATTTGGAAATATTTTGCGTGAAAAATTCCAGTTTTGGAAAGATAAAAATATATTTTTATCGAAATGAACTAGTTATTAACTAGAATAATAATTTATTTATTTTTAAAATAAATAAATTGGATTTGAAAAGGGTTTTAAATTAACCAGAGTTCTTTCAAAGAATAAATTGGAAATGGATTCGGAATGGAAATAATCATCGGAATATTTCGATATTGGATACCGTGATTATACAGATATTGTTGAGGAATTTGGAAGATATATATATATATATATCGTTATTCCAATGTGATATTTGTTGGTTTTAGAATCTGATATTCAATATAAGCCGATATATTTTCTATTCAGAGCCTTGTATTTGATATCAAATTGGATTTTGGGTTTATCGCGAACCGTGTTTTAAATATCATTGGTTCTTTAATCCGATCAACAATGGAAATGGGATTTTGGGTTTGTCGTGAATGATATCTTTAATAATACTGTTCTTAAACTTAATGGAGTTAAGAAAATCAGAAACTAACTGGAGATTAGTTAAGTTGAATGGTTTCCTGGGTATTGATCTGATGTTGGTTTCGGCCTTCGGGGTTAATACTTAGGGAATTGTTCACATGCTAATTTACAGTTACAGGCTGATGGAATCGAATGTGATTTTGGGTTTATCGCGAACCGTGTTTTAAACAACATTGGTTCTTTAACCCGATTAACAATGGAAATGGGATTTTGGGTTTGTCGTGAATGGTATCTTTAAAAATACTATTCTTAAACCTAATGAAGTTAAGAAAATTAGAAAATAACTGGAGATTAGCTAAGTTGAATGGTTTCCTAGGTATTGATCTGATGTTGGTTTCTGCCTTCAGGATTAATACATAGAGAATTGTTCTCTTACTAATTTATGGTTAGAGGCTGATGAATGGAATGTGATTTTTGGGTTTATCGTGAACCGTGTTTTAAATAACATTGGTTCGTTAACCCAATTAAAGATGAGACTAAAGAATAAATTTAAAAGAATTTATCTTTGATAAAATTAATGGGAATGAGGCGAAGGATGTGTTGTTATAACACTTGGTTATAAGATATGCGGGTTATTCGGAAAGACCGGGTTTATCCCATTTTGACTAACTGGTTTGACGATAAGTCGAAAAGATTGAAGACGGTGCAAGACCGATGATCTTCATCAAATGGATGGGTGCTACTAATGCTCATGATAGTAGTAGCTACCTTGAAGGGGTTAAAGTTGTAGCCGCCCGGACGTACTTGTTGATTGTACGGATATGCGTGGGCCTCTCCCTTGTATTGGACATATGAGGGAGGAATAAGGTGCCTCTAGTTTTGTTCAGACCTAGAACGGACTTGTAAATGGATGGTGTGTCTGATATTGTGTTCCTTTATACTATATTCGTTGATCTCTGCTAAATATATATATGTTTGGTGGCGGAGAATTTATTCTCTTGCTTAACACCCTTCTCTGAGACGTACGAGCTCAGAGGTTATATAACGGCAGAAATCAGTGGTATGGTATGGATTGATAGTGTGGCATGCTGAGATGCAGTGATCCAAACTTTTGTTGAAAAGTAAAGTTTGGTGGATGATGATCAAAGCTCAACTTTAATATAGCACGGCTTTGTGTAGCATTAATTCGTGAGCCTCACACCCCGGTATGGTGGTAAACTGATGGTTAGATCAGTATACTTTTTTAGAGGATGGGCACCTTCGTGGTGTCGTGGATTCGGTCGACCGAGGTGAGGGATAGGGCACACCCTCGATTTCCTTGATGGATAGGGTTAGCGGTGTTTTCGCATGCCTGCGACGTAAACCGCGAAAACTTGTTTTCCTGGATAGTTCAGATGTGCATTGCGGTGTTTTCGCATGCCTGCGACGTAAACCATGGGGAATTGCACTACGCGATCGATCTTTCAAATCAATAACCACCAGTATGGAAATCCAATTTCCAAATACGACATTTTTCGGTTTTGATTGTATAATATATATGGGGACATAGTGGTATCAGACGTTCATGCCGCCTATGATTGATACATTTATATTTGAAGTTGTTTTCTTCACTTATAGTAACAATAAAAGATTAAATTTCACGTATCAAGCATTATTTGGCTATTATAAGGTAAAACCCTATCCTCCGACTTGCATTGCATTGTGTGATGGGACTTGGGTCTTATAATAGCTTCATTGTTCTTTATTTAGCATTGCGCTGTTGTTTTATGCACTGGTATTCATGGGAGGAAACCCGTTCCCTATTTTACGGCGTGGTCCCTCGATTTACCTAACTTTAAAATAAAGATTAATAACTATTTTAGTTCTCACACCAGTCACATGACTGACCTGGAGTTTATTGTTTTAACCTAAACTCTGGGTGCCCCTATTTTCCACATGGGCATCTAGTAGTTTTGGTTTTGCAGATTTATATTCACCGGATCCTGGTTTACAGCTGAAGCGATATTCAGAAAGCTCTGTATCCATGTATCTGTTTTCAGTTGTGCTTTATATTGTTTTTCCGCTGCTATGTATTTAAATGTAATTTAAATCTCTGATATTTTCTGTGTAATGTTTATACACACTCTGTTATAATCTTGTATTCTGATGGAATTGTTGTAATATACAATGAAATGTTCTTATATTCTTGTATTCTTGTATTCTGATATTTTCTGTGTAATGATCGTTCTAGCATCATCAGCATGTATGTTCGTGTTTCGAAAGTGGGATATCTATATATTTCCAATCGACTGGTGTGAGAATCAAAACCTTATTTTGAATTAATTGTTTGGAATTTGTAAAAATATGATTTTTGAATATATGTACAAAAGTTATATGTTTTGGAAATTTAATTCACAAATCGATTGATGGTTGTGTTGTTTGATTATTGGTTGGTTTATTAGAATTTTGAACCATTAAGCCAAATTGAATCAAATTGTTGAACTGAATTGAAAATTTATTGCATTTGCATATATGTACATATATATACACATTGTTAAACAGGTAAATGGATTTGCTATTGAGTAAAGAATTTATTTGCGTGCCCGACAAATAGGTAAACCTTAATGAGTTAGATGCGCAATTTTATTTATTATACAAACTCCTGTGAATGCCATTAGATGCGAAGTACTGGTTGTTCTGTATGAAATCATAAACGTCGCCATAGGATAGTAACAATTAATTTTGAACTACATTACATGGCATACTTCTTGAAGATAACATACTCTATCATATACCACATAAGCATTTGGAGCTTATGTGACGAGGTTGAAAATTTACCATACAAGCAAGAGGCTTGTATGGCGATGACTATATTTCAGGTTGAACTGAAGACTGATATGGACTATATATAAAATGTAACAGTAAATTGACAGATTAATAAAAACCCTACACGGGTCTGGAGTTGACAATAATTACGTCTCTCTAGTCATTAGGGCACAAAAACCATTTAAAGGGTGACGAGAATTTATTCTCTGGAGTTATGATCTATACACACTCCCCTGTGGACACCGGGATATATCACAATAAATATGTGTATGCTTTTTATGATTTATTGGGTGCCTAATACGGCCCAATAAATTTCCAAACCCCTCTCTATACAAAGGAGGTTATGGCGAAGTTTTTCAAAAATTTAGGATGTTAGCCAAATTTTTGAAAAATTGGAAATTCTTAGAAACTGAAAAGTTGAAGAATGAAAGTTGAGTTGGTTTGTTAAACAACTTTCAGCTCCGTTCCATTTCGAGGACAAAAAGATTTTAAGCATGGGAGATTGTAACAACCCGGAAAATCAGAACCAATTTAAAATTTTTATTTTGGCAATTTTAATGAATTTTGAATATTTAAAATGATTTATTTTAAATAATAATGACGAGAAATTTATTTTAAATAGAATTTGAACATATATATTTATTTAGATCGAAGTTGGAACATAAATATTTATTTTTAATTATAAAAGGAATTGAAAATGGTGCAGCAGTTTGAAAATTCGATTTCGAATTTCAAATGAATGTACAGGATTCAAAATAAACCGGATTTTAGTGAAACAAAAAATATTTAAATCTGTTTAATCATATCTTTCTAACGGATGTTAGAAATTGAAATTTCGTTTTAAAAGTTGAAAGTTACGTCCAGTTTAAAATTCAGAATAGTCGCTACGGAAAAAATACAGGCCTTAAAAATAGCCATTTTGCAACCGACCTACATTTTCGATGAAACCACTTTTGTTGGATCCGGGATGTCGAATTATTGCTAAGTTCCAAAATTCATAATTTTTGAAATCAATATGTGAATGTGGCAGAAGAAAACGTGTTTTGACAGTTTCAGTCAATTTGGATCGACCAGAAAATGGCCATTTTTCAAATGGTCTCCAAATTTGACGAATTAGTTTTGTTAGGACTGTATCGTCCATATAAGGCTAAAAATAATTTTTCTGGAATTTTCAGAGTCAGTATGTGGCACCGATAATTAAAAATGTACGTTTGAATTAAATATAAATTGATTTATACTTTAATTTGAAGAATAACTGATTGTAAAAGTCGAATGGGCTTACGAAACATATTCCATTGTGTTCAGAATGGGGGTATTTGGCTAGGGGCGACAGTCCTAGGGTTTGATTTGAAGTTCGAATGAAAATTTCCCTTTTAAAAGAAAAATAGAATTAAAAATTAATTAAAATATACTATATAAGGCCACTCAAAACCTAGCCTCGCTCTTACATATTTCTGCCGCCACCCTGATGTATACGGCCAGAATCGCTCCAGGCTTCTCTTCTATTTTCTTCCAAATCCCTTCAGCGAATCAAAGGTTTTCCCATACGAAATTCATCCGCTCGATGAGAGCTTCGTTTCTAGCGGTGGTGATCGAGGTTGAGGGGGCCAAGTCGATCTGATTTTGAGTGTAAAGCCGACCGGTTTGCAGGCATTTTTGGGGCTCGTCGAGGGTGCAAGTGCCGTGGTTCTTGGCGCGCCGGAGGAGGAGGGCAAGGCGAAGGGAGGAGCGATCTCCGATGGGACTCCATTCTATCCAGGCGACGACGATGACTCGATGTTGTTTTGAATGAGGTATCAGCTTCTACTGGAAGGAGGAAGATGGATTAGAGGTTAATGAAGGGACTAGTGTTTAATTATATAATTAATTATTTCGAATTGTATTGAAATGTAATAAAATCTGTATCTCCTTCATACGAGGTTGGATTTACGAATTGTCGGTTGCTTGAAATCGTGTTGAAGAGCTCTACATTTCAGAACTGACCAGAATAGAAACAGAGAACATTAGAAATTCAAGGAAAATTGGAACATGAACTGTTCAGAAATTCTGATATGAAACCAACCAATGTGAGGACTTCTCACTTTAAATTTAATTTCTAGTGAAAAATATATACTAAGATGCAGACGGTGCTTAGTAGTACCCGACACCGTCGTCCACAGACCATGGACGACTTGTTTGTTTGATTGTATTGTGAAAATTGATTATGATGTGGAATGGGCTGTATAAAATATATAAATAATAAAAATATCATTCTTATTGTATATATGGAATGAAAATAAAATAAATATTCATTTACGAACTGGACGGTTTGTTTATGTACACTGATTTATCTGATATTGATTGGGACGATAAATTTTACACATCGCCCAACTGCACAAATAATAAACAGTATTTGTTGTTTGAAAACCCTACACATGTATTGGTATGATATTTGACATACACTGATCCCGATAGTTAGTGGTATGTCAATCAATGAGTTGATAGGCAGTATAAGCATTATTTATTCATTTTAATGCTTATACAGTTGTAGAATGCACTCTGGATGTTGTATGAACTTTTAGTGATTGTTTATCATTATTATTGTATACATGTGATGTTGAAATCCATATAAATAAAATTATATGGTAATTGACTGAGTCTGATTCCAGTTCAGAATTATCGAATATTTTAAAATAATATTCAGAAAACAATGAAATATGAAGCCATGTTAAGTAGTTAAACTCTTTTTTTAACACGAAGGGAAATTTGGTCAATTTTATTCATTTTATAATGTGTATTGAAAAGTGATTTCAAAATCTGATATTTTGAAATGAATTTGAATTTCGAATTAAATTGAAATGAATTTGAAATTTGAATTAAATTGAAATGAATTTGAAATTCGATTTGAATTGAAATGAATTTGAAATTTGAATTAAATTGAAATGAATTTGAAATTCGAATATATTGAAATGGAAATTGAATTGAAATCGATTGAAATGAGTATAAATTGAATTGAAATCGATTTGAAATGAATTTAAAACGAATTTATATTGGAATATTCAATTCTGATTTGAAATGGAAGTGGAAATCGTTTTTTAAACCGAATTTAAAACGATTTATAAAATTCGTTTTAAATGGAAATCAATGAAATATATATATATATATATATATATATATATATATTTTATAATGGCCTGAATAGAACGCGCCGCGCAGCGGCAGTTCGCTTATTTCGACCATTAACTTCAAACTGATGTTATGGAAGACCCGACCGTCGGATTCTCCTAAAACCAGAACCGTTGGGTTCGTATCAAAAAGAGCTTTCCAATGAATATAAGAGATTTGAAATGTAATGGTTTGATTTGGAGATATGTCCAAATCAATTTCAGAAAAGGTCGTTATGGATGCAGTTCGGTGGCCGTTATTGGAAACCGACTGTACGAACGATAATAAAATTATTAAAAATATGGAAAAATTATGTAAAATCATAATAAATGATTTGGAAAGATTTTGGGTGAAAAATTCCAGTTTTGGAAAGATAAAAATATATTTTTATCGAAATGAACCAGTAATTAACTAGAATAATAATTTATTTATTTTTAAAATAAATAAATTGGATTTGAAAAGGGTTTTAAATTATCAGAATTCTTCCAAATGATAAATTGGAAATGGATTCGGAATGGAAATAATCGTCGGAATATTTCGATATTGGATTCCATGATTATACATATATTGTAGAGGAATTTGGAAGATATATATATATCGTTATTCCAATGCTATATCCGTTAGTTTCAGAATTTGATATTGAATAAGTCGATATATTTTCTATTCAGAGCCTTGTATTTGATATCAAATTGGATTTTGGGTTTATCGCGAACTGTGTTTTAAATGACATTGGTTCTTTAACCCGATCATCAATGGAAATGGGATTTTGGGTTTGTCGTGAATGATATCTTTATAATACCATTCTTAAACCCATTGGAGTTAATAAAATCAGAAACTAACTAGAGATTAGTTAAGTTGATTGGTTTCCTAGGTATTGATCTAATGTTGGTTTCGACCTTCGGGGTTAATAGTTAGGGAATTGTTCACTTGCTAATTTACGTTTGGAGGCTGATGGAATCGAATGTGGTTTTGGGTTTATCGCGAACTGTGTTTTAAATAACATTGGTTCTTTAACGCAATTAACAACAGAAATGGGATTTTGGGTTCGTCGTGAATGGTATCTTTAAAAATACTATTCTTAAACCCAATGAAGTTAAGAAAATTAGAAACAAACTGGAGATTAGCTAAGTTGAATTGTTTCCTGGGTATTGATCGCATGTTGGTTTTGGCCTTCGGGATTAATAATTAGGGAATTGTTCTCTTACTAATTTACGGTTAGAGGCTGATGAATGGAATGTGATTTTGCGTTTATCGTGAACCGTGTTTTAAATAACATTGGTTCTTTAATCCAGTTAAAGATGAGATTAAAGAATAAATTTAAAAGAATTTATCTTTGATAAAATTAATGGGAATGAGGCGTATGATGTGTTGTTATAACACTTGATTATAAGATACGTGGGTTATTCGGAAAGACAGGGTTTATCCCATTCTGAATAACTGGTTCAGCGATAAGTTGAAAAGTTTAAAGATGGTGCAAGACCGATGATCTTCACATCGGATGGATGGGTGCTACTGATGCTTATAATAGGAGTAGCTACCTTGAAGGAGCTAAAGTGGTAGTCGTCCGGACGTACTTGTTGATTGTACAGATATGCGAGGGCCTCACCCCTTTATTGGACATATGGGGGAGGAATAAGGTGCCTCCGGTTTCATTCAGACCTAGAACGGACTTGTAAATGGATGGTGTGTCCGACATTGTACTACTTTATACTGTATTTGTTGATCTCTACTAAATATATATCCATTTGGTGGCGGAGAATTTATTCTCTTGCTTAACACTTTTCTCTGAGATGTACGGGCTCAGAGGTTATATATCGGCAGAAATCAGTGGTACGGTATGGATTGATAGTGTTGCATGCTGAAATGCAGTGATCCAAACTTTTTTTGAAAAGCAAAGTTGATCAAAACGCAACTTTAATATAGCACGGCTTTGTGTAGCGTTAATTCGCGAGCCTCACACCCCGGTATGGTGGTAAACTGATGGTTAAATCAATATGCTTTTTTAGAGGATGGGCACATTCGTGGTGTCGTGGATTCGGTCGACCGAGGTGAGGGATAGGGCACACACCCAATTTCCCTGATGGATAGGGTTAGCGGTGTTTTCGCATGCCTGCGACGTAAACCGCGGTAACTTGTTTTCCTGGATAGTGCGGATGTGCATTACGGTGTTTTCGCATGCCTGCGACATAAACCGTGGGGAATTGCACTATGCGATTGATCTTTCAAATCAATAACCATCAGTATGGAAATCCAATTTCCAAATACGACATTTTTCGGTTTTGATTGTATACTATATATGGCAACATAGTGGTATCGGACATTCATGCCGCCTATGATTGATACATTTATATTTGAAGTTGTTTTCTTAACTTATAGTAATAATAAAGGATTAAATTTTGCACATCAAGCATTATTTGGCTATTATAAGGTAAAACTGTAATGACCCGCATTTTCCAGGGGTATAATTAATTTATTTAATTGTTTAAAATAGTGATTTAGGGAATTAAATCGTCGTTAATTAAATAATATGGAATATTTAATTAAATTAAATAATTAAATAATATATTTAATTCAGAAATAATCAAAAATATTGGAAATCACAATATTCTGTGAACGGGGCCGTCCCTTAGATTTAATTCAGCTTAGAGTTGAATTATATTGACGAATATATTCAATCGACGATAGTTTGAACGTATAATTATATTATAATTAAAATCGAGCTTGAAATGGCGCTGCAGTTCGTAAATTGGCGATTTGAACTTCAACTGAATGTACAAGATTCGTTTTAAGCCGGATTTCTGTGAAACAAGAAACGTATGGAGCTGGTGAAGTATATTTTTCTAGTGGAAGAGAAAAATCGGGATTTCGTCGAGTAGATTTTGATTTACGTAAAAATCAAATTTCAGAAAAGTCGCTATAGAATCGTTTATTGACCGTAATGGTTTATTCGATATAACTAGAGATCGGGTTTGAATTTAGACAGGGTTCTTTTGGGAAATAGTGATAAAATAATTTTTAGAATTTTACTGAAATTTTTAATGAATTTAATAAGCCACTATTTATTTGAAGTATTTCGCACCCTGAAATCAACATTTTGAAGTTTCAAAATATGTGTCCACCTACCGATATTATTATATTTTAGGGATCGTGACACCGAGCTCATCACAACAGTATATTATCTCTGTCTGGGGCATCTTACATATTGATGAATTTTACGTAACTGAGTATGTAAAACTTCAAATTAAAAATATCAATACAAATGGATATTTCCATCCCATTCATTGGTCAAACTAAAGGCCACATATCCCTCATTTTTCAACCGCACAAATAAAACCCCTCCCTTTGAAATATTTCAGCAAACTTAAGGATCCAAAGGCCATAACACAATCAAAAGAAAATATCTCAAAAGGAGTTTGGCTATAAATAACCCATCCCCTTTTCCTTATAACCTAACTACCTTATTTTTCTGGCAAAAGTGGTACCCGCCAGTTGTTTTGCTAATCCTCACTAAAACATGAATCGTAAATTCCATATAAACTCAAGTGAGGATCCATACATCTCTAAACTCAAGTATTTGGATTTCCGTCGACTTCTTATACGATCTAATGTTCGGTTTGAACGGGTTCAAGCATCTCGGGTTCGTTGTTTTTAACACAGCGTGAGGAGAGATGGGAGGAGCGCTTGGAGGAGGAAGAGTGTAGAAAGGCAGGCTCTACAGGGAAGAGTAGCGGTGGGTTCAATTTGTTACGCGGTGGAGGTTTAAACGCAGGTTGCGATGAGGAGTGAGGAGCAGCATCGGGTATTTCATTTTGGGGAAGAACACAACGTGGTGTTGGATGTTCATGGAGTATTGAAGGAGACTGCTGTCGGTTATGTGAGATGTGTGTTGACGTGGGGGGGGGGGGGTATTTGATGTATTACTGACAGTGGAGGAGGCAGAAGCAAGTGGAAGTTTGGTCAAATGTTGAGAGTGGTTCAGTATAGTTGTTGTGTGGTAATAGAAGAGAGATGGTGGAGGGTTTGTACTGGGAACGTTGCTTTTGGTGGAGAAAATAGGAAGGACAGATGTCATTAACGTTCAGCTTTGTTTGGTACAAAAGAAAATGGCATGCGCAAGTAGCCATATTTGGTGCGTGTACAGTATGAATTATTTGGTGAAGAGGACGGAACGCAAGGAACTAGCAGTAGGGTGGAATTCTGTAGACTGTAGCATAGTGGAGTTAAAGTAAATGGAGCCATTTGAGGGTGTTCAGGAGTTGAAGGTTCAAGCGAGAAGGAGTTGGATGTTGTCAGATTTGAAATGCGTGAAGTAAGGAAGGGTGGGGCGAAGCTAGAAGAAAAGGAAATGGCCATCAACGTTTTCTGGAATTGGGATATTTATTTCGGGAAGAAGGATTATGGTGCGTTCGGTATTGGTGGAGAAAGGGACACGTGGTCTGGTTTTAATATGAGGCGGGTCGGGTTATTTACTTGGTGGGCCGGAATGAAGGTATAAGGCCCAAGTAATTAAAATCCCTATTTTTAATTTCTTTAAAAAATATATTAACTTCAATTGTGTATATCTTGGCCATACTGTATCAGAATCACGAACCGTAAGTTGCGTTGGGATCATATGGACGAGAGCTTCACAATGAAGCTGACTGGAAGTGGATTGGGGCTTGTATGAATTTACGACGAATTTAATTGTTTGATTCAAATCAAACAACAGTTTATCGTTCTTTAACGATGAACTGCCAAAGTGAGTAAAACTCACCAACTCTGAACAGTTATATTTTTATATAGTGTATTTTTAGAACTGTTAATCATCTGTTGATTGTTGTGTGTTGGTTGATTGATTGAACTGCTAGTCAGTTAGTGAAAATTATATATATATATATATATATATATATATAAACCTTTAAATATTTATAGATTGATTCTGCTATCAGAATAATTTATATTGAACTGAAAGTGATGATAATCATATTTTGTAACATCTGTGGATGCAGGGAGACAGGTTGGAGGAATCCGACTGGATTCCTCAACAATTATTTTATTGTTTTTCATATATTGTTATATGATGTGATATAAAATCTGTGGGCGATTTTATGTGCTTGGACGATATTGAACATCGCGATTTGATATGATTGAATACCATAACATACCGAAATGTTGATAAGGGGATTTTCAAAGTGATATTGAAAATAGAATATTTATAAAATGGGATATTTATAAATAAGAGATATTTATAAAGTGGAATATTTATAAATAAGAAATGTTTATAAATTGGAATATTTATAAATAGGAGATATTCAAAAAGGAAATAATTTCAAACCATTTTCTTTTTTGGAAAGGCCTGTGTGGCAGGTTTGGGGATTTTCCCGATGCTCCCGTTACAAAGGAGGTTATGGCGAATTTTTCAGAGAATTTAAGGAATTAGTTTATTTCAAGAATAAATTTGAAAAGGAAATATTGTAAACCGTTTACAAATAGAATTGAAAAGGAAACGTTATAAAAAGGAAATCATTTTTAAAGTGTAGAACCGTTATTTAAAAGTAAATCTTTTCAAATGAATAAAACGTTGTTAAAAAGGAAATCTTTATAAAGTGAATAAAGTAAATCGAATATGGTATTCGAAAGGAGTTAAATCGAATATAGTTATTCGAAGGGAGTAAATCAAATATGGTATTCGAAAGTTAGTAAAACGAATATGCTATTCGAAAGGGGTTAGTCGAGTCGAGTTAGTTGAATAGAGTTAACTAGTTCAGTAGAGTTAACCAGTTCAGTAGAGTTAACCAGTTCAGTAGAGTTAACCAGTTCAATAGAGTTAACCAGTTGGGTTAAGTAAGTCAAGTTAACCAGTGAGTTAAGTAAGTCAAGTTAACCAGTGAGTTAAGTAAGTCAAGTTAACCAGTTGAGTTAAGTAAGCCAAGTTAACTAGTTGAGTTAAGTAAGTCGAGTTAATCAAGTCGAGTTGATCGAGTTAGAGTTACTCAGTTAGAGTTAATCGATTAAAGTTAAAACGAACTAGAGTTAATCAAATATAGTTATTTGAGACAGAGTTAGTCAAACATTGTATTCAGGGTAAGTTACCATCTCGTACGACTGCTAGCATAATTCGCAGGGCTGTAAATAGCCTAAGGCAGTCGGATGTTTCCTGAGGGAGTTAGGCGTAACCATTGTGATCGCTGCGATCTAGAGTCAAGCGAATGAAGTTAAATCGAATATTAGTTATTCAATAGGAGTTAAGTTCTTGAGTTAGATTATCAAGATAAGTTAATCGAGTTAAGTTCTTGAGTTAGATTATCGAGATAAGTGAGTCGAGTTAAGTTCGTCGAGTTAAATTAATCGATGTTAGTTTAAATCAAAAGGAGTTATCGAATTTAGTTATTCGAAAAGGAGTTATCGATTTGTTAAATCGAAAGGGAAGATTATCGAATATCGTTTATTCGAGAGGAGATTATCGAATGTAGTTTATTCGAAGGAGTTATCGATTATTAGTTAATCGAAGTGAGTTATAGAATATTAGTTAAATCGAATGAGTTAATCGAATGTAGTTTATTCGATGTAGTTAATCGATTAGAGTTAAATCAAAGGAGTTAATCGAATATAGTTTATTCGAATAGAGAAAAGGAGTTAATCGAGTATAGTTTATTCGAATAGAGTAAATGAGTTAATCGAATATAGTTTATTCGAATAAAATTAGAGGAGTTATCGAATATAGTTTATTCGACAGGAGTTAAGTGAATTAGTTAAGTTAAACTAAGTGAATTAGTTAAGTGAATTGGTTAAGTTAACCAAAGTGAATTAGTCGAGTTAATCAAAGTGATTAGTTCAGTTAATCGAGATAAGTAAATCAAGTTAGGTTAATCGAGTTGAATTAGTCAGTCGAGTTAATAAATTGAGTTAGTCAAACCAAGTAAAACCAGTTAGAGTTAATTAATTAAGGTTGACCAGTTAGAGTTGATCGGTTAGAATTAACCAGTTAGAGTTAATAAATCAGAGTTAATCAAATAGATTTAAGTAAAATTGGAACTGATTAGAGAATAGTAAATTGAATGGTTTTCTAAGTGCCTATCTGATGTTGGTTTCGGCCTTCGGGATTTATACTTAGGGGATTTTTCTCATACTAGTTTACAGTCAAGGACCGATAGTTGGGGAAGAGTAGTGATTTGTAAATAAGCAGATGGAAACGTTTCCCAGTGTTAATAACATATATTTTCTGAACATAGAAAATAAGGCAATGTGAATATATATATATAGATATATGTTGATGATTGATCGATATAATTTCCATCTGGAAATAATATCGTTGTTTGCACACTTGTTTTTCTTTGATAGTTAACTCATAGACTATCGAAGTTCTGACCATTTTAATGTTGTTAATATGGGGAGACCGGTTGGATTATTATCCAAAGAACCACTCTGTATTGGCATAAGCGTTGCGAATCATTTAGGCTAAAGATAATTGAAGATGGAGTAAAGGGCAAGGGCTGTTGTATAAGTCTTAGATAATAGTGACTAAGATGGATATATTGAATAGTGCCTTTGGTTTGTCCTGTCCCAGGACAACTTGTATGGATGAAGGTCTGACAGAGTATATCCAATGGATCGCGTAAGTTGATCTCTTCAAACGTATATATGTTGGTGGCGGAGGAATTCGTTTCTCTTAGCTGTATACCCGTTGTATCTTTGAGGGAATCAATTTGTGATTTTGCGGGTTTGACGATGTGACATTTCTAAGTGAATGAAGATGGATGTCTGACAGAGTATTTCCAGACGATCACGTACATTGATTTCTCCAACCGTACCAAGAGTGGAAGCGGAGAAGGAAACTTCTTTTAGCTAACACATAATGTATTGTTGAGGACGTCAATCGGTGATTGGATGGATTTGATGATGTGGCATTTAAAGTGAATCTGATGTGAAGATAAGCGTAGCTTCTAGCCTCACATCCGGTAAATGACAGAAATCGGGCAGGTAGCATGGCTATGTAGGTCGCACCTATTAGGGTGTATAATCACCTGATCTAGAGTTTCATTTATTTCTAAAAATCTATTGTTGATGCTGTCCCATTCGGGAAACAGTTGCTGATCCCAACTGTTGGTGATACACATTCGATACACTCAAGCGAAATGAGTGGTCGGTCATGTGTGGCCGGGTTGCAAGATGTTCTTGTTGAACCCAGTGTATTCCTCTCTAGAGGTACACTAGCAGAATGTGGTTCCATACCTTTTCATAGTTGGAAATCCATTATCCAATACGTGCTTGCGATTTTGATTGTATACTATATATGTAGGATGTGAGATGAAAGCGTTTCTGCTAGATTGATATATATTTGTACTTAGACATTATTATAATATCAGAATGATATTGCTTGTCAAAGATGTTGGATTCTCATAAGGGAAAAACCCGTTCCGTATTCAAGGCGTGGTCTTATGAGATATCATATATATGTTAAACTGTGTTAAACTATTTTACTCACACCAGTCCCATGACTGACCCGGAGTTTACTTTGTTGTTTTCCCTAAACTCTTGGGTGCCTAAATTTGTATGGGCAGTCAAGTAGTCGGGATTTACAGATATACTTGGAGAGCCTGGAGCAGGAGATTTCAAAATTTTATAGCTATTGTTTTTCCGCTGTTGTTGTAAGTGTTGTATTCTGATAAAGTGATATTGTATATATATAACTGTTTTACTTGAAAGTTATGTTATATATTATATGTTATTCGTTCCGTTGTGAGATTCGTGTTACTCTGAGGATGTAAGTTCTTCTTTTCTTCTTCTATTGTAAGTTTCTATCTTATCTATCCTCACCCTCTAATTTCTTTCATTAATTACTGGGATTTTTCGATGTTTTGGTTATCGACATCGAGCTTATGTCGATAACCAAAGTCGCTCAAAGTCCGGGTCGTTACAGTTGGTATCAGAGCTTAAGTTAAGAATTACTTGGCTCTGTGGCGTGACTCGGTAGAGATAGGGTTAGTAACACCCTAGATTGAGTTTGAGTGTATATATACGAGTGCGTATTTGTATTTGATATAAAAAATTGTTTTATATTGTGGAGATTCATTGGTTGAGTTGCTTATGGGTTCTGATCGATCGGTTTCATCCACTGTATTGGTAGGAGTTTGTAAACACTTGAATACGATGGGTCGACACGATATGTTTTGTAAAGAGGGTAAATTAAAGTAAGTTTACCCAGAGTATATTCTGATATAGAGGAAATATATATTAGATAAATTGGTTGTAATTATAATCGAGTAAGATTATAAAGTGAAATGGTTATATATAACCAACCAGAATTCATATAAGTGGAATCAAATGAAGTAAATCAGAATTTGGAATTAAAATAAGGAAATTTTAAGTTCCTGGGAGATTTTGAAAATGTTTTTCAATCTGAAAGTGATATAGTATTGAACTCACGTTGATAGCTGGAAAATAGATTCTGATGATGAATCGCGACATCATCAGTGTTCATTTTTGAGCTGCTAAGTGGTGGATTACTACCAAAGATTTTAATTTGAATTGTTTTGAGGAAACAAGTTGTTTAGAAAATTCAAATGTTTTGAATTGGTAATATGATTTCAAATTTGATTTGAAATAAAACCGGGAATTTAAGTTCTAGAAATTAAAATTTGACTTGTGAAGTTAATTCGAATAGGATGGTAAAAGTAAATAATAAACCAGGATTTAACTTGAGATGATAGGTTAAGAAAAACCGGAAGTGATTAGAGAATAATCTGGATTTGGATTTGAAGTGATAAGTTGAGAGTTTGGAATTTGAAACTCGAATTTGAAATTGAATTTGGCTTGAATAAGCGAATGGTTGTGTTAAGAATAAATTGGTTAGAGTTGATAGGGATGGCATTTGTATATGCCGAATTGATAGCAGATGGTAGGGATATAATGATATGCCCAACAAAAAGGTACAAGTTTATATTTTATATGAGTTTGGAATTTATGAGCCGATTTGGCAAGCCGCTTGGCTGTTTGATTTTCTTTTGGGTTGGAGATGGCCCGGAGAGGCGAGTTGGAATTTTACCGATAAGGCTGTACAAATAAGGTTATGGCGAAATTTTCCGAAAATTTAAAGTGTTAGAAATTTTTCAGAATTTTTGAAAATTTTAGTTAGTCAGAATGAATAAATATTTTAGTCGATATTAATTGGTTCAGTTGAAATCAGAAATAAGGGGTAAACAAATCTTAGGAATTCCAATAGGTACGGTCGTCCTCTAACTTAGCAATTTCGAGGACGAAATTATTTTAAGTGGGGAAGAATGTAATGACCCGCATTTTCCAGGGGTATAATTAATTTATTTAATTGTTTAAAATTGTGATTTAGGGAATTAAATCATCGTTAATTAAATAATATGGAATATTTAATTAAATTAAATAATTAAATAATATATTTAGTTCAGAAATAATCAAAAATATTGGAAATCACAATATTCTGTGAACGAGATCGTCTCTTAGATTTAATTCAGCTTATAGTTGAATTATATTGACGAATATATTCAATCGACGACAGTTTGAACGTATAATTATATTATAATTAAAATCGAGCTTGAAATGGCGATGAAGTTCGTAAATTGGCGATTTGAACTTCAACTGAATGTACATGATTCGTTTTAAGCCGGATTTCTGTGAAACAAGAAACGTATGGAGCTGGTGAAGTATATTTTTCTAGTGGAAGAGAAAAATCGGGATTTCGTCGGGTAGATTTTGATTTACGTAAAAATCAAATTTCAGAAAAGTCGCTATAGAATCGTTTATCGACCGTAACGGTTTATTCGATATAACTAGAGATCGGGTTTGAATTTAGACAGGGTTCTTTTTGGAAATAGTGATAAAATAATTTTTAGAATTTTACTGAAATTTTTAATTAATTTAATAAGCGACTTTTTATTTGAAGTATTTCGCACCCTGAAATCAACATTTTGAAGTTTCAAAATATGAGTCCACCTACCGATATTATTATATTTTTGGGATCGTGACACCGAGCTCATCACAACGGTATATTTATCTCTGTCTCGGGCATCTTACATATTGATGAATTTTACGTAACTGAGTATGTAAAACTTCAAATTAAAAATATCAATACAAATGGATATTTCCATCCCATTCATTGGTCAAACTAAAGGCCACGTATCCCTCATTTTTCAACCGCACAAATAAAACCCCTCCCTTTGAAATACTTCAGCAAACTCAAGGATCCAAAGGCCATAACACAATCAAAAGAAAATATCTAAAACGGAGTTTGGCTATAAATAACCCATCCCCTTTTCCTTATAACCTAACTCCCTTATTTTTCTGGCAAAAGCGGTAGCCGCCAGTTGTTTTGCTCATCCTCACTAAAACATGAATCGTAAATTCCATATAAACTTAAGTGAGGATCCATACATCTCTAAACTCAAGTATTTGGATTTCTGTCGACTTCTTATACGATCTGATGTTCGGTTTGAACGGGTTCAAGCATCTCGGGTTCGTTGTTTTTAACACAGCGTGACGAGAGATGGGAGGAGCGCTTGGAGGAGGAAGAGTGTAGAAAGGCAGGCGCTACAGGGAAGAGTAGCGGTGGGTTCAATTTGTTACGCGGTGGAGGTTTAAACGCAGGTTGCGATGAGGAGTGAGGAGCAGCATCGGGTATTTCATTTTGGGGAAGAACACAACGTGGTGTTGGATGTTCATGGAGTATTGAAGGAGACTGTTGTCGGTTATGTGAGATGTGTGTTGACGTGGGGGGGGGGGTATTTGATGTATTACTGACAGTGGAGGAGGCAGAAGCAAGTGGAAGTTTGGTCAAATGTTGAGAGTGGTTCAATATAGTTGTTGTGTGGTAATAGAAGAGAGATGGTGGAGGGTTTGTACTGGGAACGTTGCTTTTGGTGGAGCAAATAGGAAGGACAGATGTCATTAACGTTCATCTTTGTTTGGTACAAAAGAAAATGGCATGCGCAAGTAGCCATATTTGGTGCGTGTACAGTATGAATTATTTGGTGAAGAGGACGGAACGCTAGGAATTAGCAGTATGGTGGAATTCTGTAGACTGTAGCATAGTGGAGTTAAAGTAAATGGAGCCATTTGAGGGTGTTTAGGAGATGGAGGTTCGAGCGAGAAGGAGTTGGATGTTGTCAGATTTGAAATGCGTGAAGTAAGGAAGGGTGGGGCGAAGCTAGAAGAAAAGGAAATGGCCATCAACGTTTTCTGGAATTGGGATATTTATTTCGGGAAGAAGGATTATGGTGCGTTCGGTATTGGTGGAGGAAGGGACATGTGGTCTGGTTTTAATATGAGGCGGGTCGGGTTATTTACTTGGTGGGCCGGAATGAAGGTGTAAGGCCCAAGTAATTAAAATCCCTATTTTTAATTTCTTTAAAAATGTATTAACTTCAATTGTGTATATCTTGGCCATACTATATCAGATCACGAACCGTAAGTTGTGTTGGGATCGTTTGGACGAGAGCTTCACAATGAAGCTGACTGGAAGTGGATTGGGGCTCGTATGAATTTACGGAGAATTTAATTGTTTGATTCAAATCAAACAACAGTTTATCGTTCTTTAACGATGAACTGCAAAAGTGAGTAAAACTCACCAACTCTGAAAAGTTATATTTTTATATAATATATTTTTAGAACTGTTAATCATCTGTTGATTGTTGTGTGTTGGTTGTTGATTGAACTGCTAGTCAGTTAGTGAAAATTATATATATATATATATATATATATATATATAAACCTTTAAATATTTATAGATTGATTCTGCTATCAGAATAATTTATATTGAACTGAAAGTGATGATAATCATATTTTGTAACATCTGTGGATGCAGGGAGACAGGTTGGAGGAATCCGACTGGATTCCTCAACAATTATTTTATTGTTTTTCATATATTGTTATATGATGTGATATAAAATCTGTGGGCGATTTTATGTGCTTGGACGATATTGAACATCGTGATTTGATATGATTGAATACCATAACATACCGAAATGTTGATAAGGGGATTTTCAAAGTGATATTGAAAATAGAATATTTATAAAATGGGATATTTATAAATAAGAGATATTTATAAAATGGATTATTTATAAATAAGAAATGTTTATAAATTGGAATATTTATAAATAGGAGATATTCAAAAAGGAAATAATTTCAAACCATTTCTTTTTTGGAAAGGCCTGTGTGGCGGGTTTGGGGATTTTCCCGATGCTCCCGTTACAAAGGAGGTTATGGCGAATTTTTCATAGAATTTAAGGAGTTAGATTATTTCAAGAATAAATTTGAAAAGGAAATATTGTAAACCATTTACAAATAGAATTGAAAAGGAAACGTTATAAAAAGGAAATCATTTTTAAAGTGTAGAACCATTATTTAAAAGTAAATCTTTTCAAATGAATAAAACGTTGTTAAAAAGGAAATCTTTATAAAGTGAATAAAGTAAATCGAATATGGTATTCGAAAGGAGTTAAATCGAATATAGTTATTCGAAGGGAGTAAATCGAATATGGTATTCAAAAGTTAGTAAAACGTATATGCTATTCGAAAGGGGTTAGTCGAGTTGAGTTAGTTGAATAGAGTTAACTAGTTCAGTAGAGTTAACCAGTTCAGTAGGGTTAACCAGTTCAGTAGAGTTAACCAGTTCAATAGAGTTAACCAGTTGGGTTAAGTAAGTCAAGTTAACCAGTGAGTTAAGCAAGTCAAGTTAACCAGTGAGTTAAGTAAGTCAAGTTAACCTGTTGAGTTAAGTAAGTCAAGTTAACCAGTTGAGTTAAGTAAGTCGAGTTAATCAAGTCGAGTTGATCGAGTTAGAGTTACTCAGTTAGAGTTAATCGATTAGAGTTAAAACGAACTAGAGTTAATCAAATATAGTTATTTGAGACAGAGTTAGTCAAACATAGTATTCAGGGTAAGTTACCATCTCGTATGACTGCTAGCGTAATTCACAGGGCTGTAAATAGCCTAAGGCGGTCAGATGTTTCCTGAGGGAGTCAGGCGTAACCATTGTGATCGCTGCGATCTAGAGTCAAGCGAATGAAGTTAAATCAAATATTAGTTATTCAATAGGAGTTAAGTTCTTGAGTTAGATTATCGAGATAAGTTAATCGAGTTAAGTTCTTGAGTTAGATTATCGAGATAAGTGAGTCGAGTTAAGTTCGTCGAGTTAAATTAATCGATGTTAGTTTAAATCGAAAGGAGTTATCGAATTTAGTTATTCGAAAAGGAGTTATCGATTTGTTAAATCGAAAGGGAAGATTATCAAATATCGTTTATTCGAGAGGAGATTATCGAATGTAGTTTATTCGAAGGAGTTATCGATTATTAGTTAATCGAAGTGAGTTATAGAATATTAGTTAAATCGAATGAGTTAATCGAATGAGTTAATCGAATGTAGTTTATTCGATGGAGTTAATCGATTAGAGTTAAATCAAAGGAGTTAATCGAATATAGTTTATTCGAATAGAGAAAAGGAGTTAATCGAGTATAGTTTATTCGAATAGAGTAAATGAGTTAATCGAATATAGTTTATTCGAATAAAATTAGAGGAGTTATCGAATATAGTTTATTCGACAGGAGTTAAGTGAATTAGTTAAGTTAAACTAAGTGAATTAGATAAGTGAATTGGTTAAGTTAACCAAAGTGAATTAGTCGAGTTAATCAAAGTGATTAGTTCAGTTAATCGAGATAAGTAAATCAAGTTAGGTTAATCGAGTTGAATTAGTCAGTCGAGTTAATAAATTGAGTTAGTCAAACCAAGTAAAACCAGTTAGAGTTAAATAATTAAGGTTGACAAGTTAGAGTTGATCGGTTAGAATTAACCAGTTAGAGTTAATAAATCAGAGTTAATCAAATAGAGTTAAGTAAAATTGGATCTGACTAGAGATTAGTAAATTGAATGGTTTTCTAAGTGCCTATCTGATGTTAGTTTCGGCCTTCGGGATTTATACTTAGGGGATTGTTCTCATACTAGTTTACAGTCAGGGACTGATAGTTGGGGAAGAGTACTGATTTGTAAATAAGCAGATGGAAACGTTTCCCAGTGTTAATAACATATATTTTCTAGACATAGAAAATAAGGCAATGTGAATATATATAGATATATGTTGATGATTGATCGATATAATTTCCATCTGGAAATAATATCGTTGTTTGCACACTTGTTTTTCTTTGATAGTTAACTCACAGACTATCGAAGTTTTGACCATTTTAACGTTGTTAATATGGAGAGACCGGTTGGATTATTATCCAAAGAACCACTCTGTATTGGCATAAGCGTTGCGAATCATTTATGCCAAAGATAATTGAAGACGGAGTAAAGTGCAAGGGCTGTTGTATAAGTCTTAGATAACAGTGACTAAGATGGATATATTGAATAGTGCCTTCGGTTTGTCCAGTCCCAGGACAACTTGTATGGATGAAGGCCTGACAGAGTATATCCAATGGATCACGTAAGTTAATCTCTTCAAACGTATATATGTTGGTGGCGTAGGAATTCGTTTCTCTTAGCTGTATACCCGTTGTATCTTTGAGGGAATCAATTTGTGATTTTGCGGGTATGACGATGTGACATTTCTAAGTGAATGAAGATGGATGTCTGATAGAGTATTTCCAGACGATCACATGCATTGATTTCTCCAACCGTACCAAGAGTGGAAGCGGGGAAGGAAACTTCTTTTTGCTAACACATAATGTATTGTTGAGGACGTCAATCGGTGATTGGATGGATTTGATGATGTGGCATTTAAAGTGAATCTGATGTGAAGATAAGCGTAGCTTCTAGCCTCACATCCGGTAAATGACAGAAATCGGGCAGGTAGCATGGCTATGTAGGTCGCAATTATTAGGGTGTATAATCACCTGATCTAGAGTTTCATTTATTTCTAAAAATCTATTGTTGATGCTGTCCCATTCGGGAAACGGTTGCTGATCCCAACCGTTGGTGATATACATTCGATACACTCAAGCGAAATGAGTGGTCGGTCATGTGTGGCCGGGTTGCAAGATGTTCATGTTGAACCCAGTGTATTCCTCTCTAGAGGTACACTAGCAGAAGGTGGTTCCATACCTTGTCATAGTTGGAAATCCATTATCCAATACGTGCCTGCGATTTTGATTGTATACTATATATGTAGGACGTGAAATGAAAGCGTTTCTGCTAGATTGATATATATTTGTACTTAGACATTATTATAATATCAGAATGATATTGCTTGTTAAAGATGTTGGATTCTCATAAGGGAAAATCCCGTTCCGTATTCACAGCGTGGTCTTATGAGATATCATATATATGTTAAACTGTGTTAAACTATTTTACTCACACCAGTCCCGTGACTGACCCGGAGTTTACTTTGTTGTTTTCCCTAAACTCTTGGGTGCCTAAATTTGTATGGGCAGTCAAGTAGTCGGGATTTACAGATATACTTGGAGAGCCTAGAGCAGGAGGTTTCAAGATTTTATAGCTATTGTTTTTCCGCTGTTGTTGTAAGTGCTGTATTCTAATAAAGTGCTATTGTATATATATAACTGTTTTACTTAAAAGTTATGTTATATATTATATGTTATTCGTTCCGCTGTGAGATTCGTGTTACTCTGATGATGTAAGTTCTTCTTTTCTTCTTCTATTTTAAGTTTCTATCTTATCTATCCTCACCCTCTAATTTCTTTCATTAATTACCGGGATTTTTCGATGTTTTGGTTATCGACATCGAGCTTATATCGATAACCAAAGTCGCTCAAAATCCGGGTCGTTACAAAAACCCTATCCTCCGGCTTGCGTTGCATTGTGTGATGGGACTTGGGTCTTATAATAGCTTCATTGTTCTTTGTTTATCATTGCGCTGTTGTTTTATGCACTGGTATTCTTGGGAGGAAACCCGTTACGTGTTATATGGCGTGGTCCCTCGATTTACCTAACTTAAAAATAAAGATTAATAACTGTTTTAGTTCTCACACCAGTCAAATGACTGAACTGGTGTTTATTGTTTTAACCTAAACTCTAGGTCCCCATATTTTCCACACGGGGGGCTAGTAGTTTTGGTTTTGCAGATTTATATTCATAGGATCCTGGTTTACAGCTGAAGCGATATTCGGAAAGCTCTGTATCCGTGTATCTGTTTTCAGTTGTGCTTTATATTGTTTTTCCACTGCTATGTATTTAAATGTAATTTAAATCTCTGATATCTTCTATGTAATATTTATTCATACTCTGTTATATTCTTGTATTCTGATGGAATTGTTGTAATAGACAATGAAATGTTCTTATGCTTGTGTTCTGATTTGTCGTGTCCTCGAAGCAATCCGGGTTTTCCTTCACAGAGAAGTTTGGGTCGCCGCCACGCCATTTCGAGTTCGTTTTATAATTAAAATAAATTTATATGTTCTAACTTCGATTTAAATAAATTTTTAGTCGTTATTATTTAAAATAAACCACTTTAAATAGTCAAAACCCATAAAAATAGCTAAAATAAAAAAATTAAATTGGTTCAGAAACTTCGGGTTGTTACATAAATCCTTTGATTTATATTGCAAAGTTAAATAATACAAAAATTATCCTATTGTCACATATTTCTCATTCAATTTTTTCATAAACTTAATGAGCAAAATATAAAAAAGATAAATGCACATATCTTTTTCAGAAATATTTTGCACTAAAAAATAAATCTTTATTAACTGTTTACATCATAATCCGAAAAGAAAAAACACATACCTAGATGATTTAGTAATACGCCACCCAAACCCTTCCTCCTTCAATTTCAACAAACAAGCTTCCATTTTTGGACAAAGAACACTATTCCAGTTAGCTGCCTCTTCTCTTCGATTGGACATTTGCAACATAAGCTTAATCCGAATACCATCAAGACATGCAGTTACAAGCAGACTTCTTTCATCCAAGATCCATGAATTGAAATTTTCTGCTACATTAGATTTATTTTCACCATATCTTTTTCTAGGAAAAAATAAGTTAGCCCAATGATCATATGGCTTATCATTCAAATATTCAATAGCTTTTGCACCCCCAATTTCTTTAATTTAGCCATAGCTTTTTCAAATTCATGATCACTTGAAGCTAAAGCACACTGTTCTAGCAAATGACCTACCCAAACACCCCTCATACTTTTAACAATACAAACAGTATTACTTTGCATATGATGTAGTGTAATGACCCGGTATTTTCGCGGATCACTGACACAGATATTTGATAGTGAATACGTATTTTCAAATACAATTTAAAATTTAGACTTGGAAATTACAGAATTTGTTAACACATATGTATAATAGCATTTATATGTGCAGCATATATCAGAACCTATTTTTGATATATTATGATATAATAGCATGGTTTAATAGCGTTTGTCTAATTTTATTTTACACAGGTATATATGATAGCAAAATTTTAAGAGTGTTGTTTAAAAATCATTTTTTATGTATGGAAAATAACACTTATTTTAAAAATGCCATTTTCTTCAAAAACACTTGTTTATATTTTTTTTCAAAAACTTTAAAAACCTTAGTATTGGCAAAACTTTTTATTTTAAATATTTAAATTCTCTTGATCAAAGATATGTTAAATCACTCTTTTTGATCTCAAAAAGGAAATGCAAGAAAATCTTTGAATTCATATATGTTTAAAATCAAAAATCATGTGTGGTCTAATCTTTTAAATACATGATCTCATAGATATGATAGCATATGAAATCTCATGAAAATCTTTTACATTTTTAGGCATTGAAATAAGAACTTGTATTGCCAATTCTATTTCACTTCATGATGGATCATGCTAGTAAGTAAGGACTTAAGGAAGATTTTACACTCATGACCAAAATCACTTTTGAATCAAAGCATTTTTCAGTTTTGATTCCCTACTTTCTTCTGAATGGATTTTCTGAAAATACAAATGCATGGTTCAATTTTCAAAACCTTGGCAAGTTATCAAAGAACACATATATAAAAAGATTTGCAAAATCATATGTAGACACATAACCTTACCTACCCTAGATGAGCACTTAAGAAGGGATTTTCTAAGATTTTTTCATGTCAAATACATCATGGCCGAGAGCAAGTTTGGATAGGAAAATTCAGATTTTCATGTACAACCATTTCAAATTTTCCCCACCCTTGCAAGCCAAGTTTGCAATTTTAATAAATTTTGGTTAAATCAAATAAGACATGTGAAAAGTATGATTTGAAAACTCCATAAAATCTGAACCTTTTTAGTACTTAAATGATCTCAATATCTTGTTTGAATCAAGGGAAAAGACTTGTAGAAAGGAGGGTTGTACATAGCAATAGTTAATGTGATGTTACTTGAAGGAAAATGGGGGAAGTTTGTACAAGGCATAGGGTATTTGTAGGAGGTTTTCAGGTAGGATCTAGACTGAGATATGCCATGTGATATTTATGAGAGAGTGTGAGGATTTTTAGAGAGAAATATTTGATTTTGTGGTCTTTCATTTGTCAACAGAAAAGTGCTGTTTGTTGTTTCACATCAACAATTAAATACCCCAATATTTTAACCCTTTCTCACCCTTATATAAAGATCTATCCATGCCCTCAGTTCACACACATAAAACACATAGCACTTCAAAGCATTTCAGCAAGAAAAGCAAGGATTTTTGGAAGCTTTAAAGTGAGTAAACATGCATTCTGTTTTCTATTTTTAACTACTAAAGTTTTGATGATTGATCTATGAAGTGATCTTGGATTATTTTTATGCTCTTGTTCAAGTGATACTTCATGTATGGATTGGTTGCTTGTTATATTGTTATCATCATTGACTTGTATGTAGGAAACCTCAAAGTATCATATATATTAAAAAGGGTGTAAATTCTGTTTTGTTTGCCAAGCCTGTTAGGGTCGTATAAAACTTGACACACCCAGAAAAATCAGTAAATCTAGGATTTGTAGAGTAGAGAATGATGTTTTATCATGTTTTAAAAACTTGTATATAATTATAAAACAGTTCAAATAGAAACAAAACCTTAACAAAGCTTTACTGCTGTTTTAAAAACAAACAACAGTATCCTCTCTGGTTCAAGTTTTCAAATTGGATTTTCAAACTGAATAAAAGTAAGTTGTGATTGTATAATCCTAATAAGGTAATCAAATGATGATTTTTAAAAGTAATTTTGTGATTTTTAATAGTCTGAACAGTCGGGGACTTGAAGATGATCAAAAATTGAAAAATATCCAAATTCCGATCATCTAGATCGTCGGAGGCCGTGGGGTTGAAGGTGAAGGTCCATCGGAGATCAGTCAACATAGGAAAAATGGTAGATAAATTTTTAAGTGATTTGATTTTGGGAAATTAACAAAAATAGGGTTTATTGGTGGAGATTGGGTTCGGTCTGTTTAAATGGGAGCTGCTCTTCGTCGGAGGTACGGTGGAGGTGCAGTCAGGGGGGTTCGAGGCGTCGTGGTCTGGTGAAGGGGTGGTGGCAAGGCGGTGGCGGCTCGTGGCACTGACAAGGTGCAGCAGCCTTTTTCTTCGGTGATGCAGTTTTGGGAAATTGAGCTGGCTCGGTCATTTTCTGATCAACGACGAGTGGGAGGTTGTGGGCGGCGGCGACATGACCAGTGGTGGAAGAGATGTTTGTGGGACCGGTTGTTGGGTGGTGGAAGCAACGGTGGTAGCCGTGCACGTGCACAGGATCGGGGAGAAGCCATTGAAAAGTGGTACTGTGTTTTTGCGTGATCAGGCAAGGATCTGTCAATGGTTTTAAAGCTGGTACTTTGGGTTTCAACTAAATAATAGTGCTTTGTTTTGCCTTAACATCATACTGTGTTTTGGCTTAGTGCTTTGTTTTTAAACATGATACTTGGGTTGGTTAGCAAGGGGAATGATTGTCAAAAACAAGGGATCATGGGAGAAAAAAATGAAAGTGGTATTTCAAGATTGGTACTTTGGCTTTGAATGGGATTTCTAAACTTTAGTTTTAAATCTAAAGCCAAGTCTTTAATATGTAAATAAATCATAATGGGAAATAAGAAAGAAATTAAAATAAGATTTTTATACTTTATTTTAATAGTTAAAGATAATTTAAATTATAATTGAAACAAACAAAGAGAAATTAAAAGCAATGTTTTTTATAAGCCAAGAAAGGAAGGGAATCAGGATCTGAAATCCAATTTTCGTCAAAATCTGAAATTAAAACACTGAAGTTAAATTTAAATAAAATTTTAGATTTCATTTATAATTAAAAATAAAAAAAATGATTTTTCTAAGGAAATAGCCAAAAGTCGAAAGAAGTCGATCAAGTGGAAATGATCGAGTTGTTTGTGACGGGCGACGAAAAGACAGCACAGAAGCTGATATTTTAATTTAATTTATAATTCAAATCAGGATTTGTTTGTTTATAAAAATTAATCATACAAGAGATAAAAGACGTATGTCACACATACGCTGAAGTCTGACTGTTTAACTGTGAATGCAAGAAGCCATTCATGTACCGTTCAGTATCCGCTGAAATAAGAACTGTAACGTATGTTTTGATCGTGTTTAGACTGATAAATAAAGAGGAGAAAATTTATCAGTATATAAAGAAGGTGGAGTAAATCAGATCAAAAAGGGAGATCTGACAGAATCCTGTCGAGAAAGGCAGAAGTGAGATTAGCTATAAAATCAAAATCTTGAATTCATTTCAAATAAAGATTTGGTTTAAAATGATAAAAAAAAGGAATATTGATTTACACTGAAATTTCCGGATTCAAAACTGTAAGTCAAAATCCCTGGTATGACATAACTAATAATATTATACTGTCCGAACTGGTAGAAACAAAACACTGTTTTATTCTGTGTAGATTGATAATTTAAAAGAGGAAAGTTCATTTAAATTATAGAAAGAAGAAGAAGATTTGACAAGAGAAAGAAATACAGTGTAAAAGCTGTAAATGAGAATTAAATTATAAATTAAATTCATTTGTGAAGAATCAGAATTTGAGGTAGTTGAGGAAAGATAGATTTCTGAAAAGAATAATGTCAAGATTCATTTTCAGAAGTGACAGACAAGATAGAAATAAAACCCGTGCAGCGCGTACACCAAAATTGTACGATTCTAAGATATGATCAAAATACCAGATATAAGCAAGATGATCGTATACTGTTTGATTTGACTATATATGTTATTGATTTTGATCATGTTAGATTAAAAATTTAAAGTGAAAAATGTTCGTAATCATTTCAAAGAGGCCGGATTAATTTCCACTTTGATTTGATTAGACGCCGCGTGTCGGAGATGTTCAAACTTAAGACGATGGTGTGCAAGAAGATTATATCTTCGGTCTGTTCAGTCCCAGAACAAACCTGAATGGACGAGTGTCTGACAACGTATATAAGTCAGATTCTACACATCGAATTTATGTAAGTATATTACGTTGGTGGCGGAGAAATTCGTTTCTCTTAGCTTTATTTCCCGTGATATATTTGGGAAATCGAATGAGTATTTCTGACGGGTAAGACGATGTGGCATTCAAAAGAAATAAACCAGTGATGATGAAAAGACGAGTCTAGCCTCAAGCCTCACACCTAGGAAATGACAAAAATCGGGCAGGCAGCATGGCTATGTGGGTCGCTCCCATTAGGGTGTAGCATCACCTATCTAGAAAAATTCCTTTTGTTTCTTAATCTATAGATTCTGCCCATTCGGGGATGGTTGCCGTACACAACCGTCAGTGATATACACTCGATACACTCAAGAGAAATGAGTGGTCGGTCATGTGAGGGCCGGGTTGCAAGACGTTCTTGTTAAACCCAGGTGTATTGGCCTCTAGAGATACATCAGCGGAAGGTGGTCCCATACCTTGTCATAGTTGGAAATCCAATTTCCCTAAGTGCCAAGCGGTTTTTATTTGTATACTATTTAGGAGAATGTGAGATGCAAGCATTCTTCTAGATTCTAAATTATTTGTGGAACACTTATATGATAATATCTGATTTTAAGTATACAAAGTGTTTTGATCTCATAAGGTAAAAACCCGTTTCGTATTTACAGCGTGGTCTTATGAGATATTTTTATTTGTTTTAAACTGTTTACTCATACCAGTCCTCAAGTATACAAAGTGTTTTGATCTCATAAGGTAAAAACCTGTTCCGTATTTACAGTGTGGTCTTATGAGATATTTTTATTTGTTTTAAACTGTTTATTCATACCAGTCCTCTGACTGACCCGGAGTTTATTTTTCTGTGTTTTCCCTTAAACTCTTGGGTATTCATAATGCTTGTTATGAATAGACAAGTGAATCAGGATTTGGATAAACTTGTGAAGCTGGAATGAAGATTTTTGCTGAGTGCTGGTCCATCTATCTACGGTATAATTAAGTCTGTCAGTTGATCTTATATGTACTGATGTATTATAAATGGGTTGTAACACTGGATCTATATTACTCTGATGTAATATATTCCGCTGTGAGATTCTGATGTTCTGTGTTTTATCTTCTATCTATCCTTATTTCTTATTAACTACACAACTTCCGATGTGTTCGAAAGTTGGGTCGTTACAGTTGGTATCAGAGCTTAGGTTACTGATTACCTAGGCTTTGGGTAAGTGTAAGAGAGCGTATTTTTATATAAAATTTAAAATGAGTTTAAATCAACTTGGATGTTATACATAAGTTAGTTATACCCCATCGAGACTCTATTAACAACATGTTATAGTCAAGTGATCAAAATGAGTGAACGAGGACGAAGAGGTCGAGCTAGAGGGTCGTCCACTACTGCTGGTCATAATACTGGATTCCAGGATCAACTTGAATTATATATAAATAAGACAAATTAAGATTTGATTCAAACTAGATTTTGGAATTTAAAATCCTAGGTATTTGAAAAATAATTTTCCGGATAAATATAAAGTAATATAGTATTACTTTGGGAAAATTTTGACAAAAACCATTTTTGTATGGATTTTAAAAGTGATAAAGCACTGAACTCACTTCAGTCGTTGGAAAATAATTCTGATGATGACTGCTGCATCATCAGTGTGCATTTTCGAGTTTCTAAGTGACAAATTGCAACTTTAGAAAAATTTCTGACGAAAAGTTGTTTGAAAGAAAACAAGTGGTTTGAAAATTCTAATATTTTGAATTTGGGATATTTATAAATATATATTTGTGCGATCTCTAAAGAATTTGAAATATAAAAAAACCCTGGGAATTTGAATTCTGGAAATAAATTTTTACTTAAGCAAGTTAAATGGAAGAAGTGCCAAAAGATAATTTACACTTTTTAGATAAAAGGGGTCAATTAACTAGGGTTAGCCTGGAGATAAATTTAATATGATTGGAATAAATTGATAATATCCATTCGTATTGATACCGGAAATCAAGTTATAATTTTATACTGAGTTAAAATTTGGATTTCTTGGAATTAAGGCTGGGCTTGAGGGTTTATTGGATATGGCTTAGGAAAAGTGAATTGGTTGATTTGTTAAACAAATCATATTCGTGAATCCCGAACTGGAGATGATTAACTGAGTGAATGGATATTTTGGATAATACTTAACGGAGTTAAGTAAATGGACCGATGAGTTGAGAAGGGATTTTGGACAAATATTTTTTATTTTGAAAAGGATATTTCTGATTTGTGTTTTATTTATGGATGTGTGTTTTTATATAAGCCGATAACTAGAATCTACTACTTACAAATTTCGGGGACGAAATTTTTATAAGGGGGTAGAATGTAATGACCCGGTATTTTCACGGACCACTGACACAGATATTTGATAGTGAATACGTATTTTCAAATACGATTTAAAATTTAGACTTGGAAATTACAGAATTTGTTAACACATGTGTATAATAGCATTTATATGTGCAGCATTTATCAGAACCTATTTTTGATATATTCTAATATAATAGCATGGTTTAATAGCGTTTGTCTAATTTTATTTTACACAAGTATATATGATAGCAAATTTTTAAGAGTGTTATTTAAAAATCATTTTTTATGTATGGAAAATAACACTTATTTTAAAAATGACATTTTCTTCAAAAACACTTGTTTATATTTTTTTCGAAAACTTTAAAAACCTTAGTATTGGCAAAACTCTTTATTTTAAATATTTAAATTCTCTTGATCAAAGATATGTTAAATCACTCTTTTTGATCTCAAAAAGGAAATGCAAGAAAATCTTTGAATTCATATATGTTTAAAATCAAAAATCATGTGTGGTCTAATCTTTTAAATACATGATCTCATAGATATGATAGCATATGAAATCTCATGAAAAACTTTTACATTTTTAGGCATTGAAACAAGAACTTGTATTGTCAATTCTATTTCACTTCATGATGGATCATGCTATGGATTTTCTGAAAATACAAATGCATGGTTCAATTTTCAAAACCTTGGCAAGTTATCAAAGAACACATATATAAAAAGATTTGCAAAATCATATGTAGACACATAACCATACCTACCCTAGATGAGCACTTAAGAAGGGATTTTCTAAGATTTTTTCATGTCAAATACACCATGGCCGAGAGCAAGTTTGGATAGGAAAATTCAGATTCTCATGTACAACCATTTCAGATTTTTCCCACACTTGCAAGCCAAGTTTGCAATTTTAATAAATTTTAGTTAAATCAAATAAGACATGTGAAAAGTATGATTTGAAAACTCCATAAATTGTGAACCTTTTTAGTACTTAAATGATCTCAATATCTTGTTTGAATCAAGGGAAAAGACTTGTAGAAAGGATGGTTGTACATAGCAATAGTTAATGTGATGTTACTTTAAGGCAAATGGGGGAAGTTTGTAAAAGGCATAGGGTATTTGTAGGAGGTTTTCAGGTAGGATCTAGACTGAGATATGCCATGTGATATTTATGAGAGAGTGTGAGGATTTTGAGAGAGAAATATTTGATTTTGTGGTCTTTCATTTGTCAATAGAAAAGGGTTGTTTGTGGTTTCACATCAACAATTAAATACCCCAATATTTTAACCCTTTCTCACCCCTATATAAAGTCCTATCCATGCCCTCAGTTCACATACACAAAACACATAGCACTTCAAAGCATTTTAGCAAGAAAAGCAAGGATTTTAGGAAGCTTTAAAGTGAGTAAACATGCATTCTGTTTTCTGTTTTTAACTACTGCAGTTTTGGTGATTGATCTATGAAGTGATCTTGGATTATTTTTGTGTTCTTGTTCAAGTGATACTTCATATATGGATTGGTTGCTTGTTATATTGTTATGATCATTGACTTGTATGTAGGAAACCTCAAAGTATCATATATATTAAAAAGGGTGTAAATTCGTTTTGTTTGCCAGGCCTGTTAGGGTTGTATAAAACTTGGCATACCCAGATAAATCAGTAAATCTAGGATTTGTAGAGTAGAGAATGATGTTTTATCATGTTTTAAAAACTTGTATATAATTATAAAACAATTCAAATAGAAACAAAACCTTAACATAGCTTTACTACTGTTTTAAAAACAAACAACAGTATCCTCTCTGGTTCAAGTTTTCAAATTGGATTTTCAAACTGAATAAAAGTACGTTGTGATTGTATAATCCTAATAAGGTAATCAAATGATGATTTTTAATAGTAATTTTGTGATTTTTAATAGTCTGAATAGTCGGGGATTTGAAGATGATCAAAAATTGAAAAATATCCAAATTTTGATCATCTAAATCATCGGAGGCCGTGGGGTTGAAGGTGAAGGTCCATCGGGGATCAGTCAACATAGGAAAAATGGTAGATAATTTTTTAAATGATTTGATTTTGGGAAATTAACAAAATTAGGGTTTATTGGTGGAGATTGGGTTCGGTCTGTATAAGTGGGAGTTGCTCTTCGTCGGAGGTACGGTGGAGGTGCGGTCAGGGGGGGTTCGAGGCGTCGTGGTCTGGTGAAGGGGTGGTGGCAAGGCGGTGGCGGCTCGTGGCCCTGACAAGGCACAACAGCCTTTTTCTTCGGTGATGCAGCTTTGGGAAATTGGGGTGGCTCGGTCATTTTCTGATCAACGACGAGTGGGATGTTGTGGGCGGCGGCGACATGACTAGTGGTGGAGGAGATGTTTGTGGGACCAGTTGTTGGGTGGTGGAAGCGACAGTCGTAGCCGCGCACGTGCACAGGATCGGGGAGAAGCCATTGAAAAGTGGTACTGTGTTTTTGCGTGATCAGGCAAGGATCTGTCGATGGTTTTAAAACTGGTACTTTGGGTTTCAACTAAATAATGGTGCTTTGTTTTGCCTTAACATCATACTGTGTTTTGGCTTTGGGCTTTGTTTTTAAACATGATACTTGGGTTGGTTAGCAAGGGGAATGATTGTCAAAAACAAGGGATCATGGGAAAAAAAATGAAAGTGGTATTTCAAGATTGGTACTTTGGTTTTGAATGGGATTTCTAAACTTTAGTTTTAAATCTAAAGCCAAGTCTTTAATATGTAAATAAATCATAATGGGAAATAAGAAAGAAATTAAAATAATATTTTTATACTTTATTTTAATAGTTAAAGATAATTTAAATTATAATTGAAACAAACAAAGAGAAATTAAAAGCAAATGTTTTTTATATGCCAAGAAAGGAAGGGAATCAGGATCTGAAATCCAATTTTCGTCAAAATCTGAAATTAAAACACTGAAGTTAAATTTAAATAAAATTTTAGATTTCATTTATAATTAAAAATAAAAAAATGATTTTTCTAAGGAAATAGCCAAAAGTCGAAAGAAGTCGATCAAGTGGAAATGATCGAGTTGTTTGTGACGGGCGACGAAAAGACAGCATAGAAGCTGATATTTTAATTTAATTTATAATTCAAATCAGGATTTGTTTGTTTATAAAAATTAATCATACAAGAGATAAAAGACGTATGTCACACATACGCTGAAGTCTGACCGTTTAACTGTGAATGCAAGAAGCCAGTCATGTACCGTTCAGTATCCGCTGAAATAAGAACTGTAACGTATGTTTTGATCGTGTTTAGACTGATAAATAAAGAGGAGAAAATTTATCAGTATAGAAAGAAGGAGGAGTAAATCTGATCAAAAAGGGAGATCTGACAGAATCTTGTCGAAAAAGGTAGAAGTGAGATTAGTTATAAAATCAAAATTTTGAATTCATTTCAAATAAAGATTTGGTTTAAAATGATAAAAAAAGGGAATATTGATTTACACAGAAATTTCCGGATTCAAATCTGTAAGTCAAAATCCCTGGCATGACATAACTAATAATATTATACTATCTGAACTGGTAGAAACAAATCAGTGTTTTATTCTGTATGGATTGATAATTTAAAAGAGGAAATTTCATTTAAATTTTAGAAAGAAGAAGTAGATTTGACAAGAGAAAGAAATACAGTGTAAAAGCTGTAAATGAGATTTAAATTATAAATTCAATTCATTTGTGAAGAACCGGAATTTGAGGTAGTTGAGGAAAGATAGATTTCTGAAAAGAATAATGTCAAGATTCATTTTCAGAAGTGACGTACAAGATAGAAATAAAACCCGTGCAGCGCGCACACAAAAATTGTACGATTCTAAGATATGATCAAAATACCAGATATAAGCAAGATGATTGTATACTGTTTGATTTGACTGTATATGCTATTGATTTTGATCATGTTAGATTAAAAATTTAAAGTGAAAAATGTTCGTAATCATTTCAAAGAGGTCGGATTAATTTACACTTTGATTTGATTAGACGCCGCGCGTCGGAGATGTTCAAACTGAAGACGACGGTGTGCAATAAGATTATATATTCGGTCTGTTCAGTCCCAGAACAAACCTGAATGGACGAATGTCTGACAACGTATATCAGTCAGATTCTACACATCGAATTTACGTAAGTATATTACGTTGGTGGCGGAGAAATTCGTTTCTCTTAGATTTATTGCCCGTGATATATTTGGGAAATCGAATGAGTATTTATGACGGGTAGGACGATGTGGCATTCAAAGGAAATAAACCAGTGATGACGAAAAGACGAGTCTAGCCTCAAGCCTCACACCCAGGAAATGACAAAAATCGGGCTGGCCGCATGGCTATGTGGGTCGCTCCCATTAGGGTGTAGCATCACCTATCTAGAGAAATTCCTTTTGTTTCTTAATCTATCGATTCTACCCATTCGGGGATGGTTGCCTACACAACCGTCGGTGATATACACTCGATACACTCAAGGGAAATGAGTGGTCGGTCATGTGAGGGCCAGGTTGCAAGACGTTCTTGTTGAACCCAGGTGTATTGGCCTCTAGAGATACATCAGCGGAAGGTGGTCCCATACCTTGTCATAGTTGGAAATCCAATTTCCCTAAGCGCCAAGCGGTTTTTATTTGTATACTATATTGGAGAATGTGAGATGCAAGCATTCTTCTAGATTCTAAATTATTTGTGGAACACTTATATGATAATATCTGATTTCAAGTATACAAAGTGTTTTGATCTCATAAGGTAAAAACCCATTCCGTATTTACGGCGTGGTCTTATGAGATATTTTTATTTGTTTTAAACTGTATACACATACCAGTCCTCTGACTGACCCTGAGTTTATTTTTCTGTGTTTTCCCTTAAACTCTTGGGTATTCATAACACTTGTTATGAATAGAAAAGTGAATCACGATTTGGATAAACTTGTGAAGCTGGAATGAAGATTTTTGCTAAGTGCTGGTCCATCTATGTACGGTATAATTAAGTCTGTCAGTTGATCATATATGTACTGATGTATTATAAATGGGTTGTAACACTGGATCTATAATACTCTGATGTAATATATTCCGCTGTGAGAATCTGATGTTCTGTGTTTTATCTTCTATCTATCCTTATTTCTTATTAACTACACAACTTCCGTTGTGTTCGAAAGTTGGGTCGTTACATGTAGACAATAAGAATGATGGCTATTTGAAAAAAAAATTGGAATACTCAACAACAAACCCCATTGTCTATCACTTAAAAAGTCAATGGTTTAGCAAACTTAAGAGCATTTCTTAAGTGGGTCAAAAACCAACTCCAACATTCTTCATTTTCTTTAGGCACAAGAGCCTTTGCCAATGGAAAAAACCTGAAACATAAAACAACAACACCAACAATTATTCTAAATAACATTTTCCAACAATTCAAATTATAATTTTTAATTATACTACAGCTCATTATAAAATAAATGAACTACATAAAAAAGATATATTGTTCTATCTTTTTCTTTTATCAATTTACAAGTTCCTATTTATTGGATCTTAAAACTATAATACAGTAACTTGATTATCACTATCTAATTATGTGCTAAATAAGAAAATAATTAATAACATTAAGTACCTTGATTCCCATTTTTAGCAGTAGCAGCTATCAAAATACCACTTCGGCCTTTTAAAAAACTTATATCCAAAAAAAACCATAGGTCAACAATACTTAAATCCAAATATACAAGCCTCATAGCAAAAACATACTCTCTCAAATTGGTTAGTCTCTTGATCCACATCCATACTTGTATAACTTTTCGGATTATTTTTCTCAATTTCCTTCAAATACCATACTAAATCATTATATGATTTTTTTCATCACCATATATATCACGAATAGCTGATTTCCTACCCTTATAAGCATAATAGTAACTTAAATCCACACCATAATCTCTCCTAAAACTTTTCACAATATCCTTTGTTTTCATTTTCGGCTCATCACGTATTTTATTAACAATCAAAGCTTTTACGAGATCACTATTAATAGCTAGACTACTAACTGATCTAAATCCACCTCCACATGAATGACATAGCAGAATATTTTTAACAATCAACTAATCCAATTGCTTCAATTTGCAAGAAGTATGAGTTCTAAATGAATAACCATCTACAGCACATCGAACTGTCACCCGATCCTTATAATTCTTAACATGTTGTACTTTAAATCCATTTTTCAAATAATATGCACTAACCATTCGACGAAATCCAATAGCCAAATCAAATATTTGTCCAACACCAGTAAAAAATTCTAAGTTAGAATTTTTCTTCAAGTCATGCAAGTTTTTTTCTTGGCAATAAGCAGAGTCTAAATCATCATTATATTCAGTCAAATTACTACTTGATTCTCCAATACCAACAACTGAGCCTGATTTACTACTATCAACAACAACATCAATTGAATTATTCTTTAGGCCTATAAAAAACCCAAGAAATCCTCCTTTTCAAACCATGACAAACAAATATAGCTTGTAGATCACTATCCGTCTCAACATAAGTAGTTTTAGATTCTCGAACATAAAAAATATCAAATCATAAAGGAGTAAAAGTATTCCACACCTCACAAACCTTGCTCCGAACATAACTAATTGACGCATCCAAACCAAGATGAATAATAAATGAGTTCTTACTAAAATCAAATACAACCATCACAGATATATCAGACCTGTAACTAAAAACATAAATAAGTAAATAACTATACAATTTAAAGCTTTTTATAAGACAATTTACAAAAAGATAAAACCAGTTATTTTTTCACTCCTGTTATGAAATTGCACGAAATACAGAATTATAAAACAATTTTAAAATGACATAAATGATTTTGAAAGATAATTGTATTATAATTGTTGTGTTATCTTTACATATAATCATTAATCATTTATCATTTTAATTATATATAAAAGATAACTGTTGCACAATATAACCATTTTTTATTATAAATTAACTATAATGAATTATTGCTATTTCTCATTGAAGCCCAAATAACCACTTATCTTTTTTTTTTAAATACAATTAAAAAAAAAGATAAAACCAGTTATCTTTTTCACTCCTGTTTTGTTATTGAAACAAAAATTATCATAACTATACAAAAACTTCAATTAAGTTCACTAGTAAACTACCATTAAAAGCACATCTCACATGTCATATGAAAATTTCAATTTAAATACACCATACCTTTCAGCAGCCTGTTCAACTGAAGGAATACTTGAACTTTGAGTTTGCTCTTCCATTGACTGAACTACATAATCCATAAAAATAAAACAAATAATCACATTTCGATATCATATGCGTCCATTTCAGATTCAATTAAAAATTGAATATCACTCGGTAAAATTATTATCCACGATTCAATTCAAAATTATAAAAATCACCTAATAAAAAAATAAAAGATCAACAAAATAAAAAAATTGCCTCTTCAATATAAAGAATTGAAAAAATATATGGCGAATTATAAAATATGAAGCAGAACGAAATTATTAAAACTGACCTGAAAGAATTAACGATTGCAGATCGAATTTGAAAATATTGACAAATCAGAGATATCGTAATCACGAAAGTTGATAAATTTGAAGAGATCGATATTTTCAAACAAGAAAACGACATGCCATGTTCCTGTCCTACAAACTAAAATTTTAAAACCCGTGTCCTGGAAATTAACTAAGAAGTGATCACGAGCCCTTGTGTAACGACCCGGAAAATCTGAACCAATTTAAAAATTTTAAATTGGCTAAAATAGTGGATTTTAAATATTTAAAATAAATATTTTAAATAATAGCAATGGAAAGTGAGTTTGAATCGAAGTTTGAAAACGAATATAATTAATTCTAATTATAAACAAGGCCTGAAATGGCGCGGTAGTTTCAAAATTTGAATTCAAACTTTGACTGACTTTACCGGGTGCAAAACAAAACGGATTTAAGTGAAACCAAAAATATTTAAATCTGTTAGTGAATACCTTTCTAACGAATCTGAAAAATCGAAGTTTCATAGTGGGAAGCAAAAGTTATGACTAAATGAATTTTCAGAAAGGTCGCTATGGAATTTATATAGCCCGTGAAAATGTCCATTTTGCAAACGACCTCGGAATTCAACGAAACCACTTTTGTTGGATCCGGGATGTTAAACTATTGCTAGGATTCAAATTTCATAATTTTTGAAGCTAGTATGTGAGCGTGGCAAAAGAAAATGTGTTTGGTCGATTTCTATTAAATTGGATCGACCAGAAATGGGCCATTTTGCAAACGGTCTCAGAATTCGACGAAACTAGTTTTGTTGGGACCGTATCGTCAAAACATAGCTAGATTTTTTTCTGGAATTTTTCGAATCAGTTTATGGCCCTGGCAAATTGAAATGTACGTTCAAATTAAATATTGAATGTTATATATTTTAAATTGAAGGAAAACTGATTGAAACAGTCGAATGGGCCTACGAAACATATCCCATTGTGTTCGGAATGGGGATAAAACGCTAGGGACAACAGTCGTTGGGTTTGGATTGGAGTTCGTGTGTGAAAGGGGGTATTTTCGAAATTTAAAAATTTATAAATATTAAAAAAAAATCTCATTGGTCGGTTGACTTTCTCTCTCCCCGATCCTCTGAACCATTGACGACGATAGCAGCTCCACCAGTTCTCTCTTCAAAATCTCGTGAACCACTCAATAAAATCAGGCGGTCCAGTGCAAGTTTTTGTCGAGCTAGACGTGGGCTTCGAATCCATACCCACCTACATCAGTTTTGTGGCCTGTAGGAGGAGAATCACATCCCCGAAGTCAGCAAAGTCGGAGCGCCGCCCTGCCTCGAGTTCGCCACCGAATTTGGCCGGAATACCGTCGTTCTGAGCGCCATCTGATGCTCTTCGACGTGGTGCAACTGGTTTTCATCCTCGTGCAACGGTTAGTTCGGAAGGTTTCAGAGAGGTAACGGCCTGGGGTTTTTAATTAAGGCATTAACACTTTTAAGTGTTGCTAACTATGATTTATTAATAAAAATCGTAACGTTTTCATATGTGGTTGAAATCCAGTGAAACAAGAGACAATGGACTCGTGTGGACGTCTTCTACATACTAGAAGAGACCGCATATTTTTCTGAGCCTTCTGCTATTTTTGGTGGAGTGGAACCCAATATGAGATTTCTAAATTATAAACGATATGGAAAACGACGATGTATAAATTATATAGTCGATGTGTGAGTTATATAAGCGTTGTACACCTTTTGTATAAGCGTTGTATAAGTTGTATGTTCGATGTATAAGTTGTATATGCGTTGTAAAAATTATATATGTGTTGAAATGGAAGTGGAATGCTATACATAAATATATATATATATATATATATATATATATATATATATATATATATATATATATATATATATATATATACGCCCCTCGTCCACAAACTATGGACGATATTTTTTGGTTGTGATTGGTGTGAAAATTGATTGATAGCGAATGGTTGATTGGAATTGTTTGTGGTTGATATTGATTGATTGTGGTTGAAAAATACCCGTTTGTGGTTGAGAAATATTTGGTTGAAACCACATAGGAATAGTTTGTGGAAATGAAAAAAATATACATGCCGCCTGCGTGCGAACTAGATGCATGATTCCCATTGTCAAAAGCTGCGAGGCTTTAAGGTAGAGTGAGGAGCCGTACTAGGGACGGTCCCGGTTTTAACTACCCTGCCGTTATGCTGCCGAAATTTTGAATAATATTCATGTGTTAGAATTATTTTCCTGTTTTGAAATTATATTCATCTGTTGAATAGAAAACCTTCATGTGTTGAATCGAAATTCATTCGTTGAATCATATTCATGTGTTGAATGGTATTCGTGTTTTAAATAAATTGTTTTAACAATAAAAATCACACTTTTACTCTATATATACAAACTATAGAAAACCTTCATGTATTGAATTGAAATTCATTCGTTGAATAGAAATTCATGTGTTGAATGGTATTCGTGTTTTAAATATAAAAATCACCTTTTTATCTATATATATAAACTATAGAAAACCTTCATATGTTGAATCGAAATTCATTCGTTGAATAATATTCATGTGTTGAATGGTATTCGTGTTTTAAATATAAAAATCACCTTTTTATCTATATATATAACTATAGAAAACTTTCATGTGTTGAATCGAAATTCATTCGTTGAATAGAAATTCATGTGTTGAATGGTATTCGTATTTTGAAAGAAATTGTTTTATAATAAAAATCCTATTTTTATCATCAATATGAACTATATAAAATAATCCTGTTTTGAAATAAATTGTTTTATAAAAAAATCTTATTTTATCACCTATATTAACTATAAAAAATAGTCGGGTTTTGAAATAAATCGTTTTACAATAAAAATCACATTTTTTACTATATACATGAATTGTTAAAAATAGTGAAGTGCTGGAATAGAAGATAGTTAGATAAAAATATCATTTTTATCAAACGTATGAAAAGAATATAGTTTTGAAATCGAAGAATCGATATATATCTATATATATATATATATATATATATATATATATATAGAATTGAAACATATCGAATAACGAAGCTGCAGTTCGTATTTTGAAACCGTGATTTCAAACGATTAGTGCGAGAGATCCGACCATCGTATTTTCCCGAAACCGCAACCGTTGGGTTCGCTTTGGAAATATCTTTCCAACGGCACCAACTTTGTAAAAATCCAACGGTTGGATTGTCCGGAATGTTTAATTCAAATCTGAAGAAAAACAGTGCCAGAATCGATTATATATATATATAATTATATTTAATCGAATAACGACGCTGCAGTTCGTATTTTGAAATCGAAACTTCAAACGATTATACCGGGAGATCCGATCGTCGGATTTTCCCGGAACTGGAACCGTTGGATTCGTTTTGAAAGGATCTTTCTAATGATATAAATTTTGTGAAGATCCAACGGTTAGGTTTTCAGATATGTGTAAATCAAATCTGAAGAAAAACAGCGCCACGGCCGCTTTATGGGCCGAAGCGTCGTTTTGAATAAACTGGCTATTTTAAAATAAATAAAAATAGCGATAAATCATTATGAAATATTATAAATGATATGTATGTGAAATTTAGAAACTAACTGAAGGTTGGCTAAGTCGAATAGTTTCCTGGATTTTGATCTGATGTTGGTTTCGGCCTTCGGGGTTAATATTTGGGAAATCGTTCTCTTACTGATTTACAGTTAGTGACTAATGAATTGAAATGATGTGTATGTAGTGTTTATGTAGCACGTGTTTATTATATACGCGAGTTGCTCAGAAAGACCGGGTTTATCCCATTTTGAATAACTGAATCGACGATAAGAAATCGAAGATGAAGACGGTGGTGGAAGACCGGAAATCTTCACCTCGTTCGGATGGCAACTGAGGTCCTGATTGGGAGGCATCCCAAAATATGGATAATGAGTGGTGATCGTCCAGACGTACGTGGAGATCGATGGGTTTGCGAGGTATATAGTGCCTTCGGTTTCGTTCAGACCCAGAATGGACTTGTAAATGGACTGTGTGTCTGACATTGGATTTTATTCTGTGTTGATTGATTTCTATTAAATATATATCTGTTTGGCGGCGGAGTATTTATTCTTTTGCTTAACGCCCTTCTCTAAAACGCACGAGCTCAGAGGTTGTATATCGATGGATATCAGTCGCATGGCATGAATTGCTAGTGTGGCATGCCTAAGTGGCAAATGATCAGGGCTTCTGTTGAAAAGCAAAGTCTTGTGGTGATGATCAAAGCACCGCCTGTGTGGCGTAGCTTTGTGTATAAGGTGAATTCGCGAACCTCACACCCCGGTATGAACCAGAAACGGGAGAAGGACCTCAGGGAAGGCATGCGTTTCTTTCTAGCTAGGAGTTGTGTCATTGTTTTTACAAGGCCTGACATTTTACTTATGTGGATGATGGATAGCGATGCGCCTCGGATATATCGGTCGATCCGGGACCGATGGAGTCATTCGTTGGCTCATTTACGCCCCATAGGGCGGGGAAACGTAGTGTTCAGGAATTTTAATCCACATCGGTGGACCGTCCGTGTCGCTCCAAGGGTCGATGCGTTCTGATCCTGAGGGGCGAGCTAGAGCGTCTCGAATTCGGTAAGGACTATCTTTTGCCTTGGTTCATGACGGAAATCCAATTTCCAAATACGTGACTGGGCGGTTTTGATTGTATACCTATATATGGCGACATAGTGGTATGGGGCATTAATGCCGTCTATGATTGATACTTATGATTTGAAATTGTTTTTGAAACATATAAACACTAGTAATAATATCAGTGCTTTTGTTTTATTCGTATCAAGCATATCTTGGCCATTATAAGGTAAAAACTCTATCCTCCGGTTTGCGTTGCATTGTGTGATGGGAACTGAGTCTTATAATGGCTTCATTTTTATAAAAAGCATTGCGATGTTTAAAAGAATGATTGGTTTTAAAGCACTGGCAATCCGATGGAGTAAACCCATTCCACGAAAGTGGTGTGGTCCTGTGATTAGCCATATTTTAAATGTGTTGAGTAGATTTCTCATACCAGTCCCATGACTGACTCGTAGTTTGTTTCACTTTCAAACTCGGGTGCCCCTTCTTCTACACAGGCAGCCTTGTATTCAGGTTTTAGCTAGCTCTTTCTGGATAGCTGGAGCTGAAGATGGATTCTATTATTTATCTCATTTTATGCTGTTCAGCTCCTATTGTACATATTATGTTTGTTTCCGCTGTAGACATTTATGTATAGCTGAACTGTATTTGTACTAAGTATGATCCTATATACTGTGTAACTCTGATGATTACGTTTATCCAGTATATTCTATTGTGCATTATCTGGTGTATTTATTTATTTATGTTCTGCTATTATCTGTTTCTGTGTTATATTCCAAGGATTACCCTTTCCACCGTTAGTACGGGGTTTGGGGTCGTCTCACCTTGAAGCAAATATCCTTTTAAAACAAGCTCCTAGAGCCTGGTATGATAGGTTAAGAACGTATACATTACAATCTAACTTCGAAATTGGTAAAGTAGGTAATACACTTTTCAATAAAAGAAATAAAAAAGATATACAATTAGTACAAATTTATGTTGACGATATAATTTTTGGATCAACAAGTAATCAAACGAATAAAGAATTCTCAGATATTATGGCATGAGAATTACATTTTTCTTAGGTTTACAGATATGACAACTAAAGAATGGAATATTTATTAATCAAGAAAAATGCGCTAGAAATTTAATTAATAAATATAATTTAACTATAACCAATGGAAGACCTACATAGTGTATAATGCATAGTTGAATGATATTATTGTATATAACCGCTGTTAGAGCAGGTATAATGCATAGTGTATGTCTATGTGCAAGATATCAATCTCAACCAATAGAAACTCAATTAAAGGCCGTAAAACATATTATAAGTTATGTAAAACATCATATTTTGGATTATTTACCCTAAAAATGATTTGTTTGATTTAATATCCTATTGTGACGCTGATTATGCAGGATGTAAATCGAATCGTAAAAGCACTAGTTGGACATGGCACTTCTTAGGTCATTCACTAGTCTCCTGGTTTAGTAAAAAGCAAAATATCAGTATCCTTGTCAACAACTGAAGCAGAATATATATCTGCCGCTTTGGCTTGTTCACAAGTAATATATACGTAACAAACTCTAAAAGATTCTGGATTAAATATAAATAAATCACCTATATAGTATGATAATACAAGCGCTATAAATTTATTTAATCCAACACATCATTCGAGAACCAAACATATTGATATAAGACATCATTTCCTAAGAGAAAACGTAAGTAAAGAGAAAATTTCACTAGAATTCATAGAAACAGAAAAACAAAGAGCCGATATATCAACCCAACCTTTAAATGAAGCAACATTTACTAAATTTAGAAGAGAATTAGGCATTTGCTCTTTAGGTGAAATAGATTAATTAAATATATTAATATAAATATAGTATAAAATTTAGGAAAATAAAAAATTAGTGTATGTATGTCGACATACATGTTTCTATATATCGACATATAATTGCTATATTTTAAAAATTTGTAACGGCCCAACAGATTTTCGACCACGAAAATTGACATTAAACATCATGTCGACTATTCAAGCACCGAAAACACTGGATCATTAGTAGAAATGAATTAGAGTGTGAGACAAGAAAGAAAGAAATATTAGAATAGAAGAAGAAGAGGGAACACAAAACACATAGTCTCACATTGCAGCGAAACAAAATATAATATAGAAATAAATCTTTACTGAGAGCTATAAAAATACTTACATTCATCAGAGTGCATCACACATCAAGACAGTTATAATAATCTGTCCTCATATACAATCATACAACGGAATAATATCTATATCATATGTTTGAACTCTTCCAGCTCGTCTCTTCATAGCACTCGATATCCTGTACGACCCGGTCTAACCCGAGCATTACAAACAATGGGTCAATCTTGTGAACTAGAGTGAGAAAAAAACAAGTTTATAGGCATTACACAAGTTGATTCTAAAGTCAAAATCCTTTTAAAAGAAAAGGATAATCATAAGACCAAACCATACATAAATACGGTCGGTTTTTATCTTACGATAACCCAAAACGTTTTTTGAAATCAATATTTTCTCTGATATTATAATAGTGTCTAAATACAAATAAATATCAATCTAGTAGAACACTTGCATCTCACGCTCTACGTATATAGTATACAATCAAAAACGCGTGCTCTTATTGGAGAATGGATTTCCTGGCAAGGTATGCGACCACCTTTCCAACAATGTACCTCTAGAGATGAATACATTGGGGTTCAACAAGAACATCTTGCAACTCAAGCTAAACATGACCGACCTCTCACTTCGCTTGAGAGTACCGAATATATCATTACCACAGTTGGGGGGCCAGCCAACCAAACCAATAACATACACATAAAATAAAGGAACAACCAAAGGCATTTAATTTCACCAGATCAGGTAATGATATACCCTCTTGATGGGTGCGACCCACATAGCCATGCGACCTACCTGATTTTGTACCATCTCTCGGTTGATGAGGTTTGAGGTTTAATCTTCTTGAAACATCTGGTCACCATTCACTTTGTAACGACCTGTCTTTTTGCCCGCCTCGAGTCGGTAATTAAACCAACTCAAACCGTTCGAAAGGACAGATTGTTATTGGCTTACACGGTTTAAACAGAATTAATACAGAATCACAGAGTACAAATATTGCAGCGGAATAAAATTTCATATAAATATCAGAGTTGTATATAGTATTTGCACAACGGAAAATATATGATGTATACATGAAATTTTAACTAAATAAAAATTTATACTTTGTTGTCGAGCTTAGCGCATGCGAGCGTCTCCACGTTTGCACGTCCTCTCCAGTTTTGCGAGCTGATATCTATAACCTGGAACACTTAGGGCCTGACCCGAGTGTCCCATGCAAAATACACAAAACACCCGAGTCAGGATTTAACTTATTTCATATTAGCACTCTTTGATAAACACATAATATAATTAGTTTAATCCTAATAAATTGTTCCGATGGTTGAGCATATTAACGCATGGACTGCCTACATACATGTTAAAGAAGATCGGAACATATGCAGCAAAGTAGTGGGTAACTGGTCAATAAAGGTCGCACATGCATGTAGGTATTTCTAGGAAACAAGGTGGTCTATCAGTGGATACACAAGTGTAACAACGTGGATTATAGTGGGCATGGCGGTATAAGTACATTCCCGTTGCTTGCATATATGGTGACCAGATCATACAGGTAAGACATGCAATAAATAAATAGGACCCGGAGATATACATGCGAAATACTGAAGTGATGTCTGACCAAAGTGAAGACTAAACTTGCAAAGTAAAAGGGGTTCCATCTTGATAAAATGGAGATTTTAAGTGTATGTACTCCATGTATATTATGCAAACCGCACATTACAGCATGCATATGCGAGGTTCTCAAAATAGACCAAAAACAAGTCCAGGCAACCAAGGAACAAAGTGAATTACATGCATAACCCAATGTACTAAAGAACAACTGGAGATATACTTTTATCATGGAAAACAAGTATTAGCATAATGTAGTTTGAAGGACTCAGGTCCTGCAAATAAAAATCCAACGACAAAAGCAAGGAAACTAATCAAACTAGAAAAGCAAGCTCATTTAGCGAAATAGTATGTTCAATATTGTTAGTGAATTAAATTTATATCACTATTTCTAGTTAGACACCTCGAAGGTTAACAGTTAACACATTCATTGTCCTATGTCCAATGTATACCAAAACCCGTAAAAGCAGCCCATTATTGTTATTATGCATGCAGGTTCAACCAAGACAAAATGGAAGCTAGGTGTGCTAAAATTTGGTAACAGTAAGTACTAAAAAGGAGCCTACTTGATAATGCATGGTGACCTGAAGCGTACAGGATACTCAACGCAAAAAGGTAGTGACATAGGCAATGAGTATCAGGGTGAATTCATGAAGAGACAAAATGGCCTTTTTTCATGCACTAGCAAAGTGGCCAAAGGCAGTGTAATGACTGATAGTTTGTGAGACTTTGTTAACAAAACAGCCCATGCATGCATGTTAATAACCCGTCAAGCAAAACAAAGGCTCAAGGTTTAACCCAGAAATTTGTGGTTCTGGTGCGGACCTAGGTGAAACTCATCATAAGGGCGGTTCAAAGAATATGAGAAGACACACCAATTTAATACTGCAGCATGAACATCAAGTGTGAGTGTGTACTGTAACAATTTAAGATTAACTCAGCAGCCAAGAATGAGATATTAGTCCAGGCATGATAATGAAGGAGAATAAAGCAAGGGAAGACAACCACAAACTAATTGTACTTCGTGAGAATCGATGTAGCGAACATGAAAAAAATTAATCTATAAGCAAACTTACATTCAATCATCAAAGAGGGTGCTGGAGTTTGGTCGAGGCATCAGCGGCTCGTCCGGTGGTGGCTACCGGTCCTGTAATATCCAGCCTCCATCTATTCTGGGAAAAGCTTGCTGTTAGCGAAGGCGTTCAGGTGGCGCTAGCGAGGAGGACCACGGCTTCATGGCTGAGGAAAGGTGAGCGCTAGATGAACGCAAGATGATCTGTTGGTGGCATCGGCTTCGAGAAAGGGTGCCCAACGTTTGCAACAGTCAACGGGAGAGAGCCGTGAGGGACTCGTTTTGCATGCTCGGATCTGAAACGGAAGGGCACCGGTGAGTGCTGCGAAGACAGAGCTGGGTGCGAACGGTGAGGCGAAGGAACAACAACAAGCGATTGTGGTATTCAGGTCGAGGTGGGAATCTCGATGGCTGCGGTTTTGATTAACGGCGGAAGGGATCGGACTTGGAGGAGAGGAACAAATTGATTTCGGTGGACATTATTTTGTTTGAACTAATTTTGATTTGTGGAAGTTTGGTTTAGGGGAAAATCGATTTGGCCAAATTAATTTTGGGGAGGTAAGTAGTCAACGAAGAACAAGAATATGAAGAGGAGAATGTTTTGAGGTGAACAGAAAGAAAAGGGGTACGCTAATTTATAATGCGAGCCAGAGAACAGGTAGCAGAAACAAGTAACAACGTGTAATTCGTTTCAGAGGGCAATGACAGATGGTGAACAATGTCCACCGCCCAAATCTTGAGTAAGATTTCTAGGGGTTGCAACCAAATTTTTAGCATATTTTTTTCTAGATTTGGTTTGATTTCAAACAATGGCTGAACAGGGTAAGCGGGTTGAACGGAGTATTACAAGTGAACGGTGAACGGTTGAAACGGACGACGATGTTTTCTTGCTTACCTCTTTATACATTTAACCATTCTTAAAATAAATTTAACGTTAGCACAATAATACACGATATTAATTTCTTAATTCATTACTGTCCGTTAATTATATTTACCATATATTTAGCTATTACCGTTAAAAATAAATTTTCCATTTCAAGAATTATCAAATGAAATATCAACGTTAAGTTGAAATGAAACGTTGTTTATTAGTTTTAACATGTTACAAACTCATCATCTCATTAAACAATAAATTAAAATTGCAAATCCACATTCCAAAGTTTTATATAAGTAAAATACAAGTTTTCAAAATTAGAATTTAAACAAATTTACTTCGTTATAATGTCAAATCAAATTGTCATGGACTCAAAATAGATAAAATTTCAAATATAAATATTTATTTTTAAAGTTAATTCTTAATTAAATTTATATTTTGAACGTCAAAATTTCTGGTTCGTTACAGCCTCCCCCACTTAAAACTTTTAGTCCTCGAAAAGGAGAGGTTGTAGAATTTACTTAAGTAAAACAAATTTTCTTATAAAATTTATTGAAGTCAAATACTTATCAATTCAAATAAGCTTGAAAATATCAAATAATTCATAAGAAATTTAAACACAAATGTTTCATATAATTAAAATTGTAAATTTATTATTTAAGAAATACTTAAGTTATTGTATAAAACTAGATAAAGGAAATTGCTTTTTTTTAAAAATCATAAACTACAAAACATTTAATGCTTTCAAAATGACTTCTTCGAATTTAGAATCCCATTTTATTTCAAACCATTGAAATACTACATATTTCATTCATATAGAATCATACTTCACTTCGGGATTTCAAAACCAAAATCTCTTTTCGAAACTTCAAACATACTATGATAAAAATCATATCAACAAATATGTCCCATTTCTTCAAGAAGTTTTCCCCCTATGATAAGGTCACTAGGGACGACCTATCGCACGAAATAGTATATATATAAATGACGTCTCTCTGGACACTTAGAGCAGACCATCACTAAGGACTCTTCAAATCCTAAATCACACACCCTTTCTTTAGTCACGGGTTAACCAAATCCATGGTACACATCAAATCATTTTATATCCCGAAGCTAGAAATCATTTCGCACCAATAATTCTCAAATACTTTCAATCATAATATCATTGTTTTTCAAACATTTCAAATATTGGGATTCAAGTCGTCGGAATTCCTTTTGTTTATAAACCACTTTTATACTATTCATCATATCCAAAATAACTTGAAAAATAATTTCGTCAATAATCGGAAATCAAATTCAATCAAACGACTTTCTTAATAGCTTTTCAAATTAAGTAAGCTTTTCAAATTTCCAAACTAAAAGCTTCAGAAATTGTTTATAGAAAACGTATCGAAATTCTTTAGATCAAATTTCATAGTTTCAAATTGTTTCAAGATTTCCAAACAACTTTCATACTCATAATATAAGATTTCCAAAGCTTCGATCCATATCTTAAAAGTCATTTTCAATTCATATAGTCAAATAACCTTTCTTGCCAAATCATTAGTTTCAAACTAATTCAAAACATATCTCAATTGAAAATCTTTTACACAAAAGTTGGACTTTTATTTTATCGATTCTTATTTCAGATATCAAATTTTGTTGAAAAGGATAACATTAATCAACTAGACGGAAAATATCTCGAACGATTTTGTACCACCACGCTTCCGCTACGCTACTCTGATTTGGCGTATACGTATTTCAAGCGAATTTGTTTCGAAATATTTACTCAAAATATTTGAAGTTAATTGCATCATTTATATTTCAAAGTCCAATTTCCATGTGTTGGCTAAATTCTATATTTCAAAACCCATAACTTAATATGTAAAGTCCATTTGTTGATGTTTCATTAACATAGTATTATCAACACTTCAATATTTATTTGCCATATCAATTTTATATTCTACAACTGTGCTCACAAAAAACAATTTCAAATGTTTATTTAAACAGCTTTAAATATTTCTCGACGTCTAAATCAGAAATATATAGTAATCCCATTTTTGAAACTCGAAAATAAATATCTGTGATGTCGCGATCATCAACAGAATTATCCTCAAGCGACTAGAATGTGATTCTATATCCATCTAGTATATATTGGACTTCGTATATATGTTAGCTAGGCGTATATGCAAAATCCATACATACTTGACCGTCCAACCTTGACGTCAAATAAATACTCGCAACCGTTTTCATTACACGTTGATAATCTTTTAAATTTATAGCTTTGAATTAACGGTCTTCTTATATAATTTTTTTGTAGGTTGCGAAATATTTTGAAATTCTCATTCCAAGCTCGAAGTTTTTTTTCCTTTTTTTTTCAAAATGCTTGTTAAAGCCAATTCATTAATCGCTTATTTCTCGAAAACTCCGAACAGATCGACGCTGGAGTTTCGAAGTTTTTATCACAAAGAGCCTTTTTTATTTTCGAAAATATTTCCTTTAAATAATTATTTTCAAGTCTTCTTCAAAATATTTTATTTCAAAATATTTTTTTTTGAATTTCGCTAATTCTAGCATCAATTCTGCGCAACCGAATAAGCCAAGTTTATATAAACCTGAGCTCTGATACCACATGTAACGACCTGTCTTTTTGCCCGCCTCGAGTCGGTAATTAAACCAACTCAAACCGTTCAAAAGGACAGATTGTTATTGGCTTACACGGTTTAAACAGAATTAATACAGAATCACAGAGTACAAATATTGCAGCGGAATAAAATTTCATATAAATACCAGAGTTCTATACAGTATTTGCACAGCGGAAAATATATGATGTATACATGAAATTTTGACTAAATAAAAATTTATACTTTGTTGTCGAGCTTAGCGCATGCGAGCGTCTCCACGTTTGCACGTCCTCTCCAGTTTTGCGAGTTGATATCTATAACCTGGAACACTTAGGGCCTGACCCGAGTGTCCCATGAAAAATACACAAAACACCCGAGTCAGGATTTAACTTATTTCATATTAGCACACTTTGATAAACACATAATATAATTAGTTTAATCCTAATAAATTGTTCCGATGGTTGAGCATATTAACGCATGGACGGCCTACATACATGTTAAAGAAGATCGGAATATATGCAGCAAAGTAGTGGGTAACTGGTCAATAAAGGTCGCACATGCATGTAGGTATTTCTAGGCAACAAGGTGGTCTATCAGTGGATACACAAGTGTAACAACGTGGATTATAGTGGGCATGCGGTATAAGTACCTTCCCGTTGCTTGCATATATGGTGACCAGATCATACAGGTAAGACATACAATAAATAAATAGGACCCGGAGATATACATGCGAAATACTGAAGTGATGTCTGACCAAAGTGAAGACTAAACTTGCAAAGTAAAAGGGGTTCCATCTTGATAAAATGGAGATTTTAAGTGTATGTACTCCATGTATATTATGCAAACCGCACATTACAGCATGCATATGCGAGGTTCTCAAAATAGACCAAAAATAAGTCCAGGCAACCAAGGAACAAAGTGAATTACATGCATAACCCAATGTACTAAAGAACAACTGGAGATATACTTTTATCATGGAAAACAAGTATTAGCATAATGTAGTTTGAAGGACTCAGGTCCTGCAAATAATAATCCAACGACAAAAGCAAGGAAACTAATCAAACTAGAAAAGCAAGCTCATTTAGCGAAATAGTATGTTCAATATTGTTAGTGAATTAAATTTATATCACCATTTCTAGTTAGACACCTCGAAGGTTAACAGTACACACATTCATTGTCCTATGTCCAATGTATACCCAAACCCGTAAAAGCAGCCCATCATTTTTATTATGCATGCAGGTTCAACCAAGACAAAATGGAAGCTAGGTGTGCTAAAATTTGGTAACAGTAAGTACTAAAAAGGAGCCTACTTGATAATGCATGGTGACCTGAAGCGTACAGGATACTCAACGCAAAAAGGTAGTGACATAGGCAATGAGTATCAGGGTGAATTCATGAAGAGACAAAATGGCCTTTTTTCATGCACTAGTAAAGTGGCCAAAGGCAGTGTAATGACTGATAGGTTGTGAGACTTTGTTAACAAAACAGGCCATGCATGCATGTTAATAACCCGTCAAGCAAAACAAAGGCTCAAGGTTTAACCCAGAAATTTGTGGTTCTGGTGCGGACCTAGGTGAAACTCATCATAAGGGCGGTTCAAAGAATATGAGAAGACACACCAATTTAATACTGCAGCATGAACATCAAGTATGAGTGTGTACTGTAACAATTTAAGATTAACTCAGCAGCCAAGAATGAGATATTAGTCCAGGCATGATAATGAAGGAGAATAAAGCAAGGGAAGACAACCACAAACTAATTGTACTTCGTGAGAATCAATGTAGCGAACATGAAAAAAAATTAATCTATAAGCAAACTTACATTCAATCATCAAAGAGGGTGCTGGAGTTTGGTCGAAGCATCAGCGGCTCGTCCGGTGGTGGCTACCGGTCCTGTAAGATCCAGCCTCCATCTATTCTGGGAAAAGCTTGCTGTTAGCGAAGGCGTTCATGTGGCGCTAGCGAGGAGGACCACGGCTTCATGGCTGAGGAAAGGTGGGCGCTAGATGAACGCATGATGATCTGTTGGTGGCGTCGTCTTCGAGAAAGGGTGCCCAACGTTTGCAACAGTCAACGGGAGAGAGCCGTGAGGGACTCGTTTTGCGTGCTCGGATCTGAAACGGAAGAGCACCGGTGAGTGCTGCGAAGACAGAGCTGGGTGCAAACGGTGAGGGGAAGGAACAACAACAAGCGATTGTGGTATTCAGGTCGAGGTGGGAATCTCGATGGTTGCGGTTTTGATTAACGGCGGAAGGGATCGGACTTGGAGGAGAGGAACAAATTGATTTCGGTGGACATTATTTTGTTTGAAATGATTTTGATTTGTGGAAGTTTGGTTTAGGGGAAAATCGATTTGGCCAAATTAATTTTGGGGAGGTAATGTAAAATAGCCGACGAACTCCGGTAGGCTTTGCAACCATCCCTTCATCCCCCAAGCAGCAGGTAAAACCCACCGTGGCTTTCACATGGTCCCCCAGTTACTTGTTTTATGGCAACCCTCTCGAGTCTCGTGCCCACTGGCGAACCAACCCCCACCACAAGGGACATGTAGGGGTAAGAGTCTCCCGTTCGCCACCAAACTGCGAAGCGAGAACCCCCTATCACGACTGCAACAAGAACTGGTGATACTCCATTCTCGATCTTTTCAATCTATTTAAAGATTCATTAAAACTCCACTTAGTTTTAATCTTTGACTGGGTTAAAAAATCAGTGTCATTTAAAACGCAGTTCACAATAAACCCAAAGTCACATTCATTAATTATCGGGTTAAAGAACGAGTGTTGTTTAAAACACTGTTCACGATAAACCCAAAAATCAATATCCATTCAATTCCAATTAAATATTATTTAATTGGTACACTTCATTAAATCTAAATAAAAAGATTTAATCTTTTCTCAACTGGGTTCAAGAACAGTGTTAGTGAAGACACCATTCACGACAAACCCAAAACACATTCGATATTCAATACAAGGCTCTGAATAGAAAATATATCGGCTTATATTCAATATCGAATTCTACGACTAACAAATGTCGTATTGGAAATAACGATATAAATATATATCTTTCAAATTTCCATAACCACACCTGTATAATCACGAATTCCAACATCGAAATATTCCGAAGACAATTTCGATTCAAATCCACTCCAATGCAATCATTGGAAATTTTGGTTATTTTCAAAACCATTTCAAATTCAATTTATTTATTTAAAAATAAATAGAATTAATTGAACTTCGATAGAAAAATAGAATTTTTATATATTGAACTTCGATAGAAAAATAGAATTTTTATATATTGAACTTCGATAGAAAAATAGAATTTTTATATATTGAACATCGAAGTAAAAATACGATTTTTACATATTGAATTTCGAAGTAAAAAATTCGATTTTTACATATGTAGTGGAAGCGGACAACGAAGGTGACAAAAAAAGGCGAGAACGTCGAAGAATTCTGCAAAAGAAGAGTCAAGATGATTGGATAGCTATCGGTGAGAATTTCTCACCTTTCAATTTCATTTTCTAGTTATATATATACTAGGATGCAGACGGTGCTTAGTAGCACCCGACACAATCGTCCACAGACCATGGACTTGTTTGTTTGGTTGCATAGATTAGTTATATGATTTGATTTGAATTTGGTTGTTTGGTGATTTTGATTGATGTGTGAATGGCGTGGGCCTTCACTATACCGGGGATAAGGCTAGGCCTCGTCCCGTTTCTAGTATCGTGCCGTTATGCCGCCGAAATTTTCTAAAATAAGTTAGGAAAATAAAAATATCATTCTATTTAGAGAATGAACTGAATAGAAATTCATATGTTGGAATAAAATGTTTTATCGTTAAAAATATAATTTTTAACGTGAATGTGAATAAATAAATATTCATTTACAAACCAGACGGTTTGTTTATGTACACTTATTTGAATGACATTGATTGGGACGATAAATTTTACACATCGCCCAACTGCACAACTAAAATCTGTGTTTGATTGTTTGAAACCCCACACGGGTGTTGGGATGAAATATGAATTTCACTCATCCTGATTGGTTAAATATGTCGATCGATTGATTGACAGGCTGTTATAAGCGTTGAATATCTATATTTGATGCTTATACAGTGTAGTGCACTTTGGTTGATGGTTGATTATTTTTCAATGCTATTATATACATGTGTTGTATGGAAATCCATATAATTAATTTTATATGATAATTGATTGGGCCTCATTCCAATTTGAAAAATAAAGAAAATTTGAAAATAGAAATTTATGAAGCTGTGTTGATTAGATTGACGCCATTTAGACGTGAACGATATTTATATCGACTTTATTCATTTTAAAAATGAATATTGAAAAGTGAAATAGAAATCGACGATTTCGAAATGAATTGAATTGAAAACGATTTCGAAATGAATTGAATTGAAAACGATTTCGAAATGAATTGAATTGAAAACGATTTCGAAATGAATTGAATTGAAAACGATTTCGAAATGAATTGAATTGAAAACGATTTCGAAATGAATTGAATTGAAAACGATTTCGAAATGAATTGAATTGAAAACGATTTCGAAATGAATTGAATTGAAAACGATTTCGAAATGAATTGAATTGAAAACGATTTCGAAATGAAATGAATTGAAAACGATTTCGAAATAAATTGAATTGAAAACGATTTCGAAAGGAAATGAATTGAAAACGAATTCAAATTGAATTGAAAGCGAATTGAAATGAATTCAAATTGAATTGAAATTTGAATTGAATAGAAATGAATTTTAAAACGAATTTATAAAGAAGAATTCAATTTTGATTTGAATTGAAATGGAAGTTGAGATTGCTTTTGAAACGAATATTAAAACTATTTATATAATTCGTTTTAAATAGAAATCGACGAAATATATATTATATATATTATATATATAATATAATGGCCTGAATAGAACGCGCCGCGCCGCGGCAGTTCGTGAATTTCGACCATGGATTTCAAACAGACATTACGGGAGATCCGACCGTCGGATTCTCCTAAAACCGGAACCGTTGGGTTTGTATCGAAAAGAGCTTTCTAACGAATATTAGAAATTTGAAATCTAACGGTTGGATTTGGAGTTACGTCCAAATCAAATTTGAAAAAGGTCGCTGTAAGTGCAGTTCGATGGCCATTGATGGAAATCGACTATACGGGCCTTGATAAAATTATTAAAAATAGTAATAATTTGTGTAAAATCATAAGAAATGATTTGAGAAGAATTGGGATGAAAAACTCCATATTTGAAAAGATAAAAATAGATTTTTATCGAAATGAACTAGTTTTGAACTAGAATTATAATTTATTTATTTAAAATAATTCATTTTGAATATTCAAAATTCGCTAAAATGGCCAAAATAAAAATTTCAAACTGGCTCGCATTTTACAGGTTGTTACAGGTAAGTAGTCAATGAAGAACAAGAATAGGAAGAGGAGAATGTTTTGAGGTGAACAGAAAGAAAAGGGGTACGCTAATTTATAATGCGAGCCAGAGAATAGGTAGCAAAAACAAGTAACAACGTGTAATTCGTTTCAGAGGGCAATGACAGAAGGTGAACAATGTCCACCGCCCAAATCTTGAGTAAGATTTCTAGGGGTTGCAACCAAATTTTTAGCAGTTTTTTTTTCCAGATTTGGTGTGATTTCAAACAATGGCTGAACAGGGTAAGCGGGTTGAACGGAGTATTACAAGTGAACGGTGAACGGTTGAAACGAACGACGATGTTTTCTTGCTTACCGCTTTATACATTTAACCATTCTTAGAATAAATTTAACGTTAGCGCAATAATACACGATATTAATTTCTTAATTCATTACTGTCCGTTAATTATATTTACCATATATTTAGCTATTACCGTTAAAAATAAATTTTCCATTTCAAGAATTATCAAATGAAATATCAACGTTAATTTGAAATGAAACGTTGTTTATTAGTTTTAACATGTTACAAACTCATCATCTCATTAAACAATAAATTAAAATTGCAAATCCACATTCCAAAGTTTCATATAAGTAAAATACAAGTTTTCAAAATTAGAATTTAAACAAATTTACTTCGTTATAATGTCAAATCAAATTGTCATGGACTCAAAATAGATAAAATTTCAAATATAAATATTTATTTTTAACGTTAATTCTTAATTAAATTTATATTTTGAACGTCAAAATTTCTGGTTCGTTACACACTTTGAATGTCACATCGTCAGATCCATCAAATCACTAATTGACGTCCACAGAATATCAAGTTGTTAAGCTATGAGAAGTGTACTCTTCTCCGCTATCAACACAAATACATTTGAAGAAATCAAAGTATGTGACTCCTTTGGAAATACTCTGTTAGACACTCGTCCATACAAGTCATCCAGGAAAAGGATGAACCGAAGGCACCCTCCTACCACATCCTAGGAATTAACCCATGGATCAACAGCGAGTAGTCCTTGCAATCCGTAAAATTCCACTTACGACTGAATCACGTCAGAATACCTCTGGTTGCAATCCAAAGAATATTTGACAAGTAATTATATAGCTTATGAAGATCTATGGTCTTAAATTGATCCATCTTCAGTCAGCATCTTCACGTATTTATTGGTTCTGAATGGTTTTCGAATATAAATTTGATCCCGATCATTCCGTACCAACAATCGTATAGTTCAGATTTGATAGTCGGTTATTTAACTATCAAACAAATAATAATGTGAATAAAATGAGCTAACTAATTCAGTAATTGGCATTACTTTGCCTTTTTAAATAAAAACCATTAACAAATGTTAATTTAAAACTTAAAACCCTTTTCAATATATCGACATAGCATTTCACTTCTTATTTAACATAAGATTATTTTCAAGACTATTTCATTTCTCATTATTTATACTTGGGAGAATCAATTCAGCTTATTATTCAAAAAATAACGTTACGAGCTCTCTTTTGTTTCATTATTTGAAAACAATAACTAACCTTTATTCTTTTCGAATAAACTCATTCATAAAACTCAACTTCTTATTTCCTTTTACTTTTGAAAATATCATTATAATTATATACTCTCAATTCTTGCCATTTCTGTTACTTTGGAAATCTCATTTCATGTTCTCGGATCTTACAATTAACATTGCGTTGTTATTTCTCATATGGAAATAAATAATTATTCATAACCTCTTTCCCATTACCAACTAATATCATCCTCAGATAATCCTGAAGTCATTCAAGTTGGGGTATTTATTTACCTCTCAGACCTTGATCAACAACGCTATTATCTTAAGACAGATATGAGTTGTAACTCGAAATCCATATTCATTTTAATTATCCAACAGATCACATTAAACTATTTTATTAGAAATATGGTTTATAAAACCTTCTTACTTTTGAAATATCTCTTTTTAAATATAACCTAGTATTACTTAATATGATGATTAAGTAATTCCATAATAAAACCCACATCTTAACCTTGACTTCTTTCAAGAATTCATTTTATAACTTGAGTTATTATTACAAAATCCTATTAATAAATACTTTACCAAATTCAGTCACAAATCCCTTTTAATCATACCTTTTTGAAAATCCCATTCGACTCCATTCATTTTTCTCAATTCCATTATTTAATAACGTTAGAATTAACGTTTTAACTTTACATCTCTTTAATAAACCTTATTTACAAAACTTAGGTTTATAATAAAACTCCTTTTTATCCTTATTTCCCTTACTTAATTCAGATATTAAGTAACCCTTTATTTTAAATTATTATATTCGCTTAAAACCCCTTTTATAACTTAATTTACCAAACCCGGTTTAAATATAAACCCGTACATAAACTCACTTTTAAATTTAATTATATTTCATTACTAACTTAGGTTACTTAAATGAACTTTATTTAAGAAATAATTCCTTAAATTATTATAATTAGAATTATAATTCACTTCATTACTAACTGGAATTTATATTAAATTTCCTTTTTAAAATCTTAAGTCAACCAACCATTTGTTAAATTATTATATTATATTAATCGGCACAGTTGACTTGGTCAACTCTAAAACATGATAAACTCATTGAACAACTCTAACTTGTCTTCTCATTTAAATTAATAAAAAATATTACTAATTTAAATAATCTCACTTACTTCGATTATTATTAAATAAATAATAATCAATTTAAAAATAATCTCATTTAATTGTATCTTTAAACAATTATATCCATTATTTATCGTTACATTAATCCTTGCTAACTTTCTTATCCACCTTAGTCATATAAGCATTAGTTTTATAAATCATTTAACAATTAAGATGAGGCACGTGCTTCGCACACATACAGTATTGGCACAATAATGGTGATTGGTGGTTAAAACAACCAATATATATATGGTTGGTTTATTTTCTTTTTATAAACTTCATTTAAAATAATATATTTAGAAATATATATTCAGTTATAAAATAAATTCCATAACTGCATTTCTATCGATTTATCTAACTTAAAACTAATATTTAGAAAACAATTGATTTACAGGCCATATACTGCCAACTACTCAACCAATATCACCTATTGGTTTAAACATAACAAATGTTGAATTTCAGGTCAACGGTCAATAACCGAATCAATTGTCCAATCAGAACAGTTCATATGATGATAATATGAGAATAATTAACATCTAATATATTTCAGGAAAACTAATAATTTCTAAAATGATAAATAATCAAAATTTAACACAACAAACAATTCATTAAAATAAACACGTTTATTATAAACGTGACCAATAAGGTAAGTTACCTTCATTGGGTCCAATCGATAAAATAACGATTTGGGTTTTTCACTGAAATTAAACAACGTTAATTTCATCGGTTCAATCAATATATGAATATACACACAAACACACACACACACACACACACACACATATATATATATATATATATATATATATATTTAACACATGGTCAACCAATAGCAACCATAACACACAAAAATAAAAACCAACTTATATAAAATATAAGTGGGGAATACTGAGTTAGCTTAACTCACTTTGATTTCCTTTCATCGTTAAACGGATTGTTCCCAACTGCGTTTAGCTCTGTCCAAAACAGCTTACAATGTTGCGCTTGCCGATACGATCCTAATTACCATCCCTTGCTTCGTCCAGTTTCATAACTGTATGACAACGTTATAGATTTAATATTGTATACACAATTTAAAATAATATTATAAATACCTCAATAATTTATTATTTATTAATTAAATTTTACTTATGTAAATTAAAACCAGATTAGACATGATCAACCGTTGAGGCAGTTTTAAACTTGTTCATGACGTTATGGCTTTTATACTAAATTAACTAAAACTAAATTTAAAATGTAAATAATCAATTTATGTCGGACCATGTGACATATAATTATAACCGACATTTTATTTTAGAGCTACTAGCCACTTTAAGGCATGTTGAATACTGTGATCAGGGAACATTATTCGGCTATGATATAATATACATTACTAAATTATATTACTAACGAATGCTTACTTGCGTTAATTAATTTAACTTCATAAAATATCGCACCAATTCTTCTGTCCCCGTTGTGCCTGGTTTTTTCAGCCAATCACATCCCCCTAATTTCCGGTTTTTGCAGTTAAATCCCTCAATTTTTTGAATACTTAACCTTCTCCCCCATCCCCTTTATTTCTTTCCACTGTTGCTTTAATTCAGTTCGAGCTCCTTATACCCAACAGCTACTTAGAACTCGACATCACATTCCTCATCGCATCCTCCATCCATTTCAGCCCTTCTCTAGTTCGTTTCAACCACCGCATGTCTTCCCTTTCTCAGACTTCTCACCATCATTTCAGTACCTTGCTTTCTCTTGGATCTCCGCACAGTAATAACACAACCCCCTTCCTTCGGAAGTGACCTGCGCCACCAGTCAACCTACCACCTGCGCTTGACCGGACCTTCAACGTTGACTTTGCTCCCGTGATCGCGAGTTTGCCCTGACCCTCCTGTACACCACCCAGCTCCATCGTAACCGCACCCATACTTCCCCGTCCCATTTTCTTGCTTCACTACTAGTTGCTTCGTTTCTTTTACTTTTTTTATTTTTTTTATTTTCCGAAACTACTGTGCTCGAGATACTCCTCCACGTTAACTGTTGCACTTACCATCACCTACGCCTAAGTCCAGCACCGCGCCACCCTGCACACACACCATCACCTCCACCAAAATATCACATTTCAGCATGGCTCTCACACCCGCGATCCTCGCACCACCAACCGTCCAGACCAAAAGTGCACCTAGATCATCGTTCACTAGAAAACTGCTAAAACCCACTGCCACATTTTGGGACTCAAACTTCACAGCTTCTGAACCACTCTGCCACCCACCGTACGTCACCCGTTGTCACTAGTGCTTGTTCTTCATTCGTCGTTGGGGAGATTTAGACTGATTATGTGGACGGAACTCACAATTTGTAACAACCCGTGTTTTTATAACGTGTAATAACCATAAATTAAGGCAGAATTAATTTTTTAATTAAGAATCAAGGGAAACGGGTTACGCCATTGCGTTTGTCTCGAAATTCTGCTTGGAAACGAGTCCGAGTTTTCGAAAATCGGAGTCCGTATGACCAAGTTATGACCATTCGAAGTTTTCAGAAATTTTCAAATTCAAAACAGACTCAATTCGAATTCAAAATTCGAATTTCAAACCTCCAAATGGACTGGGCGGGAAAAATCCTTCCCAAGACCAGGTAGACCTGGGGGTCGACTATGTAGTCGACTTACCCAGGGCCAGGTCGACCATAGTGTCGACCTAGGGGTCGACCTAGTGCCCGAGCCCATTTCTGAAGTTAGATTCACTCTGATGTATGTGGCCTCATTTCTGTCCACATTCGTTGACCTGACCCTATAAATACAGCCCCTAACACCAGTCTCTCTACACCAAATTTCTTTTTGACCTTATGCTGCTCTGATTCTGGTTGAAAAGTTTGAGAGAGGGACTGCTTCTACTAAGTTGGGACTGCGTTAAAGGAATTGCTGATTAGGGGACTTCTATTAGGACTTAACTAAGCAACAAACGACTCTCTTTTTATAATTCTCGAACCACGATCTGTAAGCCCCAGTAATTTTTAGATTTAAATTGTAAATGTATTATGAATATGATGTAAAATTGAAATTGGACCTATGTATGATGACTGTTTACATTCATTCTTGTTCATCTTGGATCTTGACTCTTGAATATTACTGTGACATCGATTTGGGGCCTATTCATGTTGTAAATCAAAAAGAGAAACCCCTCTTATTATCACGTTGAATCTGTTATTAGCCACATGTTTATGATTATCACCTTATGACCGTCGTACCGTGACTATACTATCATCTTATGACAATCGTTACTATGACTATACTATCACCTTATGACAGTCGTTACCATGACTATACTATCACCTTGTGACAACTGTTATTTTGACTAGTTCCTTATCTTGCTAGATTTGGAATCTTTATGTTTATGGCCAATATTTCATATGCCAGTAATGTTTTATTTCAAGTCATATCATGCTATGCTAGTAATCACTCTTGCCACCTTATACCTATTTCTTTTTATGTCACTCCCCAATTAGATTTGTTTGTACTGATTCGAACCTTCGTGCGATAGGAATACGATTTGGGTAGATTAGGTAAAATATGAATTAGCTTTAAACTTGAACATGAACATTATTATGACTTGAACCTGAATATGGACATGATTTTGACACGATTTGACATAAAACATGACTTGAAAACTCGACATGAATCTAAACATGAAAACTTGAACGTGGGCATGACAGTTAGATAAACTTGAAAATGGCCAACTCGAGGTTGGGTTGAGATTGCAGTGTAAATCTGCCCGGAACCGCCCGACAAATCCAGTGGCTGCAAACAATAGGATCCAATGTGGGTAGTTGGTCATATCGCACGTAAAAACCCGAGGTTAGACTATGTTGTGGTGTAAATCTGCCCGGAACCACCCGGCAAATCCAGTAACTACAACAGTTAGTCTAATGTGAGATGTTGGCGTGCACTAATGAATTAATGCCACATGATAGGGTTAAGTCATGAACCACTTGAATATACTTAACCAACTTGACACGATGACTTGATAGGGTTAAGTCATGAACTGCTTGAACACACTTAACCAACTTGATACATGATCTGAATAGGGTTAAGTCACGAATTTGAATGGCAACACTTAACCCATTAGAAACCCTAGTTACGCGGTCCTTTTCAGCAGTAACCCACTTAGATGTATCACGATACCCTAGGACTAGGCAGGGTGGGCACGATTACTGGGCTGATTGTAAGCGACCAGAATGACGGCTGAGTAGGTGCGCCATTGTAGGTTCAGGCGGGCTATGGTCGTGCACGTAGTCTGGAGTTGAAAAGGCAGGCATTGGGCACTCGTAGATTTACACTTTGCGTGCTTGATTCGTGTTGGTGGTTGGCACCATAGGACTTGATACACCCTATGGTGGACCTAGCACATGTAACTACATTTCTTGATAGGACCGTATGACACAGACACATGACGAGCTAGGACTTGTAGGGAGCCGATCGATTAGTAGATCGTACAGTAGGACCCCGTAATGGGTCACTTCATGACACTGGGCTAAGGGATCATTTCATGGTTAATACTTGATATGGGTTAGAATACTAGTACAGTTGTTGCAGCGAACCTTGAACATGCGATGCCATACTTGACTTATCTTGTTACCATAATTATCCAACTAGTTCTGTTATCATCCTTATGTTTAATTCCAGTTTTCACATATCATGTTACCTTTACTAGTTTTCATACTGAAAGTCACTAGGGCTTACCAGTCTTTATGACTGACCCTTTTTCTTTCGCCCCTTTTTCTTTCATTTCCCCCTCCAGGTTCCCAAGGAGGAAATACTAGCTCTTAGCTTGGATTCAACATGCTTTCTGATAGCTCATGCACGGTTTGGTCTTGAGCTATGCTATGGCTACTTCTGCTATTTATGGGGAATAATTTACTTCTGTTTTAAAGTTTATGCTTCTTTACTATGAACTTGATGTAATGGAATAATTTGTATCTTGGATATATGAGCTTTTGACTCTTTTCTTGGAAATAATAAAATGTTGGTTTTTAATTTCTACCGCTGCTTTATTTATGTTCTGCCTTGTGATATCTCTGTGCATGTTTACCTAGATAATACTCCACCAAAACTATTGCATTCCCTTTGTGAGTGACCCTAGCGGAGGTGGGGTGTTACAATTTGGTATCAGAGTAGAAGGTTACCAGGCTGGGCAAAAGTTTTAAAAACCTTCTGAAACTATTTTCAAAACCATTTATAAAGAAGCATTTTTCAAGAAAAGTTTTATATTTAAAAAGGTTATTCCCCAAGAAGCCATTAGCACTTCCCTTTGTTTCCTTGTTTGAATCTTTTCTTTTCGTTTTTCAGCATGGCCGATCTTAACCTTCCTGAGGGAATACCCGTGCCTGGATGGTTCCGAAGGTACTTAGAAGCCAGGGCCAACGACGCAGGCACGGCAGACATCCCTCCTCCTCCTCCCCTAGTGGCCGTAGTTCCTCCTCCTCCTGGTACCGCCTTTGCCAAAATATGCAAAGACTTTAAAGCAATGGGCGGCAAGAACTTTGTTGGAACTGAAACCTTCGTTGAGGCACGAAACTGGCTAAAGGAAATAGAAGACTTGTTCATTATCTTTGATATGGAGGACCATAGGAAAGTTCAGTTGGCAACATGGTTGTTGAAAGAGGAAGCTGCATTTTGGTGGAAAGTCACCAACGCTACCAGGCCAGTTGAGACTTAGGCAGACTTTAGAGAAAGGTTTGGGCTCAAATTCCTATCATCGGAAGAGGAGAACCTTCAGATGGAGAGGTTCCTAGCACTCAAGCAAGGGGATATGTCTGTGAGGGAGTACGTGAATAAGTTTAATCGGCTTGCTCGGTTTGGTTTGGATTTGGTCAACACAGCCCAGAAAAAGGCTGTACGCTTTGCTCGAGGATTGAACGAGCCACTACACAGCTTGGCCCTCACTCATATACTTATGGGGGCGACCTTTGAAAGCTTGGTGGATATGGCTTTACTCCGTGAGGAAGACAAGAATAGCAAGAAGGAGGTTAAGCCTAATGAGACTCAGAATAAGAAGGCTGACTTCAAGAAGGGGAACAACAAGAATAATAAGAATAACAAGAGCAACAACAAATCACGTGAGACGAGGAAGTGCAACTTCTGTGGTATTACTGGACATCTAGCTAAAGACTGTAGAAGGAAGAAGAGGAAGTTGGGTGAATGCTTTCATTGTGGAGATACTGTACACATCAGCAAGGATTGCCCTAAGATGCAAGGGCAGGGGCAAGGGCAGACTCAGCGAGCAGGACCTTCTGGAGGGCAGTTGCATGCTCTCAACACCGCTCCAGCTCCTGACCGAGGTAGTAATATTTCCGTAGAAAGCCTTGTTTACATTTCTGACTTTCCTGTTCGAACTTTATTTGACTCTGGCGCATCGCATACTTTTATTTCTTCTGATATTGTTTAAAATCTGCACCTAAGTACTAGTCTGGTTGAGGATCCCGTTATAGTTTCAAATCCAATTGGGGGCTCCGCCCATTTATCTATGATGTGTGTGGATTTGAGGATCTCTATCTTAAGAGTAGAATTCACGCGTAATGCTTATGTTCTCGGATTTATGGGATATGGTTTGATCCTAGGTATGGACTGGCTGTCCGATTATGGAGCCATTCTTGATTGTGAACGAAGGGTAGTGAGGCTCATGACTCACCTTGGTAATACCCTTGAAATTTCTTGTAACCCTAAGGGTCCGGTCATGTTATGTTATCTTGAATCCCTTGACTCGTCCGACGATAATTTGCAATCTGTAAGAGTGGTCCGATGTAACGACCCGTATTCTACGTATCATAGGATCGTAGAATATTTATTTATTTCACATACGAAGTCGTATGGTCATGTAACATTGGGAGACGACTATTGGGGACATTTCCCACGTTCATGATTTTTCTCGATTTTTAAATGACCATTTTACCTCTAGTTGGCACTGTTTTGGCCATAACTTTTGACTGGAAAGGAATTTTGACCTAAAACCACTTCTATTGGCTTCGAATGATGGTTTATGATTCCGTAGAGTGGTCACATTAGCCTAACGGACTCACCGTTTGGGAGATATGGCTGAAACAAGTTTCAAATGGTGAAAAATAGCTTAATTGGGCTTAACCGGGTGATTAGTAGCAAGGCCCAGAGGGGAATTTCGGGTTTAGAGGCATAGGAGGGCTGATTAGGGTTAGGAAATCACTTTCATTTCAGTTTTGAGCCGCCACAAACCTTCTTGAGACCCTAGTAATGGTTCCATCCTCTAAAACCACTCCAAAACACATTTTTAGTGAGGATTAAGCCTAAACTACATCAAAACAAGGCCAAATAGCAACAGAGCAAGGTTGGAGCTGCTGCTATTCATAGGAATTGAACCCAAACAGAGAGTATTTCAGATTTGGTATTTTATTTTGTGGCCAAGGTAAGTGATTTGCATAGTTTTTGCACTAATTACGGTTAATTAAGGGTAATTAGTGAAGATTAGCGAATTTGTACACTAATAAATTCTGGAAAAATGTTTAGAAATTCTTAAATAATATTTTATGCCTCTGTTAGAAATTTGGTTCGATTTGATTAAGTTTCGTTAACCCTATGATTAGTTTTATTTAATCATGCTTAAGGGAAAAATGGGATTTTGGGCATCTTTGATCCATTTTGATATGTATATTCATTGTTTTGGTGTTTGTGGTTAGTTTGCTATGTTGCTATGACTGTTTGGGATGATTTTTGATTGATTAGTGTAGTTAGATTTGTCGAAAACGTCGTCGAATGGCGTAAACAAGTTGCTGGAAAAAGTTGCAGAAAGTTGTGCAGGGTTTCGGATCGGATCGGATATGGGCTCGGATCGGATAGGAGACCTGGGCAAGGAACCCGACCCGAACCGGAATCTGGCACATAAGAGGCTTGGCAAAAAGTAAGGCCATGTTGGTTAAGCTGGGGATCGGACTAACTTAAAGACGAAGGGCTCGGATCGGATCGACTTAAGGATGAAAGGCCAGGACTGAAGTAAGGCGGAAAGATCGGATCGGCTAAAGGAGTAGGATCGGATCGGCTAAAGGAGGTGGATCGGATCGGAGTAAATGGAGAACGAAGGAGCTGATCGGAGAAGGAGCATGAACTGGAGAGAAGATAGCAACCCGACCCGACCCGGAGGAGGACACCCGACCCGACCTGAAGGGGGACACCCGACCCGAACCGACGCGATGGAGTGGACCCGAACCGAACCGCTATCAGAGGAAGACCATGCACCAACGCAACGCTATGGACTTGACCCGACCCAGTATTAACCAATAACTCGAGATGCAAAGGTAGTCCAATATGGGAAGTTAGAGCTCAGGATCCAGTTGGGAACCGATGAGTTCACTTCATGATTGGGCTTTGCTGCGAGATGCGTGCAAAGCGGCAGTCGATGTTTATGACTTTGGATCGCTATGTATGGGAAGTACGTGAACGGATTCAGGGATGAAATGGCCTAGGTATGAATAAAGGGCTATAAACCAATGAAGTGGGGTCATTTGTAAAGATTTGGTCATGACTCCATGTGGTAAGCTTGGTAGTAGCAGTAGTTGTACAAGTCGAATTCCGTCACTACTTCGATGGGTCTACTGATTGACAGTGGTGGACATCGTATGCTTTACGCACTGAGTGAGGGATGTGAGGATGGTTGTTATGGTTGTTTTGTTTGCTATCATTATAACATGCACACCCCACCCCCGTATTCTTTACACTATTTACTATGGCACCTTGGAGTACTGTACGGTATGTGGTACTAACTCTTTGGTTGCAGGTCCAGGTTCAGGTATGGTTTAGTATACCTGTTATTGTTCTGTTTAGATGCTTATCGCTCATACCAGGCTTTATGTCTAACCCAGAGTTTTATGTCTCTTCTTATTACTCTGGGTGCTCACACGAGTAGACTAGAGACAGGTTAGCTGGTGATGCACGGGTAGATGATCCGGAGACGAGCAAGAGGTTTCCACCTAATATATATATAGTATTCTCCCTGTATTGTTGAAGATCACTGCTTGGGCATTGGTGATGCATCTTCTACTTTAGCTTTCTTTTGTTTAGAGACAGTAAACTTGGAAAGTTGTAATAAGCTGTATTTGGATTTCCTCTGCTCTGATGTTGATGTTGATTTTAGTTATCAGCTTATGCACTGTCTCACCTGTTTTATGTCAAGTATGTTATTATTATTATTATATTTTACTCCATGCGTTGTGAGACATTCTACAGGTTCTTGATTAGTTCGTTCCCTTCTTTCCTTTCTTCTGACGACTGTCCCATGCTAGTCGGGCATGTGTACAGCGCACTTTCGGAGGAAATGCAGGCTGGTGCAGGGCGGGCCGTCACACTTGGTATCAGAGCTCTAGGTTGCGTAGTTAACCTAGGGAAGTTATCAGGGAAAGATAGTATACGTATACGAGAGAGCGTATTTGTGATTATTTTGGTTTTTAAAAGCTATATATATACATACTATTAGTAGTATAAGAATGAAGTCGTGCTGCACTAGCACCACTATGGGGTCGTTAATCGTTTCCTTTTTCAGATTGACGATGAGCCGATATGTTAGAGGTACCGGTGGAGGGGCCAATAATTGGAATGCTGCTGACATGAGGACGATGTTTACTGACCTCATGAGAGAGATGCTTAGGGATGTACAGAGGGCAGCTCCCAATGGTGAAAATGGTGGTGGTCCAATAGTGCAGGCACCGAGGGTCGACTTCGCCAAGCTAAATAAGGATTATACTAGCCTTGGTGGGAAGCCGGTTCACGGAACGGAGTCGGCCACGGATGTTCAAGATTGGTTGGATAGTTGCGAACGTATCTTCGAGGATTTGGGTATCGAGGATGCGATGAAGAGAAAGCTAGCGTCCCGTCAGCTGCAAGGGCGAGCAATGAATTGGTGGAATGCTATAAAGGCAGGTACTCCCGAAGATCAGATTACTTGGGAGCAGTTTAAGGTTCGCTTTAGCGAGAAGTTCATTCCAACTGCTCAGAAGTCAGTGTTGTTTAAGAAATTCTTGGAGCTCAAGCAGAATGGCAGAGCTGTCTCGGAGTATATTGCTGAATTCGACACTTTGTAAAAATATGGGTTATCTCTTATTGATACTGCCGAGAAGAAGAATGAGAAATTCATAACTGGTTTGGATCAGTACTTGGGGGAAAGGCTTATTAACCACATCGATGAGACGTTTGAATCGATTGTTGGGAAAGCATTGAGATCAGAAAGTCTCTACCCAAAGCCAAAGACTGAGGTTGCATCTGCAGAAGAGCCAAAGCCACAAGCAAGTGGTGGAGGCAAGGGTGGTTCCCAGAATAAGAGAAAGCAGAATCAGACTAAGGATGGCCATAAGAAAAGGAATAAGCAAGATGTTGAGTGCTTCAGCTGTGGTAAGAAGGGCCATTATGCCAGTAATTGTCGGGCCAAGCTAGCGGATAGGAATTGCTTCAACTGTGGCCAAATGGGACATCGCAAGGACAAGTGTCCACAGCCCCCTAAAGAAAAGCAAATGGTGAAAGCATATGCCCTTAACGCTATTCCTTCTTCGTCGAATGCCCCAACTGCGCCGGAGAAGGGAAAGAATGTCGTCATTCAAGGTATGCTTTCTATTTATGATGTTCCTGTTAGAGTTTTGTTTGAAACCAGAGCTTCCAGTTCTTTCATATCTAGTGACCTGGTAGATAGGTTGGAATTGGAGCCCGAGATTGTCAATAGACCTTTAGTAGTGACGAACCCGATTGGTGGTTCGACTAGCCTTAGCATGATTTGTCGTAATGTGGTCTTATCGAGTCATGGACGCATGTTTGTTTGTGATTGCTTTGTTTTGGGCTTTACTAGGTTTGGCATTATTTTGGGAGTAGATTGGCTCCGAAGATACGGGGTGGTGGTAGACTATGAGGGCTTTTTGGTGACAGCTAGAGCGGATGATGGGCGGAGGATAGTGTTTGGTGGTCTACCCAGTGAGGGGGTATTGGCTAGTTTTCTAAACTCCCTCGACATTCTGCAGAGTGAGTTGTCAGGTTTGCCCGTGGTTGGCCAGTATCCGGATGTTTTCGAAGAAGTGACCGGGCTTCCACCACACCGAGAGATTGAGTTTCGTATTGATTTGGTAAAAGATGCCAGGCCTATAGTGATGCCACTTCGTCGTATGGCACCAAGGGAGCAGCGAGAGCTCGAGGTGCAAGTCAACGATCTTTTGAAGAAGGGATTTATCAGAAGGAGTGTTTCTGAATGGGGAGCACCAGTTGTGTTTGCTACTAAGGCGGATGGTTCCCTTCGTTTGTGTGTAGACTACCGCGAGTTGAATAAAGTGACGAGGAAGAACAAGTATCCTCAACCGCGGATACATGATTTGTTCGATCAGTTGACCGGCGCGAGAGTATTTTCTCAGTTGGATCTCGCGACAGGTTTTCATCAGCTTAGGGAAGCTGAGAGTATAGCTAAAACGGCATTTCGGACGCCGTCTGGGTTTTATGAGTGGTTGGTCATGCCATTCGGGCTGACCAATGCCCCAGCATATTTTTTGGATCTTATGAATAGGGTATTCAGAGATCAGTTGAATAAGTTTGTCCTTGTGTTCGTTGATGATATTTTGGTCTACTCGAGGACAGAGGAAGAACACAAGGAACATTTGAGAATAGTGATGGAGGTGTTGAGAAAACACCAATTGAAAGCAAAGTTTTCTAAGTGTCACCTCTGGAAGAGGGAAGTGAGGTTCTTGGGCCATGTTGTATCAGAGAATGGTATTGCCGTGGACCCGGCGAAGGTGGCTACGGTAGAGGATTGGCCTACGCCCAAGAATGCAACAGATGTAAGAAGTTTCTTGGGGTTAGCTGGATATTATCGTAAGTTTATCCAAGGTTTCTCCAAGATAGCAGCACCATTGACCCAGTTGACCAAGAAGAATCAAGCTTTTGTCTGGGATGAATGGTGCCAGAATGCATTCAAGAGTCTAAAGGACAAGTTGACAAGCACACCAGTGTTAGTCATTCCTAAGGGGAATGAAGAGATGACGGTATACACGGATGCATGTGGTACCGGACTAGGTGTTGTATTGATGCAAGGCGGTAGGGTTATAGCTTATGCAAGTCGGCAATTGAAACCGCACGAGAGAAGATACCCTACCCATGATTTGGAATTGGCAGCGATAGTGTTTGCGTTGAAGATGTGGAGACACTATCTCTTGGGAGACAGATTTGAGTTGTTCACAGATCATAAGTCGTTGAAGTATCTCTTCTCCCAGAAGGATTTAAATCTCCGGCAACAAAGGTGGTTAGAATTCTTAGCTTCCTATGATTTTGACATCGCATATACACCGGGAAAGGGCAATGCGGCGGCTGATGCATTGAGTAGGACACATGCCAGTTTAGGGGCTATGTTTCTTGAATGGAAGCAACTGGAGTATATCGCGGAGTTTGATTTCAGACCAAAGTGCGAATTGGATTCAGAAATGTTAGCAAGATTGACGGTCAGACCCACTTTGATTGAGCGGATCGGCTCTAGTCAGAGGGACGATCCTAACCTATTGGAAATCATCTCCAAGTTAGAGATGGGTATCGATGAGGAGATGAACAAGTATGGGCTTGATCGAGATGGATGGCTTAGAAAGAGTGGAAAGCTTGTTGTACCCAATATCAATGGATTGAGAGATGAAGTGCTTAGAGAATGTCATCACTCAAAACTGACTATACACCCCGGTGGTAACAAGTTGTATCGAGATATGAAGCAGACCTACTACTGGGAAGGGATGAAAAGAGACATTGGGAGGTTTATATCCAAATGCATGAATTGCCAGCTAGTTAAAGCTGAGCAAAAGAAGCCTAGTGGGTTGTTGCAACCATTAGAAATTCCCGAATGGAAATGGAAGCAAGTCTCGATGGATTTCATCGATGGTTTACCAAGAACCAGATCGGGACATGATAGCATTTGGGTAATTGTGGATCGATTGACTAAAAGTGCAAGATTTATACCAGTCAAATCGACCAGAACGGCAGCTAAGTTAGCAGAATTGTATATGAAGTGGGTAGTGAGATTTCATGGAGTAACTAAAAGCATTGTGAGTGACCGAGACCCGTTGTTCACTAGTGGGTTTTGGAAGAGCTTACAAGAGGCTCTAGGGTCAGAGTTGCATCTCAGTACCGCATATCATCCTCAGACCGACAGTCAGAAGGAGAGGGTGAATCGTATTTTGGAAGATCTCTTGAGAGCATGTATATTGGATTTTGGTGGATCATGGGATGACCATTTGCATCTAGTAGAGTTTGCATATAATAATAGCTACCAATCCAGTATCGGTATGGCTCCATATGAAGCTTTGTACGGAAGACCGTGCAACTCACCATCATGTTGGATAGAGATTGGCGAGAAGTTTATGCTTGGACCAGATGTGGTGAGGGAAACTTCAGATAAAATCAAGACCATTCAACAACGAATGAAGGCTACCCAAGATAGGCAGAAGAGTTATGCTGATAAAAGGAGAAGAGACTTAAAATTCTCCGTTAGCGACTTGGTGTTTGTCAAGATTTCCCCGTTGAAGAGCGTAATACGATTTGGCAGGAAAGGCAAGTTGGCACCAAGATTCGTTGGCCCATTCCCTGTCCTTGAACCAATCGGGAATTTGGTATATAGAATTGACTTACCAGAGAAAATGGCGGGAGTTCACAATGTATTTCATGTTTCCCAACTAAGGAAGTTCGTTCACGACCCAGATATAACTATTTCACCTGATCAGTTAGAGGACTTCGAAGTAGAACCCGAGGCGGTTGGGAACCGCAAGCCGGCCCGTATTGTCGAGCATGACATGAAGCAACTTCGAAGGAAGGTGGTGAAGCTAGTCAAGGTTCAGTGGGGCGAGGCCGAGAATGATTGTACTTGGGAGACAGAGGAGAACATTAGGAAGACATACCCAGAACTCCTTGCCTGGTAAGATTTTGACTTCGATTTAGTTTTCCGCATGCTAGGATAGGTCTGTTTGCTTGCTTTGTATGTTTGATTGTTGTGTGTAGCTGTTAGGCATGCGGGATTCTTTGTATGTTTAGGGTTAAGGAATTTCGGGGACGAAATTTCTTAAGGGGGGAGAGTGTAACGACCTGTATTCTACGTATCATAGGATCGTAGAATATTTATTTCTTTCACATACGAAGTCGTATGGTCATGTAACTTTGGGAGACGACTATTGGGGTCATTTCCCATGTTCACGATTTTTCCCGATTTTTAAATGACCATTTTACCCCTAGTTGGCACTGTTTTGGCCATAACTTTTGACTGGAAAGGAATTTTGACTTGAAACCACTTCCATTGGCTTCGAATGATGGTTTATGATTCCGTAGAGTGGTCACATTAGCCAAACGGACTCACTGTTTGGGAGATATGGCGGACACAAATTTCAGATGGTGAAAAACAGCTTAATTGGGCTTAACCGGGTGATTAGCAGCTAGGCCTAGAGGGGAATTTCGGGTCTAGAGGCATAGGAGGGCTGATTAGGGTTAGGAAATCACTTTCATTTCAGTTTTGAGCCGCCACAAACCTTCTTGAGACCCTAGTAATGGCTTCCATCCTCTAAAACCACTCCAAAACACGTTTTTAGTGAGGATTAAGCCTAAACTACATCAAAACAAGGACAAATAGCAACAGAGCAAGGTTGGAGCTACTGCTATACATAGGAATTCGACCCAAACAGAGAGTATTTCAGATTTGGTGTTTTATTTTATGGCCAAGGTGAGTGATTTGCATAGTTTTTGCACTAATTACGGTTAATTAAGGGTAATTAGTGAAGATTAGCGAATTTACACACTAATAAATTCTGGAAAAATGTTTTGAAATTCTTAAATAATATTTTATGCCTCTGTTAGAAATTTGGTTCGATTTGATTAAGTTTCGTTAACCCTATGATTAGTTTTATTTAATCATGCTTAAGGAAAAATGGGATTTTGGGCATTTTGATCCATTTTGACATGTAAATTCATTGTTTTGGTGTTTTTGGTTAGATAGCTATGTTGCTATGACTGTTTGGGATGATTTGTGATTGATTAGTATAGTTAGATTTGTCGAAAATGTCGTCGACTGGCATAAACAAGTTGTTGGAAAAAGTTGCAGAAAGTTGTGCAGGGTTTCGGATCGGATCGGATATGGGCTCGGATCGGATAGGAGACCTGTGCAAGGAACCCGACCCAAACCGGAATCTAGCACATAAGAGGCTTGGCAAAAAGGAAGGCCGTGTTGGTTAAGCTGGGGATCGGACTAACTTAAAGACGAAGGGCTCGGATCGGATCGACTTAAGGATGAAAGGCCATGACTGAAGTAAGGCGGAAAGATCGGATCGGCTAAAGGAGTAGGATCGGATCGGCTAAAGGAGGAGGATCGGATCGGAGTAAATGAAGAACGAGGGAGCTGATTAGAGAAGGAGCATGAACTGGAGAGAAGATAGCAACCCGACCCGACCCGGAGGAGGACACCCGACCCGACCTGAAGGGGGACACCCGACCCGAACCGACGCGATGGACTGGACCCGAACCGAACCGCTATCAGAGGAAGACCATGCACCAACGCAACGCTGTGGACTTGACCCGACCCAGTATTGACCAATAACCCAAGATGCAAAGGTAGTCCAATATGGGAAGTTAGAGCTCAGGATCCAGTTGGGAACCGATGAGTTCACTTCATGATTGGGCTTTGCTGCGGGACGTGTGCAAAGGGGCAATCGATGTTTATGACTTTGGATCGCTATGTATGAGAAGTACGTGAACGGATTCAGGGCTGAAATGGCCTAGGTACGACTAAAGGGATATAAACTAATGAAGTGGGGTCATTTGTAAAGATTTGGTCATGACTCCATGTAGTAAGCTTGGTAGTAGCAGTAGTTGTACAAGTCGAATTCCGTCACTACTTCGATGGGGCTAGTGATTGACAGTGGTGGACATTGTATGCTTTACGCACTGAGTGAGGGATGTGAGGATGGTTGCTGTGGTTGATTTGTTTTCTATCATTATAACATGCACACCCCACCCCCGTATTCTTTACACTATTTACTATGGCACCTTGGAGTACTGTACGGTATGTGGTACTAACTCTTTGGTTGCAGGTCCAGGTTCAGGTATGGTTTAGTATACCTATTATTGTTTTTTTTAGATGCTTATCGCTCATACCAGGCTTTATGTCTGACCCAGAGTTTTATGTCTCTTCTTATTACTCTGGGTGCTCACACGAGTAGACTAGAGACAGGTTAGCTGGTGATGCACGGGTAGATGATCCGGAGATGAGCAGGAGGCTTCCACGTAATATATATAGTATTCTCCCTGTGTTGGTGAAGATCACTGCTTGGGCATTGGTGGTGCATCTTCTACTTTAGCTTTCTTTTGTTTAGAGACGGTAAACTTGGAAAGTTGTAATAAGCTGTATTTGGATTTCCGCTGCTCTGATGTTGATGTTGATTTTAGTTATCAGCTTATGCACTGTCTCACCTGTTTTATGTCAAGTATGTTATTATTATTATATTTTACTCCATGCGCTGTGAGACATTCTACAGGTTCTTGATTAGTTCGTTCCCTTCTTTCCTTTCTTCTAACGACCGTCCCGTGCTAGTCGGGCATGTGTACAGCGCACTTTCGGAGGAAATGCAGGCTGGTGCAGGGCGGGCCGTCACATCCGAGAATATCCAGATTTCTTTGATGAAGTGAGGGGATTACCTCCTAAACGCGAGATATAGTTACGAATTTATCTTGTTGATAATGCCAAGCCAGTTTCATTGCCCGTTGTGCACATGGCCCCGCGAGAAAGAAGAGAGCTCAGTAAACAAATCAACGAGTTGCTTGAGAAAAATTTCATAAGACGAAGCATTTATGAATGGGGTGCTCTGGTAGTATTTGCTACTAAGGCGGATGGATCGCTTCGTCTGTGCGTAGATTATCATGAGTTAAACAAGTTGACAAAGAAGAATAGGCACCCACTACCAAGAATCGACGATCTGTTTGACCAGCTTATGGGAGCATCTGTTTTCTCTCAACTCGATCTAGCCACAAGATTCCATCAGCTCAGAGTGGCTGAGGATAGCATTGACAAAACTGCGTTTAGGACTCCGGATGGGTTCTTCGAATGGCTCGTTATGCCGTTTGGGTTAACGAATGCACCTGCATATTTTGTAGATTTGATGAGCAGGGTGTTTCGGGAGTTCCTTTACAAGTTTGTGGTAGTTTTCGTGGATGATATTTTGATCTTCTCAAAAGATGAAGAAGAGCATGCTAGGCATCTCAAGGAAGTGATGGAAACGCTTAGAGCACACCAGTTAAAGGCTAAGTTCTCTAAATGCCATTTTTGGAGGAAGGAAGTTCGGTTCCTTGGACATGTAGTTTCTAAGCAAGGCATAGCCGTGGACCCCGCAAAGGTAGTTGCGGTACAGGACTTGAAAATTCCTAAGAATGCAACGGAGGTGAGGAGCTTTCTCGGTTCGGCGGGCTACTACAGGAAGTTCATTAGGGACTTCGCTAAGATTTCAGCCCCTCTTACTAAATTAACAAAGAAGAACCTACCTTTTGCATGGGACCTAGAATGTGATGCTGCTTTTCAGAGACTTAAGAGAGCCCTCATCACAACTCCAGTTTTAGCATTACCCGATGGAGGTAAGATGTTTACGGTGTACACAGATGCGTGCGGCACAGGGTTAGGCGCTGTCCTAATGCAAGAAGGAAGAGTAATATGCTATGGGGGCAGACAACTTAAAGTCCATGAGAAAAACTATCCCACGCATGACTTGGAGTTGGCCGCGATTGTTTTTGAACTTAAAGCTTGGCGCCATTATCTTCTAGGGGAGAGGTTCGTGCTGTTTACCGACCACAAATCGCTTAAGTACCTCTTCTCACAGAAAGACTTGAATCTAAGACAACAGCGGTGGATGGAGTTCTTGGCATCATATGACTTCGATATAGCTTATACCCCTGGCAAGGGTAATGTGGTGGCAGACGCGCTAAGTAGAAAAAGAATGACTTTGAGCCTCTTGTTTGTTGAAATGAAAAGCCTTGAGTTTATAACAACCTTTGATTTTACACCTGCTGTTGAGTCATTAACTGCTACGTTTGCATCTCTTGAGTTAAGACCTACACTTCTAGATCAAGTAGGGACTTCACAGAAGGAAGACCCACAGTTAGTTGAAATCATGGACAAGCTAATTAGAGGTGAGACGTCAAGTCGCCTCAGTAGATATGCCATAGATGACAAGGGATGGCTAAGGCGCGATGGAAGGTTATGTGTCCCACAAGTGGGATACTTAGTAAGGAGAGTTCTCGAAGAAGTGCACCACTCAAAGATGACTATACATCCCGGAGGGGATAAGATGTACAGAGATATGAAACACATTTTCTTTTGGGATGGAACGAAAAAGGACGTGGCAGAGTTCGTTTCGAAGTGCATGGTGTGACAACAAGTAAAGGCCGAGTCGAAGAAGCCCGGTAGGCTATTACATCCTTTGGAGGTTCCGCAATGGAAACGAGAGAGTATCTCGATGGATTTCGTGGATGGACTGCCTAGGTCTACGAAGGGAAATACTAGCATATGGGTCATAGTTGATAGACTCACGAAAAGCGCTCACTTCATTCCAGTGAAGAGCAAGAAGACCGCATCAGGGCTAGCGTCTATTTACCTTCGAGAGATAGTACAATTGCATGGAGTTCCTTCTAGTATAGTTAGTGATCGTGACCCGACTTTCACTAGCCAGTTTTGGAATAGTCTGCAAGAAGCAATGGGAACACGACTGAACTTAAGCACGGCCTATCACCCAAAGACGGATGGACAAACCAATACGGTAAATATGGTACTAGAAGATCTCCTGAGGCTATGCATTCTTGACTTTGGTGGTACTTGGGAAGACCATCTTCCTCTCGTGGAGTTTGCGTATAATAACAGTTACCAAGCTAGCATCGGAATGGCACCGTTCGAAGCCCTATATGGAAGACCGTGCAAGTCGCCAACTTGTTGGTGGGAGACAACAGACAAACTTATACTTGGGCCCGACATAATAAGGGACACTTCTGAGAAGATTGAGTTGATACGAAGACGGATGAGAACGGCCCAAGATAGACAGAAATCTTATGCGGACCAGGGAAGGACAGACTTAGAGTTCGAAGTCGGAGATATGGTCTTTATAAAGGTTTCTCCGTTACGCAATGTAGTTCGTTTTGGAGCAGTTGGAAAGCTAGCACCAAGATTTGAGGACCGTTCCCCATCATTGAGAGGATTGGACGGATGGCCTACAAGGTAGACTTACCCGAGAAGTTGTCTGGAGTACACAATGTGTAACACCCCATGTCCATTAATGTCACTCACAAAAGGGAATGCATTAACTTCTATGGAGCGTTTTAAGTGAATATAGAACAGAAAATCACAACAAGACAGATATGAAATAGTACTTGAAAATTTAAAACTTTATTTATTGCAACGGAAGGTAAATATGTTTGGTTACATCACCAAAAGCCAAAGACTAAAGTCAAGTACATAATATCCATCTTGACAAAATCAGAGTACATAATATAAAAAGCATAATCCCATAAATAGCCATAAAAGAGATAGGTTGAGCTTTACTTCAGCAATCCAAATCCAAGTGCTCCCAAAGTGATCCAAATCAAGCTTCCCACCCTAAGAACCTGGGGGGGGGGGGGGGAAGGAAGAAAAGAGGTGGAAACAAAGGGGGTCGGACATAAAGTCTGGCAAGTCCGATAACTCCAACAATATAATTATCAAAGTAACTAGGATAAGACATAAGCTTGGTAAATAAAGAAATGACTGTGAATTAATGGCAAGACCAAGCAACCAAAAATAATAGGATGAGCAAAGATACCGTTAAATGCGCTTCCTAATCAATATAGGGTAATTACTATACTCTACCGTACTGTACTGTTCTAACACTAACTGCACCCATACTAGTCACTCTAGAAACTTGATCCCTCTTGACTAAATAGAATGATGATAGCTTCGTGTACTACTAGATGTACCCACTATCCCCACCAGATGTACCCCTTCAATGGTAATTCCATGTACTCCTAGTTGACGTCATAGGTGCTGCCTGCTCCAATCTCCACTAGGTGTACCCCTTTAATGATTAATTAATAATGGTAGCTTCGTGTACCCCTAGCTGACTACATAGGTGCCGTCTGCTCCTATCTCCACTAGATGTACCCACTACCCTGCCCCATTCGATCGGCTCCCTAACTCGTAGATACCCATGCTGGTCCCACAGTGGGGTGTATCACTCCCCTAAAGTGGCAACCCAATACAACATTAAGGATGCACGGCTTATACCTACACGATGCAACAACGTCTTACCTACCAGCCCGGGCCCATACACGCACATGACCCCGTTGGACTTGCGTTGCCACCGCTAACCCATTTTAGCCTCTAACAATCAGGCCTAGTAGGCGTGTCCCATCCTCGACTTGGGTCGAGCTCACAAAGATACTTAATGGGCTACTGGACTGAAAAGGGCCCCCACCAAGCTTCCCACATAGGCTTGGTCCCCTCTAATACATCCCACTTAACCCCATGTCCACTTACATGTATAAATTTGGTTAAGTGTTTTCTAATTTAACCTAGTCTCACCCTTTTGTTTAATTAACAGGTTGTATTGGTTAAGTCTGTGGGCCTATATACACAAATATTACCCACCTACCCAAGATTTACTTAACCCTCTCACTGGTTCAGACATATTAATTTACAGTTAAGTTTGTGGGCCTATATGTACTAATATTACCCACCTACCCAAGATTTATTTAACCCACTCATTCCGTTTACTTACCCCCCAACTTAAACTTAAGTTCTTACAATCCCTAGAGATCAGATTTGGTTAAGTAGTCCATTTCATTTACCATGTCCATTTTTAATTAATTAATCAATTAATTAAAACCTTTCCCTTCATAGGTGTCAATACTTATTTTATCCAACAATTTGAATTACATGTCATAATTGTTTATATTCAAATTACTCCATTTTTCTAATCGTATTTCTCATGACATCCTCATGTCACCCACATGTCACCCACTAGATTCCTCATGCCACCCAAGGCACCCACTTAACCCCCTCATGTCCCACTACATATTTACTTTGTTTAAGTGTTTCTTAATTTATTACTATCGTAACCCCTGTAGAACCTCTCACATTAGACTGACATTTGTGGCTGCTGGATTTGCCGGGCGGGTCCGGGCAGTCTTACACCACAAACGAGCCTAACCTCGTGTCCGTACAATTGTTACGCATTTAGTTTGGGCCTTTGACCTCTCACATTGGGCTACTATTTGTGGCTGCTGGATTTGCCGGGCGGGTCCGGGCAGTCTTACACCACAAATGAGTCCAACCTCGTGTCTTAGGCAATTAATTATACATAATTAATTTCCCCCAATATTTGAATTACTTTCTCTATTCAAATTACAAATCATTTCCATATTTATTTATGTATAAATATGTCACCTTAATTATGTCCACTATTTATGGTACATAAATTGTACCAATTTACATCTCAAATTAATTTCATGCCTTTTTAGGCATTTGTGCCAATTCCCAATATTTAATATCCCTATTCAAATTCAAATTAATCTATGTCCATAATTAAACTATGTCCATTACTACACATTAATTTTCCAATTAATGCCTTCATTAAATTTTTTGCCTTTTAAGGCAATTCACCTTAATTAATATCTCAAATTCGTTATATGCCTCATTTACATGCCAGTTCACATTTATTAACATAATCAATATTTTCATCCCATATTTGGATTAATTATTCCTAATCAAATATGTTAATAAAATTCCAATTATCTTTATGACCATAATTCACATTAATTATGTCCATATATCACTTTGCCAATTAATATCTCAATTTACATATATGCCTCTTTTAAGGCTATTACATGCCAATTCACATTTATTAACATAATCAATATTTTTCCCATAACCCCCGCGGCGTCCGTTCGCATAGAATATATGATAGACTAAGAAATAGTCTAACACATGAAAAAGGAAAAAACACCACATATTCACATAACATACAAAATAGGCCTAACTTGCTTATGAGAATTTACCACATAACTTGCATAAAATCATAGATCTAAACATAGGCCTAAAAGGTATGAACTTGCATGTTACGAATAAGATTTTTATCACAAAATTTACATAGGCATTTACCACAAACTTGCATAACATGATTCATATTCCAAACTCATATTTTTATATAAACTTGCATATGTGATTTATGCAACATAACAATGGTGCAAATTTACCTCTAAACATATAAACTAGCATGTAAAGATTTAGCATATAACTCATACATGTCATAGCCTAACTTTTGATCTAAAATAGATGTCATAATCTTTACTAACTTGCATGTGATTTATGTCTAAATGAACATCTAAACTTGCATACATACATATGATCTATCATATGAATCAACATAACCAAACTAGCATTTAAACAACATGATGATTTGATTATACATAAGCCAATCATAGAATTACAACATAGATCATAACTTTACAACATGTATGATAACATCACAATTTAACAACATAATCATATCATACGGTCAATAATTCACATCATATCCATATAATCCACAATTATATCTAATCTTACTTAATTTAATAATTATCTTGATTAGAGAAATCGAACTTGCCTTTCGTGGTTAAAGAATTATGAACAATTGATCAAACTTGATGCAGAATTGTTGTAGCGACGTTAGTTGATTCGTTGTTGAAGCTCTAAGCTTGAATTAGGTTGAATTGATTAGCTATCTTCCTCTTTAGTTGGCGGCGGCTACACTGAGTTCCATGGCGACGGCATAACGGCTTTGGTTTCAATTTTAATTAGGTTTAGGGTTAGCATTAGGATGTATTTATAGGTGTAGGAAGTTATTTAGGACCATTAGATTAACCCTGAACCATGAGAACCAACCAAATGCAAAATCTGCATTTGAGCGAATCGGCCCACGGGTTGACAGCCAAACACCCTGGATTAACCCCTAGTCGACCCAGCAGAGCTCGTGTCAACCTCAAAAATGGGCCGGTTCGGTCATTTCCCCCTCCCAATTCGCTGTTTTGAACTTTTTCGTATATTTATTTATTTAATTTTTAATTTATATATATATATATATATATCAATATATATATTTCTCTGCGCAACCCATTTCACTTAATTCTTTTCTAAAAATTAAGTATACTTTAATTTGTGAATTTTAATGTTATAAAATTACGGGGTGTTACATTCTCCCCTCCTTAAAGGATTTCGTCCCCGAAATCTCCAAGTCAAGAAGAATGTATATCCTACCATCTAATCGTCCATCTACTCAACCATCAAACACCAGCATCCATTATCCTTAAAAGACTTCTAATGCTTTAATGTTTATATGCACAGTGTGTGTATATGTCCATATCTAATGCAAAATTAGGTGGTCTGCTGATTCAGTCGACCTCCTTAATGCAATTCATGATAGTGCCATGCGTCCAATATGTATGCAAAAGATTCCTAATGATACATATTAATTCAATATGCGTGCACAACCATCCACCCGAATGCAGCAACCATATGATAATACAACCATTATACATCCATTTTACTAAATACATCCATATATATGCAATATGAAGTGACTAAGCCGATCTGGTGCCTAATAGTGTGTGTATATGCATCCACGAGCAACCACTAGCGAACACTTGCATCCACTTTGCATCCATCATACATAACATGTCTCAAACACATGTTTCAACCATAGGATTTCTTTAAATGAAGGTCAAAGATACTAGCGAGAGGACATACTAAAATAAGATAAGCACAAGCTAAGCGATAAAGGAGAAATTAAAAGGCATACCCTCGAAAAGAAAAGGGTACAATGAATGCATCTTATCTTCCGTCTCCCAAGTAGAGTTACTCTCATCGTCTCCCCATTGTACTTTGACTAGTCTGACCTCTCAATTTCTCAACATCTTGATCTCCGACCCAAGAATGCATGTAGGAGCTCGTTGAATCGTCGCTTCACGCTCTATTTCCACCTCTCTAAGCAAGCTCGGCTCCACTACCTCCGCGGTCTCGTGTAAGCACTTCCTCAAATGTGATACATGGAATACGTCGTGTACACCACTAAGTCTCTCAGGCAACTCCTCTTATCCACATAAGATTTCTGCCTATCTTGCACTGCCTTCATCCTTCTTCGAATCAAATCAATCTTCTCTGAAATCTCTCTAATCATATCGGGCCCAAGTAAGATCTTATCCGTAGATTCCCACCAACGTGTAGGTGAACGACAAGGTCGTCCATAAAGAGCTTCGAAAGGTGCCATGCCAATGCTAGATTGAAAGCTATTATTATATGCGAACTCCACCAATGGAAGATACTCTTCCCATGTACCCCCAAAGTCTAGGATACATAGCCTCAAAAGGTCCTCTAGAATACGATTCACCCTCTCGGTTTGGTCATCCGTCTGAGGATGATATGCGGTGCTCAAACATAGTTGAGTCCCTACCGCTTCTTGTTAGCTCCTCCAAAATTCGCTAGTGAAGATAGGATCGCGGTCGCTTACTATGCTAGAAGGAACACCATGCAAACGAACTATCTCTCGGACGTATACAGAAGCTAACCATGGAGTAGTCCTCTTACTCTTCACGGGAATAAAATGGGGGCTCATAGTAAGTCTATCTACTATAACCCAAATCGCCGTATTACCCTTCCTTGATCTTGGTAATCCATCAACAAAATCTATCGAGATACTATCCATGTGAACTCATCGCAACTATCCATCTCCCACGCAAGCCGTCCTATTCGAACTCGATATCCCCCAAGCACAAGCCCCAAAGGCCTAAACCAATATCAGACAAGCACCCAAGGAATACCTCCTCCGATTTTAGACAGTCTACGTGAGATGATACTAGCAAAACAAATAATTGGGCACTTAACCGACTCTGGTTGTCCTCGCCAGTCTTGCTTCAAAACCATCACTAATCACCTAACTGACTTTGCATTATCCCCTAGGCACACACGAATACCTCGTGCCTCTAGGTAAACCCCGCACTTCATCGAAGACGTCACTATACTCACGGACCACACGAAAAGATTCCAAATCACCGTTGGATATGTCAAGAGATTCGAGACAGCTAAACGTCACTGAACCCCTAGGGTCACAAGAAATATGAGGGTCTTTCCATAATGAATCAATAGTCTAACTACCCTCCTTTCACTATCTAGGATGGCACCCCTCCTGGGTAGCCAATCCACCCCTAGAATCAAACTATAGCCCGTGAAACCAAGGACGAAGGCGTTGCATTCAAATCCAACGTCCAAGATAGACACTCTCAAATCCCGACAAACCATTGAAGGATGAGCCGAACCACCAAAAAGATTTGAGACTAGGATGGGATCCTTAACTAGACTAGTATTTAGGTGCAGTGTTTTCAACTAACGAAGCAGATACTAACGAGTATGAAGCGCCAGAATCAAACAAAGTTCGAACAGGATGATAAAGGAAACCAAATTTCTACCTGGATGGTCCTACCCCTATCAGGTATACCAGCCGTGAGGGAATATAACTACCCTCCAAAAGATCCTGTACTTTGCCCTTGCCTCTTTGGACAATCCTAAAAAGGTGTCCTATTTCTCCAAAAGGATAACTACTAGCCTTCTTGTTCACATTCCCCATTCGTGACCTTCCACCAAGATGAGGTTTCGTCCTTCATTAACCAACAGCTATTTGAACCTTCCTCCCATCGTCAACCTTAAAGGTATCAAAAAGCCCTCCACTTCCTTGAACTAACTTCTAGCCCGTCAAACGTCTAAGTCCCTTGAAGTGGTTTTTCGTCCTTCGTATGGAAGTCCCTATTTATCTTAGAAAAAGCATCTATACGCGGAGGGGAAATCCAAAAAAGAGAAAGAGGAAGAGATTCAAAACGGAGTGTCGAAGGAAGGATATATGGCTCTTGGGGATTATGTTTTTTTTTAAAAAAAAACCTTTCTTTCAAAAATACTCTTCTACAAACATATTTTTGAAAGTATTCTTTAAAAAAATGCTTTTGAAAAATAGTTTCTCAAAATATCTTATCTGTTCTGGTAACCTTCAGCTCCGATACCACGTGTAACACCCCATGTCCATTAATGTCACTCACAAAAGGGAATGCATTAACTTCTATGGAGCGTTTTAAGTGAATATAGAACAGAAAATCACAACAAGACAGATATGAAATAGTACTTGAAAATTTAAAACTTTATTTATTGCAACGGAAGGTAAATATGTTTGGTTACATCACCAAAACCCAAAGACTAAAGTCAAGTACATAATATCCATCTTGACAAAATCAGAGTACATAATATAAAAAGCATAATCCCATAAATAGCCATAAAAGAGATAGGTTGAGCTTTACTTCAGCAATCCAAATCCAAGTGCTCCCAAAGAGATCCAAATCAAGCTTCCCACCCTAAGAACCTGGGGGGGGGGGGAGGAAGAAAAGAGGTGGAAACAAAGGGGGTCAGACATAAAGTCTGGCAAGTCCGATAACTCCAACAATATAATTATCAAAGTAACTAGGATAAGACATAAGCTTGGTAAATAAGGAAATGACTGTGAATTAATGGCAAGACCAAGCAACCAAAAATAATCGGATGAGCAAAGATAACGTTAAAAGCGCTTCCTAATTAATATAGGGTAATTACTATACTCTATCTTACTGTACTGTACTAACACTAACTGCACCCATACTAGTCACTCTAGAAACATGATCCCTCTTGACTAAATAGAATGATGATAGCTTCGTGTACTACTAGATGTACCCACTATCCCCACTAGATGTACCCCTTCAATGGTAATTCCATGTACTCCTAGCTGACGTCATAGGTGCCGCCTGCTCCTATCTCCACTAGGTGTACCCCTTTAATGATTAATTAATAATGGTAGCTTCGTGTACCCCTAGCTTACTACATAGGTGCCGTCTTCTCCTATCTCCACTAGATGTACCCACTACCCTGCCCCATTCGATCGGCTCCCTAACTCGTAGATACCCGTGCTGGTCCCACAGTGGGGTGTATCACTCCCCTAAAGTGGAAACCCAATACAAATTAAGGATGCACGGCTTATACCTACACGATGCAACAACGTCTTACCTACCAGCCCGGGCCCATGCACGCACATGACCCCGTCGGACTTGCGTTGCCACCGCTAACCCATTTTAGCCTCTAACAATCAGGCCCAGTAGGCGTGTCCCATCCTCGACTTGGGTCGAGCTCACAAAGATACTTAATGGGCTACTGGACTGAAAAGGGCCCCCACCAAGCTTCCCACCTAGGCTTGGTCCCCTCTAATACATCCCACTTAATCCTATGTCCACTTACATGTATAAATTTGGTTAAGTGTTTTCTAATTTAACCTAGTCTCACCCTTTTGTTTAATTAACAGGTTGTATTGGTTAAGTCTGTGGGCCTATATAAACAAATATTACCCACCTACCCAAGATTTACTTAAACCTCTCACTGGTTCAGACATATTAATTTACGGTTAAGTTTGTGGGCCTATATGTACTAATATTACCCACCTACCCAAGATTTACTTAACCCACTCATTCCGTTTACTTAACCCTCAACTTAAACTTAAGTTCTTACAATCCCTAGGGATCAAATTTGGTTAAGTAGTCCATTTCATTTACCATGTCCATTTTTAATTATTTAATCAATTAAAACCTTTCCCTTCATATGTGTCAATACCTATTATATCCAACAATTTGAATTACATGTCATAATTGTTTATATTCAAATTACTCCATTTTTCTAATCGTATTTCTCATGACATCCTCATGTCACCCACATGTCACCCACTAGATTCCTCATGCCACCCAAGGCACCCACTTAACCCCCTCATGTCCCACTACATATTTACTTTGGCTAAGTGTTTCTTAATTTATTACTATCGTAACCCCTGTAGGACCTCTCACATTAGACTGACATTTGTGGCTGCTGGATTTGTCGGGTGGGTCCGGGCAGCCTTACACCACAAATGAGCCTAACCTCGTGTCCATACAATTGTTACGCATTTAGTTTGGGCCTTTGACCTCTCACATTGGGCTACCATTTGTGGCTGCTGGATTTGCCGGGTGGGTCCGGGCAGTCTTACACCACAAATGAGTCCAACCTCGTGTCTTAGGCAATTAATTATACATAATTAATTTCCCCCAATATTTGAATTACTTTCTCTATTCAAATTACAAATCATTTCCATATTTATTTATGTATAAATATGTCACCTTAATTATGTCCACTATTTATGGTACATAAATTGTACCAATTTACATCTCAAATTAATTTCATGCCTTTTTAGGCATTTGTGCCAATTCCCAATATTTAATATCCCTATTCAAATTCAAATTAATCTATGTCCATAATTAAACTATGTCCATTACTACACATTAATTTTCCAATTAATGCCTTCATTAAATTTTTTGCCTTTGAAGGCAATTCACCTTAATTAATATCTCAAATTCGTTATATGCCTCATTTACATGCCAATTCACATTTATTAACATAATCAATATTTTCATCCCATATTTGGATTAATTATTCCTAATCAAATATGTTAATAAAATTCCAATTATCTTTATTACCATAATTCACATTAATTATGTCCATATATCACTTTGCCAATTAATATCTCAATTTACATATATGCCTCTTTTAAGGCTATTACATGCCAATTCACATTTATTAACATAATCAATATTTTTCCCATAACCCCCGCGGCGTCCGTTCGCATAGAATATATGATAGACTAAGAAATAGTCTAACACATGAAAAAGGGAAAAACACCACATATTCACATAACATACAAAATAGGCCTAACTTGCTTATGAGAATTTACCACATAACTTGCATAAAATCATAGATCTAAACATAGGCCTAAAAGGTATGAACTTGCATGTTATGAATAAGATTTTCATCACAAAATTTACATAGGCATTTACCACAAACTTGCATAACATGATTCATATTCCAAACTCATATTTTTATATAAACTTGCATATGTGATTTATGCAACATAACAATGGTGTAAATTTACCTCTAAACATATAAATTAGCATGTAAAGATTTAGCATATAACTCATACATGTCATAGCCTAACTTTTGATCTAAAATAGATGTCATAATCTTTACTAACTTGCATGTGATTTATGTCTAAATCAACATCTAAACTTGCATACATACATATGATCTATCATATGAATCAACATAACCAAACTAGCATTTAAACAACATGATGATTTGATTATACATAAGCCAATCATAGAATTACAACATAGATCATAACTTTACAACATGTATGATAACATCACAATTTAACAACATAATCATATCATACGGTCAATAATTCACATCATATCCATATAATCCACAATTATATCTAATCTTACTTAATTTAGTAATTATCTTAATTAGAGAAATCGAACTTGCATTTCGTGGTTAAAGAATTATGAACAATTGATCAAACTTGATGCAGAATTGTTGTAGTGACGTTAGTTGATTCGTTGTTGAAGCTCTAAGCTTGAATTAGGTTGAATTGATTAGCTATCTTCCTCTTTAGTTGGCGGCGGCTACACTGAGTTCCATGGCGACGACATAACGGCTTTGGTTTCAATTTTAATTAGGTTTAAGGTTAGCATTAGGATGTATTTAAAGGTGTAGGAAGTTATTTAGGACCATTAGATTAACCCTGAACCATGAGAACCAACCAAATGCAAAATCTGCATTTGAGCGAATCGGCCCACGGATTAACAGCCAAACACCCTGGATTAACCCCTAGTCGACCCAGCAGAGCTCGGGTCAACCTCAAAAATGGGCCAGTTCGGTCATTTCCCCCTCCCAATTCGCTGTTTTAACTTTTTCGCATATTTATTTATTTAATTTTTAATTTTTATATATATATATATATATATATATCAATATATATATTTCTCTGCGCAACCCATTTCACTTAATTCTTTTCTAAAAATTAAGTATACTTTAATTTGTGAATTTTAATGTTATAAAATTACGGGGTGTTACACAATGTCTTTCACAACTCGCATCTCCGGAAGTGTTTGCATGAGTCAGACGAAGTGGTTGATCCAAGCATCCTTGAAGACATGGAAGTGGAGAAAGAAGCAACATTGAGGCAAGTTCCGATTCATATCTTAGGAATGGAGATTAAGAAGCTAAGGAATCGAGAAGTCAAGCTAGTGAAAGTGCAGTGGAGTGAAGCCCAAGAGGACGCAACTTGGGAAACCAAAGAAAAGATATGCGCGCTTTACCCGTTTCTTTTTTAGGGTACATTCTCGATCTCTTTTTCCTTGAAAACCTTTTCGTATTATGCTTCTAATATCTATGTTTGTCTTGTTATCTTCTCGATCTTATCTTGAGAACCTTAGGTAGAACCGTATGGATGTAAACATGTGATTGAAACCTGTTTTGGTTGATGGTTGCAAATGGTTGCAAGCGGTTGTAAGTGGTTGCATGACACACATTAGGCACTAGATCGGCTCAGTCACATTTTCATGTTGCATATGCATGGGTGCTTATACTTGTACATGGATGGAACTTGTTATGTTATCACTTGGATGTTGCATATGGATGAATGACTGTGCACTCATGTAGAGATTATCAACTATGCTAGGAATTTGCATACATGTTGGATTCATGACACTAACATATTTTGCATTAAGGAGGTTTACTGAATCAGTAACCGCCTGATATTTTGCATTAGATAAAGTTCATATACACACACTTTCTGCATATGTTCATACAACGCTAGAAGTCTTTTAAGGACAATGGTTGCCTGTGGATGATGCTTTGAGTAGATGGTTGATTGGATGGTAGGACACATCCTCCCTAACTTAGAGTTTTCGGGGACGAAATCCTTTAAGGAGGGGAGAATGTAACAACCCATGTTTTTATAACGTGTAATAACCATAAATCAAGGCAGAATTAATTTTTAAAATAAGAATCAAGGGAAACGGGTTAAGCCATTGCGTTCCTCTCGAAATTCTGCTTTGAAACGAGTCCGAGTTTTTGAAAATCGGAGTCTGTATGACCAAGTTATGACCATTCGAAGTTTTCAGAAATTTTCAAATTCAAAACAGACTCAATTCGAATTCAAAATTCGAATTTCAAACCTCCTAATGGACTGGGCGGGAAAAATCCCTCCGAGAACCAGGTCGACCTGGGGGTCGACTATGTAGTCGACCTACCTAGGGCCAGGTCGACCATAGTGTCGACCTGGGGGTCGACCTGGTGCCCGAGCCCATTTCTGAAGCTAGATTCACTCTGATGTAAGTGGCCTCATTTCTGTCCACATTCGTTGACCTGACCCTATAAATACAGCCCCTAACACCAGTCTCTCTACACCAAATTTCTTTCTGACCTTATGCTGCTCTGATTCTGGTTGAAAAGTTTGAGAGAGGGACTGCTTCTACTACGTTGAGACTGCGTTAAAGGAATTGCTGATTAGGGGACTTCTATTAGGACTTAACTAAGCAACAAACGACTCTCTTTTTATAATTCTCGAACCACGATCTGTAAGCCCCAGTTATTTTCTGATTTAAACTGTAAATGTATTATGAATATGATGTAAAATTGAAATTGGACCTATGTATGATGATTGTTTACATTCATTCTTGTTCATCTTGGATCTTGACTCTTGCATATTACTATGACATCGATTTGGGGCCTATTCATGTTGTAAATCAAAAAGAGAAACCCCTCTTATTATCACGTTGAATCTGTTATTAGCCACATGTTTATGATTATCACCTTATGACAGTCATACCATGACTATACTATCATCTTATGACAATCGATACTATGACTATACTATCACCTTATGACAGTCGTTACCATGACTATACTATCACCTTGTGACAACTGTTATTTTGACTAGTACCTTATCTTGCTAGATTTGGAATCTTTATGTTTATGGCCAATATTTCATATGCCAATAATGTTTTATTTCAAGTCATATCATGCTATGCTAGTAATCACTCTTGCCACCTTATACCTATTTCTTTTTATGCCACTCCCTAATTAGATTTATTTGTATCGATTCGAACCTTCGTGCGATGGGAATACGATTTGGGTAGATTAGAAGAAATATGAATTAGCTTTAAACTTGAACATGAACATTATTATGACTTGAACCTGAATATGGACATGAACTTAACACGATTTGACATAAAACATGACTTGAAAACTCGACATGAGTCTAAACATGAAAACTTGAACGTGGGCATGACAGTTAGATAAACTTGAAAATGGCCAACTCGAGGTTGGGTTGAGTTTGTAGTGCAAATCTGCCCGGAACCGCCCGGCAAATCCAGTGGCTGCAAACAATAGGATCCAATGTGGGTAGTTGGTCATATCGCACGTAAAAACCCGAGGTTAGACTATGTTGTGGTGTAAATCTGCCCGGAACTGCCCGGCAAATCAAGTAACCACAACAGTTAGTCTAATGTGAGAGGTTGGCGTGCACTAATGAATTAATGCCACATGATAGGGTTAAGTCATGAACCAATTGAATATACTTAACCAACTTGACACGATGACTTGATAGGGTTAAGTCATGAACTGCTTGAACACACTTAACCAACTTGATGCATGATCTGAATAAGGTTAAGTCACGAATTTGAATGACAACACTTAACCCATTAGAAACCCTAGTTACGCGGTCCTTTTCACCAGTAACCCACTTAGATGTATCACGATACCCTGGGACTAGGCAGGATGGGGCACGATTACTGGGCTGATTGTAAGCGACCAGAACGACGGCTGAGTAGGTGCGCCATTGTAGGTTCAGGCGGGCTATGGTCGTGCACGTAGTCCGGAATTGAAAAAGCAGGCATTGGGCACCCGTAGATTTACACTGTGCGTGCTGGATTCGTGTCAGTGGTTGGCACCATAGGACTTGATACACCCTATGGTGGACCTAGCACAGGTAACTACATTTCTGGATAGGGCCGTATGACACAGACACATGACGAGCTAGGACTTGTAGGGAGCCGATCGATTAGTAGGTCGTACAGTAGGACCCCATAATGGGTCACTTCATGACACTGGGCTAAGGGATCATTTCATGGTTAATACTTGATATGGGTTAGAATACTAGTACAGTTTTTGCAGCGAACCTTGAACATGCGATGCCAGACTTGACTTATCTTGTTACCTTAATTATCCAACTAGTTCTGTTATCATCCTTATGCTTAATTCCAGTTTTCACATATCATGTTACCTTTACTAGTTTTCATACTGAAAGTCACTAGGGCTTACCAGTCTTTATGACTGACCCTTTTTCTTTCGCCCCTTTTTCTTTCGTCCCCCCCAGGTTCCCAGGGAGGAAACACTAGCTCTTAGCTTGGATTCAACTTGCTTTCTGACAGCTCATGTAACACCCCACGTCCATTAATGTCACTCACAAAGGGAATGCATTAACTTCCATGGAGCATTTTAAGTAAGTATTGAACAGAAAATCACAACAAGACAGATATAATGCAGTACTTGAAAATTTAAACTTTATTTCATTGCAGCGGATAAACCCATATGTTTGATTTCATCATCAAAACCATAAGCCAAAGTCAAGTACATCATATCCATCTATATAAAACAAAGTACATAAACTGAAAGACATAATCCCCAACATTAAAATAGCCATAAATAAAGAGAAGCTGAACTTTACTTCAGCGGTCCAAGAAATCTTCTAAAGCTGTCCAAGATCAAGCTCCACTGGTGCTAGTTCCAACCTGAGCACCTGGAGGGGAGGGGGGGGGGGAGGAAAGAGATGGAAAAGGAGGGTCAGACATAAAGTCTGGCGAGTGCGATAATTCTAACCATATAATTAACAAAGTAATTAGGCTAAGGCATAAGTTGGAAAATAGGGAGATGACCATGAACCATTGAGTATGACAGAGTAAACAAGGAAACAAGATGTATTACGATATCGTTAAAGCGCACCTAAACTGCTATAGGATAATTACTGAACTACACCAACACTATGGGAAAATTCCTAAACTGCACCGCCACTAGTATACTGCACCACTACTAGTCACCCTAAGATTGATCCCGCCTGCAGACTTAATAATGATATTGGTAGTTTCGTGCACCCCTAGCTGCCTTCATAGGTGCTGTCTGCCCCTATCTCCACTTGGTGTACCCACTACCCCCAAGCGATCGGCTCCCTAACTCGTAGATACCCGTGCTGGCCCCACAGTGGGGTGTATCACTCCCCAAAGTGGTAACCCGATACAGCAAAGAATGCATGGCTTATACCTACACGATGCAACGTCTTACCTACCAGCCCGGGTCCACACACGCATATGAACCCGTTGGACTTGCGTTGCCACCGCTAACCGAATTTGGCCTCTTACATTCAAGCCCAGTATGCGTGTCCCGTCCTCGACTTGGGTCGAGCCCACAAAGATACGTATGGGTTACTGGTTGAAACGAGCCCCCTTTACTTGACACAAGCTATCCACCTAAGCTTGGTCCCCTCTAGTACATCCCACTTAACCCACTTCTTATTCATGTTTCAATTACATGTTTCATATTTTGGTTAAGTGTTTCTAATCGTATTTACAAATGCCACCCAAGGCACCCACTAGATTACACATGCCACCCAAGGCACCCACTTTACCCCCCTCATGTCCCACTACATGCTTATCTGGTTAAGTGTTTCTTAATTCATTAAGACCGTAACCTCATAAAGACCTCTCACATTAGACTGGCATTTGTGGCAGCTGGATTTGCTGGGCGGGTCCGGGCAGTCTTACACCACAAAAGAGCCTAACCTTGTGTCTTTAAAATTGTTACGTATTTTGTTTATGCCTAAGACCTCTCACATTAGACTGACATTTGTGGCAGCTGGATTTTTCGGGCGGGTCCGGGCAGTCTTACACCACAAAAGAGTCTAACCTCGTGTCTTAGACGATTAATTACCCCTAATTAATCACCCCCAATTTGAATTACTTTCCCTATTCAATTTATCAATCAATTCCAAATTTAGCGATGTCCATAATTGACTCAATTATGTCCATCCATTTATGGTATGTAAAATCATACCAATTTCACCACAATTTTATTTTATGCCTTTTAAGGCAATTATACCAATTAAATATTTTTAATATTATTCCCCTTTTCCCCACGTAGTACGTTTTTTCGTTTAACGTAAAAATATACGTTAGACTCGAATAGTCTAACTCATGAAATAAAAGAAAACATCACATACATAGTTAAAACATGGATCTAACATAGGGGTGAACTTGCATATGTAATTGATGTTCTACATCTTAAACTTGCATAGGCCAAGATTACAACTTGCATAACAACTTATGTCATGGTTCCAAATTTAAAGGTGTGAACTTGATGAGAAATTGGCCATAAACTTGCATAAACATCATGTATAACATAGATCCAAATCTAAAGGTGTGAACTTGATGAGAAATTGGCCACAAACTTGCATAAACATCATGTATAACATAGATTCAAATCTAAAGGTGTGAACTTGATGAAATTATGGCCACAAACTTGCATAGACAACATGTGTCATAAACCTATATCTAAAGGGGTTAAACTTGCATAGGTAGTAACATAACATGATTCATGTCCAACTCATAAATTCACATATGTGATTTATACATCACAATAATGGTGTAAACTAATATCTAACATGTAAAGTATCATGTCATAGCCTAGCTTTCAATTAAATTCTCACATAAACTAGGTGCCATAATCATGTAAGGTCACATGTAACTCTACCCAAACTTGTATATGGTTCATGTTTGAATCAACATCTAAACTTCCCTACATATGGATTACCTTATGAATCAATACCACAAACTAGCATAAGAAACATGGCGATTTGAATATATATATATATATAATTACAACATGGATGATAACAACATAACTTTGCATCACAACATAACATCATAGATATTTCAATCATAATCCTACAATATACAATCAATACTTCATATCACATCCATACAAATCCGTAACTTATTCTAATTAAATTACTAATTATTTTGCTAAGATTATCGAACTCACTACTCAAAAGCAGTCTTGAGTTCTGAATTCTGATTTATGGAATTGAATTAGCGCTCCTTTGATGAAGAATCGCTGTTAGGGTTGAGTAGTTCTGATTTGGTTGTTGTTCTTTCTCTTTGATTTGGTGGCGGCTGCTCTAGGGTTTAAGATAACAGCATGACGGCCATAGTCTTTGTTTTAATTCTGATTTAGGGTTTGTTTCTATGGGTCTTTTTATAGAGATATGAATTAATTTAAGCCGTCGGATGTTGTTAGGGTTAATCAAAACCATTCAATTATGATAGGGTGATGAGTCAGCCCTAATGACTCAGCAAGGAGTCAGAATGGACTCAACAACACGGGTCAGCCTGAACCAGAAAGCTGTGCAGGCTCCAGCCTCGGCCTGGGCACACTTGGCAGGTGCGCCAGTGTAAATATGTACTGGCGCACTTCCCAAGTGCGCCAGTGCATTTATATATATATATATATATATATATATATTTTCTTCTACTTTGCCACCAAACTTCGTTCGTCCATAACTCTTTCATCCGGTACTCGTTTCCCTCAAACTCGGACTCTATCTTCACTAGAATTCCGAGACGAACACAATGGCACAACCAAATCCCCATAATTCTCACGTCTGAGATTTATTATTATTTAATTTAGTTAATTCGATTATTCAAAAACCCGGGGTGTTACATTCTCCCCTCCTTAAAGGATTTCGCCCCCGAAATCTCCAAGTTAAGGAGAATGTATATCCTACCATCCAAACAACCATCTACTCAACCATCAAACACGACATCCATTGTCCTTATAAAATTTCTAATGCTGTATGAACATATGCAAGAAGTGTGTGTATATGTTCCTTATCTAATGCAAAATCAGCCAGTCTACTGATTCAGTTGACCTCCTTAATGCAAACCATGATAGTGCCATGCGTCCATTATGTATGCGAAAGAACCTTATCGATACATATCATTTCTACATGTGTGCACAACCATTCACCAAAATGCAACATCCATATGATGATACAACCATTATTCACTCATTACTTAAATATGTACACACATTTATATGCAATATGCAATATGAAGTGAATGAGCCGATCTAGTGCCTAAAGTGTGTGTATATGCATCCACGAGCAACCACTAGCAAACACTTGCATCCACGTGCATCCATCATCCATAACATGTCTCAAACACATGTTTCAACCATAGGACTATCCTATCTAAAGGTCAAGGATACTAGCGAGAGGATATACTAAAGATAAGATAAGTACAAGATAAACGATAAAGAGGAAATTAAAAGACATACCCTCGAAAAGAAAAGGGTACAATGAATGCATCTTCGCTTCCGTCTCCCAAGTAGCGTTGCTCCCATCATCTCCCCATTGCACTTTGACTAGCTTGACCTCTCGACTTCTCAATTTCTTAATCTCCGACCCAAGAATGCGCGTAGGAGCTCGTCGAATCATCGCATCACACTCGATCTCCACCTCTCTAAGCAAGCTCGGCTCTACCACTTCCGCGGTCTCGTGCAAGCACTTCCTCAAATGTGATACATGGAATACGTCGTGTACACCACTAAGTCTTTCGGGCAACTCCACTCTATACGCCATCTGCCCAATCCTTTCCTTAATAGGAAACGGCCCTACGAACCTTGGTGCTAACTTCCAAACGGACCCAAAGCGAACGACGTTCCGTAATGGAGACACTTTGACAAAGACCATGTCCCCAACCTCAAACTCAAGATCTGACCTCCTCTTGTTCGCATAAGATTTCTGTCTATCTTGCGCCATCTTCATCCTTCTTCGGATCAAATCAATCTTTTCCGAAATCTCTCTAATCATATCGGGCCCAAGCAAGATCTTATCTATAGCTTCCCACCAACATGTAGGCGAACGACATGGCCGTCCATAAAGAGCTTCGAATGGTGCCATGCCAATGCTAGACTGAAAGCTGTTATTATATGCGAATTCTACCAACGGAAGATGTTCCTCCCATGTACCTCTGAAATCTAAGACACATAACCTCAACAAGTCCTCTAGAATACGATTCACCCTCTCGGTCTGGCCGTCCGTCTGAGGATGATATGCGGTGCTCAAACATAACTGAGTCCCTACCGCCTCTTGCAAGCTTCTCCAAAATTTGCTAGCAAAAATAGGATCGCTGTCGCTCACTATGCTAGAAGGAACACCGTGCAAACGAACTATTTCTCAAATGTATACGGAGGCTAACCATGGAGCAGTCCTCTTACTCTTCACGGGAATGAAATGGGCGCTCTTAGTAAGTCTGTCTACCACGACCCAAATACCCGTATTACCCTTCCTCGATCTCGGTAATCCGTCAATAAAGTCCATCGAGACGCTTTCCCACTTCCATTGTGGGACCTCCAATGGATGAAGCAATCCACCGAGCTTCTTTTGCTCCGCTTTTACTTGTTGTCACACCAAGCATCTAGCGACATACTTAGCCACATCTTTCTACATGCCGGCCCAAAAGTAAACTCGTCTCATGTCCATGTACATCTTGTCCCCGCCGGGATGGATGGTCATCTTCGAACGATGTGCATCATCAAGAATGGTCTTCCTTAGGTCATCGTCTTTTGGTATACAAAGTGTACCATCCCTACGTAACCAACCCTTATCATCTAGGGTATACCTACGGAGATGGCTCGATGACTCCCCTCATTTGAGCTTTTCTACTAACTCAACCAACTGTGGGTCATCTCGCTGTGCCTTGCCAATCCGTCCCAAAAGCGTAGGTCTAACCTCTAAGGATGCTAGAAAACCGGGTACGAAGTCAATGGAAGGTGTAAAGTCAAACGTAGAAATGAACCCTAAACTTCGTCGTTCAACAAACAAAGAACTTAAGGATAACCTTTTTCTACTTAAGGCATCGGCCACTATGTTACCCTTGCCAGCGGTATATGCTATCTCGAAGTCGTAAGATGCTAATAACTCCATCCACCTTTGCTGCCTTAAGTTCAAGTCCTTCTGAGAGAATAAGTATTTTAACGATTTGTGATCAGTGAATAATTCGAATTTCTCGCCAAGAAGATAATGATGCCAAGACTTAAGCGCGAAAACAATAGCGGCCAACTCTAGGTCATGTGTAGGGTAATTTCTTTCATGCACTCTCAACTGCCTTCCACCATAGGATATTACCCTTCCCTCTTGCATTAGGACTGCGCCTAGTCATGTCCCTCAAGCGTCAGTATAAACGGTAAATGGCTTACTCCCATCTGGAAATACTAAGACTGGGGCTGTGGTCAAAGCTCTCTTTAAACGCTGGAACGCATCATCACAGTCTACGTCCCACGTGAAGACTAAGTTCTTCTTCGTCAAGCGTGTTAATGGAGCTGATATTTTTGCGAAGTCTTTGACAAACTTCCTATAGTAGCCAGCCAACCCTAAGAAACTTCTCACCTCGGTAGCATTTTTAGGAACCTTCCAATCTTGGATGGCCATTATCTTCGTGGGATCCACGGCTATCCCTTCTTTAGAAACCACGTGCCCTAAGAATCACACTTCTTTCCTCCAAAAGTGACATTTGGAAAATTTAGCTTTAAGGCTATGCGCTTGAAGAGTCTCCAACACTTCCCTAAGATGTAGGGCATGCTCTTCCTCGCTCTTAGAAAAGATGAAGATGTCATCTACAAAGACCACCACGAATCTATTAAGGTACTCCCTAAATACTCTACTCATCAAATCAACAAAGTATGTAGGGGCGTTTGTAAAACCGAAGGGCATCACCAACCACTCGAAGAAACCGTCTGGAGTCCTAAAGGCAGTCTTGTCTATGTTATCCTCAGCCACACTCAACTGATGGAAACCAGTGGCTAAGTCCAACTGCGAAAACACTGAGGCGCCTACTAACTGATCGAAAAGATCGTCAATCCTCGGCAGTGGGTGTCTATTCTTCTTAGTAAGTTTATTAAGCTCCTTATAGTCCACACAAAGTCTAAGGGACCCATCCGCCTTCGTGGCAAATACTACTGGAGCACCCCACTCCGATATACTACGTCTGATGAACCCCTTCTCAAGCAATTCTTTCACTTGCTTACTGAGTTCTCTTCTCTCTCTTGGAGCCATGTGGCGCACTGGCAATGCAACTGGCTTTGAATTGTCCACTAGATATATTCTAAAGTCGATTTCACGTTTTTGGGATAAACCCCTCACCTCATCGAAGACATCAGCATATTCACGGACTATGGGAACAGAATGTAAATCATCATCGGATGCGTCAAGGGATTCTAGGTAACTAAGCATTACTGGACCTCTAGGGTCACAAGAAATATCAAGGGCCTTTCCCGAACGAGTCAACAATCTAACTACCCTTCTTTCACAATCTAGGATGGCCCCATATCTAGCTAGCCAATCCATACCTAGAATTAAACCGTAGCCCATGAAGCCAAGAAAAAAAGCGTTGCATTCAAACTCAACATCCAAGATAAACACTCTCAAATCCCGACAAATCATAGAAAATTGAGCCGAACCACCAATAGGATTTGAGACTACTAAGGGATCAGTAACAAGACTAGTATCTAGGTGTAGTTTTTCAACTAATGATGTAGAGATAAACGAATGCGATGCGCCAGAATCGAATAAAGTACGGACAGGATGATCAAACAGAAAAACTAAACTTTTAACGGAAATTTCTCTACCTCATGCTTGCAGCGGTGGGACCTCGAGAACTTGAACTTGTCCCCTTGTCTGCCCGGGTGCCATAAGAGCTTGCACCTGTCCTCCCGAGGTAGACCCTGCCCTCTGCCCTTTCTTTGGGCAGTCCTTAATAAGATGTCCCGCTTCTCCACAGTGGAAATAACCGGTCTTCTTCTTCTTCCTACAATCTTTGCTTAGATGGCCGGGTGTCCCACAGTTAAAGCATTTCTTCTTTCCCTTGCCATTATTGTCTTCACCACCCTTCTTGTTTTGCTGTTGTGGTTTCTTCTGATCCCCTTTCTTCTCGGGTGCCTTATTAGCATTAGCGCCTTTCTCCTCGTGCATGAGTGTCATGTCTACTAGCTTCTCAAAGGTGGCCCCCATAGGGATGTGGGTCATAGCCAACCCCTGCAATGGCTCATTCAAGCCATTAACGAACCTCAGAGCCTTCTTCTCCGGAGTATTCACTAAGTCCAAGCCAAACCTTGCTAACTGATTAAATTTGTTGACATATTCTTTCACTGATGAGTTTCCTTGCTTTAATGTCAAGAACCTTTCCATATATAGATTTTCTTCCGCCGGTGAGAGAAACTTCTCCTCAAACCTACGCCTGAAATCCGCCCAAGAGTCAACAGGACGCTCCCCATTAGTGACCTCCCACCAAAACGAGGCCTCATCCTTCATTAGCTATGCAGCTAGCTAGACTTTCCTTCTGTCATTCACTTCAAAAATTCCAAACAATTCTTCCACCTCCTTTTGCCAGTTACGATCTTCAACAAATGTCTCCATCCCGTGAAAAGGTTTTCCACCCATAGCTCTAAAGTCCTTACATATCTTTGCGAAATTATCGACACGAGGAGGAGGAGGAGGATTTGCTGGACCTGCGGCGGCGGCGGCCCCAGCCTCAAGATATTGACGGAACCAACCGGGCACATGAACGCCCTCTGGTATCTCAGATGCTTCAGACATGCTGAAATGAAAAAGGAAAGATTCAATACGAAAAGGACTGAAGGGAAGATATATGGCTCTTGGGGTTATGCTTTCCAAAATATACTTTTCTTTTGAAAATACTTTCCTTAAATCATAATTTTGAAGGTACTTCTTTAAAAAAATTGTTTTGAGAAATAGTTTTTCAAAAATTCATATCTGTTCTGGTAACCTTCAGCTCTGATACCACGTGTAACACCCCACGTCCATTAATGTCACTCACAAAGGGAATGCATTAACTTCCATGGAGCATTTTAAGTAAGTATAGAACAGAAAATCACAACAAGACAGATATAAAGCAGTACTTGAAAATTAAAACTTTATTTCATTGCAGCGGATAAACCCATATGTTTGATTACATCATCAAAACCATAAGCCAAAGTCAAGTACATCATATCCATCTTGATAAAACAAAGTACACAAACTGAAAGACATAATCGCCAACATTAAAATAGCCATAAATAAAGAGAAGCTGAACTTTACTTCAGCGGTCCAAGAAATCTAATAAAGCGGTCCAAGATCAAGCTCCACTGGTGCTAGTTCCAACCTGAGCACCTGGAGGGGGGGGGAGGAAAGAGATGGAAAAGGGGGGTCATACATAAAGTCTGGCGAGTGCGATAATTCTAACAATATAATTAACAAAGTAATTAGGCTAAGGCATAAGTTGGAAAATAGGGAGATGACCATGAACCATTGAGTATGACAGAGTAAACAAGGAAACAAGATGTATTACAATATCGTTAAAGCGCACCTAAACTGCTATAGGATAATTAATGAACTACACCAACACTATGGGAAAATTCCTAAACTGCACCAACACTAGTATACTGCACCACTACTAGTCACCCTAAGATTGATCCCGCCTACAGACTTAATAATGATATTGGTAGTTTCGTGCACCCCTAGCTGCCTTCATAGGTGCCGTCTGCCCCTATCTCCACTAGGTGTACAAACTACCCCCAAGCGATCGGCTCCTTAACTCGTAGATACCCGTGCTTACCCCCACAGTGGGGTGTATCACTCCCCAAAGTGGCAAACCGATACAGCAAAGAATGCACGACTTATACCTACACGATGCAACAACGTCTTACCTATCAGCCCGGGGCCACACACAGATATGAACCCGTTGGACTTGCGTTGCCACCGCTAACCCAATTTGGCCTCTTACAGTCAAGCCCAGTATGCGTGTCCCGTCCTCGACTTGGGTCAAGCCCACAAAGATACGTATGGGTTACTGGTTGAAACGGGCCCCCTTTACTTGACACAAGCTATCCACCTAAGTTTGGTCCCCTCTAGTACATCCCACTTAACCCACTTCTTATTCATATTTCAATTACATGTTTCATATTTTGGTTAAGTGTTTCTAATCGTATTTCCAAATGCCACCCAAGGCACCCACTAGATTCCACATGCCACCCAAGGCACCCACTTAACCCCCCTCATGTCCCACTAGATGCTTATCTGGTTAAGTGTATCTTAATTCATTAAGACCGTAACCTCATAAAGACCTCTCACATTAGACTGGCATTTGTGGCAGCTGGATTTGCCGGGCGGGTCCGGGCAGTCTTACACCACAAAAGAGCCTAACCTCGTGTCTTTACAATTGTTACATATTTAGTTTATGCCTAAGACCTCTCACATTAGACTGACATTTCTGGCAGCTGGATTTGCCGGGCGGGTCCGGGCAGTCTTACACCACAAAAGAGTCTAACCTCGTGTCTTAGACGATTAATTACCCCTAATTAATCACCCCCAATTTGAATTACTTTCCCTATTCAATTTATCAATCAATTCCAAATTTAGCGATGTCCATAATTGACTCAATTATGTCCATCCATTTATGGTATGTAAAATCATACCAATTTCACCACAATTTTATTTTATGCCTTTTAAGGCAATTATACCAATTAAATATTTTTAATATTATTCCCTTTTTCCCCCACGTAGTACGTTTTTTCGTTTAACGTAAAAATATACATTAGACTCGAATAGTCTAACTCATGAAATAAAAGAAAACATCACATACATAGTTAAAACATGGATCTAACATAGGGGTGAACTTGCATATGTAATTGATGTTCTACATCTAAAACTTGCATAGGCCAAGATTACAACTTGCATAACAACTTATGTCATGGTTCCAAATTTAAAGGTGTGAACTTGATGAGAAATTGGCTACAAGCTTGCATAAACATCATGTATAACATAGATCCAAATCTAAAGGTGTGAACTTGATGAGAAATTGGCCACAAACTTGCATAAACATCATGTATAACATAGATTCAAATCTAAAGGTGTGAACTTGATGAAATTATGGCCACAAACTTGCATAGACAACATATGTCATAAACCTATATCTAAAGGGGTTAAACTTGCATAGGTAATAACATAACATGATTCATGTCCAACTCATAAATTCACATATGTGATTTATACATCACAATAATGGTGTAAACTAATATCTAACATGTAAAGTATCATGTCATAGCCTAGCTTTCAATTAAATTCTCACATAAACTAGGTGCCATAATCATGTAAGGTCACATGTAACTCTACCCAAACTTGTATATGGTTCATGTTTGAATCAACATCTAAACTTCCCTACATATGGATTACCATATGAATCAGTACCACAAACTAGCATAAGAAACATGATGATTTGAATATATATATATATATATATATATATAATTACATATATATATAATTACAACATGGATGATAACAACATAACTTTGCATCACAACATAACATCATAGATATTTCAATCATAATCCTACAACATACAATCAATACTTCATATCACATCCATACAAATCCGTGTTATAACTTATTCTAATTAAATTACTAATTATTTTGCTATGATTATCGAACTCACTACTCAAAAGCAGTCTTGAGTTCTGAATTCTGATTTCTGGAATTGAATTAGCGCTCCTTTGATGAAGAATCGCTGTTAGGGTTGAGTACTTCTTATTTGGTTGTTGTTCTTTCTCTTTGATTTGGTGGCGGCTGCTCTAGGGTTTAAGACAACAGCGTGACGGCCATAGTCTTTGTTTTTATTCTGATTTAGGGTTAGTGTCTATGGGTCTTTTTATAGAGTTATGAATTAATTTAAGCCGTCGGATGTTCTTAGGGTTAATCAAAACCATTCAATTATGATAGGGTGATGAGTCAGCCCTAATGACTCAGCAAAGAGTCAGAATGGACTCAACAACACGGGTCAGCCTGAACCGGAAAGCTGTGCAGGCTCCAGCCTCGGCCTGGGCGCACTTGGCAGGTGCGCCAGTGTAAATATGTACTGGCGCACTTCCCAAGTGCGCCAGTGCATTTATTTTTTTTTTTCTTCTACTTTTCCACCAAACTTCGTTCGTCCATAACTCTTTCATCCGGTACTCGTTTCCCTCAAACTCGGACTCTATCTTCACTAGAATTCCAAGACAAACACAAAGACGCAACCCATTCCCCATAATTCTCACGTCTGAGATTTATTATTCTTTAATTTAGTTAATTCGATTTTTCAAAAATCCGGGGTGTTACAGCTCACGTACGGTTTGGTCTTGGGTTATGCTATGGTAGCTTCTGCTATTTATGGGGAATAATTTACTTTTGTTTTAAAGTTTATTCTTCTTTACTATGAACTTGATGTAATGGAATAATTTGTATCTTGGATATATGAGCTTTTGACTCTTTTCTTGGAAATAATAAAAAGTTGGTTTTCAATTTCTACCTCTGCTTTATTATGTTCTGCCTTGTGATATCTCTGTGCATGTTTACCTAGATAATGCTCCACCAAAACTAGTGCATTCCCTTTGTGAGTGACCCTAGCGGAGGTTGGGTGTTACACAATTTGTTTTCGTAGGAGGATGTTTTCCATTTTAAACCGTAGGAAGAGAGGTGAGGTTCTTTGAATGAGGCTTTAATGTAAATGGAGGCATTGGTTGATAGGTAGGAGGAGTTTGATCTCGCCGAGAAGAAAGAAAAGATAATGGTGAGTTCTAGATTTGCTTTGATGAACTAAAAGAAAGAAACGAAAGCAAGCGTTTAATTTATAGGGAAGAGATGCGTGGGTGCCAAGCTTTAGGAGCATAGATATGCTAAGATGTAGATTAGCTGTGTCGTGATTTGAAACCAAAATAGGGTGAAAGGGCGCTAATTCATGTAGCATGGATACTTCCTTCAACTGAAAGGAATAGGCTATTTTGATTTGAGCACATAGATTACAGTGTGAGCTTTCAGTTCATGAATAAGGTAGCTGGATAATCTAGTCTCCACAATTGTATATTTTAGTGAGTTAGTTATAGAGTAGGAGGCCACTGTGGTATACAACCATTTGATTTCACATGAGTTTGTCATTTCATCCTGTACGCTTGAGTTTTGATCTGCTTATTTTGGTATGCATGTATTTCTTTTATTTAAAATTTTAGCATTTATATTTCGTTTTATTTTATTGTTACGGTATTTAATTCTACTGTATTTTTACATTTTTCACCATTACCTATTTAATATATGTAACACTACTAACGAACTACAAACACAGTGGAAATTCTCATATTACTATGTTTCAACGTTCCGGACTCAATGAAATTACTTTCGTTGAAAGCCAACTACGTTTGCACTTGGCTCCAAACTAGAAATCTAGCAAAAATAAATCATACGTATTCCAATAATATTCGTTTCGTCGAAAATGGAGTTCGCTTGGAAAACGGTTATTATAAGGATTATATAATATCAATAAAATATTATATAAATTCTAAAATAATTCAATTAAATAATATTAAATTATTTTCACTATATATATATATATATATATATATATCCAACCAGAATATATACAAAACTTCAAATATAAATTATACAATTTAATAACATCATTTCGAATTAAAACGGTGCCCAGTTTATATTAAAATCCTTTCAAATTTATTAGCAATCGTTATATTTTAATAATGATTTCCATAGCGACTATTTTAAAATTTGATTTGGACATAACTAATAATCTATAACACAAAATCTGGATTTTATTCTTTCATATGAAAATTATAATCAACAAGATTCAAATGTTTCTTGTTTCACAGAAATATGGCATATCGAATCCTATATATTCAATTGAAGTTCAAAACTCGATATTACGAACTATCGCGCCATTTCGAGCTCATTTTAAATTATATATAAATTTAACGTTCAAATTTCATTTTAAATAAGCGAATTCAATATTAAATCCATTAATATTTAAAATATAATATTTAAATTAATAAATTAAATTAAATATTATACTACAAAAAATACGTGACATTACAAAATTAATTTTCACCAAAAAATAGTTACAACCTATATTTAAAACTCTTTATTTCAAAAATTATTCTTCTCATCTTCATTTTCTCTCTATCTAAACTCTGAAATAAAAATAATAATGGCCTCCTCTAATAATACAAACCAAGACAACACCATTTCGTTACCCGAATCCTCACCTGGTCAATTTCGATGTACTACGCTTGCAAGAGTGATAAAATTGGAAGAATCTATGAAGGATTTACTACAAATGATGACTTATACAACTTCTTCAAATAAGGATGAACAGAAAATAGGAGAAACAAGGAAAGATTATAAGAAATATACAACGGTTTGTGATGGACAATCATCGAGGATGATAATCAAGAAACACAAATGGAAGAAGAAGAGGAAGAAGAAATGGAAGAAGAAGAGGAGGAAGAAGAAATGCAAGAAAAAGAGGAAGAAGAGACGATAAACGAAGACATGGAAGAAGACGAATGAGTTATTTGTGTAGGCGAAGTGCGTTTTGACAAAGACAGAAATGTAGTCGAGCAAAGTGGCGAATTCTGTCTTCATTATCCTTATTTCCCAATTCACAAATGAAACACCCCACCTCCGTTAGGGTCACTCTCAAAGGGAATGCCCTAATTTTGGTGGAGGTTTATAAGTATAAGTCACAGATACGCAAGACAGATATAAGAACACATATTTTTGAACAGCGGAAAACAACAGCAACTTTTATTTCATTAAAATACATGTTATACAAACCATGCCATAATTGTCTTACAATACTTCCAAAAACATTACATCTTCATAACTGTCTTGATTTCATTATTTAAAGAAGCATAAAAAAACATAAGTAAACTGCATAAGTCCCATAATTGCTGTCCAAAGCCATAGTCCAAAACGAAAAAGATCTAAGCAATACATTCTTTCTCTTCAAGCAGGATGTGAAAACTGCTCAAGCTGCGGTATTCCCTCCCTGTGGACCCGGGGGGGAACGAAAGAAAAGAAGATGAAAGAAAAGTAGAGTCAGACATAAAGCCTGAGTAAGTCTAGGACTATTCAGTCTATGAATAAAGAACAGGGCATGATAAGTATAAACTGGAAATGGAAGAGCACTATAAACTAGGTTAAGTTGTCTAGAGTCGAATGTACTATCGTACCCCATATTAATCTCTGTACCCATATAAACTAGTTCCCAACAGGCACCCCATAATTAGGGTGAAGTGATCCATTTCTGATGATCGGCTCCTACTCGCATAGTTACATGTGTCTTACGGCCCCCGTTGTTGTAGTTACCTATGCTGGTCCCACCATAGGGTGTATCAAGTCCCATGGTGGCGGCCCGACACAATTGTAGAATGCACAGGTATACTACTGGTGCCCAGTGCCTTATTTTTCTGCGCCGGAGTGTGTGCACGCCCGCACCCCGTTAGAACCTACACTGCTGCACCACCGCTGTCGATTTGACCTCTCACAGTCATCCCAGTAATCGTGCCCCACCCTGCCTAGTTCAGGGTATCCTGATACACCTTGTAGGGTTACTGCTGAAGAGGGTCCCCCGCTACTAGGTTTTCTATTTCTAGCCAACATGCTAAGTTGGTTAAGTGTTTTGTAAACCTAACCCCCAATCAGTCTGTATAGTTTAGCATGTTCCATTTTGATTAAGTATTAATTCAATTTACTTAATCCTATCAATCCTGACTCAGCCTTAATTGTCTTATTAAAGCCTCGACCTCTCACATTAGACAGGTATTGTTGTGGCTGCCTGTTGTTGGTTGGGTCCAGGCAGTCTTACGCCATAACTCAGTCTAACCTCGGGTCCTTATTGGGCTCCGTGTTTAACCACCCACATTGGATATGTATTGTTGTGACTACTGGACAGCCGGGCGGTTCCGGGCAGGTTTACATCACAACTCAATCCAAGCTCGGGTTAAACACATCGTATTTTCTAAATTTACATATTTTGTCTCTTTTCTTTTTATATGTAAATATTTGCGGCCCATTATTCAAATTCATCTTTATTGGGTAAAATTAATTTACACCGCTTAATTGTTTTTCAAGGTCGTTGGCATGCGTCAAACATGCCAACACATATATTTTATATTTTAACCCAAACGTCATTACCCCCGTTTTATACGTTCGCTACAATATAACATATGTTGGGTTTAACCTTTAAACCCAACTTAGCCACATGAAAAAGGGGAGGCTTAGAACATGGTGTTTATATATTCTAAGTAACATAAAAAGGGGAGTGTGAACGCATGAACTTGCAACATAACGAACTAATTAACATAAATTAGGCAATTGTGAACTTGCATTGTAATAGCATATAATCATGGCATAAACATACCTAAACATGAATCATGGTTTTTAATCTACTCATAGAATCATGGCATAAACATACCTAAACATGAATCATGGTTTTAATCTATTCATAGAATCATGGCATAAACATACCTAAACATGAATCATTGTTTTTAATCTATTCATGTAAACTTGCAAGTGGAATGTAAATCTAACTTAATTATGTGTCACATATATTATCATATGATTTTGATAACAACATAGGCCTAAAACATGTTTTCAATTAGGCATAACACCAAACATAGTTTAGTCGTGTTCATAGAGTCAACACAAGTTCACAAAGATGCTTACTTTTGTCTCTAATACAAAAGTATGGTTTTACACTTGAATCATGATGCCAATTCCAACATAAATTCATATGAGTCATAATACCCAAATGGATCCAACTACACTAAAAGTGATTATAAAAAAAATTATGTTGGCATAATAGTGAACCATATACTTGCATGAATCACAAATAAACTACCACAAACATATAGTCGTAACTTTCAACATGAATCATATACTTGCAATTATCCAATAGGTGTTGTAATAAACTACCACAATCATGTAGTTGTTAACTTTCTACATGAATCACATACTTGCAAATATCCAATCGTTATACCACAACATCCCAAATCGATTAGAATCATAGCAACATACAATTATGAATTATTATCACCACAAATTAAGTACAATTCTATTTCTCATTTTACACAAATCAAAACACAATTATTTATTCACATCGGAATAACACTCTGCTTACAACGTATGACGAATCTTCAATTCAGGAATCTGAATTCTAAACTTGGAGATGCTATCCTTTGTTGTAGGCATTGTTTTGATTTAGTTGTCGTTGCTTTAAGCTTTTGAATTGTCTCCTAACCGTCTCTCAATTTTGACGGCTACTCCTAGTCCTTCCTCAGCAGCATGACGGTCTCATTCTTATTTTTATTTGTATGAATTAGGTGGAGTCTTAGGTCCTTTTTATAGAGTTTGTGAATTGATTAGGACCGTCGATGGAGCTTGGATTAATATTAGCCATTCGTTTGAAGGAGAGACCAATCAGGGGATGACACCTAGCCCTAGTGACAAGGCAAGGCTCAGAAATTCGGCCAAGCACAGACCAGGCCAGCCAGGGGGGCTGGGTTCGACCTGGCTCAGGGGCTAGGTCGACTTCCCAGTCGACCCCCGTGTCGACTTGGCAGTCGACCTGGGTGCCCCAGGTCGACTACCCAGTCGACTTGGGTGTCTTGGGCGGGAAAATTCCCGCCCTGTCCAATCTGGCCCGATTTTTGAAATTCGAATCTGATTTCTGAGCTGTTTCTGTCTGTTTGAATTTTAAACTGAATTATGAAACTTCCGGAGGCCATATCCTCTTCATACGGAGTCCGTTTTACGCAAACTCGGACTCTATCTCAAGCAGAATTCCGAGATGAACGCAATGGCGTATCCCGTTTCCTTTAATTCTTTGATTTGAAATTAGTTATACTTTAATTTGTGAATTTAACTGTTATAGAATAGACGGGGTGTTACAACAAATTTCCGATTGTTAAGAAACACTAATCATTTAAGGATTTCACATATTTGTGTGTTCATGGTGTACGTATAGATGAATTACGATTATTTAGATTACTTGTTAGGATTGTTTAGTTTATACAATGTTTGTATTGATTATCTTCCTATTTAAGTTTACATAGTAGAATTACAATATTATTACCATAGATCTAGGGGGAGTTATAGATTTAAGAAAATTTAAAATTTCAAGGGGATTTATAGGATTGGTTCCTACGACCATACATAAATTTAAAAGAAATATATATATATATATATATATATATATATATATGTGTGTACTTTTTGTTGATGACAATGGGGGAGAAATTAGAATATAAGTATAGAATAGGTATAGTTTAAGGGAAATTAGAAGGAATTCATGGTAAAAGACAGAATAATCAAAGAATCAGGTTGATAGGTAATATCAGGTATGAATATTTTATGAACTAAGGTTGTCATCATCAAAAAAGGGGAGATTATTGGAGAATGGAATGTTGGTGATGTTTTGATGACAACAACCTTGTTTCAATCATTATTATTATCTATTATAATATATATATATATATATTTAACGCTTTTATCCAGAATATATATATATATATGTATATATAGGATTTATACACAGGAAATATATATTGAAGACTGTACAATTTAAGAGATTCAAAGATTTCAAAGGTGAATCAAGACTCATGATTATCAAGGTATCAAGAATTCAAGAATATATCCACAAGTGGTAGACTTAATGTGAGAGGTCTAGTGCGTAAACATATATATGAATATATGTGTATAAAAGGATTGAAATAAATGGCACTAATTGTGGTTAATGAAAATGAATTGGAATAAACGGGAAATGATAATAGTCTATTATAATTAATTACATTAAAGAGAATGTTATATAATTGGTAGGCTTGTCCTAGGGACAAGGAGAAATTATAACATAAGTTATAATAAAAGGAAAGGAAACTTATTAGTAAACCTTAGTTAAGAGAACTAAGTTAATAAGTAAATAATGACAAGTTGTAGTGACATATTAAATAGAAAACAGGTGAATTGGGATAAAGTATACTTAATTACATGTTAAGTAAAACATGTTATTGTAATAATGGAATCAGACAATATAAAGGGACTGTAGATAACTTTCGTTAATTACAATCCGGGGATAAGAGATTGTAGACTACCTTCGTTAATTACAGTCTAGAGAATAACATGTGGTGGGATTATTAATAAACTTAAATGGATTAAGTTATATATATATATATATATAATTAATTAATAAGCAAGTGGAACTTGGTAACTTGAAGAGAAGTCAATGTGAATGGGATAACATGTTAACTTGTTTAAATCTATAGGGGTTACATGAACCTGTCAAATTGAGTAGGGGTTAAGTAAACTTGTTTGAATCAAGACTTTGGGGGGGGGGGTAAGTTAATCTTGTTAAATCTGTGGGGGCAAGTTTTATATATATATATATATATATATATATATATATATATATATATATATATATATATATATGACAAACTTAACCTGTTTTACATGCGGGGGTTATACAAACTTATTAAACCATTAGGCATAACCTGTTAAATTCCTAGTAGTGGGGATGCAAGACTAGGGGAAGCTTTTATCATTTGGTGAGTGGGAACCGTATTAGTCAGTAACCTAGATTGGCATCACACAGAGATCCTCGAACTAGGTCGGGGTCAGGGCACATTTACTGGTTGTAAGAGGTCCATCTAAGGGACGGTGTGGGCGAAGCATTTCGACGGGGTCATGTGCATGCGTGGGTCCGGTCCAGGGAGGTTAAGATGCCGTAACACCTGTAGATATGGTTTCTGCACATCTTGTAAACAACGGGTTGCCACTATAGGAAGTGATACATCCTTCTACGTGGCTAGCATAGGGTATCTACGAGTTAGGGAGTCGATCGATTGGGGTAGTAATTAGGATACATCTAGTTTTGCTTGTCTAGGAGCCCGTTATTATCATTGGGGGTAACACCCATCTGTTGGGCTACCAGTTGTTGTATGGGGGTAAAAACCTCTCACTTGAAGTACATCTAAGTCTACCATCTTGTACTTATTGAGATCATCATGTTCTTGTTATACTAGTATTGGTGCAGAGAAAAGTATTAGAGAAGTGCAATATACTATATTATGTTTATCATGTTTACCTTTTCATACCTGCCTTATGACATCGTTGTCTCACTCTCTAACTTATATGCCTGTCATAATGCTTTTACTTATTTATATGCTAAAAGTAATTGGACTTGCCAGACTTTATGTCTGACCCATTTTGTTTCCTCTTCTCACTCTTCTGTTTCCCTCCCCAGGTTCTCAGGGTGGGAATACTCAGACTTGATTTGGATTCTCTCGTTCATTCTTGTAACAACCCAAAAAATCTGAACCAGTTTGAAAAATTTTTATTGGCTATTTTAGTGGATTTTGAATATTTAAAATAAATATTTTAAATAATAACGACGAAAAGTAAGTTTGGATCGATGTTTGAAAACGAATATAATTAATTTTAATTATAAACAAGGCCTAAAATGGCGCGGTAGTTTCAAAATTTGAATTCAAACTTTGACTGACTGTACCGGGTGCAAAACAAAACGGATTTTAGTGAAACCAAAAATATTTAAATCTGTTAGCGAATATCTTTCTAACGAATCTAAAAAATCGAAGTTTCATAGCGGGAAGCAAAAGTTATGGCCAATTGAATTTTCAGAAAGGTCGCTATAGAGTTTATATAGCCCGTGAAAATGGCCATTTTGCAAACGACCTCGGAATCCGATGAAACCACTTTTTTGGATCCGGGATGTCAAATTATTGCTAGGTTTCAAATTTCATAATTTTTGAAGCTAGTATGTGAGCGTGGCAAAGGAAAATGTGTTTGGTTGATTTCTATTAAATTGGATCGACCAAAAAAGGGCCATTTTTCAAACGGTCTCAGAATTCGACGAAACTAGTTTTTTTGGGACCGTATTGCCAAAACATAGCTAGATTTATTTTTCGGGAATTTTTAGAATCAATATGTGGCCCTGGAAAATTGAAATATACGTTCAAATTAAATATTGAATGTTTTATATTTTAATTTGAAGGAAAACTGACTGAAACAGTCGAATGGGCCTACAAAACATATCCCATTGTGTTCGAAATAGGGGTATTTAGCTAGGAACGACAGTCGTTGGGTTAGGATTGGAGGTCGTGGGAGATGAGGGGTATTTTTGGATTTTTAAAATATATAAATGAAATAAAAATCTCTCATTCGTCCACATCAGACTCTCTCTCTCCCGGATACCTAAATCGCAACGGCGGTTTTTGCTCCTCCCTTCTCTCCTCGATTCCTCCAAATTCGCGCATCGATAGCCTTCCCTCCAATTGAAGAAATTGTAGATCTCCTCTCCACCTTCAAATCCATAGCAGGATCAACCTCCCTCGTGCACCGTGCGTTGAGATCTGACCCCGGGAACGTCCGTACTTTGAGCCGCCGCCGAGAGCCACCCAGACCACTGAGTTCATCGCGGCTAAGGTCCCCTGGCGCGCCTCTCCAAGCTCTCTCACATTGCGTCGACCGATCGACGCGAAGCTACACGGATTTCACGAAAAATCCAAACCTAGTTTTGAACAACTTTGAAAGGTAACGGCTTAAATTATATTAAACTATTTAATAGCACTTTAAAGCGCTACGGTTTTTGATTTCACTGTAAAAATCATATCTTTTTTCTATGATGACGAAATTCAGTGAAACAAGAGACAGTGGACTCGTGAGGACGTCTTCTACATTCTAGAAGAGACCGCATATTTTTCTAAGCCTTCTGCTATTTTTGGTGGAGTGGAACCCAATGTGAGATTTTTGAATTATAAACGATATGGAAAACGACGATGTATAAATTATATAGTCGATGTATGAGTTATATAAGCGTTGTACACCTCATGTATAAGCATTGTATAAGTTGTACGCTCGATGTATAAGTTATATATGCGTTGTAAAAATTATATATATGTTGAAATAGAAGTGAAATACTTATATAAATATATATATATATATATATATATATATATATATACGCCCCTCGTCCACAAACCATGGACGATATTTATTGGTTGTGATTGGTGTGAAAATTGGTTGATGGCGAATCGTTGATTAAAATTGTTTGTGGTTGAAATTGATTGATTGTGGTTGAAAAATACCTGTTTGTGGTTGAGAATTAATTGGTTGAAATCACATAGGATTAGTTTGTGGAAAAAGAAAAATATACATGTCGCAGGCGTGCGAACTAGATACATGAAATCCCCATTGTCAAAAACTGCGAGGCTTTAAGGTAGAGCGAGGAGCCGTACTAGGGACGGCCCCGGTTTTAACTACCCTGCTGTTATGCTGCCAAAATTTTGAATAATATTCATGTGTTAGAATTATTTTCATGTGTTGAAACTATATTCGTGTGTTGAATAGAAATTCATTCGTTGAATAGAAATTCATTCGTTGAATAGAAATTCATGTGTTGAATGGTATTAGTGTTTTAAATAAATTGTTTTAACAATAAGAATCACATTTTTATTTTATATATACGAACTATAGAAAACATTCATGTGTTGAATAGAAATTCAATCGTTGAATAGAAATTCCTGTGTTGAATGGTATTCGTGTTTTAAATAAATTGTTTTAACAATAAAAAGAACATTTTTATTTTATATATACGAACTATAGAAAACATTCATGTGTTGAATAGAAATTCATTCGTTGAATAGAAATTCATGTGTTGAATGGTATTCGTGTTTTGAAATAAATTGTTTTATAATAAAAATCATATATTTTAACATCTATATGAACTATATAAAATAGTCGTGTTTTGAAAGAAATTATTTTATAATAAAAATCTTATTTTTATCATCTATATGAATTATACAAAATAGTCGTGTTTTGAAATAAATCGTTTTAAAATTAAAAAAAATCACATTTTTATTATATACATGAATTGTTAAAAATAGTGAAGTGTCGAAATAAATGTCTATTGGATAAAAATATCATTTTTATCAAAGGTATGAAAAGAATATGGTTTTGAAATCGAAGAATCGATTATATTCATATATATATAAATATAATTAAAATATATCGAATAACGAAGCTATAGTTCATGTTTTGAAATCGTGATTTCAAACGATTAGTGCGGGAGGTCCGACCATCGGATTTTCCCGAAACCGAAACCGTTGGGCTCGTCTTTGAAATATCTTTCCAACGACACCCACTTTATGAAGATTCAACGGTTGGATTGTCTGGAATGTTTAATTCAAATCTGAAGAAAAACAACGCCAGAATCGATTATATTTATATACATATAAATATAATCAAATTAAATCGAATAACGACGCTGTAGTTCGTATTTTGAAATCGAAACTTCAAACGAGTGTACCGAGAGATCCGACCGTCGGATTTTTCCAAAACTGAAACCTTTGGATTCGTTTTGAAAAGATCTATCTAATGATATAAAATTTGTGAAGATCCAATGGTTAGATTTTCATATATGTGTAAATCAAATCTGAAGAAAAACAGCGCCACAAACGTGTTATGGCCCGAAGCGTCGTTTGAATGAAATGGCTATTTTTAAATAAATAAAAATAGCAATAAATCTTTATAAAATATTATAAACGATATGGAATGTGAAATTTAGAAACTAACTGAAGGTTAGCTAAATCGAATGGTTTCCTGGGTTTTGATCTATTGTTGGTTTTGGCCTTCGGGGTTAATATTTGGGAAATCGTTCTCTTACTAATTTACGGTTAGTGAATGATGAATTGGAATGAAGCATATGTTGTGTTTGTGTAACACTTGTTTATTATATACGCGAGTTGCTCAGAAAGACCGGGTTTATCCCATTCTGAATAACTGAATCGACGATAAGAAATCAAAGATGAAGACGGTGGTTGAAGACCGGAGATCTTCACCTCGGTTGGATGATAAATGATGTCATGATTGGGAGGCATCCCAAAATATGGATAATGAGTGGTGATCGTCCAGACGTACGTGGAGATCGATGGGTATGCGAGGTATATAGTGCCTCCGATTTCGTTCAGACCCAGAACGGACTTGCAAATGGACTGTGTGTCTGACATTGGATTTCATTATGTGTGATTGATAGCATCAGTTGCATGGTGTGAATTGCTTGTGTGGCATGCTAAGATGCAGTGATCAAGGCTTCTGTTGAAAAGCAAAGTCTTGTGGTTGATGATCAAAGCACGGCCTGTGTGGCGTAGCTTTGTGTATAACGTGAATTCGCGAGCCTCACACCCTGGTATGAACCAGAAACGGGAGAGGATATCAGGGAGGGCATGCGTTTCCTTCTAGCTAGAGGTGGTGTCAGTGCTTAAACTGGCTGACATTTATATTATTTTCACCTGTGTGGTTGTGGCTGTTGCGAGGCGCCTCGGATATATCGGTGACTATGTGATGCCGATGGAGGCATTCGTTGGCTCATTTACGCCCTAAAGGGTAGGGAAACGCAGTGTTTAGGCATTTTAATCCACATCGGTGGACCAGCCCTAACGATCCAAGGGTCGATGCGCTCTGACCCTGAGACTCGGGCTAGACAGTCTCGAAGTCGGTAAGGACTATCTTTTGCCTTGGTTCATGACGGAAATCCAATATCCAAATACGACATCGTGCGGTTTTGATTGTAAACCTATATTTGGCGACATAGTGGCATGGGACGCTCATGTCGTCTATGATTGATATTTGTGATTGTTTTATAAAATTAGAAACTAACTAGAAATGAGCTAAGATGGATGCTTTCCTGGGTATTGGTCTGATGTTGGTTTCAGCCTTCGGGGTTAATACTTAGGGAATCGTTCTCTTACGAATTTACAATTGGAGTCTAATTAAGAATTAAACGACAAAACTTACATTTTAAGTGTTTTATTCGTATCAAGTATATTTTGGCCATTATAAGGTAAAACTCTATCCTCCAGTTTGCGTTGCATTGTGTGATGTGAACTGAGTCTTATAATGGCTTCATTTTTATAAAAAGCATTGCGATGTTTAAAAGATTTACTTGTTTTAAAGCACTGGCAATCCAATGGAGAAAACCCATTCCGCAAAAGTGGCGTGGTCCTGTGATTTGCCATATTATAAAATGTGTTAATTAGATTTCTCATACCAGTCCCATCACTGACTCGTAGTTTGTTTCACTTGCAAACTCGGGTGCCCCTTTTTCTACACGGGCAACCTTGTGTTCAGGTTTTAGCAGGCTCCTTATGGATAACTGGAGCTGAAGATGGATTCTATCATTTATCTCCTTTTATGTTGTTTAGCTCCTATTGTACATATTATGTTTGTTTTCCGCTATAGACATCTATGTATAGCTAAACTATATTTGTACTAAGTATGATCCTGTATACTGTGTAACTCAGGTGATTACTTTAATCCAGTGTATTATTTGTGCATTATCTGGTGTATTTATTTAATTCTGATCTGCTATTATATGTTTATATGTTATATTTCAAAGATTACCCTTGCCACCGTCAGTACGGGGTTTGGGGTCATCACAATTCTGCTTGGAGCTGCTTAGATCTACCGCTTTGATTTCCTGTCTTCTCTGATATAGCTTTATTTATGGGGAACTATGCTTCTTTTATTACTTTACTGTGATGATTTTAGTATAAGACAGAAGTTTTAAGTTGATGTAATGAGTTTTATGTATTTCAAACTTATAATGTGACTGTGTTTTTGGACCACGATGTCTTTTGTTTAATAAAGTTATAAATTTCTTTGTTATTTTGTATCTATCTTGTAATGTTTCTATTTCTGTTTACCTATAATGCTTTATGAAACTTAATGCATTCTGATAAAGGGTGACATTAACGGACGTGGGGTGTCACATTTGGTATCAGCGCTAAAGGTTACCAGATTTGATAAAAGTTTTTGAAAATTATTTTCAAAAAGATTTTAAAAGAAAGCATTTTCAAAAGAAAATGTCTGTTTTGAAAAACATATTCCCCAAAGCCATATAAAGTATCTCTCGATTCTCTGTTTGAATCCTTTCTTCCTTTTCGTTTCAGCATGTCTGGGGAACCGAATATTCCTCAGGGCGTTCAAGTACAGAATTGGTTCCATAGGTATCATAAGGCTACGGCACCTACTGGTAGTCAAGGAGACGTCCCTCCCCCAGCTGCAGCTATTGTTCCTCCACCATCGCGAGTAGGTAAATCCTCTAAGAAATGTCATGGTTGTAAGCCCTTAGGTCATTTGGTCAACGATTGCCGAAAAAGAAAGAACGCTTGCTTCAACTGTGGTGAAGTTGGAAAATATATTAGGAAATTCCCGAATAAGCAAAGACAGGGCCAAAGGGAAGGATCTTTTGGAGGGCAGGTGCATGCTTTCATGGCCGGTGTACTGGATAACGGTAGTAAAATTTCTTTCAAAGGTTTGATTTCTCTTTCCAATCATCCTATTAGAACTCATTTTGATTATGACGCTTTGAATTCTTTTATATCTGATTCTATGGTTGAGTCTCTACACCTTAGTACTAGTATGGTTTTGGATCCCGTTGTTGTCTCAAACCCCATTAAGGGTACGACTCATCTGCCTATGATTTGTCGGGGTTTGAGAATATCTGTGTTAGGCGTCGAGTTTGAATGCAACGTATATATACTTGGTTTCATGGGCCATGGTTTGGTTCTATGGATGGATTGGCTAGCCATGTATGGTGCCATTCTGGATTACAAGAGGAGGGTTGTTAGACTTTTGACTAGCCATGGGAGGACCCTCAAGATTTCTTGTGACCCTAAAAGGTCTATCATGCTTAGATTCCTAGAGTCGCTTGATGCATCTATCGATGATTTATGATCTATACTAGTAGTCTGTGAGTATCCTGATGTTTTTGAGAATGTTCGGGGATTACCTCTGAGGCACGAGATTGATTTCCATATATACTTGGTGGATAATGCAAAGCCATTTGCATTGTCTGTTCGCCATATGGCTCTAAGAGAAAGGAGGGAGCTCAACAAGCAAATAGGGGAGCTACTTGAGAAAGGGTTTATTAGGCGAAACATATCTGAATGGGGTGCTCCAGTAGTATTCTCCACTAAGATAAATGGTTCACTTCACTTATGTGTGGACTATAGAGAGTTGAATAAACTCACTAAGAAGAACAGGAACCCACTTCCGAGGATAGATGATATGTTTGACCAGCTTGTTGCTGCATCTATTTTCTCCCAGTTATACATGGCCATGGGGTTTTATCAGTTGAGGGTGGCTGAGGATAGTATAGACAAGACTGCTTTTAAAACTCCATACGGTTTCTTCGAGTGGCCCGTCATGCCTTTTTGGGTTGACAAATTCACCCGCCTATTTTGTGGATCTGATGAGTAGGGCATTTCTGGAGTTTCTAAATAACTTCGTTCTGGTCTTTGTTGATGACATCTTGATTTTCTCGAAAAGCAAGGAAGAGCATGCCCGAATTTTAAGGGAGGCCCGAGTCCATCAGCTAAAGGAAAAATTCTCTAAATGCAATTTTTGGAGAAAGGAAGTGAGATTTCTAGGGCATGTGGTCTCTGAAGATGGGACGACAGTAAATCCCGCAAATGTGGTTGTAGTTTAAGATCGGTAGACTCCAAAGAATGCAACTTGAAGTGAGAAGTTTTCTTGGTTTAGCGGGCTATTGCAGGAAGTTCGTTAAGGACTTCATAAAGATATAAGCCCCACTCACCAGACTGACGAAGAAGAGTCAGACATTTTCTTGGGATATAGATTATGACAATGCTTTTCAGCGATTGAAGAGAGCTCCGACAACAACCCCAATCCTGACCTTGCCCGATGGGAATAAAGTGTACACAGTATACACTAATGCATCTGGTATAGGGCTTGGTGCGGTTCTGATGCAAGAAGGGTAGTATGTTATGGAGGTAGACAACTAAGAGTTCATGAGAAAAACTACCCTACCATGTTTTGGAATTAGTTGCCATACTATTCACACTTAAGACTTGACGACAGTATTAGCTTGAAGAGAGGTTCGAGTTATACATGGACCATAAGTTACACAAGTATCTGTTCGCGCAGAAGGATCTCAATTGAGGCAGTAGAGATAGTCTTCTACTTGGACCTGAGAGGATTGGAGAAACTTCAAAAAAGATTGATTTTATCCGTAGGCGCATGAAGACAACTCAGAACAGGCAGAAGTCAGATGCAGATAAAGAAAGGACTGATATTGAATTTGAGGTGGGGAGACATGGTTTCATCAAGGTATCACCTCGTAGGGATGTGGTTCATTTTGGATCTGTAGGGAAACTGGTGCCAAGGCTTATAGGACCATTTCCCATAATGGAAAGAATAGGTCAAATTGCTTATAGGGTAAAGCTACCAAAGAAATTAGTGGATGTTCATTTGCGAAAGTGTTTGTATGATACAATAGATGTAATTGAGCTGAGTATGCCTGAGGAAGTAAATGTGGAATGGGAGGCGACTGTTAGACGAGTTCCTACCCATATTCTTGGATCAGACATTAAGAAGCTATGCAACCAAGAGGTCATGTTGATAAAACTTCAGTGAGGAGGTAACCACGAGGATGCAACTCAGGAGATTGAAGACAAGATTCATGATTTGTACCCTTTTATGTTCAAGGGAATGTTCTTAGCTCCTTTTCAAAAGCTTTTATTCGTACTCGCTTCTATCATCTGAGTATATCCTATCGATCGAATCTTCGACCTTTAGGTAAGGAACCCATGGATGTAAACATGTGTTTGAAACATGTTATGTTTGATGGATGCAAGTGGATGAAAGTATTTTCTAGTGGTTGCTCATGGATGAATATACACACATATTAGGCACTAGATCGACACAATCACTCTCATACTACATATGGATGTGTATGCATATTTTTCTTCTTTTAATGGATGAAAGTGGGTGTATCGTCATATGGATGTTGCATTTGAATGAATGATTGTGCACATGTATAAAACTTACACATTATATTAGGATTATTTGCATACATGTTGGATTCATGGCACTAACATACATTGCATTAAGGAGGTTGACTGGATTAGTAATCCACCTGATCTTTTGCATTAGTATAGGGACATATACACAAACCTTTGCATATGTTCATATAAGCATTAGAAATATTTTAAGGATAATGGATTCCTATGATTGGTGGATGATTAGATAGATGATGGATGTTAGAATATACATTCTTCTTAACTTGGAGATTTTAGGAACGAATTCCTTTAAGTAGAGGAGAACGTAACACCCCGTAATTCTAAGAACATTAAAATGATAAACTAAAGTATACTTAATTAAATATTTGGAATTAAGTAGAACGGACTGCGCCATTGCGTTCGGCTCGGAATTCTGCTTAAGATAGACATAAGTTTTCATAAAACGGACATTATATGAAGAAGTTACTAAGGTTAGAAGTTTATATATGTATAAGAGAATTATATATATACAAAACTAGTCAAAACATTCAAATTAATTCAAAATCAGAGACGCTGGGTAGGACAAGAGTTCGGCCCGTTAGGGGTCGATCCCGATCCCCATGGGTGTCGACCCATGGGTCGACCCCTGTGTCGACACACTAAGGGGGGGTCGACCCCCATACGGATCTGGGCAGATTCTTATTCCTGAACGTGGACTTAGTTCATTGGCTTTAGGCTATATATAGGACCTCATTCTCATTGTTTTATTCATCTGAATCAATGCCAACAGCGAGGTACTGCCCCAACTCAGTTTGAACTAGCATTTTCTTCTTCAACAATGATCCATACATATTCAAGGGTTTGTGCTACATTATCTATAATCAATTCTCTGTTCTTTATATCCAATCATGGTGAGTTATGTTATTTTTAGATATAAATATTTAAAAAGTAATCTTGACATGTTTATAAGTTTGGATCTAAGCCTATGCCTATTAATAACCTGAATCATAACAGATCTGCCACTACTTGTACACCTGATCTATTGTTCTCATATGCCCAATTCTGCCATCGTATGCCTATCTTGTTATTGCGATCAATTTTTATCATCATATTCCTGTTTTGTCATTATGCCTATTCTTGTTCTCTTCCCATCCTTTTTTCCTTTTTATTTTTATAGCCAGGCTACCTTCGGGCTTAGGCATAACGCTAAAATATGCGAACGCACGAAATTGGGAACGATGGGGAACGTTAAAATTGGGGGCATAAGTTGTATTAGGATTTTGGGGATTAACTTATATTGGGATTTTTGGGGGAATAATCTATACATTGATCTAAAGCCATAATTTGGGCATAACTCGTATTATGAATCATGATTGGGCATTATTGTAGGCATAACCTATATATATAGTTTGATTAAATTTGGGGCAAATGTTATATTATGACTGTAATTTGGGGTATATAGCTCTATAGGCTTAATTTTAGGTTTAATAGAACATAATAATAAAACTGCGAGTAACCTACTGTAACTTGTAGAGATGTTTAATCTGTTAAAACGACCAATATGCTGAAATTTGTTGAAACTGAATATTGTAGTTGAAAAATATACAATGAACATGAATAATTGTTTAAGAAGAACATGCATGGATTTACAGTAGTTAGAAACTGTAACCACACTTGGACACGAGGTTAGATTACACTAATGTAGAAGTCTGCCCGGAACCGCCCATTAAAACCAGCGTCCACAAGTGGTTAATCTAATGTGAGTGGTATAGTGCGTAAATATACATGTGACGGTTTTAAGACATGAGGTTAAGTCCAGCTTGCGGTAGAAGTCTACCCAGAACTGCCCGACAAATCCAGCATCCACAAGTGGTAGACTTAATGTGAGAGGTCTAGTGCATAAACATATATATAAATATATACATATATATAATGTATATATACATATATGAACGTAAAAGGATAGAAATAAATGGCACTAATTGTGACTAATGGAAATGAATTGGAATAAACGAGGAATGATAATAGCCTATTATAATTAATTACATTAATGAGAATGTTATATAATAGGTAGGCTTGTCCTAGAGACAAGTGGAAATCATAACATAAGTTATAATAAAAGGAAAGGAAACTTACTAGTAAACCTTAGCTAAGAGATCTAAGTTAATAAGTAAACAACAACAAGTTGTAGTGACATGTTAAACAGAAAACAGGTGAACTGAGATAAAGTATACTTAATTACATATTAAGTAAAACATGTTATTGTAACTATGGAATCATACAATATAAATGGATTGTAGATTGCTTCCGTTAATTCCAATCCGGGGATAAGAGATTGTAGGTTACTTTCGTTAATTACAATCTAGAGAATAACATGTGATGGACTTATTAATAAACTTAAATTGATTAAGTTATACATACATACATATATATATATATATATATATATATATATACACACACACACACGAAATTAATAAGGAAGAGGAACTTGGAAACTTGAAGAGTAGTCAATGTGAATAGAATAACCTGTTAACTTTTAATACTTAAGCTATTTAAATTTATGGGGTTTACATGAACCTATCAAATTGGGTAGGGGTTAAGTAAACTTGTTTGATTCAAGGGGGGGGGGTTAAGTTAGTCTTGTTAAATCTGTGGGGGCGGGTTATATATATTTGTGTGTGTGTGTGTGTGTATGTATATGTGTGTGTGTATATATATATATATATACCCGACAAAACTTAACCTGTTTTACATGTGGGGGTTATGCAACCTTGTTAAACCGTTAGGCATAACCTATTAAAATCCTAGTAGTGGGTATGCAAGCCTAGGGTGAAGCTTGTATCATCTGGTGAGTGGGACCCGTATCAGTCAGTAACCTATATTGTATCAATCAGAGAACCCCGTACTAGGTCGAGGCCAGGGCACGCTTATTGAGTTGGTTGTAAGAGGTCCATCTAAGGGACGGTGTGGTGGCGCATTCTGACGGGGTCATGTGCGTGCATGGGTCCGGTCCAGGGAGGTTAAGACGCCGTGACACATATAGATTTGATTTGTGCACATCTTGTAAACAACAGGTTGCCACTGCAGGAAGTGATACATCCTATTGTGGGGCTAGCACGGGGTATCTATGAGTTAGGGAGCCGATCAATTGGGGTAGTAATTAGGGTACATTTAGTCTTGCTTGTTTAGGAGCCCATTATTATAGTTAGGGTAACACCTGTCTGTTGGGCTACCAATTATTATATGGGGTGAAAACCTCTCACTATAATTACACCTAAGTCTTCCATTTTGTACTTGTCGGGATCATCTTATTCTTTTTATACTAGTATTGGTGCAGAGAAAAGTATTAGAGAAGTATAATATATTCTATTATGTTTATCCTGTTTACCTTGTTATACCTTCCTTATGACACTGTTGTCTCACTCTCCAAGTTATATGTCTGTCATTATGATTTTACTTATTTATATGCTAAAAGTAACCGGACTCACCAGACTTTAGGTCTGACCCATTTTGTTTTCTCTTCTCTCTCTCCCGTTTCCCCCCAGGTCCTCAGGGTGGGAATACTCAAACTTGATTTGGATTTTGTCTTTCATTCTGCTTTGAGCTGCTTAGATGTACCGCTTTGATTTCCTTTCTTCACTGATATGGCTTTATTTATGGCGAACTATGCTTCTTTTATTACTATACTCTGATGATATTAGTACAAGATAGAAGTTTTAAGTTGAAGTAATGAGTTTTCTGTATTTCAGACTTATGATGTGACTATTTTTTTGGGCCACGATATCTTTTGTTTAATAAAGTTTTAAATTCCGCTGTTATTTTGTGTCTGTCTTGTAATGTTTCTGTTTCTGTTTACCTATAACGATTCATGAAACTTAATGCATTCTGATAAAGAGTTACATTAACGGACGTGGGGTGTCACAACAAGATTTGCCTCTCTAAGAATAGAGCACTGAAGGTCATCTTCTGCCTACTCAACGCGTCCGCCACTACACTACCCTTACTTGGGGTATAAGCTATCTCGAAGTCGTAGGACGTTAGGAACTCCATCCATCGTTACTACCTTAGGTTGAGATCCTTCCATGAGAACAAATATTTGAGCCACTTATGATCCATATATAGCTCAAATATTTCTGCAAGTGGACAATGTCCCCAAGATTTCAATGTGAACACTACAGCAGCCAACTTTAGGTCATGATTAGGGTAGTTCTTCTTGTGAACTCACAACTATCTGCTTCCGTAGCATTCTACCCTACCTTCTTGCATCAACAAGGAACTATGTCATTTGCCACAAGCATCTATGTAGACCATAAACACCTTGCTTCCATCAGGGAGAGTTAGAACTGGAGCTGATGTCAGAGCTGTCTTCAGTCTCTGAAAAGTATCCTCGCAAACAATGCTCTAAGAAAAAGCCAAGTTCTTCTTCGTCAGTCGGGTGAGCGGGGCAGATTCCTTGCAAAGTCTTTAATGAACTTCCTATAATAGCCCACCATCCCTAGAAAACTCCCCACCTTCATCGCATTCTTTGGAGCCTTCCAATCTTGAACTGCGATGAACTTATCGAGGTCCACCGCTATCCCATCCTTGGAGACTACATGTCCTAGGAACCTTACGTCCTTTCTCCAAAATTGACATTTAGTAAATTTTGCCTTAAGCTGATGCGATCTGAGAGTGTGTAGAATCTCTCCTAAGTGTAGGGCATGCTCCTCCTCATTCTTTGATAAGATTAGAATATCATCCACGAAGACCACCATAAACTTGTTCATAAACTCTTTAAACACCCTACTCATCAAGTGTACAAAATATGAAGGTGCATTGGTCAACCTAAAAGGCATGACCAACCACTCAAAGAAACCGTTTGGAGTTCTGAAAGCGGTCTTATCAATACTTTCCTCTGCCACCCTCGATTGATTAAATCCTATGGCTAGATCCATTTGTGAGAAAACTGATGCGCCTACTAGCTGATCAAACAAGTTGTCAATCCTCAGAAGTGGGTGCCTATTTTTCTTCTGAACTTATTCAACTCTTTACAGTCCATGCATAGACGAAGTGAACCATCTTCCTTAGTCGCAAAGACAACTGGAGCTCGTCACCCTGATATGCTTCGTTTAGTGTATCCTCTCTCTAATAGCTCCCCTACTTGCTTGCTGGGCTCCCTCCTCTCCCTGGGATCTATGTGGCACACCAGTAAAGCGACTAGCTTCACATTCTCTACTAAGTAAATCCATAAGTCTATCTCATTCCCCGGAGGTAATCCCTTAACCTCATCAAACACGTCCGGATAATCTCTAACTATGGGTACTGATCGTCGATCGTCCATAGAAACATCAAGCGAATCTAGGAAACTGAGCACAACTGACCCCCGTGGGTCACATGAAATCTCGAGAGTTCTTCCTTGACACGTCATAATCCTAACAACTCTCCTCCCACTGTCTAGGATGACACCATAAATGGCTAGCCAATCCATTCCTAGAATCAAGCCATAATCAATAAAGCCAAGAACATACATGTCGCATTCAAACTCGACGCCCAAGATAGAAATTATCAAACCCCGACTTATCATGGATAAATGAGTCGTACCTCCTATGAAGTTTGAGACTACAATAGGATCAGAAACAATACTAGTATTTAGGTGTAGATTATCTACCATAGAATTGGATATAAATGAATGAGAATCGCCAGAATCAAAGAGAGTCCTAATAGGATAGTCAAAAAGGGAAATCAAACCTTCCACTATGACTTTCCTACTTCAATCGGACCCACTAGCCTCAAAAGCATGCACTTGTCCTCTAGAAGATCCTTCCCCTTATCCTTGCTTTCTAGGGCATTGCTTAGTGAAATGCCCAACTTGACCAAAATTGAAACAAGCTTTCCTTGTCTTTCTATAGTCTTTCACAAAATGACCCAAATCTCCGCAAACATGTAACTTAACTTCTGTCTTGATGTGAGCCTTATCAGGCTTTCCTCCTTTCTTTTGTGTTCCCTTCTTGGACCACCATTTCTTCTTCTCAGCCTTGGGTTGTGTCTCCTCACTCTTCACTTCTATCTTCTCATCCTTACCATTCTCATGCATCAAAGCCATGTCAACAAGCCTCTCAAAAGTCTCTCTCATCACACAGAAATCCTTATAAAGCTTAGGAAATATTAGTCGCTGGTGGCACTACCGCGGCTACCGATGGAGGTTGCGCACTTCCTTGCCCTTCGACAGGCGCCATAGTTTTAATATGCCTACGGAACCATGCCGTGATAGGGACAACCTTCAAAAAGTTAGGACCCCTGAATATTTAGGAAAAGAAAGCAATAATTATTCAAAAAGAGATCGAAAGAGTATTCCATATGGCTTGAGGGGATATGCTTTTAAAAAATAGGTTTTATCTGAGAATATTTGCTTTTTCGAAGACCATTTTTCAAAACTGTTCTTCGATCTTGTAACCTTCAGCTCTAATACCAAATGTGATACCCCACATCCGTTAATGTCACTCCTAAGGGAACACATTAAGTTTCGTGAAGCGCAATAGGTAAATAGTAACTAAAATTCACAAGAAGGATATAAATAGGCAACGAAAAATTTACTTTTATTATTAAAAGCAAGATATTATTCCAAATCAGTTACATCATCAAATACTAAATACTTCAAATAAAAACATCTGTATTATAATGCCAAACATCATAGTACTATAATGCAAAACCAAATCCCTATTTACAAGCCATAGAAAAGTAGAAAGATAATCAAAGTGGTACATCAAATCTGAAGAAGTCCCAATCCAAGCTAAAATAAAATCCTAATCACTGCAGAGTACTACCACTCTGAGGATCTTGGAAGGGGGAGGGACGAAGAGAAAGAAACAAACCAAAATAGGTCAGACATAAAGCCCGATAAGTTCCATTGATTTTTGGTATATACATGAAATAAAGGTAACAAAACAGATAAATAATTCTAGATGTGAAAGTACAGCAGCATATAAGTATAAGACAACAAGATAAAACAATGATTGACTAAAGCTTCTCATACGTTATCCAATTTATGCAAACTCGGAGTCTATCTGAACCAGAATTCCAAGATGAACACAACAGTATAGTTGGTTTCACTAAATTATGATTATTTAATTATATAATATTCATTTTGTTGTCTTTATGGTGTATTAACTTATGGGGTGTTAAATTATGGGGTGTATTAAATTATAGTGTATTATATTATGGGTTGTTACTGGACTTCACGTTAGTAGATGAAGAGTATTGTACTTGGCATTGAAACATCACATATCACTATGTTCTTCATGCCAAATAACCTCCTATTAATGCCTTATACACCTAGAACTCCCTTTGAGAGAAGTATGGCATATTCATTGAATGACTAAGCTTGGTTATCTTATATACAATTTAATTACTTTGTTTTGGCAGGTGAATGACATTTACTATAAGGTAGGAAAAATCAACTTTAGATAGACAAAGTGAATTAATTTAAAATGATAGTAAGGCTAAATATGGGAATTTCATAAAAATCAAAATTTAACCATAGAGGCTATTATGTTTCACTTAAGGCGAAACCAAGAAATGTTTCAATATACAATATGCTAAAAACAAAGCTCACATGTAAAAATTATAAGTTGTCGGTTCAGATTTGAATTAGTTTAGTTTGAATTAAAATTTAAATGAATATATAAATCATATAATTTCAATTTTAAATTTGAAATAATATGGGTTAGACTTATGGTTATTAGATAATTAATCGATGTTGAGAATAAAATAGGGAAAAGAAATTACTTACGTAACAGAAATAAGTAACGTGTCTCGAATCAGAAGAGTAGTCGACACACACTCCTTCAAGTGATTCATCGTCTAGGCCCAAAACTAGTAGTTGCAGGCTTGGATCTTTTATTTAGCGCACCAAATTTATCCATTATTCAACTAACACGATCCTTCGATTCTAGTTTGTCGTAGCCTCTATGTAACACCCCATAATTTTAACAACACTAAAGAGGAAGGATTAAAGAATAATTAATTTAGTATCCAAAACTAAGGGAAACAGACTATGCCATTGCGTCCGTCTCAAAATTCTGGTCAAGATAGACATTTGTTTTGCGTAAAACGGACACCATATGAAGAAATTATGAACGTTTGAAGCTTGTATATGCACAATGGAATATATATATATATATGTATATATATATATATGTATATATATATATATGTATATATATATATATGTATATATATATATATATGTATATATATAGGGTCCACGAATTCAAAAATTAGGTCCATAATTTCAAAATTGTTTAAATCACAAAAATTCGGGTGAGCGCGAAAAATCCTGCCCTAGGGAGTTGACCCCATAATGGGGGTGTCGACCCATGGGTCTACTATCTAAGGGGGGTCGACCCCCCTAGGGCTGATGTGGCAGGTCGGTTCTAAGGACTGGCAGCTATATATACGACCTAATTTCTCTGGTTTTCTCACACTAAAATCAATAGAGGCCTAAATGTTGTGAGTGCCTAGACTACAATATTTTTCGTTCTTCTGCAATCAAGTTTATAGATTCAAGTGTAGATTTATGATTCAACCTCCGCTTTTCTCCTTCTATTTTTCTAGATCCGAACACTATGAGCTTAAGTTACCTTTAGATTTAAATAATTAAAAGTAAAGCATGATATGACTATAATTTGGATCTATCCCTATGACTGAATCATAGCAGATCTATTGTAATTTCTGAATCCATGATATTCTGAATTAGCTATGACTTGGATCTTAACCTTTAACAAGTTAGATCTACTTTTGACTTTAGATCTAATTCACTATTTAGATCATCTTGTACCTATCATGTTGTGGTTAATTTGGATCTATCATTAGTTGGACATCAAAATCCTTGTTTAGATTTTATCATGCCTTTTATGACATCCCTACTATGTTAGAACCAGTTTTATTATCACAAGTTCACCAAATCTGTTCTTATATTTCCATCTTAACATTATGCCATTATATGTTTATGTCAATTTTGTTAGAATAATCATTTCTGTCGTCTTCCCTTCACCCTTTCCCTTTTATTTTAAATAGCCAGGCTATTTTTGAGCCTAGGCATGCTGCTAAAAATATGCGTATGCGTTAGTTTGGAAACGAGAGGAAAAACATTGAAATTGGGCATAACTTGTAAAAGGGAAATATGGCATAACTGTAATAATGTTTATGAATATGAATTTAGGGCATATAATTCATTATGAACATATTTAGGGAAAAAGGACATGTAACCTATAATGACATAGGTAAAAATGGCTAATAATGAAATGCCTAGGCTTACGGTCATTAGAAACTGTAATTACGCTTAGACATGAGGTTAGGTTACACTTATGGTGGAAGTCTGCCCGGAACCGCCCGACATATCCAACGGCCACAAGTGGTGAATCTAATGTGAGGGGTCTAGGTGCACAAATACGAGATGTATTGAGACGAGCTTAAGCCCGACTTATGAAAGAAGTCTGCCTGGAACCGCCCGACATATCCAACATCCATAAGTGGTAGGCTTATTGTGAGGGGTCCATCACATTATAACCATAAATGGACATGGTAATGAATTGGAATACTTAACCTAGTGGAATCCATAGGGATTGTATGAACATGAACTTGAATAGGGGTTAAGTAAATCTGTTTGAACAGTGGGTGGGTTTAGTAAATTTGGATAGGGTGGGTGATATTTATATATAGGCCCACGAACTTAACCGGTTGGGTTATGTAATTAAAGACACCATTAGGTAAGAATAAGCCGTAGAAATGATTCGGTTATGTAATTAAAGACACCAATAGATATACATAACCTGTGGAAATCCTAGTGGTGATATAAGACAAGGGGGAGAGCTTGTATCATCTTGTGTGTGGGACCCGTTTCAGTCAGTAACACATATAATGGTATCGAACAACTACTCCGCCCTAGGTCGGATTAGGGACACGCTTAATGGCTAACTATAAGAGATCCGAAGGTGGAGTGCGGTGTGGGCGGAGCAAACCGACCGGGGACATATGCGTGCATGAGCCGGGAAGACGGGGATAAGACGACCGTGAAACCAGTAGATATGGTTGTGCACATCACGAAGGGTTTCCACTTTTGGAAGTGATACCTCCTACTGTGGGGCTAGCACAGGGTATCTACGGAGTAGGAAGCCAATCGATTAGGGTAGTAGTTAGGGTACATCTAGATGTATGCCTAGATCTACCATCTTATAGTAGTTGGGATCATCTCATTCTAGTTATACTAGTATTGGTGTAGAGAATCAGAGTAATCATTGGGGAAGCGTATACATTCTATCATGTTTACCTTGTCATACCTGCCTTTTGTGATATTATCTCTCCTATTCACTTTGTATGCCTGTCATGATACTTCTACTTATTTACTTGCTAAAAGTAACTGGACTCGCCAGACTTTATGTCTAACCTTTTTTGTTTCATCTTCTTCCTTCTGTTTCCCCCCAGGTTCTCAGGGAAGGAATAATTAAGCTTGACCATGATTCTTCTATCATTTGCTAGAGCTGCTTAGATGTATTGATCAAGATCCTATCCTTTTTACTATGGCTATGTTTATTTGGGGATTTTGCTTCATTTATTTTGTACTCTGATGTTTAAGAGCAAGACAGAAGTTTTTATGATGTACTGGTTTTCACGCAATTCAGACATATGATGTTTTGAACCATGATGCTTTATGATTAATAGAGTTACTTTTTATTCTGCTGCTATTTTTTATATTTGTCTTGTAATGTTTCTATTTACCTATAATGCTTCATGAAACTTAATGCATTCTCTTAATGAGTGAAATTAACGGACGTAAGGTGTCACACTTAGTATCAGAGCTGAAGGTTACTAGATTAGATAAAAGTTTTTGAAAATTATTTTCAAAAAGGTTTTAAAAGAAAGCATTTTCAAAAAGAAAAGTCATTTTGAAAAACATATTCCCCAAAGCCATATGTACTTTCTTTCGATCCTTTGTCTGACTCTCTTTCCTTTTCCTTTCAGCATGTCTGGGGAACCTAATATTTTAGAGGGCGTTACGACACCAGGCTGGTTCCATGGGTATCTAGAGGCCATGGTGGCTGGTGGTGGTCAAGCTAACATTCCTCCCCCAGCTGCACCCGTTGTTCCTCCTCCTCCTCCTCCTCTGCCTCCACATGTAGAAAACTTCTCTAAGATCTGCAAAGATTTCTGGGCTATGAGAGGAAAGCCATTCCATGGAACCGAGATGTTCTTGGAGGCAAGGAATTGGCTCAAAGAGACAGAGGACTTGTTGGAATTTTCGACGTGGATGATCGTAGGAAGGTTCAGTGAGTTGCGTGGCTACCGAAAGACAAAGCTTTGTTCTGGTGGGAAGTAACCCAAGCGGGGAGTCAGGTGGAGACATGGAATGATTTTAGACAGAGGTTTGAAATGAAGTTTATTTCCCAGGCTGAGAAAAGCATGCAAATGGAGAGGTTCTTAGTGCTCAAACAAGGAAACATGACTATTAAGGAATATGTGAACAAATTCATCCAGCTAGAGTGGTTTGGATTGGAATCGGTAGATACTCTACATGAGAAAGCCTTGCAATTTGCTAAAGGAATGAATGAACCCCTTCGTGGTTTAGCTATGTCCCATATTCCAATGGGAGCTACTTTTCAAAGGCTTGTTGATATGGCCTTGACGCATGAGGAAGACAAAGGAAAAATAGAATGTTAAGGCTAATGAAACAACGCAAAACAAGAAAATATGGCTTAAGAAAGGACAGCAACAACAACAGTAGAAGAAGGGCGGAAAGAATGACAAGGGTAATGATAAGAGGAAGTGTCACAGTTGTGGACGTGAGGGTCACTTGGTGAAGGACTACAAAAGAAGGAATAATTCTTGCTTCCATTATGGAGAGATCGGACACTTTTCTAAGGAGTGCCTGAAGAAACATGGATAAGGTCAAAGGGTAGGAGCTTCAAGAGGGCAGGTGCATGCTCTTGCGACCAGTACTCCGGATAGTGGTAGGAAAATTTCCGTGGAAGGTTTGATTTCTCTTTCTAGTCATCCTATTAGAACTCTTTTTTATTTTGGCGCTTCACATTCATTTATATCTTGTTTTTCGGTTGAATCTCTGCACTTAAATACTTGTATGGTAGTGTATCCCGTTATTGTCTCAAACCCCATTGGTGGTTCGACTCATTTGTCCATGATTTTTCGGGGTTTGAGAATATCTGTGTTAGGCATCGAGTTTGAGTGCAATGCATATGTGCTCGGTTTTATGGGCTATGGTATGATTCTAGGGATGGATAGACTAGCCATGTATGGTGCCACTCTGGATTGTGAGAAGAGCGTGGTTAGGCTTCTAAATTGTCATGAGAGGACCCTCAAGATTTCTTGTGACCCGAAAGGATTGGTTATGCTTAGTTTCCTAGAGTCTCTAAATGCATCTATCAATGATCTGCAATCTGTTCCAGTAGTCCGAAATTATTCTGATTTTTTTGATGAGGTACGGGGCTTACCTCTGAGGCGCGAGATCAATTTTCTATATATTTGGTGGACAATGCAAAGCCAGTTGCATTGCCTGTGCGCCATATGGCTCCAAGGGAGAGGAGGGAGCTTAGTAAGCAAGTAGGGAAGCTACTTGAGAAAGGGTTTATTAGGTGAAGCATATCTGAATTGGGTGCTCCAGTTGTATTCGCGACTAAGGCGGATGGTTCGCTTCACTTGTGTGTGGACTATAGAGAGTTGAACAAACTCACTAAGAAGAACACGCACCCACTTCCGAGGATAGATGACTTGTTTGACCAGCTTGTTGGTGCCTCGGTATTCTCTCAGTTAGACTTGGCTATGGGGTTTCATCAGTTGAGGGTGGCAGAGGATTGTATAGATAAGACCGCTTTTAGGTCCCCAAATGGTTTCTTTGAATGGCTAGTTGTGCCTTTTGGGTTGACGAATGCACCCGCCTATTTTGTCGATCTAATGAGTAGGGTATTTCCGGAGTTTCTAAATAAATTTGTCATGGTCTTTGTCGACGATATCTTGATCTTCTCAAAGAGTGACGAAGAGCATGCCCAACATTTGAGAGAATTTTTGAAAACTCTCCGTGCGCATTAGCCTAAGGCAAAGTTCTCCAAATTCCATTTTTGGAGAAAAGAGGTGAGATTTCTAGGGCATGTGGTTTCTAAATATGGGATACCAGTAGATCCCGCAAAGGTAGTGGAAATTCAAGATTGGCAAGTTTTGAAAAATGCAATGGAGGCGAGAAGCTTTCTTGGATTGGCAGGCCATTATAGGAAGTTCATTAAGGACTTCGCAAAGACTCACCAGGCTGACGAAGAAGAATTTGGCTTTATTTTTGGGCTGGGATGAAGAAAGATGTAGCAGAGATTGTTTCCCAATGTTTGGTTTGTCCACAAGTCAAAGCTGAGCAAAGGAAGCCGATGGTTTACTTCATCCTTTGGAGGTTCCACAGTGGAAGTGGGAGAGCGTCTCTACGGATTTCATAGATGGTTTGCCTCGTTCGAAGAAAGGCAATAACAGTTTTTGGGTTGTGGTGGATAGACTTAATAGGAGCTCTCATTTCATTCCAGTTAAAAGCAAAAGGACGACAGCATGGTTGGTAGGAATTTATGTTTGTGTGATAGTCCGTCTTCATGGAGTACCTTCCAGCGTCGTAAGCGATCATGACTCCATTTTCACTGGTAAATTTTGGAAGAGCTTGCAAGAATCATTAGGTACACATTTATGTTTGAGCACCGCTTATCATCCTCAGATCGATGGACAGATGGAGAGGGTGAACAGAATTCTTGAGGATCTTTTTAGGCTGTGTATCCTAGACTTCGAAGGGACTTGGGAAAAGCATCTTCCTTTAGTAGAGTTTGCCTATAACAACAGTTATCAAGCTAACATTGGTATGACACCCTTTGAAGCATTATACGGACGACCTTGTAGGTCACCAACTTGTTGGTGGGAATCTATAGAAAGGCTGTTACTTGGACCAGATTTAGTTAGAGAAACGTCCGAGAAGATTGATATTAGTAGATGATGAATGAAGACTGCTTAAGATAGGCAGAAATCCTAAGCAGACAAGAGATGGACTGCATTGAATTTGAAGTAGGAGACGTGGTTTTCATTAAAGTGTCACCGTTGAGCAATGTGGTTCGCTTCAGATCTGTAGGGAAATTGGCACCAAGATTTGTAGGGCCATTTCCCGTAACAGAAATTATTGGCCAAATGGCCTAAATAATAAAGCTACCAGAGAGATTATCAGGCATTCATGATGTTTTCCACGTTTCTCATTTGTGGAAGTGCTTGCATGATACCACGAAAGTAGTTGAGCAGAGTATATTGGAGGAAGTAAAAGTCGGACGGGAGGCGATAGTCAGATGAGTTCCTTCCTGTATTCTTGGATCAGAAGTTAAGAAGCTACGCAATAGAGAAGTCAAATTGGTGAAAGTTCAATAGGGAGATAACCCAGAAAATGCGACTTGGGAGACCGAAGACAAGATTCATGCTTCGTGCCCTTTTCTTTTCGACGGTATGTTCTTAACTTCTTTCCCAAATCTTTTATTTATGCTTGTTTCTATCGTTTAAGTATGTCCTATCGATTGAATCTTCGACATTTAGGTAGGAATCCCATGGATGTAAACATGTGTTTGAGACATGTTATGTTTGATGGATGCGAGTGTTTGCTAGTGGTTACTCATGGATGCATATACACACACATTAGGCATTAGATCGGCTCAATCACTCTCATACTTCATATGGATGTGTGAGCATTTTTCTTCTTTTTATGGATGATGCATTTGGATGGATGTTTGTGCACCCATATAGAACTTACATGTTATAACAGGATTGTTGCATACATGTTGGATTCATAACACTAACATACATTGCATTAAGGAGGTCGACTGAATAAGTAGACCACCTGATCTTCGCATTAGTATTGGGACATATACACACACCTTTGCATACGTTCATATAAGCATTAGAATTCTTTAAGGACAATGGATGCCTGTGATTAGTGGATGAGTAGAATGGTGATGGATGGTAGGATATACATTCTTCTTAACTTGGAGATTTCAGGGATGAAATCCTTTAAGTACGAGAGAATGTAACACCCCGTAATTTTAACAACATTAAAGAGAAAAAATTAAAGAATAATTAATTTAACATCCAGAATTAAGGGAAATGGACTGTGCCATTCGTCCATCTCCAAATTCTAGTCAAGATAGATATTTTGTTTGCGTAAAACGGACACCGTATGAAGAAGTTATGAAGGTTTGAAGTTTGTATATGCGCAAGGGAATATATATATATATGTCTAGGGTCCAAGAATTCAAAATTTTGGTCCAAAAGTACAAAATCGTTCAAATCATAGAAATTCGGGTGAACGGGAAAATCCCGCCCAGGGGAGTCGTGTAACACCCCGTAATTCTGTAACACTAAGACTCGCAAATCAAGGCAGAATTAAAAGTTAAAATCAAAATCAAGGGAAAGGGCTGCGCCATTGCGTTCGTCTCGGAATTCTGCATGAAAACGAGTCCGAGTTTGCGTAAATCGGAGTCCGTATGAGGAAGATATGGACTCCGGAAGATACAACAAAGTTCAAATTTCAAAACAGTTTAGAAAAGCGAATTCAAATTCAAAATCGGACCCAGATTGGGCTGGGCGGGAATTTTCCCGCCCAAGGCACCCAGGTCGACTGGGTAGTCGACCTGGGACACCCAGGTCGACTGGGCAGTCGACCTGGGACCCCCCTGCGTTTTCCATCCCATTTTTTCACAAATCTATTTTTATCTTTTCAAATATGGAGTTTTTCATCCCAATTTTTCACAAATCATTTCTTATGATTTTACACAAATTATTACTATTTTTAATAATTTTATCAAGGCCCGTCCAATCGATTTCCATCAACGGCCATCGAACTGCACTTACAGCGACCTTTTCCAAATTTTATTTGGACGTATCTCCAAATCCAACCGTTAGATTTTGAATTTCTAATATTCGTTAGAAAGCTCTTTTTGATACGAACCCAACGGTTCCGGTTTTAGGAGAATCCGACGGTCGGATCTCCCGTAATGTCCATTTGAAATAAATGGTCGAAATTCACGAACTGCCGCGGCGCGGCGCGTTCTATTCAGGCCATTATATTATATATATAATATATATAATATATATTTCGTCGATTTCTATTTAAAACGAATTATGTAAACAGTTTTGAATTCATTTCAAAAACAATTTCTACCTTTATTTCAAATTCAAATCAAAATTGAATTTCCAATTATAAATCCTTTTTACTTTCATTTCTATTTGATTTCCATTCAAATCGATTTTAATTCGATTCGAATTCATTTCCTTTTTAATTCAATTTCATTTCGAATTCGTTTTCTTTTCAATTCAAATTTGTTTTATATTCAATTGAGATCAAATTCGTTTTCTATTCCATTCGAATTCATTTCGTTTTCTATTCCATTCGAATTCATTTCGTTTCCTATTCAGTTCGAATTCATTTCGTTTTCTAATCAAATCAAATTCAATTTAAATCAAATTCATTTTTATTCAAATCAAACTCATTATATATTCGATTCAATTCGAATTCGTTTTCAATTCGATTTATTTCGAAATCGTTTTATATTCAATTCATTTCGAAATCGTTTTCAATTCGATTTATTTCAAAATCACTTTTTCAATTCAATTCGAAATCACTTTTCAGTTCAATTCATTTTGAAATCGTTTTCACTTTAATTCATTTCGAAATCGTTTTCTAATCAATTCAAATCAAATTGGTTTTCTATTCAATTCAATTCAAATTGGTTTTCTATTCAATTCAAATCAAATTTGTTTTCTATTCAATTCAAATCAAATTTGTTTTCTATTCAATTCAATTCAAATTGGTTTTCTATTCAATTCAAATCAAATTTGTTTTCTATTCAATTCAAATCAAATTGGTTTTCTATTCAATTCAATTCAAATTGGTTTTCTATTCAATTCAATTCAAATTCATTTTCTATTCAATTCAAATCAAATTGGTTTTCTATTCAATTCAATTCAAATTAGTTTTCTATTCAATTCAATTCAAATTCATTTCAAAATATTCGATTTCGAAATCACATTTCAATATTCATTTTAAAATGAATAAAATCGATATAAATATCGTTCACGTCCAAATGGCGTTAATCTAATCAATACGACTTCATATATTTCTATTTTCAAATATTCTATTTCAGATATTTCTATTTCAAATATTTCGATTTCAAATATTTCGATTTCAAATATTTCTATTTCAAATATTCCATTCAACAAATGAATATTTATTTCTATCAACACACGACTAATCTCAACGAATGAAACTGTCCCCGTGTGACTATTTTTGTTATTTAAAATATTTTATAAAATTTGGGTATCTATCGTTTGATTTTCAATTAGACTCCACCGTGAAGTAGTTCTAATTTTAAATATGATAAAGATGTATATTTTATTATTAAGATATTTCATTCAACACATGACTCATCTCAACGGATGAGTACAGTCAACACATGAACCTTTACTTTATAGTGATAAAGATATACATTTTATTGTTAAAATATTTCGTTCAACACATGACTAATCTCAACGGATGAGTACAGTCAACACATGAACCTTTATTTTATAGTGATAAAGATATAAATTTTATTGTTAAAATATTTCGTTCAACACATGACTAATCTCAACGGATGAGTACAGTCAACACATGAACCTTTACTTTATAGTGATAAAGATATAAATTTTATTGTTAAAATATTTCGTTCAACACATGACTAATCTCAACGGATGAGTACATTCAACACATGAACCTTTATTTTATAGTGATAAAGATATAAATTTTATTGTTAAAATATTTCGTTCAACACATGACTAACCTCAACGGATGAGTACAGTCAACACATGAACCTTTATTTTATAATATTCTTTATCTTCTAAATTGGAATGAGGCCCAATCAATTACATATAGCGTTAACTATATGGATTCCATACAACACATGTATATAATAACATTGAAAAATAATCAACCATCAACCAAAGTGCACTACACTGTATAAGCATCAAATATAGATATCTAACGCTTATAACAGCCTGTCAATCAATCGATCGACATATTTAATCAATTAGGATGAGTGAACTTCAAATTTAATCCCAACACCCATATGGGGTTTCAAACAATCAAACACATATGTCAGTTGTGCAGTTGGGCGATGTGTAAAATTTATCGACCCAATCAATGTCATTCAAATAGGTGTACATAAACAAACCGTCTGGTTTGTAAATGAATTTTTATTTTATTCACTTCCACGTTAAAAATTATATTTTTAACGATAAAATATTTTATTTCAACACATGAATTTCTATTCAGTTCATTCTTTAAAAAAAATGATATTTTTATTTTTCTAACTTATTTTAGAAAATTTCGGCGGCATAACGGCACTATACTAAAAACCGGGACGAGGCCTAGCCTTATCCCCAGTCTAGTGAAGGCCCACGCCATTCACACATCAATCAAATCCATTCATTCCACCAAACAATTCAATTCAAACCAAATAATCTAACCAACTACACAACCAAACAATTAAACAAATAAGCCATCCATGGTCTGTGGATGACGGGTGTCGGGTGCTACTAAACACCGTCTGCATCCTAGTATATATAACTAGAAAAGGAAATTGAAAGGTGAGAAGTTCTCACCAATAGCTATCCAATCATCTTGACTCTTCATTTATAGAAATCTTCGTCTTTCACGCCTTTTTATCACCTTCGTTGCCCGTAGTCACTACATATGTAAAAATCGGATTTTTACTTCGCTATTCAATATATAAAAATCGAATTTTTACTTTGCTATTCAATATACAAAAATCGAATTTTTACTTTGCTATTCAATATATAAAAATCGAATTTTTACTTTGCTATTCAATATATAAAAATCCCATTTTTACTTTGCTATTCAATATATAAAAATCGAATTTTTATTTTGTATATGTGATATTTTCACTTTCACTATATATAATATTTTCACACAGAATACAATCAAACAAGTCGTCCATGGTCTGTGGACGACGGGGAACAATTCATATATGCAGTTACTAAATAAATAACTGTACAGAAAATTTAAAGTGAGAGAATTCTCACTTTGATTGGTTCGACTCCATCGTTCTTTTCTGAATTTCTATACTGTTTGTTTTTAAAATTGCGTCAAATCCAAACTAGCTCCGTTGTTGTTCTAATCTGTGCCATCATGTAGCTCTCGTCAAGATGAATCCAACGCACTCAGTTTCATCCGAATCCGATTCTATTTGAGAAAGTTACAGGGTTTAAACATTTTAATACATTAACTACCCATGAATATAATTAACATAAATTAATATAACCTTAATTACTAGTCACCAACGTTTACATCTCCTAACCAAATGCTTATCTTCTTCCAGCGTGCGCCCCTCATCCAAATACACAGACATGGCCAAACTCCAAGCTCAAAGATCTCCCTTCTCTTTCACTTAAAAATTAAACCAAGTATACCAATAATTCTCTCTTTCCATTCTCTCCCTTTACATACCCAAATCATGAAACTCGACGTCCCCTTGAAGAACGCGTCCTTGCCCCAGTTCCTCACGGTGTACAGGAACCCACCATACCAAAAGGGAAAACCGCCTGCGCACCACTCCACGACCGTCGTGACAGAGATCTGAACCCACCACAGTGATCATCATCGAAAACCGTGCCTCCCCTACGAACCCTGACCCATTCGATGGTCCCCATAGCGCGGAAACCCCCTTCGAGCGCAAGCACTTCGGAGCAGCCATTCCAGCGATTCCTTGAAAAAAAATCAATCATACACATACAGATTGAAAGAGGGTGAAAAGTACTAGAATTTGGTTTTATGTTGGAGATTTAATTCGTGATATTTGGTTCATGATTGGAGGAAGAAATCAGGACGATTTCATCTGTTCTTTTGAGTGGTCGGTGGCTAAAATGTAATACGATTAGGGTTAGGGAATTTCAACGTTATTTATATACAAATATATTATTTTATTAATATTAATTTTCTTTAATTGATTCCATTTCGCCCGAACACTAAAGGATCTCCAAATCAAACCCAACGACTGTCGTCCCTAGCGTATTACCCCCATTCCAAACACAATGGGATACGTACCACGAGCTAATTCGGTCGTTACAATCAGTTTCCGTTAAAATCAACATATAACTCTATATATTGAATTTGAACGCGTATTTCAATTTACCGGGGTCACATACTAACTTGAAAAATTCCAGAAAAATATTTTCTAGCTTCGTATTGACGATACGGTCCTAACAAAACTAGTTTCGTCGAATTCTGAGACCGTTTGAAAAATGGCCAATTTCCAGTCGATTAAAATCAACTTAAACTGGTCAAACGCGTTTTCCTTCGCCACGCTCACATATTGATTCGAAAAATTATGAAATTTGGAATCTAGCAATAATTTGACACTACGGATCCAACAAAAGTGGTTTCGTCGAAATCCGAGGTTGTTTGCAAAATTTCCATTTTTAAGGGCCTGAATTCCATAGCGACTATTCAGAATTTTCAACTGGACATATCTTTTGATTCCCGCTATGAAATTTCGATTTTTCGGATTCGATGGAAAGATATTCCCAAATAGATCCTATTGTTTTTTTTGTTTCTCTAAAATCCGGATTGTTTTGCACCCGGTACATTCAATTGAAATTTGAAATCGAATTATCGAACTACCGCGCCATTTTCAATTCTATTTATAATTATATATAAATATTTATATTCTAACGACGACGTATATAAATATATTCATTCGAATTATATTCAAAATAAATTTTCGTCGATATTATTTAAAATAAACTATTTTAAATATTCAAAATTCGCTAAAATTACCAAAATAAAAATTTTAAACTGGCCTAGATTTTCCGGGTTGTTACAATTACGGTTAAACTTCTTTTATTATATTAACATTAAAAATGTTAATGTCATCTTACGGTTGAATTTCTTTTAATATTAACACTAAAAATAATGTTAATTAACACACGGTGTATTTTCTTATTTTTACATCAATGAAAATGTAAACTTTAACTATGGTGAATATTCTATTTATTTACATTAATAAAAATGTATATTTATATTCCATGTCACATTCTTATTTTATTTATTAAATAAAAGGTGGACTTTTCCCTACGGTGAAATTATTATACATATTACATTAATAATAAATGTAAATTTTAACATACAATATAATTTCACTTTATAATTTACATAATAAAAATGAAAATTTCATGTCATCGCTAAATTCTAACTTTAATTTACGTAATAAAATGTAAATTTTATGTCAACGCCAAATTCTACTTTTAATTTACAAAGTAAAATGTAAATTTCATGTCAACGCCAAATCTTAATATTGAATTTACAAAATAAAATGTAAATTCATGTCAACGCCAAATCTAAATTTAATTTACATACTAAAATGTATATCATCGCAAATTCTAAAATTTTGATTTACATACTAAATTGTAAATCATCGTAAATGCCAAATCTTTGGTTTACATAGTAAAATGTAAATCATCGCAAATTCTAAATGTTTGATTTGCATACTAAAATATAAATCATCACAATCAACAACAGAAAAAGAAAATCAAATAAATCAACCAGCATAGATCTAACACTTTACATCCAAATTTTACACAAGGTGATATTTTTGATGGCATATGACAAATCAACGAGGGATGATGTAAATGAATTAACAAATAATAATTTTAATTAGTCAATGAATTCAGATCTAATATCTAGGTTCATAGATCTAACATCATACGGACATAAACAACTGAGATCCGTATTCAAAATATTAATACATAGCGGATTTATCAAGAGATATTCTTTAATCACTAAGAATTAATAATTAAATAAACTAAATTAAATTAAAAAAAATCCTCACATATCTAATCACTTAAAGTTTCAGATCTAGCATCCTAACATCGCAAAGCAATCCAAATCTATAATCCATAATAACATCCATTATTGATTTTCAACTTCTCATAACGCAAGCATAACAATTAAACTAATTAAATTTAACTTAAAATGAATTCTCACCTTGATTGGATAAGAATTTAAAATGCTAAATAAATTCAGAATTCACTCTAATCAGTCTCAGCAAAGCCTACTCTTCGCCACGGTCCTGTCGGATCTGAAATTTTCAGATTCGGGGTTCATACGCATTAGTTATCAATGTTTGAATAATTCTGACTTTTAACAACTGCTGCAGCAACGCTTAAAAGCGTCGCAAAATCTAAAGCGTACCTTATTTTCAGAATTTGTTCATAACTTTGGATCAAGATATCTCAGGCTACGGTTGATGGTTTTAGGTGCCGTTTGTTGGAGAATGACCGCCTTGGAGAGAGCTATCGGCGCCAGGAATTGGAGGAGGTGCGCACGCACGTGTAGGGGGGGCGGCGGCATGTTTGCTGCGGGTTTGAGGAGGTGATTCGAGAGCTACGGGCAACGATTTGATGTGAGATTTGTTGGAGAAGAAAGAGGAAGAGAAGAGCTTCGAAACGAGTACTCACGCGCTAAATTTCGTTGAGAAATGAGAGAGAAATCAAGGTTTGAAGTTTTGAAGGGTAATGGGTTTTGGTGGCTGCAGAAAATGACGGGAAGGAGGCGATGAACAGTGTTTTCGGGTTTAAATAATATTATATTAGGTTTTCCTAATCGTTAGTTAACAATTTAATTAGCCCGTTAAGCCCCGTTTTGGTTCGAACTCCAATTTAGGCCTGCTTACTGTCGTTCTTAAGGTTTTGAGGCCTTCTGAACACAATGGAACATGTTACAGGACCCAATTCCGAAATTGATTATGAGTTTTGGAATAATTATATTATTTTATTAATATTTTAATGTATATCGTACATGAAAATTCACCGAGGTCACAAATTAACTTCCAAAAATTCTCGAAAAATATATTTAGCTATGTTTTGATGCTGTGGACCTATGAAAATTAATTTCATTCAATTCTGAGCTCGTATGAATTTTTAATGAATTTTTAAAGTCAAAAATTTGCCCGTTTACACTGAAAAATCAATTATAATTATATTTTAATTCTAAAAATTACCAAAAAAAATCATTTTTCGCTTTGTTTTGATGATACGAATCCAACAAAATTTATTTCGTTGAATTCTAAGACATTTTAAAAAATGGCTATTTTTAAGGCCAGTATATTTAATATTAAAAATACATTTTTAAACAAATAATTTTCGAAATTCCAAATATATAAGTATTTATACTTTTTAAAAGCAGAAACGTCATTCCGGACTCAATGGAAGTGGTTTCGAGTTCAATTTCCTTTATATGCAAAAAGTAGCATTATTGACCTATGCAAATTACCTAGCGACCTTTCTAAAAATTGAATTGGCCATAACTTTTGATTTCCGCTATGAAATTTCGATTTTTCGGATTCGTTGGAAAGATATTTTTAAATAGATTCTAATATTTTTGGTTTCACTAAAATTCGTTAAATTTTGCGTCCTATACGGTCAGTCAAAGTTCAAGTTTGACTTTTCAAACTACCGTGCTATTTCTAACTCTTTTTATAATTAAAATTAATTTATTCATTCTAACTTCGATTTGAACCAAATTTGTGATCATTATTATTTAAAATAGATTATTCTAAATATCAAAACTATTTAAAATTACTTAAAATAAATTTTAAATTGGCCCCAAAATTCAAGGTTGTTACAGTTTGCGTGAGAGATGAATAGTTGTGGCAGGCACTCCAAAAAGCACGTAGTGACCTTTTCGACCTTTATAGTTATGGCATGGCAGATAAGAGGGAGACCTCTAATCATCTTAGTACATATACTTGGTATCGTGATTGACATCTGTTTATCTTAGAATAGGAGGTCAGAAACTTCACAATCGTGAAGTAAAATTAGTTAGGATACAGTGGAGTAAAGCTCAAGAAGGCTAGATACTAGCATCATACCCTTTTTCCTCAAGGGTGCATCCTTGATTTCTTTGGTAGGAGCTTTACGCATAATTGTTTCTCTCTTTCCAAAGTATATCCTCTAGGTCTTATCTTCGATCCTTAGGTAAAAGACAATGGATGTAAACATGTATTTGAAACATGTTATGGTTGATGGTTGCAAGTGGTTGCTAATGGTTTCTCATGAATGCATATGCATACGTATTAGGCACTAGATCAGTTCAGACGCTTACATATTGCATTTACAGATATGTGTTTGTTTGTAAGTTGAACTTGATATATTATCATATGGATGTTGCGTATGGATGAATGGCCATGCACGCATGTAGTATTTACGTAACTAGGGATGCTTGCATACATGATTGGACGCATGGCACTGACATGATTCGCATTAAGGAGGTCAACTGAATCAGTAGACCGCCTGATTTTGCATTAAAGAAAGACATATACACACACTATGCATATGAACATGAAAGCATTAGAAATCTTTTAAGGACAATGAATGCCTGTGATTGAATGGTTGAGTAGATGGGTGATTGGATGGTAGGACACATTCTTCCTAACTTGAAGATTTTGGGGACGAAATCCTTTTAAGTGGGGAAGAATGTAACACCCCGTAATTCTGTAAAACTAAGACTCGCAAATCAAGGCAGAGTTAAAAGTTAAATACAAAATCAAGGGAAACGGGCTGTGCCATTGCGTTCGTCTCGGAATTCTACATGAAAACGAGTCCGAGTTTGCGTAAATCGGAGTCCGTATGAGGAAGATATGGCCTCCGGAAGATTCGGTGAAGTTCAAATTTCAAAACAGTTCAGAAAAGCGAATTCAAATTCAAAATCGGACCCAGATTGGGCTGGGCTGGAATTTTCTCGCCCAAGCCACCCAGGTCGACTGGGTAGTCGACCTGGGACACCCAGGTCGACTGGGTAGTCGACCTGGGGCACCCAGGTCGACTGGGTAGTCGATCTGGGGCACCCAGGTCGATTGTATAGTCGACCTGGGGGTCGACCCCCCTCCTTTTTCTAGTTTTCTGAACCTGATTCGTTCTTCTGTATCTAGACGCCATTCTGACCAGATTCGTTGACTTCTACACTATATAAACAGCCCTAGTCTCCTTCTCTATTCACAATTCTCTTCTATCCTTATGCTGCAAAGATTCTTGGTGAAACATGGCTTCTTCTCCTCCTCTTAAAATTAAATAATAAATAAAATAATATGCAAAATAAATCAAGACGAGGAAATGATGCTCAAGACTTTCAAGAGGAGATTCAAAGCAAGCTGGGATTCGAGTGAAGGTTCAAATGGCTTCAACGACTATTTTTCTACGAATCTAATCTAATCTCAGTAAGTCGGTTACTTTTTATATTTGAACGTTTTCTATGTTCATGACATGAAATTAACGGAATTAAAGAATATGCCAAATCTTTCTATTCGAATCTGTGCCTATATCTTTGGACTTAACTAAGAACTGTTATGATTCGATGACCGATAAGACTGTGACTATGAAATTATGGACCTTAAAACCATATGCCCCTTTGACTATGAACATTGCCTATGACTATGGACATTGCCTATGACTATGAACATTGCCTATGACTATGAACATTGCCTATGACTGTGACTGTGACTATGAGAATTATTTCCTCGACCTTGAACACAAGCCTATGCCTTTGATTTGGAAACATAAACTATTGCCTATAACATAACAAGAACAACTGTGATTCATGACTAGGAAAGTGTTGCTTAAGTTTTGTGACTGTGAAATTGGGTCTAAACCTGATTTTCAATTCTGTCTGTTCTTGGTTTTCTTGGTTTTAGACCTTAGGAATTTACCTATTCAGTTAGGTCTACCCATGTTCTTGAACCTACGCCTCTATTCTGTCTATTCTTGATTTTAGACCTTGGGAATTTACCTATTAAGTTAGGTCTACCCATGTTCTATCGTTATCCAAACCTTTTTATGCCAGTTATTATGTCCATCCGTTTTCATAGCATCTTTGGTTCATTCCCTATTTTCTACGAATCTAGATTTATCTATAATCTAGACTGAATCACGATTATACAAACGGTGGGAATACAATTTGGGCAAAATATGAAATTTACTAAGAACGTAGTTTTTAACTTGGAAATTGGCATAAATTGGGAACATGTATTATGGCATGTTTATAGAAATGCAAATTGGATAAATTTTACATGAATTATAGGATGTGTAATTTAAATCCAGTATTGACTTGTAAATCTAGCATTTACAATAATTGTGAACTAGAATAATAAGTCTAGTTTGACATGAACTGTAATCAGAATTGGATTAGATAATTTGGCATAATAAGTATATTGGCATAAATTTGAAATTGGCCATAATATGGAGTAATTGTCATGTTTAGCAAAATCATGGTTAGTGACACTTAATTAGGTATAGTTTACATACCAAAAGGGCATAAATATGATTTAGAGGGGGAAATGGGCCATAAGAATGAATGTTGACAATTTACATTAAAAGAGTAATTAGGAGATAAGTAAATTAGGAATAATTTACTTATAGAATTTGTCCTAAATAAGGAAAATGTGAATTTAGACAAATTAAAGGTTTATTGACGACATCTCTTTTAATGACACACCAGAAAGTTCTAGGGTGACAGAGAGGATAGTGTCTAGGCTTGGGTTTGGAAAATACAAGTTTCCTGCTCTTCTTGGCTATCCCTAACTGATCCGACGGACGGGATGGTTGCTTTCAAAACCTAATTTGAAAATTTATCAAAACCCTTTGAACTTAGAAAACACGAATATGCCTAACCCGAGGTAAGACTGAGTTGCGATGTAAACCTGCCCGGAACAACCGGCACATCCAGTATTCGCAACGATATCTGTCTAATGTGAGTGGTCGTGGCTTTAATTTAGTTAAAGCTAGAACAAGAATGGTAGGGTTAAGTTAACTAAGACACTTAACCAATTCAACAAGATAACCAAACCGATGGGTGGGGTTAGGTTCATACAGACAGTTAACGCAGTTAAACTAGAATGGGAGGGTTAAGTCCATAGGAACACTTAACCAACTTAACACAGTTAAGCTAGAATGGGAGGGCTAAGTCCATAGGGACACTTAACCAAAATCAACATGTTAACTAGACTAGAAGGTGGGGTTAAGTAAAGTTAATACACTTAGCCAAATTAACATGTTAACTAGACTAGAAGGTGGGGTTAAGTAAAGTTAATACACTTAGCCAAATTAACATGTTAACTAGACTAAAAGGTGGGGTTAAGTAAAGTTAATACACTTAGCCAAATTAACATGTTGACTAGACTAGAGGTTGGGGTTAAGTAAAATTTAATACACTTAGCCAATTTGATATGTTAGCTGGGCTAGACTGTAGGGTTAATTAAACTTGAACACTTAACCATCAGATTGTGATAAAGGAATAGGGTTAAGTCTAAAACATGAGGGGATAATACTTAACCATTAATAACATGTTAGTTAAAACAGACGGGCAAGGTTAAGTTAAAAAGGAACACTTAACCAATACAGGATGAACGGGTAGGGTTAAGTAATAAGAAATATTTAACCAATATAACTTGGTTTGTGGTGGGGTTAAGTCAACATGGATTACTGATAACACTTAACCAGTTTAAGAGGATAAATGAAGAGGGTTAAGTTAGCTTGAATTGACTAATGACACTTAACCAATCCAAATTGACGGGAAAGAGAACTAAGTAGTAAACCTTAGTTAAAAGGAGCTAAGTAATAAACCTTAGTTAAGAAAACAACGATTCTGGAAACTAAGTGGTATACCTTAGTTAGTAGAACTAAGTAGTAATTCTTAGTATAACACGGGAAGGAGCGAACGTCCGTCTGATTCAAACGAAGGCTCCAACGAATTGGGTTACGAAGCCCGAGGCTTCGAGGGGACGTGAGGATACTCTTGGTATCCCTCTGTCAGGCTGCAGATGATCCTCTTGGGCTCACAGAGGTTAAGGTCTATGGTAGAAGAACCAAGGGTATGCCTTGGTTGCAAAATATGGCAACCTAAAGACTAGGATGGACCAGCGTGATTCGGCGAGAAACCGGTAGCCCTGTGATAGGAACTCATCGTCTGCCATCCATCTTCAGTCAATCGAGATACGTGAAGCGGAAAGGCGGAGAACTCCAAAAGACCATATACTTGCTATCTAGTTATGGTTGCGGATGGCCATAGGACAGTGGGGCATAAGGGGCCTGCATATAGTTCTCATTTTTCAAGGTGTGCCTTTCATTAGTTGAGGGAGGGGTCAAGTGGTACCATAGCCACTGGAACAAAAACAGACCTTAGTCTGCATCGGCAGATATCTGAAAGCTCCTGACCGAGTTCTGTGTTTCTTGATTTGCCCTGCCACAGGACTCGGGCCGCACATTACAGGACATGTGCATCTAGACAAGCGATAACAATTCGCGATACATGTGTGGGGAAGTATAGGAACATATACCACTCTAGGTAGTGTGTCCTAGGGGGCATCGTTCGATAGGTAGCATAATCCCTAGTTGGGCTAGGTGGCATAAACCCTGTATCCTAGAAGCGTTCAGCAGATAGCGTAAACTCTAGTTGAATCTAGAAAGCACTTGATAGAAAACCCTAGATTAGGTCTAGGTAATAAATAATAAATGTATGTCTGAAGGAAATGGAAAATACAGGGATTGGGATCATGTTATCGTTACTAGTTGGGACACTAGTTAGGTGGTGCAGAGATATAGAAACCAGTATAAAGGAAATAGCGAAGCGGTGAAAGTATTAGAGCATATCCAGTTTATCTTGTCTTAGCATATCCTGTGTTAATCTTGTCTAATCTTGCTGACCCTATCATCATGGTGTTATCTTGTATTCAGTTAATTCATGTCATTTTTTTTTTCCATGTTCATATGCTAGAAGTTACTGAACTTACTCAGGCTTTATGTCTGACTCTGTTTTTCTTTCGTCTTCTTTTCTTCCGTTTCCCCCCTCCTCCAGGTAGTAAAGGAGGGAATAATATAGCTCAGGTTAAGTTGGACTGTCACTCTTTTCCAGCTTGAAGATTTGTCGAAGTTTTGCTTGGATTCTCCTTTTCAGATGCTATGGCTGGCTCTTGCTAAAATTGGGTAATATAAATGTTGTTTTATGCTTCTTTATTTTGTAAGACAGATGATACTCTGATATTTAAAGAAATCATTGTACAAACTATTTTATCAATAAAGCAAAGTTTTATTTTCCGCTGTTTAATTTCTGTCTGTCTTGTAATTTATCTACATCTTTTACCCTAAATGCTCCACAGAACTTAGTGCATTCCCTTTGTGAGTGACACTAACGGATGTGGGGTGTTTCAAGTCGACCCTTGGGTCGACCCCTCAGGGGGAGTGTCGACTCGTGGGTCGACACCCTAAGTGGAGGTCGACCTCCTTAGGGCTGATGTGGCAGGTCGGTTCTGGGGGTTGGCAGCTATTTATACGACCTTATTTTTCTAGTTTTCTCACACTAAAGTCAATGGAGGCCTAAATGTTGTCGGTGCCTCGATTGAATCAAATCGTTTTCTTTCTTCTGCAATCAGCTTTAGAGATTCAAGTGTAGATCTGTGATTCAACCTGCGCTTTTCTCCTTCTATATTTTTCTAGATCCAAACACGGTGAGTTTAAGTTATCTTTAGATTTAAATAATTAAAAGTAAAGCATGATATGACTGTAATTTGGATCTATCCCTGTGACTGAATCATACGAGATCTATTGTAATATGTGAAACCATGATTTTCTTAATTAACTATGACTTGGATTTTAACCTTTATCATGTCAGATATACTTTTTATTATAAATCTAATTCACTATTTAGATCATCTTGTACCTATCATGTTTGTGGTTAATTTGGATCTGTCATTAATTGGACATCAAAATCCTTGTTTAGATCTAATCATGCCTTTTATGACATCCCTACTATGTTAGAACCAGTTTTATTATCACAAGTTTACTAGATCTGTTCTTATATGTCCTTCTTAACATTATGCCATTATATGTTTTTGTCAATTTTGTTAGAATAATCATTTCTGTCATCATCCCTTCACATTTTCCCTTTTATTTTATATAGCCAGATTACTTTCGAGCCTAGGCATGCAGCTAAAAATATGTGAATGCGTTAGTTTGGGAATGAGGGGAAAAACATTGAAATTGGACATAACTTGTAAAGGGGAAATCTAGCATAACTTGAATAATGTTTATGAATATGAATTTAGGGCATACAATTCATTATGAACATATTTGGGGAAAAGCGGCATGAAACATATAACGACATAGGTAAAAATGGCTAATAATGAAATGCCTAGGATTACAGTAATTAGAAACTGTAATTGCGCCTAAACATACATGAGGTTAGATTACACTTGTGGTGGAAGTCTGCCCGGAGCCACCCGACATATCCAGCGACCAGAAGTGGTGAATTCTAATGTGAGGGGTCTAAGTGCACAATTACGAGACGTGCTGAGACACGAGGTTAAGCCCGACTTATGGAGAAATTTGCCCGGAACCGCCCGACATATCCAACATCCATAAGTGGTAGGCTTAATGTGAGGGGTCCAACACATTGTAACCATAAATGGACATAGTAATGAATTAGAATACTTAACCTAGTTGAATCCATAAGGATTCTTTGAACATGAACTTCAATAGGGGTTAAGTAAATCTATTTGAACAGTGGGCGGGTCAATTAAATCTGGGTCGGGTGGGTAATATTTATATATAGGCCCACGAACTTAAATGGTTGGGGTTATGTAATTAAAGACACTGTTAATTAAGCATAACCTGCAGAAATGATGGGGTTATGTAATTAAAGACACCAATAGGTATACATAACCGATGGAAATCCTAGTAGGGATACAAGACAAGGGGGAGAGTTTGTATCATCTTGTGTATGCGACCCGTTCACATTAGTAACCCATATAATAGTATCGAACGAGTACTCCGCCCTAGGACAGAGTAGGGACACGCTTACCAGGCTGATTGTAAGACATCTAAACGTAGAGGACGGTGTGGGCGACGAGAACCGACCGGGACATGTGCCTGCATGTTCAGGCATAGGGGGATAAGACGACCATGATACCAGTAGATATGGTTGTGCACATCACGAAGGGTTGCCACTTTAGGAATGTGATACCTCCTACCATAGGGCCGACACAGGGTATCTATGGAGTAGGGAGCCGATCGATTAGGGTAGTAGTTAGGGTACGTCTAGACTCTGGTAAAAAGTTTAGGAGCTTGTTAGGTTGGACTGCCTGTGGATTGTATGGGGTTAAAACCTCTCACCAGAAGTATGCCTAAGTCTACCATCTTATAGTTGTTGGGATCATCTCGTTCTGGTTATACTAGTATTAGTGCAGAGAATTAGAGTAATCGTTAGAAAAGAGTATACACTCTATCATGTTTACCTTGCCATACGTGTCTTTTATGGCGTTATCTTTCTTATCCACTTTATCTTCCTGTCATGATACTTTTACTTATTTACTTGCTAAAAGTAACTGGACTCACTAGACGTTTTTTCTGACCCTTTTTGTTTCCTCTTCTTTCTTCCATTTACCCCCCAAGGTTCTCAGGGAGGGAATACTCAAGCTTGACCCGGATTCTGCTATCATTTGCTGGAGCAACTTAGATGTATTTCTCAAGTTCCTGTCCTTGTTACTATTGCTATGTTTTATTTGGGGATTTTTCTTCTTTTATTTTGTACTCTGATGTTTAAGAGCAAGACAGAAGTTTTTATGTAATTCAGACATAAGATGTTTTGAACTACGATACTTTATGATTAATAAAGTTTGTTTTTGTTTCGCTGCTATTTTTATATCTATCTTGTAATGTTTATGTTTCCATTTACTTATAACGCTTCACGAAACTTAATGCATTCTCTTAAGGAGTGGCATTAACGGGCGTGGGGTGTCACACTTGGTATCTGAGCTGAAGGCTATCAGATTAGATAAAAGTTTTTGAAAATTATTTCCAAAAACATTTTCAAAGGAAGCTTTTTCAGAAGAAAAGTCTGTTTTGAAAAACATATTTCCCAAAGCCATATGTACTTTCTTTTGATCCTTTGTTTGAATCTCTTTCCTTTTTCTTTTCAGCATGTTTGGGGAACCTAATATTGCAGAGGGCGTTACGATACCAGGCTGGTACAATAGGTATCTAGAGGCCACGACGACTACCGGTGGTCAAGATGACGTTCCTTCCCCAGCCGCACCTGTCGTTCCTCCTCCTCCTCCTCCGCATGTAGACAGCTTATCTAATGTCTGTAAAGATTTTCGAGCTATGAGAGGAAAGCCATTCCATGGAACTGAAACGTTCATAGAGGTAAGGAATTGGCTCAAGGAGATAGAGGACATGTTTGGAATTTACGATGTGGATGATGGTAGGAAGATTCAGTTAGCTGTCTGGCTACTAAAATATGAAGCTTCGTTTTGGTGGGAAGTAACCCAAGCGGGGCATCCAGTGGATACATAGGATGATTTTAGACAGGGGTTTGAAATGAAGTTTCTTTCCCAAGCTGAGAAAAGCATGCAAATGGATAGGTTCCTGGGGCTCGACATGACTGTTAAAGAATATGTGAAAAATTCAACTAGCTGGCAAGGTTTGGATTGGAATTGGTTGATACTCCGCATAAGAAAGCTTTGTGGTTTTCTAAAGGGCTGAATGTACCCTTTCATGGGTTAGCTATGTCCCATATTCCAATGCAGGCAACGTTTGAAAGGCTTGTTGATATGGCCTTGATGCATGAGGAAGACAAAGGAGAAAATAAGGAAGTTAAGGAATGGTGGAAGAGATAATTTGATAGCACTTCATGACAGCAAGGAGTCGATCCCTCTTATGGTGGAAACCATGACCTATTATAGGTGAGCCTCCATGAAGAAATGAGTTGAAACTCATATATGCAGGCTGTGGGACGCTCATCCCATCAATTACGAAAATGCCACCGCCAAGCTGTAGCCAACTAACGACAGCTGTATCCAGTTGTCTCATGTGAGCGAGCTCTATGCATGCTAGTGGGCTGATCAGGTGATCGGATGCTGAGTATACGGGCGACCAATCAAGGCTTATAGAGCAGATATAAGTGCGACCATTCAGGAATTGATATCCGATTACCGGTAGGTAGCATCTGATTGAAGCATTAGCAACTGATTGAGGAATGAGAGAGCGGCTGGGGTTGCAGTTTATGAATGGACATTGGATTCATGTGCGACCTCTGGTATCTTTGGGTTTCCTACTCAAGAGATACGTACGACCGATCATGATAGTATGAACGATCGACTGCAGAGTGGAATGTGCGACCGACGCCATTTGTAACGACCCGAAAATTAGCGACCTTGATTATCCGATATACAACACATATCGAACATCAAGAGTTGAAAATTGTAACAACCCGAAAATCTGGGCCAGTTTAAAATTTTTATTTTGGCAATTTTAGCGAATTTTAATTATTTAAAATAGATTATTTTAAATAATATCGACGAGAAATTTATTTTGAATGGAATTCGACATATATATTTATACGCGTCGTCGTTAGAATATAAATAATTATATATAATTATAAATAGAATTGAAAATGGCGCGGTAGTTCGATAATTCGATTTCAAACTTCAATTGAATGTACCGGGTGTAAAACAATCCGGATTTTAGTGAAACCAAAAACATTAGGATCTAATTGATGATATCTTTCAAACGAATCCGAAAAATCAAGATTTCATATCGGGAATCAAAAGATATGTCCAGTTGAAAATTCTGAATAGTCGCTATGGAATTCAGGCCCTTAAAAATGGACATTTTGCAAATGACCTCGGATTTCGACGAAACCTCTTTTGTTGGGTCCGTGATGTCGAATTATTGCTAGATTCCAAATTTCATAATTTTTCGAATCAATATGTGAGCGTGGCAAAGGAAAACGTGTTTTGACCATTTCAGCTGATTTTAATCGACTGGAAATTGGCCATTTTTCCAACGGTCTCAGAATTCGACGAAACTAGTTTTATTAGGACCGTATCGTCAATACGAAGCTAGAAAATATTTTTCGGGAATTCTTCTAGTTAGTATGTGACCACGGTAAATTGAAATGTACGTTTAAAATTCAATATAGTGATTTAAATGTAAATTTAAAGGAAACTGATTCAAACGATCATATCAGCTTGCGATACATATCCCATTGTGTTCGGAATGGGGGTTAAACGCTATGGATGACAGGCGGTGGGCCTAGTTTAGATGACATATGTAAAGGTCAACTTTTAAAAATAATTAAATAATAATAAAATAATAAAAAAAAAAAGTCTCTTCCCCTTATACCTCTGCCCCCCCCCCCCCGATTAAAATTCATTCAACAGAAAAAAAAAAAAGGAGGAGCTCGTCGCTCCTCCCATCACCGCGCCACCGCGCCTCAGGCGCGGCCTCCACTCCCCTCCGCCTGCTTCTCCTCCGCGACCCACTTCTTCTCCTTCCACTGACGCTTCTCTCTCTTCTCCTCCTCGCCGAATCCACCTCGAGCCCCCCTAAAACTCACCGCAACTCTCCCCTGGCCCACGCAGGGACCCCCGACGCCACCCCGAGCCTGCGCCACCTCCAGGACACCGCCGATCCACCTCCGGCGAGACTCCACCAGCGACAACGCCTTCCTTCCCCCCCCCCCCCCCCCTCACGCAGTGAGTTATTTTAAACTGATTTTTTTCCTTTGTTTATTTAATTTACTTTTTCTGATTTAATGTATTAGAGAAATCAATGTAAGTTTTTTTTTTTTTGTGATTAGCTTAATGATATTTTTAAATTGTTTTCAAATAGAAAACCACATTGTTTTGAAAATATAAAATCAGCTTTTACAAATGAAAATAGAGCATTGTTTTTACAACAAAAATATAGACAGGATTTGTTTTAAAAAAAAAATGTATAGCTAGAATTTTTGAACAATAAAAGATATGATCTTTACGTTGGTAAAGATAGGATTTTTTTTAACATTATAAAAATTTGATTTTTATACTTGTAAAGAAATGATTTTTGATAAGATAAAAATAGTATCTTTTATATCCATGTAGCAATATAAAAATATAATCTTTCATGAATAAAGAAAAGTTAGATTTTCATTTTTGAAAGTAGCGGTATTTTTATAAAGAAGAAGGCGATATTTTTATAATGCAGAGATATTAAAAATTTGATCTTTATTTATGTAGTGAAATAAAAATTAAATCTTTATATTTAAAAAGGCGAAATCTTTATATTTAAAAAGGCGAAATCTTTATATTTAAAAAGGCGAAATCTTTGTATAGAGAATAGCACACTAAAAATTCGATTTTTATATATTGAATAGCAAACTAAAAATTCGATTTTTATATATTGAATAGCAAACTAAAAATTCGATTTTTATATATTGAATAGCGTAGTGAAAAATTCGATTTTTATATATGAAGGGGCTACGGGCAATAAAGATGACGAAGATGCGATAGCGATGAAGATTTCCTGCAAAAGAAGTGCCGTGGAGCTAGGATAGCTATATGTGAGAACTTCTCACTCAAAATCTCTTTTTCTAGTTATATATATATATATACTAGGATGTAGACGGTGTTTAGTAACACCCGACACCCGTCATCCACAGACCATGGATGGCTTGTTTGTTTAATTGTTCGGTTGTGTAGTTGGTTAGATTATTTGGTTTGAATTGAATTGTTTGGTGAATTGAATGGACTTGATTGATGTGTGAATGGCGTGGGCCTTCACTAGACCGGGGATAAGGCTAGGCCTCGTCCCGTTTCTAGTATCGCGCCGTTATGCCGCCGAAATTTTCTAAAATATGTTAGAAAATAAAAATATCATTTTTATTGTGTAAATGAACCGAATAGAAATTCATGTGTTGAAATAGAATATTTTATCATTAATAATATAATTTTTAACGTGGAAGTGAATAAAATAAAATATTCATTTACAAACCGAACGGTTTGTTTATGTACACCTATTTGAAGGACATTGATTGGGACGATAAATTTTACACATCGCCCAACTGCACAAATAAAATCTATGTTTGATTGTTTGAAACCCCATACGGGTGTTGGGATGAAATCTGAAGTTCACTCATCCTGATTGATTAAATATGTCGATCGATTATTTGACAGGCTGTTATAAGCGTTAGATATTTATATTTGATGCTTATACAGTGTAGTGCACTTTGGTTGATGGTTGATTGTTTATCAATGCTATTATATACATGTGTTGTATGGAATCCATATAATCAACGTTATATGGAGATTGATTGGGCCTCATTCCAATCGGGAAAATAAGGAATATTATAAAAGAAAATTCATGTGTTGAATATAAAAATAGTCATGTGTTGACGATGTTCATGTGTTGAGTGAAATATTTTATACAATGAAATTTACATCTTTATCATATTTAAAATTAGAACTACTTCCCAGTAGAAGTCTAATTGAAAATCAAACGATAGATACCATAGTTTTATAAAATATTTTACATAACAAAAATAGTGATGTGTTGACAGTACTCATGTGTTGAGATTAGTCGTGTGTTAAAAGAAATATAGATTCATGTTTTGAATGGAATAAATATTCATTTATTGAATAGGATAACGAATTTATTGAAATATATAAAGCTGTGTTGATTAGAGTTGCGCCATTTTGACGTGAACGATATTTTTATCGATTATATTCGTTTTTATAATGAATATAGAAAAGAAGTGATTTCAAAATATAACATTTTGAAAATATTATCATTTATATAGTAATGATGTGAAATATCCAATTTTGATTTGAAATTGAAATAGTGTTGAAGTGGTTTTGAAAACGAAGTTAAAATGATTTATAAAATACGTTTTAAAAGGAAATCGATGAAATATATAATATATATATATATATATATATATATATAATGGCTTGAATAGAACGCGCCGCGCCGCGGCAGTTCGTGAATTTCGACCATTGACTTCGAGTTGACGTTGCGGGAGATCCGACCGTCGGATTCTCCTAAAACCGGAACCGTTGGGTTCGTATCGAAAAGAGCTTTCCAATGAATATTAGAAATTTGAAATCTAATGGTTGGATTTGGAATTATGTCCAAATCAAATTCGAAAAAGGTCGTTGTAAGTGCAGTTCGATGGCCGTTGATGGAAATCGACTGTACGGGCCTTGATAAAATTATTAAAAGTAATCAATATTCCCAATACGTGAATTGGACTGGAGTTGAATCGAAATTATCTTCGGAATATTTTGATGTTGGATTTCGTGACTATACAGATATTGTTATGGGAATTTGAAAGATATTTTATAACGTTATTTCCAATACGATATTTGTTGGTTTCAGAATTTGATATTGAATATAAGCCGATATATTTTCTATTCAGAGCCTTGTATTTAATATCAAATGTGATTTGGGTTTATCGTGAATCGTGTTTTAGATAACATTGGTTCTTTAACCCAGTTAAAGGCAAGATATCGATTTCTGAAAAGATTAAAACTAAGTGGAGTTTTAATGAATCTTTAATTAGATTAAAATGTGAATTGATAATTTAAATTATCAAATCTGAAAAGTGATCGAGAGTGGAGTATCACCAGTTTTGCTCCAAAGCGATAGTTAAATCTTTAATTAGATTTGAACGTGAAATGGTAATTAATTTTACCGATAACACCGTGGTGTTAGGAATGGAGTATCACCAGTTTTGCTCCATGGGATATATAGGTTGGGATTGGGAAATAAAATAAATAATTACTTCGGTGTGGTTCGTTAATCCCGACTAGTTAGAAATGATATCCAAAGGAGGATTGAAGAATAAATTTAGAAGAATTTATCTTTGATAAAATTAATGGGAACCTTTCCCTAAGAATGTGATTTTGTGAATAAAAGAATATTCTGAATTGGAATGAGGCGTTCATTGTGTTTGTGTAACATTTGTTTATTATATACGTGGGTTATTCAGAAAGGCCGGGTTTATACCCATTCTGAATAACCGATTCGACGAGATGTCGAAGACGAAGACGGTGGTTGAAGACCGGAAGTCTTCACATCGTTTGGGTGATTACTGATGATCTTGATTGGGCTGTACACCCAGGATGAGGGAATCAGTTGGTGATCGTCCAGACGTACCTGGAGATGGATGGATATGCGAGGAAAGTGCCTCCGGTTTCGTTCAGACCCAGAACGAACTTGTAAATGGATTGTGTGTCTGACACTGGATTTTATTCTGTGTTGATTGATCTCTATTAAATATACATCTGTTTGGCGGCGGAGAATTTATTCTCTTGCTTAACGCCCTTCTCTGAGACGTACGAGCTCAGAGGTTGTATATCGATGGACATCAGTCGCATGGAGTGAATTGCCAATGTGGCATGCGTAAGTGGCAATTGATCAAGGCTTCTGTTGAAAAGCAAAGTCTTGTGGTTGATGATCAAAGCACGGCCTGTGTGGCGTAGCTTTGTGTATAACGTGAATTCGCGAGCCTCACACCTCGGTATGAGTCAAAAACGGGATAGTGACTGCAGGGAGAGCACGACGTTTCTTTCTAGCTAAGGTGGTGTCAGTGGCCTACCAGCCCTGACATTTATATACTTTTCACCTGTGTGGTTGTTGGATACGAGGCGCCTCGGATATAGGTCTGTAAGGACCGGGAAACGTGTGTTCAGGAATTGCCAATCCTCAAAAGTAAGAGAGGACCGGCCCTGAAGATCCAAGGATCATAGTGGGGTCCTGAGGCATTTGCTAGAGTGTCTCGAATCGGAGAGGAGCTTGCCCCTTGCCTCGGCTCATGACGGAAATCCAATTTCCAATACGTGTATTGCGGTTTTAATTGTAGAACTAGTATGGCGACATGATATATGGTACCCATGCCGTCTATGATTGATATTTATGATTGAAATTGTTTTGACACTATACACTTATTATAGTACCAAATGATTTGTTTTAAACGTATCAAGCATTATTTGGCTATTATAAGGGAAAACCCTATCCTCCGGCCTGCGTTGCATTGTGTGATGGGACCTGGGTCTTATAATAGCTTCATTTTTCTAAAGAGCATTGCGCTGTTTTGTTATATGCAATAGTATTCTTGGGAGGAAACCCGTTCCGTGTTATACGGCGTGGTCCCTTGAATTACTCTCTTTTAAAGTAAAGTTTTAAATAACTGTTTTAGTTCTCACACCAGTCACATGACTGACCTGGAGTTTATTGTTTTAACCTAAACTCTGGGTGCCCCTATTTTCCGCACGGGTAGCTAGTAGTTTTGGTTTTACAGATTTATATTCACAGGGTCCTGATTTACAGCTGGAACGATGCTCGGAAAGCTCTGTATCCGTGTATTACTTTCAGTTGTGTTTTGTATATTTTTCCGCTGCTATGTAATTTATTGTAATCTCTGATATTTGTCGAATGTAATTTATTCATTTATACTCTGTATATTCTTGTATCTGATGGAATTGTTGTAATAACAATGAAATGTTCTTCTGTTTGCATTCTATTTTGTCTTGTCCTCAATTCTATCCGTGCTTTCCTTCACGGGGAAGTTCGGGTCGTTTCAAAAATACCGGATAGTTAATGAAAGAAATTAGAGGGTGAGAATAGATAAGATAGAAACTGACACGACCCGAACTTCCCCGTGAAGGAAAGCGCGGATAGCGTTGAGGACAAGGCAAAATCGAATGCAGACGGAAGAACATTTCATTATTATTACAAAAATTCCATCAGAATACAAGAATATACAGAGTATAATTGAATAAATTACATTTGATAAATATCAGAGATTATAATAAATTACATAGCAGCGGAAAATAATACAAAGCACAACTGAAGGTGATATACGGATACAGAGCTTTCCGGATATCATTCCAGCTGTAAACCAGGATTCTGTGAATATAAATCTGCAAAACCAAAACTACTAGCTGCCCGTGTGGAAAATAGGGCAACCCAGAGTTTAGGTTAAAACAATAAACTCCAGGTCAGTCATGTGACTGGTGTGAGAACTAAAACAGTTATTTAAAACTTTACTTTAAAAGAGAGTAATTCAAGGGACCACGCCGTATAACACGGAACGGGTTTCCTCCCAAGATACCAGTGCATAGAATAAACAGCGCAGTGCTTTTTCGAAAAATGAAGCTATTATAAGACCCAGGTCCCATCACACAATGCAACGCAAGCCGGAGGATAGGGTTTTACCTTATAACAGCCAAACATGCTTGGTACGTTTAAAACAAATCATTTGATACTATAATAAGTGTATAGTGTCAAAACAATTTCAATCACAAATATAAATCATAGACGGCATAGTATCCAATGCTACTATGTCGCCATACTAGGCTCTACAAATAAAGCTGAAATATCTCGTATTGGAAATTGGATTTCCGTCATGAGTCGAGGCAAGGGGCAAGCTCCTCTCCGCGTTCGAGACACTCTAGCAAATGTCCCAGGGCTACGCACTCTGGGCAACCCCTGGATGCTTCAGGGCCGGTCCTCACTTACGTTAGAGGATTAGTATTCCTGAACACACGTTTCCCGGTCCTTACAGACCTAAAATCGAGGCGCCTCGCATTCCAACAACCACAAAGGTGAAAAGTATATAAATGTCAGGGCTGGTAAGTCACTGACACCACCAAAGCTAGAAAGAAACGTCGTGCTCTCCCTGCAGTCCGTATCCCGTTTTTGACTCATACCGAGGTGTGAGGCTCGCGAATTCACGTTATACACAAAGCTACCACAAAGGCTGTGCTTTGATCATCAACCACAAGACTTTGCTTTTCAACAGAAGCCTTGATCCATGCAACTCAGCATGCCACACAGGCAATTCATGCCATGCGATTGATATCTATCGATATATAACCTCTAAGCTCGTACGTCTCAGAGAAGGGCGTTAAGCAAGAGAATAAATTCTCCGCCGCCAAACAGATATATATTTAACAGAAATCAATCAACACAGAATAAAATCCAATGTCAGACACACAATCCATTTACAAGTCCGTTCTAGGTTTGAACGAAACCGGGGGCACTTTCCTCGCATATCCATCCATCTCCAAGTACGTCTGGACGACCACCAACTGATTCCCTCATCTTGGGTGTACATCCCAATCAAGATCGGTAGTAATTATCCAAACGCTGTGAAGACTTCCGGTCTTCGACCACCGTCTTCATCTTCGACATATCGTCGAATCGGTTATTCAGAATGGGTGTAAACCCGGTCTTTCCGAACAACCCGCGTATATTAAAAACAAATGTTACACAAACACAACATACGCCTCATTCCAATTCATTAGTCACTAACCGCAAATTAGCAAGAGAACAATTTCCCAAACATTAACCCTGAAGGCCGAAACCAACATCAGATCAATACCCAAGAAACCATTCTTCTTAGCCAACCTACAGCTAGTTTCTAAATTCCACATTCTTAGGGAAAGGTTCCCATTAATTTTATCCAAGATAAATTCTTTAAAGTTTATCCTGTAATATTCCTTTGGATGTCGTTTTAAACCAAATTATGGTTTTTCTAAACTAGTCGAGATTAGCAAACCACACCGAAGTAATTATTTATTTTATTTCCCAATCCCAACCTATTCATCCCATGAAGCAAAACTGGTAATACTCCATATCTAACACCACGGTGTTATCGGTAAAATTAACTACCATTTCACGTTCAAATCTAATTAAAGATTTAACTATCGCTTTGGAGCAAAACTGGTAATACTCCATTCTCGGTCATTTTCTAAATTTGGTAATTTAGATTACAAATTCACATTTCAATCTAATTGCAGATTCGTTAAAACTCCTTTTACTGGGTTAAAGAACTAGGTGTTATTTAAAACACAGTTCACGACAAACCCAAATCACATTCTATTTATTATCGGGTTAAAGAACTAGTGTTATTTAAAACACAGTTCACGATAAACCCATTTCAAATCCAATCAAATATATTAGAAATTCCGATTATTTAAAACCCTTTTTTAAATCTAATTTATTTATTTAAAAATAATTGGGTTTTAAATTTAGTTCAAAACTAGTTCATTTCGATAAAAATCTATTTTTATCTTTTTCAAATATGGAGTTTTTCACCCCAATTTTTCTCAAATCACTTCTTATGATTTTACACAAATTATTACAATTTTTAATAATTTTATCAAGGCCCGTACAGTCGATTTCCGTCAATGGCCATCGAGCTGCACTTATAGCGACCTTTGTCAAATTTGATTTGGACGTATCTCCAAATCCAACCGTTAGATTTTGAATTTCAAATATTCGTTAGAAAGCCCTTTTCGATACGAACCCAACGGTTCTGGTTTTAGGAGAATCCGACGGTCGGATCTCGCGTAATGTCCGTTTGAAATAAATGGTCGAAATTCACGAACTGCCGCGGCGCGGCGCGTTCCATTCAGGCCATTATATTATGTATATATAATACATATTTCGTCGATTTCTATTCAAAATGAATTTTATAAATAGTTTTGAATTCGTTTCAAAAACAATTTTAACTTCCATTTCAATCCAAAGCAAAATTGAATTCTTCTTTATAAATTCGTTTTAAGATTCATTTCTATTCAATTCAAATTTAAATTCAATTTGAATTCATTTCAATTCGTTTTCAATTCACTTCGAATTCGTTTTCAATTCAATTCAATTTCAAAGTCGTTTGCTATTCGATTCAATTCAAATTGGTTTTCTATTCGATTCAATTCAAATTGGTTTTCTATTCGATTCAATTAAATTGGTTTTCTATTCGATTCAATTCAAATTGGTTTTCTATTCGATTCAATTCAAATTGGTTTTCTATTCGATTCAAATTCGTTATATATTCAATTCATTTCGAAATCGTTTTCAATTCAATTCATTTCGAAATCGTTTTATATTCAATTCATTTCGAAATCGTTTTCAATTCAATTCATTTCGAAATCGTTTTATATTCAATTCATTTCGAAATCGTTTTCAATTCAATTCATTTCGAAATCGTTTTCAATTCAATTCATTTCAAAATGAATAAAATCAATATAAATATCGTTCACATCAAAATGGCGTCAATCTAATCAACACGGCTTCATATATTCCTTTATTCTATTCAACAAATGAATATTTATTTTTGTCAACACACAACTAATCTCAATGAATGAGTACTGTCCACGTGTGACTATTTTTGTTAAATTATTTCGTTCAACACATGACTAATCTCAACGGATGAGTACAGTCAACACATGAACCTTTATTTTATAGTGATAAAGATATAAAATTTATTATTAAAATATTTCGTTCAACACATGACTAATCTCAACGGATGAGTACAGTCAACACATGAACCTTTATTTAATATTGATAAAGATGTAAATTTTATTATTAAAATATTTCGTTCAACACATGACTAATCTGAACGGATGAGTACAGTCAACACATGAACCTTTATTTAATATTGATAAAGATGTAAATTTTATTATTAAAATATTTCGTTCAACACATGACTAATCTCAACGGATGAGTACAGTCAACACATGAACCTTTATTTTATATAGATAAAGATGTAAATTTTATTGTTAAAATATTACGTTCAACACATGACTAATCTCAACGGATGAGTACAGTCAACACATGAACCTTTATTTTATATAGATAAAGATGTAAATTTTATTGTTAAAATATTACGTTCAACACATGACTAATCTCAACGGATGAGTACAGTCAACACATGAACCTTTATTTTATAATATTCTTTATCTTCTAAATTGGAATGAGGCCCAATCAATCACCATATAAAATTAATTATATGGATTTTCATACAACACATGTATATAATAGCATTGAAAAATAATCAACCATCAACCAAAGTGCACTACACTGCATAAGCATCAACTATAGATATCTAACGCTTATAACAGCCTGTCAATCAATCGATCGACATATTTAATCAATCAGGATGAGTGAACTTCATATTTCATCCCGACACCCATGTGGGGTTTCAAACAATCAAATGCATAATTTATTTGTGCAGTTGGGCGATGTGTAAAATTTATTGACCCAATCAATATCAGTCAAATCAGTGTATATAAACAAATCGGCCGATTTGTTTATAAATATTTATTTATTCACTTTCACGCTAAAAATTATATTTTTAACGATAAAACATTTTATTCAACCTATGAAAATATTCTATTCAGTTCATTTATTAAATCAAATGATATCTTTATTTTTCTAACTTATTTTAGAAAAATTCGGCAGCATAACGGCACGAAACTAGAAACGGGACGAGGCCTAGCCTTATCCCCGGTCTAGTGAAGGCCCACGCCATTCACACATCAATCAAATTCACGAAACAACCAAATTCAAATCAAATCATCTAACTAATTTTTGCAATCAAACAAACAAGTCCATGGTCTGTGGACGATTGTGTCGGGTGCTACTAAACACAGTCTGCATCCTAGTATATATATATAACTAGAAAAGAAATTGAAGAGTGAGAAATTCTCACCAATAGCTATCCAATCATCTTGACTCTTCTTTGATAGAAATCTTCATCGTTATCGCATTTTTGTCATCTTCGTTGTTGTAGCCACTACATATGTAAAAATCGAATTTTTACTTCGTTATTTAATATATAAAAATCGAATTTTTATTATGCTATTCAATATATAAAAATCGAATTTTTATTTCGCTATTCAATATATAAAAATCGAATTTTTATTTCGCTATTCAATATATAAAAATTGAATTTTTATTTCGCTATTCAATATATAAAAATCGAATTTTTATTATACTATTCAATATATAAAAATCAAATTTTTATTATACTATTCAATATATAAAAACCAAAATTTTATTATACTATTCAATATATAAAAATCAAATTTTTACTACCTCGCTATATTGATAAAAATTCCATTTTCACACCGCTACTATATAGAAAAAAAATTCTATTTTTACTTCGCTATTCTCTATATATAGATTTCGCCCTTTCAAATATATCATTATAAAAATCACATTTTTATTTTTCTACACATATAAAGATGGTATTTCTAATATTCCGATTATGTAAAAAATATATTTTTACTTCTCTACATAAACAAAAATCATATTTTTACATCATTTATATAGTAAAGACTATATTTTTAATACTTTAAAAATACAGAAATCATATTTTTAACCCACTACATATGTAAAAATCACACCTTTCCCCATTTAAAAATATCGTCTTTCCTCCTTTAAAAATCTCGTCTTTTCTATTTTAAACATCTCGTCTTTTCTATTTTAAAATCTTCTTTTCTATTTTAAAAATCTCGTCTTTTGTATTTTAAAAATATCGTCTATAATCTCATTTTTACACACTGTATATATTTTTAAAACAATGTTCATTTTACACAAGCTAACTTATATTTTAAACAAAATAATTTCCATTTTAAAACGGATTTTTATATTTAATGTTTTATCAAATAAAAAATGAATTTTAAATTAAATAAAACAATTGCTAAAACAAAATAAAGTATAAAGAAAAACCTTTATCTTCTCTGTTGAAAGCCGCCTCTGTAAACCGTCATTCACGAAACCCATGAGCTCAACTTGAAAAGCCATCGCCACCCGCTACTTCACGTCGTCGGAGGATCATCTTGGGCCTCGTCGAGGAAGGTCGGAGGGAGGTGGCGCAGGTCAGGGCAGGGGCGGTGGCGTACTGCAGCTCGCGGTCTCGAATTGGGGGTTTAGGGTTCGGCGGGTTCGAGCTTCGAACGCGTGGAAGAAGAGAAGCGAGGAGGAAGAAGGGCGGTGGGGCACTGATGAAGGGGGGGCGGCTCGTCGGCGATGGAGGAGGGTGGAGTAGGCGGCGGTTCCCCCGATCGACGCGGTTTTTTTTATTTCGATTCTGAATCGAATGAAGAAGGGGGGGGGCAGGAGGATTTAAGGAGGAGGGAAAGAATTTTTAATTTATTTAATTAATTTATTCACTAAAAGTTGACTTTTACATACAACCTCGAAACGAGGCCCATCGCCTGTCGTCCATAGCGTTTTATCCCCATTCCGAACACAATGGAATATGTATCGTAAGCTGATTCGGCTGCTACAATCAGTTTCCGTTAAAATCAACATATAACTCTATATATTGAATTTGAACGCGCATTTCAATTTACCGGGGTCACATACTAACCAGAAAAATTCCAGAAAAATATTTTCTAGCTTCGTATTGACGATACGGTCCTAACAAAAGTGGTTTCGTCGAAATCCGAGGTCATTTGCAAAATTCCCATTTTTAAGGGCCTGAATTCCATAGCGACTATTCAGAATTTTCAACTGGACATATCTTTTGATTCCCACTATGAAATTTTGATTTTTCTGATTCGTTGGAAAGATATCATCAATTAGATCCTATTGTTTTTGGTTTAACTAAAATCCGGATTGTTTTGCACCCGGTACATTCAATTGAAGTTTGAAATCGAATTATCGAACTACCGCGCCATTTTCAATTCTATTTATAATTATATATAAATATTTATATCCTAACGACGACGTATATAATATATACGTTCGAATAATATTCAAAATAAATTTCTCGTCGATATTATTTAAAATAATCTATTTTAAATATTCAGAATTCGTTAAAATTGCCAAAATAAAAATTTTAAACTGGCCCAGAATTTCCGGGTTATTACAGAAACTTAGAATAGAAGAAGAAGAAGAACACAACATCAGAGTAACACGAACCTCACAACGGAACGAAACAACATATAATAGATAACATATCTTTGAAATAAAAGATTGTACTTGAATATACATATCATTATCAAAGTACAGCACTTACAACACAGCGGAAATAACTATAGCTATAAAATCCTGAAGCCTCCTGCTCCAAGCTCTCCTGGTATATCTGTAAAATCCTGACCACTTGACTGCCAGTACAAAATTGGGCACCCAAGAGTTTAGGGAAAACAAACAAAATAAACTCCGGGTCAGTCATGGGACTAGTATGAGTAAAACAGTTTAAAACAGTTTGAGCCATTAAACGATATCTCACAAGACCACGCCGTATAACGGAACAAGTTTTTCCCTTATGAAAATCCTAAATAATCTTTATATCAAAACTCATTGATATTATAATAGTATCTATCAACCACAATATAATAATCATCTAGCAGAAACGCTTTCATCTCACGTTGTATATAGTATACAATCAAAACCGCAAGCACGTATTGGGTAATGGATTTCCACTATGACAAGCTATGGAACCACCTTTCGCTAGTGTACCTCTAGTGAGGAATACATTGGGTTCAACAAGAACATCTTGCAGCCCGGCCACACATGACCGACCACTAATTTCACTTGAGTGTATCGAATGTATATCACCAACGGTTGGGATCAGCAACAGTTTCCCGAATGGGACAGCATCAACAATAGATTTTTAGAGGTAAAAGAAACTCTAGATCAGGTGATTATACACCCTAATAGGTGTGACCTACATAGCCATGCTGCCTGCCCGATTTCTGTCATTCCCCGGTTGTGAGGCTAGAAGCTACGCTTATCTCTGACATATCACACGTTTATTCACTTTGAATGTCACATCGTCATACCCGCCAAATCACAAATTGATTTCCCTAAAAATACCACGGGTATACAACTAAGAGAAACGAATTCCTCCACCACCAAACGTAAATACGTTTGAAGAGATCAACTTACGCGATCCATTAAATATACCCTGTAAGACATTCTTCCATACAGGTCGTCCTGGGACTGGACAAACCGAAGGCACTATTCCGTACATCCATCCTAGGCAATCTTTACCTAAGATTTATAAAATAGCCCTTGCACTTTACTCCGTCTTCAATTATCTTTAGCATATATCATTCGCAACGCTTATGCCAATACGGAGTGGTTCCTCGGATAATAATCCAATCGGTCTTTCCATATTAACAATGTTAAAATGGTCAAAAACTTCAATAGTCGGTGAGTTAACTATCAAAGAAAAACACGTGTGCAAACAACGATAGTATTTCCAAATGGAAATTATATCGATCAATCATTATTGAACATTTATCTCTTTAGTTCATTAATTTACTTATCTCCTGTTTCCATATATTCTAAATTCTTATCTTCTATTATCAGAAAACATTTCTGATTTCTTATTTGGAAAACATTTCCAAACTCCTTCATGATCAAACCTTATCGTTCCTTAGTTATGAAGGAAATCAATCAAGTTGGGGTATAATTACCTCTCAGACCTTAACTAGACAACGTTTTAACTTCAAAATAGTCAAAGTTTATCCTTTAAACCTTTAACAAACTTCCTTACGTAACTCTCAGATTCTATTTACGAATCCACTTCTTTATTGAAAACATTGGTCATAACGATAACGTTATAATCCCTACTTTCGAAATATCTAACTTCCATTTTAACTTTTATTCTTTAATGTGAATAAATAAATAAACACTTGATTTATAAATAAATCTATCTTGATTTAAACACCGGAAAGTATAAGTACTTTCCCGAATTCGATATAATCAAATTCAACGATTAACTCTCTTCGAATAACTAATCTTCGATTAACTCCTTTACTCTATTCGAATAAACTATATTCGATTAACTCCTTTACTCTATTCGAATAAACTATATTTGATTAATTCTTTTAAATCTATTAACCAATACTCTACTAACTCTAATCAACTAACTCTAACTCTAATTGATTAACTTTAATTGATTAACTCTAACTGGTTAAAACTAACTGATTAACTCTAACTGGTTAATTCTAACTGATTAACTCTAACTGATTAACTCTAACTAATTTACTCTTCGTTCATATTCAGTTTCAAATATCGACGTTGAAATCGATTCTTACTTCTCTATATAAGTCCTGACTTATATATTCTCACTACAACAAAACAGATCTATTACAACGTCCATTTTACAACTGGCATTTGCTTCCCGTTGTAATAGACAGATATTACAACGGTCATTTCCAGGACCGTTGTAATAGATGCCTGTACAACACCCTTTTTACAATGGGCATATAATGCCCGTTGTAATAAATCCTATTACAACGGTCATTTTCAGGCCTGTTATAATAGATATATATTTTACAATGGTCACAAATTGTCCGTTGTAATAGATGTATATTTTACAATGGTCACAAAATGTCTGTTGTAATAGACGCCAATTTTGACAGTCAATAATTAATAATTACAATACTTCCATAAAATTAATTTTGATTATTTAATAATTAATCGTTAATCATATATTACTTATTATTAAGTATAATATTATATTACTAATTACTAATCATTAATAATATTATATTATTTAATAATATTTAATAATCAATCATTAATAATATTATATTAATAATTAATAATTTATTATAACTGATAATGTATAATTAAGAATCAATAATACTTACTTAAAAGTACATAGTAAATTATAAATAATAGTTATAAATATCAACTTATAAATTAATAAATAACAATTTCGATTTAATATTTTGTAGTTTTAGTAACGAACGATTTTTAATTAGAAAATTGAAAAAACCATTACAATTGGTTATTTTTAATTAATAAAAGATAACTACTATCTAATTAATTAGTTATAAATGTCGATTTATAATTAATAATTATCAATAAAAATTGTATAAATCATTATTTATAGCTTTTCATAACTAATGATTGCTTTATGTTTTCTTCCCCTCTTTGAAAATAGCATTAGCTTCCGTTATTGTTGTACTAACAAAATACGTACTTACAAACTAGCCTATGATGACCTAAAACCCAATGCTCAAATCAGATGTCCATGAAACAACGTGAGAGAGAATAACGGGCTGAAAAAACCCGACCCTGTTTGCCACCCTATTTTCTCCTAATTTTCATTTCCCACTTACCCATTTTCACAAAATGCCCATTGTAATAGGTGCCAATTTTCGTCAGCCAATAATTAATAATTACAATATATACTTTCATAAAATTAGTACTGCTTATGTTTTATTTAATTAATCATTACTCATATATTTCTAATTATTAACCATAATATTATATTACTAATTACTAATCACTAATAATATTATATTATTTATTAACATTTAATCACTAATAATATTATGTTTAATAATAAATCATTAATAATAATAATTAACAATAATATTATATTATTTATAGAATCATTGTAAAAGTAAACATATCTACAATGTTTACCCAAATAGCTGTAAAATAATGACATTTTCTTTATATTATTGTATACATATTAGATTTCATTCAATGATGCATTACCAGAATTACCGAATTTAGTGACGTTGTTTTTTGTGATGGAATTTTCCATCAATGAATTGCATTGGATTTCCTGCGGATAAGCCGCGACTTTTATTTGTAGAATAAAAGCTTTAAAGTAACAAGTAACTATGACAAAATCAATTCCATGGAAAATCCATTGCTAAATTGCTATGGATTAGCTTTGCACTGCCAAACCGTAGTAGATTTTGGCTAAATTTAACTATAAAATGTGACAAAAATAAATACAATGGCCAAATTTAACTATAAAATGTGATCAAATTAAGTATGGGAATTTAATACGATAGTCGACTTTAACGGCAGTCAACTAAAACGGCTGACGACCCGAACGGCCGACGGGGCAGTGCCCCATCACGGTATATCTTATTTACTTTTTATTTTAAAATAAAGAAAAAAAATTAATGGAAAAAATTAAAACTTAAATCATCTTTTTTCTAGTAGTGATTAGCAATTATAAGTAATAGAATAATGGTAATGAAGTATTAGACATCTGGGAACGGCTTCCTGCTTTGCGTTTTCATTCCCGCTATACTAATTCGTTGATTTCCGTGTTCCCTGTATGTTTCACTTCAAACAACGTTAAATGAAATCCAAACGCATCTTCCCGATCCCCAAATTTCCAAAACCTAAATCTAAATCCGAGCTCCATACCTGTAAACAAATTCCTCCATCGCGAGCTCACTCCATCCTCTTCTCTCTTCGTCAGCTCCGAATCCAATACCAGACCCTAATCCACTTACAGCAAATTCTTGGATTCGTCCCTTTCAGAATTTGTAAGTCTGGATATAGTTGCTAAATCGATTTCTGGATATTGGTTCTAGACTTCATGAATTCTAGATATTGTTTTCGATTATTTCATAATAAAGCTTGTATGTCAACAACTTTTCATATATATTGAAACTTGACCAATAATTTACAGAATATGACGATTTTGTAGGAACATCATAGATCTCTAGTCTCTTTCCTCGTTTTCCACTTTGCTTATGTTTGAAGATTCATACTTTTTGGATCTATATATTTGCCCTAGATCTAAATTGTTTTTATCAGTTTTGAAGTTGAGGCCTCTTTGAAGTTAAAATACTTGTGTATTTGGGTTATTAGGTCTGATCGATAGCAAAGGAGAGTTCCAATGGCGATCAACATTCTGCTTCTCGACCTTCTCCTACACCTTCTCCTCTTCGTTTTTCCATGTTTTTCCAGGTAATTTCTTTTTAGTTGTTATGAATGCGGATTATTTATTTGGTGCACATATGAAAAGATGAAAAAAAATAGTTCTAATCATGTAGGCGAACAATTTTGGTTACTGGTGGTGCGGGATTCATTGGATCTCATTTGGTGGATAAGTTGACGGAGAATGAAAAGAATGAGGTAATTTCATAGTACCGATTTTAGTTCATTGGATGATATTTAAGTATACTGCCTTACAAGAAGGCGTTTATTGTTGATGCACCGAATTCATTCATCCCTTAAGGAGGTTAAAAGAAACATTTAAATTTAGGAAGTTCAGCTTTGTTTCCAGCTGTTTATTTATACAGCTGAAGGTACAATAGTAGTTGATGTAGAAAATATACTTTTATTTAGAAGTTCAGCCGTAGGGACCTAGCCTTTTTGAATAACCAATGGAAAATAGTGCATCTCCTATTTCTTCCATGGATATTGGTGTAGCTATGTGTTTTCCGCCCCTCGTTTATATGCGTCTTTGCTTGAATTTTTTGAAAATCTGTATTAAAATCTCATTTAAAATGGGTTTGATAAAATGAAATAGCCTGCTCCTTTATAGTTGTGTGGTCATAAACATAATTGCCATGTTCATCTAATAGAGATTGATGTTTTGATGTCGTTCCTGAGACACTTTAGCATAGAAAAACGTCATAGTTGGATCCTCTTGTTGCAACCATAACACTTTACTTTGTTCCTTAAATAAATGGTATTATTTATGAAATTACTTGTTGAATTCTGAACTTTTAATATACATGATGTAAAAAAGAATATTGTCTTCAGGATTTTGATCACTGCTACGAAATGCTTTATCAAACTCCTCCTGCAACTTGTTTACAATATTCTCTTTGGCTCTTAACTGATTCCATGCTATTAGATTATGCTTTACATCCTATAATGGTCCCCTATGTGTCAGCAGCATAACCATCTACTATACATTGATTATGATATGTTGTTGTGACTTGCTTATGATATCATAAGCTACACTGATGGCCTTGGCTATCGCTGGTGACTAAAAGTCTAAAATACGTCCTAAACCCAATATGTGACCTAGAACACTAGCATGTAACTACGTATTACGCAATAATTCAATGTTGTGCACACACTAGAACATACAATATGCTATTATGTTATCTGATTTCGGGTAATAATTTTTTTTTAATATATATGCCTTGGACAAATGTGAAACTGGTAAGATTTGCACTGACTTTCCCGTTAAGGTGTTTCATCTCCATGTTTGTTTCAATTTGCACCTTTGACCGTCATCTTCTTTGTCACTGGTAAGATTTATATAAGTATGCTGAGCTCCATCTATTGATTCATTGAGAAACTTTGCACTGACTTTCCCGTTAAGGTGCTTCATCTCCATTTTGTTTCAGATTGTGGTTTAACTATGAAACCCCATCAAATATCCTATTTTATGTTATTATGACACATATTACCAAATGTACTCATATGTATTTACCTCATATAAGTTGCAGTAGCATTATGTATGAACACGCTCACTTGGTTTTGCAATGAAAAGACGACAAACTAGTTTATATTTTACTGTCAAAACAAATATTGAGAATTTGAGAATTGTATTGTCTTTAAGTTTTTTTTCTTCTTTTCCTTGACTTGTGCCATTCTTGAACCCTTAAGCTAAACTGTTGCATGTATTTGTATTAGTTAAGCTACCCCATGCGTGCCAAGCTTCCTTGATTGGTATCTGGGATGTAAATGCATATTCATCTTATTGCATTTTTAAAGAAATAAGCATACATGTTGAAATTATATGGAAATGTTTACTGGTGTGTAGATGTTTAAGAAGCTAGGTACATATTAGCTTTATGGACACCTGATGCTTTTACAATCCTTTTATATTTAAAGCTTGAAGGCTGTTGTGTTATTTTGGTAATCATTACAAATTCATCCTCATAAATACATAAACCTATCATCTCTCATACTTTCCAACTCTCTACAATAGCCAATTTGGCATCAAAACCTGCACTGTAATTTCCACAAACACTCGACAAAGGCTGCCTACCCACCAGCTTATTGCTTTTATTTTGATAGGTACGACTGGACAAAATCAAGAGAAAGAAGTCAAAGATTTAAAATAGAGTGAAGCATCTTGTTTATTTGCTATTTATGTATTTAACTAAGGTGAATTTGGAGAAGGTTAATTAACGTACAAGTATCTCATGTTTTTATTCCTCAGAACATTCACTTATACAAACTTTATTCCAAGTTTTTAATGTACGTTGCCCTGCTCAATGCATATTTTTTTAACTTGTTTGTTCTTCTTCATCCAGTTCTTTTAATGCACATTTTGGATCAATCACCGAAGACGAAGACATTGAGCATGAGAGGGTGTGAGTGAGTGTAACTAAGTGTATGTAGTGAAATAATATTTGTACAAATGAGTATTTTCATATTTTGTATAGTAATTGTGTAATAGAAAGAGATAAAACTACGTACTGTTCAAGAGTGTAATAACATATTTATATTAAAATAAGAAATTTTGAGTTCAATATTTTAATTTATGCAATATTTTTATATTACTACGATCATATTATTTTTTTCAAAAAAAATAGACTTTTTACAATGGGCTATGCCTATTGTAATATAATGTACTACAACGGGCAGAAGTCCCTTGTAATTTATTAGCTATTACAACGGTTTGTAGCCATTGTCATAGAGTCATTGCACGTGATAGAGCACACTATTACAATGGTCTTTTACAATAGTCACTGACCGTTGTAACTTACTGAGGACCTATTACGACGGGGCATATTAGGACGGGCTTTTGCTCGTTGTGAAAAGCGTATAATAACGGTTTTTGCCCGTTGTAAAAGGATTGTTTTGTTGTAGTGTCTATTTATCTATTGATAAATATTTTATTTCTAAAATATTATTTATAAATTAAATCTTCCTAATTTATCTGTTAAAACAGATTTCTATTTTCTATTCAATTTATAAATATCCCTTTGATTTAATTCTATTTATTTAACAAATAAATATTCCTTTGATGTAATCTTATTTACTTAACAAATAAATATTACTTTTAATTCTATTTATTTAACCAATAAATATTCCCTTTTTATCTTTCTATTTATTTTCTAAATAAATATCTCATTTATAACATTCCATTTATTTCCTATAAATAATTATTTCCATTAAATCTATTTGTAATGTTTTACAAATATATTTTTCTAATTCCATTTGTAAATGTTTTACAAATGTTTTCCTTTTTATTCCTATTTGTAATTGTTTTACAAATATTCCTTTTTCTATTCTATTTGTAAATGGTTTACAAATATTTCTCTTTCTACTTGTTTGACAAATATTTTCCCTTCTGATTCTATTTGTAAATGGTTTACAAATGTTTCTCTTTACAATCCTATTTGTAAATGGTTTACAAATATCTCCTTTTCAATTCTGTTTATTATCCCAAATAAATATCCCTTATATGATTTTATTTATTTTCCTGATAAATATCCCTCTTTATAAAATCCTTTGATTTTATAAATAATTCCCTTTTTCAATATAACATTGAAAATTTCCATTTATAATCATTCTATTTACTTTTTAAGTAAATAATTCTTTTTATACCTTTATTTACTTTCTAAGTAAATAATTCTTTTTATACCTTTATTTACTTTCTAAATAAATAACCCTTTTTATAAAATTCTTTGATTTTATAAATATTTTCTTTATTAAATTCCTTTTTATAAAATCCCTTGATTTTATAAATATTCTATTTCAATACACAGTTTGAAATCATCCTTTTATATAAAATCGTTCGATTTTATATAATAATTTATTTCAATATTTCTTCTGGTATTTAACAGTACCAAATAATCAGACCATTGTCAATATAATCAATCTCAGATTTTACATCACATCATATAACACAATATATGAAACAAAACAGTATTATAAATATTGAGGAATCCAGTTGGACCCCTCCAGCCTGTTTCCCTGCATCACAGATGTTAACAATATAAATAACATTGACTTCATTTCAGTATGAAATATTCTGCCAAATAGAATCAATATTTGATTAACGATTTATATATATATATATGGTTATCTATAATTTCAACCAATACATAAGCAATTCAATCAAACAGTTAACACACATCAATCAACAGATAATTATCAGTTCTAAGAATACGTTATAAAAATATAACTGTTCAGAGTTGTTGAGTTTTACTCACATTGGCAATACATCATTAAAGAACTATAAACTGTTTGTTTGATTTGAATCAAACGATTTATTTCACCATAAATTCAAAAGAGCTCCAATCCACTCCCAATCAGTTCCATTGGGTACTGTTCGTCCGTACGATCCCGACGGATCTTGTTTCGTCCAATTCTAATAACGTACGATGAAATTATAAATTTTAGAAGTTAATACGTATTTAAATAGAACAAAAATTGAATTTAATTATGAAATTTTAGGCCTTGACCTTTCCCTCCAGCCCATACCCTATTTGAACAGACCCGACCCGCCTATCTCTTCTTCCTCCAAACGGATCTTACAGAACCCGCTCCTCCCTTATACCGCACCATTAGCCGACCTTTTTCTCCATCATCCTCTTCCATCACTACATTTAAATTCATGGAAAAAATCCCATAATTCACCCCTTTGAAAACTCTACCACGTCGTATACATATCACCAAGCTCGCATCCTTCGCTTGAATTGCGTTCTACGGCCAAAGTCGACCTGTACATGGAGGGCGCGTCCCACTTTATCACCGATTCCCCTAATTCTTTGCCAACAGTATTGATTTCCATCCCTCTATCCAAAAAAATGATTTGTTTTGTAAAAACCCGTATTTTTAAATAACATGTTATAACATAAACCAAGGCAGAATTAAATGATAAAATCTGAATCAAGGGAAACGGGCTATGCCATTGCGTTCGTCTCGGAAAAATACGCGAAATAGAGTCCGAGTTTTCGAAAATCGGAGTCTGTATGACCCAGTTATGGCCCATAGAAATTTTCAGAAAATTCAAAGTTTAAAAACAGATTCAAATTCAAGTGATTCAACCCAGACAGGCCAGGCGGGAAGATTCCCGCCAACCCCCATATCGACTGGGGTGTCGACTGGGGTATCGACTTGGGAAGACCACCTTCCTCTTGTAGAGTTTTCTTACAATAATAGCTATCAAGCTAGCATAGGGATGGCACCATTTGAAGCTTTGTATGGGAGGCCGTGTAGGTCACCATCTTGTTGGTGGGAGACAACGGATAGGCTTATACTTGGGCCCGATATGATACGGGACACATCCGAGAAAGTTGAATTGGTGAGAAAACGGATGAAAACGGCCCAAGACAGGTAGAAATCCTATGCTGATAAGCGAAGGACAGATTTGGAATTCGAAGTTGGGGATATGGTTTTCGTGAAGGTTTCTCCTTTGCGTAATGTGGTTCGTTTTGGAGCAGTTGGGAAGCTGGCACCAAGATTCGTAGGACCCTTCCCTATCATAGAGAGAATTGGGAAGATGGCTTATAAGGTGGAATTGCCCGAGAAGCTGGCCGGAGTGCATAATGTCTTTTATGTCTCGCATCTCCGAAAGTGCCTACATGAGTCCGCTGAGGTGGTTGAACCTAGCATTCTTGAAGACGTGGAGGTAGAGAAAGAGGCAACCTTGAGGAGAGCTCCGATTCGTATCTTGGGAACAGAGATCAAGAAGCTAAGGAATCGAGAAGTCAAATTGGTGAAGGTTCAGTGGAGTGAGGCCGAAGAGGATGCAACTTGGGAAATCGAGGAGAAGATGCGTGGGCTTTATCCATTTCCTTTTGAGGGTACATTCTCAATCTCTTTTCCTTGTTAGCATATCTTTCTTTTGCTATCCATGTTTATCTTGTTATCTCATTAACCTTGTCATGAGAACCTTAGGTAGAAACCCTTTGGATGAAACATGTATTTGAAACATGTTATGTTTGATGTTTGCAAGTGGTTGTAAGTGTTTGCAAGAGGATACTCGTAGATGCATGATACACGTTAGGCACTAAGATCGGCTCACACACTATCATATTGCATATGCATGAGTGCTCATACTTATTCATGGATGAAACTTGTTATTATATCACGTGGATGTTGCATATGGATGGATGTTCTGTGCACTCATGTAGAGATTATGAATTATGTTAGGAATTTGCATACATACGGACTCATTTCACTAACATACATATGCATTAAGGAGGTTTACTGAATCAGTAACCGCCTGATTTTCGCATTAGATAAGTACATATACACACACCTTTCGCATATGATCATACAGCATTTAGAATCTTTTAAGGACAATGACTGCTCGTGGATGATGTTTTGGGTAGATGGATGATGGATGGTAGGATACGTTCTTCCTAACTTGAAGATTTCGGGGACGAAATCCTTTAAGGTGGGGAGAATGTAACAACCCGTATTTTTAAATAACATGTTATAACATAAATCAAGGCATAATTAAATGATAAAATCTGAATCAAGGGAAATGGGCTGTGCCATTGCGTTCATCTCGGAAAAATACGCAAAATAGAGTCCGAGTTTTCGAAAATCGGAGTCCGTATGACCCAGTTATGGCCCATAGAAGTTTTCTGAAAATTCAAAGTTTAAAAACAGATTCAAATTCAAGTGATTCAACCCAGACAGGCCAGGCGGGAATATTCCCGCCAACCCCCATGTCGACTGGGGTGTTGACTGGGGTGTCGACACACCCAGGGCTGTGTCGACTGCCCAGTCGACACAGGTGTCGACATGGAGGCTCGGCCAGTTTGGCCTGGGTGCACCTGACTTGTTCCTCAAGACATGTTTTAAGGCTTGTGATGGATTTTAAAGGCCCAGATCTGAATTAGGGTTAATCCTATGGCCTAAACTAACCTAAACTTCTATAAAAGGACCCTAATACCTAGCCTAAACCATCATAAATCAATCCTACAACTAGATTATGCCAAAATGTTTAATCATGGCCTCCACCCTCTTATCATAGTCTCCATCTTCATTCATATGAGAGTTTCTAAGCTTGTTTGAGAGTTTCTAAGTTTGATTCAAGGCCAAAGTTCAATCTTTCTTCATCAAAGCAAGGATCTTCTTCTTGTTCCTCAAGGGTTTTCATTGGAGCTTATCATTTGTGAGTTTTTAGAGTTGCTAGTGGCTTCGTCTCAATCTTATTTTATTTTATAAGTCTTCATACAATTGTAAGCCCTATTCTACTCTTAGATTCTAACTATGAAGTTAAATATGACATGTTGCATGTTTGAGTTTGGGCCTAAGTATGATTTGTACTTTGATTCTATCATGTTATGCATAGATTCATTCTATGCATGTTTATAAAGCTATCACCTTGACTTTGTGCATAGAAAGCTATGAGCTTTGATTTGAAATGTTGCATAAAGCAACATAGAAACTCTCATAACCCTTATGTTATCTTGCATATGATGTTCTATGCGAATCACTAGCTATCATCCTACGTCATTTATGACCATGTTTCACCTATTTTGCTAAAGTTTAATATCATGCATGTTTTAAGGCTTATAATGTAATATGCAAGTTTATGAACACATTTGCATCATATGCCACCATATTTAACTTTTGGCCAAACCTTATTAATTATGTAATGCTTCTAAGTTCCCTCTTTGAGATCTATTTGCGTTTATGCGAACTTACATGCGATGGGGTTGCGTTATGGGTAAACTAAAATGACATAAAAACATGACTTGAAAAGATGACACGAAATATGACATGTGATTATGCTTGAAACATGAACATGAACTTGGACATGACTTCTAGTAAACATTAGAATGGCCAACTCGAGGTTGGGTTGAGTTTGTAGCATAAATCTACCCGGAACTGACCGGCTTAACTAGTGGCTACAAGCAATAGGACCCAATGTGAGTAGTTGGTCATGTCGCACTTGAAACCCGAGGTTAGACTAAGTAGTGGTGTAAAGCTACCCGGACCCGCCCGGCTTAACTAGTAACCACAACAAGGTCTAATGTGAGAGGTTGGGTGCATTAAATTAATTAATGCCACATGATAGGGTTAAGTCATGGACCGCTTGAATAATTAACCAATTAAACACGATGGGTTGATGGGGTTAAGTCATGAACCTTGGGTACACTTAACCAACTTGATACTTGATTGGATAGGGTTAACCACGCTTAACCCGTTAGAAACCCTAGTTACGTGGTCCTTTTCACCAGTAACCCTCTTGGTTGTATCATGATACCCTAGGGACTAGGCTAGGGTGGGGCACGATTACTGGGCTGACGTGTAAGCGACCAAAACGACGGCTGAGTAGGTGCGCCGGTGTAGGTTTAGGCGGACTATGGTCGTGCACATAGTCCGGAGTTGAAAAAGCAGACCGGGGCACCAGTAGGTTTAGATTGTGCATGCTTGATTTGTGTCTGCGGTTGGCACCCTAGGGCTTGATACACCCTAGGGTGGGCCTAGCACAGTTTGACTACACTTCGTGATTGGGCCGTATGACACCGACACTTGACGAGTTAGGCTTTTAGGGAGCCGATCAACTAGACCATGTTGTTGGACCTTGATTTAGGTCATCTCGTGACATTGGGCCAAGATTGGGCCAAGGGATCACTTCTTGTTCATACTTGACATGGGTTGGAATACTAGTACACCTGGTGCAAAACTTAACCTTGTATATGCGATGCCACACTTGATCTATCTTGTTAACTTTTCACCATGCCAGTTATCATCCTATGTTTCATCTCTGTTTTACATGTCCAGTTAACTTTTTTAGTTTTTATACTAATAGTAGGTAGGACTTACCAGTCTTTTGACTGACCCATTTTCTTTCGCCTCTTTTCTTTCGTTCCCCCCCCCCCCCAAGGTTTACAGTGTGGGAACACTTGCACCTAGCTTGGATCTTTAGCTGCTTTTCTGGATAGCTCATGTACGGTCTGGACTTGAGCTTGCTATGGCTTTATTCTACCTTGGGGATAGTTACTTTATGATTTTCTTACCAGTTTTCAGTTTATGTTTCTAGACTTTGTTTTGTGGGAAAATAATGACCAAGTACTTTGATGTAACTTGACTATGGTTTTGAAATGTTAGTTTTACCCGCTGCTTTATTTACTCTGTTTCTACTATATGTTCTGTCTTGTGATATCTGCATGCATGTTTACCTTGTTTAATGCCCCTCCAAAGCTAGTGTGCTTGCAAGAGTGACATTGGCGGAGGTGGGGTGTTACATTTGGTATCAGAGCATAAGGTTTTACTAGACCGGACAAAAGTTTTAAAACCCTTTTGAAAAACTATTTTCAAAACCAATTAAGTATTTCCAAGAAAAGTCTAGTTTATTTTAAAAAGGCTATTCCCCAAAAGCCATTAGCACTATCCTTTGTTTCCTCGTTCTAAATCTATCTTTTCCTTTTTCAACATGGCCGATCTTAACCTTCCCGAGGGAGTAACCATTCCCGGATGGTTCCGGAGGTACTTGGAAGCTAGGGCCAACGATGTGGGCCTAGCAAACACCCCCACCGTAACTAAGGTTCCTCCTCCTCCTCAGCATCCACAAGCAGATTTCGCAAAGGTTTGCAAAGACTTTAAGGCGATGGGTGGCAAGAATTTTATTGGGACGGAGACTTTTGTTGAGGCGCGAAATTGGTTGAAAGAAACTGAAGATCTCTTCGCCATCTTTGATGTGGAAGACCGTAGAAAGGTTCTGTTGGCAGTATGGCTGTTAAAAGAGGAAGCTACTTATTGGTAGGAGGTCACCAACGCTACTAGGCCTATAGAGACTTGGGCCGACTTTAGGACGAGGTTTGGGCTTAAGTTTCTATCATCTGCTGAGGCGAATCTGCAATTGGAGAAGTTTATATCTTTGAAGCAAGGGGACATGACAGTGAGGGAGTATGTGAATAAGTTTAACCAGCTTGCTCGATTCGGTTTGGACATGGTTAATACTCAGAAGAAGAAGGCTCTACGCTTTGTACGAGGGTTGAATGAGCCATTACAAGGTTTAGCCATGTCTCATATACCCATGGGGGCCACTTTTGAAAGCCTAGTGGACATGGCATTGCTTCAGGGGGACGATAAGAATGGCAAGAAAGAAGTCAAGCCTAATGAGACTCAAACCAAGAAGGCGGACTCCAAGTGGGGAGGAAACCAGAGCAATCAGAAAAACAAGAACAACAAGGGCAATAAGGCCAACAACAACAAGGCAAGGACCCAAGAAAGTGCAACTTCTGTGGAATTGTTGGGCACATAGCCAAAGATTGTAGGAAGAAGAAGAGGAAGTTGGGTGAATGCTTTCATTGTGGAGAGACTGGACACTTCAGCAAGGATTGCCCTAAGAAGCAAGGACAAGGGCAAGGGCAGACTCAGCGTGCAGGGCCTTCTGGAGGACAAGTGCATGCTCTCAACACTGCTCCAGTTCAGGACCGAGGTAGTATTTCTGTAGAAAGTCTTGTTTATGTTTCTGGTTTTCCTGTTCGCACTTTATTTGATTCTGGCGCATCGCATACCTTTATTTCTTCTGACATTGTTGAAAGTTTGCACCTAAGTACTAGTCTAGTTGAGGATCCCGTTAGTGTTTCAAATCCAATTGGGGGTTCCGCCCATTTATCTGTGATTTGTATGGATCTGAGGATTTCTATCTTGACCGTAGAATTCATGTGTAATGCTTATGTTCTCGGGTTCATGGGATATAGGTTGATTTTGGGCATGGATTGGTTGTCCAGTTATGGAGCCATTCTCGTTTGTGAGCATAGGATGGTGAGGCTCATGACTCGCCTCGGTAATACACTAGAGATTTCTTGCAACCCGCTGGATCCCGTTACGTTATGTTATCTTGAATCTCTTGACTCGTCCATCGATGATCGGCAATCTGTAAGGGTGGTCCGAGAATATCCTGATGTCTTTGAAGAGGTTAAGGGGTTACCCCCTAAACGAGAGATAGATTTCCGCATTTATCTTGTTGATAATGCCAAGCCAATTTCATTGCCCATTAGGCACATGGCCCCACGAGAAAGAAGAGAGCTCAGTAAGCAAATCAAGGAGTTGCTTGAGAAGAATTTTATTAGGCGAAGCATTTCTGAATGGGGTGCTCCTATTGAGTTCGCTACTAAGACAGATGGTTCGCTTCGTCTATGTGTTGATTATCGAGAGTTGAACAAGCTGACAAAGAAGAATAGGCACCCGTTACCGAGGATTGATGACCTCTTTGACCAGCTTGTTGGTGCTTCTGTTTTCTCTCAGCTCGATCTAGCCACCGGATTCCATCAGCTTAGAGTGGCTGAGGATAGTATTGATAAGACTGCGTTTAGGACTCCAGATGGATTCTTTGAATGGCTTGTCATGCCATTTGGTTTGACTAACGCACCCGCCTATTTCGTAGATTTGATGAGTAGGGTGTTCAGGGAGTTCCTTAACAAGTTTGTGGTTGTCTCCGTGGATGATATCCTGATCTTCTCAAAGGATGAGGAAGAACATGCTAGACATCTCAAGGAAGTGATGGATACGCTTAGAGATCATCAGTTGAAAGCCAAGTTCTCCAAATGCCATTTTTGGAGAAGGGAAGTTCGGTTTCTTGGACATATAGTTTCTAAGCAAGGCATAGCTGTGGATCCCGCGAAAGTGGTTGCGGTTCAAGACTGGAAGACTCCTAAGAATGCAACCGAAGTAAGAAGCTTTCTCGGTCTGGCAGGCTACTATAGGAAGTTCATTAGGGACTTCGCTAAGATTTCAGCCCCTCTTACTAAGTTGACGAAGAAGAACTTAGCTTTGCATGGGACATAGAGTGTGAGCTTGCTTTTCAAAGGCTCAAGGGGCCCTTACCACAACTCCAGTTTTGGCATTACCCGATAGCGGTAAGATGTTTACCGTGTACACCGATGCATGTGGCACGGGGTTAGGTGCTGTTCTGATGCAAGAAGGAAGAGTGATATGTTATAGGGGTAGGCAACTTAAAGTTCACGAGAAGAACTATCCCACTCATGATTTGGAGTTGGCGGCGATCGTCTTTGCACTCAAATCCTGGCGCCACTATCTTCTAGGCGAAAGGATTGAGTTATATACTGATCACAAGTCGCTCAAGTACCTCTTCTCGTAGAAAGATCTGAATCTAAGGCAGCAAAGGTGGATGGAATTCTTGGCATCATATGACTTCGAGATAGCTTATACCCTGGCAAGGGTAATGTTGTGGCAGATGCACTAAGCAGAAGAAGGTTGACTTTGAGTCCCTTGTTTGTTGAGATGAAGAACCTAGAGTTCTTGGCAACCTTTGATTTCACAACGGCTGTTGAGTCGATAACGGGTTCGTTAGCATCTCTTGAGCTTAGACCTACACTTCTTCATCAAGTAGGGACTTAGCAGAAGGAAGACCCGCAGATAGTCGAGATCATGGACAAGTTGATTCGTGGTGAGACGTCTAGTCATGTAACACCCCACCTCCACCAGGGTGGCTCTTGCAAGCACTCTGACTTTGGAGGGGCGTTTGAATCAGGTAAACATGCATAATGATATATCAAGGCAGAACAAGAACATATGTATATATGTAAACAGAGTAAATAACATAGATAAAACAGCGGAAGATTTCAAAACATTTCAAAACAAGTCTGGTACAACATAGCTTTCCAAATAAACAAGTCTAGATAAAACAACATCAACTGAAAAACTGAAATAAATAAGTGCTATCCCCAATTAAGTGGTAACCATAGCTAGCTTCATGTCGAAACCGTACATGAGCTGAAATCCCACAAGCAAGCAATCCGAAATCCAAGCTAAGCTCCAGTATTCCCTCCCTGAGAACCTGGGGGGGGGGGGGGGGGGAACGGAAGAAAAGAGGCGAAAGAAAACAGGTCAGTCAAAAAGACTGAGTAAGCCCTACTACAATCAATGTAAACTGATAAAGTTAACTGGCATGAGCAGCAGGGATGAACATAAGGATAACAATATACTAGCATGATGATTAACTAACAAGGTAGATAAAGGTGTCATCGCATAATCTGGATTAAGGTTTTGCACCACAGGTGTACTAGCAAACTAACATGACTTGAATAAACAAGTATTGATCCCTTGGCCCAAGCTTTGGCCCAATAACATGAAATGACCCTAATACAAGGTCCAACCAAATGGTCTAGTCGATCGGCTCCCTAAGCCTAACTCGTCACGTGTTGGTGTCAATACGGCCCAAACATAATTGTAGTCGAACTGTGCCTGGTCCACCCTTCGGGTGTATCAAGCCCTAGGGTGTCAACCCCTGGACACCATGAACATGAGTGCACAGTCCCGATCTACTGGTACCCGTGCATGTTTTCTCCGGCTACGGACTATGTGCACGACCAGAGTCCGCCCGGAACTACACCGGCGTACCCTCTGCCGTCGCTTTTGGTCACTTACCTCCAGTCCAGTAATCGTGCCCCCACCCTAGCCTAGTCCCTAGGGTCATGATGATACTAACTTGGGATTACTGCTGGAGTGGGCCCCCATTGCTAGGATTTTTCTAGTGGGTTAAGTACGGTTTAACCCTCTTGCTAATCCTGGATTAACTTGGTTAAGTGTAACGATGAGTTCACGACTTAACCCCGATTAATCTATCAAGCCCAAATTGGTTAAGTATTAAGTGGACCATGACTTAACCCTAATCACGAGGCATTAATTAATTTAATGCGCCTTAACCTCTCACATTAGACCTTGTTGTGGTTACTAGTTAAGCCGGGCGGGTCCGGGTAGCTTTACACCACAACTTGGTCTAACCTCGGGTTCAAGGTACAACATGACCAACTTCTCACATTGGGTCTTATTGTTTGTAGCAACTAGTTAAGCCGGTCGGTTCCGGGTAGGTTTACGCTACAAACTCAACCCAACCTCGAGTTGGCCACACTTATCTTTTCTAAGTGTCATGTCCATCATGTTTCCAAAACATGTTATAAGTTTTCAAGCAATTGGGTAGACCTAACTTAATAGGTAAATTCCCAATGGGTAGACCTAACTTAATAGGTAAATTCCCAAGCTTATGTTTTATGTCTCTTAAGTTTACCCAACCCCAAACGCAATCCCATCGCTTACATATCGCAATAGCGCATAAAGGATAGAAAGAGGGAACTTGGCATAATCATGACATAAAGGTATTGAAGCCACAAGCTTAACATGGTGGCATATGAAATGTTCATATGTTCATACACTTGCATATTACATTTTTAGGCCTCAAAAGCATGCATAAAACCAAACTTAGCATATTGGTGATACATGGTGCTAAATGACATGTAGAGATGGCCATAAGTTCGCATTTAGCCTCACATGCAAGTTATCATAAGAGATATGATAACTTACATGTTGCTAAAATGCAACCTTTGGCATAAAGCTTAAAGCTTTATGTTCATAAACCCAAAATAAGCTTGCATAACATGATAGCATGAACAAAATGTTCAACCCAAACTTGCAAAACATAACTTGGCATACTTGCATATAAACTTGCATATCACAACATGATAAACTTGCATATAAACTTGCATATCACAACATGATAAACTTGCATATAAACTTGCATATCACAACATGATAAACTTGCATATAAACTTGCATATCATACATTTAACTTTAGAGTTTAAGTATGAAAGTAGAATAGGGCTTACAATGCTTAAGAAGTCACAAAAATATGACAAAGCCCTTATGAAATCAATTAAACCCAAAATGCAAGCAAAACCCTTGAGCCAAAATGATCAAGACTCTTTCTTTATGATGCAAATATATAAACTTGACTTGAATGCAAGCTAATGATGCTCATACAAGTTTGAAAACACTTGTAATCATGGAAAATCACTTAGGAATTTATTTAGGAATTTTATGAAGAGAGTGGAGGCCATGAGAGGATTGATTTTGCCATAGTTTAGTTGTATGAATGAATAATGATGATTTAGGGTAGGTTAGGGTCTTATTGATAGATTAGGCAAGTGTTTTAGGCCATAGGATTAAACCTAGATTCAATCCAAGCCATCAAAGCATGTCTTGGGGAAGAAGTCAAGTGTAGGAACCATCTAGGGCCTTTAGATTAAAGATGAACCATGAGAACCATTCAAATGCAAAATCTGCATTTGAGCGAATCGGCCCACGGGTTGACAGCCAAACACCCTGGATTAACGCCTAGTCGACCCAGCGGGCTTGGGTCGACCTCAAAAATCGGCCGGTTCGGTTATTTCCCTCTCCCAATTCGCTGTTTTGAACATTTTTGCATATTTATTTATTTAATTTTCAATTATATAGATATATATCAATATATATATATATTTCTCTGCGCAACCCATTTCACTTAATTAAGTATACTTTAATTTGGGAATTTTTCGTGAAACTTCGCGAGGCCATATCTTGGTCAGACGGACTCCGATTTTCGAAAAATCGGACTCTATTTCGCGTATTTTTCTGAGACGAACGCAATGGCATAGCCCGTTTCCCTTGATTCAGAATTTACAGTTTAATTCTGCCTCCATTTATGTTATAACATGTTATTCAAAAATACGGGTTGTTACATTCTTCCCTCCTTAAAGGATTTCGTCCCCGAAATCTCTAAGTTAGGAAGAACGTATCCTACCATCCATCATCCATCTACTCAAAACATCATCCACGAGCAATCATTGTCCCTTAAAGGTTCTAAATGCTGTATGATCATATGCAAAGGTGTGTGTATATGTACTTATCTAATGCGAAAATCAGGAGGTTACTAATTCAGTAAACCCCCTTAATGCAAAATATGTTAGTGAAATGAGTCCATATGTATGCAAATTCCTAACATAATTTATAATCTCTACATGAGTGCACATAACATTCATCCATATGCAACATCCACGTGATAGCATAACAAGTTTTCATCCATGAATAAGCATAAACACTCATGCATATGCGGTATGAAAGTGTGTGAGCCGATCTTAGTGCCTAACGTGTATTATGCATCCACGAGTATCCACTTGCAAACACTTGTAACCACTTGCAACCATCAAGCATAACATGTTTCAAACACATGTTTCATCCAAAGGGTTTCTACCTAAGGTTCTCATGACAAGATTAACACGATAAACTAGATAAACATGGATAGCAAAGAGAAAGATATGCTAACAAAGAAAAGAGATTGAGAGTGTACCCTCAAAAAGGAATGGATAAAGCCCACGCATCTTCTCCTCGGTTTCCCAAGTTGCGTCTCCTTCGGCTTCACCCCATTGAACCTTCACCAATTTGACCTCTCGATTCCTTAGCTTCTTGGTCTCCGTCCCCAAGATACGAATCGGAGCTCTCCTCAAGGTAGCCTCTTTCTCCACTTCTACATCTTTTAGAACACTTGGCTCAACAACCTCTGCTGATTCATGTAAACACTTCCGGAGATGCGAGACATGAAAAACATCGTGTACTCCAGCAAGCTTCTCGGGCAACTTCACTCTATAAGCCATCTGCCCGATCCTCTCTATAATAGGGAATGGTCTAACAAACCTCGGTGCCAACTTCCCAACAGCTCCAAATCGGACCACATTCCGCAAAGGAGAAACCTTCACGAAAACCATATCCCCAACATCAAACTCCAAATCTGTTCTTCGCTTATCAGCATAGGATTTCTGTCGGTCTTGGGCCGCTTTCATCCGTCTCCGAATCAACTCGATATTCTCGGATGTATCTCCGATCATATCAGGCCCAAGTATAAGCTCATCTGTAGTCTCCCACCAACATGTAGGCGACTTGCACGGCCTCCCATATAAAGCTTCAAATGGTGCCATCCCTATGCTTGCCTGATAACTGTTATTATATGCAAACTCAACAAGAGGAAGATGGTCTTCCCAAGTACCACCAAAATCCAGAATACAAAGCCTCAACAGATCCTCGAGTACCCTATTCACCCTTTCGGTTTGACCGTCCATCTGTGGGTGATAAGCCGTACTTAGATTCAACCTTGTGCCCACAGTTTCTTGCAAGCTATTCCAGAATTTACTTGTAAAGATTGGGTCACGGTCACTGACTATACTAGAAGGGACTCCATGTAGTCTCACAATCTCACGAAGATATACAGACGCTAGCCAAGATGCGGTCCTCTTGCTCTTCACCGGAATGAAATGAGCACTCTTCGTAAGTCTATCCACAATAACCCAAATGCTCGTATTCCCTTTCCTTGACCTTGGTAGCCCATCGATAAAATCCATGGAAATACTCTCCCACTTCCATAGTGGAACGTCTAGAGGATGCAATAGCTCACCGGGCTTCTTCGACTCAGCCTTAACTTGCTGGCAAATGATACATCTAGAGACAAATTCTGCCACATCCTTCTTCATCCCAGGCCAAAAGAAAATGCGCTTCATATCTTTATACATCTTATCTCCGCCCGGATGTATAGTCAACTTAGAGCGATGCGCTTCCTCAAGAACTCTTCTTACTAGATCTTCTACCATTGGAACACATAACCTTCCGTCTCTCCTCAGCCAACCCTTGTCATCAATAGAATATCGAGTGAGATGACTAGTCGTCTCTCCTCGAATTAGCTTATCCATAATCTCAACTATCTGAGGGTCTTCTCTCTGTGAAGCCCCAACTTGATCAAGAAGGGTAGGTCTGAGTTCCAGAGATGCTAAAGAACCGGTCATCGACTCAATCGCCAAAGAGAAATCAAAGGTTGCCACAAACTCTAAATTCTTCATCTCAACGAATAGAGGACTTAGGGTCAACCTTCTTCTACTCAATGCATCTGCTACCACATTCCCCTTGCCAGGGGTATAAGCTATCTCAAAATCGTAGGACGCCAAAAATTCCATCCATCTTTGTTGCCTCAGATTTAGATCCTTCTGAGAAAAGAGATACTTCAATGACTTGTGATCGGTATAAAGCTCAAATCTTTCTCCCAGAAGATAATGGCGCCAAGCCTTGAGTGCATATACTATTGCTACCAACTCTAAGTCATGAGTGGGATAATTCTTCTCATGCACTTTGAGTTGTCTACCGCCAAAGCATATCACCCTTCCTTTTCCTCTTCTTACAATCCTTAATAAGATGCCCAACTGAACCGCAATAATGGCACTTCCCCTTGTTGTTCTTGCTCTTGTTGTTATTGCCCTTGTTGTTGTTCCCCTTGTTGCCTTGACTCTTGTTCTTGTTCTGATTGCCTTGACTGCTCTGACCACTTGGATTACCCTGATTTCCTTTTCCCTGGGAATCAGTCTTCTTGGCTTGAGTATCATTCATCTTGGTTTCTTTCTTGACATCTCCCTGAAGCAACGCCATATCAACCAAACTCTCAAACGTGGCCCCATGGGGAATATGTGACATAGCCAATCCCTGCAACGGCTCATTCAATCCTTTAGCAAAACGAAGAGCCTTCTTCTGAGGAGTATTCACCATATCCAAGCCAAAACGAGCTAACTGATTGAACTGGTTCACATATTCTTTGACAGACATATCTCCTTGTTTCAAAGTTATGAACCTCTCCATTTGCAGATTCTCCTCAGCAGAAGATAGAAACTTAAGCATGAACCTTGCCCTGAAATCGGCCCAAGTCTCAACAGGCCTAGTACCATTGGTGACTTCCCACCAATAAGCGGCTTCATCCTTCATAAGCCAAACCGCCAACAAGAGCTTCCTCTGATCGTCTAACCCAAAGATAGCAAACAAATCATTGGTCTCTTTCAACCAATTTCTGGCCTCTACAAAAGTCTCAGTGCCTTGAAAGTTCTTGCCACCCATTGCTTTGAAATCTTTGCAAGTCTTTGCGAAGTCCACTTGAGGATGCTGAGGGGGAGGAGGAAGAGGAACCTCAGCGACAGGAGGAGGAGGAACATTAACCACCGGAGGAGGAGGAGGAGGAACATTAACTACCGGAGGAGGAGGAGGAACATCTGCGGGGCCGACTTCGGTTGCCCTAGCCTCTAAAAGTCTCCTATACCAAACAGGTACGTGTACTCCCTCCGGAATAGCAAAGTTATCGGCCATACTGAAAACGAAGAAAAAGACAGATTCAGAATGGAGAAAAACGAAGGAATTTTGCTAATGGCTTTTTGGGGAATAGCCTTTAAAATAAACTAGACTTTTCTTTGGAAAATACTTTATACTTGGTTTTGAAAATAGTTTTCCAAAAGTTTTCTAAAAGCCTTTTTGTTCCTTCTCGTACCATATGCTCTGATACCAAATGTAACACCCCACCTCCACCAGGGTGGCTCTTGCAAGCACTCTGACTTTGGAGGGGCGTTTGAATAAGGTAAACATGCATAATGATATATCAAGGCAGAACAAGAACATATGTATATATGTAAACAGAGTAAATAACATAGATAAAACAGCGGAAGATTTCAAAACATTTCAAAACAAGTCTGGTACAACATAGCTTTCCAAATAAACAAGTCTAGATAAAACAACATCAACTGAAAAACTGAAATAAATAAGTGCTATCCCCAATTAAGTGGTAACCATAGCTAGCTTCATGTCGAAACCGTACATGAGCTGAAATCCCACAAGCAAGCAATCCGAAATCCAAGCTATGCTCCAGTATTCCCTCCCTGAGAACCTGGGGGGGGGGGGGGGGGAACGGAAGAAAAGAGGCGAAAGAAAACAGGTCAGTCAAGAAGACTGAGTAAGCCCTACTACAATCAATGTAAACTGATAAAGTTAACTGGCATGAGCAGCAGGGATGAACATAAGGATAACAATATACTAGCATGATGATTAACTAACAAGGTAGATAAAGGTGTCATCGCATAATCAGGATTAAGGTTTTGCACCATAGGTGTACTAGCAAACTAACATGACTTGAATAAACAAGTATTGATCCCTTGGCCCAAGCTTTGGCCCAATAACATGAAATGACCCTAATACAAGGTCCAACCAAATGGTCTAGTCGATCGGCTCCCTAAGCCTAACTCGTCACGTGTTGGTGTCAATACGGCCCAAACATATTTGTAGTCGAACTGTGCCGGGTCCACCCTTCGGGTGTATCAAGCCCTAGGGTGTCAACCCCTGGACACCATGAACATGAGTGCACAGTCCCGATCTACTGGTACCCGTGCATGTTTTCTCCGGCTACGGACTATGTGCACGACCAGAGTCCACCCGGAACTACACCAGCGTACCCTCTGCCGTCGCTTTTGGTCACTTACCTCCAGTCCAGTAATCGTACCCCCACCCTAGCCTAGTCCCTAGGGTCATGATGATACTAACTTGGGATTACTGCTGGAGTGGGCCCCCATTGCTAGGATTTTTCTAGTGGGTTAAGTACGGTTTAACCCTCTTGCTAATCCTGGATTAACTTGGTTAAGTGTAACGATGAGTTCACGACTTAACCCCGATTAATCTACCAAGCCCAAATTGGTTAAGTATTAAGTGGACCATGACTTAATCCTAATCACGAGGCATTAATTAATTTAATGCGCCTTAACCTCTCACATTAGACCTTGTTGTGGTTACTAGTTAAGCCGGGCGGGTCCGGGTAGCTTTACACCACAACTTGGTCTAACCTCGGGTTCAAGGTATAACATGACCAACTTCTCACATTGGGTCCTATTGTTTGTAGCCACTAGTTAAGCCGGTCGGTTCTGGGTAGGTTTACGCTACAAACTCAACCCAACCTCGAGTTGGCCACACTTATCTTTTCTAAGTGTCATGTCCATCATGTTTCCAAAACATGTTACAAGTTTTCAAGCAATTGGGTAGACCTAACTTAATAGGTAAATTCCCAATGGGTAGACCTAACTTAATAGGTAAATTCCCAAGCTTATGTTTTATGTCTTTTAAGTTTACCCAACCCCAAACGCAATCCCATCGCTTACATATCGCAATAGCGCATAAAGGATAGAAAGAGGGAACTTGGCATAATCATGACATAAAGGTATTGAAGCCACAAGCTTAACATGGTGGCATATGAAATGTTCATATGTTCATACACTTGCATATTACATTTTTAGGCCTCAAAAGCATGCATAAAACCAAACTTAGCATATTGGTGATACATGGTGCTAAATGACATGTAGAGATGGCCATAAGTTCGCATTTAGCCTCACATGCAAGTTATCATAAGAGATATGATAACTTACATGTTGCTAAAATGCAACCTTTGGCATAAAGCTTAAAGCTTTATGTTCATAAACCCAAAATAAGCTTGCATAACATGATAGCATGAACAAAATGTTCAACCCAAACTTGCAAAACATAACTTGGCATACTTGCATATAAACTTGCATATCACAACATGATAAACTTGCATATAAACTTGCATATCACAACATGATAAACTTGCATATAAACTTGCATATCACAACATGATAAACTTGCATATAAACTTGCATATCATACATTTAACTTTAGAGTTTAAGTATGAAAGTAGAATAGGGCTTACAATGCTTAAGAAGTCACAAAAATATGACAAAGCCCTTATGAAATCAATTAAACCCAAAATGCAAGCAAAACCCTTGAGCCAAAATGATCAAGACTCTTTCTTTATGATGCAAATATATAAACTTGACTTGAATGCAAGCTAATGATGCTCATACAAGTTTGAAAACACTTGTATGCATGGAAAATCACTTAGGAATTTATTTAGGAATTTTATGAAGAGAGTGGAGGCCATGAGAGGATTGATTTTGCCATAGTTTAGTTGAATGAATGAATAATGATGATTTAGGGTAGGTTAGGGTCTTATTTATAGATTAGGCAAGTGTTTTAGGCCATAGGATTAAACCTAGATTCAATCCAAGCCATCAAAGCATGTCTTGGGGAAGAAGTCAAGTGTACGAACCATCAAGGCATTTAGATTAAAGATGAACCATGAGAACCATTCGAATGCAAAATCTGCATTTAAGCGAATCGGCCCACGGGTTGACAGCCAAACACCCTGGATTAACCCCTAGTCGACCCAGCGAGCTCGGGTCGACCTCAAAAATCGGCCGGTTCGGTTATTCCCCTCTCCTAATTCGCTGTTTTGAACATTTTTGCATATTTATTTATTTAATTTTCAATTATATATATATATATATCAATATATATATATATATATATATATTTCTCTGTGCAACCCATTTCACTTAATTAAGTATACTTTAATTTGGGAATTTTTGGTGAAACTTCGCGAGGCCATATCTTGGTCATACGGACTCTGATTTTCGAAAACTCGGACTCTATTTCGCGTATTTTTCCGAGACGAACGCAATGGAATAGTCCGTTTCCCTTGATTCAGATTTTACAGTTTAATTCTGCCTCCATTTATGTTATAACATGTTATTCCAAAATACGGGTTGTTACAAGTCACCTTGCTAGATATACTATTGATGACAAGGGTTGGCTAAGGCATGATTAAAGGCTATGCGTTCCACAAGTAGGAGACATGGTGCATAAAGTTCTCAAAGAAGCGCATCACTCGAAGATGACTATACATCCTGGAGGAGATAAGATGTATAGGGATATGAAGCGCATTTTCTTTTGGGCTGGAATGAAGAAGGATGTGGCAGAGTATGTTTCAAAGTGCATGGTGTGCCAACAAGTGAAAGTCGAGTCGAAAAAACCCGGTGGGCTATTACATCCATTGGAGGTCCCGTAATGGATGTGGGAAAGTATCTCTATGGATTTTGTGGACGGATTGCCTAGGTCAAGGAAAGGGAATAAGAGCATATGGGTTATAGTTGATAGACTTACGAAGAGTGCTCATTTCATTCCAGTGAAGAGCAAGAGGACCGCATCATGGCTAACATCTGTTTATCTTCGAGTGGTAGTGCGATTTCATGGAGTTCCTTCTAGCATAGTTAGCGATCGTGACCCAATTTTCACTAGCCAGTTCTGGAATAGTTTGCAAGAAGCAATGGGTACGCGATTGAATCTAATTACAGCCTATCACCCTCAGACGGATGGCCAAACCGAAAGGGTGAATCGAGTGCTAGAAGATCTTTTGAGGCTTTGTGTTCTTGACTTTGGTTGTACTTCGGAAGACCACCTTCCTTTTGTAGAGTTTGCTTATAGTAATAGCTATCAAGCTAGCATAGGGATTGCACCATTTGAAGCTTTGTATGGGAGGCCGTGTAGGTCACCATCTTGTTGGTGGGAGACAACGGATAGGCTTATACTTGGGCCCGATATGATACGGGACACATCCGAGGAAGTTGAATTGGTGAGAAAACGGATGAAAACGGCCCAAGACAGGCAGAAATCCTATGCTGACAAGCGAAGGACAGATTTGGAATTCGAAGTTGGGGATATGGTTTTCGTGAAGGTTTCTCCTTTGCGTAATGTGGTTCGTTTTGGAGCAGTTGGGAAGTTAGCACCAAGATTCGTAGGACCCTTCCCTATCATAGAGAGAATTGGGAAGATGGCTTATAAGGTGGAATTGCCCGAGAAGCTGGCCGGAGTGCATAATGTCTTTCATATCTCGCATCTCCGAAAGTGTCTACATGAGTCCGCTGAGGTGGTTGAACCTAGCATTCTTGAAGACATGGAGGTAGAGAAAGAGGCAACCTTGAGGAGAGCTCCGATTCGTATCTTAGGAACGGAGATCAAGAAGCTAAGGAATCGAGAAGTCAAATTGGTGAAGGTTCAGTTGAGTGAGGCCGAAGAGGATGCAACTTGGGAAACCGAGGAGAAGATGCGTGGGCTTTATCCGTTTCTTTTTGAGGGTACATTCTCAATCTCTTTTCCTTGTTAGCATATCTTTCTTTTGCTATCCATGTTTATCTTGTTATCTCGTTAACCTTGTCATGAGAACCTTAGGTAGAAACCCTTTGGATGAAACATGTATTTGAAACATGTTATGTTTGATGTTTGCAAGTGGTTGCAAGTGTTTGCAAGTGGATACTCGTGGATGCATGATACACGTTAGGCACTAAGATCAGCTCACACACTTTCATATTGCATATGCATGAGTGCTCATACTTATTCATGGACGAAACTTGTTATTCTATCACGTGGATGTTGCATATGGATGGATGTTCTGTGCACTCATGTAGAGATTATGAATTATGTTAGGAATTTGCATACATATGGACTCATTTCACTAACATACATATGCATTAAGGAGGTTTACTGAATCAGTAACCGCCTGATTTTTGCATTAGATAAGTACATATATACACACCTTTCGCATATGATCATACAACATTTAGAATCTTTTAAGGACAATGACTACTCGTGGATGATGTTTTGGGTAGATGGATGATGGATGGTAGGATACGTTCTTCCTAACTTGAAGATTTCGGGGACGAAATCCTTTAAGGTGGGGAGAAAGTAACAACCCGTATTTTTAAATAACATGTTATAACATAAATCAAGGCAGAATTAAATGATAAAATCTGAATCAAGGGAAACGGGCTATGCCATTGCGTTCGTCTCGGAAAAATACGCGAAATAGAGTCCGAGTTTTCGAAAATCGGAGTCCGTATGACCCAGTTATGGCCCATAGAAGTTTTCTGAAAATTCAAAGTTTAAAAACAGATTCAAATTCAAGTGATTCAACCCAGACAGGCCAGGCGGGAAGATTCCCGCCAACCCCCATGTCGACTGGGGTGTCGACTGGGGTGTCGACACACCCAGGGCTGTGTCGACTGCCCAGTTGACACGGGTGTCGACATGGAGGCTCGGCCAGTTTGGCCTGGGTGCACCTGACTTGTTCCTCAAGACATGTTTTAAGGCTTGTGACGGATTTTAAAGGCCCAGATCTGAATTAGGGTTAATCCTATGGCCTAAACTAACCTAAACTTCTATAAAAGGACCCTAATACCTAGCCTAAACCATCATAAATCAATCCTACAACTAGATTATGCCAAAATGTTTAATCATGGCCTCCACCCTCTTGTCATAGTCTCCATCTTCATTCATATGAGAGTTTCTAAGCTTGTTTGAGAGTTTCTAAGTTTGATTCAAGGCCAAAGTTCAATCTTTCTTCATCAAAGCAAGGATCTTGTTCCTCAAGGTTTTTCATTGGAGCTAATCATTTGGGAGTTTTTAGAGTTGCTAGTGGCTTCGTCTCAATCTTATTTTATTTTATAAGTCTTCATAGCATTGTAAGCCCTATTCTACTCTTAGATTCTAACTATGAAGTTAAATATGACATGTTGCAAGTTTGAATTTGGGCCTAAGTATGATTTGTGCTTTGATTCTATCATGTTATGCATAGATTTATTCTATGCATGTTTGAAAAGCTATCACCTTGACTTTGTGCATAGAAAGCTATGAGCTTTGATTTGAAATGTTGCATAAAGCAACATAGAAACTCTCATAATCCTTTTGTTATCTTGCATATGATGTTATATGCGAATCACTAGCTATCATCCTATGTCATTTATGACCATGTTTCACCTATTTTGCTAAAGTTTAATATCATGCATGTTTTGAGGCTTATAATGTAATATGCAAGTTTATGAATACATTTGCATCATATGCCACCATGTTTAACTTGTGGCCAAACCTTATTAATTATTTCATGCTTCTAAGTTCCCTCTTTGAGATCTATTTGCGTTTATGCGAACTTACATGCGATGGGGTTGCGTTATGGGTAAACTAAAATGACATAAAAACATGACTTGAAAAAATGACACGAAATATGACATGTGATTTTGCTTGAAACATGAACATGAACTTGGACATGACTTCTAGAAAACATGAGAATGGCCAACTCGAGGTTGGGTTGAGTTTGTAGCATAAATCTACTCGGAACCGATCGGCTTAACTAGTGGCTACAAGCAATAGGACCCAATGTGAGTAGTTGGTCATGTCGCACTTGAAACCCGAGGTTAGACTAAGTTGTGGTGTAAAGCTACCCGGACCCGCCCGGCTTAACTAGTAACCACAACAAGGTCTAATGTGAGAGGTTGGGTGCATTAAATTAATTATTGCCAAATGATAGGGTTAAGTCATGGACCACTTGAATACTTAACCAACTAAACACGATGGGTTGATGGGGTTAAGTCATGAACCTTGGGTACACTTAACCAACTTGATACTTGATTGGATAGGGTTAACCACGCTTAACCCATTAGAAACCCTAGTTACGTGGTCCTTTTCACCAGTAACCCTCTTGGTTGTATCATGATACCCTAGGGACTAGGCTAGGGTGGGGCACGATTACTGGGCTGACATGTAAGCGACCAAAACGACTGCTGAGTAGGTGCGCCGTGTAGGTTCAGGCGGACTATGGTCGTGCACATAGTCCGGAGTTGAAAAAGCAGACAGGGGCACTAGTAGGTTTAGACTGTGCGTGCTTGATTTGTGTCCGTGGTTGGCACTCTAGGGCTTGATACACCCTAGGGTGGGCCTAGCACAGTTTGACTACACTTCGTGATTGGGCCGTATGACACCGACACTTGAAGAGTTAGGCTTTTAGGGAGCCGATCGACTAGACCGTGTTGTTGGACCTTGATTTAGGTCATCTCGTGATATTGGGCCAAGCTTGGGCCAAGGGATCACTTCTTGTTCATACTTGACATGGTTTGGAATACTAGTACACCTAGTGCAAAACTTAACCTTGTATATGCGATGCCACACTTGATCTATCTTGTTAACTTTTCACCATGCCCGTTATCATCCTATGTTTCATCTCTGTTTTACATGTCCAGTTAACTTTATTAGTTTTTATACTAATAGTAGGTAGGACTTACCAGTATTTTGACTGACCCATTTTCTTTCGCCTCTTTTCTTTCGTTCCCCCCCCCCCCCCCCCTGAGGTTTAGAGGGTGGGAACACTAGCACCTAGCTTGGATCTTTAGCTGTTTTCTGGATAGCTCATGTACGGTCTGGACTTAAGCTTGCTATGGCTTTATTCTACCTTAGGGATAGTTACTTTATGATTTTCTTACCAGTTTTCAGTTTATGTTTCTAGACTTTGTTTTGTGCGAAAATAATGACCAAGTACTTTGATGTAACTTGATTATGGTTTTGAAATGTTAGTTTTACCCGCTGCTTTATTTACTCTGTTTCTACTATATGTTCTGTCTTGTGATATCTGCATGCATGTTTACCTTGTTTAACGCCCCTCCAAAGCTAGTGTGCTTGCAAGAGTGACATTGGTGGAGGTGGGGTGTTACATGTTTCAATAATGATTGCTTCATTCTCACAAAAAACCCAACCCTAGTTTCCCTGTCGAAAAACCGGACCACTAGAATGGACGTCGAACACTGCAAAACTCCTATAGAAAGGTAGAGAATCCTCTCAGCAACTCAAAAATATATGTTTCATGAATTTAGGACTTTGATTTGAATTTTCCATTGATTTATTTTCTCTCAACTTTTACTGTAGGAAGAAAAGGAGAATGGCGGAGAAGGTGTTGACCAGAGGAAATGAATATTAGGTTTAGGGTATTGGTGGTAGGGTATTTATAGGGTAGTTTAAATATATTTTTTATTCGAATATTTTATTTATTTATAATCAAACGCTATATATATTTGTCCTTTAAAATTCCTATGATCACAATGATACCCAAAAATCACGAAACTAGACATGCAGCTACAGTTTGACATTACGGTCCCAATGAAACTGATTTCGTCGAATTCTGACTCTGTATGCTCACACAGCGTATTTTAACCGTCAAAATACTGACTGTTCTTCACATTAAAATCCCTTATGGCTACACAGTGACTCTAAAAATCACAAAACTCGGAATCTAACAATAATTTGATGTTGCAGATCCAATAAAATTAGTTTCGTCGAATTCTGAGGTCGTTTGCAAAACTAGCTATTTTTAAAGTTCTAAATAACCCTTTTAAATATATAAATATATTTAAAAACATTTTAATTTAATATTTATAAATAAATATTCTCGTATATATTCACAATAGAATATCATACAGCTCTAAAATATTCCCATCTGAATTTCTAGCTTGATATTTCAAATCCCGATCAATCGATATTCAATTTATATGAAAAATCTATTTACAACGTAAATAAAGCTTTGCAAATTATAATGAAATTCCATAGCAAATTTTCTAAAATTTGATTTGGACATAAATCAAAATCTACACAATGAAATCCTGATTTTTCTCTTTCGTTAGAAAAATATACTTCACCAGCTCCTAACGTTTCTTGCTTCATAGAAATCCGATTTAAAATGGACCCTGTATACTCGGTTGAAGTTCAAATCGCCAAATAGCGAACTGCCGCGCCATTTCCAACTCGATTATAATTATATTATAATTTATACGTTCAACTGTCATTTATATAATAAATTCGTTATTATAATTCAACTCTAAACTGAATTATATACTTAGAATTGTCCAGTTCACATTATATTGTCAATTCACTATTTTCGACTAGTTCAGAATTAAATATATTATTTAATTATTATATTAATTAAATATTCACTATTATTCTATTAAACAACTTTATATTCTCTAATTCACTATATAAATAATTAAATAAATTAATTATTATATAGCTGAAAAATGCGGGTCGTTACACCATTTCTCCTCCTTGTCTTGCACAACCGACCTCTTTTGATATAGGAACGTGCGACCAAGAAGAAGAAGAACGGGCAAACTCTTTTTGTATTTGAGCTGTACCATCCTTCAGTCTTGGTCTGCATGTACGAACCCTCTGTATGGTCAACTTATACCTGACCATGTTATGATGCAGGAATGACCCGAATGGTCTGTTGAGCAGAGCGAGTTATGTTTATGCATGATTGGTCACCCAAAGTATTCAAGTCGTGTTGTGCCCAGGTTTCTGGATGTTCTAGCGATTGTCTCCTTTTTTGATATGACTGACTGAACCCTCAGACCATGCTCGACCATTAACTTGTATCCGAACGACCTTCCTCCCTTACTCAATCCGAGTTGGTGGGAATGAGCTTGGTATGAGTCGTTTGAGCTGCGTGATACTCGATCGATAAGACGTTTATCTTGTGGTTTCTAAACTGGCTTGTTCATCGAATGTATGCACGATCTTTAAGGGATACATCTGCCCCTCGAAGTTAGTAATTTTGTAGAAACTACAAGCTTCGAAATAATCAAGCGTAGCACCACTCGATAGACTAAAACTGATTTTTCCACAAGATGGTTGCCTTTGGAAATGATTTGCACATATACAAGATCGACCGGGTTCATGGCTTCTCATATGTAAACGTAACGTGATTGATTTTAAGTTCGTTTGTTTGCATCGTGATCAGTTAAGTGCGGTATTTAAGTTTGAGTGGGCATGCGCATGGGTCGAGAAGCATATGCGAGGTTAAATGGGCTTTGTTAGATTGGGTTATCACATAAACATAGGCTGAGCGATATTTCTGGGCTTGTCTGTTGATGTGCCAAGAATGTTCTGGACAAGTCTTAATATTCTTTTCTTGCCTCATTATTCCGTACCTTTGGCCGCTTTGTCTTTCTGAAGAAAAACCCTAATTCCAATCATCTTAATTTTAATTTCATTTCGATCGGATTTTCTGTTCAGAAAGTTTCGTACCCCTTCATAACGTCAATTTGTGGAGCACAGGTTTGCAAATCCTTATTTTCTTTTGAATTAGTAGTGTATGTCCTAATAGCAATAAGTTCTTCTTTATGCTCTCTTGGATCATTTTCTAAAGTTCATATGATCATTGGATATGATCTATGTTATTGTTGAAACCTTTGTGATGATAATGGTTAGAATTTTGGAGTGGATTTGATTTGTTTCGTGTATGTATTTGTTTGAGGAAGTTCAACTCCAACATACCCTTTTTAAACTCTACGCACATGACATGCTTGCTGAAATGCTTTAAACAACTTCTTAGCTCACGTTTACACAACTTTTCCATAAGCATCGATCTTCTGACTACATATAAGTAATTTGTCCTCTGTTTTTGGCTTTGAAAAAGTTCAATTATGTTTGCACATACGAAACATAACGAAATGTTCAAACAACAAAGCCTTGCTTTGGCTTGATTTTGTTGCTATCATGTGTGCTTATGGTTTGACTTTTACGGTAGTTCAAGCTCATTTGGCAAAGGGTCGTTCTTGTATGATCCTTTAGTTGAGTTAATCCTGAACGAGCCTGTTTTGGTTATGTATGAGCGACTGTTCTATCATGCGCGACCAGGGCTGGAGGGGTTGGTCATCGACTTTTAAACTTTCTAACTGCATAACTAGAATGTCTATGAACTAATTTACTTGTACAAAATGGAAACATCTCAGAAACAATGTGACCTTCACAGATTGAACAAGGAGAACCTTGAGCGTATTTCTACTTTATAGGATGACAAAGATCAGCTCATCCAGGCCCTTAAGTCCCAGGACAAAGTGATTGCTTCTTTTGCTCGAGGAGATGCAGAAACACCAGGTTTAAAAACGAGGAGCAACTAGTTGACACATACACTTCTTCCTCTGCTCCGGTCAAGAGAGGGAGGGGAAGGCATAGGAAGAAGAAGGATCATGTAGTGTCCCGAAATTTCCGGTACAATTTTGAGCTGACCAAATAACACAAGTCCAACCCAAATTACACTAGAAACAAGAAAACTAATAGAAAGAAAACAGAGGGTGAGGATAGATAAGATAGAAACTTAGAATAGGAGAAGAAGAAGAAGAAGAAGAACATACAACATCAGAGTAACACGAATCTCACAACGGAACGAACAATATATAATAGATACATAACTTTGAAATAAGACAAGTATATGTACACAATAACATTATCAGAGTACAATACTTACAACACAGCGGAAATAACTATAGCTATAAAATCCTGAAGCCTCCTGCTCCATGCTCTCCGAGTATATCTGTAAATTACTGACTACTTGACTGGCCGTGCAAATTTGGGCACCCTAGAGTTTAGGGAAAACAAAACAAAATAAACTCTGGGTCAGTCATGGGACTGGTGTGAGTAAAACAATTTAAAACAGTTTGAGCAATTAAATGATATCTCATAAGACCACGCCATATAACGGAATGGGTTTTTCCCTTATGAGAATACCAAACATTTGATTTAACTTTCAAAATCCTTTTAAAAGAAACGATAAACTTTATATCAAAACTCTTTTGATATTATAATAATATCTATCAACCACAACTAAATAATCATCTAGAAGAAACGCTTTCATCTCACGTTCTACATATATAGTCTATAATCAAAACCACGAGCACTTATTGGATAATGGATTACCAACTATGACAAGGTATGGAACCACATTTCGGTAATGTACCTCTAGAGAGGAATACACTGGGTCCAACAAGAACATCTTGCAACCTGGCCACACATGACCGACCACTCGTTTCGCTTGAGTGTATCGAATGTATATCACCAACGGTTGTGATCAACAACCGTTTCCCAAATGGGACAGCATCGAATAGATTTAAGAATGAAATGAATATCTCTAGATAGGTGATAATACACCCTAATGGAAGAAACCCACATAGCCATGCTGCTTGCCTGATTCTTGTCATTTCCCGGTTGTGAGGCTAGAGGCCATGCTTATCTCTGACAGATCACACAATTATTCACTTTGAATGTCACATCATCATACCTGCCAAATCACAAATTGATTTCGCCAAAAATACAATGGGTATACAGCTAAGAGAAACGAATTCTTCCGCCACCAATGTACATACATTTGAAGAGATCAACTTACGAGATCCATTAAATATAATTTATCAGACATTCTTCCATATAGGTTGTCCTGGGACTGGACAAACCGAAGGCACTATTCTGTAAATCAATCTTAGGCAGTTTCTACCTAGGATTTGACAGAACGACCCTTGCACAAACTCCGTCTTCAATTATCTTCATCATATTTGATCGCAATGCTAACGTCCATACATAGTGGTTTTCAGATAATGAATCTGATCCCGGTCTCTCCGTATTGACGAAAAAATAGTAAAAAACTTCAATACCTGGTGAGTTAACTATCAAAGAAAAACACGTGTGCAAACAACGATATTATTTCCAGGTGGAAATTCTATCGATAAATCATCAATCATCATTTATCTCTTAAATTAATTTGTCATTAATTTATTCATTCTCTATTTCCTATTTCTATATATATATATATATATATATATATATATATATATATATATACAGAAATTCATTTTTTCTAAATTTAAAAAATATACGATATTAATCATTGGAAAACGTTACCATTTCTACTCCCATTTCTTATTTTCTATATTAGAAAACATTTCTGATTCTTATTTGGAAAACATTTCCATAACTCCAGATGTTTAAATAAAACATCGCTATGCCAACTCAAAACCTTACTCTCATTAACTAAATTCACTTAACCAATCTTCATTGTCGAACCTTAACCGTTCCTTAGTTAAAATGAAGTCAATCAAGTTGGGTATAATTACCTCTCAGACCTTAACTGAACAACATTTCTAACTTCGAAAATAGACAAAGTTAACCATCTAAATCTTTAACAACTTCCTTATTTAACTCTCGTATTCTATTTACGAACCCACTTCTTTATTGAAAACATTGATTATCACTATAGCGTAATAATCTCTACTAATGAAATTGCTAACTTCAAAATATAACTTTTATTCCTTAATTTAACTAAATAACTAACTAGACAATTTATAACTAAATAAATAGATCTTGTTTAAAACGGAAAGTGAATAGTACTTTCCCAAATTCGATATAATCGAATTTCAACGTATAACTCTCTTTCGAATAATCTCTATTCGATAAATCCTTTTCGAATAAACTATATTCGATTAACTCCTTTTGAATAAAATATATTCAATAACCTTCTTTTCGAACAAGCTATATTCGATAACCTTCTTTTCAAATAAACTATATTCGATTAACTCCTTTCGAATAAACTATATTCAATTAACTCCTTTCGAATAAACTATATTCGATAACCTTCTTTTCGAATAAACTATATTCAAATAACTCTAATCTGACTAACTCTAATTCGACTAACTCTAATTCAATTAACTTAATTCGAATAACTAATATTCGACTAACTCTTGTTCGTTTAACTCTATTTCAATTATTCGAATAACTAATATTCGACTAACTCTTACTCGATTAACTCTATTTCAATTAACTTTATTCGAATAACTAATTTTCGACTAACTCTTGTTCGACTAACTCTATTCAATTAACTCTAAATCAATTAACACTAATCGATTTACGCTAATTCGATTAACTCTAATCGATTAACTCTAACTCGGTTAACTCCTTTCAATTAACTCTAACTCGATTAACTCTAATCGATTAATTCTAATTCGATTAACTCTAATCGATTAACTCCAACTCGATATACTCTAACTCGATTAACTCTAATCGGTTAATTCTAATTCGATTAACTCTAACTTGATTAACTCTAATCGATTAATTATAATTCAATTAACTCTAATCGATTAACTCTATTTCGATTAACTCTAATCGATTAACTCCAACTCGATTAACTCTAACTCGATTAACTCTAATCGATTAATTCTAATTCGATTAACTCTAACTCAATTAACTCTAATTGATTAATTCTAAATCGGTTAACTCTAATTGATTAGTTCTAATTGATTAACTCTATTAAGTATGACTTCATATTTCAAATAGTATCCCATTTCCAAATTCTATTTATACTTCTATTTATAGAATTACTCATATGAATTCTCCTTTTTATTTCTAACACTTAAATCTCATTTAAAATCCCCTTTCATAACTCTATTTATTTTCTAAATAAATATTTCCTTTTATAACTCTATTTATTTTCTAAATAAATATTTCCTTTTATAATCAATTTATTTCTAAAGAAATATTTTTCTTTTCAATTCTATTTGTAAATGTTTTACAAATATACCCTTTTCAATTCTATTTTTAAATGTTTTACAAATATTCCCTTTTTTAACTCTTTGATTTTATAATTTTCTTTATAAAATTCTTTTCCTTTTATATATAAAATCCATTGATTTTATATAAATAATTCATTTTCAAAATACACTTTGAAAATCCCCTTTTTTACATCCCAGTATTTATTACGGTATTTAAAATACCAAATAACAATGATTGATATCATTCAAACACACATAATCAACATAGATTATATATCACATCATATATTACAATATATGAAAACAACAGCATTATAAATATTGAGGAATCCAGTTGGATCCCTCCAACCTGTTTCCCTACATCCACAGATGCTAAACAATATAATAACATCGATTTCATTTCGATATGAAATATCCTGATAAACAGAATCAATATATGATTAACGATTTATATATATATCGTTATCTATAATTTCAACCAATAAATAAGCAGTTCAACCAAACAGTCAACACACAGAATCAACCATCATCTATCAGTTCTAAAAATATGAACTAGTAGAGTTGGTGTGTTTTACTCACCTCGGATGATCATCGTTAAATAACGATAACTGTCGTTGATTTGATTTTGACAATTTATTTCGCTATAAATTGTAACGAGCTCCAATACACTCCTAGTCAGTTCCATTGCGTAGCCGTCGTCCGTATGATCCCAATGGGTCTGACCGTTTGAAATTCTGATATAGTATGTAGAAGTTATGATATTACGAAGTTTAATGTATATTGAAATTAAATAAACACTTAAGTTTAAATCCCATTGGGCCTCACCCCCTTAAATTTTGTCGGCATACTTACCAAATACTCGCTCCCCTTCTTCTTCCTCTTTGAAAAATCGCGACTCCATCTTATTTTACCTACATTGCCCCGACTTCAAAAAATTCAAACACTCTCATTCCTCCCTGAAAAAAAATCCAAACTCTCCACCGTTACACTCCTGTTCAAGTTCTCTTTATCCCCCACCCAAAAAGGCTGAACTCACACCATTTCTCGTCGTTCCATCCTTCAGATGTCAACGCGCTTGTACAGTATGTCACGCGACAGAATCTTCACTGAACTCAAACCAAACTTTGCAACCCACTACTATTCATCGCCATAATCATTAATACGATAACCAGAACTCACGTTAAAGTTCAAATCACAAGAATTGGTGAACCCTAGCTCGCGTTGAACACTATGCAGCGAGCGGAGATTGAAACACCCCACCTCTGTTAAGGTCACTCACAAAGGGAATGCCTTAACTTTGGTGGAGCGTTTTAGGTAAAACATGCAGATAAATTACAAGACAGACAAATAAAGCAACGGAAAATAAAGTCATTTTATAAACAATGTGGTTCAGTCAAGCTTTTACAACAATGGTCTCAATCATACTTAAAATTAATACATAGAACTTCTGTCTTGATTCAAAAACTTCCAAGTATAAAAGAAGCATAAAAATATAACAACGATATTCCCCAATAAAGCATGAACCAGCCATAGCAGTGGAAGAGAGTGTCCAAAGCAAAACATCGGTTATCTTCGAGCTTGGAAAGAAAACTGAGCTAAGTGGTAACGTTTCCTCCCTGTGAACCTATTGGGGAATTGAAGAAAAGAGGCGAAACGAACTAGGTCAGACATAAATCAGGTAAGTCGGTGACTTTCAGCATATAAACAGGCAAAAGCATTATGACATGAATAAACTAAATACAAGACAATACCGTGATAACAAGAATAACAAGATAACATACGATTAGCATAGATATGATAAGGAAAGATAAACTGAATGCGCTTATGTAACGACCCAAGGGTTTTCGGCCCCGAAAATCGACATCAAATCACCATGTCGACTATTCAAGCATCGAAACACTGGATTGTCATGAGAAAGAATTTAGAGGGTGAGAAAAGAAAGAAAGAAATTTTTGAATAGAAGAAAGAAGAAGAACACCACATCAGAATCTCACCGCGGAACAGATAAAATATAATATCAAATATACAAAAGAATTGTATATACATACCAATCATCAGAGATTAACATATAACTGCACAGCGGAAATAACTTTAAATTACTAGCGGTGAAGCCTCCTGCTTCCTGCTCCTGAAATTCCAAGCGAAACCTAACCTGGAACATACTCGGTCTGACCCGAGCACAGTTGATTTAAAACAAAATACACCGGGTCAGTCTGGAATACTATCAGTGATAAATTCACAGAAACACACACTGGTTTAACTTTGGGAAAATCCTTTATGAAATCAAAGAATAATAGTAAGACCAGCCCACACATAAACATGGACGGTTTTTACCTTACTATAACCCAAAACAGTTTTGAAATCAATTTCTTGATCTGATATTATCATAATGTCTAAATACAAGTAAATATCAATCTAGAGGAACGCTTGCATCTCACGCTCCCCATATATAGTATACAATCGAAAACCGCGGGCGCTTATTGGATATTGGATTTCCAACTATGACAAGGTATGGGACCACCTTCCGCACGTGTATCTCTAGAGGCGAATACACTGGGTTCAACAAGAACGTCTTGCAACCCGGCCCTAACATAACCGACCACTCATTTCGCTTGAGTGTATCGAATGTATATCACCGACGGTTGGGATCAGCAACCGCCACCCGAAAAGGGTCAGCATCGAATACAGATTAAGAAGCAATAGGAATTTCTCTAGATAGTTGATCATACATCCTAATGGGTGCGACCCACATAGCCATGCTGCCTGCCCGATTTTTGTCATTTCCCGGTTGATGAGTCTTGAGGCTAGGATCTCTTTCCAACATCTGGCCACCATTCACTTTGAATGCCACATCGTCAGATCCGCCAGATCACACTTGATTGACGTCCACAAAAAATACTCTCGTCATCTGGCTAGAGAATAACCATTTCTCCGCCATCAACTATGGTACGTTTGGAGAAATCAACGCGTGTAAATCCTTTTGGAAATACTCTGTCAGACATCCGTCCATACAAGTCATCCAGGAACAGGATGAACCGAAGGTACTCTCCCACTGCATCACATATAGGAATCACCCCATGGATATGTAGCGAGAAGTCCTTGCAATCCACAGCTTCAATCATGGCAGAACCCCAGTATATCTCTGCGTCGACTCAGAGATTGTTAGTGGTTCTTTTACTTATGAAGATCTATGGTCTTCAATGCTCCATCACGATCATCTTCCGATGTCTTCACGTATTATTGGTCGGAATGGGTTTCGAATAAGAATTCGATCCCGGGCTTCCCATACCAACAAGCGTATTGGTCAACTTCGATAGTCGGTGATTTAACTATCGAATAACAAATGTGTGAATAACATCAGTTTGCTGATTCAGCACTTAACACGACTTGGTTTCTTAAAATGTATTTAACCAAATTTTCTATGATTAACTCTGACTGCTTTACTTTGATTGATAAACTCCTACCTGACTAACTCGACTTATTTAATTCATTGGATTAACTTGACTTGATTATTACTATTGATTAATTTATACATGACTCAATTCCATTTGCTCGATTCTAGATCGCAGCGATCACAATGGTTACGCCTGATTTCCTCAGGAAACATCCGACCGCCGTAGGCTATCTGCAGCCCTGCGAATTACGCTAGCAGTCGTACTCAATGGCAATACTTCCCGAAAGACTATGTTTGATTAATTCTATTTCAAATACTATACTGGCTCAATTCGAGTTGAATAACAAATGTTCAAAGTAATTTGAAATCATTATTCTTATTTCTTTTGAAAACTAATATTACGATATTATTTATTTCCCAAAACCCTGCATTTCATTTTTGTACTTCACGTATGGGACATCACGTTAATCACACCACCTTTCACTCGTTTCAAACCAATACTCAGAAAATTTTAAATCAATTTAATTCATACTGATCATAACCAAGAACAGTTGGTTTTGTCACAGTACATATCAGTTTCAGTTAACTGATTTACACTTGTCATTTCCCCCTTTTTTTTAATTAATTAATTAAATAACTTAATTAATTTAAAATCACTGTTTAATTGTTTAAAACAGTTATCCTGGGTTACCCATTCGTAGGTAAATCCTTGGGTTCCTACTCTTACAACTGGTCTAAAATATTTAAATAATTCCCTTTAACTCGATTTAAATATTTATTTAAAAATTCCAATTTAAATCCTCATATGAAATAATTTGAACTTTAATTCAGTTATAAACAATTTTATAGCTTTAAACAACATCAATCTACTGGACGGTAGACAGTACTTAAAACAACCTATTTCAGGCCATTTCCTGCCGATGACCAGATCAACGCTGTCGGTTGATCTTAAACACCACACAGGTAAATAATTATTCGACCATCAACATATAGACAGGTTTTGGTATCAGTCAAGGTGAATAATTCATATATGTGCACAACAACTAAACATACAGTTTATTTTGAGGATTCCGGTCGGATCCCTCCAACCTGTCCTTCTCTGCATCACAGATGTCAGTTGACAACAAGATACAAGTTAAACAAATAATCAACTGCAATCAAACAGACAATAACAACCAAATTTGCATCCATCGCATCCAATCAACCAGTTTAAACTATAAACTGTAAAATATATTCTATCGTGACTTTACCACATCACAGTATTTCAGAAGGTGTGAGAATTAACTCACCAGAGTTTGTTCTGGTCAACGGTTGACGCGTTTGTCGCTTTTAATTTGAACCGACCATCCAAAATTAGCTGAATTTCCAATGGTGTCGGATTGACTCCTAGTCAGCGTCATCGCGTAGGTCTCGTCCGTGCGATCCTAACGGATCCAGTTTCGCTGAAATCCGTCAACGTACGTACTAGATATCGTTAAAACAGTTTTATAAAGGAATTTAAATTTAAATTGATTAAAATTTGAATTAAGAATGGGCCTTTACCTTGTCACGTTTAGCCCAACCCAAATAACTAAGCCCGCACCCCTCATTCTTTAATTAACCATCGGCTCCTTTATTTTTCTCAAACCCTCATATCAATTTCCAGAACCTTCCGCTACCACTCCAAAAAAATGGAGGAAACCGAAGTCATCTGCTCTTCCATCCTCGTCCTCTCCAACGCGTCCAGACTTAGGTCCCTTCTCCTCCTCCTGCTTCGGTTGTTCCGCCACCCGTCGTCTTCCACGAAGACGAGACCGAGATTGAAATCAAACCCTATCCCGAAGCCCTACCACTACCGAATCCATCTGCCTTCCTTCCGTCGACGGACGCTGCACTCTCGATTCAAGCAGACCGAGTCTCCATCCAAAAGCTAAGTAATTCTTTTCCAAAATTTATAATTTTTGTTCTGATTTCTTTTGTGGGTTGAATTCGGTTTTTTTTTCTATACCGAGTTGCTTGTTTATTGGAAATAAATGATGGGGTTTGGTATTTATACTTGCGGTTCTTGATCATGACAGAACGATGTCAATTTGATTTTGAATCATAGGCTTTAGGTTTTATTCAGCCCTAGATCTTAAGTGTTATTTTCTCTCCTTTCAGCTATGCTGTATGACCCAACTGTTGGTGATAGAAATGATGTTAGACAGGGCAATATAAAGATTTGGGTTGAGTTTCCATGTGCAATCCTATGTAGATTAGGTTCTAGCTATTTGTATTGTCTATTCTTATTTATCCATTGTCTGTTCGAGTTGTCCTTCAAGTTGTCTGTGTATATGTAGTCATTGAATTGTTCATTTCATTTCAGGATTTTGAATTAGGGTTCATGTGCTATTGTCTGCTTAGATATATACATTGATCGAATAGATTTTCTGTCCTATTTAAATATACATGTCAACCGTCATGTGATGCATCCGTATATGGATTTACTGTATACATATACAACTGCTTGATTTGCTTATCTTTAGATGTGATGGTATAAGATATACACATATCTGTTTTTCTCCTTTTCTTTTTTTCTATGCTAGGATCTGCTTGTATTAGTAATTGAATACTGATGGATGCTTGGTATTTAACAAGGAAATGGTACAGATTTTGAGTAGATTCCCATGTGAAATCTGCTCAAATACACAACTGGACTGTTCCTATATAGTAGGCAAGGCTATAGGTTGTTTATTTGTATTGTACATTTCCTATTTGCACTATACACACTATTGAATCAACTCCTATGGTATTGTCAATTCCATACCGTATTTTCTGTTTTCATACAGTGAACTATTTGATTTTTTCTTCTTTCTTTTTCTGTGCATTGTACATTCTTAGCTGTAAAATATATAGCTGTTTTATTGTTTTTCTTGAGTTGTTAAATCCATGTCTCTGTTATTTCCCTGTTGCTTTACTGTTTCTTTTTCTTTCTTTACCACTGGAAATGTTTTTACTTTAAACGTAGCTACTCATAGCTCTTCCTTCTTTCTTTTTGGTTGTAGATTCGGACGGTGATGTCACACGCAATGCAGAACAGTTGGTATGTGAGGCTTACAGATTTTCTAGGGTAGGTATGCAGGGCGATATGTGTGAGAGATTCAAGGAAACCCTTGGGACTCAAGGCGTTTAAAACGATTGGCGTGCCAGGAAAGAAGAAGTGTGGGTTTAGAAGATTGATTTGTAGTAAGGATCTTTGGGATTTCTCCAGATTTAGAGCAGCCGACAATAACAGGCTTATTATAAAAAAATATATATTGTTTTCCATCAATAACTTGTATTTTATGTTTGCTTTGTATATTTTAGGTTCATGGTTCTAAGGTGATAAACTGATAACTAATTATTTTCTCTGTACCCAAATTTGAAATTGATTCTATATTCCTCTTTTATCTATGAAAGTATACATGTAACGCATGCAATTTAATTTTTTATGAAGTAACTATAACAAATGTACAGTACTTGCATTGCATTGTTATCAAATAATTGGATAAACCATTCTTCTTAACTATTCCATGCATATTGGATGAATATACCATTTGTAAAGTGTAACTTACAAAACCTTTAGTGGAAACGTGAGATGTTTAATAGCAATAAAAGATAAAGTTCAATAGCTATATTGCACATCAAAACAAATAAGACATAGCCGAACACTATAAATGATTTTAGTCATATTATTGTTATCGTATATTTCCAAAAATTAACCTAGTCTATATTCTAACTTAATATTTAAAAATTCAAGGTCAAACGATATTCAAAATCTATATAAAAAAAATCTTTTAAAATAAACATTATCGTTTATTTTCGAAAAACCATTAACATTCCAATTAAAATAAACAGATTAAATAATTGACCGTTCAAAAATACGGGATGCTACATTCTTCCCCCCTTAAAATAATTTCGTCCTCGAAATTGCTTAGGTAGAAGAAATGCTTCTAATGCATTGACTTTTATAAAATCCACTAAATCAAAAGAAATCCACTTAACCTTTACATTAAATTGTTCATGGATTTATATTTAGCACAACAACAACTTAACCAAAACAATCACCTTTTATTGACCATTAATATTCAATATTAATATTTACTCCCGTTGACGTGTCGGAATATCCAAACGATTTCCATTAATTTATTATTCCATCAATTCCCAATTACAAACTTGTTTTTATTATATTTCATTATCCTACTTAATTCAATTCCACTTAGCCAAGCTAGGTACTAATCCAAATCCTTAATCAATTTGAATATATCCAAATTGACAAACACATCAAAATAGAACAATACCTCAATAATTTGAGAAAATTATTTCTTTTCTAAAAATATAATTTGGGTAAAATTATCACATTTACCCCCTTGACAAAACAATACTGTATTCATTTTCCAGTCCAATGCTTCTCAACACTTGAACTGGTCAATAAACACAATACAAAATATTTGTATATAAAATTTACAATTACGCTCTCATATATATATACGCTCAAACTCAATCTAGGGTGTTACTAACCCCATCTCTATTGAGTTACGCCATAGAGCCAAGGTTATCACTAAACCAATAGCTCTGATACCACTTGTAACGACCCAAGGGTTTTCGGCCCCGAAAATCGACATCAAATCACCATGTCGACTATTCAAGCATCGAAAACACTGGATTGTCATGAGAAAGAATTTAGAGGGTGAGAAAAGAAAGAAAGAAATTTTTGAATAGAAGAAAGAAGAAGAACACCACATCAGAATCTCACCGTGGAACAGATAAAATATAATATCAAATATACAAAAGAATTGTATATACATACCAATCATCAGAGATTAACATATAACTGCACAGCGGAAATAACTTTAAATTACTAGCGGTGAAGCCTCCTGCTTCCTGCTCCTGAAATTCCAAGCGAAACCTAACCTGGAACATACTCGGTCTGACCCGAGCACAGTTGATTTAAAACAAAATACACCGGGTCAGTCTGGAATACTATCAGTGATAAATTCACAGAAACACACACTGGTTTAACTTTGGGAAAATCCTTTATGAAATCAAAGAATAATAGTAAGACCAGCCCACACATAAACATGGACGGTTTTTACCTTACTATAACCCAAAACAATTTTGAAATCAATATCTTGATCTGATATTATCATAATGTCTAAATACAAGTAAATATCAATCTAGAGGAACGCTTGCATCTCACGCTCCCCATATATAGTATACAATCGAAAACCGCGGATGCTTATTGGATATTGGATTTCCAACTATGACAAGGTATGGGACCACCTTCCGCACGTGTATCTCTAGAGGCGAATACACTGGGTTCAACAAGAACGTCTTGCAACCCGGCCCTCACATAACCGACCACTCATTTCGCTTGAGTGTATCGAATGTATATCACCGACGGTTGGGATCAGCAACCGCCACCCGAAAAGGGTCAGCATCGAATACAGATTAAGAAGCAATAGGAATTTCTCTAGATAGTTGATCATACATCCTAATGGGTGCGACCCACATAGCCATGCTGCCTGCCCGATTTTTGTCATTTCCCGGTTGATGACTCTTGAGGCTAGGATCTCTTTCCAACATCTGGCCACCATTCACTTTGAATGCCACATCGTCAGATCCGCCAGATCACACTTGATTGACGTCCACAAAAAATACTCTCGTCATATGGCTAGAGAATAACCATTTCTCCGCCATCAACTATGGTACGTTTGGAGAAATCAACGCGTGTAAATCCTTTTGGAAATACTCTGTCAGACATCCGTCCATACAAGTCATCCAGGAACAGGATGAACCGAAGGTACTCTCCCACTGCATCACATATAGGAATCACCCCATGGATCAGTAGCGAGAAGTCCTTGCAATCCACAGCTTCAATCATGACAGAACCCCAGTATATCTCTGCGTCGACTCAGAGATTGTTAGTGGTTCTTTTACTTATGAAGATCTATGGTCTTCAATGCTCCATCACGATCATCTTCCGATATCTTCACGTATTGTTGGTCGGAATGGGTTTCGAATAAGAATTCGATCCCGGGCTTCCCATACCAACAAGCGTATTGGTCAACTTCGATAGTCGGTGATTTAACTATCGAATAACAAATGTGTGAATAACATCAGTTTGCTGATTCAGCACTTAACACGACTTGATTTCTTAAAATGTATTTAACCAAATTTTCTCTGATTAACTCTGACTGCTTTACTTTGATTGATAAACTCCTACCTGACTAACTCGACTTATTTAATTCATTGGATTAACTTGACTTGATTATTACTATTGATTAATTTATACATGACTTAATTCCATTCGCTCGATTCTAGATCGCAGCGATCACAATGGTTACGCCTGATTTCCTCAGGAAACATCCGACCGCCGTAGGCTATCTACAGCCCTGCGAATTACGCTAGCAGTCGTACTCAATGGCAATACTTCCCGAAAGACTATGTTTGATTAATTCTATTTCAAATACTATACTGGCTCAATTCGAGTTGAATAACAAATGTTCAAAGTAATTTGAAATCATTATTCTTATTTCTTTTGAAAACTAATATTACGATATTATTTATTTCCCAAAACCCTGCATTTCATTTTAGTACTTCACGTATGGGACATCACGTTAATCACACCACCTTTCACTCGTTTCAAACCAATATTCAAAAAATTTTAAATCAATTTAATTCATACTGATCATAACCAAGAACAGTTGGTTTTGTCACAGTACATATCAGTTTCAGTTAACTGATTTACACTTGTCATTTCCCCTTTTTTTTAATTAATTAATTAAATAACTTAATTAATTTAAAATCACTGTTTAATTGTTTAAAACAGTTATCCTGGGTTACCCATTCGTAGGTAAATCCTTGGGTTCCTACTCTTACAACTGGTCTAAAATATTTAAATAATTCCCTTTAACTCGATTTAAATATTTATTTAAAAATTCCAATTTAAATCCTCATATGAAATAATTTGAACTTTAATTCAGTTATAAACAATTTTATAGCTTTAAACAACATCAATCTACTGGACGGTAGACAGTACTTAAAACAACCTATTTCAGGCCATTTCCTGCCGATGACCAGATCAACGTTGTCGGTTGATCTTAAACACCACAAAGGTAAATAATTATTCGACCATCAACATATAGACAGGTTTTGGTATCAGTCAAGGTGAATAATTCATATATGTGCACAACAACTAAACATACAGTTTATTTTGAGGAATCCGGTTGGATCCCTCCAACCTGTCCTTCTCTGCATCACAGATGTCAGTTGACAACAAGATACAAGTTAAACAAATAATCAACTGCAATCAAACAGACAATAACAACCAAATTTGCATCCATCGCATCCAATCAACCAGTTTAAACTATAAACTGTAAAATATATTCTATCGTGACTTTACCACATCACAGTATTTCAGAAGGTGTGAGAATTAACTCACCAGAGTTTGTTCTGGTCAACGGTTGACGCGTTTGTCGCTTTTAATTTGAACCGACCATCCAAAATTAGCTGAATTTCCAACGGTGTCGGATTAACTCCTAGTCAGCGTCATCGCGTAGGTCTCGTCCCTGCGATCCTAACGGATCCAGTTTCGCTGAAATCCATCAACGTACGTACTAGATATCGTTAAAACAGTTTTATAAAGGAATTTAAGTTTAAATTGATTAAAATTTGGATTAAGAATGGGCCTTTACCTTGTCACGTTTAGCCCAACCCAAATAACTAAGCCCGCACCCCTCATTCTTTAATTAACCATTGGCTCCTTTATTTTTCTCAAACCCTCATATCAATTTCCAGAACCTTCCGCCGCCACTCCAAAAAAATGGAGGAAACCGAAGCCATCTGCTCTTCCATCCTCGTCCTCTCCAACGCGTCCAGACCTAGGTCCCTTCTCCTCCTCCTGCTTCGGTTGTTCCGCCACCCGTCGTCTTCCACGAAGACGAGACCGAGATTGAAATCAAACCCTATCCCGAAGCCCTACCACTACCGAATCCATCTGCCTTCCTTCCGTCGACGGACGCTGCACTCTCGATTCAAGCAGACCGAGTCTCCATCCAAAAGCTAAGTAATTCTTTTCCAAAATTTATAATTTTTGTTCTGATTTCTTTTGTGGGTTGAATTCGGTTTTTTTTTCTATACCGAGTTGCTTGTGTATTGGAAATAAATGATGGGGTTTGGTATTTATACTTGCGGTTCTTGATCATGACAGAACGATGTCAATTTGATTTTGAATCATAGGCTTTAGGTTTTATTCAGCCCTAGATCTTAAGTGTTATTTTCTCTCCTTTCAGCTATGCTGTATGACCCAACTGTTGGTGATAGAAATGATGTTAGACAGGGCAATATAAAGATTTGGGTTGAGTTTCCATGTGCAATCCTATGTAGATTAGGTTCTAGCTATTTGTATTGTCTATTCTTATTTATCCATTGTCTGTTCGAGTTGTCCTTCAAGTTGTCTGTGTATATGTAGTCATTGAATTGTTCATTTCATTTCAGGATTTTGAATTAGGGTTCATGTGCTATTGTCTGCTTAGATATATACATTGATCGAATAGATTTTATGTCCTATTTAAATATACATGTCAACCGTCATGTGATGCATCCGTATATGGATTTACTGTATACATATACAACTGCTTGATTTGCTTATCTTTAGATGTGATGGTATAAGATATACACATATCTGTTTTTCTCCTTTTCTTTTTTGCTATGCTAGGATCTGCTTGTATTAGTAATTGAACACTGATGGATGCTTGGTATTTAACAAGGAAATGGTACAGATTTTGAGTAGATTCCCATGTGAAATCTGCTCAAATACACAACTGGACTGTTCCTATATAGTAGGCAAGGCTATAGGTTGTTTATTTGTATTGTACATTTCCTATTTGCACTATACACACTATTGAATCAACTCCTATGGTATTGTCAATTCCATACCGTATTTTCTGTTTTCATACAGTGAACTATTTGATTTTTTCTTCTTTCTTTTTCTGTGCATTGTACATTCTTAGCTGTAAAATATATAGCTGTTTTATTGTTTTTCTTGAGTTGTTAAATCCATGTCTCTGTTATTTCCCTGTTGCTTTACTGTTTCTTTTTCTTTCTTTACCACTGGAAATGTTTTTACTTTAAACATAGCTACTCATAGCTCTTCCTTCTTTCTTTTTGGTTGTAGATTCGGACGGTGATGTCACACGCAATGCAGAACAGTTGGTATGTGAGGCTTACAGATTTTCTAGGGTAGGTATGCAGGGCGATATGTGTGAGAGATTCAAGGAAACCCTTGGGACTCAAGGCGTTTAAAACGATTGGCGTGCCAGGAAAGAAGAAGTGTGGGTTTAGAAGATTGATTTGTAGTAAGGATCTTTGGGATTTCTCCAGATTTAGAGCAGCCGACAATAGCAGGCTTATTATAAAAAAATATATATTGTTTTCCATCAATAACTTGTATTTTATGTTTGCTTTGTATATTTTAGGTTCATGGTTCTAAGGTGATAAACTGATAACTAATTATTTTCTCTGTACCCAAATTTGAAATTGATTCTATATTCCTCTTTTATCTATGAAAGTATACATGTAACGCATGCAATTTAATTTTTTATGAAGTAACTATAACAAATGTACAGTACTTGCATTGCATTATTATAAAATAATTGGATAAACCATTCTTCTTAACTATTCCATGCATATTGGATGAATATACCATTTGTAAAGTTTAACTTACAAAACCTTTAGTGGAAACGTGAGATGTTTAATAGCAATAAAAGATAAAGTTCAATAGCTATATTGCACTTCAAAACAAATAAGACATAACCGAACACTATAAATGATTTGAGTCATATTATTGTTATCGTATATTTCCAAAAATTAACCTAGTCTATATTCTAACTTAATATTTAAAAATTCAAGGTCAAACGATATTCAAAATCTATATAAAAAAAATCTTTTAAAATAAACATTATCGTTTATTTTCGAAAAACCATTAACATTCCAATTAAAATAAACAGATTAAATAATTGACCGTTCAAAAATACGGGATGCTACAGCTTATACTCTTTCTCTACTTCACCACTACCTTATTATTCTGATTTTTACATCTCTGTAGCCCCTAACTAGTGTCCCAACTAGTAATATGTGTAAAATGATAATATTACACCGTGATCCCAATCCCTGCAATTTATGGTAGCCTTCAGGTGTACATACAGTATGAGGATCTTACCTCAATCTGCCTAATTGCCATGAAGATGTTAGATGTACCCTTACTACCCTATCGATCGGCTCCCTACTTGTGTAAATATTCCATGTGTCTGTGTCAGTCGGCCCTCTCTTGCGTGTAGATACCCTGTGTTGGCCCCACCATAAGGTGTATCAATCCCTTTGATAACGACCCGACACGATTCAAGATGCACAGTGTATACTACTAATGCCCAATGCCTGCTTTTCCAATCCGGAGCATGTGCACGCCCATACTCTGTCGGAACTACACTGCTACACCCCCTTCAGCTATTTTGACCGCTTATAATCAGCCCAGTAATCGTGCCCCACCCTGCCTAGTTCAGGGTACTGTGATACGTCTATGTGGGTTACTATTGAAATGGGTCCCCTTTACTAGGGTTTACTACTGGTTAAGTTTATGGGCCTATATTTACTAATATTACCCACCAACTCGATATGTACTTAACCCTCCCACTAATTCAAACATGTTTACTTAATGGTTAAGTCTGTAGGCCTATATTTACTAATATTATCCACCAACCCGATATGTACTTAACCCTCCCACACATTATGTTATATTGGTTAAGTGTTGTCCATTCATGTTAACTTAACCCACCCACTCATCATGTCATGTTGGTTAAGTGTTTCTCATTAACCCTTGTCACTTGTCATGTTGGATTGGTTAAGTGTTTCCTATTAACTTAACCCCGTTCATTTATCATGTTAAGTGTTTCTTATTAACTTAACCCCACGTGTTCATCATGCTGTAATGGTTAAGTGTCCTCAATCAATTCAAGTTAACTTAACCCACTCACTTGTCGTGTTACATTGGTTAAGTGTTGCCTTCTTGTGTTAACTTAACCCTTCCACGCATCCTGTTATATTGGTTAAGTGTTGCTCTCTTGTTTTGACTTAACCCTACCCTTTCATCGTGTCATATTGATTAAGTGTTTCCTATTAACTTAACACCTCTCATTCATCATGTTGTACTAGTTAACTTACCCTGCTCACTTATCTAATTAATATGTTATAACGGTTAAGTGTTCTAAATTTACTTAACCCCATCTTCTTGTCTAATTAACATGTTATAACGGTTAAGTGTTCTATATTTACTTAACCTCACCTTCTTGTCTACTTAACATGTTATAACGGTTAAGTGCTCTAAATTTACTTAACCCCATCTTCTTGTCTAATTAACATGTTATAACGGTTAAGTGTTGTCTTAGTTAACTTAACCCTACCATTCTTAACATGTCTTGTTCATTAGAATTAATTGATTTATTAATTCACCAACCTCTCACATTAGATCTATGTTGTTGTGGTTACTGGATGTGCCGGGCGGTTCCGGGCAGTTTTACACCACAACTCAATCTAATCTCGGGCTTTTCTTGGGCAAGATGCACTAACCTCTCACATCAGATAGGTGTTGTGGCGGTTACTGGATGTGTCGGGCAGTTCCGGGATATTTTACACCGCAACTCAATCTAACCTCGGGTTAGGGATGTTTATCTTTTAGCATATTTACCATAGATATTCAAGTCTAAATTTTATATGCTAATTATCCCAAATTCACAAAACTAATCGTGTTTCAATTCTCAAGTTATAACTTAACAAAGTTAATTTCAAGTTATGCCCCACAAATTCACTTTTAACAGGTTTCAGCACATTAGTCAGTTTAACAAATTAAACCTCACTTAAAGTTCCATTAATATATCTCACCTAACGATATATTAAGCCTATAAACTTACATGCCCAAAATCATGGTCATAATTCACGATACAACACATGCCCTAAGGTTTAGTCATATTGCACCGTACAAAATATTCCCCAAAAACCCCCAATCATGATTCATAGTATAAACTATGCCAAATTATAGCCTTTAATTATAGTGCATGCCAATTTACCCAAAAATCCCAATTTAGGCGTGTTCACATTTAATAGTTATCCCTATCTTACTATATGTTTTCATGCATAATCTCCTTCTTCCATGTCATAAACTATTATATATAACATGCCCCAATTTTAAGGTATTAAACCATGATAGTACTATGCCTTACATGTTTACAGCTCAATTTACGTCCCAAATCCCAAGTCATATGTCCAGTATACTTTATGCCTCAAATCTCAAGTCATATGTTTGATACATTTTAGTTTTTAAATACAACATGTGTTATTTCCTCAAATCAGTTACAAATCCGTTATGCCCAATTATAATTTAATAGTTTTCCAAATTTTAGCGCTGGTCATGTCCAAATCATATATTATGCCCAATTTTAACGTTGGTCAAGTCCAAGTCATATATTACGCCAAATTTTTCCCGACGTATGTTCATATCTTATGAGATTTTGCTTAGGCTCGCAGTAGCCTGGCTATAAAAACAAAAAAATGGAAGAAGGAAAGAAAAGACAAAGAACGAACATAATAATATCAATGAGATAGATCCAATGCATATAGAAAGACAAATAGAAATAGGCATAATCTCAGATTCAGATTTATTACAATGTCAGAGTCATAATTAAATTTTATTTCTGAAAGTAAAATGAACTTACAAATTACAAAGCGGTCTTGAATTCTGGGATCTGATTTCTGAATTTGAAAAGCAATCCCTTGACGTAGACTATCGATTCTCTAAATTAGATTTGATTCATAGCTTCTAACTTGCTTTCTAGTTTGCTTCCTAGTTGAAGAAGAAATGGTGGCTAGGCTAGGTCGACCATGGACAACATGGTGGCTCCTTGGAATGAAATTGTGTGATTTAGGGTTTAGCATTAGGGTTGCTTTTATAGAGTTTTAGACGTATGTGAACCGTTAGATCAACCTAGGAGCAATCACAACCATCCAGACAAGATAGAGCTATCCAGAAATTGCCACCTCTGCCCTTATGACTCAGCAACAACTAGAAATCGTCACTGTTCGGATCTGGGCGAAGGGGTAGACCCCTATAGGTGGGGTCGACACCCCAGTCGACACCCCTCTTGGGGGATCGACACCTATGTTGACCTCCCGGGGGGAGTCGACCCCTATGTGCGGGATTTTTCACGCCCAACTGATCTACGTGATTTTTGAAATTCGAACACTTTTGTTTATTTAATTATATAATTTTCTATTTAAACATGAAATCTTCTGAACTTCATAACTTCTTCATACGGAGTCCGATTCACGCAAACTCGGACTCTATCTCAAGAAGAATTCTGAGACGAACGCAATGGCGTAACCCGTTTCCATTAATTCTCAATTTTAAAATTAAGTATTCTTTAATTCATTACTTTGATATTCTCAGAAAATACGGTGTGTTACATTCTCCCCTCCTTTAAAGGATTTCGTCCCCGAAATCTCTAAGTCAAGGAGAATGTATCCTAACCTGAAACACCCCACCCTCCATTAAGGTCACTCACAAAGGGAGTGCCTTAACTTTGGGGGAGGTTTGTAAGTAAAAGTCACAGATAAAACACAAGACATATATAAACACATATGTATATATGCAGCGGAAAACAACAGACTTTTTATTTCATAAATACGTGTTCATACAAAACATTTCCATAACTGTCACATAATAACTTCCAAAACATTACAACATCATTTATGTCCTGGTTATTAAATAAAGAAGCATAAACACTTAATTAAAACTGCATAAATCCCCATAGAGTGTGTCCAACAACCATAGACAAAGAGAGTCCAAACCGTACATCTACTATCTTGAAGCTTGCAAAGAGTCTGACTAAGCTGGGTTGTTTCCTCCCTTTGGACCTGGGAGGGGGAAGGGAACAGAAGAAAAGAAGACGAAAGAAAATAGGGTCAGACATAAAGCCTGGTAAGTCTAGTAACTCTTCAGTATGAGAATAAGAAAAAGGACATGATAAGTATAAACTGAAAATAGGAAAGTATCATAAACTAAGGTAAGGCAGTTTGAATCGAATATAGTATCGCACTCCACACTATATCTCTGCACCTACTTGTATTGTCTTAACTGGCACCCTATGCAGGAGGAAAAGTGATCCCCTTTTTCTAAAGATCGACTCATACTCGCATAATCATCTGTGTCTTACGGCCCCCGAGGATTGTAGATACCTATGTTGGTCACACCCTGGGGTGTCTCAAGTCCCATGGTGGCGGCCCAACACAAAACTAGAAATGCATAGGTTACACTACTGGTGCCCCCAGTGCCCTGTTTGTCTACTTCGAAGTGTGTGCACGCCCGCACTCTGTTAGAACCCACACTGTTGCACCCACCGCTGTCGATTTTGACCGCTTACAATCAGCCCAGTAATCGTGCCCTACCCTGCCTAGTTTCAGGGTACCATGATACCTAATTGGGTTACTGCTGAAATGGGTCCCCATTACTAGGGTTTTCTAGTCAAACATGTTAAATGGTTAAGTGTTTGTATTTACCTAGCCCCACCCATCAATTTCATAAACATGTTGAATTGGTTAAGTATTTTAGTTAACTTAACCCTACCATCCTGATAATCTGTCCTTAGCTTTTTAAAGCATCGACCACTCATATTAGACAGGTATTGTTACGGCTACTAGATGTGCCAGTTGGTTCCAGACAGATTTACACCGTAACTCGGTCTAATCTTGGGTCCTTATTGGGCTCCATGCTTAACCACCCACATTGGATAGGTATTGTTTTGACTACTGGACAACCGGGCGGGTCCGGGCGGGTTTACATCACAACTCAATCCAACCTCGTGTTAAGCATACTCGTATTTTCTAAATTTACATATTTGTCTTTATTACTTAATATATGTAAATTTGTCAACAATTGAATGTTGTGGCCCACTTTCCAAGTTTAACATTTTTGTTATAAGATTTTATACCATTTAAATGCCACCAATTTTGGCATGTGACAAACATGCCAATTTCATATGTTTTTACTAATTTTCCCAAAGTTACCCCATCTAAATATTAGGCTTACAATCTTAGCCTACTTTTCATTCGCATGGTTTTTAACATATAATATTAGGCTAAAAACTTAGCCTAATTTAGCGCACACAAAATTGGCATAAGGGAATTCATAAACATAAACATGACATAGGTGTAAACTTGGCATTCTTGGCATAGTCAATACGAATATCATAGGTGTGAACTTGCAAAATAGTCAATATGAATATCATAGGTGCGAACATGCAACATAGGCTAAATCAATTTACATACATGTGAACTTGCATTGGGATACGGGTCTAACCAAATAGGTGTCACATGAATTAACATATGATTTAGATAACATAAGACTAAACATGTTTAGAGCTAGGCATAACATCGAACATTACTAGAATATGACATGTTCATAAAATATGTATATAATTTCATCTCATGAGTGAACTAGATCCAATCATATGTCCAATGAAACATGAAACACGTATTAAAGTGGATCTTGGAAAGGATCCAATTGTTGACTTTGCAACTTTTGTATAAACATATTAGCATGTATATGAACTTAGGCATAGAAGTTTTAGCATATATATACATGAATCTTAATAACATACAACCTATATAATCACATAAACATATAGGTGTCGATTACAACATAAACTGTACAACTTTCATGTGATTCTAAATGTACAATAGGATCAATATCAATTCAACTATATCATATACATCACAATACCACAATCACTTCAATACATAGGTACGAATTAACATCGTTGTTACACAATAACACAATTCCATTTCCATTTTACATCGAATCAAATCCTAACTTTTATTCACATCGGAAAAATCACTATACTTACAACAAACGACGGTCTTCTTTTCTGATTTTTGAATTTTGAACTTCGTTTGAACCGTTTGAATTTTAATTTGAATTATGAAACTTCCGGAGGTCATAACTCCTTCATACGGAGTCCGATTCACGCAAACTTGGACTCTATCTCAGGCAGAATTCCGAGACGAGCGTAACGGATTAACCCATTTCCCTTAATTCTTTCAATTAGAATTAATTATACTATAATTTGTTGATTTATTGTTAACAGAAAATTCGGGGTGTTACATTCTCCTCTCCTTAAAGGATTTCGTCCCCGAAATCTTCAAGTCTAGGAGAACGTAAGTCCTAACATCCAATCATCCATCTACTCAACCATCAAACACAGACGTCCATTGACCTTAAAAGACTTCTAATGCTTTATGATCATATGCACAGTGTGTGTACATGTTCTTGTCTAATGCAAAAATTAGGCGGTCTACTGATTCAGTTGACCCCCTTAATGAAAATCATGTGAGTGCCATGAATCCATTATGTATGCAAAATTTTCCATATTTATAATTCTACATGAGTGCGCAACCATTCATAAAAATGCGACATCCGTATGATGACATATCAAATTTCAACCACATACAAATATGAATACATATATGCATATGCAGTATGAAGTGACTGAGCCGATCTAAAACCTAGCTTGTGTGTGTATATGCATCCACGAGCAACCACTAGCAACCACTTGCAGCCGTCAATCGTAACATGTTTCGAATACATGTTTACATCCAAAGGGGTTTCTACCTAAGGATAAAGGATAATATCGAGAAGATTAAACCTAAAAGGATAGATACAAACACAACTTTAAGGAAAAAGAGAGGTCAAGGATATACCCTAAAAAAGAAAAGGGTAGGCCGCATGTATTCTGTCCTCAGTTTCCCAAGTCGCGTCTTCCTTGGCGTCGCTCCATTGAACCTTAACGAGATTGACTTCGCGGTTGCGTAGCTTCTTGATTTCAGTTCCTATGATTTGAGTTGGGACTCTCCAGACAGTTGCTTCGCGTTCCACTTCAGCTTCTTCTAGAATGCTCGGCTCCACCACTTCCGCAGATTCATGTAGACATTTCCGGAGATGAGAAACGTGAAAGACGTTGTGAATTCCAGCCAATCTTTCAGGCAGCTCTACTCTATGAGCCATTTTCCCAATCTTCTCGATGATAGGGAACAGTCCTACAAATCTTGGTGCTAGCTTTCCTGCGAATCCAAAGTGAAAGACTTTCCTCAAAGGGGATACCTTAAGGAAAACCATGTCCCCAACCTCAAACTCAAGGTCGGTCCTTCTTTTGTCGGCGTAGGATTTCTGTCTATCTTGGGTAGTCTTCATTCTTCTTTGCATCAAGTCTACTTTTTCTGAAGTCTCTCTAATCATGTCTGGCCCAAGTATAATCTTGTCAGTAGACTCCCACCAACAAGTTGGTGATCGGCACGGTCTTCCATATAGGGCTTCGAAGGGCGCCATGCCGATAGTGGCTTGGTAGCTGTTGTTGTAGGCGAATTCCACTAAAGGAAGAATATCCTCCCAAGTCCCTCCGAAGTCAAGGACGCAGTCTTAGAAGATCTTCTAGTATTCTAGTCACCCTTTCCGTCTGACCATCGGTTTGGGGGTGATAGGACGTGCTCAAGCATAACTGTGTGCCTACAACTTCTTGTAGACTCTGCCAAAATTCGCTCGTAAAGATGGGGTCTCTGTCACTCACTATGCTGGAGGGTATTCCATGATGTCAACCTATTTCCTTGAGATAAAGAGAAGCTAAAGACGAAGCAGTCCTTCTACTCTTGATAGGTAAAAAGTGGGCGCTTTTAGTAACCCTATCCACTATTACCCAAAAGCTAGTATTGCCTCTTCTTGACCTAGGCAAACCATCAATGAAGTCCATTGAAATGCTATCCCACTTCCATTGCGGGACCTCTAGAGGATGAAGTAGTCCTCCAGGCTTCTTTTGTTCCGCCTTGACCTGTTGGCATGTCACGCACTTAGAAACGAAATCTGCCACGTCCTTCTTCATGCCGCTCCAATAGAAAACTCTCTTTACGTCCTTGTACATCTTGTCTCCACCTGGATGTATTGTCATCTTGGAATGATGTGCTTCCTCAAGAACCTACTTTACCAAATCCCTTACTTGTGGGATGCATACTCTTCCATCTCGCCTCAACCAACCCTTATCATCAATGGAGTACCTACTGAGGTGACTGGAAGTTTCACCCGTAATTAGCTTATCAATCACATACACAAGCTTAGGGTCTTCACGTTGTGCGGCCACTATTGAGTCTAAAAGAGTGGGCCGTACTTCTAGGGATGCCAATAAACCAGGTATAAAATCTGAGGAGGGCCTAAAGTCGAAACTGGCTATATACTCCAAGCTTTGCCTTTCCATAAAGAGAGGGCTTAGGGTCAGTTTCTTTTGGCTCAACGCGTCTGCTACTACGTTGCCTTTGCCGGGAGTATAGGAAATTTCAAAATCATACGAGGCAAGGAACTCCATGCATCTTTGCTGCCTTAAGTTAAGATCTTTCTGCAAGAAAAGATACTTCAACGATTTATGGTCAGTATATAATTCGAACTTCTCACCTAGGAGATAATGGAGCCAAGACTTAAGCGCAAAGATGATGGCGGCCAACTCAAGATCGTGTGTTGGGTAGTTCTTTTCATGAACTTTCAATTGTCTTCCACCATAAGCTAATACCCTCCCTTCCTGCATTTGAACAACGCCTAGCCCCGTACCACAATCATCCGTATATACTGTGAACATCTTGCTTCCATCAGGAAAAGTTAGAACTGGGGATGTTGTGAGAGCCCTTTTTAGGCATTGGAAAGCAATATCACAGTCTAAATCCCAAGCGAATAGAAGATTCTTCTTTGTTAGCCTTGTGAGTGGAGCTGAGATTTTCACGAAATCCCTAATGAACTTTCGGTAAAAACCGGCTAGCCCAAGAAAGCTTCGGACTTCGGTTGCATTTCTTGGTGTCTTCCAATCTTGCACTGCCACCACCTTCGTGGGGTCCACTGCTAACCCTTCTTCGGACACTATATGTCCAAGAAATCTTACTTCTTCTCTCCAAAAGTGGCACTTGGAGAATTTGGCTTTTAGCTGATGAACTCGAAGAGTTTCCATGATCTCCTTCAGATGCTGAGCATGTTCTTCCTCGTTCTTTGAGAAGATCAAAATATCGTCTACGAAGACCACCACGAATTTATTGAGGAATTCTCTGAATACCCTGCTCATTAGGTCTACGAAATAGGCAGTGCGTTTGTCAAGCCGAAAGGCATGAGAAGCCACTCGAAGAAACCGTCTGGGGTTCTGAAAGCCGTTTTATCAATACTATCTTCAGCTACCCTCAGCAGATGGAACCCAGTAGCTAGATCAAGTTGGGAGAAGACCGACGCTCCTACAAGCTGATCAAACAAATCGTCTATTCTGAGCAGCGGATGTCTATTCTTTTTAGTCAGCTTGTTTTGCTCCCTAAAGTCCACACAAAGACGTAGTGAACCATCTGCTTTGGTGGCGAACACCACTGGAGCACCCCATTCTAAGATACTTCTCCTTATAAACCCCTTCTCGAGAAGCTCCTTAACTTGCTTACTGAGCTCCTTTCTCTCCTTTGGAGCCTTGTGTCTAACAGGCAGAGCTACGGGCCTTGCATTATCAACAAGATATATGCGGAAGTCTATTTCCCACTTCGGAGGTAAGCCTTTCACCTCTTCAAAGACATCCAGATATTCCCGGACCACTCTAACCGACTGTAAATTCTCAACAGAAGTGTCAAGCGACTCTAGATAACTAAGCATAACAGCATTCAAGGGATTACAAGAAATTTCTAGAGTGTTACCGAGCCGAGTCACGAGTCTAACCACTCTTCTCTCACAATCAAGAATGGCACTATTACTGGATAACTAGTCCATGCCTAAGATCAGTCCATATCCTGAGAAGCCCAAAACAAAGGCACTACATCTAAATTCAAGACTTAGAATAGAGATTTTCAAATCCAAGCAAACCATCAACAAATATGACGAGCCCCCAATTGGATTTGAAACAACCAAGGGATCTTCTACCATACTAGTGTCTAGGTGCAGAGATTCTACTAAAGTAGATGAAATAAAGGAATGTGATGCACCAGAATCAAAGAGAGTGCGAACTGGATGATCATAAAGATAAACTAAGCTTTCTACAGAAATATTTCTATCTCGTTCCTGTAGAGGTGCCGTCAGCGCGTGAACCTGCCCACCTAAGATGGATCCAGTTCTTTGTCTCTACCCTCGCTTCTTTGGGAAGTCCTTAGCCAAGTTCCCAGTCTCACCACAATGGAAACAACCACCATTCATCTTCGCCTTCTTCTTTCTGCAGTCTTTTACTATATGTCCCACAATGCCACCGAAATTGCACTTTCTATTTTCACAGGATTTGTTGTTCTTCCCGCCTTTCTTGAAGTCTGTTTTCTTAGCTTGTAGACCCTCTTTCTTTTCTTGAGGCACTTCTGCCTTTGTCTCTTTCTTGCCTTTATCTTCCTCGTGTAGCAGCGCCATGTCCACCAAGCTTTCATAGGTCGCTCCCATGGGTATATGGGTCATAGCAAGGCTGTGTAGAGGCTCATTTAGACCTTTGATGAAGCAAAGGGCCATCTTGTGTTGGGTGTTTACTAAATCCAGCCCAAATCTGGCTAGCTGATTAAACTGATTGACATACTCCTTGATCGTCATACTTCCTTGTTTAAGAGTTAGGAACTTCTCCATTTGCAGGATTCTTTCAGCTTGGGAGAGGAATTTCATCTCAAACCTCATCCTGAAATCTTCCCAAGTCTCCATTGGCCTTTCCGCATGAGTAACTTCCCACCAATAGGAAGCTTCATCTTTAAGCAACCACACTGCTAGCTGTATCTTTTGCCTGCCGTTAACCTCGAAGATGATGAACAAATCTTCGGTCTCCTTCAGCCAGTTCCTTGCTACCACAAAGGGTTCAGTTCCATAAAAGTCCTTTCCACCCTAGCTTTGAAGTCTCTACATATCTTAGCGAAAGTATTTCCACGAGGAGGAGGAGGAGGATGCACCGCTGCCATTGTGGGAGGAGGAATGTCTGCTAGGCCCTCACTATTGGCCCTAGCCTCTAGGCACCTTCGGAACCAGCCAGGGATCGTTACTCCTTCCGGAAGGTTAAGATCTCCAGACATGCTGGAACAAAAAGGAAAGTATTCATGACAAAGGATAGAGAGATAGTGCATATGGCTTTTGGGGAATTATGCCTTTTAAAAATAACTCTTTTTCTTGAAAACACTGCTTCTTTAAACTTCTTTTTGAAAATAGTTACAAAAACTTTTATCTAGTCTGGTAAAACTATGCTCTGATACCAAGTGAAACACCCCACCCTCCATTAAGGCCACTCACAAAGGGAATGCCTTAACTTTGGTGGGGGTTTGTAAGTAAAAGTCACAGATAAAATACAAGACAGATATAAACACATATGTATATAAGCAGCGGAAAAACAACAGACTTTTTATTTCATAAATACGTGTTCATACAAATTATTTCCATAACTATCACATAATAACTTCCAAAACATTACAACATCATTTCTGTCTTGGTTATTAAATAAAGAAGCATAAACACATAATTAAAACTACATAAATCCCTATAGATTGTGTCCAACAGCCATAGCCAAAGAGAGTTCAAACCGTACATATGCTATCTTGAAGCTTGCATAGAGTCTGACTAAGCTGGGTTGTTTCTTCCCTCTGGACCGGGGGGGGGGGGGGGGGGTGAAACAGAAGAAAATAGGGTCAGACATAAAGCCTGGTAAGTCTAGTGACTCTTCAGTATGAGAATAAGAAAAAGGACATGATAAGTATAAACTGGAAATAGGAAAGTATCATAAACTAAGGTAAGGCAGTTTGAATCGAATATACTATCGCACCCCACACTATATCTCTGCACCTACTTGTATTGTCTTAACTGGCACCCCATGCAGGAGGTAAAGTGATCCCCTTTTTCTAAAGATCGGCTCCTACTTGCATAATCATCTGTGTCTTACGGCCCCTGAAGATTGTAGATACCTATGTTGGTCCCGCCCTGGGGTGTATCAAGTCCCATGGTGGCGGCCCAACAAAAAACTAGAAATGCATAGGTTATACTACTAGTGCCCCCAGTGCCCTGTTTGTCTGCTCCGAAGTGTGTGCACGACCGCACTCCATTAGAACCCACACTGTTGCACCCACCGCCGTCGGCGTTGACCGCTTACAATCAGCCCAGTAATCGTGCCCCACCCTACCTAGTTTCAGGGTACCATGATACCTAATTGGGTTACTGCTGAAATGGGTCCCCGTTACTAGGGTTTTCTAGTCAAACATGTTAAATGGTTAAGGGTCTATATTTACCTAACCCAACCCATCAATTTCATTAACATGTTGAATTGGTTAAGTATTTAGTTAACTTAGCTGTACCGTCCTGACAGTCCGTCCTTATCTTTTTAAAGCACCGACCACTCACATTAGACAGGTATTGTTACGGTTGCTGGATGTGCCGGTCGGTTCTGGGCAGATTTACACCGTAACTCAGTCTAACCTCGGGTCCTTATTGGGCTCCATGCTTAACCACCCACATTGGATTGGTATTGTTGTGACTACTAGACAGCCGGGCGGGTCCGGGCAGGTTTACATCACAACTCAATCCAACCTCGTGTTAAGCATACTCGTATTTTCTAAATTTACATATTTGTCTTTATTACTTAATATATGTAAATTTGTCAACAATTGAATGTTGTGGCCTACTTTACAAGTTTAACATTTTTGGTATAAGATTTTATTCCATTTAAATGCCACCAATTTTGGCATGTGACAAACATGCCAATTTCATATATTTTTACCAATTTTCCCAATGTTACCCCGTCTAAATATTAGGCTAACAATCTTAGACTAATTTTCGTTCGCATGGTTTTTAACATATAATATTAGGCTAAAAACTTAGCCTAATTTAGCGCACACAAAATTGGCATAAGTGAATTCATAAACATAAACATGACATAGGTGTAAACTTGGCATTCTTTGCATAGTCAATATGAATATCATAGGTGTGAACCTGCAAAATAGTCAATACGAATATCATAGGTGTGAACTTGCAACATAGGCTAAATCAATTTACATACATGTGAACTTGCATTGAAATAGGGGTCTAACCAAATAGGTGTCACATGAATTAACATATGATTTAGACAGCATAAGCCTAAACATGTTTAGAGCTAGGCATAACATCGAACATTACTAAAATATGACATGTTCATAAAGTACTTATATAATTTCATCGCATGAGTGAACTAGATCCAATCATATGTCCAATGAAACATGAAACATGTATTAAAGCGGATCTTGGCATGGATCCAATTATTGACTTTGCAACTTTTGTATAAACATATTAGCATGTATATGAACTTAGGCATAAAGGTTTTAGCATATATATACATAAAATCTTAATAACATACAACCTAGATAATCACATAAACATATGGATGTCGATTACAACATAAACTGTACAACTTTCATGTGATTCTAAATGTACAATAGGATTAATATCAATTCAACTATATCACAAACATCACAATACCACAATCACTTCAATACATAGGTATGAATTAACATCGTTGTTACACAATAACACAATTCCATTTCCATTTTACATCGAATCAAATCCTAACTTTTATTCACATCGGAAAAATCACTATACTTACAACAAACGACGGTCTTGTTTTCTGATTTTGAAATTTGAACTTTGTTTGGACCGTTTGAATTTTAAATTGAATTCTGAAATTTCCAGAGGTCATAACTCCTTCATACGTAGTCCGATTCAGGCAAACTTGGACTCTATCTTAGGAAGAATTCCGAGACGAGCGCAAAGGCGTAACTCATTTCTCTTAATTCTTTCAATTAGAATTAATTATACTATAATTTGTTGATTTACTGATAACAGAAAATTCGGGGTGTTACATCACCGATCCTCTAGGGTCACAAGAAATATCAAGGGTCTTTCCATTACGAGTAAACAATTTTACTACCCTTCGTTCACAATCTAGGATGGCGCCATATCGGGCCCGCCAATCCATTCCTAGAATCAACCCATAGCCCATGAAACCAAGCACAAAAGCATTACATTCAAAACCAACTCCTAAGATAGACAATCTCAAATCCCTACAAACCATGGATAAATGAGCCGACCCACCAATAGGATTTGAGACTACAATGGGATTCACAACAAGACTAGTATTTAAGTGCAGTGTCTCAACTAATGATGTAGAGATAAACGAATGTGATGCGCCAGAGTCGAATAAAGTACAGACAGGATGATCAAACAGAAAAACTAAACTCTCCACGGAAATGTTTCTACCTCTTCTTGCAGCGGTGGGACCACGAGAGCCTGGACCTGCTCCCTTGCCTGCCCCGGTGCCACGAGACCCTGAAGCAGCCCTCCAGAAGTTTTTTGCCCTTGCCCCTGTTTCTTTGGGCAGTCCTTAACTAAATGACCTGCCTCTCCATAGTGGAAATAGCCAGTCTTCTTCTTTTTCCTACAGTCTTTACTCAGATGGCCTGGTGTCCCACAATTGAAGCACTTCGTCTTTCCTTTGCCATTATTGCTTTTACCACCTTTCTTGTTTTGTTGTTGTTGATGCGGTTTATTTTGATCCCCCTTCTTCTTGGGTGCCTTATTAGCATTGGCGCCATTTTCCTCTTCATGCATAAGCGCCATATCAACTAGTCTCTCAAAGGTAGCCCCCATAGGGATGTGGGTCATAGCTAATCCATGTAGCAGCTCGTTCAAACCCTTAACAAATCTCAGGGCCTTCTTTTCAGGTGTATTCACCAAGTCCAAGCCAAATCTCGCCAACTGATTGAACTTGTTGACATATTCTTTCACTGATAGATTCCCTTACTTCAACACCAAAAATCTTTCCATATATAAATTCTCTTCAGCCCGTGAGAGAAACTTTGCCTCAAACCTATGCCTGAAATCCGACCATGTATCAATTGGACGCTCTCCATTAGTGACCTCCCACCAAAATGAAGCTTCGTCCTTCATCAACCAAGCAACCAATTGGACCTTCTTACAATCGTCCAAATCGAAAATGCCAAACAGATCCTCCACTTCTTTCAACCAATTTCTAGCTTCAATGAATGTTTCAAACCCACTAAAAGATTTTCCACCCATCGAACGAAAGTCTTTACATATCTTGAAGAAAGTATCTCCACGCGGAGGAATGACTAGAGCTAGGGGAGGAGGTGGGGGAACATTGGCTGGTCCCACGGTAGCGGCCCTGGCCTAGAGATATTGACGAAACCAACCGGGTACATGAACACCCTCTGGTATCTCAGATGCTCCAGACATGCTGAAAAGAAAACGAAAGAGTTTTAAAACAAGGGGAGCGAAAGCGAGATGTATGGCTTGCGGGAAATATGCTCTTTAAAGTTAACTTTCCTTGAAAATAGATTCTTTAAAACAAGTTTTTGAAAAAAAAAATCAAAACTTTTTATTTGTTCTTGTAACCATAGCTCTGATACCACGTGTAACACCCAATGTCCATTCATGTCACTCACAAAGGGAATGCACCAATGTCCATGAAGCATTATTGTTGTATAGAACAGATAAATTACAAGAATAAATAAATATTAAAACAACACATCGGAAGTTAAAACTTATTTCATATCATCATAATTCAAAACGAGTTTACATAAGTAGTCTCCAAAACCGTTATAGCAGGATCAATAGTATTTTCCAAAAACTTCAAAGTACATAAAGAAGCAAATACTTAAATAACATAAATGCATAAATCCCCACTAAGCATAAGCAAAGCCATAAAGATGAGAGAGTCCCAAGAGATACATCTACTCTCTTCAAGCAACTGAAAGAAATCGGCACTAAGCTGTAGTATTCTCTACTTGCAAATCTAAGGGGGGAGGGGAAAGGAAGAAAAGAGGTGGAAAGAAATGGGGGTCAGACATAAAGTTTGGCGTGCGCGATAACTTAAACAATATATTATCAAAATAGCTAGGATAAGGCATAAGCTGGAAAATAAGGAAATGATTGTGAACAATTGGGTATGACATAACAAACAAGGAAATAAGACGAACAAAGACAATGTTAAAGGCGCCCCTAATCACTATAGGATAATTACTATATTGCACCACTACTAGTCACCCTAAAGGTTGATCCTGCCTACCGAACTTAATATTGCTAATGGTAGTTTCGTGTACCCCTAGCTACCTCCATAGGTCCCGTCTGCCCCTATCTCCACTAGGTGTACCCACTACCCCCACTTGATCGACTCCCTAACTCGTAGATACCCGTGCTGGCCCCACAGTGGGGTGTATCTCTCCCCAAAGTGGCAACCTGATACAACCAAAAATGCACGACTTATATCTACACGATGCAACAACGTTTTACCTACCAGCCCGGGCCCACACACGCATATGAACCCGTCGGACTTGCGTTGCCACCGCTGACCCGTTTTGACCTCTTACAATCAAATCCAGTACGCGTGTCCCATCCTCGACTTGGGTCGAGCCCACAAAGATACTTAATGTGTTACTGGTTTGAAAAGGCCCCTCATGCATGGCACAAGCTTTCCACCTATGCTTGGTCCTCTCTAAGGTTTTTCCCTACTTAACCCCATTCTTAATCATGACTTTTACATGTTTCAATCTTGGTTAAGTGCATCTAATCATATTTCAACTGCCACCCAAGGCACCCACTAAATTCCACAAGCCACCTAAGGCATCCACTTAACCCCTTCATGTCCCACTACATGTTTATCTGGTTAATTGTTTCTTAATTCATTAAGACCGTAACCTTGTAAAGACCTCCCACATTAGACTGGCATTTGTGGCAGCTGGATTTGCCGAGCGGGTCCGGACAATCTTACACCACAAACGAGCCTAACCTCGTGTCTTTACAACTGTTACGCATTTAATTTATGCCTAAGGCCTCCCACATTAGACTGGCATTTGTGGCAGCTGGATTTGTCGGGCGTGTCCGGGCAGTCTAACACCACAAACGAGTCTAGCCTCATATCTTAGGCGGTTTAATATTACACATAATTAATTATCCCCAATTTGAATTAATTTCCCTATTCAAATTGTCAATCAATCAATTACAAATTTAACTATGTCCATAATTAACATCTTAATTATGTCTATCTATTTATCGTATATAAAATTATAACAATTAGTCATCACATTTAAGGCATTTATGCCAATTCTCAATAATAAATCTTTTAATATTATCCTATTGCCCCACGTTGTACGTTCGTTCGTTTTAAGAGAAATATACGTTAGACTCGAATAGTCTAACTTATGGAATAAGGAGAAAACATCACAACATGCATAGAATAAAAACTAGATCTAAACATAAGGGGTGAACTTGCATGTGTGAATAAGGTTTTTCATCTAAAAGTTGCATAGGCTAAAGTCACAAACTTGCATAAACTATGGATGTCTTAGATCTAATCAACATGTAAACTAGTATATAGAATTTTGTATACTAGCATATAACTCACCCATGTCTTAGCCTAATTTACACATAAAATGGATGTCATGAAACATGTTAGGTTGTATATGATTCTCACTAACTTGCCTATGATTCATATCTAAGTTAACATCTAAACTTGCGTATAGAATTATCAAGTTAAACTTACATATGATTTAACATATGAATCAGTTCTAACAACATAACCAAACTAGCATATGAAACATCATTATGAATTGATTGTACATAAGGCAGCAATTAATATAGATTTACAACATAGATGATAACATCACAGCTTTACAACATAGATAATAACATCATAGATTTACAACATAGATAATAACATAACGATCAATGATTCACAACATAACCATATAATCCAAATCATAACTCGACCTAATTAAATTGTTAATTATCTTATTAAAGAAATCGAACTCACAACTCAAAGAAGGTCTTGAGTTCTGAAATCTGAGTTCTGAAATTGATTTAGCTTGCCTTTGAAGAGGACAAATTCGTTGTTGTTAAGATTTGAATTGAATAGAATTGAGTTGATTAGCTTTTCTTCCTCTCTAATTGGTGGCGGCTATTCTAGGTTGCAAGGTGATAGCATGATGGCCATTGTTCTAATTTTTATTTGATTTTCGGGTTTGATTCTACACATGTTTATATAGAATTTCAATTTAATTATAGCCGTCATATAATCTTAGGGTTAATCAAGACCATTAAGTCAGGATAGGGTGACACCTCAACCCTGATGAATCAGCAAGGAGTCAGAAAGGACTCAACAATGAGTCACAGTATGGATCAGATCACACCAGAAAGCTGTGTAGGCTTTCTGCTCGGCCTGGGCGCACATGGGAAGTGCGCTAGTGTATTTTTGTACTGGCGCACTTCCAAGTGCGCCAGTGCATTTATATTTTTTTTGGTTTTCCCGCCTAACTTCGTTCATCCATATCTCCTTCATACCATGTCTGTTTTATGTAAACTCAGACTCTATCTCAAGAAGAATTCCAAGACGAACGCAATGGCGCAACCCATTTCCATTAATTCCCTCGTTTGAAATTAAGTATTATTTAATTTGTTAACTTTAATATTAAAATTACAGGGTGTTACACCCGATATGTACTTAACCCTCCCACACATTATGTCATATTGGTTAAGTGTTGTCCATTCACGTTAACTTAACCCATCCACTCATTATGCCATGTTGGTTAAGTGTTTCTCATTAACCCTTCTCACTTTTCATGTTGGATTAGTTAAGTGTTTCCTATTAACTTAACCCCATTCATTTATCATGTTACATTGGTTAAGTGTTTCTTATTAACTTAACCCCACGCGTTCATCATGCTGCCTTGGTTAAGTGTCCTCAATCAATTCAAATTAACTTAACCCACCCACTTGTCGTGTTACATTGGTTAAGTGTTGCCTTCTTGTATTAACTTAACCCTTCCACGCATCCTGTTACATTGGTTAAGTGTTGCTATCTTGTTTGAACTTAACCCTACCCTTTCAGTGTGTCAACTTGGTTAAGTGTTTCTTATTAATTTAACCCTTCTCATTCATCATATTATACTGGTTAACTTAACCCTGCTCACTTGTCTAATTAGCATGTTATAATGGTTAAGTGTTCTAAATTTACTTAACCCCATCTTCTTTTCTAATTAACATGTTATAACGGTTAAGTGTTCTAAATTTACTTAACCTCAACTTCTTGTCTACTTAACATGTTACAACGTTTAAGTGCTCTAAATTTACTTAACCCCATCTTCTTGTCTAATTAACATGTTATAACAGTTAAGTGTTGCCTTAGTTAACTTAACCCTACCATTCTTAACATGTCTTGTTCATTAGCATTAATTGCTTTATTAATTCACCAACCTCCCACATTAGATCCATGTTGTTGTGGTTACTGGATGTGTCAGGCGGTTTCGGGTGGTTTCACACCACAACTCAATCTAACCTCGGGTTTCTTGGGCATGATGCACTAACATCTCACATTAGTTAGGTGTTGTTGCGGTTACTGGAGTGCCGGGCAGTTCTGGGCAGTTTTACACCGCAACTCAATCTAACCTCGAGTTAGACATGTTTATCTTTTAGCAAATTTACCATACATATCCAAGTCAACATTTTATATGCTAATTATCCCAAATTCACAAAACTAGTTGTGTTCCAATTCTCAAGTTATACCTTAACAAAGTTAATTTCAAGTTATGCCCCACAAATTCATTTCCATTAGGTTTCAGCTCATTAGTCAGTTTAACAAATTAAACCTCACTTAATGTTCCATTAACATATCTTGCCTAATCATAAATTAAGCGGCCTATAAACTTACATTCCCAAAATCATGGTCATAATTCACGATACAACACATGCCCTAAGGTTTAGTCATATTGCACTGTACAAAATATTCTCCAAAAACCCCCAATCATGATTCATCGTATAAACTATGCCAAATTATAGCACTTAATTACAGTGCATGCCAATTTACCCAAAAATCCCAATTTAGGCGTGTTCCTATTTAACAATTATCCTTATCTTATTATAGGTTTTCATGCATAATCTCCTTCTTCCAAGTCGTAAACTATTATATATAACATGCCCCAATTTTTATGTCTTAAACCACGACATGTACTATGTCTTACATGTTTACAGCTCAAATTACGTCTCAAATCCCAAGTCATATATCCAGTATGATTTATTCCTCAAATCTCAAGTCATATGTTCGATACACTTTAGGTTTTAAATACAACGTGTGTTATGTCCTAAAATTAGTTACAAATCCGTTATGCCCAATTATAATTTAATAATTTTCCAAATTTGAGCGCTGGTCATGTCCAAATCATATATTATGCCCAATTTTAACGCTGGTCAAGTCCAAATCACATATTATGCCAAATTTTTCCCAACGTATGTTCATCTCTTATGAGATTTTGCTCAGGCTCGCAGTAGCCTGGTTATAAAAACAAAAAAAGGGAAGAAGGAAAGAAGAGACAAAGAATGGACATAATAATATCAATGACATAGATCCAATGGATATTGAAAGACAAATAGAAATAGGCATAATCTCAGATTCAGATTTATTACAATGTTAGAATCATAATTAAATTTTATTACTTTAAAGTAACATGAACTTACAAATTACAGAACGGTCTTGAATTCTGGGATCTGATTTCTGAATTTGAAAAGCAATCCCTTGACCTAGATTATCGACTCTCTAAATTAAATTTGATTTGTAGCTTCTAACTTGCTTTCTAGTGTGCTTCCTAGATGAAAAAGAAATGGTGGCTAGGCTAGATCGACCATGGACAGCATGGTGGCTCCTTGGAATGAAGTTGTGTGATTTAGGGTTGAGGATTAGGGTTGCTTTTATAAAGGTTTAGACTTATGTGAATCGTTAGATCAACCTAGGAGCAATCACAACCATCCAAACAAGATAGAGCAACCCAGAAATTGCCACCTTTTCCCTAGTGACTCAGCAGCAACTCAGAAATCATCACTGTTTGGATCTGGGCGAGGGGGTCGACCCCTATAGGGGGTCGACACCTATGTTGACCCCTGGGTGGAGTCGACCTCTATGGGCGGGATTTTTCCCGCCCAGCTGATCAATTTGATTTTTGAAATTCGAACACTTTTGTTTATTTAATTATTTAATTATATAATTTTCTGTTTAAACCTGAAATCTTCTGAACTCCATAACTTCTTCATATGGAGTCTGATTCACGCAAACTCAGACTCTAACTCAAGCAGAATTCCGAGACGAACGCAATGACGTAACCCTTTTCCCTTAATTCTCACTTTTAAAATTAAGTATTCTTTAATTTGTTACTTTAATATTCTCAGAAAATACGGGGTGTTACAACGATGATGTCGCCCCCTTCCAAATGTATACCAGCATACAGATGAACCTCCCAACAACCAATAGATTAAAGCTATGTAATTTATTAATTTTTGTTTATTTATTTTCGATTTTATAACTTGTGATTTCTGTAGCAAAAGAGAAAGTAACGGCGGATTGTCTGTTGACTTTGGGGAAAGAAAATGACTTAGGTTAGAAGTGTTAGCGTTATTCATAGGTAGAGAAAATATTATTTTAATCGATTATTATATTTAATTCTAACCAACCGCTATTTGTATTCAGCATTAAAAATTCATGCAGTCACATACAATATCCAAATTCCATGAAAATTGACATGCAGCTACAGTTTGACATTACGGACCTAACGAAACTGGTTTCGTCAAATTCCAACTCCGTTTGCTCATACAGCGTATTTTTAACCGTCAAAATACTGATTGATTTTCACATTAAAAATTCATACGACCACATACTGACTCCAAAAATCACGAAAATTGGAATCTAGTAATTATTTGACATTACGGATCCAACAAAATTAGTTTCGACAAAAACGGAGTCCGTTTGCAAAATTGGCTATTTTTAAAGCTCTAAATAACCCATTTAAATGTATAAATATATTTAAAAACAATTAAGTTAAATATAAATAAATATATATTATCATATATATATTCACACAGAATATCGTATAGCTCCAATTGGATTTATAACTCGATATTCAAATCCCGGTTGAATCGATATTCAATTTATATTGAAAAACCCTTTTATAATATAAATAAATCGCTATAATTTATAAAGGAATTCCATAGCGACTTTTCGAAAATTTGATTTGGACATAAATCAAAATCTACACAATGAAATCCTGATTTTTCTCTTCCATTAGAAAAATATACTTCACCAGCTCCGAACGTTTCTTGTTTCACAAAAATCCGATATAAAACAGACCTTGTATATTCAGTTGAAGTTCGAATCACCAAATTACGAACTGCAGCGCCATTTGGAGATCGATTTTAATTATAATATAATTATACGTTCAAACTTCGTTTAAATAATATATTCGTTGTTCTAAATCAAATTCCAAACTGAATTATAGCTTATATATGATCTAATTCACATCGTATTGTGAATTCTACTATTTCCGACTATTCTGGAATTTAAATATATTATTTAATTATTATATTAATAAAATATTCCTTATTATTTAATTCTGGTCATTTTAAATTACCAAACCTTTATTCAAATAATTAAATAAATTATTTATTATCTTAAACACCCCACCTCCGTTAGGGTCACTCTCAAAGGGAATGCCCCAATTTTGGTGGAGGTTTATAAGTATAAGTCACAGATACACAAGACAGATATAAATACACGTATTTTTGAACAGCGGAAAATAACAACAACTTTTATTTCAACAAAATGCGTGTTACATAAACCATGCCATAATTGTCTTACAATACTTCCAAAAACATTACATTTTCATAACTGTCTTGATTTCATAACTTAAAGAAGCATAATAACATAAGTAAACTGCATAAGTCCCATTAATTGCTATCCAAAGCCATAGTCCAAAACGAAAGAGATCCAAGCAATACATTCTTTCTCTTCAAGCTGGATGGAAAAACTGGTCAAACTGCGGTATTCCCTCCCTGTGGACCTGGGGGGGAGGGGGGGAACGAAAGAAAAGTAGAGTCAGACATAAAGCCTGAGTAAGTCTAGGACTATTCAGTCTATGAATAAAGAAATGTGCATGATAAGTACAAACTGGAAATGGGAAAGCACCATAAACTAAGTTAAGTTGTCTAGAGTCGAATATACTATCGTACCCCATATTAATCTCTGCACCCCTATTAACCAGTTCCCAACAGGCACCCCATAATCAGGGTGAAGTGATCCATTTCAAATGATCGGCTCCTACTCACATAGTTACATGTGTCTTACGGCCCCCGATGCTGTAGCTACCTATGCTGGTCCCACCATGGGGTGTATCAAGTCCCATGGTGGCAGCCCGACACAGTTCTAGAATGCATAGGTATACTACTGGTGCCCAGTGCCTTATTTTTCTACGCCGGAGTGTGTGCACGCCCGCACTCCGTTAGAACCTACAATGCTGCACCACCGCCATCGATTTGACCTCTTACAGTCAGCCCAGTAATCGTGCCCCACCCTGCCTAGTTCAGGGTATCCTGATACACCTTGTAGGGTTACTGCTGAAAAGGGTCCCCCGCTACTAGGATTTCTATTTCTAGCCAACATGCTAAGTTGGTTAAGTGTTCTGTAAACCTAACCCCCAGTCAGTCTGTATAGTTTAGCATTTTCAAGTTGATTAAGTATAAATTCAATTCACTTAATCCTATCAATGCTAACTCAGCCTTAATTGTCTTATTAAAGCCTCGACCACTCACATTAAACAGGTATTGTTGTGGCTGCCTGTTGCCGGTTGGGTCCGGGCAGTCTTACGCCACAACTCAGTCTAACCTCGGGTCTTTATTGGGCTCAATGTTTAACAACCCACATTGGATAGGTATGGTTGTGACTACTGGACAGCCGGGCGGTTCCGGGCAGGTTTATGTCACAACTCAATCCAACCTCGGGTTAAACACATTGTATTTTCTAAGTTTACATATTTTGTCTCTTTTCTTTTTATATGTAAATATTTGCAGCCCATTATTCAAATTCATCTTTATTGGGTAAAATTAATTTATACCACTTAAATGTTCTCAAGGTCGTTGGCATGCGTCAAACATGCCAACACATATGTTTTATATTTTTACCCCAACGTCATTACCCCCGTTTTATATGTTCGCTATAATATAACATATGTTGGGCTTAACATTTAAGCCCAACTTTGCCACATGAAAAAGGGGAGGCTTAGAACACGGTGTATATATATTCTAAGTAACATCAAAAAGGGAGTGTGAACGCATGAACTTGCAACATAACGATCTAATTAACATAAATTAGGCACTTGTAAAGTTGCATTGTAACAGCATATAATCTTGACATGAAACATACCTAACATGAATCATGGTTTTAATCTAGTCATGTAAACTTGCATTTAAAAATATGAATCTAACTTAATTATGTGTCGCACATATATTATCATGTGAGTTTGATAACAACATAGGCCTAAAACATGTTTCCGATTAGGTATAACACCAAACGTAATCTATCATGTTCATAGAATTAATACAAGTTCACAAAGAAGCTTGCTTTTGTCACTAATACAAAAGTATGGTTCTACACTTGAATCATGATGCCAATTCCAACATAAATTCATATGAGTCATAATACCCAAATGGATCCAACTACACTAAAAATTATCATAAAAATATACATCATGTTGGCATAATAGTGAATCATATACTTGCATGAATCTCAAATAAACTACCACAAACATATTGTCGTTAACTTTCAACATGAATCATATACTTGCAAATATACAATAGGTGTTGTAATAAACTACCACAAACATATAGTCGTTAACTTTCAACATGAATTATATACTTGCAAATATCCAATAGGTCTAACATCATTATACCACGACATCCCAAATTTAATCATAATTAGAATCATAGTAACATACAATTATGAATTATTATCACCACAAATTAAGTACAATTCCATTTCTCATTTTACACAAATTAAAACCCAATTATTCATTCACATCGGAATAGCACTCTACTTACAACGTATGACGAATCTTCAATTCAGGAATCTGAATTCTGAATTTGGAGATGCTATCCTTTGTTGTAGGCGTTGTTTTGATTTAATTGTCGTTGCTTTAAGCTTTTGAATCGACTCCTAATCGTCTCTCTATTTTGGCAGCTACTCCTAGACTCACTTCAGCAGCATGACGGTCTCATTCTCATTTTTATTTGTGTGAATTAGGTGGAGTCGTAGGACCTTTTTATAGAGTTTGTGAATTGATTTGAGCCGTCTATGGAGCTTAGATCAATATTAGCCGTTCATTTCAAAGAGAAACCAATCAGGAGTTGACACCTAGCCCTAGTGACAAGACAAGGCTCAGAAATTCGGCCAAGCATAGACCAGGCCAGCCAGGAGGGGCTGGGTTCGACCTGGCTCAGGGGCCAGGTCGACTACCCAGTCAACCCCCAGGTCGACTACATAGTCGACCTGGGTGCCCCAGGTCGACTACCCAGTCAACCTGGGTGTCCCAGGTCGACTACCCAGTCGACCTAGGTGCCTCGGGCGGGAAAATTCCCGCCCAGCCCAATCTGGGTCCGATTTTTCGAATTTTGAATTTGTTTCTGAACTGTTTCTATCTGTTTGAATTTTAAACTGAATTCTGAAACTTCCGGAGGTCATATCTCCCTCATACGGAGTCCGTTTTACGCAAACTCGGACTCTATCTCAAGCAGAATTCCGAGACGAACGCAATGGCGTATCCCATTTCCCTTAATTCTTTGATTTGAATTAATTATACTTTAATTTGTGAATTTCACTGTTATAGAATATACGGGGTGTTACATTCTCCCCCACTTAAAAGGATTTCGTCCCCGAAATCTTCAAGTCTAGGAGAATGTATATCCTAACATCCAAACGTCCATCTACTCATCCATCAAACACGAGCGTCCATTGTCTTTAAAAGACTTTTAATGCTTCATGATCATATGCAAAGTGTGTGTACATGTACTTATCTAATGCAAAATCAGGCGGTCTACTGATTCAGTTGACCTCCTTAATGCAAATTATGTAAGTGTCATGAATCCATTATGTATGCAAATTCTCCTATTCATGATTCTACATGAGTGCACAATCATTCATATATAAATGCAACATCCATATGACAACACATTAAACTTCAACCATATACGAATATAAATACATATATGCATATGCAATATGAAGTGACTGAGCCAATCTAAAACCTAGATTGTGTGTGTATATGCAACCACGAGCAACCACTAGCAATCACTTGCAACCACTTGCAACCATCATCCATAACATGTTTCACTTACATGTTTTCATCCAAAAGGTTTCTACCTAAAAGATAAGGTCGAGGAGATATACCTAAAAAGATAGATAAAAGCGCAACTTAAGGAAAAAGAAAGATCAAAGATGTACCCTCAAAAAGAAAAGGGTAGGCTGCGCGTATTCTAGCCTCAGTTTCCCAAGTCGCGTCTTCCTCGGCGTCGCTCCACTGAACTTTGACGAGCTTGACTTTGCTGTTGCGTAGCTTTTTCACTTCAGTTCCTAAGATGCGGGTTGGAACTTTTCTCACGGTTGCTTCGCGTTCCACTTCAGCTTCTTCAAGGATGTTTGGCTCTACCACTTTAGCAGATTCATGTAGACATTTTCGAAGGTGAGAAACATGAAAGGCGTTGTGAACTCCAGCTAGTTTCTCAGGTAGCTCTAATCTATAGGCCATTTTCCAACCTTCTCGATGATAGGAAACGACCCTACGAACCTTGGTGCTAGCTTCCCTGTGGTTCCAAAACGAACAACGTTCCTTAGAGGAGATACCTTAAGAAAAACTCTGTCTCCAACCTCAAATTCAAGGTCGGTCCTTCTCTTGTCGGCGTAGGATTTTTGTCTGTCTTGGGCTGTCTTCATTCTTCTCCGTATTAAGTCTACTTTCTCTAAAGTCTCTCGGATCAAATCTGGTCCAAGTATGAGCTTGTCAGTAGACTCCCACCAACAAGTGGGCGATCGGCAAGGTCTCACATATAAAGCTTCGAAGGGCGCCATTCCGATGGTGGCTTGGTAGCTGTTGTTGTAGGAAAATTCCACCAAAGGAAGATGGTCTTCCCACGTCCCTCCGAAGTCAAGGACGCACAGTCTTAAAAGGTCCTCCAAAACTCTGTTCACTCTTTCTGTCTGGCCGTCGGTTTGAGGGTGATAGGCTGTACTCAAGCATAACTGTGTGCCTACCGCTTCTTGCAGACTCCGCCAAAACTCACTTGTGAAGATAGGGTCTCGGTCGCTAACAATGCTGGAGGGTATTCCATGGAGTCGAACAATTTCCTTGAGATAAAGAGATGCTAGGGATGAGGCAGTCCTTTTACTTTTGACAGGTAAAAAGTGGGCACTTTTAGTAAGCCTATCCACTATTACCCAAATGTTAGTGTTGCCTCTTCTAGACCTAGGCAGCCCATTAATGAAGTCCATTGAAATACTATCCCACTTCCACTGTGGAACCTCTAGAGGATGGAGCAGACCGCCAGGCTTCTTCTGCTCCGCCTTAACCTGTTGGCAAGTCATACACTTAGAAACGAAATCTACCACGTCGTTCTTCATGCCGCTCCAAAAGAAAGTTCCCTTTATGTCCTTGTACATTTTATCTCCGCCTGGATGTATCGTCATCTTAGAGTGATGTGCTTCTTCGAGAACCGTCTTTACTAAATCCCTTATCCGTGGGACGCATAGCCTTCCGTCTCGCCTTAACCAACCCTTATCATCGGTGGTGTACCTGTTGAGGTGACTTGAAGTCTCACCCCTACTTAGTCTATCAATCGTCTCTACAAGTTGACGGTCTTCGCGTTGTGCTGACCCTATTGAGTCCAAAAGAGTAGGGCGCACTTCAAGCGATGCTAGTAAACCTGGTACGAATTCAAAGGAGGGCCTAAAATCAAAGTTGGCTATAAATTCTAGGCTTTGCCTTTCAACAAACAGCAGGCTTAATGTTAGCTTCTTTCTGCTCAAAGCATCTGCGACTACGTTGCCTTTGCCCGGAGTGTAGGAGATCTCGAAATCGTACGAGGCAAGAAACTCAATCCATCTCTGTTGCCTCAAGTTAAGATCTTTCTACGAGAAAAGATATTTCGACGATTTATTGTCAGTGTAAAGCTCGAACTTCTCACCTAGGAGATAGTGTCGCCAAGACTTGAGTGCAAAGACGATGGCGGCTAACTCAAGATCGTGGGTTGGGTAGTTCTTTTCGTGCACTTTCAACTGTCTCCCGCCATAAGCTACTACCCTTCCTTCTTGCATTAAGACAGCGCCTAGCCCTGTCCCACATGCATCTGTATAAACTGTGAACATCTTGCTTCCATCTGGCAACGTCAGAACTGGGGCTGTTGTAAGAGCCCTTTTTAGTCGTTGGAAAGCAAACTCTCAATCCAAGTCCCAATTGAACATTATATTCTTCTTTGTCAGCCTTGTGAGTGGAGCTAAGATTTTTGCAAAATCCCTTATGAATTTTCGGTAGAAACCTGCCAGTCCTAGAAAACTCCGGACCTCAGTTGCATTCCTTGGTGTCTTCCAATCCTGTACCGCTACTACCTTAGCGGGGTCCACAGCTAACCCTTCCTTGGATACTATATGCCCAAGAAACCTTACTTCCTCTCTCCAAAAGTGGCACTTGGAGAATTTGGCTTTTAGCTGATGGACTCGCAGATTTTCCATGATTGCCCTTAGGTGCTGAGCATGTTCTTCTTCACTCTTTCAGAAGATCAAGATATCGTCTACGAAGACCACTACGAACTTGTTGAGGAATTCTCTGAATACCCTACTCATCAGGTCCACGAAGTAAGCAGGTGCATTTGTCAAGCCGAAAGCCATGACAAGCCATTCAAAGAAGCCGTCTGGGGTTCTGAATGCTGTCTTATCGATGCTATCTTCAGCCACCCTTAGCTGATGAAATCCGGTCGCCAAATCGAGTTGGGAGAAAACAGACGCTCCTACAAGCTGATCAAACAGATCATCAATTCTGGGGAGAGGGTGCCTATTCTTTTTCGTTAGTTTGTTGAGCTCCCTATAGTCAACACATAAACAGAGTGAACCATCCGCCTTTGTGGCGAACACCACTGGAGCGCCCCATTCTAAAATGCTCCTTCTAATGAACCCCTTCTCTAGGAGCTCTTTAACCTGTTTAGTGAGCTCTTTCCTTTCCCGTGGAGCCATGTGTCTAACAGGAAACGCAACGGGCTTTGCATTATCTACAAGATATATGCGGAAGTCTATCTCCCGCTTCGGAGGTAAGCCCTTCACCTCTTCAAAGACATCCGGATATTCACGGACCACTTTAACCGATTGCAAACTCTCAACAGAAGCATCTAGCGACTCAAGATAACTAAGCATAACCGCATACGAGGGATTACAAGTAATTTCCAGAGTGTTACCGAGTTGGGTTAGAAGCCTAACCACCCTTTTCTCACAATCAAGGATGGCACCATTACTGGATAGCCAATCCGTGCCCAAAATCAAACTGTATCCTGAGAAGCCCAAAACAAAGGCACTACATCTAAATTCTACGCTTAGAATAGAAATTTTCAATCCCACACAGATCATAGACAATTGAGCTGGGCCCCCGATTGGATTTGAAACAATTAAGGGGTCCTCTACCATACTAGTTTCTAGGTGCAGAGATTCTACTAAAGCAGATGAAATAAAGGAGTGTGATGCGCCAGAGTCAAATAAAGTACAAACTGGGTGATCATAAAGATATACTACACTTTCTACATAAGTATTTATACCTCGCTGTTGCAGAGGCGGTGCTTCTAGCGCATGAACCTGTGCCCCTGAGGAGGATCTAGCATTCTTCCCTTGCCTTCGCTTCTTTGGGCAATCCTTAGCCATGTGGCCTATTTCACCGCAAGAAAAGCACCCACCATTCAACTTTGCCTTCTTTTTCCGGCATTCTTTCACTAAGTGCCCCACTTTGCCACAGAAATTACACTTCCGCTTCTCTTGGGACTTGTTTTCTTTCCCGCCCTTCTTAAAGTCTGTCTTCTTAGGCTGTAAACCCTCTTTCTTCCCTTGAGAGCTTTCTGCCTTTGTCTCCTTCTTGCCTTTATCCTCTTCATTCAGCAATGCCATCTGCACCAACCTTTCATACGTAGCTCCCAGAGGTATACGGGTCATGGCCAAACTGTGTAATGGCTCATTCAATCCTTCGACAAAGCGGAGGGCCTTCTTGTGCGGAGTGTTGACTAGGTCCAGTCCGAACCTAGCCAGCTGATCGAACTGATTAACGTATTCCTTTACTGTCATATTCCCTTGCTTAAGAAATAAGAATTTTTCCAATTAGAGACTCCTTTCAGCTTCTGAGAGAAATTTAGCCTCAAACCTCGCCCTAAAGTCCTCCCATGTTTCCACTGGTCTTTCTGCATTGGTAACTTCCCACCAATAGGAAGCCTTGCCTTTAAGTAGCCATACTGCCAGTTGTACCTTCTGCCTATCTTCTACCTCAAAGATGACGAATAAGTCCTCGGTTTCCTTTAGCCAGTTCCTGGCTGCCACGAAGGACTCGGTTCCATGAAAGTCCTTCCCCCCATAGCTTTGAAATCTTTACATATCTTAGCAAAAGTATTACCACGCGGAGGAGGTGGAGGAGGAGGTGCTGCTGCAGCTGGATGATTTTCTGCAGCAGGATGATTTCCTGGGGGAGGAGGAATAGTGGGACCTGGCTGATTGGCCCTTGCTTCTAAGAATCGTCTGAACCAACCAGGTATTGGTACACCCTCAGGCAAGTTAAGTTCTTCGGACATGCTGAAACAAAAGAATAGATTCAAAACGAAGGATAAAAGATAGTACCTATGGCTTTGGGGGACTATGACTTTTTAAAATAAATTAACATTTTATCTTTAAAAATGCTTCTTTAAATTTTATTTTGAAAATAATTTTTCAAAAATTTTTATCTTATCTGGTAAACCTATGCTCTGATACCAAGTGAAACACCCCACCTCCGTTAGGGTCACTCTCAAAGGGAATGCCCTAATTTTGGTGGAGGTTTATAAGTATAAGTCACAGATACACAAGACAGATATAAATACACGTATTTTTGAACAGCGGAAAACAACAACAACTTTTATTTCAACAAAATACGTGTTACATAAACCATGCCATAATTGTCTTACAATACTTCCAACAACATTACATTTTCATAACTGTCTTGATTTCATAACTTAAAGAAGCATAAAAACATAAGTAAACTGCATAAGTCCCCATAATTGCTATCCAAAGCCATAGTCCAAAACGAAAGAGATCCAAGCAATACATTCTTTCTCTTCAAGCTGGATGTGAAAACTGGTCAAACTGCGGTATTCCCTCCCTGTGGACCTGAGGGGGGGGGAAACGAAAGAAAAGAAGACGAAAGAAAAGTAGAGTCAGACATAAAGCCTGAGTAAGTCTAGGACTATTCAATCTATGAATAAAGAAATGAGCATGATAAGTATAAACTGGAAATGGGAAAGCACCATAAACTAAGTTAAGTTGTCTAGAGTCGAATATACTATCGTACCCCATATTAATCTCTGCACCCCTATTAACCAGTTCCCAACAGGCACACCATAATCAGGGTGAAGTGATCCATTTCAAATGATCGGCTCCTACTCGCATAGTTACATGTGTCTTACGGCCCCCGATGTTGTAGCTACCTATGCTGGTCCCACCATGGGGTGTATCAAGTCCCATGGTGGCGGCCCGACACAGTTCTAGAATGCACAGGTATACTACTGGTGCCCAGTGCCTTATTTTTCTGCGCCGGAGTGTGTGCACGCCCGCACCCCGTTAGAACCTACACTGCTGCACCACCGCCATCGATTTGACCTCTTACAGTCAGCCCAGTAATCGTGCCCTACCCTGCCTAGTTCAGGGTATCCTGATACACCTTGTAGGGTTACTACTGAAAAGGGTCCCCCGCTACTAGGTTTTCTATTTCTAGCCAACATGCTAAGTTGGTTAAGTGTTCTGTAAACCTAACCCCCAATCAGTCTGTATAGTTTAGCATGTTCAAGTTGATTAAGTATAAATTCAATTTACTTAATCCTATCAATCCTGACTCAGCCTTAATTGACTTATTAAAGCCTCGACCACTCACATTAGACAGGTATTGTTGTGGTTGCCTGTTGCCCGTTGGGTCCGGGCAGTCTTACGCCACAACTCAGTCTAACCTCGGGTCTTTATTGGGCTCAATGTTTAACCACCCACATTGGATAGGTATGGTTGTGACTACTGGACAGCTGGGCGGTTCCGGGCAGGTTTATGTCACAACTCAATCCAACCTCGGGTTAAACACATTGTATTTTCTAAGTTTACATATTTTGTCTCTTTTCTTTTTATATGTAAATATTTGCAGCCCATTATTCAAATTCATCTTTATTGGGTTAATTTAATTTATACCACTTAAATGTTCTCAAGGTCGTTGGCATGCGTCAAACATGCCAATACATATGTTTTATATTTTTACCCCAATGCCATTACCCCCGTTTTATATGTTCGCTATAATATAACATATGTTGGGCTTAACATTTAAGCCCAACTTTGCCACATGAAAAAGGGGAGGCTTAGAACACGGTGTATATATATTCTAAGTAACATCAAAAAGGGGAGTGTGAACGCATGAACTTGCAACATAACGATCTAATTAACATAAATTAGGCACTTGTAAACTTGCATTGTAACAACATATAATCTTGACATGAAACATACCTAACATGAATCATGGTTTTAATCTAGTCATGTAAACTTGCATTTAAAAATGTGAATCTAACTTAATTATGTGTCACACATATATTATCATGTGAGTTTAATAACAACATAGGCCTAAAACATGTTTCCAATTAGGCATAACACCAAACATAATCTAGTCATGTTCATAGAATTAATACAAGTTCACAAAGATGCTTGCTTTTGTCACTAATACAAAAGTATGGTTTTACACTTGAATCATGATGCCAATTCCAACGTAAATTCATATGAGTCATAATACCCAAATGGATACAACTACACTAAAAATGATCATAAAAATATACATCATGTTGGCATAATAGTGAATCATATACTTGCATGAATCTCAAATAAACTACCACAAACATATAGTCGTTAACTTTCAACATGAATCATATACTTGCAAATATCCAATAGGTGTTGTAATAAACTACCACAAACATATAGTCGTTAACTTTCAACATGAATCATATACTTGCAAATATCCAATAGGTCTAACCTCATTATACCACGACATCCCAAATCGATTCATAATTAGAATCATAGCAACATACAATTATGAATTATTATCACCACAAATTAAGTACAATTCCATTTCTCATTTTACACAAATTAAAACCCAATTATTCATTCACATCGGAATAGCACTCTACTTACAACGTATGACGAATCTTCAATTCAGGAATCTGAATTTTGAATTTGGAGATGCTATCCTTTGTTGTAGGCGTTGTTTTGATTTAATTGTCGTTGCTTTAAGCTTTTGAATCGACTCCTAATCATCTCTCTATTTTGACGGCTATTCCTAGACTCACTTCAGCAGCATGACGGTCTCATTCTCATTTTTATTTGTGTGAATTAGGTGGAGTCTTAGGTCCTTTTTATAGAGTTTGTGAATTGATTCGAGCCGTCGATGGAGCTTACATAAATATTAGCCGTTCATTTCAAAGAGAAACCAATCAGGAGCTGACACCTAGCCCTAGTGACAAGACAAGGCTCAGAAATTCGGCCAAGCACAGACCAGGCCAGCCAGGAGGGGCTGGGTTCGACCTGGCTCAGGGGCCAGGTCGACTACCTAGTCAACCCCCAGGTCAACTACATAGTCGACCTCGGTGCCCCAGGTCGACTACCCAGTCGACCTGGGTGCCCCAGGTCGACTACCCTGTCGACCTAGGTGCCTTGGGCGGGAAAATTCCCGCCCAGCCCAATCTGGGTCCGATTTTTCGAATTTTGAATTTTTTTCTGAACTGCTTCTGTCTGTTTGAATTTTAAACTGAATTCTAAAACTTCTGGAGGTCATATCTCCCTCATACGGAGTCCGTTTTACGCAAACTCGGACTCTATCTCAAGCAGAATTCCGAGACAAACGCAATGGAATATCCCGTTTCCCTTAATTCTTTTATTTGAATTAATTATACTTTAATTTGTGAATTTCACCATTATAGAATATACGGGGTGTTACATTATCCATATAAGTACGGGTCGTTACACTCTTTCCCCCCTTAAATAATTTTGTCCTCGTAATTGCTAAGGTAGAAAACAAACCCTATTAATTGGTTAAAAATTATTTTTACTTCTTTAACTTCTGTTTCACTGTACCAATTAATTTCAACTAAATTATTAATTTATTCCTACTAACAAAAATTTCCATAAACTCTGAAAATTTTCTAACACCCGAAATTTCTGAAAATTTTCGCCAGCACCTCCTTTGTACTGGTCAATCGGTACAACTACAACTCTCCTCTCTAGGCCTTCTCCAACCCAAAAGAAAATCAAACAGCCAAGCGGCTTGCCAAACATGCTCATAAATCCCATACTGAATGAAACATGTACCTTTTTGTTGGGCATATCATTATATCATTTCCATCTGCTATCAACTCAGGATATACCAATGTCATCCCAACCAAACTCCAATCAATTTTATCCTCAAACCAATCATCCACTTATACCTAAGTCAAATTCCATTTCAAATTCGATTTCTATTCTCGATTTCAAACTCTAACTCACCAATCCAATACCTATTCAGATTCATATCTCACAATTCAAAATCTCATTCTACTCGATATGTTATATTCCAATTCAATTTCCAGTTAATTGGTTTCAATTCAATTCATATTTTCTTTTACAAATTCTAATTCAATTTGTTTTTAATTTAAACAGTCTCTTCTAGGAATTTTAAACAGCTTTGCTTTCCTAAACCAAACTTCCCTTTTCAGGATTTCAAACAACTTGTTTTTCTCAAAACAATTCAAAAATGAAAATCTTTGGTAGTAATCCATCACTTAGAACTCGAAAATGAACATTAATGATGTCGCGATTCATTATCAGGGTTATTTCCCAGCCATCAAAGTTAGTTCAATACTATATCACTTTTAAAACCATTTCAAAATACCTCCATTTTGAAATTCATTTCAAAATACCATTTACAATGCTTTAAAATAATTTAAAATCTCCTGGGATTTTAAAATTCTCGTATATTAATTCCAAATACATCTACAAACACCATTCCAAATTTCCAGGGTTTTAATTTCAATTCTGATTTAAATTCATATTTAATTCATCTGCTTTCATATATCACACTTATGTAAACTCTGATTGGTTATTTTCATAACCATTTCAATTATAATCCTATCTGATTATAATAACAACCAACACATCCAATATACTATATTATTTCAATATTTATACTTTGTTTATATCAAGATATAATTTGGATAAAATTATTTCATTTATCCTCTTTTTAAAACAAACAATGTTGGTTCATTGTATTCAAGTGTTTATAAACCCCCTACCGATACAGTGGATCAAACTGATCGACCAGAACTCATAAACAACTCAACCAATGAATCTTCACAATATAAAACCATTTTTATATCAAATAACAAATACGTTCACTCATATATATACTCAACTCAATCTAGGGTATTACTAACCTCATCTCTACTGAGTCACGCCACAGAGCCAAGGTAATAACTTAACCTTCAGCTCTGATACCAATTGTAGTGTCCCGAAATTTCCGGTACAATTTCGAGATGACCAAACAACACAAGTCCAACCCAAATTACACTAGAAACCAGAAAACTAATAGAAACAAAACAGAGGTGAGGATAGGTAAGATACAAACTTAGAATAGAAGAAGAAGAAGAAGAAGAACATACAACATCAGGGTAACACGAATCTCACAGCGGAACGAACAATATATAATAGATACATAACATGGAAATAAAACTAGTATATGTATACAGTAACATTATCAGAGTACAACACTTACAACACAGCGAAAATAACTATAAAATCCTGAATCCTCCTGCTCCAAGCTCTCCGAGTATATCTGTAAATTCCTGACTACTTGACTGCCCGTACAAATTTGGGCACCCAAGAGTTTAGGGAAAACAAAACAAAATAAACTCTGGGTCAGTTATGGGACTGGTGTGAGTAAAACAATTTAAAACAGTTTGAGCAATTAAACGATATCTCATAAGACCACGTCGTATAACGGAACGGGTTTTTGCCTTACGAGAATCCAAAACATTTTATTTAACTTTCAAAAGCCTTTTGAATGAAATGATAAACTTTATGTCAAAACTCTTTTGATTTTATAATAATGTCTATGAACCACAACTAAATAATCATCTAGCAGAAACGCTTTCATCTCACATTCTACATATATAGTCTACAATCAAAACCACGAGCACTTATTGGATAATGGATTGCCAACTATGACAAGGTATGGAACCACCTTACGATAGTGTACCTCTAGAGAGGAATACACTGGGTTCAATAAGAACATCTTGCAACCCGGCCACACATGACCGACCACTCATTTCGCTTGAGTGTATCAAATATATCACCAGCGGTTGAGATCAGCAACAGTTTCCCTAATGGGACAACATCGAATAGATTAAAGAACGAAATGAATATCTCAAGATAGGTGATAATACACCTTAATGGAAGCAACCCACATAGCCATGCTTCATGTCCGATTTTTTTCATTTCCCAGTTGTGAGGCTAGAGGCCACGCTTATCTCTGACAGATCACACAATTATTCGCTTTGAATGTCACATTGTCATACCCCCCAAATCACAAATTGATTTTCCCAAAAATAAAATGGGTATACGCTAAGAGAAACGAATTCCTACGCCACTAACGTACATACGTTTGAAGAGATCAACTTACGAGATTCATTAAATATACTCTGTTAGACATTCTTCCATACATGTTGTCCCGGGACTGGACAAACCGACGGCACTATTCTGTAAGTCCATCGTAGGAAATTTCTACCTTGGATTTGACAAAACGACCCTTGCACAAACTCCATCTTCAATTATCTTCATCATATTTGATCGCAACACTAACACCCATATAGAGTGGTTTTTAGATAATGAATCTGGTCCCGGTCTTTCTGTATTGACGATGGAAAAATAGTCAAAAACTTTGATAGTCGATGAGTTAACTATCAAAGAAAAACAGTGTGCAAACAACGATATTATTTCCATATGGAAATTCTATCGATGAATCATCAATCATCATTTATCTCTTAAATTAATTTATCATTGATTTATTCATTCACCATTTCCTGTTTCCACACACACACACACACACACACACATATATATATATATATATATATATATATATATATATATACAGAAATTCATTTTTTCTAAATTTAGAAAATATACGATATTAATCATTGGAAAATGTTTCCATTTCTACTCCCATTTCTTATTTTCTATATTAGAAAACATTTCTGATTCTTATTTGGAAAACATTTCCAAAACTCCTACATTTGGATTTAACCAGACATTTAAATAAAACATCGCTATACCAACTCAAAACCTTACTCTCATTAACTGAATTCACTTAACCAATATTCATTCTCGAACCTTAACCGTTCCTTAGTTAAAACGAAGTCAATCAAGTTGGATATAATTAACTCTCATACCTTAACTGAACAACATTTCTAACTTCGAAGATTGACAAAGTTCACCATCTAAATCTTTAACAACTTCCTTACGTAACTCTCGGATTCTATTTACGAACCCACTTCTTTATTGAAAACATTGATTATCACTAAAGTGTAACAATCTCTACTTCTAAAATAGCTAACTTCAAAATATAACTTTTATTCCTTATTTAACTAAATAACTAACTAGACAATTTATAACTAAATAAATAGATCTTGTTTAAAAAGAAAAGTGAATAGAACTTTCCTGAATTCGATATAATCGAATTTCAATGTATAACTCTCTTTTGAATAATCTATATTCGATAAATCCTTTTCTAATAAACTATATTCGATTAACTCCTTTCGAATAAACTATATTCGATAACCTTCTTTTCGAATAAACTATATTCGATAACCTTCTTTTCAAATAAACTATATTCGATTAACTCATTTCGAATAAACTATATTCGATTAACTCCTTTCGAATAAACTATATTCGATAACCTTCTTTTCGAATAAACTATATTCGAGTAACTCTAATCCGACTAACTCTAATTCAATTAACTTTATTGGAATAACTAATATTCGACTAACTCTTGTTTGACTAACTCTAATTCAATTAACTTTATTCGAATAACTAATATTCGACTGACTCTTGTTCGATTAACTCTATTTCATTTAACTTTAATCAAATAACTAATATTCGACTAACTCTTGTTCGAATAACTCTATTTCAATTAATTTTATTCGAATAACTAATATTCGGCTAACTCTTGTTCGATTAACTCTATTTAATTAACTCTAACTTAATTAACTCTAATCGATTTACTCTAATTTGATTAACTCTAATCGATTAACTCCAATTCAATTAACCCCTTTCGATTAACTCCAATTCGATTAACTCTAATCGATTAATTCTAATTCAATTAACTCTAATCGATTAACTCCAACTCGATTAACTCTAACTCGATTAACTCTAATCGATTAATTCTAAATCGATTAACTCTAACTCGATTAACTCTAATCGATTAATTCTAATTCGATTAACTCTAATTGATTAACTCTATTTCAATTAACTCTAATCGATTAACTCCAACTCGATTAACTCTAACTCGATTAACTCTAATCGATTAATTCTAATTCGATTAACTCTAACTCGATTAACTCTAATCGATTAATTCTAATTCGATTAACTCTAATCGATTAATTCTAATTGATTAACTCTATTAAGTTTGACTTCGTATTTCAAATAGTATCCTATTTCCAAATTCTATTTATACTTCTATTTATAGAATTACTCATACGAAATCTCCTTTTTTTTCTAACACTTAAATCTCATTTAAAAACCCCTTTTATAACTCTATTCATTTTCTAAATAAATATTTCCTTTTATAACTCTATTTATTTTCTAAATAAATATTTCCTTTTATAATTAATTAATTTTCTAAACAAATATTTTTCTTTTCAATTCTATTTGTAAATTTTTACAAATATTCCCTTTTCAATTCTATTTGTAAATGTTTTACAAATATTCCCTTTTTTAACTCTTTGATTTTATAATTTTCTTTTATAAAATTCTTTTCCTTTTATATATAAAATCCATTGATTTTATATAAATAATTTATTTTCAAAATACACTTTGAAAATTCCCTTTTTTACTTCCCAGTATTTATTACGGTATTTAAAATACCAAATAACAATGATTGATATCATTCAAACATGAATAATCAACATAGATTTTATATCACATCATATATTACAATATATGAAAACAACAGTATTATAAATTTTGAGGAATCCAGTTAGATCCCTCCAACCTATTTCCCAGCATCCATAGATGTTAAACAATATAATAACATTGATTTCATTTCGATATGAAATATCCTGATAAACAGAATCAATATTTGATTAATGATTTATATATATATATATATATATATATATATATATCATTATCTATAATTTCAACCAGTACATAAGCAGTTCAACCAAATAGTCGACACATAGAATCAAACATCATCTATCAGTTCTAAAAACAAGTTATAAAAATATGAACTAGTAGAGTTGGTGAGTTTTACTCACCATGGACGATCATCATTAAATAACGATAACTGTCGTTGATTTGATTTTGACAATTTATTTTTCTATAAATTGTAACGAGCTCCAATTCACTCCCATTCAGTTCCATTGTGTAGTTTCGTCCATACGATACCAACGGATCTGACCGTTCGAAATTCTGATATAGTATGTCGAAGTTATGATATTACGAAGTTTAGTGTATATTGAAATTAAATAAACACTTAAGTTTAAATCCCATTGGGCCTCATCCCCTTAAATTTATCGGCCCACTTACCAAATACCCGCTCCCCTTCTTCTTCCTCTTTGGAAAAATCGCGACTCCATCTTATTTTACAGAAATTACGCCGACTTCAAAAAATCCAAACACTCTCATTCCTCACCAAAAAAATCCAAACTCTCCACCATTACATTACTCTTCAAGTTCTCTTTATCCTCCACCTAAAAAGGCCGAACTCGCACCATTTCTCGTCATTCTATCCTTCAAGTGTCCACGCGGTTGTACAGTATGTTGCGCGACAGAATCTTCGTCGAACTCAAACCAAACTTTGCAACCCACTATTATTCATCGCCACAATCATTAATACGATAACCAGAACTCATGTTAAAGTTTCAATCACAAGAATTGGTGAACCCTAGCTCACGTTTAACACCACGCAGCGAGCGAAGATGATGTCGCCCCCTTCCAAACGTATACTAGCATACAGATGGACCTCCCAACAACCAATAGATAAAAGATATGTAATTTATTGATTTTATTGATTTATTTTTGATTTTACAACTTGCGATTTCTGTAGAAAAAGAGAAAGTAACGACGGATTGTCTGTTAACTTTGGGGAAAGAAAATGACTTAGATTAGAAGTGTTAGCGTTATTTATAGGTAGAGAAAATATTATTTTAATCGATTATTATATTTAATTTTAACCAAACGCTATTTGTATTCAGCATTAAAAATTCATGCGGTCACATACAATATCCAAATTCCATGAAAATCGACATGCAGCTACAGTTTGACATTACAGACCTAACGAAACTGGTTTCGTCAAATTCCGACTCCGTTTGCTCATACAACATATTTTTAACCATCAAAATACTGATTGATTTTCACATTAAAAATTCATACGACCACATACTGACTCCAAAAATCACGAAAATTGGAATCTAGTAATAATTTGACATTACGGATCCAACAAAATTAGTTTCGTCAAAAACGGAGTCCGTTGGCAAAATTGGCTATTTTTAAAGCTCTAAATAACCCATTTAAATATATAAATATATTTAAAAACAATTAAGTTAAATTAAAATAAATATATATTATCATATATATATTCACACAGAATATCGTATAGCTCCAATTGGATTTATAACTCGATATTCAAATCCCGGTTGAATCGATATTCAATTTATATTGAAAAACCCTTTTATAATATAAATAAATCGCTATAATTTATAAAGGAATTCCATAGCGACTTTTCGAAAATTTGATTTGGACATAAATCAAAACCTACACAATGAAATCCTGATTTTTCTCTTCCATTAGAAAAATATACTTCACCAGCTCCGAACGTTTCTTATTTCACAGAAATCCGATTTAAAACAGACTCTGTATATTCAGTTGAAGTTCGAATCGCCAAATTACGAACTGTCGCGCCATTTGGAGCTCGATTTTAATTATACTATAACTATACAAACTTCGTTTAAATAATATATTCGTTATTCTAAATCAAATTCCAAACTGAATTATAGCTTATATATGATCCAATTCACATCGTATTGTGAATTCTAATATTTCCAACTATTTTGGAATTTAAATATATTATTTAATTATTATATTAATTAAATATTCCTTATTATTTAATTCAGGTCATTTTAAATTACCAAACCTTTATTTAAATAATTAAATAAATTATTTATTATCCGTAAAAGTACGGATCGTTACTGATCCTTAGCCATCTTGCTTCGTTTCTCATCATCTCCATTTTATATATTGTGCTTGGACTGGTTGTATATGTGAGTGCCTGTGACGGCCTGCCCCGCATTGACCGACATTTCCTCCAAAATTCCACAGTACACATGTCCGCTAGCACGAGATGGTCGTCAAAGAAAGGAAAGAAGATGAAAGAACTAACAAAGAAACCTGTAGAATGTCTTACAGCGCATGGATTAAAATATAATAGTAACATACTTGACATAAAATATGCGAGACAGTGCATAAGCTGAGAACTAAAACCATCATCATCATAGCAGCGGAAATCCAAAATACAACTTATGATCCAACATCATTATTACAACTTTAAAAATGTCTCTAAAGCAAAAGAAAGTAAAAGAAGGAGGTACACTACTAATGCCCAAGCAGTGACCTTCAACAACACAGGGAGAATATCTATATATCATACGTGGGAGCCTCCTGCTCATCTCCGGTACAGCTACTCATGCATACCACCTAACCTGTCTCTAGTCTGCTCGTTTAGGAGCACCCCAGAGTAATAAGAAGATACATAAAACTGTGGGTCAGACAAAAGTCTGGCATGAGCGATAAGCAACAAAACAGAACAATAACAGGTATAATCCAATCATACCTGAACCTAGACCTGCAACCAAAGAGTTAGCACAACATACTGTTCAATACTCTAAGGTGCCACTAACGTATGGTGTAAAGAATACGGGGATGGGGGTGTGCATGTCATAGTGATGGCAAACGTTCAAGCATAGCAACTATCCTCACATCTCTCACTCAGTGCGTAAAGCATACAATCTCCACTATTTGGTCACCTAATCCTTTGGGCCCTGACGGAGTCCAACCCCGCACAACTATCACTACAAGCCAACTATCCATCTCTCAGTGGTGAACCAAAGTTATGAATACCGACAACCTCTTTGCAAACGTCCCGCAGCAAAGTCCAATCGTGAAGTTAACTCATTGGTTCCCAACTGGATCCTGAGTACAAACTTCCCACTTGGACTACCTTTGCATCTCGGGTTTTTCTCTTCTTCGGATCGGTTCGGATGTGCACCTCTTCACTATGCTTCCTATCGTGCTCCTCGAAGTAGTCATATCTGTGATCATCCACATCGGGTTGGGTCGGATTTCTCCAACCAAATCAGTTTGGTTCGGATCATGATCGGTTCGTGATGGGCTGCGAATCGGGTCGGGTCTTCATCACCAGTTCGATCTCGACTCCTGATCGGATTGGGGTCTCCAAGCGGTTCAGGTCGAATGGCTCTCCAGATGAGCGGGTCAAATCGGAGCTTCAAATGCAAGGGATCGGTTCGGTGCCACCATCCACGGGCGGTTCAGATCGGGTAGTGCTCCACGATCGGGTGGGGTCGGAGCTTCATGGTGCTCCCGGTTCGGTTCGTGCTCCCCTCCTCCGATCCGATCTGGTTTGGCTAATTTCCTGCACTTCTTTCCAGCGACTGTTTTACGCCACACGACGGCGTTTTCGACCATTCTAACTGTTCTAAACAATCATAAAGCATACCATACAGCCATAGCAACATGTATAAACATCCACAAACAGCAAAACAACAATATGATATTTCAAAACTGATCAAACATACCGAAAAACCCTTATTTTCCCATTAAGCATGTTTAACAACAACTAATGATAAGATTAGTAAAACTTAACCAAATCAACCCAAATTTCTATCAGAGCCCTAAAATAATATTTTATAATTTTACAAATTTTTCCATAATTTTATGATGCAAAATTTCGCTAATTATCACTAATCACCCCTTAATCCTCTAAATTCCGAGATTAGCAAAATTAGTCCAAATTAACTCAAATTCATATCAGATGCATAAAATAATACTCTGGAATTTAACAAATTTTTCTAGATTTTTCTGAGTTGTAATTTCGCTAATCTTCGTCAATTACCTTAATTAGCCATAATTAGTGAAAAACAATGCAAATCACTCACCTTAGCCACAATTAAAATCTTAGATCTGAAACTCTACGGTTATGACATGGATCCCAATGTATTCCAGCAGCCCTATCTTTGATTTGACGCTAATCCGCCTTGATTTGGTGTTGATTTGCTTAATTAGTGATTAGGAATGATAAAAATGGTGTTTTAGGAGCGATTTAGAAGATGGAGGTCATTGCTAGAGCTCAAGGGAGGTTTGTGGCAGCTGAAAAAATGAATAGGAACTATTATCTAACTCATTTCAGTCCTCCCATAACCCTAATCCCGAAATGGGTTATGGGCTTAGCTGTTAATCACTCTAATTAGGCCCGGTTAAACTGTTTTTCACCTTCTAAACCTTGTTTCAGCCATATCTCCCAAACGGTGAGTCCGTTTGGCTAATGTGACCACTCTAACGGAAAGCTAAACCATCATTCGGATCTAATGGAAGTGGTTTCAGGTCAAAACTCCTTACCGATCAAAAGTTATGGCCAAAACAAGATTAGCTTGGGGGCAAAATGGTCATTTAAAAATCGGCAAAAATCATGTACATGGGAAATGACCCCAGTAGTCGTCTCCTAAAGTTACATGACCATATGACTTCGTATGTGAGAGAAATAAATATTATATGATCCTTCGATTCTTAGAATGCGGGTCATTACATTCTCCCCCCCTTAAGAAATTTCGCCCCCGAAATTCCTTAACTAAGAAACAAGCAAAGGATTCTGCATGCCTACCAACCATTCACAACAATCAAACATACAAAACAACAAACAAGTCTATCCTAGCATGCAGAAAACTAAGTCGCAATTAAAATCTTACCAAGCAAAGAGTTCTGGATACGTCTTCCTAATGCTCTCCTCTGTCTCCCTAGTACAGTCATTCTCATCCTCGCCCACTGAACCTTGACTAGATTCACCGCTTCCTTCGAAGTTTCTTCGTATCGTGCTCGACAATACGAATCGGCTTGCGGTTCCCAATTGCCTCGGGTTCTACTTCGATATCAACCAACTGATCTGGTGAAATAGTCGTATCGGGGTCGTGCACGAATTTCCTTAATTGGGAAACATGAAATACGTTATGAACTCCTGCCATCTTCTCTGGTAATTCAACTTTATATGACAAATTCCCATCTTGCTCGAGAACTGAAAATGGACCAACAAACCTTGGTGCTAACTTACCTTTCCCAACAAAACGAATCACATTCATCAACGGAGAGACCTTGACGAACACCAAGTCATTAACGAAGAATTCCAAATCTCTTCATCTCTTATCGACATAAGTCTTCTGCCTATCTTAGGTAGTCTTCATTCTCTGTTGAATAACCTTAATCTTAGCTGAAGTTTCTCTTATCACATCTGGTCCAAGCACAAACTTCTCACTAGTTTCTAACTAACATGACGGTGAGTTGCACAGTCTTCCATATAAAGCTTCAAATGGAGCCATACCAATACTGGATTGATAACTATAACTCAACCAGATACAAATGGCCATCCCATGACCCTCCAAAATCCAATATATAAGTTCTCAAAAGATCCTCTAGTATATGATTCACTTAAATACCATCATGACCTGACCTAGTCCTTGGTAAACCATCAATATAATCCATTGAGACTTGTTCCCATTTCCATTTAGGAATTTCTAATGGTTGTAACAACCCACTAGGCTTCTTTTGCTCAGCTTTTTCTGGCAATTCATGCGTTTGTACATAAACTTCCCAACGTCCTTATTTATCCTTTCCCATTGGTAGGTCTGATCCATGTCTCAATACATTTTGTTACCATCGGGATGTATAGTCAGTTTCGAGTGATGATATGCTCTAAGCACTTCATCTCTCAGTCCGTCTATGTTGGGTACAACTAGTCCCCCATTCTTCTAAAACCATCCTTCTCGATCAAATCCTTGCTTGATCATTCTTTTTCCATCGATTCCCATCTCTACCTTAGAGATGATTTCCAATAGGCTAGGATCGTCCTTCTAACTGGAACCAATCCACTCAATCAAAATCGATCTAATCGTCAAGCTTACTAGCGTTTCTGAATCCAAATCACTCTTGGGTCTGAAATCATATCCTGTGATATACTCTAGTTGCTTCCAACCCAGAAACATAACCTCTAGACTGGCATGCCTCCTACTCAATGCAACTGTTACCGCACCTAAATCCTTTGCTATGTCCACTGTGTCCCATGAAGTCATGACAACTTCACTGTACTGGCTCATAGCCTTGCTATGATCACTCTGCCCAATGGAGTAATGACTACCCCACTGCACTGATACGTAGCCTAATGTCCGTCTATACTACCATCTTTTTGTTCCCCATCGCTAGAACCCTACAGGTGATAGTCTACTAAGGAGAAGAAAGATAGGGACAAACATAGCAACCATAACATCCATCAAACAAGTCCTACCTATCACCTGTAAAAGCCTTGAACACGTCGACACCTACATGACTGGTCTAACCAATCCCAATATGTCGATTCTTGTATGTCTGGTCCAACCAACATCAAGAACTAATGGAAGCCCAGCCTCCAAATGGACTACTGTACGTCCAACGTATGTTTTATCCTCCAAGGATAACTAGATCACATCCAACGGATCCAAGGTAACGGGCGTCCCCAGATACCCCTGCTTTAAGTCCGCCTAAAATACTTGAGTCCAACCCAAGTCAATCCATTATCTTGCTACCCTCTCGAGTCCAACTCGAGCCAAATCCAATTCCTTGCAGCCTTCTCGAGTCCAACCCGAGTCAATCTATAACTCAGACCCAGTCTTGAGTATCCATTACCGACAAACTCTAGTCCAACGTGAGTCGTCTCCCTATTCGTTGCATCTCCAAGATCAACGAACACCCATTTTCTTTTACGAGTTGAAGTCCAACTCGAATCGTCCAAATCATCATTGCATCTTCCATGATCAACGAACACATCCTATTTCTTCAAAGTTCTACTATCCAAAGAGAACATCAGCATAGGGTCCTAAACAATCCATTAATTGCATCTTTCTCGAGTCCCAGTCGAGCCATCTCATAACCTTATCAAGTCTAACTCGGGGCAGTCTATACCATTGAACAGTCTTATCATGTTACGGCTGCCCATCACTCCTCGAGTAACGAAGATATCATCCAATGAAGAATCGCAACAACTATTTATCTCTCACGCAAACCATCCTAGTCGAACTCGACATTCCCCAAGCACAAGCCCCAAAGGCCTAAACCAATATCAGACAAGCACCCAAGGAATATCTCCTCTGAATTCGAACAATCCACGTGAGGTGATACTAGCAAAACAACTAAGCACTGGAGCACTCATTTCCCTCCCACAGACAACTAGAACTTATTACAACGATAACCTCTCAGCTTCCTTAACTCCAATTACTATCGCCATCACTAGGTAGGTACCTAATACCACCATATTCCTTTAGGTTAGATCGACTCCCCAAAATAATGATAAACTCAGTAAAGCCCAGAACAAAGCAATCACAAACAAACATACATCCATGACTCGATAAGACCACGTTACGGCAAATCATACTAAGGCTAGTTGAACCACCAACTGGGTTCGTCACTACTAAAGGTCTATCGACTATCTCGGGTTTGTCAAACAATACTCGAATAGAAACATCTTAAATAGAAAGCATACCTTTGATAACGACGCCTTTTCTCTTCTGCGCCAGAGTTAGAGCATTCAACGAAGAAGGAACAACATTGATAGCATTCGCTTTCACAATCTGCTTCTCCCTAAGAGGTTGTGGACAATCATCCTTGTGGTGTCCCGCCTAGCCGCAGTTAAAACACTTCCTTTCCCTAGGATTTTCTCGACAATCTCTGGCATAGTGGCCTTTCTTTCCATAACTAAAGCACTCACCACCATTCTTGTTCTTCTTATTCTGACCATCCTTGGTCTGATAGTGCTTTCTCTTATTTTGAGAACCATTCTTCTTGCCTTCACCGCCTGCTTGCGGCTTTGGTTCCTCTGTAGATGCAATATCAAATTCGGTCTTTGACTTAAGGAAAAGGCTCTCTGACCTTAATGCCTTTCCGACAATAGACTCAAACGTCTCATCGATATGTTTTACAAGTCTTTCTCCCAAGTACCCATCTAAAACAGTTATGAACTATTCGTTCTTCTTTTCGACTGTATCGATAAGGGACAATCCATATTTCGATAAAGTTTCGAATTCAACGACATACTCCGAGACTGCTCTACCATTCTGCTTAAGCTCCAATAACTTCCTGAACAATTCTGATTTATGAGCAGTTGGAATAAACTTATCACAAAAGCGAGTCATAAACTGATTCCAAGTAACTTGATCCTTAGGAGTAGCTGCCTTAATTGCATTCCACCAATTCATAGCTCATCCTTGTAGTTGACAAGATGCTAGCTTCCTCTTTATTGCGTCTTCGATTCCCAAATCTTCGAAGATGCGCTCACAACTATCTAGCCAATCTTGAACTTCTGTACCCGACTCCGTTCCGTGAAACGACTTCCCACCAAGACTAGTGTAGTCCTTGCACAGCTTGGCTAAATCGGTCCTACGCGCCTACACTACTGCACCACCACTCTTAGCAGCATTAGGAACTGCTCCCCGAGCATCCCTAAGCATCTCTCTCATGAAGTCAGTGAACATAGTCCTCATATCAGGAGCATTCCCATTATTGGCTCCTTTACCAGTACCCCTCATATATCGGCTCATCGTTCAATCTGTACACAGAAAACGATTAACCATCTTCTTTGTGGTGTCAGTGCAGTGCAACCTCATTCCTAAATATACTAATAGTATTTATATAGCTAGCTTTTGAAAATCAAAATGTAACAAATACGCGCTGTCATATATGTATACTATCTCTTTCCTGATGACTTCCCTAGGTTAACTACGCAACCTAGAGCTCTGATACTAAGTGTGATGGCCCGCCCTGCATTAACCGACATTTCCTCCGAAAGTGCGCTGTACACATGTCCGCTAGCACGGGACGGTCGTCAAAGAAAGGAAAGAAGATGAAAGAACTAACAAAGAAACCTGTAGAATGTCTGGTAGTGCATAGAATAAAATATAATAGTAACATACTTGACATAAAACAGGCGAGACAGTGCATAAGCTGAAAACTAAAACCATCATCATCATAGCAGCGGAAATTCAAAATACAGCTTATGATCCAACATCATTATTACAACTTTAAAACAGTCTCTAAAGCAAAAGAAAGTAAAAGAAGGAGGTACACTACTAATGCCCAAGCAGTGACCTTCAACAACACAGGGAGAATATCTATATATCATACGTGGGAGCCTCCTGCTCGTCTCCGGTACAGCTACTTGTGCATACCACCTAACATGTCTCTAGTCTGCTCGTTTAGGAGCACCCAGAGTAATAATAAGATACATAAAACTCTAGGTCAGACAAAAGTCTGGTATGAGAGATAAGCAACAAAACAGAACAATAACAGGTATAATCCAATCATACCTGAACCTGGACCTGAAACCAAAGAGTTAGCACAACATATCGCTCATAAGGTGCCACTAACATATGGTGTAAAGTATACGGGGGTGGGGGTGTGCATGTCATAGTGATGGGAAATGATCAAGCATAGCAACCATCCTCACATCTCTGACTCAGTGCGTAAAGCATACGATATCCACTATTCGGCCACCTAATCCTTTGGGCCCTAACAGAGTCCAACCCCGTACAACTATCACTACAAGCCCACTATCCGTCTCTCAGTGGTGAACCAAAGTTATGAATACCGACAACCCCTTTGCACACGTCCCGCAGCAAAGTCCAATCGTGAAGTTAACTCGTTGGTTCCCAACTAGATCCTGAGTACAAACTTCCCACTTGGACTACCTTTGCATCTCGGGTTTTGGTCTTCTCCGGATCGGTTTGGATGTGCACCTCTTCACTATGCTTCGTATCGTGCTCCTCGAAGTAGTCCTGTCTATGATCATCCACATCGGGTTGGGTCGGATTTCTCCATCCAAATCGGTTCAGTTCGGATCGCGATCGGTTCGTGATGGGCTGCGGATCGGGTCGGGTTTTTATCAATAGTTCGAGCTCGACTCCTGATCGGATCGGGGTCTCCAAGCGGTTCAGGTCAGATAGCTCTCCAGATGAGCAGGTCAAATCGGAGCTTCAAATGCAAGGGACCGGTTCGGTGCCACCATCCACGAGTGGTTCGAATCGGGTAGTGCTCCACGATCGGGTCAGGTCGGAGCTTCATGGTGCTCCCGGTTCGGTTCGTGCTCCCCTCCTCCGATCCAATCCGATTCGGCTAATTTCCTGCACTTCTTTCTAGCGACTATTTTATGCCACACGACGGCGTTTTCGATCATTATAAATGTTCTAAACAATCACAAAGCATACGATACAGCCATAGCAACATATATAAACATCCACAAACAGCAAAACAACATTATGATATGTCAAAAAGGATCAAACATACCAAAAAACCCTTATTTTCCCCTTAAGCATGTTTAACAACAACTAATGATAAGATTAGTAAAACTTAACCAAATCAACCCAAAATTATATCAGAGCCCTAAAATAATATTTTAGAATTTTACAAATTTTTCCAGATTTTTATGATGCAAAATTTCGCTAATTATCACTAATCACCCCTTAATCCCCAAAATTTCGGGATTAGCAAAATTAGTCCAAATTAACCCAAATTTATATCAGAGGCATAAAATAATATTATGGAATTTTACAAATTTTTCTAGATTTTTCTGAGTTATAATTTCTATAATCTTCGCTAATTACCCTAATTAGCCATAATTAGTGAAAAACAATGCAAATCACTCACCTTAGCCACAATTAAAATCTTTGATCCGAAACTCTATAGTTATAACATGGATCCCAATGTATTCCAGCAGCCCTATCTCTGATTTGACGCTAATCCGCCTTGATTTGGTGTTGATTTGCTTAATTAGTGATTAGGAATGATAAAAATGGTGTTTTGGGAGCGATTTAGACGATGAAGGCCATTGCTAGAGTTCAAGGGAGGTTTGTGGCGGCTGGAATCTAACTAATTTCAGTCCTCCGATAACCCTAATCCCGAAATGGGTTATGGGCTTAGCTGTTAATCACTCTAATTAGGCCTGGTTAAGCTGTTTTTCACCTTCTAAACCTTGTTTCAGCCATATCTCCCAAATGGTGAGTCCGTTTGGCTAACGTGACCACTCTACGGAAAGGTAAACCATCATCCGAATCTAATGGACGTGGTTTTAGGTCAGAACTCCTTACCAATCAAATGTTCTGGCTAAAACAAGATCAGCTAGGCGCAAAATGGTCATTTAAAAATCAGCAAAAATCATGAACATGGGAAATGACCCCAATAGCTGTCTCCCGTAGTTACTTGACCATACGACTTCGTATGTGAGAGAAATAAGTATTCTACGTTCTTTCGATGCGTAGAATGTGGGTCGTTACAGTGCCAGTCCTCGCTTACTTTCTTATGCATGTGTTGGTGACTTTATGGCCTTATGACAGATTTGTGGCTCTGTAATGTCGCTGTGCTATGCTTACATGGGACAGTGCTTTTGTTTGTCATACTGCAGCCTCTTGCCCATTTTTGCCGTACTTTTTATTTGGAGAACATTGCATGTTGCACTTGCATCATAGCTTACTTTGTCAATTGTGAAGTTGTAACGAGCTTATGGTATGTAAAATTGGTATTGCTATTTGCTTTTGATGCTAAAGTCATGCCCCCATATCGAAGTTTATTACAACTTTATTAGGCTAGAAATGATCAGCTTTTCTAAGTACTTTTAGTCACACCTAGAATTCAGTTTAGTTGATTGGTTTCATGACGCTTTTTCAATCCTCCTTTTTTGGGGGTCATGCGTTCATTCGTATTCTCACTAGCCTGACAGTTCAAGCCCTTCAAAGTTTTAGATTTGAATGCATACCTCCTAAAAAGGGTTGTATATTTTTATAATGTATTTAACCTATTTCTCACTAACCTGGTGACCCAAGCTCTTTGGAGATTCGATTTAAACACATTTTTTTGCTTTTGATGTATTTAACCATATTTCACACTAACCTGGTGACCCAAGCCCTTCGGAGATTAGTCTTAAATACGTGTAAATTTAATCCAATTTTATACCTTCCTTGTTCCGATTAACTCAGAATTTAAGAAGATTAAACTGGATACCTCCTTTCGGCTAGGATTTATGCTTGTGCTGGTCCTTCTAGCATGTTGTCGGTCCTTCCGGCACTAGGAATGGTTCTTCTAGCCTATGTTTGTCGGTCCTTCCGACCGCTGGTCCTTCCAGCTTTTTGTCGGTCCTTCCGGCACTAGGATTGGTACTTCCAGCCTAGGTTTTGTCGGTCCTTCCGACTTGATGCTCCATCCCATGAGGTGTATGCTAGTTCCTCTTATCGAGCTTTATTTCGACTTAAAGAACTTGCATCCTACACTTAGCAAGGTGCCTCTTTAGTGGGACTTGTAATCTTTTAACTGTGGGACATGTCGGTCCTTCGGACTTGATTGCATCTTTAGTGGGACTAACAATCTTTTAACTATGGGACATGTCAGTCCTTCCGACTTGATGCTTCATCCCATGAGGTGGATAATAGTTCCTCTTATTGATTTTTATTTCGAATTAAAGAACTTGCGTCCTGCACCTAACAAAGTGCTTCTTTAGTGGGACTAACAATCTTTTAACTATGGGACATACCGGGTTGCTTCTACCTTTGCATCATACTAAAAATTTGGTACCAATCCTTTTGCTAAACGCTTTTTAAGGATTTGGCACTTTGAATCTCCTCCCCTTTTTAAGGAAATGTTTGTTTGTGATGAAAGGTGCGGCTTTCCAACTTCATGCCCATTTTCTGTGCTTTTCACTGGATGGATTATTCTTTTGGGATTTGCAAGGTGGTGTGTTTAATCATCTTGCTTAGTTTGCATGATGCTTTCGGTGCTTAATGTTTGAGTTGTTCCAAATGGGGCATGCTTAGGAGGCTTCCATCTATGGTTTGTTTTTGAAAGAGTAAGTTTTTCCAACATTAAGAAATCAACTTTAGCAAAAGTCTGCAAATAGATGACTTTTATGCAAGCAAATAGACTTTCCTACTCATAACTTTTTATATGTACATACCTCAAATGTAAAAGTTTGCAAATTTTTACAACTTTTTACAATAGATTTGAATAGTGAATTATAGAAAGTAATGGTGGATGTGCTTGCTATTCCAAGCTCGAGGAATCTGGGCTCCATCTGTGGTGGATAATTTGAAGGTACCATCTCGAAGTTTTTGGTTTATAACACAGGGTCCTTCCCAATTTGGTCCAAAAACTCCAATTCCGGTCATTACTTTTTTCAGCACAAGGTCTCCGATCTCGAAAGTCCTGTGTCTAACTTTGAATTAAATGTCTGGCCACTCTTCTTTATGTGCAGCAACCCTGAGTTCTGCTTCCTTCCTTTTTTCCTCAAGCTGGTCGTGGGATTCAAGTTGTAATCTCTCATTCTCCTCTTCGTTGAAGTGAATCCTCCTATGGGTGGGAATTTCCAACTCCATAGGCATCATGGCTTCAGAACCAAAAGCTAAAGAAAAGGGAGTGTGCCCAATTGCAGGTTTATAAGTTGTGCGGTATGCCTATAGTGCTAGTGGAAGCTCATCTACCCAACCACCTTGGATTTCTCTAATCGCTTCTTAATGGTTGACTTTATGATTTTGCTTACTGCTTCCACTTCTCCATTTTCCTGTGGATGGGTTACTGCTGAAAAGCTCTTCTGGATTTTATATTTGGCACAGAACTCTTGAAACTCTTTGCTCTCAAATTGGGTTCCATTATCTGTGATTATTTTATTGGTACCTCGAACCTGCAAATGATGTTTTCCAAGACAAAGTCAATAACTTTCTTTGAGGTTATGGTTGTCAATAGTTCTGCTTCATCCCATTTTGTAAAATAATCAACAGCGACAATGGCATATTTAAAACCATATTTTGCGATGGGAAGTTTTCTTGTGAGATCAATGCCCCAAATGGTGAACGGCCATGGGCTAGCCATGTGGGTTATGGCTATGGATGGCATCCTTGGAATTTTAGCAAATCTTTGGCATTTATCGCACTTCTGGTGTATGCTGCAGAGTCTTTATTTATGTCTGGCCAGAAATAACCGTACTACAGAAATTTCTTACCCAATGTCTGACCACCAGTATGAACTTCACATTCACCCTCATGTAATTCTATCATGACTGCCTTTGACTCCATTTTTGTAACACATTGAAGTATAGTCGTCCATCCTAAATGAGATACATAGGAGCTTTTCATAAGACCTTTCTTTGCTTTTTAACTTCCGTTAGGAGTACATTGGTCATGAGATATTCTTTGATTGGTGTCGTCCATGAGTCTGGCTCGTCAGTTGCCTCCATGACCCAATCCATCTCAATATATTCCGTGCTAGGACTGGAAAGGACCACCACTGGAATTAATCCTATAAGTTGTGCATCTCCTGTGCTTGCATATTTTGCTAGTGAATATGCCTTGGTGTTCTCTTCTCTTGGAATGTGAGATATGGTATAATGCTCGAAACTCTCCAGCAGTTCCAAAACCTTCGATAGATAAGTTGGAAAGTTACCCATTTTGGCTTGGAACTCTCCCCGAACTTGACACACCACTAGTTGGGAATCACTGAAAATTTATATGGTCTTTGGTTGCAATTCTTTTGCTAGCTTTATTCCTGCAATGAGGACTTCATATTTAGCTTCATTATTTGTTGATGGAAACTCCAACCTTAGCGCATAACTAATAGATCTCCCTTCAGTAGTTCCCAGTATCACTCCAGCCCCTGAATGGTAATCGTTTGACACTCCATCGACAAATAGTTTCCACTGAATGTTGATTTTATCAACGGGCTCCTCTTTCTAGTCTCCCAGGTCAGTGAATTCCGCGATGAAATCTGCAAGTGCTTGTCCATTGATTTCCTTCCGAGGATGGTATGTAACATCATACTGACTAAGCTCAATGTTCCATTTCAGCAACCTCCCCGAAGTTTCCGGGAAGAACAGGACTTGCTTCAAGGGTTGATCAGTGAGAACCTTAATGGGATGAGCTTGGAAGTACGGCCGGGGCTTCTTCGAGGCAATGAGCAAGCAATAAGCAAGCTTTCCCAGTTTTGGGTAGTTTAGCTCTCCCCTAGCTAACCTCTTACTGATGTAATAAACTGGCCATTGAACCTTCGAATCTTCTCTTACCAATGCTGCACTAAGAGCATGAGTGGACACTGCCAGATACAAAAACAAATCTTCTCCATCAGTAGGCTTTGACAGCATAGGAGGGGTCTCCATATGTTGGATCAATTCCTCGAAAGACTTTTGGCATTCAGAAGTCCATTGTATCTCTTGCTCTCCTTTCCTGAGGGCATCAAAGAAGGGAATACACCTGTCTGTTGCCCTAGAGATGAAGCGATTCAAGCCTGCAATCTTTCCATTTAGGCATTGAAGCTCCTTCTTGGTCCCTGGAGCGTGCATTTCCCTTAAGGCCGATATTTTTGCTGGATTGGCTTCTATGCTCCTGACATTGACCATGAACCCTAGGAACTTATCTGAACAGACTCCGAAGAAGCACTTTAGAGGGTTCAGCTTCATGCCATATCGGCACAGAATATCGAACATTTGGGCTAGGTTCTCCAAATGGTCGACTGCCCTTTTTGATTTTACCAACATGTCATCTGCATAGACCTCTGTTGTCCTACCGATTTGTTTTTTAAACATAACGCTCACCAGTCGCTCGTAAGTTGCCCCTGCATTCTTTAAGCCAAAAGGCATCACTTTGTAGCAATATAAGCCAAGATCGGTGATAAAGATTATGTCCTCTTGATCTGGTCCATACATCATGATTTGATTATAGCCAGAATACTCATCCATTAAAAACAGCAACTCATGCCCAACAGTAGAATCCACCAGCTGATCTATTCTGGGAAGAGGGAAGCTATCCTTTGGACAAGCTTTATTAAGATCTGGATAATCTACGTAGACTCTCCATTTGCCATTTTGTTTCTTTACAAGAACAGGGTTGGAAACCCAGTTTAGGTGGGTAGAATTCCCTAATGAAGCCGTTTTCCATTAACCTATCGACTTCCTATTTTAGAGCCATTGATCTTTCTGGCCCCTCGGTCCTTTTTTGTTTGACAGATGGAACATGTGGATCAATGTTATATGGACTGCAAAATCTAGAGTTATGCTGCACATGTCAGAATGACTCCATGCGAAGACATCCAAATTAGCTTTCAAAAAGACAATTAATTGCCTCTTCAGTTCGGGCTCAACCGAGATCCTACATTCACCACACGGTTTGGATCTTTCAAATTAACAGCCACAGGAATTGTGATCTCAACTGGAGCCGCTCTTTCGTCCTCTGCACTGGCTTTTCTAGGATCAATTTCTTTTTGTGCTTCGCTGTGTTCGCCAGTGTAGGGACCACTATTTAATTTCTATAAGGGGAGTTCGCGAATGCGGAGCGGGGCCTCCGCATTCTTCCCCAAGTCTTTCTTCCTAGCCACGCATAGCTCTGTTATGTAGCAATCCCTTATAGTGGCCTGATCTCCCTTAATTACGCCAGCTCCCTTCTCAGTTGGAAACTTCATGATTAAGCATCATGGAGATAGCACAATCTTAAAGCTTGTGAGAGTTGGTCATCTGAGAAATGCATTATAGGCGGAGAGTTCATCTACTAAGACAAAAGTTTGCATCATAGACACCTTGCGTTCTCCATCTGCCAGCTCCACTGGCAAGTCAATTATACCGATGGGTTACGTAGGTTGTCCAGTAAATCCGTGGATTTTATTTGGATAGGCCCGCACTTTTTCCATAGAGAGATTCATTTTCTGAGAGGTATTTATAAAGATCACATTAATGGATGCCCCTGTGTCAACTAGGACTCTTTTCACAACTATAGGGCCAAGACCGATTGTGATCACCTTAGCATCAACAGTTGGTGTAAGTAGTCCATCGGAATCCCTATCTCTGAATACCACATTATTGGTTGAAGTTTTAGGCATCTTCATTGGAAGCTCATTGCTTTGGATCATGCATCTTTGTTCTTTCGAGGCACCCTTCAGCTCGTTAGCATATCTTTCCATGTCTGCCCGGCTGCTTCCGGCTGGATGAGGCCCTCTAAAAATCATGTTGATTACCGAGCTCGAGTCAATAGGTGCTTGAGCTTTTTCACTGGAGCCAGACCGATCAGTGGTATTATTCTTCCCTTGGGTAGTTGGAGCTTTTTGAGGGTTCCTCATGTATTGCTAAAGCTGATTCTTTCAGATGAATTCTTCAATTAAACTATTCAGGTGTCGACATTCGTTGGTGTTATGCCCCGGTTGGTTGTGATACTGGCAGATCTTTCCAGATTTAGCTTGCTGCTCTGTAATTCTTTGCAACTTAATCTGAGAAAAGATGCCCGAATCCATTGTAGCAGAGTAAATCCTCTCTGGGGTCTCATTTAGAAGAGTCAACTCTGAATGCTAGATCCATGTCTTCTTATGAGTTTTGTTATCATTTTCTTCATTTCCCCTTTTCTGCCCAGAGTCATTCTTTTGCTCAAGTTGGACCTCGCTATCTTTTCCTTCCTCCGGTAGTGTTATTTTCAATAATTTTCTGGATAGCAGGCGGATCTTCCACACACATACATTCTTCGGCTTTCTTGTAAAACTTCTTCAGGGTTTTGGGTTTTTCCATCTTGAGCCACTTCCGAAATTCCGATTTCTTATCAATATCGCCCTTTAAAGCCGTCAGTAAGTACCATGGTTCGTGGAATCGTGTAAGAAAAGCTTTACTGCTCTCTCCAGGTATTTGTTCCATTTCGCTAAGCGACATCACATCCCTTACTTTGGTAGTTTGTCGACGGAACTGGTCTTGGAATCTTCTCGCCAAATCAGCAAATTGATCAACACATGTAGTGAACCATAGCGAAGCAACACCTTCCAAGCATATGGGGAAGTATAAGCATTTTATCTCGTCAGTGGACCTAGCTCCAATCATGTGTTGATCGTATTTGAATAGGAAGATGTTTGGATCTCCAGTTCCACTGTAGGGTGTTATTGTCGAAGGTGTGAATTTCTTAGGAAATTTTGCTTGACGAATTCTTTCTGTAAATGCGTTTTTACTAGGTGAAAACTCCCATTCCTTCTCATGGTCTTGATGGACTGTATTTTCCTTCATTATTCGTTGGATCATATCCGAAATGCGCTTCTCAATGACAACTTGTTCCATGGGTGTAATAACCCGGAAATTCTGGGCCAGTTTAAAAATTTTATTTTGGCAATTTTAGCGAATTTTGAATATTTAAAATGAATTATTTAAAATAATATCGACCGGAAAATATATTTAGAATATAATTCGACGTATATATTATATATGTCGTCGTTAGAATATAAATATTTATATATAATTATAAATAGAATTGAAAATGGCGCGGTAGTTCGATAATTCGATTTCAAACTTCAATTGAATGTACCGGGTGCAAAACAATCCGGATTTTAGTGAAACCAAAAATAATGGAATCTAATGGGTAATATCTTTCCAACGAATCCGACCAACTGAAATTTCCTAGTGGGAATCAAAAGATATGTCCAGTTGAAAATTCTGAATAGTCGCTATGGAATTCAGGCCCTTAAAAATGGACATTTTGCAAATGACCTCGGATTTCAACGAAACCTGTTTTGTTGGGTCCGGGATGTCAAATTATTGCTAGGTTTCAAAATTCGTAATTTTTTGAATCAATATGTGAGCGTGGCAAAGGAAAACGCGTTTGACCAGTTTTAGTTGATTTTAATCGACTGGAAAATGGCCATTTTTCAAACGGTCTCAGAATTCAATGAAATTAGTTTTGTTAGGACCATATCGTCAATACGAAGCTAGAAAATATTTTTCGGGAATTTTTCTTGTTAGTATGTGGCCCCAGTAAATGGAAATGCGCGTTCAAATTCAATATATAGAGTTATATTTTGATTTTGACGAAAACTGATCGAAATGGGCGAATCAGCTTACGATACATATCCCATTGTGTTCGGAATGGGGGTAAAACGCTAGAGACGACAGGCGGTGAGTCCCGTTTTGAAGTCAAATAAAAAGTACCTTTTTGAAATAAAATAATTATAAAATATAAAATTATATATATAAGGCCTTATATCACCAAACCCTAACAGCTAGGTCAAATCGCTGGTCAAACAAATTAACGCGCCCCCAATTCCATCGAGCGATCCAAATGCTTCGGTTTCTTCCTCTAAAATTTGCAAAATCCAAACAATAATTTAACAAATTCCAATTGCAAATCTCCTTAGCTCCGAGCCGTCCTTCAATCCAACGGAGAAGATCTGAAAATTCGTCTCGAGATGGACGGAATCGAGACGCAAAGATCACGGCTTCGAAGCGGATTTTGAGGCGGATGTGGACCCCGAGTTCGCCAGAACTCTGGCAATGGGCGGTGCATCTGAAGGTGCACCACGTGGTGTGAGCCGATCAACCTCCGGCAATCTGTGGCAGCGGCAGCTCCAAGCCCTAGTGGCGACGTCGTGTTCGAGAGTGATCTGAAGGTGCTTCGGGGTTCTAAAAAGGAAGAGAACGCTTTATTAAATGTGATTAAAGGTGATTCTTTTTTTTATTTTTATTTACTATTATTATTTAACATTATTTAAAAAAAATCAGTTTTTAACATTGATTTAAAAAAATCTGATTTTTTTGTATATTTGGCATAGATTTTTAATTTATAAATAGTATGATCAAAATATGATTTTATATGAAATAATATGATATAAAATATGTATGTATATATATATATATCATTTTTTAAAAATAGGGTTTTTACGATATAAAGAATGATTTTATAAATACAAATTGCAAATGCTAGTAAAGATTTGATTTTTTTTATATGATTACAAAGTAAAGGTTAGATTTTTTATATATGAATGGCAAGGAAATATTAGTTTTTTTTATGTGATAACAAGACTAGATTTTTAAAAATATAAAGATATGATTTTTATTCATATTCTTTGTAGAATAAAAATTCGATTTTTACGCCCCAAAGGGCGGAGAAACGTAGTGTTCAGGCATAATAATCCACATCGGTGGACCAGCCCTGACGATCCAAGGGGCAGTTGCGGCTGTTCCGGAGACATGGGCTAGATTTTCTCGAATCGGTTGAGGATCTTGCCCCTAGCCTCGGTTCATACCATAAATGATAACCCAACTTCCAATACGTCGTCTTGCGGTTTTGATTGTAAACTTATATATGGCGACATAGTGTTATGGGCCATTCATGCCGCCTATGATTGATACTTATGATTTGAAGTTGTTTTATACACTATGCACTTATTACAGTATCAAATGATTTGTTTTAAACGCATCAAGCATTCTTTGGCTGTTATAAGGGAAAACCCTATCCCCCGGCTTGCGTTGCATTGTGTGATAGGACCTGGGTCTTATAACAGCTTCATTTTTTTTAATTTAGCATTGCGCTGTTTGTTTTATGCACTGGTATTCTTGGGAGGAAACCCGTTCTATGTTATACGGCGTGGTCCCTTGATTTACCTAATGATTTAAAATAAAGATTAATAACTGTTTTAGTTCTCACACCAGTCCCATGACTGACCTGGAGTTTATTGTTTTTAACCTAAACTCTGGGTGCCCTTATTTTGACACGGGCAGCTAGTAGTTTCGGTTTTGCAGATTTATATTCACAGGATCCTGGTTTACAGCTCGAACGATATCCGGAAAGCTTTGTATCCGTATATCTCCTTCTAGTTGTGTATTGTATTATTTTCCGCTGCTATGTATTTAAATGTAATTTAAATCTCTGATATTTCTGTGTAATATTCATTTATACTCTGTATATTCTTGTAATCTGGTGCATTGTTGTAATATACAGTGAAATGTTCTTTTGTATGCGTTCTATTTTGTCCTGTTCTCAAAACGATAGGGCGTTTCGAACGGCCTGGATCGGTTTAGCAACTGGTTCGGACCGAGCGAAATTCCTTGCCGTCACAGTTGGTATCAGAGCTTTGGTTTACAAAACTCAGAGAACAAGACACATTAGAACCGTACGAAAGAATTCATCAGGTATTGGATTAGTAATATCCAACGGGAATGACTCGTTAGAGATGGGATCAGTAGTATCCTAGAATGAGTGTGAAGAGTATATTTTTCAAATGAAAACAAATTTTGCTTTGAAAATTTAAATCAATTATTCGTATTTGATTATTTATTTGTATTTATTTGGACAGTCCAGTATATAAAGATTTTGCATATACGCCTTGCAAACGTGTATTTGAAATTTTAATATATTGGATAGATATAGCATCACACTCTAGTCGCCCGGAGATGATATTGATGATAGCGATCGCATCATCAACATTTATGTTCGAGTTTCGAAGGTGTGATTTTCTATATATTTCCATTAGACTGGTGTGAGAACCAAAACTAATATAGCTAGAATTCATTGTTGTGATTTGGCATCAAAACATGATTTTCTTTATATATATCAAAGTTATGAATTTGAAACTCTAATCCATTAATTGATTGATGTTTGTGTTGTTTCTTTAATTGTTTGATAATTTTGAACCATTATGTCTAATTTGATCGAATATTGAATTGTATTGAAATTTGGTCGCATTTGCTTGCATATACTTGTACTTACATTGAACAGGTCATAGCAAGGAGGCTAGAGCAGAGAATAAAATTTGTTTGCCCGACAAATAGGTACATGTTTACTACATAATTTACTGTTTTGTTTGGGTGATGATGATTTTGTGAGCCTATTGGCTAGCCGCTTGGCTTTTTCTTTTTCTTTTTGAGATCTGAAGGACCGGGAAGCTATTTGAAATTCCCCGATGCTCCCGGTGCAGGGGAGGTTATGGCGAAATTTTTCGAAAATTTAGGGTGTTAGCCAAATTTTTGAAATTTTGAAAATTCTCAGAAACTGAAAGGTTGGAGAATGGAAGCCAGATCGAACGTAGAGTTGAGTAATCAAACCACTTTCGACTTTGTTCCTTTTCGGGGACGAAAAGTTTTAAGTGGGGGAGATTGTAATAACCCGGAAATTCTGGGCCAGTTTAAAATTTTTATTTTGGCAATTTTAGCGAATTTTGAATATTTAAAATGAACTATTTAAAATAATATCAACCGGAAAATATATTTAGAATATAATTCAACGTATATATTATATACGTCGTCGTTAGAATATAAATATTTATATATAATTATAAATAGAATTGAAAATGGCGCGGTAGTTCGATAATTCGATTTCAAACTTCAATTGAATGTACCGGATGCAAAACAATCCGGATTTTAGTGAAACCAAAAATAATGGAATTTAATGCGTAATATCTTTCCAACGAATCCGACCAACTGAAATTTCCTAGTGGGAATCAAAAGATATGTCCAGTTGAAAATTCTGAATAGTCGCTATGGAATTCAGGCCCTTAAAAATGGACATTTTGCAAATGACCTCGGATTTCGACGAAACCTATTTTGTTGGGTCCGGGATGTCAAATTATTGCTAGGTTTCAAAATTCGTAATTTTTTGAATCAATATGTGAGCGTGGCAAAGGAAAACGCGTTTGACCAGTTTTAGTTGATTTTAATAGACTGGAAAATGGTCATTTTTCAAACGGTCTCAGAATTCAATGAAATTAGTTTTGTTAGGACCGTATCGTCAATACGAAGCTAGAAAATATTTTTCGGGAATTTTTCTAGTTAGTATGTGGCCCCAGTAAATGGAAATGCGCGTTCAAATTCAATATATAGAGTTATATTTTGATTTTGACGAAAACTGATCGAAATGGCCGAATCAGCTTACGATACATATCCCATTGTGTTCGGAATGGGGGTAAAACGCTAAGGACGACAGGCGGTGAGTCCCGTTTTGAAGTCAAATAAAAAGTACCTTTTTGAAATAAAATAATTATAAAATATAAAATTATATATATAAGGCCTTATATCACCAAACCCTAACAGCTAGGTCAAATCGCTGGTCAAACAAATTAACGCGCCCCCAATTCCATCGAGCGATCCAAATGCTTCGGTTTCTTCCTCTAAAATTTGGAAAATCCAAACAATAATTTAACAAATTCCAATTGCAAATCTCCTTAGCTCCGAGCCGTCCTTCAAGCCAACGGAGAAGATCTGAAAATTCGTCTCGAGATGGACGGAATCGAGACGCAAAGATCACCGCTTCGAAGCGGATTTTGAGGCGGATGTGGACCCCGAGTTCGCCAGAACTCTGGCAATGGGCGGTGCATCTGAAGGTGCACCACGTGGTGTGAGCCGATCAACCTCCGGCAATCTGTGGCAGCGGCAGCTCCAAGCCCTAGTGGCGACGTCGTGTTCGAGAGTGATCTGAAGGTGCTTCGGGGTTCTAAAAAGGAAGAGAACGCTTTATTAAATGTGATTAAAGGTGATTCTTTTTTTTATTTTTATTTACTATTATTATTTAACATTATTTAAAAAAAATCAGTTTTTAACATTGATTTAAAAAAATCTGATTTTTTTGTATATTTGGCATAGATTTTTAATTTATAAATAGTATGATCAAAATATGATTTTATATGAAATAATATGATATAAAATATGTATGTATATATATATATCATTTTTTAAAAATAGGGTTTTTACGATATAAAGAATGATTTTATAAATACAAATTGCAAATGCTAGTAAAGATTTGATTTTTTTTATATGATTACAAAGTAAAGGTTAGATTTTTTATATATGAATGGCAAGGAAATATTAGTTTTTTTTTATGTGATAACAAGACTAGATTTTTAAAAATATAAAGATATGATTTTTATTCATATTCTTTGTAGAATAAAAATTCGATTTTTACATGTGAAGTAGTGGAATAAAAATTCTATTTTTTTTTACATGTGAAGTAGTGGAATGAAAATTCGATTTTTACGTATGTAGTGGCTACAGCAACGAAGATGCGATGACGATGAAGATTTCTATCAAAGAAGAGCCGTGGAGTTAGGATAGCTATCGGTGAGAACTTCTCACCTTTCAATTTCTTCTCTAGTTATATATATATATACTAGGATGCAGACGGTGCTTAGTAGCACCCGACACAATCGTCCACAGACCATGGACTTGTTTGTTTGATTGCAAAAATTAGTTAGATTATTTGATTGAAATTGAATTGTGTGGTGAAATGAATTGATTTGATTGATGTGTGAATGGCGTGGGCCTTCACTAGACCGGGGATAAGGCTAGGCCTCGTCCCGTTCCTAGTATCGTGCCGTTATGCCGCCGAAATTTTCTAAAATAAGTTAGAAAAATAAAAATATCATTTTATTTAAAAAATGAACTGAATAGAAATTCATATGTTGGAATAAAATGTTTTGTCGTTAAAAATATAATTTTTAACGTGAATGTGAATAAATAAATATTCATTTACAAACCAGACGGTTTGTTTATGTACACTTATTTGAATGACATTGATTGGGACGATAAATTTTACACATCGCCCAACTGCACAACTAAAATCTGTGTTTGATAGTTTGAAACCCCACACGGGTGTTGGGATGAAATATGAATTTCACTCATCCTGATTGATTAAATATGTCGATTGATTGATTGACAGGCTGTTATAAGCGTTGAATATCTATATTTGATGCTTATACAGTGTAGTGCACTTTGGTTGATGGTTGATTAGTTTTCAATGCTATTATATACATGTGTTGTATGGAAATCCATATAATTAATTTTATATGGTAATTGATTGGGCCTCATTCCAATTCGAAAAATAAAGAAAATTTGAAAATAGAAATTATGAAGCCGTGTTGATTAGATTGACGCCATTTTGACGTGAACGATATTTATATCGATTTTATTCATTTTAAAATGAATATTGAAAAGTGATTTCGAAATCGACGATTTCGAAATGAATTGAATTGAAAACGATTTCGAAATGAATTGAATTGAAAACGATTTCGAAATGAATTGAATTGAAAACGATTTCGAAATGAATTGAATTGAAAACGATTTCGAAATGAATTGAATTGAAAACGATTTCGAAATGAATTGAATTGAAAACGATTTCGAAATGAATTGAAAACGAATTCAAATTGAATTTAAAGCAAATTGAAACGAATTCAAATTGAATTGAAATTTGAATTGAATAGAAATGAATTTTAAAACGAATTTATAGAGAAGAATTCAATTTTGATTTGAATTGAAACGGAAGTTGAAATTGCTTTTGAATCGAATTTAAAACTATTTATATAATTCGTTTTAAATAGAAATCGACGAAATATATTATATATATATTATATATATAATATAATGGCCTGAATAGAACGCGCCGCGCCGCGGCAGTTCGTGAATTTCGACCATTTATTTCAAACGGACATTGCGGGAGATCCGACCGTCGGATTCTCCTAAAACCGGAACCGTTGGGTTCGTATCGAAAAGAGCTTTCTAACGAATATTAGAAATTAGAAATCTAACGGTTGAATTTGGAATTATGTCCAAATCAAATTTGAAAAAGGTCGCTGTAAGTGCAGTTCGATGGCCATTGATGGAAATCGACTGTACGGGCCTTGATAAAATTATTAAAAATAGTAATAATTTGTGTAAAATCATAAGAAATGATTTGTGAAGATTTGGGATGAAAAACTTCATGTTTGAAAAGATAAAAATAGATTTTTATCGAAATGAACTGGTTTTGAACTAGAATTATAATTCTATTTATTTTTAAATAAATAAATTGAATTTAAAAAGGGTTTTAAAAATAACCAGAATATCCAATGATTGCATTGGAGTGGATTTGAATCGAAATTGTCTTCGGAATATTTCGATGTTGGAATTCGTGATTATACAGATGTTGTTATGGAAATTTGAAAGATATATATTTATATCGTTATTTCCAATACGACATTTGTTAGTCGTAGAATTCGATATTGAATATAAGCCGATATATTTTCTATTCAGAGCCTTGTATTGAATATCGAATGTGATTTGGGTTTGTCGTGAGTGGTGTCTTCACTAACACTGTTCTTGAACCCAGTTGAGAAAAGGTTAAATCTTTTTATTTAGATTTAATGAAGTGTACCAATTAAAGAATATTTAATTGGAATTGAATTGATATTGATTTTTGGGTTTATCGTGGACAGTGTTTTAAATAACACTCGTTCTTTAACCCGATAATCAATGGGATGTGACTTTGGGTTTATCGTGAACTGTGTTTTAAATGACACTGATTCTTTAACCCAGTCAAAGATTAAAACTAAGTGGAGTTTTAATGAATCTTTAATTAGATTGAAAAGATCGAGAATGGAGTATCACCAGCTTTACTCCAGGCGATAGTTAAATCTTTAATTAGATTTGAACGTGAAATGGTAATTGAGTTTACCGATAACACCGTGGTGTTAGATATGAAGTACTACCAGTTTTACTTCATGGGATGAATAGGTTGGGATTGGGAAATTAAAACAAATGATTACTTCGGTAAGGTTCGCTAATCCCGACTAGTTTTGAATTGATATTCAAAGATAGATTAAAGAATAAATATAAAGAATTTATCTTTGACAAAATTAATGGGAACCTTTCCCTATGAATGTGAAATTTAGAAACTAACTGTCGGTTAGCCAAGCAGAATGGTTTTCTGGATATTGATCTGATGTTGGTTTCGGCCTTCGGGGTTAATATTTGGGGAATTATTCTCTTGATTAATTTACGGTTAGTGACTGATGAATTGGAATGAGGCGTATGTTGTGTTTGTGTAACACTTATTTAAAATATACGCGAGTTATTCGGAAAGACCGGGTTTAACCCATTCTGAATAACTGATACGACGATAAGTCGAAGATGAAGACGGTGGTCGAAGACCGGAAGTTTTCACGTCGTTTGGGTAATTACTGATGATCTTGATTGGGCTGTACACCCAAGAAGATGGAAACAGTTAGTGATCGTCCAGAAGTACTTGGAGATCGATGGATATGCGGGGTACTAGGTGCCTCCTGTTTCGTTCAGACCCAGAACGGACTGGTAAATGGACTGTGTGTCTGACATTTGATTTTAATCCGTGTGATTGATCTCTATTAAATATATATCTGTTTGGCGGCGGAGAATTTATTCTCTTGCTTAATGCCCTTCTCTGAGACGTACGAGCTCAGGGGTTATATATTGATGGATATCAATCGCATGGAGTGAATTGCCTGTGTGGCATGCTTAGATGCAAATGATCAAGGCTTCTGTTGAAAAGCAAAGTCTTGTGGTTGATGATCGAAGCACGGCCTTTGTGGCGTAGCTTTGTGTAACGTTGATTCGCGAGTATCACATCCGGTATGAACTAAAAACGGGAGACGGACCTCAGGGAGGACATGCGTTTCTTTCTAGTTAGGAGTGGCGTCAGTGCTTGAACTGGCTGACGAGTTTGACTCATGTGGATGTTACTTATTATTACTTGCTGAAAAGCGAGGCGCCTCGTGATATCGGTTTCGGCCGATGCTTCTAGTCGGCTGACGGGCCAGATTTACGCCCCAAAGGGCGGAGAAACGTAGTGTTCAGGCATAATAATCCACATCGGTGGACCAGCCCTGACGATCCAAGGGGAAGTTGCGGCTGTTCCGGAGACATGGGCTAGATTGTCTCGAATCGGTTGAGGATCTTGCCCCTAGCCTCGGTTCATACCATAAATGATAACCCAACTTCCAATACGTCGTCTTGCGGTTTTGATTGTAAACTTATATATGGCGACATAGTGTTATGGGCCATTCATGCCGCCTATGATTGATACTTATGATTTGAAGTTGTTTTATACACTATGCACTTATTACAGTATCAAATGATTTGTTTTAAACGTATCAAGCATTCTTTGGCTGTTATAAGGGAAAACCCTATCCCCCGGCTTGCGTTGCATTGTGTGATAGGACCTGGGTCTTATAACAGCTTCATTTTTTTTAATTTAGCATTGCGCTGTTTGTTTTATGCACTGGTATTCTTGGGAGGAAACCCGTTCCGTGTTATACGGCGTGGTCCCTTGATTTACCTAATGATTTAAAATAAAGATTAATAACTGTTTTAGTTCTCACACCAGTCCCATGACTGACCTGGAGTTTATTGTTTTTAACCTAAACTCTGGGTGCCCTTATTTTGATACGGGCAGCTAGTAGTTTCGGTTTTGCAGATTTATATTCACAGGATCCTGGTTTACAGCTCGAACGATATCCGGAAAGCTTTGTATCCGTATATCTCCTTCTAGTTGTGTATTGTATTATTTTCCGCTGCTATGTATTTAAATGTAATTTAAATCTCTGATATTTCTGTGTAATATTCATTTATACTCTGTATATTCTTGTAATCTGGTGCATTGTTGTAATATACAGTGAAATGTTCTTTTGTATGCGTTCTATTTTGTCCTGTTCTCAAAACGATAGGGCGTTTCGAACGGCCTGGATCGGTTTAGCGACTGGTTCGGACCGAGCGAAATTCCTTGCCGTCACAGTTGGTATCAGAGCTTTGGTTTACAAAACTCAGAGAACAAGACACATTAGAACCGTACGAAAGAATTCATCAGGTATTGGATTAGTAATATCCAACGGGAATGACTCGTTAGAGATGGGATCAGTAGTATCCTAGAATGAGTGTGAAGAGTATATTTTTCAAATGAAAACAAATTTTGCTTTGAAAATTTAAATCAATTATTCGTATTTGATTATTTATTTGTATTTATTTGGACAGTCCAGTATATAAAGATTTTGCATATACGCCTTGCAAACGTGTATTTGAAATTTTAATATATTGGATAGATATAGCATCACACTCTAGTCGCCCGGAGATGATATTGATGATAGCGATCGCATCATCAACATTTATGTTCGAGTTTCGAAGGTGTGATTTTCTATATATTTCCATTAGACTGGTGTGAGAACCAAAACTAATATAGCTAGAATTCATTGTTGTGATTTGGCATCAAAACATGATTTTCTTTATATATATCAAAGTTATGAATTTGAAACTCTAATCCACTAATTGATTGATGTTTGTGTTGTTTCTTTAATTGTTTGATAATTTTGAACCATTATGTCTAATTTGATCGAATATTGAATTGTATTGAAATTTGGTCGCATTTGCTTGCATATACTTGTACTTACATTGAACAGGTCATAGCAAGGAGGCTAGAGCAGAGAATAAAATTTGTTTGCCCGACAAATAGGTACATGTTTACTACATAATTTACTGTTTTGTTTGGGTGATGATGATTTTGTGAGCCTATTGGCTAGCCGCTTGGCTTTTTCTTTTTCTTTTTGAGATCTGAAGGACCGGGAAGCTATTTGAAATTCCCCGATGCTCCCGGTGCAGGGGAGGTTATGGCGAAATTTTTCGAAAATTTAGGGTGTTAGCCAAATTTTTGAAATTTTGAAAATTCTCAGAAACTGAAAGGTTGGAGAATGGAAGCCAGATCGAACGTAGAGTTGAGTAATCAAACCACTTTCGACTTTGTTCCTTTTCGGGGACGAAAAGTTTTAAGTGGGGGAGATTGTAATAACCCGGAAATTCTGGGCCAGTTTAAAATTTTTATTTTGGCAATTTTAGCGAATTTTGAATATTTAAAATGAACTATTTAAAATAATATCAACCGGAAAATATATTTAGAATATAATTCAACGTATATATTATATACGTCGTCGTTAGAATATAAATATTTATATATAATTATAAATAGAATTGAAAATGGCGCGGTAGTTCGATAATTCGATTTCAAACTTCAATTGAATGTACCGGGTGCAAAACAATCTGGATTTTAGTGAAACCAAAAATAATGGAATTTAATGCGTAATATCTTTCCAACGAATCCGACCAACTGAAATTTCCTAGTGGGAATCAAAAGATATGTCCAGTTGAAAATTCTGAATAGTCGCTATGGAATTCAGGCCCTTAAAAATGGACATTTTGCAAATGACCTCGGATTTCGACGAAACCTATTTTGTTGGGTCCGGGATGTCAAATTATTGCTAGGTTTCAAAATTCGTAATTTTTTGAATCAATATGTGAGCGTGGCAAAGGAAAACGCGTTTGACCAGTTTTAGTTGATTTTAATAGACTGGAAAATGGCCATTTTTCAAACGGTCTCAGAATTCAATGAAATTAGTTTTGTTAGGACCGTATCGTCAATACGAAGCTAGAAAATATTTTTTGGGAATTTTTCTAGTTAGTATGTGGCCCCAGTAAATGGAAATGCGCGTTCAAATTCAATATATAGAGTTATATTTTGATTTTGACGAAAACTGATCGAAATGGCCGAATCAGCTTACGATACATATCCCATTGTGTTCGGAATGGGAGTAAAACGCTAAGGACGACAGGCGGTGAGTCCCGTTTTGAAGTCAAATAAAAAGTACCTTTTTGAAATAAAATAATTATAAAATATAAAATTATATATATAAGGCCTTATATCACCAAACCCTAACAGCTAGGTCAAATCGCTGGTCAAACAAATTAACGCGCCCCCAATTCCATCGAGCGATCCAAATGCTTCGGTTTCTTCCTCTAAAATTTGCAAAATCCAAACAATAATTTAACAAATTCCAATTGCAAATCTCCTTAGCTCCGAGCCGTCCTTCAAGCCAACGGAGAAGATCTGAAAATTCGTCTCGAGATGGACGGAATCGAGACGCAAAGATCACCGCTTCGAAGCGGATTTTGAGGCGGATGTGGACCCCGAGTTCGCCAGAACTCTGGCAATGGGCGGTGCATCTGAAGGTGCACCACGTGGTGTGAGCCGATCAACCTCCGGCAATCTGTGGCAGCGGCAACTCCAAGCCCTAGTGGCGACGTCGTGTTCGAGAGTGATCTGAAGGTGCTTCGGGGTTCTAAAAAGGAAGAGAACGCTTTATTAAATGTGATTAAAGGTGATTCTTTTTTTTATTTTTATTTACTATTATTATTTAACATTATTTAAAAAAAATCAGTTTTTAACATTGATTTAAAAAAATCTGATTTTTTTGTATATTTGGCATAGATTTTTAATTTATAAATAGTATGATCAAAATATGATTTTATATGAAATAATATGATATAAAATATGTATGTATATACATATATATATATATATATATATCATTTTTTAAAAATAGGGTTTTTACGATATAAAGAATGATTTTATAAATACAAATTGCAAATGCTAGTAAAGATTTGATTTTTTTTATATGATTACAAAGTAAAGGTTAGATTTTTTATATATGAATGGCAAGGAAATATTAGTTTTTTTTATGTGATAACAAGACTAGATTTTTAAAAATATAAAGATATGATTTTTATTCATATTCTTTGTAGAATAAAAATTCGATTTTTACATGTGAAGTAGCGGAATAAAAATTCTATTTTTTTTTACATGTGAAGTAGTGGAATGAAAATTCGATTTTTACATATGTAGTGGCTACAGCAATGAAGATGCGATGACGATGAAGATTTCTATCAAAGAAGAGCCATGGAGTTAGGATAGCTATCGGTGAGAACTTCTCACCTTTCAATTTCTTCTCTAGTTATATATATATATATATATATATATACTAGGATGCAGACGGTGCTTAGTAGCACCCGACACAATCGTCCACAGACCATGGACTTGTTTGTTTGATTGCAAAAATTAGTTAGATTATTTGATTGAAATTGAATTGTGTGGTGAAATGAATTGATTTGATTGATGTGTGAATGGCGTGGGCCTTCACTAGACCGGGGATAAGGCTAGGCCTCGTCCCGTTCCTAGTATCGTGCCGTTATGCCGCCGAAATTTTCTAAAATAAGTTAGAAAAATAAAAATATCATTTTATTTAAAAAATGAACTGAATAGAAATTCATATGTTGGAATAAAATGTTTTGTCGTTAAAAATATAATTTTTAACGTGAATGTGAATAAATAAATATTCATTTACAAACCAGACGGTTTGTTTATGTACACTTATTTGAATGACATTGATTGGGACGATAAATTTTACACATCGCCCAACTGCACAACTAAAATCTGTGTTTGATTGTTTGAAACCCCACACGGGTGTTGGGATGAAATATGAATTTCACTCATCCTGATTGATTAAATATGTCGATCGATTGATTGACAGGCTGTTATAAGCGTTGAATATCTATATTTGATGCTTATACAGTGTAGTGCACTTTGGTTGATGGTTGATTATTTTTCAATGCTATTATATACATGTGTTGTATGGAAATCCATATAATTAATTTTATATGGTAATTGATTGGGCCTCATTCCAATTCGAAAAATAAAGAAAATTTGAAAATAGAAATTATGAAGCCGAGTTGATTAGATTGACGCCATTTTGACGTGAACGATATTTATATCGATTTTATTCATTTTAAAATGAATATTGAAAAGTGATTTCGAAATCGACGATTTCGAAATGAATTGAATTGAAAACGATTTCGAAATGAATTGAATTGAAAACGATTTCGAAATGAATTGAATTGAAAACGATTTCGAAATGAATTGAATTGAAAACGATTTCGAAATGAATTGAATTGAAAACGATTTCGAAATGAATTGAAAACGAATTCAAATTGAATTGAAAGCAAATTGAAACGAATTCAAATTGAATTGAAATTTGAATTGAATAGAAATGAATTTTAAAACGAATTTATAGAGAAGAATTCAATTTTGATTTGAATTGAAACGGAAGTTGAAATTGCTTTTGAATCGAATTTAAAACTATTTATATAATTCGTTTTAAATAGAAATCGATGAAATATATTATATATATATTATATATATAATATAATGGCCTGAATAGAATGCGCCGCGCCACGGCAGTTCGTGAATTTCGACCATTTATTTCAAACGGACATTGCAGGAGATCCGACCGTCGGATTCTCCTAAAACCGGAACCGTTGGGTTCGTATCGAAAAGAGCTTTCTAACGAATATTAGAAATTAGAAATCTAACGGTTGAATTTGGAATTATGTCCAAATCAAATTTGAAAAAGGTCGCTGTAAGTGCAGTTCGATGGCCATTGATGGAAATCGACTGTACGGGCCTTGATAAAATTATTAAAAATAGTAATAATTTGTCTAAAATCATAAGAAATGATTTGTGAAGATTTGGGATGAAAAACTTCATGTTTGAAAAGATAAATAGATTTTTATCGAAATGAACTGGTTTTGAACTAGAATTATATTTCTATTTATTTTTAAATAAATAAATTGAATTTAAAAATGGTTTTAAAAATAACCAGAATATCCAATGATTGCATTGGAGTGGATTTGAATCGAAATTGTCTTCGGAATATTTCGATGTTGGAATTCGTGATTATACAGATGTTGTTATGGAAATTTGAAAGATATATATTTATATCGTTATTTCCAATACGACATTTGTTAGTCGTAGAATTCGATATTGAATATAAGCCGATATATTTTCTATTCAGAGCCTTGTATTGAATATCGAATGTGATTTGGGTTTGTCGTGAGTGGTGTCTTCACTAACACTGTTCTTGAACCCAGTTGAGAAAAGGTTAAATCTTTTTATTTAGATTTAATGAAGTGTACCAATTAAAGAATATTTAATTGGAATTGAATTGATATTGATTTTTGGGTTTATCGTGGACAGTGTTTTAAATAACACTCGTTCTTTAACCCGATAATCAATGGGATGTGACTTTGGGTTTATCGTGAACTGTGTTTTAAATGACACTGATTCTTTAACCCAGTCAAAGATTAAAACTAAGTGGAGTTTTAATGAATCTTTAATTAGATTGAAAAGATCGAGAATGGAGTATCACCAGCTTTACTCCAGGCGATAGTTAAATCTTTAATTAGATTTGAACGTGAAATGGTAATTGAGTTTACCGATAACACCGTGGTGTTAGATATGAAGTACTACCAGTTTTACTTCATGGGATGAATAGGTTGGGATTGGGAAATTAAACCAAATGATTACTTAGGTAAGGTTCGCTAATCCCGACTAGTTTTGAATTGATATTCAAAGATAGATTAAAGAATAAATATAAAGAATTTATCTTTGACAAAATTAATGGGAACCTTTCCCTATGAATGTGAAATTTAGAAACTAACTGTCGGTTAGCCAAGCAGAATGGTTTTCTGGATATTGATCTGATGTTGGTTTCGGCCTTCGGGGTTAATATTTGGGGAATTATTCTCTTGATTAATTTACGGTTAGTGACTGATGAATTGGAATGAGGCGTATGTTGTGTTTGTGTAACACTTATTTAAAATATACGCGAGTTATTCGGAAAGACCGGGTTTAACCCATTCTGAATAACTGATAAGACGATAAGTCGAAGATGAAGACGGTGGTCGAAGACCGGAAGTCTTCACGTCGTTTGGGTAATTACTGATGATCTTGATTGGGCTGTACACCCAAGAAGATGGAAACAGTTAGTGATCGTCCAGACGTACTTGGAGATCGATGGATATGCGGGGTACTAGGTGCCTCCGGTTTCGTTCAGACCCAGAACGGACTGGTAAATGGACTGTGTGTCTGACATTGGATTTTAGTCCGTGTGATTGATCTCTATTAAATATATATCTGTTTGGCGGCGGAGAATTTATTCTCTTGCTTAATGCCCTTCTCTGAGACGTACGAGCTCAGGGGTTATATATTGATGGATATCAATCGCATGGAGTGAATTGCCTGTGTGGCATGCTAAGATGCAAATGATCAAGGCTTCTGTTGAAAAGCAAAGTCTTGTGGTTGATGATCGAAGCACGGCCTTTGTGGCGTAGCTTTGTGTAACGTTGATTCGCGAGTATCACATCCGATATGAACTAAAAACGGGAGACGGACCTCAGGGAGGACATGCGTTTCTTTCTAGTTAGGAGTGGCGTCAGTGCTTGAACTGGCTGACGAGTTTGACTCATGTGGATGTTACTTATTATTACTTGCTGAAAAGCGAGGCGCCTCGTGATATCGGTTTCGGCCGATGCTTCTGGTCGGCTGACGGGCCAGATTTACGCCCCAAAGGACGGAGAAACGTAGTGTTCAGGCATAATAATCCACATCGGTGGACCGGCCCTGACGATCCAAGGGGCAGTTGCGGCTGTTCCGGAGACATGGGCTAGATTGTCTCGAATCGGTTGAGGATCTTGCCCCTAGCCTCGGTTCATACCATAAATGATAACCCAACTTCCAATACGTCGTCTTGCGGTTTTGATTGTAAACTTATATATGGCAACATAGTGTTATGGGCCATTCATGCCGCCTATGATTGATACTTATGATTTGAAGTTGTTTTATACACTATGCACTTATTACAGTATCAAATGATTTGTTTTAAACGTATCAAGCATTCTTTGGCTGTTATAAGGGAAAACCCTATCCCCCGGCTTGCGTTGCATTGTGTGATAGGACCTGGGTCTTATAACAGCTTCATTTTTTTTATTTAGCATTGCGCTGTTTGTTTTATGCACTGGTATTCTTGGGAGGAAACCCGTTCCGTGTTATACGGCGTGGTCCCTTGATTTACCTAATGATTTAAAATAAAGATTAATAACTGTTTTAGTTCTCACACCAGTCCCATGACTAACATGGAGTTTATTGTTTTTAACCTAAACTCTGGGTGCCCTTATTTTGACACGGGCAGCTAGTAGTTTCGGTTTTGCAGATTTATATTCACAGGATCCTGGTTTACAGCTGGAACGATATCCGGAAAGCTTTGTATCCGTATATCTCCTTCTAGTTGTGTATTGTATTATTTTCCGCTGCTATGTATTTAAATGTAATTTAAATCTCTGATATTTCTGTGTAATATTCATTTATACTCTGTATATTCTTGTAGTCTGGTGCATTGTTGTAATATACAGTGAAATGTTCTTTTGTATGCGTTCTATTTTGTCATGTTCTCAAAACGATAGTGCGTTTCGAACGGCCTGGATCGGTTTAGCGACTGGTTCGGACCGAGCGAAATTCCTTGCCGTCACAATGGGGCAGGCATCAGTCCTTTTAACGGTATGATCGTGGTTCAAGTTCCAATGTCTTGTACCCTTTTTGGGAGGTGCCCCTTTGGTGGGACTTGTGGTGCTCCGAGTCACACGTTTTTCATCATGAGGTGGTTCCTCGACTTTAGAGTTCTCAACGATGGCCTCCCCCTGTCTTCCACTAAAAGTGGAACCGACTAGGACCTGAGGCAAAAGAGTCTTCGTTTTCATCAACATTGCCCACAACATTTGGAGGTGGGGGATTAACTTGAGCATTAAGCAAAGAGTCAAGCTTTTCCATCATCATTTTAGTCTAGCATCCATTTTTTCATTTAGGCCGGTTACAACCATGTTCAACTCATCTCGAGTTACGATGGCTTGGGTGGCTCTCTAATTTCTCGATTCAAAGTTTGTGGTGTAGCTTCATTATCACAAGCGTTCTCAACACTCGTAGTAGATCTAATGGAGTTGTTTCTTTTCGAACCGGCCATGATTTCAAAGAAGGAGGTGGATTGGGATTTTAATGGTAGGCTTAGAATTGGAGAAAGTGTGAAGGAAGGAGATGCGAACATGGCCCCATGGTGGGCGCCAAATGTTTTCACTAAAAAATGGCTCAAACACCAATGGTACGTTAACCATACTTTACCAATGTGGTTAGAAGGTAAATGGAACCGCAATCAACAAAGATTAGAAGTAAAAAATGCAAGGGAAATAAAATGGAGAGAAGGTTTTAGAGTGGTTCATCCCTAAGCTAGGCCTACGTCTACTCTGAAGGTAGCTTGCATTATTGTGACAATGATTATAAGGCATAAAATCACTCTTTGTACATACATCTTCCTTCTCTTACAACTTATTCTCTCTCTCACATATTGATCTCACTTAAATTCACGGAATTCAATGGAGAAATGTAGGACCAGCGGAGTAGAAGAAGAACGTCCTTATTTGAGAGAAGGAGGAAGGAGAGTTTTCAATCTCTTTGCTACTTAGACGATCTCTATGGATCCATAGCCAAAAATGGATTAAAGATATTTGAATGGAGATGATAATGATGGTTGGAATGCTAAGGAATGGTGGAAGAGAGAATTCGACAAAACTTCGTGCAGCAGGGAGTTGATTTCCCCTATGGTGGAAGCCATGGCCTATTTATAGGTGAGCCTCCATGAAGAAATGAGTTGAAACTCATAAACGCAAGCTGTGGGTTGCTCGTCCCATCAATTATGAAAATGCCACTGCCTAGTTGTAGCACACTAGCTCTATGCGTGCGAGCGGGCTGATCATTTGATCGGATGCTGAGTATACAGGCGACCGACCAAGGCCTATAGAGTAGATATAAGTGCGACCATTTAGGAATTGATATCCGATCGACTGGAAGGTAGCATCGGATTGAAGCATTAGTAACTGATTGAGGAATGAGCGAGTTACTGGGGTTGCAGTTTATGAACAGACACAGGATTCGTGTGCGACCTCTGGTATCTTTGGGTTTCCTACACAACAGATATGTACGATCAATCAGGATAGTATGAATGCTCGACTGAAGAGTGGAATGTGTGACCGACGATAATTATCCTCCTTGTCTTGCACAACCGACCTCTTTTGATATAGGAACGTCCGACCAAGAAGAAGAATGTGCGACCTCTTATTGTACTTGAACTCTACTGTCCGTCACTCTTGGTTTGCATGTACGGCCCCTTTGTATGGTCAACTTATACCTGACCACGTTATGATGCGGAACGACCTGAATGTTCTGATGAGCAGAGCGAGCTATGTTTATGCGCGAGTGGTCTCCTAAAGTGTTCAAGTCGTGCTACTCCCAGGTTTCCTGATGTTCGAGTGACTGTCTCCTTTTTTGGTATGACTGACTGAACCCTCAGACCATGCTCGACCCTTAACTTGTGTGTGAATGACCTTCCTCCCTTACTCAATCCGAGTTGGTGCAAACGACCTTGGTATGAGTCGTGCGAGCTATGTGATACTCGAACGATATGATTGTCTGTCTTGCGGTTTCTATACTGGCTTGCTCATCGAATGTATGCACGATCTGTAAGGGATAAACAAATCCGCTCACTAGAAGTACGCCTAAGTCTAACATCTTATAGTTGTTGGGATCATCTCATTCTGGTTATACTAGTATTAGTGTAGGGAATTAGAGTAATCATTAGAGAAGCGTATAGACGCTATCATGTTTACCTTGCCATACCTGCCTTCATGGCGTTATCTTTCTTATCCACTTTATATGCCTGTCATGATACTTTTTCTTATTTACTTGCTAAAAGTAACCGGACTCACCAGACTTTATGTTTCACCCTTCTTGTTTCCTCTTCTTTATTCCATTCCCCCCATGTTCTCAGGGAGGGGATACTAAAGCTTGACCACGATTCTACTACCATTTGCCGGAGCTGCTTAGATGTATTGCTCAAGAACCTCTCCTTGTTAATATGGCTATGTTTTATTCAGGGATTTTTCTTACTGGTTTTTATGTAATTCAAACATATGATGTTTTGAACCACAATGTTTTATGATTAACAAAGTTAGATTTTATTCCACTACTATCTTTTTATATTTGTCTTGTAATGTTTCTGTTTACCTATAATGCTTCACAAAACTTAATGCATTCTCTTAAGGAGTGACATTAACGGACGTAGGGTGACAAATTGACACTGACAGATATAGTTAAATAACTAATGAGTTTGGTTACAACTCGTTAGACACATGACATCTTGTTTATGTTTATTGGATGTCTATATATACCCAAATCCTCGGGTTATATAGGAGTTGAAGGAGTTCATTCCAGAAATTCGATTTTAAGTGATTATTTTAATAATAAAATAATCGAGGAAAAATAAAAGTTTGAATTTAAGTATCGGTACTTTTTGAAAATTAAATGGAGATCATAATAATGAAGTTTTGCAAAAGAACGAACTAGTTTTGAAGAAGTTAACAACAAGTTATGGCATATCGAATATTGAAATGAATAGTGAATCAATTTTACGATGAATAATAGTAAATTGAAGTTGTGTTTGCCTAACAAACGGACTCGGTTTTGCGAAATTATGGTTTCAATGTTCTTACTTATTTTTATATTGGACGTTAGCCAACTTTGAGAATTTAATACACATTTTCGAAGAATAATATTATTTTAATGATTTAAATATTAATTTTAAATTTTAAATTTGGAATAACTGATCTAAAGATCAAAAATGTGGAAATTGAATTCCAGAAGGTATTTAATATGGTTTGAATAAATTTTGAATTTATTTTGAAGTATTTCGATTCAGTTTTAATAATAAGTCACTTTTGGGTTTGAATAGGACTTGTCGCATAGCAGTAGTTCGTGAATTTCGAGCCGACGTTTCAAATTTCAATTCCGAGAGATCTAATCATCGGATTTTCTTGAAAGCCATCATGTTTAGTACGAAATTTAAATAGATTTATAAAAAAGGAAGAAGAAAGGATTTTCAACGGTTAGATTTTGAAATAAGTCCAAATCAATTTGGCCGGAAAAACCAGTTTTGGCAGTTCATGTGCCAAATTCGGATTTTTGGTAAAAAGGCTTTATAAAAATATGGAAAAAATCATTTTAAATTATAATAAAATATTTGAAAATATTTTGGACGAATAAATAATGTTTTAAACAATAAACCCCTATTTTGGTAGGATATGCGGAAATCATGAGTAAGTCTGTCCCGATTGTGAGATCTGAAAAGGTAAACAGGGTGTTTAACAAGATAAGGGATACTACAACTAGTGCGTTTAACTTACCTGGCCAACATTTATTTATCTGGGCGGGGATCGGAATGGATCGAATGGAAAGCCCGGATGTTCATTTAACAGTTTATTCAACATTAAACGTAAGGAAGATATTTATCTTTTTATAATGAATCTGAAATAAAGGTAAGTGAAAACTGGAGTTTTCCAATTAATTAAATTTAATTGGAATTGAATGGAAACCGTATTGGTTAACGGTTGATATAAGTCTCTATAAATGAAGACTTAAACTATAATTTGAAAGGCGCTAGCCAATATTCCGCTTATAGTGTTGGTTGGATACAGAGATTAATATTAACTATAAGCAAATATGATTTCCATGATAATTCCATTTTTAAATGGAAATACAATTTTGGGTTGGTTGTGAACGATGTCTTAAATAACATTGTTCTTTAACCTAGTTAAAGAAGGATTATTTTCCAAATTAAGAAGAAATGAAGTCTTTATTTAATTTGAATAAGGATTATTGAAAGAAATAGATGTGTTGTCACGAAATGAATAGGCGAGTAATCAATAAGGATTATTCAAGGGATTTAACCATTGAATTGGAAGTTAAGTAAGCATTCAATATGGTTTTGTGATATTAAAACTCAATATAGTTTTAATGAGAAAGTCGAGTAAATGAATATTTTAAGATGGAATGAGATTCATGAGATCTTGTATACCAATTGGTTTAAAAGATACGCTAATTATTTGGAAAGACCAGGTTTTTACCCATTCTGAATAATTAAATGACGTAAAAAGATTAAATTCTCAATAATGATGGTGGAAGAACCAAATTTCTTCACATTATATGGATTACCTGTTGATGTTCTCATATGATTGATCCCCATATCGAGAATTTTAAGTAGCGGCATATCTGACCGTCCTTGAAACGATTCAGATTGCAAGGACTTGCACTCCCAGGTGGGGACGTAGAATCAAGTGTCTTCGGTTTCGTTCCTATACCCGGAACAAACTTGTTGATGGAAGTTATGTCTGACATAGAATGACTGTGGGACATGCTAGGTGTTGAGTTGTGATCAAGGCTTATGTTGAAAAGAAGAGCCTTGTGGTGATGATCAAAACATGGCTTAAATGCGTAGCATTGTTTAATGTGACTTCGCGGACCTCACACCTCGGAATGAGCCGAAGCAGGATAATAGCCGACCGGGTTTGAGACTAATGTTCCGTCTAGCAAAAGGGCAGTACTATGGTATGGAGCCCTGATATTTACCTATGTGGTTGTTGGATATAAGGCGCCTAGGAGAAACAGTTTGCATTCTTGACCATAGGACGTGATGTTAAGGAAACGCCCTGGTTGAAAGATATTGGGGGTACCAATCCACATATAATAAGTGGACCGACTCTGTACTCGCTGAAGGGACGTTAGATGTAACAACCTGGAATTTCTGAACCAACTATAATTTTTATTTTAGCTATTATAATGGATTTTAAATTTTTAAAATGATTTATTTTAAATAATAACGATTTAAAGTTTATTTAAATCAAAATTAGAATGTATAAATTTATTTTAATTATAAAACGAGCTTGAAATGGTGCAGTAGTTTGAAAATTCGATTTTAAACTTCAATTGAATGTGTATAATTCAAAATGAATCGGATTTCAGTAAAACCAGAAACATTAGAATGTAACAACCCGGAAAATCAGAACCAATTAATTTTTTCTATTTTGGCTATTTCAATGAATTTTGAATAGTTAAAATAATTTATTTTAAATAATAATGATTAAAAATTAATTTCAATCGGAGTTAGAATGAATATATTTATTTTAATTTCAAATGGAATAAGAAATAGCACGGTAGTTTGAAAAGTCAAATCTAAACTTTGACTGAATGTACAGGTGTAACGACCCGGAAAATCCGAACCAATTTAATTTTTTTTATTTTAAATTATTTGGTGGAAAAATGTGGCAGAAATAAAAAATTCCATTTTTAAATAATATTAAAGCCAGTGAAAATAGCCAATTTTCAAACGATCTCTGTTTTCGACGAAACCACTTTCATTGGAACTGGAATGTCATATTATTGCTAGGTTTCAATTTTTAGAATTTTTCAATTTAATATGTGAGCGTGGAGAAGGAAAATGTGTTTGGTCGATTACAGTCAAATTTAATCGACTGAAAAATAGTCACTTTTCAAACAGTGTCAGAATTCGACGAAATTAGTTATGTTAGGACCGTATCGTCATAACATAGACAAATATATTTTTTTTGATTTTTCTGAGTCCGTTTGTGGCCTTGGTGAATTTATTTATGCAGACAAATTAAATTAATAAAGGAATTAAATATTAAATTAAATAATACAGGCCACAGACAGCCGTTTGGGCTGACGTGACCTGTCCCATTGGGTCCGGAATATGGGCTATTAGCTAGGCTTAACTTTGTTTGGACTGGAATCAGCACGGTTTGAAAGATTTGGATTTATTTGTAAAAATGCACTAAAATTAATATAAAAATAGGAAGCTCAAAACCCTAATGCACTATTCCTCCATCATTTAGCCACCGCCACCAAACATCCAATGGCTACCGTAGCTCCATCCTTCTCCTCCTAATTTCTCTTCCATCTCCAACCTTCAAACTTCAACCCATACACCACCTCGAAGCTCTCTTCACGAGCTTTCCATCGGTACCAGCCATCACCCTCCTCGTCGACCGTAGCCCGCGCACCGATCGCCCAAAGGCCGACCGTATCGACTGCCGCCCAGGACCACCCACGCCGCCGAGTGGGCCCCGCTTCCAGGCGTGGCAGCACCACACCCCCCTCTTTCCCGTGACGTGTCCTGATCGACCTCTAGCCACCTGTGTCGATCGAAATTTGTTGACCTAGGAGGGAACGAAATAGAAAAGGGTCGGCCGATATTGTTGATTGAGGACGAAAGGTTTTTCCTTGATTAATTTATTAATTAATTAATTTAAATTGTTTTAAAACTTCGATTAATCATATCTAACTCATTTCATTCGAAATTCAATGATTTCAGCGGCGTTGTAATCGTGTGACTGAGATCTACGCATCTAAACTGACTGGAGTTGATTCTGAACAGTTTGAATTTTGGCCAAAAATCTTCAACGACTGTGAGATTTCTAAATTTGAACAATTAAATAATCTATTTTAATTCTATTCGATCAGTGAATCATTGTATGTTATTTCTGATCTGTTATGTGGTGATTGTTGTATAGTTGAATTATATTCGTTGTGATGTCATGTTATAGTTTGACTGTTTGGATCTGTAAAATTCAGATGTAATCACGATAAAGTTCTCACCTTTATTTTTATTTTTATTCCTTTCTCTTGAAATTGATCTTTTGATGTGAAAATAATATAAAATAAAGTTTGATCTTTTGTTTTTGAAAACAAAACAAAATAAAGTTTGATCTTTTGTTTTTGAAAACAAAATAAAATAAAGTTTGATCTTTTGTTTTTGAAAACAAAATATAAGAAAGTTTGATCTTTTGTTTTTGAAAACAATATAAAATAAAGTTTGATCTTTGGTTTTTGAAACAAAATAAAATAAAAAGTTTTGATATTTTGTCCTTGAATCAAATCAATGCAAGAGGAGCCTTTTACTTTGTTTTATATAATAAAAGAAGATTTGATCTTTTATTTTGAGATAAAATAAATAAAGATTTGTTCTTTTACTTTCTTTACTTTGTTCTTAAAATAAAAGAAGGTTGGATTTGTATAGTAAATAAGGATTTGATTTTTATTCTAATTTATAAAATGAATAAAGTTCATATATTTTGTTTGATTTCACAAAATAAAGGTGGGACTTTTTATTTTGATTCATAGAAAATATACACCCGATCATATGTTGTCATTAGTTATAATGACACAAAATTCACCGTTATGCTAATTTAGTTGTAATGACACCAACATTTCATCGTTATATTGTCGTTGTTGTGATGACACCAAAAATTTCATAGTTATGTTATTTTAGTTGGAATGTATCAAAATTTCATCGTTATGTCTGTGTAGTTGAAATGAACATACTTTGGTGTTGGAGAAAAAGAAAAGAATTTGAAACTTAGGAAAATAATAGAGCATTTACATTTTTCTAAGAAAGGAAAAATATTTACTTTTTCAATGTAAAAGAAAAGAAGGGAAATATTTACATTTTTCATTATAAAAAGAGAATCTACATATGAAAATGAGAAAAATAAAAAGAGAATTTACATTTCAATGTGAGGAATAAAAAGGCATTTACATTTATCTATTATAATAAAGTGTAATAGGGAATTTACATTTGTCTATTGTAATAAAGTGTAATAAAGAATTTACATTTTTCTAATGTAATAAAGAAAGATAGGAAATTTACTTTTTCTATGTTAAAATATAGGATTTACCTTTTTCTGGAGAAGATAGAAGAATTTACATTTTTCATTGTAGAAGATAAAATATATACATTTTATAAAAACATAAAAAGTTCACTTTTCTGTTATAAAAATGAAATAGGAGAAAAGGTTCACTTTTATGTCATTAAAATGAAATAGAATAAAAAGTGCATTTTTATGTCTTTAAATCACATAGGATAAAAGAACATTTGTATAATTAAAGAAATTTTACATTTTGAATTATCATTTTGGTCGCATTAGAGTTGGCGAACAAAAATGTCATTTTTGTTGAATATAAAAATATACATCGTTGAATTATCATTTTTGGTCGCAATAGAGTTGGCGAACAAAAATGTCATTTTTGTTGAATATAAAAATATACATCATTGAATTATCATTTTGGTCGCATTAGAGTTGGCGAACAAAAATGTCTTTTATGTTGAATATATAAATATACATCGTTGAATTATCATTTTTGGTCGCATTAGAATTGGTGAAAAAAATGTCATTTTTGTTGAATATAAAAATATACATCATTGAATTATCATTTTGGTCGCATTAGAGTTGGCGAACAAAAATATCATTTTTGTTGAATATAAAAATATAAATCGTTGAATTATCATTTTTGGTCGCATTAGAATTGGCGAACAAAAATGTCATTTTGTTGAATATGAAATGATACATCGTTGAATTATCATTTTTGGTCGCATTAGAGTTGGCGAACAAAAATGTCATGTTCATTTGATATAAAATGATACATTGTTGAAACCATCATTTTTTGTCGCATTAGAATTGGCGGACGAAAATATTACTTTCATAGAATAAAAGAAATGGATTTTAACAAAGAGAATCGCCCAATGGTTTATATATAAATATAAAATATAAAATTAAACGAAACGAGCGCGGCAGTTCGCGTATCGACAATCGTAACTTCAAACGAATATATAGAAAGATCAGACCGTTGGATTTTCCCAAAGCTGGAACCGTTATGACCGCTTTGGGAAGAGCTTTCCAACGATGTAAATTTCATCAAAATCCGACAGTTAGATTTTAAGCTATGTGTAAATCAAATTTTGGTAAAAGCAGCGCCAGTGCCGCCCATTGACCCAAAACGTCGTTTATTTATTTCGAGCTATTTTTAATAAATAAAAATAGCGATAAATAATTATAAATATATATGGAATGTTTTAAACTATAATTATGCGACAATTACTTGAAAAGGCCGAGGTTAACTCATTTCAAATAATTGAACGGCGATTGAATCAAAGATGTAAGAAGACGATGTTTGAAGACCGGCGATCTTCACATTGAATGGACGATGACTTCTGATACCTTGGACTGACTTGCTCCCAGGACTGGGTTGAAGCAGTAATTGTCCGGACGTGTGTGTTGGTCGTGCGGATAAGCGAGCGCCTTTTTGGTGTCTCTGGTTTCGTTCAGACCCAGAACGGACTTGTAAATGGATGCGTGTCTGACGTTGGAATTCACTTCATGTAATTAAATCGATTTCTATTAATATATGTATGTTTGGTGGTGGAGAATTTATTCTCTACTTAACACCTGATACGTAGCGATAGTTATCGATCGCATGGTGTTGAATTGTCAATGTGGCACGCCAAGATGCAATGATCAAGGCTTTGTTGAAAAGCAGGCCTTGTGGCTGATGATCAAAGCATAGCCTGTTTAGGCATAGCTTTGTGTATAACGTTACTTCGCGAGCCTCACACCCTCGTATGAGTCAAAAACGGGATATGGACTGTAGGGAGTGCATACGTTTCTTTCTAGCTAGAAGTGGTGTTTGGGCTTTAACACGGCCCGGCATTTTACTATGTGGATTTTGGATTGAGGTACCTCGTTTTTATAGGCCGGAAGTGGTCACATTATAGGTCCAAAGGGGCCGGGAAACGTATGTTCAGGAATTGCCAATCCACTACCGTTAGGTGGGGACCGGCCCTACCGTTCCAAGGGTTGTCCATAGGTGTGATCCTGGGGCATTTGCTAGAGTGTCTCGAGTCGGAAGAGGACGATCCCTAGCCTCGATTTCATGACAGAAAACCAATTCCCCCTATGACAACTTTTCGGTTTTGATTGTAAAACTTATATACGTCGACATGGTAGGATGGGGTACTATGCCGTGTAGGATTGATATATTTATATTGAAGTATTTTAATACTGCTTAAACACTAATGATAATATTAAAATATTACTTTTCACGTATTAAGCATGTTTGATCATCATAAGGGAAAAACTCTATCCTCCGGTGTGCGTTGCATTGTGTGATAGGATCTGAGTCTTATGACGATTTCATTTTTCAAAAGTTATTTCGTTGTTTTATATAAACTTTAGAAAATATTGCACTGGCGATCCAATGGAGTAAACCAGTTCCGCGTTAGCGGCGTGGTCCTGAGATTCACCATCTTGATAGTTAATTTAGTTAAGAATTCTCACACTAGTCCCACGACTGACTCGTAGTTTGTTTCACTTTTGCAAACTCGGGTGCCCTCTTTCCACATGGGCAGCCAATTGACAGGTTTCTAGGTGATACTTTCTGGTTGGAGCTTGCTTTGGAAGGAAGACGAAGAAGACCTTTTCTCCACCTTTTATTCTGCTTTTGAGATATTTTTTCCATCTTTTGCTTTTGATGTATGTAATGGGATTTGAAACTTATTTCCTCTCATTTGAGACTTGTTTCTCTTTTGTTAAGACTTCTATTATGCTAAGTGGATCCTGTAAAACTGCACTCTGATGATTCTGTTGTGATGCTGATGACATTTTATTTCCGCTGAAATGTTTATGTGTTATGATAATTATCTGAGATCTGTTTTTGTTGTAAATATGTTGTATTCCAAAATGATTATCCTTACTTTCGGTCTACGGAAGTTTGGGGTCATCACAGTTGGTATCAGAGCCTAAGGTTAACCTTAGCTACGGAATATAACATATTTAGAACAATTCGTCTAGATAGAATCCACATTATTCTAAGGCGAGTAGCTCATTAGAGATAGGACTAGTAATGTCCTAGAATGAGCACAGCAGAATAGCACATATTTACCAGTCATTACATCATTATCTTTTCTTCTCGTCCTTATCTTATCTTTTCTTGAAAATTCTCATTTTGTTGGTCTGACTCTTTCCTTGATGGTACAGACTGATTTAAATAGATACTAGAGCAAGAACAGCCCGAGGCGGAGCCCGAGGTGGAGCTCGAGGCGGGGCTAGAGGAGGAGCCCGAGTAGGAGCTGGAGGGCAAGCTAGAGACGAAACACCCATTACTCAGGAACAACATAATTCAGAGGTCGTAGTCGAACCACCTCCACCTCCGCATCTTTTTGATTTGGAGAGAATGTCAAAGAAATTCAAGAACCTTGGAGGTGTACCTTTTACAGGGCGGGAGTCTGCGATTCAGGCCGAAGCATGGCTTAAAGATTGCGAAAAGATCCTAGAAGGCTTGGAACTGGAAGATCAGCGAAAGCGTTATCTGGCAATTTGGCAACTAAAAGAGGAAACAGGGCATTGGTGGGATACGATCAAAATTTGCAATGACGTGGCCAATATGTCTTGGGCCAGATTTAAGGAGCATTTCAATGAGAAGTATATACCCCCACAAGTTAGAGAGCGCCTGCGCGAGCAGTTAGTTAACCTACAACAAAGGAATATGACCGTTTCTGAGTATGTGAGGAAGTTTGATGAGCTTTCACGATATGCTCCTAGTTTGATTCAGGATCCAGTAGAGAAAAACAAGAAATTTATCAAGGGGCTGTCCAAGAAATATTTGAACCGAGTCACTGCCCATATTAAGCTTCCTTTCAACGAAGTAGTGGAGATAGCGTGCCGCTATGAGGAGAATGATGAGTCTGGACCGCAGGACAGAGGGAAAAGTCAAGCCAGCAACCAGAAGGAACAGGCTAACAAGAAACAGGAGGCGAGCAATTCCTCTACAGCTAAACCCCAAGGGAATAAGAGGGATAGGAGCAAGGTGACCTACTATAACTGCGGCAAGATTGGGCCTTTTGATTACGAGTGTAGAGCACCTAAAAGGGTCAAGAGAGATGATTCAGGCCCTAGTCAGAACTGTGGTCAGAATCCCCAGATCCGTGGTCATAATTCTCAGAATCGTGGTCAGAACCCCAGGAACACCCAGGATTGCTATAACTGCCATAAGCCGGGGCACTTTGCCAGAAACTGTCCTCTGTTGAAGAAAACCGAAGTGGCACATGTTTATGAGGGAGCAGTTGCACCAGCTTCGACAGAGGGGCTGATAAACCCGATGTCTTAGGAGGTACGCTTAATATTAAGAACATCCCTATTACTGTCTTATTTGTTACTGGTGCTACACGAAGCTTTATTTCTAATGATGCAATTAAAAAGTTGAAACTGAAACCAAGGAAACTCAAAAATTTGATTAGAGCTAATAGTCCGATAGGAGGTTCTCTTATTCTTGATCAGTATTGTCGAGTACCTGTCTCTTATTCTCGCTGCAAATTTCCCTTTGACTTGATCATTATGAGTTCTCCGGCTATGATGTCATTCTTGGGATAGATTGGCTGACAAAATATGACGCTGAAGTCAATTGTGCTGAAAGAATTATCAAAGTTAAAACTAATCCCGGAAATGTATGTATCCCCTGCCATGGCACAGCCACCGACAGGAAAACATTCTGGTCTTCTCTAGAAGTTACCCCTACTTCTATTGAGGATATCCCTGTCATCAAAGATTACGCTGATATATTCAGAGAAGTTGAGTGCCTATCTCCGCATACAGAAATCAGCTTCCGAATTGATTTCTCTCCGAATGCAAGGCCTGTTGTACATCCCATTCGGAGAATGTTGCCGAAAGAAAGGGAGGAGCTGAAAAATCAAACCAAGCATCTTTTATGGAAGGGTTTGATCAGTCCCAGCTTCTCAGAATAGGGAGCAGCAGTGGTGTTCGTCCCAAAATCAGACGGTACTCTCAGGCTATGTGTAGACTACCGAGATCTCAACAAGCAAACTCTAAAGAACAAATATCCACTGCCTCGTATTGATGACTTGCTTGACCGCTTGCATGGGGCAAGAGTATTCTCTAGGATGGACCAAGCTACAGGCTTCCATCAACTTCGCATTGCAGAGGAGTGTGTGCCTTTAACTGCATTCATAGGACCAGACATCTTTTATGAATGGCTAGTAATGCCTTTCGGTCTATGTAATGCTCCAGCATATTTTGTTGATCTGATGAATAGAGTATTCAGAGATGTTTTAAATAAATTTGTGCTCGTGTTCATCGATGACATCCTCATCTTTTCTAAAACCACTGCTGAGCACGAACAACATCTGAGAGAAGTCTTAGAAATTTTACGAAGAAATGTACTGAAAGCAAAATTTTCTAAATACATATTTTGGCAAGAGGAGGTGAAATTCCTCGGCCATGTTGTATCAAAGGAAGGCATCTCAGTAGATCCAGGAAAGATCTCATCCATCCAAGAATGGAAGTGTAACACCCCACATCCGTTAGTGTCACTCACAAAGGGAATGCACTAAGTTCTGTGGAGCATTTAGGGTAAAAGATGAAGATAAATTACAAGACAGACAAAAATTAAATAGCGGAAAATAAAACTTTACTTTATTGATAAGATAATTTGTACAATAATTGTTTTCCAATATCAGAGTATCATCTGTCTTACAAAATAAAGAAGCATAAAAATACATTTATATTCCCCAATGTAGCATAAGCCAGCCATAGCAGTGAAAAGGAGAGTCCAAAGCACTTTGTCCAAGAATCTTCAAGCTTGGGAAGAGCAGCGGTCCAATCTAACCTGAGCTGAACTATTCCCTCCTCAACTACCTGGGGGGAAACGGAAGAAGAGAAGACGAAAGAAAAGTAGAAGTCAGACATAAAGCCTGAGTAAGTCTAGTGACTATTCAGTCTAAGGATAAGAAAAAGAGCATAATAAGTATATGCTGAAATGGGAAAGCACCCTAAACTAAGTTAAGTTATCTCGAACCGAATATACTATCGTATCCCATACTAATCTCTGCACCACCTAACTAGTGTCCCAACTAGTAATGATAACGTGATCTCAATCCCTGTAATTTTTGTTGCCTTCAGGCGTACATTTATTGTTTCTGACCTAGATCTAATCTAGGATTTACGCTATCTTCCGAACAATGCCCTCTAGTCTAGGACACACTACCTAGAGTGGTATATGTTCCTAGACTTTTTCCACGTATGTGTCGCGAATCGTTATCGCTTGTCTAGATGCACATGTCCTGTAATGTGCGGCCCGAGTTCCGTGTCAGGGCTACTCTAGAAATACGGAACTCGGTCGGGAGCTTTTAGATATCCGCCGATGCAGATGCTAAGGTCTGTTTTTTTTTCTAGTGGCTATGGTCCCACTCGACCCCTCCCTCAACTAATGAAAGGCCATCCATGAAAAATGAGAACTATGCGCAGGCCCCTCTATGACCCACTGTCCTATGGCCATCCGCAACCATAACTAGATAGCATGTATATGGTCTTTTGGAGTTCTCCGCCTTTCCGCTTCACGTTTCTCGATTGACTCAAGATGGTAGGTAGACGACGAGTTGCTATCACAGGGCTACCGTCTTCTCGTCAAATCACGCTGGTTCATCCTAGTCTTTAGGTTGCCATATTTTGCAACCAAGGCATACCCTTGGTTCTTCTAACGCAGACCTTAACCTCTGTGAGCCCAGGAGGATCGTCTACAGCCTCACAGAGGGATACCAAGAGTACCCTCACGTCCCCTCGAAGCCTCGGGCTTCGTAACCCAATTCGTTGGAGCCTTCTAGAATCAGACGGACGTACCCTCCTTCTTGTGTTCTACTAAGATTTACTACTTAGTTTCTTTCCTTCATCAAGTTGGTTAAGTGTCATTAGTCAATTCAAGTTAACTTAACCCATCCCTTTTGTCAGATTATACTGGTTAAGTGTTGCCTCCTTCTGTTAACTTAACCCCACCATCTGTTTAACTAACCTGTTACAACGGTTAAGTGTCTCCTTATATAACTTAACCCTACTACTTGTTTAATTAACAGGTTATAACAGTTAAGTGTTGTCCATTCACGTTTAACTTTACTACAAGTCAAATTACACTGGTTAAGTGTTCTTGTTACTTAACTCTAATCATTCATGTTATATTGGTTAGGTATTTCTAACTTACTTAATCCTAACCCACTTGTCAAATCAACTTGTTATCATGGTTAAGAGTTCTAATTTTACTTAACCTCAATCACTTGTCTCACTAACATGTTTCTATGGTTAAGTGTTCTAATTAACTTAACCCCAATCACTTGTCTCACTCACACGTTTCTATGGTTAAGTGTTCTAATTAACTTAACCTCAATCACTTATCTCACTAACATGTTTCTATGGTTAAGTGTTCTAATTAACTTAACCTCAATCACTTGTCTCGCTAACATGTTTCTATGGTTAAGTGTTCTAATTAACTTAACCTCAATCACTTGTCACACTAACATGTTTCTATGATTAAGTGTTCTAATTAACTTAACCTCACTCTCTAGTCCGGTTTAATCATGTTAGAATGGTTAAACATTTGCTTAACCTTACCCAATCCCCTAGTCAACATATTAAATTGGTTAAGTGTCCATATTAACCTAACCCTACCCACCAATTTAGTTAACATGTTGAATTTGGTTAAGTATTAATTCAATTGACTTAACCCTATCAATCCTGACTCAGCCTTAATTTATTAATTAAAGCATCAACAACTCACATTAGACAGATATTGTTGTGGAAACTGGACAGCCGGTCGGTTCCGGGAAGGTTTACACCACAACTCATGTCTAACCTCGGGTCTTTATTGGGCTCAATGCTTAACCACCCACATTGGATAGGTATTGTTGTGATTACTGGAAAGCCAGTCGGTTCCGGGCAGGTTTACATCACAACTCAATCCAACCTCGGGTTAAGCATATCGTATTTTCTAAGTTTACATATTTGTCTCTTTTCAATTTTATATGTAAATGTTTTGTGGCCCATTATCCAAATTCGTTATTCTTGGGTATAATAATTTATACCACTTAAATTTCACAAGTCTTTGGCATGTGCCAAACATGCCAACACATATATTTTAATTAAACCCAGCGTTATTTTCCCCGTTTGTACGTTCGCAATATTATAACATATGTTGGGCTTCAACATTTCAGCCCAACTTAGAAACATAAAAAAAAGAGGCTTAGAACATGATATATTCTAAGTAACATAAAAGGGGTGTGTGAACGCATGAACTTGCAACATAGCGATTTAACTAACATAAATTATGTGGTGCATGAACTTGCAATATAGCGATTTAATTAACATAAATTAGTGGTGCATGAACTTGCAATATAGCGATTTAATTAACATAAATTAGTGGTGCATGAACTTGCAATATAGCGATTTAATTAACATAAATTATGTGGTGCATGAACTTGCAATATAGCGATTTAATTAACATAAATTAGTGGTGCATGAACTTGCAATATAGCGATTTAATTAACATAAATTATGTGGTGCATGAACTTGCAATATGGCGATTTAACTAACATAAATTAGTGGCTTGTGTACTTGCATTGTAATAGCATATAATTTTGACATAAATCATAAACCTAAACATGAGTCATGGGTTTCAATCTATTCATGTAAACTAGCATTTAAAATATGAACCTAACTAAATTAGGTGTCACTTGTATTAGCATATGATTTTTATAACAACATAAGCCTAAAACATATTTTTATTTAGGCATAACACTAAACATAAACTAGTCATTTTCATAAAGTCGCTATATGTTCACAAAGATGCTTACTTTTGTCACTAATACAAAAGTATAGTTTAACTTGAATTATGAGGCCTATTCCAACATAAACTTATATGAATCATGTTACCCAAATGGATCCAACTACACTTGAAATGATCATAGGCATATATATACAAAGATCTAAATCGTGTAGGCATAACAGTGAATTATGTTTACATAAGTCTCAACTTTGTTGTAACAAAATATATACATCTTCTTATTAACCACAACATATAAATGTCAATTTCCAACATGAATCGTATACTTGCAAGGGGTGTTACTTTTCATTGCAAATGTACAATTAATCCAATATCATGTTAATTATACTACAACATCCCAAATCCATTTATAATGAAATCAGAACAACATACAATTATTAACTAGCATCATTACTATTAAAGTACGATTCCATTTTCATTCTACACAAATCAAGTCTCAATTTTTATTCATATCGGAATAGTACTCTACTTACAACGTAGGACGAATCTTGTATTCAAGATTCTGAGTTTTGTGATGCTATCCTTTGAGGTTGACGTTGTTTTGATTTATTTGTTGTAGTTTTAAGCTTTGAATCAACTCTTAATCGTCTCTTAATTTGACGGCTACTCCTAGTCTCTCTTCAGAAGCATGACGGCTCCTTCTTTTTTTTCTCTTTTTTTTTGTGTGAATTAGGTTGTGAGAGCTATGTTGTTTATATAGAGTTGCAAGTTAATTTGAGCCGTCGATGAAGCCAAGGTTAATACAAGCCATCTGTTCTAAAGAGAAGCCAATTATGTTCACAATTTAAGGGTTGTAAATTACTCCTATTTCAAATTATGTCATAATTACTTTCTTAATGTACATTATCAACATTTATTATTAAACTTGTATGCACATTAGATACATCCCCCCTTTACACATTTATTATTAAATTTGTATGCACATTAGATACATCTCCCCTTTACACATTTATTATTAAATTTGTATGCACATTAGATACATCTCCCCTTTACACATTTTTTTTTTTTTGAATTAGCAACTTTAGTGTTAACAGAAATACGGGGTGTTACATTCTCCCCTCCTTAAAGGATTTCGTCCCCGAAATCTTCAAGTCTAGGAGAATGCATATCCTACCATCCAATCGTCCATCTACTCAGCCATCAAACACAGGCATCCATGGTCCTTAAAGGCTTCTAATGCTTGTATGTTCATATGGATAGTGTGTGTACATGTCTTTATCTAATGCAAAATCAGGCAGTCTACTGATTCAGTTGACCTCCTTAATGCAAATCATGTCAGTGCCATGCGTCCAATATGTATGCAAATCCTAATGATACATATTATTTCTATATGAGTGCACAATCATTCACTCAAATGCAACATCCATATGATAACACATTAAGTTCAATTCATAAACAAATACATATATGTAAATGAAATATGAAGGCGTCTGAGTTGATCTAGTGCCTAATACATGTGTATATGCATTCACGAGCAACCACTAGCAAGCATTCGCAACCATCAACCATAATATGTTTCAAATACATGTTTACATCCAAAAGGGTTTCTACCTAAGGATCGATGATACGTCCTAGAGGATATACCTTAAAAGCTAGAAATTAGTATGCATAGAATTCCTAAAAAAAAGGAATCAAGGATGTACCCTTAAGAAAAAGGGTATGAGGCGCGTATGCCTTATCTTCAATCTCCTGTATCACACCTTCTTGAGCTTTACTCAACTCTACCTTAACAGATTCAACTTCACGATTGCGAAGTTTCTTGACCTCCGTTTCCAAAATAAACAAATTTCAACCATCATACTGAGTGTATATACTAGGATGATCAGAGGTCTCTCCTCTTAGCTTATCCATCATGCCATAACTATAAGGGTCAAAAGGTCACTACATACTTTTTACCTCTCTTAAGGTTAGTCCATCTCTATATAGAGCGCCTGCCACAACTATTTATCTCTCAAGCAAACCATCCTAGTCGAACTCGACATCCCTCAAGTACAAGCCCCAAAGGCCTAAACCGATATCAGACAAGCACCGAGGAATGTCTCCTTCGAATTTCGACGATCTACGTGAGATGATCTAAGCAAAAACAACCAAACACTTGAGCACTAGTTGGGATCTTTTACTATACAAGTACTAAGGTGCAGAGACTCAACTATGGAAGCAAATATGAACAAATGCGAAGTGCTAAAACCAAAAGAAAGAGTACAAACAGAAAAGCTAGACTCTTCCAACAGAACTTTACTACCTTTCTCCTAGGTACGCTTAGTGGTGAAAGCATGTACTTACCCTTCTGAAAATCTTGTCCATTGTTCTTAATTATATGCCCTATTCTGCCATAGTAAAGATACTTCCTCTTGTCTTAGGTTTTATAATCCCTTCCTCCTTCGTGAGCCAAGTCTACATCCATGAATTCCTCATCCTTGGGTTGTGCTCCTTAGCTAAACTCCTCATCCTCTTTCGTGTGTAATCATGTTGACAAATCTCTCGAAAGCTGCCTCCATCATATAGAAAACCCTATTAAGCTTGAAAGAAAACTAGCCGTAGGTGAAACTACTATGGTTATAGATGGAAGTCGGGCACTACTTTGCCCTTCAATGAAATTACCTCCCAGAAAGCCAGGAGCCCCAGAGACTCAAGAAAGAAGGGGACAAGAATTCAAACAGAGAATCAGAAGATAATGCGTATGGCTTTTGGGGAATATGCCTTTAAAACAAAACTTTTCTTTTGAAAATGCTTCTTTTAAAACTGTTTGAAAATAATAATTTTTTTCAAATCTTTTATCTGATCCGGTAACCTTCAGCTCTGATACGACGTGTAACACCCTACATCTGTTAGTGTCACTAACAAAGGGAATGCACTAATTTATGTGGAGCATTTAGGGTAAAAAATGCAGATAAATTACAAGACAGACAGAAATTAAATAGCGGAAAATAAAACTTTACTTTATTGATAAGATAGTTTGTACAACAATTGTTTTCCAATATCAGAGTATCATCTGTCTTACAAAATAAAGAAGCATAAAAATACATTTATATTCCCCAATGTAGCATAAGCCAGCCATAGCAGTGAAAAGGAGAGTCCAAAGCACTTTGTCCAAGAATCTTCAAGCTTGGGAAGAGCAGCGGTCCAATCTAACCTGAGCTGAACTATTCCCTCCTCAACTACCTGGGGGGAAACGGAAGAAGAGAAGACGAAAGAAAAGTAGAGTCAGACATAAAGCCTGAGTAAGTCTAGTGACTATTCAGTCTATGGATAAGAAAAAGAGCATGATAAGTATATGCTGAAATGGGAAAGCACCCAAAACTAAGTTAAGTTATCTCGAACCGAATATACTATCGTATCCCATACTAATCTCTGCACCACCTAACTAGTGTCCCAACTAGTAATGATTACGTGATCCCAATCCCTGTAATTTTTGTTGCCTTCAGGCGTACATTTATTGTTTCTGACCTAGATCTAATCTAGGATTTACGCTATCTTCCGAACAATGCCCTCTAGTCTAGGACACACTACCTAGAGTGGTATATGTTCCTAGACTTTTTCCACGTATGTGTCGCGAATCGTTATCGCTTGTCTAGATGCTCATGTCCTGTAATGTGCGGCCCGAGTTCCGTGTCAGGGCTACTCTAGAAATACGGAACTCGGTCGGGAGCTTTCAGATATCCGCTGATGCAGATGCTAAGGTCTAGTTTTTTTTCTAGTGGCTATGGTCCCACTCGACCTATCCCTCAACTAATGAAATGCCATCCTTGAAAAATGAGAACTATGCGCAGGCCCCTCTATGCCCCCACTGTCCTATGGCCATCAGCAACCATAACTAGATAGCAAGTATATGGTCTTTTGGAGTTCTCCGCCTTTCCGCTTCACGTATCTCGATTGACTCAAGATGGTAGGTAGACGACGAGTTGCTATCACAGGGCTACCGTCTTCTCATCGAATCACGCTGGTCCATCCTAGTCTTTAGGTTGCCATATTTTGCAACCAAGGCATACCCTTGGTTCTTCTAACGCAGACCTTAACCTCTGTGAGCCCAGGAGGATCATCTGCAGCCTCACAGAGGGATACCAAGAGTACCCTCACGTCCCCTCGAAGCCTCGGGCTTCGTAACCCAATTCGTTGGAGCCTTCTAGAATCAGACGGACGTACGCTCCTTCTCGTGTTCTACTAAGATTTACTACTTAGTTTCTTTCCTTCATCAAGTTGGTTAAGTGTCATTAGTCAATTCAAGTTAACTTAACCCATCCCTTTTATCATATTATACTGGTTAAGTATTGCCTCCTTGTGTTAAATTAACCTCACCATCTGTTTAACTAACCTGTTACAACGGTTAAGTGTCTCCTTATATAACTTAACCCAACTACTTGTTTAATTAACAGGTTATAATGGTTAAGTGTTGTCCATTCACGTTTAACTTTACTACAAGTAAAATTACACTGGTTAAGTGTTCTTGTTACTTAACTCTAATCATTCATGTTATATTGGTTAAGTATTTCTAACTTACTTAATCCTAACCCACTTGTCAAATCAACTTGTTATCATGGTTAAAATTTCTAATTTTACTTAACCTCAATCACTTGTCTCACTAACATGTTTCTATGGTTAAGTATTCTAATTAACTTAACCTCAATCACTTGTCTCACTAACATGTTTCTATGGTTAAGTGTTCTAATTAACTTATCGTCAATCACTTATCTCACTAACATGTTTCTATGGTTAAGTGTTCTAATTAACTTAACCTCAATCACTTGTCTCACTAACATGTTTTTATGGTTAAGTGTTCTGATTAACTTAACCTCAATCACTTGTCACACTAACATGTTTCTATGATTAAGTGTTCTAATTAACTTAACCTCACTCTCTAGTCCGGTTTAATCATGTTAGAATGGTTAAACATTTGCTTAACCTTACCCACACCCCTAGTCAACATATTAAATTGGTTAAGTGTCCATATTAACCAAACCCTACCCACCAATTTAGTTAACATGTTGAATTTGGTTAAGTATTAATTCAATTGACTTAACCCTATCAATCCTGACTCAGCCTTAATTTATTAATTAAAGCATCAACCACTCACATTAGACAGATATTGTTGTGGTAACTAGACAGCCGGTCGGTTCCGGGCAGGTTTACACCACAACTCATGTCTAACCTCGGGTCTTTATTGGGCTCAATGCTTAACCACCCACATTGGATTGGTATTGTTGTGATAACTGGACAGCCGGTCGGTACCGGGCAGGTTTACATCACAACTCAATCCAACCTTGGGTTAAGCATATCGTACTTTCTTAGTTTACATATTTGTCTCTTTTCAATTTTATATGTAAATGTTTTGTGGCCCATTATCCAAATTCGTTATTCTTGGGTATAATAATTTATACCACTTAAATTTCACAAGTCGTTGGCATGTGCCAAACATGCCAACACATATATTTTAATTAAACCCAGCGTTATTTTCCCCGTTTGTACGTTCGCAATATTATAACATATGTTGGGCTTCAACATTTCAGCCCAACTTAGAAACATAAAAAAAAAAGTGGCTTAGAACATGATATATTCTAAGTAACATAAAAGGGGTGTGTGAACGCATGAACTTGCAACATAGCGATTTAACTAACATAAATTATGTGGTGCATGAACTTGCAATTGCAATATAGCGATTTAATTAACATAAATTAGTGGTGCATGAACTTGCAATATAGCGATTTAATTAACATAAATTAGTGGTGCATGAACTTGCAATATAGCGATTTAATTAACATAAATTAGTGGTGCATGAACTTGCAATATAGCGATTTAATTAACATAAATTATGTGGTGCATGAACTTGCAATATAGCGATTTAATTAACATAAATTAGTGGTGCATGAACTTGCAATATAGCTATTTAATTAACATAAATTATGTGGTGCATGAACTTGCAATATGGAGATTTAACTAACATAAATTAGGGGCTTGTGTACTTGCATTGTAATAGCATATAATTTGGACATAAATCATAAACCTAAATATGAGTCATGGGTTTCAATCTATTCATGTAAACTTGCATTTAAAATATGAACCTAACTAAATTAGGTGTCACTTGTATTAGCATATGATTTTTATAACAACATAAGCCTAAAACATATTTTTATTTAGGCATAACACTAAACATAAACTAGTCATTTTCATAAAGTCACTATATGTTCACAAAGATGCTTACTTTTGTCACTAATACAAAAGTATAATTTAACTTGAATTATGAGGCCTATTCCAACATAAACTTATCTGAATCATGTTACCTAAATGGATCCAACTACACTTGAAATGATCATAGGCATATATATACAAAGATCTAAATCATGTAGGCATAACAGTGAATTATGTTTGCATAAGTCTCAACTTGGTTGTAACAAAATATATACAACTTCTTATTAACTACAACATATAAATGTGAATTTCCAACATGAATCGTATACTTGCAAAGGGTGTTACTTTTCATTGCAAATGTACAATTAATCCAATATCATGTTAATTATACTACAACATCCCAAATCCATTTATAATAAAATCAGAACAACATACAATTATGAACTAGCATCGTTACAATTAAAGTACGATTCCATTTTCATTCTACACAAATCAAGTCTCAATTTTTATTCATATCGGAATAGTACTCTACTTACAACGTATGACGAATCTTGTATTAAGGATTCTGAATTTTGTGATGCTATCCTTTGAGGTTGACGTTGTTTTGATTTATTTGTTGTAGTTTTAAGCTTTGAATCAACTCTTAATCGTCTCTTAATTTGACGGCTACTCCTAGTCTCTCTTCAGCAGCATGACGGCTCCTTCTTTTTTTTTTTTTTTGTGTGAATTAGGTTGTGAGAGCTATGTTGTTTATATAGAGTTGCAAGTTAATTTGAGCCGTCGATGAAGCCAAGGTTAATACAAACCGTCCGTTCTAAAGAGAAGCCAATTATGTTCACAATTTAAGGGCTGTAAATTACTCCTATTTCAATTTATGTCATAATTACTTTCTTAATGTACATTATCAACATTTATTATTAAATTTGTATGCACATTAGATACATCCCCCCTTTACACATTTATTATTAAATTTGTATGCACATTAGATACATCTCCCCCTTACACATTTATTATTAAATTTGTATGCACATTAGATACATCTCCCTTTTACACATTTATTATTATTTTTGAATTAGCAACTTTAGTGTTAACAGAAATACGGGGTGTTACAGGAAGCAGCCTAGAACTCCCACGGAGGTTAGAAGTTTCTTGGGACTGGCCGGCTGTTATCGGAAATTTGTCAAAGATTTTTCGAAGGTAGCTTGTCCATTGACAAACCTGACCAAGAAGCATACGAAATTCAAGTAGACACCGGAATGCGAGACAGCTTTCCAAGAGCTAAAGAAGAGGTTGACCAATGCTCCTGTGTTGACCATCATAGATGGCAATCAGGATTTGAAGGTCTGGACCGACGCCTCTAAGCAAGGTTGTTTCTTTTATAAATTAAAATGTCTGAGATAACATTTTTCCTTTAATGACAAATCTCATTTTAACATGTTATCCCTTATTTATATAAGGTATTGGTGCGGTGCTGATGCAAAGAGGCAGGGTAGTCGCATATGCTAGCCGCCAACTGAAACCGCATGAGAAGAATTATGTCACGCATGACCTTGAACTAATGGCCATTGTGTTTGCTCTTAAAATATGGAGGGATTATCTCTTGGGTGAGAAGTTTGAAATTTACACGGATCACAAATCTTTGAAACACCTTTTTACCCAAAAAGATTTGAATATGAGGCAGCAGCGCTGGGTCGAATTTCTTGCATCATATGACCTGGATATCCTATATACTCCGGGAAAAGCCAACGTTGTAGCCGATGCACTCAGTAGAAAGAATGCATAATGCAGCAATCTTATTATCGCCAATCTCATTATCACTCCTACTCTGATTGATAAAGTCTCTGCTCTTCAAAAGAATGATGAATTTATTTAGAAGCTTTGTGAGCGAGTCCGTAAGGGCGAAGCCTCAAGTTTCCAGATTGACGATAACGGGACCCTTAGATTACAAGGGCGAATTTGTGTGCCGGACATTGCTGAGCTAAAAAGAGAAGTGATGGATGAGTGCCAGAAATCTAAAATCAACGTCCATCCAGGTGTAAACAAAATGTACCATGATCTCAAGCGCACCTTTTGGTTGAAATCGATGAAGAGAGATATTTATATTTATGTCGCTAGATGTCCCACTTGTCAGCAAGTCAAAAGTGATAAGCAGAAACTGGCAGGTTTGTTGCAACCGCTAGGAGTTCCTGGTTGGAAGTGGGAGGAAATTTCTATGGACTTTATAGATGGCCTGCCCCGAAGCCGTAAAGGCAACGATAGCATATGGGTGATTGTCGACCGTTTAACAAAATCTGCCCATTTCATCCCTGTTCGGTCCAATAGAACAGCTCGTAGTTTGGCACAGCTTTATCTCAAAGAGATAGTCAGACTGCATGGGGTTCCCAAAAGCATTGTCAGTGATCGGGATCAATTATTTACCAGTAAATTATGGGAAGCTTTTCAAGAAGAACTTGGGACCAAGTTAAATCTGAGCTCTGCCTATCACCCTCAGACAGATGGCCAAACTGAGAGGGTGAATCGTGTTTTGGAAGACTTATTGCGTGCTTGCATTCTTGATTATGGCAGTTCATGGGAGGACCACTTGCACTTAGTGGAATTCTCCTATAATAATAGCTACCAAGCAAGCTTGGGGATGTCACCATTTGAACTACTTTATGGCAGGCCGTGCAGATCTCCGGCATGTTTTGGTGGAGTCAGGCAATCGACTAGTCTTGGGCCCCGACATGGTTCGTGAAGCATCGGATAAGGTTGACTTGATTAAGAAGCGCTTGTTGACTGCTCAGAGCCGACAAAAGAGCTATGCAGACCAATGAAGAAAGAATCTAGAATTCTCTGTGGGTGATCGGGTATACTTGAAGGTTTCTCCTTTGAGAGGCGTGATTCATTTTGGGAAGACGGGAAAGTTGGCACCGAGATTCATTGGTCCATTCCCTATTCTCGAAAGGGTTGGTACTCTCGCTTATAGAGTGCAGCTGCCTGACTGGTTGCCAGGGGTGAATGATGTATTTTATGTGTCTCAACTCCGCAAGCATGTGCACGATCCAGATCTGATTGAGGATGAACTAAACCAACAAGGCCTAGATATTGCTCCAAATCTGACAGTGAGAAAAGACCCGATTAAGATCATTGGCAGAGAAACCAAAATCTTGAGGAACAAGAAGATCAACCTAGTCAAGGTTCAATGGAGTGGGGATCCTAGAGACTGTACTTGGGAGACAGAGGATAGCATCAAAAAGGCTTACCCCAAGTGCAGAGTGGATAACTCTGAGTAACTCTTGTACTAAGGTACGTTTATATCAATTTACATTTTCCATCTTGGTTCCTACTTTTCTTTGTTTCCTTTTCGAGGACGAAAATTCTTAAGTGGGGGAGATTGTAACGACCCGGAAAATCCGAACCAATTTAAATTTTTTTATTTTAAATTATTTGGTGGAAAAATGTGGCAGAAATAAAAAATTCCATTTTTAAATAATATTAAAGCCAGTGAAAATAGTCAATTTTCAAACGATCTCTGTTTTCGACGAAACCACTTTCATTGGAACCGGAATGTCATATTACTGCTAGGTTTCAATTTTTAGAATTTTTTGATTTAATATGTGAGTGTGGCGAAGGAAAATGTGTTTGGTCGATTATAGTCAAATTTAATCGACTGAAAAATAGCCATTTTTCAAACAGTGTCAGAATTCGATGAAATTAGTTTTGTAAGGACCGTATCGTCATAACATAGACAAATATATTTTTTCTGGATTTTTCTGAGTCCGTTTGTGGCCTCGGTGAATTTATTTATGCAGACGAATTAAATTAATAAAGGAATTAAATATTAAATTAAATAATATAGGCCACAGACAACCGTTTGGGCTGACGGGACCTATCCCATTGGATCCAGAATATGTGCTATTAGCTAGGGTCAACTTTGTTTGGACTGGAGTCAGCACGGTTTGAAAGATTTGGACTTATTTGTAAAAATGCACTAAAATTAATATAAAAATAGGAAGCTCAAAACCCTAATGCACTTTTCCTCCATCGTTTAGCCGCCGCCACCAAACATCCAATGGCTACCGTAGCTCCATCCTTCTCCTCCTAATTTCTCTTCTATCTCCAACCTTCAGACTTCAACCCATACACCACCTCGAAGCTCTCTTCACGAGCTTTCCATCGGTACCAGCCACCACCCTCCTCGTCGCCCGTAGCCCGCGCACCGATCGCCCAAAGGCCGACTGTATCGACCACCGCCCAGGACCACCCACGCCGCCAAGTGGGCCCCGCTTCCAAGCGTGGCAGCGTCACACCCCCATCTTCCCCGTGACGTGTCCTGATTGACCTCTAGCCACCTGTGTCGATCGGAATTTGTTGACCTAGGAGGGAACGAAATAGAAAAGGGTCGGCCGATTTTGTTGATTGAGGAAGAAAGGTTTTTCCTTGATTAATTTATTAATTAATTTATTTAAATTGTTTTAAAACTTCGATTAATCATATCTAACTCATTTCAATTCGAAATTCGATGATTTCAGCGGCGTTGTAATCGTGTGACTGAGATCTACGCATCTAAACTGACTGGAGTTGATTCTGAACAGTTTAAATTTTGGCCAAAAATCTTCAACGACTGTGAGATTTCTGAATTTGAACAATTAAATAATCTATTTTAATTCTATTCGATCAGTGAATCATTGTATGTTATTTCTGATCTGTTATGTGGTGATTGTTGTATAGTTGAATTATATTCGTTGTGATGTCATGTTATAGTTTGACTGTTTGGATCTGTAAAATTCAGATGTAATCACGATAAAGTTCTCGCCTTTATTTTTATTTTTATTTTTATTCCTTTCTCTTGAAATTGATCTTTCGATGTGAAAATAAAATAAAATTAAGTTTGTTCTTTTTTTTTTGAAAACAAAATAAAATAAAGTTTGATCTTTTGTTTTTGAAAACAAAATAAAATAAAGTTTGATCTTTTGTTTTTGAAAACAAAATAAAGTTTGATCTTTTGTTTTTGAAAACAAAATATAAGAAAGTTTGATCTTTTGTTTTTGAAAACAAAATAAAATAAAGTTTGCTCTTTGATTTTTGAAACAAAATAAAATAAAAGGTTTTGATCTTTTGTCCTTGAATCAAATCAATGCAAGAGGAGCCTTTTACTTTGTTTTATATAATAAAAGAAGATTTGATCTTTTATTTTGAGATAAAATAAATAAAGATTTGATCTTTTACTTTATTTACTTTGTTCTTAAAATAAAAGAAGGTTGGATTTGTATAATAAATAAGGATTTGATTTTTATTCTAATTTATAAAATGAATAAAGTTCATATATTTTGTTTGATTTCACAAAATAAAGGTGGGACTTTTTATTTTGATTCATAGAAAATATACACCCGATCATATGTTGTCATTAGTTATAATGACACAAAATTCACCGTTATGCTAATTTAGTTGTAATGACACCAACATTTCATCGTTATATTGTCGTTGTTGTGATAACACCCAAAATTTCATAGTTATGTTAATTTAGTTGGAATATATCAAAATTTCATCGTTATGTCTGTGTAGTTGAAATGAACATACTTTAGTGTTGGAGAAAAAGAAAAGAATTTGAAACTTAGGAAAATAATAGAACATTTACATTTTTCTAAGAAAGGAAAAATATTTACTTTTTCAATGTAAAAGAAAAGAAGTGAAATATTTACATTTTTCATTATAAAAAGAGAATTTACATATGAAAATGAGAACAATAAAAAGAGAATTTACATTTCAATGTAAGGAATAAAAAGGCATTTACATTTATCTATTATAATAAAGTGTAATAGGGAATTTACATTTGTCTATTGTAATAAAGTGTAATAAAGAATTTACATTTTTCTAATGTAATAAAGAAAGATAGGAAATTTACTTTTTCTATGTTAAAATATAAGATTTACCTTTTTCTAGGAGAAGATAGAAGAATTTACATTTTTCATTGTAGAAGATAAAATATATACATTTTATAAAAACATAAAAAGTTCACTTTTATGTTATAAAAATGAAATAGGAGAAAAGGTTCACTTTATGTCACTAAAATGAAATAGAATAAAAAGTGCATTTTTATGTCTTTTAATCACATAGGATAAAAGAACATTTGTATAATTAAAGAAATTTTACATTTTGAATTATCATTTTGGTCGCATTAGAGTTGGCGAACAAAAATGTCACTTTTGTTGAATATAAAAATATACATCGTTGAGTTATCATTTTTGGTCACATTAGAATTGGCGAACAAAAATGTCATTTTTTTTAATATAAAAATATTCATCATTGAATTATCATTTTGGTCGCATTAGAGTTGGCAAACAAAAATGTCATTTTTGTTGAATATAAAAATATACATCGTTGAATTATCATTTTTGGTCGCATTAGAATTGGCGAACAAAAATTTCATTTTTATTGAATATAAAAATATACATCGTTGAATTATCATTTTGGTTGCATTAGAGTTGGCGAACAAAAATGTCATTTTTGTTGAATATAAAAATATACATCGTTGAATTATCATTTTTGGTCGCATTATAATTGGCGAACAAAAATGTTATTTTGTTGAATATGAAATGATACATCGTTGAATTATCATTTTTGGTCGCATTAGAGTTGGCGAACAAAAATGTCATGTTCACTTGATATAAAATGATACATTGTTGAAACCATCATTTTTTGTCGCATTAGAATTGGCAGACGAAAATATTACTTTCATATAATAAAAGGAATGGATTTTAACAAAGAGAATCGCCCAATGGTTTATATATAAATATAAAATATAAAATTAAACGAAACGAGCGCGGCAGTTCGCGTATCGACAATCGTAACTTCAAACGAATATATAGAAAGATCCGACCGTTGGATTTTCCCAAAACTGGAATCATTAGGACCGGTTTAGGAAGAGCTTTCCAACGATGTAAATTTCATCAAAATTCGACGGTTAGATTTCAAGCTATGTGTAAAACAAATTTTGGTAAAAGCAGAGCCAGTGCCGCCCATTGACCCAAAACATCATTTATTTATTTCGAGCTATTTTTAATAAATAAAAATAGCGATAAATAATTATAAATATATATGAAATGTTTTAAAATATAATTATGCGACAATTATTTGAAAAGGCCGAGGTTAATTCATTTCAAATAATTGAACGACGATTGAATCAAAGATGTAAGAAGACGATGGTTGAAGACCGGCGATCTTCACATCGAATGGACGATGACTTCTGATACCTTGGACTGACTTGCTCCCAGGACTGGGTTGAAGCAGTGATTGTCCGGACGTGTGTGTTGGTCGTGCAGATAAGTGAGCGCCTTTTTGGTGTTTCCGGTTTCGTTCAGACCAAGAATGGACTTGTAAACGGATGCGTGTCTGACGTTGGAATTCGCTTCATGTAATTAAATTGATTTCTATTAATATATGTCTGTTTGGTGGTGGAGAATTTATTCTCTACTTAACACCTTGATACATAGTGATAGTTATCGATCGCATGACGTTGAATTGTCAATGTGGCAAGCCAAGATGCAATGTTTAAGGCTTTGTTGAAAAGCAGGCCTTGTGGCTGATGATCAAAGCATAGCCTGTTTAGGCATAACTTTGTGTATAACGTGACCTCGCGAGCCTCACACCCCGGTATGAGTCAAAAAGGGATATGGACCGTAGGGAGTGCATATGTTTCTTTCTAGCTAGAAGTGGTGTTTGGGCTTTAACACGGCCCGACATTTTACTATGTGGATTTTGGATTGAGGTACCTCGTTTTTATAGGCCGGAAGTGGTCACATTATAAGTCCAAAAGGGACCGACACTACCTTTCCAAGGGTTACCCATAGGTGTGATCCTGGGGCATTTGCTAGAGTGTCTCGAATCGAAAGAGGACAATCCCTAGCCTCGATTTCATGACAGAAAACCAATTCCCACTACAACAACATTTCGGTTTGATTGTAAAACTTATATACGTCGACATAGTAGGATGGGGTACTATGCCGTCTAGGATTGATATATATATATATATATATATATATATTGAAGTATTTTAATACTGCTTAAACACTAATGATAATATTAAAATATTACTTTTCACGTATTAAGCATGTTTGATCATCATAAGGGAAAAACTCTATCCTCCTGTGTGCGTTGCATTGTGTGATAGGATCTGAGTCTTATAACGATTTCATTTTTCAAAAGTTATTTCGCTGTTTTATATAAACTTTATAAAATATTGCACTAACAATCCAATGGAGTAAACCAGTTCCGCGTTAGCGGCGTGGTCCTGAGATTCGCCATCTTGATAGTTAATTTAGTTAAGAGTTCTCACATCAGTCCCAGGACTGACTCGTAGTTTGTTTCACTTTTGCAAACTCGGGTGCCCTCTTTCCACACGGGCAGCCAATTGATAGGTTTCTAGGTGATACTTTCTGGTTGGAGCTTGCTTTGGAAGGAAGACGAAGAAGACCTTTTCTCCACTTTTTATTCTGCTTTTGAGACTTTTTTTCCATCTTTTGCTTTTGATGTATGTAATGGGATTTGAAACTTATTTCCTCTCATTTGAGACTTGTTTCTCTTTTGTTAATACTTCTATTATGCTAAGTGGATCCTGTAAAACTGCATACTCTGATGATTCTGTTGTGATGTTGATGACATTTTATTTCCCCTGAAATGTTTATGTATTATGATAATTATCTGAGATCTGTTTTTGTTGTAAATATGTTGTATTCCAAAATGATTATCCTTACTTTCAGTCTACGGAAGTTTGGGGTCATCACAACAGGATTCAAAATTTAACGGATTTTAGTGAAACAAAAAATGTCTAATTCTGTTTAAAAATATCTTTCCAACAAATCCAAAAAATTGAAATTTCATAGCGGGAATCAAAAGTTATGGCCAGTTGAATATTCAGAATAGTCGCTATGTAATATAATATAATTTATAACCCGTATGAAAGGCCATTTTACAAACGATCTCCGTTTTCGACGAAACCACTTTTGTCGGATCCAGAATGTCAAATTACTACTAAGTTTAATTTTCTAGAATTTTTGGAATTAATTTGTGAGCATAGTAAATTAAACTCTAATTTGATAATTTCTGTTGAACTTGATCGACCGTTAAAAAGGCCAATTTTCAAACGGTCTCCAAATTCGACAAAATTAATTTTATTAGGACCGCATCGTCAAAACATAACTAGAAATAATTTTTCTGTAATTTTTAGAGTCCCTATGTGGCTCCGGTGAATTTAAGTGTACGATCGAATTAATTAAATAAATGATTTAAATTTTAAATTGAAGAAAACGGGCTAAAAACGATTGTTTGGGCTGATGGGACCTAGCCCATTGCGTCCGGAATAGGGGAAATTAGTTAGGAACAACTTTTGTTGGGTTGGAATTTGTCATAACCTGTGACTTCCCCGATAAGGAAAGGGCAGATACTTTGAGGACAAGACACATCAGAACGCAAACAGAAGAACATTTCATTGCTTATTACAACAACTCATCAGGATACAAGAATATAAAGAGTATAAACAAATATTATACAACAAACAATATCAAAGAATACAATAAATTACTGTAGCGGAAAAATAATACAATACACAACTGGAAGTAATACACGGATAAAGAGCTTTCCGCATATCGCTTCAGCTGGAAATCAGGATCCTGTGAATATAAATATGCAAAACCAAAACTACTAGCTGCCCATGTCAAAATAAGGGCACCCAGAGTTTAGGTTAAAACAATAAACTCCAGGTCAGTTATGTGACTGGTGTGAGAACTAAAACAGTTATTTAAAACTTTACTTTAAATCAGATATATCAAGGGACCATGCCGTATATCACGGAACGGGTTTCCTCCCAAGAATATCAATGCATATAACAAAACAACGCAATGCTTTTTGGAAAAATGAAGCTATTATAAGACCCGGGTCCTATCACACAATGCAACGCAAGCCGGGGGATAGGTTTTTCCCTTATAATAGCCAAACATGCTTGGTACGTTTAAAACAAATCATTTGATAATATTATAAGTGCATAGTGTATAAAACAACTTCAAATCATAAGTATCAATCATAGACGGCATGGGTACTATATATCATGTCACCATACTAGGCTCTTTAATCAAAACCGCAAAGTCACGTATTGCAAGCTGGATTTCCATCTGTGAACCGAGGCAAGGGATCGTCCTTCACCGAATTCGAGTCAATCTAGCCCATGTCTCAGGGACAGAACACATCGACCCTTGGATCGTCAGGGCCGTCCACCGATGTGGATTATTATGCCTGAACACTACGTTTCCCCGCCCTTTAGGGCGTAAATGAGCCAACGAATGACTCCATTGGTCTCGGATCGACCGATATAAACGAGGCGACTCGCAACAACAACAACCACATAGGTGAAAATAATATAAATGTCATCCAGTTTAAGCACTGACACCACCCTAGCTAGAAGGAAACGCATGCCCTCCTTGAGGTCCTCTCCCATTTCTGGTTCACAATCAGGGTGTGATGCTTGTGAATCAACGTTACGCAAAGCTATGCCACATAGGCCGTGCTTTGATCATCAACCACAAGACTTTGCTTTTCCATAGAGCCTTGATCAATTTCCACTTAGGCATGCCACACAGGCAATTCATTCCATGCGATTGATATCCATCAATATATAACCCCTGAGCTCGTATGTCTCAGAGAAGGGCGTTAAGCAAGAGAATAAATTCTCCGTCGCCAAACAGATATCTATTTAATAGAAATCAATCACACAGAATAAAATCCAATGTCAGACACATAATCCATTTACAAGTCCGTCCTGTGTCTGAACGAAACCGGAGGCACCTTGTACCTCGCATATCCATCGATCTCCAAGTACGTCTGGACGATCACCAACTGATTCCCTCCTCTTGGGTGTACAGCCCAATCAAGATCATCAGTAATCACCCAATGATGTGAAAACCTCCGGTCTTCGACCACCTCGACACCACGTCGAATTGGTTATTCATAATGGGATAAACCCGGTCTTTCTGAATAACTCGCGTATATAATAAACAAGTGTTACACAAACACAACATACGCCTCATTCCAATTCAGAATATTCTTTATTCAAATATTCTTATACTTTGGGAAAGGTTCCCATTAATTTTATCAAAGATAAATTCTTTAAATTTATTCTTTAATCTCCTTTTGAATATCAATTCAAACTAGTCGGGATTAGCGAACCATACCGAAGTAATCATTTATTTTATTTCCCAATCCCAACATATTTATCTCATGAAGTAAAACTGGTCATACTTCATATCTAACACCACGGTGTTATCGGTAAATTCAATTACCATTTCACGTTCAAATCTAATTAATGAAGGGAATTAAAGTATGGGTTATCTCTTATTGATACTGCCGAGAAGAAGAACGAGAAGTTCATAACTGGATTGGATCAGTACTTGGGGAAGAGGCTTATTAACCACATCGATGAGACGTTTGAATCGATTGTGGGGAAATCTTTGAGATCGGAAAGTCTTTACCCTATGCCAAAGACCCCACTTCAAAAGATTTACTCCAAAAGTGAGCTGTACACTTTATATCAATAAAAGTGTGACGGCTCTCCCCGCACCAGCCGACATTTCCTCCGAAAGTGCGCTGTACACATGCCCGACTAGCACAGAACGGTCGTCAAGGAAAGGAAAGAAGGGAATTAGCTAACGAGGAACCTGCAGAATGTCTCACAGGGCATGGAATAAAATATAATAATAACATACTTAACATAAAACAGGTGAGACAGTGCATAAGCTGATAACTAAAACCAACATCAACATCAGAGCAGCGGAAATCCAAGTACAGCTTATTACAACTTTCCAAATTTACTGTCTCTAAAACAAAAGAAAGCTAAAGTAGAAGATGCACTACTAATGCCCAAGTAGTGATCTTCAACAACACAGGGAGAATACTATATATATATATTACGTGGAAGCCTCCTGCTCGTCTCCGGATCATCTACCCGTGCATCACCAGCTAACCTGTCTCTAGTCTGCTCGTGTGAGCACCCAGAGTAATAAGAAGAGACATAAAACTCTGGGTCAGACATAAAGCCTAGTATGAGCGATAAGCATCTAAACAAAACAATAACAGGTATACTAAACCATACCTGAACCTGGACCTGCAACCAAAGAGTTAGTACCACATACTGTACAATACTCCAAGGTGCCATAATAAATAGTGTAAAGAATACGGGGGTGGGGTGTGCATGTCACAATGATGGGAAAACATATCAACCATAGCAACCATTCTCACAACTCTCACTCAGTGCGTAAAGCGTACGATGTCCACCACTGTCAATCACTATACCCATCGAAGTAGTGACGGAGTTCGACTTGTACAACTACTGCTACTACCAAGCTTACCACATGGAGTCATGACCAAATCTTTACAAATGACCCCACTTCATTGGTTTATAGCCCTTTAGTCGTACCTAGGCCACTGTGGCCCTGAATCCTTTCACGTACCTCCCATACATAGTGATCCAAAGTCATAGACATCGATAGCCCCTTGGCACACGTCCCGCAACAAAGCCCAATCATGAAGACCACTCATTGGTTCCCAACTAGATCCTGAGTCAAAGCTCCTCATTTGGACTTCCTTTGCATCTCGGGTTTTGATCGAATTGGAGTTGGTCTTCAAAAGAGTCATCGCGTAGAAGTGGTCCTGAATTCGATTCGGTTCGGATACATACGTATAATACGGTTCGGTTCGGTGCAATGCTTCATAGTGTACTCCTGAGTGCGGTTCGGTTCGGTGATCCTCCCCCTTCAGACGTCGACTCGGTTCGGGTGTCATGCTCCATTCGGTTCGGTTCGTCCCTCCTGCTCCAGCTTGCCTGCTCCGACCCGATCCCCCTCGCTTGGCTCCTCCGATCCGACCTCGCTCCCTAGCCTACACCGATCCGATCCTGCTCTAGCTTGCCTTCTCCGACCCGATCCCCCTCGCTTGTTTCCTCCGATCCGACCTCGCTTCCTAGCCTACTCCGATCCGATCCTGCTCCATAGCTCCGATCCAATCCTCTGTCCAACTCCAACTCTAAGCAGTGGTCTTCCTTCTTGCCAAACTTCTTTTGTGCTAGATTCCAGTTCGGGTCAGATTGCTTGCCCAGCTCTCCTACCCGATCCGAGCCCATACCCGATCCGACCCGAAACCCTGCACAACTTTCTGCAACTTTTTCCAGCAACTTGTTTACGCCATTCGACGACGTTTTCGACCAATCTAACTATTATAATCAATCATAAAACATCTCAAGCAGTCATAGCAACATAACAAACTAACCATAAACACCAAAACAATGAATTTATATGTCAAAATGGATCAAATATACCCAAAACCACATATTTTCCCTTAAGCACATTTAGGCAAAACTAATCCTAGGGTTAACAAAACTTAACCAAATCAAACCAAATTTCTAACAGAGGTCTAAAACATTATTTTTGAATTTATTGATATTTTTCCAGAATTTATTAATGTATAAATTCGCTAATCTTCACTAATTACCCTTAATTTACTGTAATTAGTGTCAAAACAATGCTAATCACTCACCTTGGCCACATATAAATTTCTCAGAACTGAAACCTTGCTGATTTGGGTGAATACTGGTGTCTAACAGCAGCTCTAACCTTGCTTTCGTGTTTTCCTCTCCTTAATTTGATGTAGATTAAGCCAAAACTTGATTAGAAGGTGATTTGGGGATGTTTCTAGATGTTGGCAGCCATTGTTAGGGTTCAAGGATGAAAGTGGCGGCTGAAAGGAATGTTTTCTAACCCTAATCAGCCCCTATACATCTCCAATCCCGAAATCCCCTTTGGGCCTCGCTGCTAATTACCCGGTTAAGTCCAATTAAGCCGTTTTTCACTATCTGAAATTTGTTTCAGCCATATCTCCCAAACGGTGAGTCCGTTTGGCTAATGTGACCACTCTACAGAATTGTAAACCATCATCTGAAGCCAATGGAAGTGGTTTCAGGTCAAAATTCCTTTCCAGTCAAAAGTTATGGCCAAAACAGTACCAACTAGGGGTAAAATGGTCATTTAAAAATCGACAAAAATCAGGAACATGGGAAATGACCCCAATAGTCGTCTCCCAAAGTTACAATACCATATGACTTCGTATGTGAAAGAAATAAATATTCTATGATCCTATGACGCGTAGAATGCGGGTCGTTACACTCTCCCCCCCTTAAGAAATTTTGTCCCCGAAATTCCTTAACCCAAAACATACAAAAGATCCCGCATGCCTAACAGCCACATACAACAATCAAACATGCAAAACAAGCAAACAAGCCTATCCTAGCATGCGGAAAACTAAATCGAAGTTCAAATCTTACCAGGCGAAGAGTTCTGGATATGTCTTCCTAATGTTCTCCTCTGTCTCCCAAGTGCAATCATTCTCGTCCTCGCCCCACTGAACCTTGACTAGCTTCACCGCCTTCCTTCGAAGTTGCTTCATATCGTGCTCGACAATACGGACCGGCTTGCGGTTCCCAACCGCCTCGGGTTCTACTTCGAAGTCCTCTAACTGATCAGGTGAAATAGCCATATCTGGGTCGCGAACGAACTTCTTTAGTTGGGAAACATGAAATACGTTGTGAACTCCTGCCATCTTCTCTGGTAAGCCAACTCTATATGCCAAATTCCCGACTGATTCAAGAACAGGGAATGGGCCAACAAATCTTGGTGCCAACTTGCCTCTGCTGCCAAATCGTATCACGCTCTTCAACGGAGAAATCTTGACAAACACCAAATCACCAACGGAGAATTTTAAGTCTCTTCTCCTCTTATCAGCATAACTCTTCTGCCTATCTTGGGCAGCCTTCATTCGTTGGTGAATGATCTTGATCTTATCTGAAGTTTCCCTCACCACATCTGGTCCAAGCATAAACTTCTCGCCAGTCTCTATCCAACATGATGGTGAGTTGCACGGTCTTCCGTACAAAGCTTCATATGGATCCATACCGATACTGGATTGGTAGCTATTATTATATGCAAATCTACTAGATGCAGATGGTCATCCCATGACCCACCAAAATCCAATATACATGCTCTCAAGAGATCTTCCAGAATACGATTCACCCTCTCCGTCTGACCATCGGTCTGAGGATGATATGCGGTACTGAGACGTAACTCTGACCCTAGAACCTCTTGTAAGCTCTTCCAAAACCCACTAGTGAACAACGGGTCTCGGTCACTCATAATGCTTTTAGGTACCCCATGAAATCTCACTACCCACTTCATATACAATTCTGCCAACTTGGCTGCTGTTCTAGTCGATTTGACCGGTATAAATCTTGCACTCTTAGTCAGTCGATCCACAATTACCCAAATGCTATCATGACCCGATCTAGTCCTTCGTAACCCATCAATGAAATCCATTGACACTTGTTTCCATTTCCATTCGGGAATTTCTAATGGTTGCATCAACCCACAAGGCTTCTTTTGCTCAGCTTTAACCAGCTGGCAATTCATGCATTTGGAAATAAACTTCCTAATGTCTTTTTTCATTCCTTCCCAGTAGTAGGTCTGCTTCATATCTCGATACATCTTTTTACCACCGGGGTGCATAGTCAGTTTTGAGTGATGACATTCTCTAAGCACTTCATCTCTCAATCCATTGACATTGGGTACAAATAGTCTTCTATCCTTTTTAAGCCATCCATTTAGATCAAGCCCATATTTGTTCATCCCCACATTGATACCCATCTCTAACTTGTAGATGATTTCCAATAGGTTAGGATCGTCCCTCTGACTAGAGTCGATCCGTTCAATCAAAGTGGGTCTGATCGTCAAACTTGCTAACATTCCTGGATCCAATTCGCACTTTGGTCTGAAATCAAACCCTGCGATGTACTCCAGTTGCTTCCATTCAAGAAACATAGCCCCCAAACTGGCATGTCTCCTACTCAATGCATTGGCTACCGCATTGCCCTTTCCTGGTGTATATGCGATGTCAAAATCATAGGAAGCCAAGAATTCTAACCACCTTTGTTGTTGGAGATTTAGATCCTTCTGGGAGAAGAGATACTTTAACGATTTATGATCGGTAAATAACTCGAATCTTTCTCCCAAGAGATAATGTCTCCACATCTTCAACGCGAACACGATCGCTGCCAATTCCAAATCATGGGTAAGGTATCTTCTCTCGTGCGGTTTCAATTGCCGACTTGCATAAGCTACAACCCTACCACCTTGCATCAATACAACACCCAGTCCGGTACCACAGGCATCCGTGTATACCGTCATCTCTTCATTCCCCTTAGGAATGACTAACACTGGTGTGCATGTCAACTTGTCCTTCAGACTCTTGAATGCATTCTCGCACCTTTCATCCCAGACAAAAGCTTGATTCTTCTTGGTCAACTGGGTCAATGGTGCTACTATCTTGGAGAAACCTTGGATAAACTTACGATAATATCCAGCTAACCCCAAGAAACTTCTTACATCAGTTGCATTCTTGGGCGTAGGCCAATCCTGTACCGTAGCCACCTTCACCGGGTACATAGCAATACCATTCTCGGAAACAACATGACCCAAGAACCTCACTTCCCTCCTCCAGAAGTGACACTTAGGAAACTTTGCTTTCAATTGATGTTTTCTCAACACCTCCATCACTATTCTCAAATGTTCCTTGTGTTCTCCCTCTGTCCTCGAATAGACCAAAATATCATCAACGAACACAAGGACAAACTTATTCAACTGATCTCTGATTATCCTATTCATAAGATCCACAAAATATGCTGGGGCATTAGTCAGCCCGAATGGCATGACCAACCACTCATAAAATCCAGACGGCGTCCGAAATGCCGTTTTAGCTATACTCCCAGCTTCTACTCTAAGATGATGAAAACCTATCGCGAGACCCAACTGATAAAATACTCTCGCGCCACTCAACTGATCGAATAAATCATCTATCCGCGGTAGAGGATACTTGTTCTTCCTCGTCACTTTATTCAACTCGCGGTAGTCTACACACAAACGAAGGGAACCATCCGCCTTGGTAGCAAACACAACTAGTGCTCCCCATTCAGAAACACTCCTTCTGATAAATCCCTTCTTCAAAAGATCGCTGACTTGCACCTCGAGCTCTCGCTGCTCCCTTGGTGCCATACGACGAAGTGGCATCACTATAGGTCTGGCATCTTTTACCAAATCAATACGGAACTCAATCTCTCGATGTGGTGGAAGCCCAATCACTTCTTCGAAAACATCCGGATACTGGCCAACCACGGGCAAACCTGACAACTCACTATGCGGAATGTCGAGGGAGTTTAGAAAACTAGCCAATACCCCCTCACTGGGTAGACCACCAAACACTATCCTCCGCCCATCATCCGCTCTAGCTGTCACCAAAAAGCCTTCACAGTTAAAGAACCAATGTTATCTAAAACACGGTTCACGATAAACCCAAAATCACATTCATTAATTATCGGGTTAAAGATCAAGTGTTATTTAAAACAATGTTCACGATAAACCCAAAAATCAATTCAAATTCAATTCAAATTAAATATCAGTTAATTGGTACACTTCATTAAATCTACATAAAAAGATTTAATCTTATTCTCAACTGGGTTTAAGAACATTGTTATGAAGACACCATTCACGACAAACCCAAATCACATTTGATATTAAATACAAGGCTCCGAATAGAAAATATATTGGCTTATATTCAATATCCAATCCTACGACCAACAAATATCGTATTGGAAATAACGATATTAATATATCTTTCAAATTCCCGTAACAATATCTATATCATCATGAAATCCAACATCGAAATATTCCAAAGACAATTTTGATTCATATCCATTCCAATTCAATTATTGGAAATTCTTTTTATTTTCAAAACCATTTCAAATCCAATTTATTTATTTAAAAATAAATTATTATTCTAGTTCAAAACTAGTTCATTTCGATAAAAATCTATTTTCATCTTTTCAAATATGGAGTTTTTCATCCTAATTATTCACAAATCATTTCTTATGATTCTACACAAATTATTACTATTTTTAATAAGTTTATCAAGGCCCGTACAGTCGATTTCCATCAACGGCCATCGAACTGCACTTACAGCGACCTTTTCCAAATTTGATTTGGAAATAATTCCAAATCTAACCGTTAGATTTCAAATCTCCAATATTCATTAGAAAGCTCTTTTCGATACGAACCCAACATTTCCGGTATTAGGAGAATCCGACGGTCGGATCTCCCATAATATCCATTCGAAGTCAATGGTCGAAATTCACAAACTGCCGCAGTGCGGCGCGTTCCATTCAGGCCATTATATATATAATATATATATTATATATATTTCGTCGATTTTCTTTTAAAACGTATTTTGTAAATCGTTTTAAATTCATTTTCAAAACGATTTCAATTTCATATTCAATTTCAAATCAAAATTGAATATTCCACATCATCGATATACAAATGATAATATTTTCAAAACGTTATATTTTGAAATCACTTCATTTTCTATATTCATTATAAAAATGAATAAAATCGATATAAATATCGTTCACGTCAAAATGGAGTCCATCTAATCAACACGGCTTTTATTCAATACATGGATATTTATTCTATTCAATACATAAATATTTATTCTATTCAACACATGAATTTTTATTTTTCAAAACATGAATTTATTTTCTATTTAACACATGAATTTATACTTCTATTCAACACCTGAATATTATACTTCCTATTTTCCAAATTGGAATAAAGCCCAATCAATTACCATATAACGTTAATTATATGGATTCTCTACAACACATATATATATATATATATATATATATAACAGCAACGATAAATTGTCAACCATCATCCAGAGTGCACCACACAACTGCATAAGCATTAAATATCAATAATTAACGCTTACACAGTCCGTCAATCCATCGATTGACATACAACTAAACAATCGGGATTAGTGTACGTCAAATATCATCCTAATACCCGTGTGGGGTTTCAAATGAACAAACACAGATTTTTATTTGTGCAGTTGGGTGATGTGTAAAATTTATCGTCCCAATCAATATCAATCAAATCAGTGTATATAAACAAATCGTCCGATTTGTTTATAAATATTTATTTTATATACACTTTAAAATTTATATTTTTAACTATAAAATATTTTCCACTATAAAATATTTTATTTCATATCACACAATCAAATTTCACAATACAGCAATCAAACAAACAAGTCATCCATGGTCTGTGGATGACGGGTGTCGGGTGCTACTAAACACCTTCTGCATCCTAGCATATATTTCAAAATAGAAATAAAAATAAAAGTGAGGAATTCTCACTGATTAGCTAAACCAAACGCCATGATTCTTCTTAGGTAGAAATCTTCGTCCTGCTCGCCTTTTGTCAATTTCATTGTCCTTAGCCACTACATATATAAAAATCACATTTTTATATTGTTGCTATGTATATAAAAATCACATTTTTATATGCACTCTATATGGATAAAAATTCTATTTTTATAACGGTGTTCATATAATAAAGATTATATTTTTATCACGCTATAACTCTGCATGAATAAAAATCATATTTTTATATCTCCTACATAATAAAGATCAGATTTTTATTACCTATATAATATAAAAATCATATTTTTACATGGCTACTTCTCTAAAGATCACATCTTTATTATTTCTATTATATAAAAATCACATTTTTATTATTTCTACTATATAAAAATCACATTTTTAACCTTCTACTAATATAAAAATTATATTTTTATTTCTACTTCATATATATTTACAACGCTTCTTTCTATATAAAAATATAAACTTTCTACTTCTAAAAATCTAATCTTCCTCTAACACAAAAATCTATTTTTCAACTTGCCTTTCCTACTCTAAAAATCCAATCTTTTTCTTAAGAATTCAAACAGTAAAATCAACTCTTTTTGTTCACGAAAACACTATAAAAATCTATTCTTTTTGTTTAAAATCCAAACCTTTTCTATGTCAAATATATAAATAAGAGATCAAATTTTTATGTGCTAAAAATATAAATAAAAATTGAATCATTATTCACATAAATAAATAAAATTAAAAGGAATGAAACTCACTTTTAAAGGGGGATGGAAGGGAGGCTGTGGGCTTGAGGGTGATGTGCAGCAGGCGAGGTGGCTCAGGCGGCGTCGGTTTCAAGTGGAGGCGGAGGGGGAGGGGTGCGGTTTTGGCTGCGTCGGTGGGGAGTTGGCTGTGGGGGCTTCGGTGGATCGGAGGAGAGATAGAGGAGGGAAAGAAGGGGAAGACGTGGCAGGAGGAGGAGGAGAACGGACAAAGGAGGAAGAAGAAGAGGCAGCGGCGCAGCAGATCTGGGGGGTGCGAATTTTTTTCCTCTTCGAATGAATGAATCGAGCGGGGGAGGGGGGGCTGGATGGTTAAAGGAGGAGAGAGAGAGGGATTTTTTTCTTTTATTTATTTAATTATTTGATTTCAAAAAGCAACTTCTAATTTCGAACTCGAAATCGAACCCACCGACCGTCGTTCATAGCTAATTACCCCCATTTCGAACACAATGGGTATGTATTGTAGGCTGATTCGATCGTTTCGATCAGTTTTCGTCAAAATCAAAATATAACTCTATATATTGAATTTGAACGCACATTTCAATTTACTGGGGCCACATACGAACCATACAAATTCCCAAAAAATATTTTCTAGATTCATATTGACGATACGGTCCTAACAAAACTAGTTTCGTCAAATTCTGTGACCGTTTGAAAAATGGTCATTTTCCATTCGATTAAATTCAACTGAAACTGGTCAAACGCGTTTTCCTTTGCCATGCTCACATATTGATTCGAAAAATTATGAATTTTGGAATCTAGCAATAACCAGACATCACAGATCCAACAAAAGTGGTTTCGTCGAAAACCGAGGTCGTTTGCAAAATTCCCATTCTTAAGGGCCAGAATTCTACACCGACTATTCTGAATTTTCAATTGGGCATAACCTTTTATTCCCGCTATGAAATTTCGATTCTCCAGATTCCTTGGAAGGATATTTTCAATTAGATCCTAATATTTTTGGTTTCGCTAAAATTCGGTTTATTTTGCACCCAGTATGTTCAATTAAAATTTGAAATCGAGTTTTCGAACTACCGCGCCATTTTCAATTCCTTTTATAATTTAAAATAAATATTTATATTCTAACAATGATTCAAATAAATATATATGTTCTATTCTATTCAAATAAATTTCTCGTCGTTATTATTTAAAATAATTCATTTTAAATATTCAAAATTCATTAAAATTGCCAAAATAAAAATTTTTAATTGGCTCAAATTTCCGGGTTATTACAATCTCCCCCACTTAAAACTTTTCATCCCCGAAAAGGAACGAAGCCGAAAGTTGTTTAACAAATCAACTCAACTTCCAGTATTTTCATTACGGCTTTAGTTCTTCAACTTTTTAGTTTCTAAGAACTTTTCAAATTTTTCAAAAATTTGGCTAACACCCTAAATTTTCGAAAAATTTCGCCATAACCTTCCCTGCACCGGGGACTTCAGGATATTTCAAATAGTCTCCCATGACCCTCATCAATCCAAAAAGAAAAAGAAACAACTAAGCGGCTAGCCAATCGGCTCATAAAATCATCAAAAACCCAATAAATTCGTAAACATGTACCTATTTGTTGGGCAAACAATTTTATTCTTCTGCTCTAGCCTCCTTGCTATGACCTGTTCAATGTAAGTACATGTATATGCATGCAAATGCGATAAATTTTCAATACAATTCACTATTTGGTTCAATTTGGCTAAAGGTTCAACATTTAATTAATCAAACAATAATCAAACAACACAAGCATCAATCAATTAGTTGATTAACTTTTTAAATTCATAACTTTGATATATAGTCAAAAATCACATTTTTTTGATGCCAAAACACAACAATAAGCCCTATCTAGTTTTGGTTCTCACACCAGTCTAATGGAAATATATAGATAACACATTTTCAAAACTCGAACTTACACACTGATGATGGAGCTCCATCATCAGAATCATCTCTAGGCGACTAGAATGTGATCCTATATCTATCCAGTATATTTGGGAATTCATATACATGCTAGCTAGGCGTATATGCAAAATCTTCATATTCTAGACTATCTAAATTCAATATAAAATAAATATTCAAATACATATAAAATGTTTGAATTTTCAAAACAAAGTTTGTTTTTATTTTTATTTTTAAAAACAACACTCTTTACACTCGTTCTAGGACACTACTGATCCCATCTGTAACGAGTCATTCTTATTGGATATTACTAATCCAATCTGTGATGAATTCTTTCATTTGTTTCTAATGTGCCTTGTTCTCGAGCTCTGTAAACCAAAGCTCCGATACCGCTGGCATAACCCGTGACTTCCTCGGTAAGGAAAGGGCGGATACTTTGAGGACAAGACACATCATAACGCAAACAAAAGAACATTTCATTGCTTATTACAACAACTCATCAGGATACAAGAATATATAGAGTATAAACAAATATTATACAACAGACAATATCAGAGATTACAATAAATTACTGTAGCGGAAAAATAATACAATACACAACTGGAAGTAATACATGGATACAGAGCTTTCCGAATATCGCTTCAGCCGGAAATCAGGATCCTGTGAATATAAATATGCCAAACCAAAACTACTAGCTGCCTGTGTCAAAATAAGGGCACCCAAAGTTTAGGTTAAAACAATAAACTCCAGGTCAGTCATGTGACTAGTGTGAGAACTAAAACAGTTATTTAAAACTTTACTTTAAATCAGATATATCAAGGGACCACGCCGTATAACACGGAACGGGTTTCCTCCCAAGAATACCAGTGCATATAACAAAACAGCGCAATGCTTCTTGGAAAAATGAAGCTATTATAAGACCTAGGTCCTATCACACAATGCAATGCAAGCCGGGGGATAGGGTTTTCCCTTATAATAGCCAAACATGCTTGGTACGTTTAAAACAAATCATTTGATAATATTATAAGTGCATAGTGTATAAAAAAACTTCAAATCATAAGTATCAATCATAGACGGCATGGGTACCATATATCATGTCGCCATACTAGGCTCTACAATCAAAACCGCAAAGTCACGTATTGGAAGCTGGATTTCCATCTGTGGACCGAGGCAAGGGATCGTCCTCCACCGAATTCGAGACAATCTAGCCCATGTCTCAGGGACAGAACGCATCGACCCTTGGATCGTCTGGGCCGGTCCACCGATGTGGATTATTATGCCTGAACACTATGTTTCCCCGCCGTTTGGGGGCGTAAATGAGCCAATGAATGACTCCATTGATCCCGGATCGACCGATATAACCGAGGCGCCTCGCAACAGCAACAACCACATAGGTGAAAATTATATAAATGTCAGCCAATTTAAGCACTGACACCACCCTAGCTAGAAGGAAACGCATGCCCTCCCTGAGGTCCTCTCCCATTTTTGGTTTACAACCGGGGTGTGAGGCTCGGGAATCAACGTTACACAAAGCTATACCACACAGGCCGTGCTTTGATCATTAACCACAAGCCTTTGCTATTCAACTGAGCCTTGACCAATTGCCACTTAGGCATGCCATACAGGCAATTCACTCCATGCGATTGATTTCCATCAATATATAACCCCTGAGCTCGTACGTCTCAGAGAAGGGCATTAAGAAAGAGAATAAATTCTCCGCCGTCAAACAGATATATATTTAATAGAAATCAATCACAGAGAATAAAATCCAATGTCAGACACACAGTCCATTTACAAGTCCATCCTGGGTCTGAACGAAACCGGAGGCACCTTGTACCTCGCATATCCATCGATCTCCAAGTACGTCTGGACGATCACCAACTGATTCCCTCCTCTTGGGTGTACAGCCCAATCAAAATAATCAGTAATCACCCCAAACGATGTGAAGACCTCCGGCTTCGACCATCATCTTCATCCTCGACACCATGTCGAATCAGTTATTCAGAATGGGATAAACCCAGTCTTTCTGAATAACTCGCGTATATAATAAACAAGTGTTACACAAACACAACATACGCCACATTCCAATTCAGAATGTTCTTTATTCAAATATTCTTATACTTTGGGAAAGGTTCCCATTAATTTTATCAAAGATAAGTTCTTTAAATTTATTCTTTAATCTCCTTTTGAATACCAATTCAAACTAGTCGGGATTAGCGAACGACACCGAAGTAATCATTTATTTTATTTCCCAATCCCAACCTATTTATCCCATGATGTAAAACTGGTCATACTTCATATCTAACACCACGGTGTTATCGGTAAATTCAATTACCATTTCACGTTCAAATCTAATTAAAGATTTAACTAACGCCTGGAGCAAAACTGGTGATACTCCATTTTCGATTATTTCAATCAAATTAAAGATTCATTAAAACTCCACTTGGTTTTAGTCTTCCTGTTTTTAACTGGATTAAAGAACCAATGTCATCTAAAACACGATAAACCCAAGATCACATTCATTAATTATCGGGTTAAAGAACAAGTGTTATTTAAAACAATGTTCACGATAAACCCAAAAATCAATTCAAATTCAATTCCAATTAAATATCAGTTAATTGGTACACTTCATTAAATCTACATTAAAAGATTTAATCTTTTTCTCAACTGGGTTTAAGAACAGTGTTAATGAAGACACCATTCACGACAAACCCAAATCACATTTGATATTAAATACAAGGCTCCGAATAGAAAATATATTGGCTTATATTCAATATCAAATCCTACGACCAACAAATATCATATTGGAAATAACGATATTAATATATCTTTCAAATTCCCATAACAATATCTGTATCATAACGAAATCCAACATCGAAATATTCCAAAGACAATTTCGATTCAAATCCATTCCAATTCAATTATTGGAAATTCTGGTTATTTTCAAAACCATTTCAAATCCAATTTATTTATTTAAAAATAAATAAATTATTATTCTAGTTCAAAACTAGTTCATTTCGATAAAAATCTATTTTTATATTTTCAAATATAGAGTTTTTCATCCCAATTCTTCACAAATCATTTCTTATAATTTTACACAAATTATTACTATTTTTATTAATTTTATTAAGGCCTGTACAGTCGATTTCTATCAACGGCCATCGAACTGCACTTACAGCGACCTTTTCCAAATTTGATTTGGACATAATTCCAAATCGAACCGTTAGATTTCAAATCTCCAATATTCATTAGAAATCTATTTTCGATACGAACCCAAAGGTTCTGGTTTTAGGAGAATCCGACGGTCGGATCTCCCGTAATATCCATTCGAAGTCAATGGTCGAAATTCGCGAACTGCCGGAGCGCGACGCGTTCTATTCAGGCCATTGTATATAATATATATACATATATATTTTGTCGATTTTCTTTTAAAATGTATTTTGTAAATCATTTTAAATTCGTTTTCAAAACAATTTCAGCCTCATATTCAATTTCAAATCAGAATTGAATATTCCACATCATCGATATATAGATGATAATATTTTCGAAACGTTATATTTGAAATCACTTCCTTTTCTATATTCATTATAAAAATTAATAAAATCGATACAAATATCGTTCACGTCAAAATGGCGTCCATCTAATCAACACGGCTTTTATTCAACACATGGATATTTATTCTATTCAACACATGAATATTTATTCTATTCAACACATGAATTTTTATTTTCTATTCAACACATGAATTTATTTTCTATTCAACACATGAATTTATACTTCTATTCAACACATGAATATTATAGTTCCTATTTTCCAAATTGGAATGAGGCCCACTCAATTACCATATAACATTAATTATATGGATTCTCTATAACATATATATATATATATATATATATAACAGCAAAGATAAATTGTCAACCATCATCCAGAGTGCACCACACAACTGGATAAGCATTAAATATTAGTAATCAACGCTTACACAGTCTGTCAATCCATCGATTGACATACAACTAAACAATCGGGATTAGTGTACGTCAAATATCATCCCAATATCCGTGTGGGGTTTTAAATCAACAAACACAAATTTTTATTTGTGCAGTTGGGCGATGTGTAAAATTATCATCCCAATCAATATCAGTCAAATTAGTGTATATAAACAAATCGTCCAATTTGTTTATAAATATTTATTTTATATACACATTAAAAATTATATTTTTAACTATAAAATATTTTCCACTATAAAATATTTTATTTCATATCACACAATCAAATTTCACAACACAGCAATCAAACAAACAAGTCATCCATGGTCTGTGGACGACGGGTGTCGGGAAACACCGTCTGCATCCTAGCATATATTTCAAACTAGAAATAAAAATAAAAGTGAGGAGTTCTCACCGACTAGCTAAACCAAATGCCACAACACTTCTTAGGTAGAAATCTTCGTCGTGCTCGCCTTTTGTCAATTTCATTGTCCATAGCCACTACATATATAAAAATCACATTTTTATATTGTTGCTATGTATATAAAAATCACATTTTTATATTCACTCTATATGGATAAAAATTCTATGTTTACAACGGTGTTCATATAATAAAGATTATATTTTTATCACACTATTACTCTACATGAATAAAAATCATATTTTTATATCTCCTACATAATAAAGATCGAATTTTTATTACCTATATAATATAAAAATCATATTTTTACATGGCTACTTCTCTAAAGATCACATCTTTATTATTTCTACTATATAAAAATCACATTTTTATTATTTCTACTATATAAAAATCACATTTTTAACCTTCTACTAATATAAAAATTCTATTTTTATTTCTACTTCATATATATTTACAATGCTTCTTTCTATATAAAAATATAAACTTTCTATTTCTAAAAATCTAATCTTCCTCTAATACAAAAATCTATTTTTCAAATCGCCTTTTCTACTCTAAAAATCCATTCTTTTTCTTAACCATTCAAATAGTAAAATCAACTCTTTTTTTCATGAAAACACTATAAAAATCTATTTTTTGTTAAAAAAAATCCAAACCTTTTCTATGTCGAATATATAAATAAGAAAAAGAATTTTTATGTGCTAAAAATATAAATAAAAATCGAATCATTATTCACATAAATAAATAAAATTAAAAGTAATGAAACACACTTTTTAAGAGGGATGGAAGGGAGGCTGTGGGCTCGAGGGGGAGGCGCAGCAGGCGAGGTGGCTCAGGCGGCGTCGGTTTCAGGTGGACACAGAGGGGGAGGGGTGCAGTTTGTGGTCGTCGGTGGGGAGTTGGCTGTGGGGGCTTCGGTGGATCGGAGGAGAGATAGGGGAGGGAAAGAAGGGGAAGACGCGGCAGGAGGAGAAGGAGAACGGCCAGAGGAGGAGGAAGAAGAGGCGGCGGCGCAGCAGATCTGGAGGGGGCACGATTTTTTTTCCTCTTCGAATGAATAAATCGGTGGGGCTGAATTGTTAAAGGAGGAGAGAGGGGGATTTTTTTTCTTCTTTTATTTATTTAATTATTTGATTTCAAAAAACAACTTCTAATTTCGAACTCGAAATCGAACCCACCGACCATCGTTCATAGCTAGTTACCCCCATTTCGAACGCAATGTGATATGTATCGCAGGCTGATTCGATCGTTTCGATCAGTTTTCGTCAAAATCAAAATATAACTCTATATATTGAATTTGAACGCACATTTCAATTCACTGGGGCCACATACAAGCCCTACAAATTCCCGAAAAATATTTTCTAGATTCGTATTGACGATACAGTCCTAACAGAACAAGTTTCGTTAAATTCTGAAACCATTTGAAAAATGCCCATTTTCCAGTCGATTAAATTCAACTGAAACTGGTCAAACGCATTTTCCTTTGCCATGCTCACATATTGATTCGAAAAATTACGAATTTTGGAATCTAGCAATAACCTGACATCGCGGATCCAACAAAAGAGGTTTCGTCGAAAACCGAGGTCGTTTGCAAACTTCCCATTTCTAAGGGCCAGAATTCTACAGCGACTATTCTGAATTTTCAATTGGGCATAACTTTTAATTCCCGCTATAAAATTTCGATTCTCTGGGTTTGTTGGAAAGATATTTTCAATTAGATTCTAATATTTTTGGTTTCGCTAAAATCCGGTTTATTTTGCACCCGGTATGTTCAATTGAAATTTGAAATCGAGTTTTCGAACTACCGCGCCATTTTCAATTCCTTTAATAATTTAAAATAAATATTTATATTCTAACGATGATTAAAATAAATATATACGTTCTATTCTAGTCAAATAAATTTCTCATCGTTATTATTTAAAATAATTCATTTTAAATATTCAAAATTCACTAAAATTACCAAAATAAAATTTTTAATTTGGCTCAGATTTCCGGGTTATTACAGAATTGGAGCTGGAATAGATTAATGGGTTATTTTCTTAATTAAATAATTAATTAATATAAATTATACTATATAAATATTGTTGTATACGCCTAACCCTAATACATAAAATACATGTAATGACTACGAATTTCGCTCGATCCGAATCGATGGCTAAACCGACCAAGACCGTATGTAACCCCTGATTGTTTTGAGAACACGACAAATCGGAGCACAAACAGAAGAACATTTCACTGCTAATTACAACAATTCAATCAGAATACAAGAATATACAGAATATGAATAAATATTATACATCAGAGAAATATCAGATATTTAAATACATTACTACAGCGAAAAAATAATACAATACACAACTGAAAAGAATATACGGATACAGAGCTTTCCGGATAACGTTCCAGATGTAAATCAGGATCCTGTGAATATAATTCTACAAAACCAAAACTTCTAGCTGCCCGTGTCAAAATAAGGGCACCCGGAGTTTAGGTTAATACAATAAACTCCTGGTCAGTCATGTGACTGGTGTGAGAACTAAAACAGTTATTAATCTTTATTTTAAAGTTAGGTAAATCAAGGGACCACGCCATATAACACGGAACGGGGTTCCTCCCAAGGATACCGGTGCATAAAACAACAGCGCAATGCTAGATAAAGAAAAATGAAGCTATTATAAGACCCAGGTCCCATCACACATTGCAACACAAGCCGGAAGATAGGGTTTTCCCTTATAATAGCCAAACATGCTTGGTACGTTAAAACAAATCATTTGATCCTATTATAAGTGCATAGTGTATAGAACAACTTCAAATATAAATGTATCAATCCTAGGCGGCATGGGTACCATATATCATGTCGCCAATACTAGGCTCTACAATCAAAACTGCAAATGTCACGTATTGGAAGTTGGATTTCCATCTGTGAACCGAGGCAAAAGATATTCCTATACCGATTCGAGACGCTCAAGCCCGTGTCTCAGGATCAGAGCTCGAGTGATCCTTGGATCGTCAGGGCAGGTCCACCGATGTGGATTAAAATGCTTGAACACTGCATTTCACCGCCCTTTGGGGCGTCAATGAGCCAAATGACTCCATCGGCTCCACATAGTCACCAATATATCTGATGCGCCTCGCAATAGCAACAACCACACAGGTGAAAATAATATAAATGTCAGGGCTGGTAGGTCACTGACACCACCCTAGCTAGAAGGAAACGCATGCCCTCCCTGATGTCCTCTCCCGTTTCTGGTTCACAACCGTGGTGTGAGGCTCGCGAATTAACATTACACAAAGCTATGCCACACAGGCGGTGCTTTGATCATCAACCACAAGACTCTTCTTTTCAACAAAAGCCTTGATCATTTTCCACTTAGGCATGCCACACAGGCAATTCACTCCATGCGACTGATATCCATCAATATATAACCTCTGAACTCGTACGTCTCAGAGAAAGGCGTTAAGCAAGAGAATAAATTCTCTGCCGTCAAGCAAATATATACTTAATAGAAATCAATCACACAGAATAAAATCCAATGTCAGACACACAGTCCATTTACAAGTTCGTTCTGGGTCTGAACGAAACCGAAGGCACCTTATACCTCGCATATCCATCGATCTTCAAGTACGTCTAGATGATCACCAACTGATTCCCTCCTCTTGGGTGTACAGCCCAGTCAAGATCATCAGTAATTATCCAAACGATGTGAAGACCTCCGGTCTTCGACCACCGTCTTCACCCTCGACGCATCGTCGAATCAATTATTCAGAATGGGATAAACCCGGTCTTTCTGAATAACTCGCGTATATTATAAACAAGTGTTACGAAAACACAGCATACGCCTAATTCCAATTCAGAATATTCTTATACTTTGGGAAAGGTTCCCATTAATTTTATCAAAGATAAATTCTTAAAATTTATTGTTTAATCTTCTTTGGAATACCAATTCAAACCAAATTATGGTTTATTCAAACTAGTCGGGATTATCAAACCTTACCGAAGGAATCACTTGTTAAATTTCCCAACCCCAACCTATTCATCCCATGAAGTAAAACTGGTCATACTTCATATCTAGCACCACAGTGTTATCGGTAAATTCAATTACCATTTCACGTTCAAATCCAATTAAAGATTTAACTATCGCTTGGAGCAAAACTGGTAATACTCCATTCTCGATCATTTCAATCTAATTAAAGATTCATTAAAACTCCACTTGGTTTTAATCTTTCCAAAAATCAATATTAATGATTGTTTAACTTGGGAAATCATATCCTGTCTTTAACCGGGTTAAAGAATCAATGTCATTTAAAACACCGTTCACGATAAACCCAAAATCACATTCAAATTCGATTCCAATTAAATGTCATTTAATTGGTATGCTTCATTAAATCCAAATAAAAAGATTTAATCTTTATCTCAACTGGGTTTAAGAACAGTGTCAATGAAGACACCATTCATGACAAACCCAAATCCCATTTGATATTAAATACAAGGCTCTGAATAGAAAATATATCGGCTTATATTCAATATCAAATTCTACCACCAACAAATATCGTATTGGAAATAACGATATAAATATATCCTCCAAATTTCCATAACAATATCTGTATAATCACAGAATCCAACATCGAAATATTTCAAAGACAATTTCGATTCAAATCCATTCCAATTCAATCATTGGAAATTCTGGTCACTTTTAAAACCCCTTTCAAATCCAATTTATTTATTTTAAAAATAAATGGATTATAACTCTAGTTCAAAACAAGTTCATTTCGATAAAAATCTACTTTTATCTTTTCAAATATGGAGTTTTTCATCCCAATTCTTCCCAAATCATTTCTTATGATTTTACACAAATTATTACTATTTTTAATAATTTTATCAAGGCCCGTATAGTCGATTTCCATCAACGGCCATCGAACTGCACTTACAACGACCTTTTCCAAATTTGATTTGGACATAATTGCAAATCCAACTGTTAGATTTCAAATCACTAATATTCGTTAGAAAGCCCTTTTCGATACGAACCCAAGGTTCCAGTTTTAGGAGACTCCGACGGTCGGATCTCCCGTAATGTCCATTTGAAGACAATGGTCAAAATTCGCGAACTGCCGTAGCGCGGCGTGTTCTATTCTGGCCATAATATATATATATATATATATATTTCGGCGATTTCCTTTCAAAATGTATTTTATAAATCGTTTAAAATTCGTTTTCAAAACGACAATTTCATATTCAATTTCAAATTAAAATTGGATATTCCACATCATCGATATACAAATGATTATATTTTCAAAACGTTATATTTTGAAATCACTTCCTTTTCTATAATCATTATAAAAACGAATATAATCGATATAAATATCGTTCTTGTCAAAATGGCGCATATCTAATCAACACGGCTTTATATATTTCAATAACTTCGTTATTCTATTCAACAAATGAATATTTTCTTCAACACATGAATGTATATTTTTATTCAACACATGAATATATATATTTTATTCAACACATGAATTTATATTTTTATTCAACACATGAATATTTATTTTATTCAACACATGAATTTTCTTTCTATTCAACACATGAATTTTCTTTTATAATATTCCTTATTTTCCAAATTGGAATGAGGCCCAATCAATTACCATATAATGTTAACTATATGGATTCCCTAAAACACATGTATATAACAGCAATGACAAATCATCAACCATCATCCAGAGTGCACCATACAACTGCATAAGCATTAAATAAAAATAATTAACGCTTACACAGTCTGTCAACCCATCGATTGACATACAACTAAACAATCAGGATTAGTGTACGTCAAATATCATCCCAATACCCATGTGGGGTTTCAAATCAACAAACACAAATTTTTATTTGTGCAGTTCGACGATGTGTAAAATTTATCGTCCCAATCAATATCAGTCAAATGGGTGTACATAAACAAATCGTCCGATTTGTTTATAAATATTTATTTTATATACACGTTAAAAATTATATTTTTAACTATAAAATATTTATTCATTCCACATCACTTAATAAAATTTCACAACACAGCAATCAAACAAACAAGTCATCCATGGTCTGTGGACTACAGGTGTAGGGTGCACCTAAGCACTATTTGCATCCTAGTATATATTTTAACTAGAAATTAAAATAAAAGTGAGGAGTTCTCACCTTGGGATTCACTCTGCCATTATTACTTCTAAATTTCTGAACCGTTTGGATTTGTTGGAAATCCAAATGTAGTCCTTACCACGCTATTCATAATAAAAATTATATTTTTATTTCAAATCCATATGTGTAAAAATCACATTCTTAACACAATGTTTACATTATAAAAAACATATTTTTACCATGCTTCTTTCTATATAAAAATTATATTTTTATTTCCAATCTCTCTATACGTAAAGATCGTATTTTTAACGCTACTTCGTATAGATAAAAATCATATCTTTATTTTTGCTACATGTACATAAAAATCATATTTTTATGATGCTAAAAATTATATTTTTACATCGCTGAAAATCAAATCTTTACTTCATTAAAAATCCAATCTTTCTTCGCTAATATCATATTTAAAAATCCGTCCTTTCTTTGCTAATATCATATCTAAAAATCCGACCTTTCTTTGCTAATATCACATATAAAAATCCGTCTTTTCTTACATTAAAAAAAATCTGACCTTTTGTAAGCTAAAAATCGCGCCTTTTAAATATTAAAATTCGTAATTTTATTGCAATACGTATATATATAAATTTCAGATTTTATTTAAAGATTTTTAAATGTGTTGAAAATCAGAAAAGAAAGAAAATAACAAAAAAAACTCACTGGAACGTCGGAATTTGAGCTCGAGCGCGGTCTGGGTGGCGGCTGGAAGGCTGACGCGGTGGTAGGACGTCGGAAGGTGGCGGCTTATTGGGGCGCGGCGGCGGGAAGGGTGCGTTGGCCCAGGGGGTGCCGACTTCCTCGATTTAGAGCTGGCGTTGGGGGTTCGGACTCCCGATACGGGGGGGCGGAGCATCAAAGGGGGTGCCGAGGTCAGGTGTCGCTCTCCTTGGGGATCGCGGCGGCGGCGATGCCCCGCGTTCTCCCCTTCTTTCTCTTTTTTAATCTGAGTCGGGTTTGGGAAGAGAGACAGCCGGGGGGCTTTAGGGAAATAATGGTTGACTTTTTTTTATTTAATTTAATTTTTAAATTCCCCAAAAAGTTAATTTTAAATTCGAACTCCAAACCGAACCCACCGTCTGTAGTCCCTAGCTAATTACCACATTCCGAACACAATGGGATATGTATCGTAAGCCAGTTCGGCCGTTTCAATCAGTTTTCATCAAAATCAAAACATAACTCTATATATTGAATTTTAACGCACGTTTCCATTTACCAGGGCAACATACGAACTCTAAAAATTCCCAAAAAATATTTTCTAGCTTCGTATTGACGATACGGTTCTAACAAAACTAATTTCGTCAAATTCTGAGCATTTGAAAAATAACCATTTTCTAGTCGATCGAAATTGATTGAAACTGCTAAAACATGTTTTCCTTTGTCGCGCTCACATATTGATTCGGAAAATTATGAATTTTGTAACCTAGCAATAACTTGACATCACAGATCCAACAAAAGTGGTTTCGTCAAAAACAGAGGTCGTTTGCAAAGTTTCCATTTTTAAGGGCCAAAATTCCATAGCGACTATTCTGAATTTTCAACTGAACATAACTTTTTATTCCCGTTATGAAATTTCAATTTTTCGGATTCGTTGGAAAGATATTCTCTATTAGATTCAAATATTTTTGGTTTCGCTAAAATCCAATTTATTTTGAATCCCATACATTCATTTGAAATTTGAAATCGAATTTTCAAACTACCGCCCCATTTTCAATTCCTTTTATAATTAAAATAAAATATTTATATTCTAACGACGATTCAAATAAATATATTCATTCTAATTCTATTCAAAATAAATTTCTCGTCGTTATTATTTAAAATAATTCATTTTAAATATTCAAAATTCAGTAAAATTGCCAAAATAAAAATTTTAAATTGGCTCAGATTTCCAGGTTATTACAATCTCCCCCACTTAAAACTTTTCGTCCCCGAAAAGGAACGAAGCTGAAAGTTGTTTCACAAATCAACTCAACTTTCATTATGGCTTAAGTTCTTCAACTTTTCAGTTTCTAAGAACTTTTCAAATTTTTCAAAAATTTGGCTAACACCCTAAATTTTCGAAAAATTTCACCATAAACTCCCATGCACCGGGAGCTTCGGGATATTTCAAATAGCCTCCCGTGGCCCTCGCCAACTCAAAAAGAAAAAGAAACAGCCAAACAGCTAGCAAATCGGCTCATAAAATAATCAAAAACCCAAGAAATACAATAAACATGTACCTATTTGTCGGGCAAACAATTTTATTCCTCTGCTCTAGCCTCCTTGCTATGACCTGTTCAATGTAAGTACATGTATATGTATGCAAATGCGACTAATTTTCAATACAACTCAATATTTGATTCAATTTGGCTAAAGGTTCAACATTTTAGTTAATCAAACAACACAACCAACAATCAATTAGTGATTAGCTTTTCAAATTCATAATTTGGATACATAGTAAAAAAATCACATTTTTGGTGCCAAATCACAACAATAGACCCTATCTAGTTTTGTTCTCACACTAGTGAATTGGAAATATATAAATATCACACCTTCGAAACACGAACATAAATACTGATGATGTCATGACAATTATCAGTATCATCTCCGGGCAACTAGAGTGTGACTCCATATCTATCCAGTATATTAAAACTCCAAATACACGCGGATCAGACGTATACGCAAAGTCTTTATATACTTGATTGTCCAAATTCAATATAAAATAAATAATCAAATACGAATAATTGATTTAAATTTTCAAAACAAAAATTGTTTTCATTTTAAAAATATACTCTTCACACTCGTTCTAGGATACTACTGATCCCATCTCTAACGAGTCATTCTCATTGGATATTACTAATCCAATCTCTGATGAATTCTTTCGTTCGGTTCTAATGTGTCTTGTTCTCCGAGCTCTGTAAACCAAAGCTCTGATACCAACTTGTAAGGACTACGAATTTCGCTCGATCCGAATCAATGGCTAAACCGACCAAGACCGTATGAAACCCCTGATTGTTTTGAGAACACGACAAATCGGAACACAAACAGAAGAACATTTCATTGCTAATTACAACAATTCCATCAGAATACAAGAATATACAGAGTATGAATAAATATTATACATCAGAGAAATATCAGATATTTAAATACATTGCTGCAGCGGAAAAATAATACAATACACAAATGAAAAGAATATACGGATACAGAGCTTTCTAGATATCGTTCCAGCTATAAATCAGAATCCTGTGAATATAAATCTGCAAAACCAAAACTACTAGCTGCCAATGTCAAAATAAGGGCACCTAGAGTTTAGGTTAAAACAATAAACTCCTGGTCAGTTATGTGACTGGTGTGAGAACAAAAACAGTTATTAATCTTTATTTTAAAGTTAGGTAAATCAAGGGACCACGCCGTATAACATGGAACAAGTTTCCTCCCAAGGATACATCGCATAAAACAACAGCGCAATGCTAAATAAAGAAAAATGTAGCTATTATAAGACCCAGGTCCCATCACACAATGCAACACAAGTCAGAGGATAGGGTATTCACTTATAATAGCCAAATATGCTTGGTACGTTAAAAAAATCATTTTATACTATTATAAGTGCATACTGTATATAACAACTTCAAATATAAATGTATCAATCCTAGGCGGCATAGGTACCATATATCATGTCGCCAGTACTAGACACTACAATCAAAACCGCAAATTTCACATATTGGAAGTTGGATTTCCATCTGTGAACCGAGGCAAAAGATAGTCCTCTACCGATTCGAGACGCTCTAGCCCGTGTCTCCAGATCAGAGCTCAAGTGACCTTTGGATCGTCAGGGCCGGTCAACCGATGTGGATTATAATGCCTGAACACTGCTTTCCCCGCCCTTTGGAGCATCAATGAGCCAAATGACTACATCGGCTCCACATAGTCACCGATATATTTGAGGCGCCTCGCAACAGCAACAACCACATAGGTAAAAATAATATAATGTCAGGGCTGGTTGGTCATTGACACCACCCTAGCTAGAAGGAAATGCATGCCCTCCCTGATGTCCTCACCAGTTTCTGGTTCACAACCGGGGTGTGAGGCTCGCGAATTAACGTTAGACAAAGCTATGCTACACAGGCGGTGCTTTGATCATCAACCACAAGACTCTGTTTTTCAACAAAAGCCTTGATCATTTGCCACTTAGGCATGCCACACAGGCAATTCACTCCATGCGATTGATATACCTCAATATATAAGCTCTGAGCTCGTACGTCTTAGAGAAGGGCGTTACGCAAGAGAATAAATTTTCCGCCGCCAAACAGATATATATTTAATAGAAATCAATCACACAAAATAAAATCCAATGTCAGACACACAGTCCATTTACAAGTTCGTTCTGGGTCTGAACGAAACCTGAGGCATCTTGTACCTCGCATATCCATCGATCTCCAAGTACGTCTGGACGACCAGTAACTGATTCCCTCCTCTTGGGTGTACAACCCAATCAAGATCATCAGTAATTATCCAAACGATGTGAAGACGTTCGGTCCCGTCTTCACCCTCGACACATCGTCGAATCAGTTATTCAGAATGGGATAAACCGGTCTTTCTGAATAACTCGCGTATATTATAAACAAGTGTTACACAAACACAACATGCACCTCATTCCAATTCAGAATATTCTTTTATTCAAATATTCTTATACTTTAGGAAAGGTTCCCATTAATTTTATCAAAGATAAATTCTTTAAATTTATTCTTTAATCTTCTTTGGAATAACAATTCAAACCAAGTTATTGTTTATCCAAACTAGTTAGGATTAGCGAACCTTACCGAAGGAATCACTTGTTAAATTTCCCAACCCCAACCTATTCATCCCATGAAGTAAAACTGTTCACACTTCATATCTAGCACCACGGTGTTATCGGTAAATTCAATTACCATTTCACGTTCAAATCTAATTAAAGATTTAACTATCGCCTAGAGCAAAACTGGTGATACTCCATTCTCGATCATTTCATTCTAATTAAAGATTCATTAAAACTCCACTTGGTTTTAATCTTTCCAAAAATCAATATTAATGATTGTTTAACTTGGGAAATCATATCCTGTCTTTAACTGGGTTAAAGAACCAATGTCATTAAAAACACCGTTCAAGATAAACCCAAATTCACATTCCAATTCGATTACAATTAAATGTTAATTAATTGGTATGCTTCATTAAATCCAAATAAAAAGATTTAATCTTTTTCTCAACTAGGTTTAAGAACAGTGTTAATGAAGACACAATTCATGACAAACCCAAATTCCATTTGATATTAAATACAAGGCTCTGAATAGAAAATATATCGGCTTGTATTCAATATCAAATTCTACGGCCAACAAATATCGTATTGGAAATAACGATATAAATATATCTTTCAAATTTCCATAACAATACCTGTACAATCACGAAATCCAACATCGAAATATTCCAAAGACAATTTAGATTCAAATCCATTCCAATTCAATTATTGGAAATTATGGTCACTTTTAAAACCCCTTTCAAATCCAATTTATTTATTTTAAAAATAAATGGATTATAACTCTAGTTCAAAACTAGTTCATTTCGATAAAAATCTATTCTTATCTTTTCAAATATGGAGTTTTTCATCCCAATTCTTTGCAAATCATTTCTTGTGATTTTACACAAATTATTACTATTTTTAATAATTTTATCAAGGCCCGTACAGTCAATTTCCATCAACGGCCATCGAATTGCACTTACAACGACCTTTTCCAAATTTGATTTGGACATAATTCCAAATCCAACCGTTAGATTTCAAATCTCTAATATTCATTAGAAAGCTCTTTTCGATACGAACCCAAAGGTTCTGGTTTTAGGAGAATCCAATGGTCGGATCTCCCGTAATGTCCACTCGCAGTCAATGGTCGAAATTCGTGAACTGCCGCGGCGCGTTCTATTCTGGCCATTATATAATATATATATATATATATATATATTATATTTCGTCGATTTCCTTTCAAAACTTATTTTATAATTCGTTTAAAATTCGTTTTCAAAACGATTTCGAATTCATATTCAGGTTCAAATTAAAATTGGATATTCCACATCATCGATATACAAATGATAATATTTTCAAAATGTTATATTTTGAAGTCACTTCCTTTTCTACAATCATTATAAAAACGAATATAATAAATAAATATCTTTCGTGTCAAAATGGCGCATATCTAATCAACACGACTTTATATATTTCAATAACTTCGTTATTCTATTCAACAAATGAATATTTTCTTCAACACATGAATATATATTTTTATTCAACACATGAATATATATTTTTTATTCAACAGATGAATTTATATTTTTGTTCAACAAATGAATATTTATTTTATTCAACACATGAATTTTCTTTCTATTCAACACATGAATTTTCTTTTATAATATTCCTTATTTTCCAAATTGGAATGAGGCCCAATCAATTACCCTATAATGTTAATTATATGGATTCCCTACAACTCATGTATATAATAACAACGATAAATCCTCAACCATCAGCCAGAGTGCACCACACAACTACATAAGCATTAAATATAAATAATTAACGCTTACACAGTTTGTCAACCCATCGATTGACATACAACTAAACAATCCGGATTAGTGTACGTCAAATATCATCCCAATACCCGTGTGGGGTTTCAAATCAACAAACACAGATTTTTATTTGTGCAGTTGGGCGATGTGTAAAATTTATCGTCCCAATCAATATCAGTCAAATGGGTGTACATAAACAAATCGTCCGATTTGTTTATAAATATTTATTTTATATACATGTTAAAAATTATATTTTTAACTATAAAATATTTATTCATTCCACATCACTCAATAAAATTTCACAACACATCAATCAAACAAACAAGTCATCCATGGTCTATGGACTACGGGTGTCGGGTGCGGCTAAGCACCGTGTGCATTCTAGTATATAATTTTAACTAGAAATTAAAATAAAAGTAAGGAGTTCTCACCTTGGGATCCACTCCGCCATTATTACTTCAGAATTTCTGAACCTTTTGGATTTGTTGGAAATCCCAATGCAGTCCTTACCTCGCTGTTAATAATAAAAATTATATTTTTATTTCAAATTCATATGTGTAAAAATCACATTCTTAACGCAATGTTTACATTATAAAAATCATATTTTTACCATGCTTCTTTCTATATAAAAATTATATTTTTGTTTCCAATCTCTATACGTAAAGATCATATTTTTAACGCAACTTCGTATTGATAAAAATCATATCTTTATTTTTGCTACATGTACATAAAAATCATATTTTTATGACGCTAAAAAAATTATATTTTTACATCGCTAAAAATCAAATCTTTACTTCATTAAAAATTGAACCTTTCTTCGCTAATATCATATTTAAAAATCCGACCTTTCTTTGCTAAGATCATATTTAAAAATCCGACCTTTCTTTGCTAATATCACATATAAAAACCATACGTTTCTTATATTAAAAAAAATTGACCATTTATAAATTAAAATCGCGCCTTTTTAAATATTAAAAATCGCATTTTTATTGCAACACGTATATATATAAATTTCAGATTTTATTTAAAGATTTTTATATGTATTAAAAATCAGAAAAGAAAGAAAATAACAAAAAAAACTCACTGGAACGTCAGAATTTGAGCTCGAGCGCGGTCTGGGTGGCGACTGGGAGGCTGACGCGGTGGCAGGACGTCGGAGGGTGGAGGCTTGCTGGGGCGCGATGGAGGGAAGGGTGCGTGGGCCCAGGGGGTGCTGACTGCCTCGATTTAGAACTGGCGTTGGGGGTTCGGACTCCCGATACAAAGGGGGGTGGAACATCGAGGAGGGGGTGCCGAGGTCAGGCGGCGCCCTCCTTGGGGATCGCGGCGGCGGCGATGCCCTGCGTTCTCCCCTTCTCTCTTTTTTTTTATCTGAGTCGGGTTTGGGAAGAGAGACAACCGGGGGGGCTTTAGGGAAGTAATAGTTGACTTTTTTTATTTAATTTAAATTTTAAATTCCCAAAAAAGTTACTTTTAAATTGGAACTCCAAACTGAACCCACCGCCTGTCGTCCTTAGCTAATTACCCTCATTCCGAACACAATGGGGTATGTATCGTAAGCCAGTTTGGCCGTTTCGATCATTTTTCGTCAAAATCAAAATATAACTCTATATATTGAATTTGAACGCACATTTCCATTTACAGGGCCACATACGAACTCTAAAAATTCCCGAAAAATATTTTCTAGCTTTGTATAGACGATACGGTTCTAACAAAACTAGTTTCATCAAATTCTGAGACCGTTTGAAAAATAGCCATTTTCTGGTCGATCGAAATTGAGTGAAACTGCTAAAACACGTTTTCCTTTACCACACTCACGTATTAATTCAGAAAATTGTGTATTTTGGAATCTAGCAATAACTTGACATCACGGATCCAACAAAAGTGGTTTCGTCGAAAACAGAGGTCGTTTCCAAAATTTCCATTTTTAAGGGCCAAAATTCCATAACGACTATTCAGAATTTTCAGCTGGACATAACTTTTTATTCCCGCTATGAGATTTCAATTTTTCGGATTCATTGGAAAGATATTCTCTATTAGATTCAAATATTTTTGGTTTTGCTAAAATTCAGTTTTTTTGAATCTTGTACATTCATTTGAAATTTGAAATCGAATTTTCAAACTACTACACCATTTTCAATACCTTTTATAATTACAATAAAATATTTATATTCTAACGACAATTCAAATAAATATATTCATTCTAATTCTATTCAAAATAAATTTCTCGTCGTTATTATTTAAAATAATTCATTATAAATATTCAAAATTCACTAAAATTGCCAAAATAAAATTTTTAAATTGGCTCAGATTTCCGGGTTATTACAGTACGGCCGCCACTTACACCTTCTCCATGGACGACATTGCTTCAACCTTCTCCTATTAAAATCCGTCGATCCGCACATCAAACCCCCTCTACTCCTTCAGACAATTTCGCCGAGAATCGAACCCTCTTCCAATCCATAAGGTTGGATCATCCTTAAGTGGCACAAGCTTCGAGAACCAGGCCTGTAAACCGCTGGCGCTCGCGACTGATCAGCTCCCCCTCCATTAGTTCGAGCTCGACGTGGGTGGGGGCCACTGGTGCGCCCTTCCAAGCACTACGATGCAGTGTTGTTTGATCGGCGTTCGACGCTCTTGATTTAATGAAAATCCGAACCCTAGGTTCGAAGAAACTAAAAACCCATCAGCCTGTGTTTGATAAAAAGGAAGAAAGGTTATTTTCCTTCTTTATTTACTTAATTAATTTAAAATGCTATTAACCTAAATGAAACCATAACTCGCTCATACTGAATCAGAATTGAATGATTTCAAATCTTGTACGATCATGAAACCGAGTTCTACGCTGTTGGCCTGACTAGAACCGATTCCGAGCTGATCGAATTTTGGCAAAACAATTGCAGATCTGTACCACTCAGATTCACACGACAGTGTTATTTTTTATATTTTTATAATTAAAATTTTAATTAATTATGTCAGTTGACTCCATATAATTATGATAATTAAATCAGATCTGTGATTTGAAGCTGTTGAATGTTGGTTGTTGATCATGATTCTCATGTTTGTTAGATCTTGTTTGAATTTATGGTATATTATCTGATCTTAATTTGAAATAAAAAATTTATTTTTATTTCAGATCTATGTATAGTGATTTGATGTTAAGATATAAATTTCATATTTTATTTAGAGACATGAGGCACCATTTTGTCAAAAATAGATCTGCAATAAAATGTTCATTTTTATTGTCAAATGAAATATCACCTTTATTTTCGATTGAATTAGATTTTTCAATCAAATGAAATGCCACCTTTATTTTTGATTGAAGTAGAATTTTCAATCAAATGAAATATCACCTTTGTTTTTGATTGAATTAGAATTTTCAATCAAAATTAAAATATGACTTTTGTTGTTATTGATTGAATTAGAATTTTCGATCAAAATTAAAGTATCACTTTTGTTGTTATTGATTGAATTATAATTTTCAATCAAATTAAAACAACACTTTTGTTATTATTGATTGAATTAGAATTTTCAATCAAATTCAAACATCACTTTTGTTGCTATTGATTGAATTAAAATTTTCAGTCAAAATTAAAATATGACTTTTGATGTTATTGATTGAATTAGAATTTTCAATCAAAATTAAAATATGACATTTGTTGTTATTGATTGAATTAGAATTTTCAATCAAGTTAAGATATCACTTTTGTTGTTGTTTGATTGAATTAGAATTTTCAATCAAAATAAAATATCACTTTTGTTGTTGTTTGATTGAATTAGTATTTTCAATGAAAATAAAATATCAATTTTGTTGAATTAGAATATTTAACAAAAATGAAATATAAATTTCTATCATTTTATGGAATCATTATAAAAATAGAAATGTTCATGTTTTAAAAATTAAATAAATTAAATAAATAAATAAGACATTACATAAAAAAGTTCACATTTTTAATATAATGTTAGGATATAGAAAATATACATGTTTTGAATAAAAACATGATTTCATTAAAAATATACATTTTTAATGACAAGAATAGAAAAATAGAAAATATACGTTTTTGAATAAAAACATGATTTCATTAAAAATATACATTTTTAATGACAAGAGTAGAAAAATAGAAAATATACATGTTTTGAATAAAAACATGATTTCATTAAAAATATACATTTTTAATGACAAGAATAGAAAAATAGAAAATTGTAACAACCCGGAAATGCGAGCCAGTTTAAAATTTTTATTTTGGTAATTTTAGTGAATTTGAACATTTAAAATGAATTATTTTAAATAATAACGACGAGAAATTAATTTTGAATAGAATCGAATGTGTATATTTATATATGTCGTCGTTAGAATATAAATATTTATTTTAAATTATAACATGAATTGAAAATGGCGCGGTAGTTCGATAATTCGATTTCAAACTTCAATTGAACATACCGGGTGCAAAATAAACCGGATTTTAGCGAAACCAAAAATAATAGGATCTATTTGAGAATATCTTTCCAATGAATCCGAAAAATCTAAATTTCATAGCGGGAATCAAAAGATATGCCCAGTTGAAAATTCTGAATAGTCGCTATGGAATTCAGGCCCTTAAAAATGGAAATTTTGCAAACGACCTCGGATTTCGACGAAACCACATTTGTTGGATCCGGGATGTAAAGTTATTGCTAGGTTTCAAATTTCGTAATTTTTCGAATCAATATGTGAGCGTGTCAAAGGAAAATGCGTTTGACCTGTTTCAATTGATTTTAACCGACTGGAAAATGGCCATTTTTCCAACGGTCTCAGAATTTGACAAAACTATTTTTGTTAGGACCGTATCGTTAATACGAATCTAGAAAATATTTTTCTGGAATTTTTAGAGGTTGTATGTGGCCCCGGTAATTTGAAATGTAAGTTTAAAATTCAATATAATGATTTAAATGTAAATTCAACGGAAACTGATCGTAACGATCGAATTGGCCTTCGTAATATATCCCATTGTGTTCGGAATGGGGATAATATGCTATGGACGACAGTCAGCAGGTTTGATTTCGAGGTCGTATTAAAAGTCAACTTTAGGGAATTAAAAATAATATATAATTTCCTTTAAACACCCTCCTCTTATATCTCCTTCCCCCAAATCATAATTACAGAAAAAAAACCTACAACCCCGTCATTCATCGACGATTGTAGCCCCCTCCCTCACGTCGATCATCGTGCGTCGCCTCCCCTGATCTTGCGGAGCCCCCCCTCGACCTCCTACCTTGCGCAGACGTGCCCTAGCCCAGAACCGCGATCGAAGCCACCACCTCACGTCAGACCATGGCACTCCCCCTCCTCCGTCGATAGTACTTCTCCAACCTCCGCCTTCTCCTCCTCCAGCCGCAGCAACCAAACCCCTCGCCCCCTCTTTTTATGACTGTAAGTTTTATGATTCATTTTCGTTTATTTTTGTTTACTTATTTGGGGGTAATCGATTATAACAAAAAAAATCAGTTTTCAAAATATTTTTAACATGTATAAAATCAGTTTTTAAAATAAATAACTTTCACCAAAGTTAGGATTTGATTTTATAAAGATGAAGTTTTTTTATTAGCGAAAGAAGTAATTTTTATATTTGAAAAGGCGAAATCTTTATATTTGAAAAGGCGAAATCTTTATGTAGAGAATAGCGTAATAAAAATATAATCTCTATTATATGAGCATCGATGTAAAAATAGAATTTTTATCTATATAGTAGCGTTGTAAAAATAGAATTTTTATCCATATGGAGTGATTATAAAAATTTGATTTTTATATACATAGCAACAATATAAAAATGTGTTTTTTATATATGTAGTGGATACGGGCAACAAAAGTGACAAAATGCGAGAACAGCGATGACTTCTACATAAGAAAAGTCATGGCATTTGGATTAACTATTGGTGAGAACTTCTCACTTTAACTTTTCTTTTCTAGTTATATAAATATGTACTAGGATGCAGACGGTGTTTAGTAGCACCCGACACCATCGTCCACAGACCATGGACTTGTTTGTTTGGTTGTGTAGTTGTTTAGATTACTTGATTTGAATTTGATTGTTTGGTGAAATGGAATGGATTTGATTGATATGTGTATGGCGTGGGCCATTATTAGACCGGGGATAAGGCTAGGCCTTGTCCCGTTTCTATTATCGTGCCGTTATGCCGCCGAAATTTTCTAAAATAAATTAGAAAAAATAAAGATATCATTTTATTTAATAAATGAACCGAATAGAATATTCATAGGTTGAATAAAATAATTTGGTGTTAAAAATATAATTTTAACGTGAAGGTGAATAAATAAATATTCATTTACAAACCGGACGGTTTGTTTATGTACACCTATTTAAAGGATATTGATTGGGATGATAAATTTTACACATCGCCCAACTGCACAAATAATATTCAGTGTTTGTTGATTTGAAACCCCACAAGGGTATTGGGATAATATATGACATATACTAATCCCAATAATTAGTTATATGTCGATCGATGAATCGACAGGCTGTTATGAGCGTTAGATATCTATAATTGATGCTTATACAGTGTAGTGCACTTTGGATGATGGCTGATTATTTATCGTTGCTATTATATACATGTGTTGTATGTAATCCATATAATTAATTTTATATGGTAATTGATTGGGCCTCATTCCATTTGGGAAAATAAAGAATATTATAAAATAAAGGTTCATGTGTTGACAGTACTCATCCGTTGAGATTAGTCATGTGGTGAACGAAATATTTTAACAATAAAATTTACATCTTTATCATATACAAAATTAGAAACTAACTGAAAAATAGATAAGATGAGTGGTCTCCTTGATGTTGATCTGATGTTGGTTTCGGCCTTCGAGGTTAATATTCAGGGAATCGTTCTCTTACTAATTTACGGTTGGAGTCTGATTTGAAATCAAACGATAGATACCATAATTTTTATAAAATATATTAAATAACAAAAATAGTCACACGTGGACAGTACTCATTCGTTGAGATTAGTCACATGTTGACAAAAATATAGATTCATGTATTGAATAGGATAAATATTCAATTGTTGAAAAGAATAACGGAATTATTGAAATATATAAAGCCGTGTTGATTAGAGATGCGCTATTTTGACGTGAACGATATTTATATCTATTATATTCGTTTTTATAATTGAATTGAATATAAAACGAATTCGAATTGAATTGAATATAAAACGAATTCGAATTGAATTGAAAACGAATTGAAATAGAAAAAAAATCAATTTGAAATGAATTCAAATTGAATTGAAATTTGAATTGAATTGAAATGAATTTTAAAACGAATTTATAAGGAAAAGTTCAATTTTGATTTGAATTGGAAATGGAAGTTGAAATTGTTTTTGAAACGAATTTAGAACTATTTATAAAATTCGTTTTAAATAGAAATCGAAAAAATATATATTATATATATAATATAATGGCCTGAATAGAACGCGTCGCGCCATGTCAGTTCGCGAATTTCGACCATTGACTTCGAACGGATATTACGGGAGATCTGACCGTCGGATTCTCCTAAAACCAGAACCGTTGGGTTCGTATCAAAAAGAGCTTTCTAACGAATAGTAGAAATTTGAAATCTAACGGTTGGATTTGGAGATATGTCCAAATCAATTTCAGAAAAGGTCGATGTAAGTGCAGTTCGATAGCCGTTGATGGAAATCGACTGTACGGGCCTTGATAAAATTATTAAAATTATTAATAATTTGTGTAAAACTATATGAAATGATTTATTGAGAACTGGGATGAAAAATCCCACATTTGTAAAGATAAAAATAGATTTCTATCGAAATGAACTAGTTTTGAACTAAATTTAAAACCCAATTATTTTTATATAAATAAATTGGATTTGAAAGGGGTTTTAAATAATCAGAATTTCTAATATATTTTATTAGAATTGAATTAGAATTGATTTGTGGGTATCGTGAACTGTGTTTTAAATGACATTAGTTCTTTAACCCAGTAAAGGGAGTTTTAATGAATCTGCAATTAGATTGAAATGTGATTTGAAAATTTAAATTATCAAATTTGGAAAATGAGCGAGAATGGAGTATCACCAGTTTTGCTCCAAGCGATAGTTAAATCTTTAATTAGATTTGAACGTGGAATGGTAATAAATTTTACCGATAACACTATGGTGTTAGATATGGAGTATTACCAGTTTTGCTTCATGGGATGAATAGGTTGGGATTGGAAAATAAAATAAATAATTACTTCGGTGTGGTTCGCTAATCTCGACTAGTTTGGAAAAACCATAATTTGGTTTGAAATGACATCCAAAGGAAGATTAAAGAATAAATTTAAAAGAATTTATCTTTGATAAAATTAATGGGAATCTTTCTCTAAGAATGTGAAATTTAGAAACTAACTGTAGGTTAGCCAAGAAGAATGGTTTCCTGGGTATTGATCTGATGTTGGTTTCGGCCTTCGGGGTTAATATTTTGGGAATTTTTCTCTTGCTAATTTACGATTATCGACTGTTGAATTGGAATGAGGCGTATGTTATGTTTGTGTAACATTTGTTTATTATATACGCGGGTCATTCACAAAGGGCGGGTTTATACCCATTCTGAATAACCGATTCGACGATATGTCGAAGATGAAGACGGTGATTGAAGACCAGAAGTCTTCACATCATTTGTGTGATTACTGATGATCTTGATTGGGCTGTACACCTAAGATGAGGGAATCAGTTGGTGGTCGTCTAGACGTACTTGGAGATCGATGGATATGCGAGGAAAGTGCCTACGGTTTTGTTCAGACCCAGAACGAATTTGTAAATGGACTGTGTATCTGACATTGTATTTTATTCTATGATGATTGATCTCTATTAAATATACATCTGTTTGGCGGCAGAGAATTTATTCTTTTTCTTAACGCCCTTCTCTGAGACGTACGAGTTCAGAGGTTTTATATCGATGGACATCAGTCGCATGGCATGAATTGCCTGTGTGGCACGCCTAAGTGGCAATTGATCAAGGCTTCTGTTGAAAAGCAAAGTCTTGTGGTTGATGATCAAAGCACGGCCTACATGGCAGCTTTGTGTATAACGTGAATTCGCGAGCCTCACACCTCGGTATGAGTCAAAAACGGGATAGTGGCTACGGGGAGAGCACGACGTTTCTTTCTAGCTTTGGTGGTGTCAGTGACTTACCAGCCCAAACATTTATATACTTTTCACCTATGTGGTTGTTGGATGCGAGGCATCTCGATTTTAGGTCTGTAAGGACCGGGAAACGTATGTTCAGGAATAATTAATCCTCAAACGTAAGAGAGGACCGGCCTTGAAGATCCAGGGGTTACCCAGAGTGTGTAGTACTGAGGCATTTGCTAGAGTGTCTCGAAGCGGAGAGGAGCTTGCCCCTTGCCTCGACTCACGATGGAAATCCAATTTCCAATACGTGTATTTCGGTTTTATTTGTAGAGCCTAGTATGGCGACATAGTGGGATGGGGCACTTATGCAGTCTATGATTTATATTTATGATTGAAATTGTTTTGACACTACACACTTATTATAGTATCAAATGATTTGTTTTAAATGTACCAAGCATGTTTGGCTATTATAAGGGAAAACCCTATCCTCCGGCTTGCGTTGCATTGTGTGATGGGACCTGGGTCTTATAATAGCTTCATTTTTCGAAAAAACATTGCGCTGTTTATCCTATGCACCGGTATTCTTGGGAGGAAACCCGTTCCGTGTTATACGGCGTGGTCCCTTGAATTACTCTCTTTTAAAGTAAAGTTTTAAATAACTGTTTTAGTTCTCACACCAATCACATGACTGACCTGGAGTTTATTGTTTTAACCTAAACTCTGGGTGCCCCTATTTTCGACACGGGCAGATAGTAGTTTTGGTTTTGCAGATTTATATTCACAGGATCCTGATTTACAGCTGGAACGATACTCGGAAAGCTCTGTATCCGTGTATTACTTTCAGTTGTGTGTTGTATTATTTTTCCGCTGCTTTGTAATTTATTGTAATCTCTGATATTTATTGAATGTATATTTATTCATACTCTGTATATTCTTATATTCTAATGGAATTGTTGTAATAAGCAATGAAATGTTCCTTCGTCTGCGTTCTGATTGGTCTTGTCCTCAAAGTATCCGGGATTTCCTTCTCGGGGAAGTAACGGGTCTTTACAGTTGGTATCAGAGCTTTGGTTCACAGAGCTCGAGAACAAGACACACTAGAACCATACGAAAGAATTCATCATATGTTGGATCAGTAATATCCAATTAGAATGACTCGTTAGAGATAGGATCAGTAGTATCCTAGAACGAGTGTGAAGAGTATATTTTTCAAATGAAAACAATATTGTTTTGAAAATTTAAACCATTTTGTAAGTATTTGAATATTTATTTATATTGAATTTGGACAATCGAGTATATAAATATTTTGCATATACGCGTCATGAACGTATATTCGAAGTTTTAATATACTGGATAGATATAGAATCACATTCTAGACACCCGGCGATAATTCTGATGATTGATCGATCATCATCAGAACTTATGTTCGTGTGACGAAGGTGTGATTTCTATATATTTCCATAGACATGTGTGAGAACCAAAACTAGATAGGTTTATTGTTGTGATTGGCATCAAAAACATGATTTTTGCATATATATCAAAATTATGAATTTGAAACGTTAAATCAACTAATTGATTGATGGTTGTGTTGTTTGTTTATTTGTTTAATAATGTTGAACCATTTAGCCTAATTGAACCGAGTATTGAATTGTATTGAAAATTGGTCGCATTTGCTTGCATATGCATGTACTTACATTGAACATGTCATAGCAAGGAGGCTAGAGCAGAGAATAAAATTTGTTTGCCTAACAAATCGTACATGTTTATCATAATTTACTGTTTTGTTTGGGTGATGATGATTTTATGAGCCGATTGGCTAGCCGCTTGGCTTTTTCCTTTTCTTTTTGAGATCAGAGGGCCTCTATGGAAATTTCGGGATTTTCCCGGTGCTCCCGGTGCAGGGAAGGTTATGGCGAAATTTTTCGAAAAGTTAGGGTGTTAGCCAAATTTTTGAAAAATTTGAAAAGTTCTTAGAAACTGAAAATTTAAAGAACTTAAGCCGTAATCAAAATAATAGAAGTTGAGTTGATTAGTTAAACAACTTTCAGCTTCGTTCCTTTTCGGGGACGAAAAGTTTTAAGTGGGGGAGATTGTAACAACCCAGAAATGCGAGCCAGTTTAAAAATTTTATTTTGGTAATTTTAGTGAATTTTGAACATTTAAAATGAATTATTTTAAATAATAAAGAAGAGAAATTTATTTTGAATCGAATCGAATGTCTATATTTATATACGTCGTCGTCAGAATATAAATATTTATTTTAAATTATAAAAGGAATTGAAAATGGCGCGGTAGTGCGATAATTCGATTTCAAACTTCAATTGAACATACCGGGTGCAAAATAAACCGGATTTTAGCGAAACCAAAAATAATAGGATCTATTTGAGAATTTCTTTCCAACGAATCCAAAAAATCTAAATTTCATAGCGGGGATCAAAAGATATGCCCAGTTGAAAATTCTGAATAGTCGCTATGGAATTCAGGCCCTTAAAAAGGGAAAATTTTCAAACGAACTCGAATTTCGACGAAACCACTTTTTTTGGATCCGGGATGTAAAGTTATTGCTAGGTTTCAAATTTCGTAATTTTTCGAATCAATATGTGAGCGTGGCAAAGGAAAACGCGTTTGACCAGTTTCAGTTGATTTTAATCGACTGGAAAATGGCCATTTTCCCCACGGTCTCAGAATTTGACGAAACTAGTTTTGTTAGGACCGTATCGTCAATACGAATCTAGAAAATATTTTTCTGGAATTTTTAGAGGCTGTATGTGGCCCCGGTAATTTGAAATGTACGTTTAAAATTCAGTATAATGATTTAAATGTAAATTCAACGGAAACTGATCGTAACGATCGAATTGGCCTTCGTAACATATCCCATTGTGTTTGGAATGGGGGTAATATGGTAGGGATGATAGTCGGCAGGATTGATTTCGAGGTCGTATGAAAAGTCAACTTTAGAGAATTAAAAATAATATATAATTTCCTTTAAACACCCTCCTCTTATATCTCCTTCCCTCAAATCATAATTACAGAAAAAAAACCCTACAACCCCGTCATGCGTCGACGATTGTAGCCCCCTCCCTCACGTCGATCATCGTGCGCCACCTCCCCTGATGTCACGGAGCCCTCCCCTCGACCTCCTACCTCGCGCAGCCATGCCCTAGCCCAGAACCGCGATCGAAGCCAACCACCTCACGTCAGACCATGGCACCCCCTCCTCCGTAGACAGTACCTCTCCAACCTCCGCCTGCTCCTCCTCCAGCCGCAGCAACCAAACCCCTCGCCCCCTCTTCTTATGACTGTAAGTTTTATGATTCATTTTCGTTTATTTTTGTTTACTTATTTGGGGGTAATCGATTATAATAAAAAAAAATCAGTTTTCAAAATATTTTAAACAGGTATAAAATCAGTTTTTAAAATAAATAACTTTCACCAAAGTTAGGATTTGATTTCATAAAGATGAAATTTTTTGATTAGCGAAAGAAGTAATTTTTATATTTGAAAATGCGAAATCTTTATATTTGAAAAGGCGAAATCTTTATGTAGAGAATAGCGTGATAAAAATATAATCTCTATTATATGAGCATCGATGTAAAAATAGAATTTTTATCTATATGGTAGCGTTGTAAAAATAGAATTTTTTTCCATATGGAGTGATTATAAAAATATGATTTTTATATACATAGCAACAATATAAAAATTTGATTTTTATATATGTAGTGGATACGGGCAACAAAAGTGACAAAAGGCGAGAACAGCGATGACTTCAACATAAGAAAAGTCATGGCATTTGGATTAGCTATTGGTGAGAACTTCTCACTTTAAATTTTCTTTTCTAGTTATATAAATATGTACTAGGATGCAGACGGTGTTTAGTAGCACCCGACACCATCGTCCACAGACCATGGACTTGTTTGTTTGGTTGTGTAGTTGTTTAGATTACTTGATTTGAATTTGATTGTTTGGTGAAATGGATTTGATTGATATGTGTATGGCGTGGGCCATTATTAGACCGGGGATAAGGCTAGGCCTTGTCCCGTTTCTAGTATCGTGCCGTTATGCTGCCGAAATTTTCTAAAATAAATTAGAAAAAATAAAGATATCATTTTATTTAATAAATGAACCGAATAGAATATTCATAGGTTGAATAAAATAATTTGGTGTTAAAAATATAATTTTAACGTGAAGGTGAATAAATAAATATTCATTTACAAACCGGACGGTTTGTTTATGTACACCTATTTGAAGGATATTGATTAGGATGATAAATTTTACACATCACCCAACTACACAAATAATATTCAGTGTTTGTTGATTTGAAACCCCACACGGGTATTGGGATAATATATGACATATACTAATCCCAATAATTAGTTATATGTCGATCGATGGATCGACAGGCTGTTATGAGCGTTAGATATCTATATTTGATGCTTATACAGTGTAGTGCACTTTGGATGATGGTTGATTATTTATCGTTGCTATTATATACATGTGTTGTATGGAATCCATATAATTAATTTTATATGGTAATTGATTGGGCCTCATTCCAATTGGGATAATAAAGAATATTATAAAATAAAGGTTCATGTGTTGATAGTACTCATCCGTTGAGATTAGTCATGTGGTGAACGAAATATTTTAACAATAAAATTTACATCTTTATCATATATAAAATTAGAAACTAACTAGAAAATAGATAAGATGAGTGGTCTCCTGGATGTTGATCTGATGTTGGCTTCGGCCTTCGGGGTTAATATTCAGGGAATCGTTCTCTTACTAATTTACGGTTGGAGTCTGATTTGAAATCAAACGATAGATACCATAATTTTTATAAAATATATTAAATAACAAAAATAATCACACGTGGACAGTACTCATTCGTTGAGATTAGTCATATGTTGACAAAAATATAGATTCATGTATTGAACAGGATAAATATTCAATTGTTGAATAGAATAACAGAATTATTGAAATATATAAAGCCGTGTTGATTAGAGATGCGCTATTTTGACGCGAACGATATTTATATCGATTATATTCGTTTTTATAATTGAATTGAATATAAAATGAATTCGAATTAAATTGAATATAAAACTAATTCGAATTGAATTGAAAACGAATTGAAATAGAAGAAAAATCAATTTGAAATGAATTCAAATTGAATTGAAATGAATTTTAAAACGAATTTATAAGGAAAAGTTCAATTTTGATTTGAACTGGAAATGGAAGTTGAAATTGTTTTTGAAACGAATTTAAAACTATTTATAAAATTCGTTTTAAATAGAAATCGATGAAATATATATTATAAATATTATATATATATAATATAATGGCCTGAATAGAACGCGCCGCGCCGCGGTAGTTCGCGAATTTCGACCATTGACTTCGAACGGATATTACGGGAGATCCGACCGTCGGATTCTCCTAAATCCAGAACCGTTGGGTTCGTATCGAAAAGAGCTTTCTAAGAATATTAGAAATTTGAAATCTAACGGTTGGATTTGGAGATATGTCAAAATCAATTTCATAAAAGGTCGCTGTAAGTGCAGTTCTACGGCCGTTGATGGAAATCGACTGTCTGGGCCTTGATAAAATTATTAAAAATATTAATAATTTGTGTAAAGCTATAAGAAATGATTTGTTGAGAGCTGGGGTGAAAAATCCCACATTTGTAAAGATAAAAATAGATTTCTATCTAAATGAACTAGTTTTGAACTAAATTTAAAACCCAATTATTTTTAAATAAATAAATTGGATTTGAAAGGGGTTTTAATTAATCAGAATTTCTAATATATTTTATTAGAATTGAATTAGAATTGATTTGTGGGTATCGTGAACTGTGTTTTAAATGACATTAGTTCTTTAACCCAGTAAAGGGAGTTTTAACGAATCTGCAATTAGATTGAAATGTGATTTGAAAATTTAAATTATCAAATTTGGAAAATGAGCGAGAATGGAGTATCACCGGTTTTGCTCCAAGCGATAGTTAAATCTTTAATTAGATTTGAACGTGGAATGGTAATAAATTTTATCGATAACACTGTGGTGTTAGATATGCGGTATTACCAGTTTTGCTTCATAGGATGAATAGGTTGGGATTGGGAAATAAAATAAATAATTACTTCAGTGTGGTTCGCTAATCTCGACTAGTTTGGAAAAACCATAATTTGGTTTGAAATGACATCCAAAGGAAGATTAAAGAATAAATTTAAAAGAATTTATCTTTGATAAAATTAATGGGAATCGTTCCCTAAGAATGTGAAATTTAGAAACTAACTTTAGGTTAGCCAAGAAGAATGGTTTCCTGGGTATTGATCTGATGTTGGTTTCGGCCTTCGGGGTTAATATTAGGGGAATTGTTCTCTTGCTAATTTACGATTAACGACTGCTGAATTGGAATGAGGCGTACGTTATGTTTGTGTAACATTTGTATATTATATACGCGGGTCATTCAGAAAGGCCGGGTTTATATCCATTCTGAATAACCGATTCGATGATATGTCGAAGATGAAGACGGTGATTGAAGACCAGAAATCTTCACATCGTTTGGGTGATTACTGATGATCTTGATTGGGCTGTACACCCAAGATGAGGGAATCAGTTGGTGGTCGTCTAGACGTACTTGGAGATCGATGGATATGCGAGGAAAGTGCCTCCGGTTTCGATCAGACCCCGAACAAACTTGTAAATGGACTGTGTGTCTGACATTGGATTTTATTCTATGATGATTGATCTCTATTAAATATACATCTGTTTGGCGGCGGAGAATTTATTCTTTTGCTTAACACCCTTCTCTGAGACGTACGAGCTCAGAGGTTGTATATCGATGGACATCAGTCGCATGGTATGAATTTCCTGTGTGGCATGCCTAAGTGGAAATTGATTAAGGCTTCTATTAAAAAGCAAAGTGTAATGATCCGCATTGGCAGAGGTATTATAATTAATTAATTTATTTAAATATTTATATAGCGATTAGAGGATTTAATGGTCGTGGAATAAAATAATGGTGAATATTTAATTTAAATAATAAATTAAATAATATATTTAATTCTGAAATAATCGGAATTGGCTGAAATGGCGATATGGTGTGAACTGGATCATCTGTGATATTTAATTCAGTTTAGAATTGAATTGGAATAACGAATATATTATTTGAATGACAGTTTGAATGTATAATTAAAATCGAGCTTGAAATGGCGTTGCAGTTCATAAATTGGCGATTCGAACTTCAACTGAATGTACAGGATTCGTTTTAAGCCGGAATTCTATGAAACAAGAAACGTGTGGAGCTGGTGGAGTATATCTTTCTAGTGGAAGTGAAAAATCGGGATTTCGTCGTGTAGATTTTGATTTATGTCCAAATCAAATTTTTGAAAAGTCGCTATAGAGTCGTTTATCGACCGTAACGATTTATTCCATATAACTAGATATCGGATTTGAATTTAGATAAGGTTCTTTTAAGACATAACGATAATTTAATTTTTATAATTTTACTGTAATTTTTAATTAATTAAATAAGCAACTTTTTATTTGGAGTATGTTGCACCCTATATAAAATTCTTGGGGTTTCACAATATGAGTCAACCTACCGATATTTTTATATCTCTAGGATCGGGAAACCTTACTCATCTCAACAGTATTTTTACATCTGTCAATGCCGATCCGTAAGTGGATGAAATTCAATGTATAGGGTACGCTAAAACTTTATATACTTCAAACCTTAGAAAAAAACAAATATATGTGATCAAATGAAAGACCACGTTTCCTTCTATCAACCACAAAAATCATGTGGGAATCCAAAGGCATGTCCATTAATTTAAAATCCTATATAATATCGTTAATTCCTTAACCTAATTCATTTCATTTCGTTGGTTAACCAGAACTTATCTACGCCTCTGTTTTCTCGTTCTTGGAGAGCTGAAAAAAATCGATACTCACGCCTTACAAAAATCATCAAAATCCCTCACTAAAAACATAAACGATTAACCACAAATCTGCTCAGCTCGAGGAGATCTACAATAGGTACGGTCCTGATCGGTTTTCGACTTTCCTAGAGGCTAGAAATCAAGCCAAAGGGTGCGGCATTCAAAGCCGAATCTGGAGTGAAGGGAGCGATCGAGTTTGAAGGGGGTTTGGGGAAAGCTGTTGCGTTTTGCAACCGGGGGGACGTGGTGTTCTTGACTGAGTTCGAAGGGGTTACGGTGACAGGGGACGCTTTCGAACGTTTTGGTGATGGAGCGAACAAGTGCTACTGTGGGGGGGGGGGGGAGATGATTGGAAGCTAAAGGTTCGGCTATGGTTGTTGTGTGAGTTCGAACGATAATGAACTGTTGGAGAATCGGTTTCGGATGCTTAAGCGAGGTAAAAGGAACATGACTGGAGGCCTTTAGTTCAAACTGGTGATTGAGTTTTTTTATTGATTTGTTGAAGAGTTTCTACTTTATGTTTGATACTGTGCTGACAAGGGAGCACGAAGGCAGTAATGCATTTTGATCACTGCTGAGCGAGTTGTTGAAACAGTGAAAGGGTGCGGGTATTTGCTGAAAGATGAGCAACACGTCATTTATCAGTTTGAAGAAGAAGCTGACCGTATGTGGTCTTTATTTTATAGTTTATGAAAGATAGGAGGAGCTGGAATTTGGCAAATGGTTTGGGTTTGTGTTGAAAAACGAAGGGATGTTGGGGTTATGTTTTGGAGTCAGGGGAAGAAGGAAATGTTGTGACGGGCTGAGATAAAATGGGTAAAGCCCGTTATTGAATTTAAATTAAGTTGTTTTAATTTGGTTGTATATAAACTTGTAAACGCTATAACGTGTACATACTATATCAGAATTTAGAATGGTTGGATCCGACAAGATCGTATGGACGGACACTACACGATGGAACTGACTGGAAATCCATAGGAGCTAGCTACAATTTATAGCAAAATAAATTGTCCGTTTGAATCAAGCGATGGTTATCATTATTAACGATGATCGTCCAATGTGAGTAAATCTCACTAACTCTGAACAGTTAATAATTTCATGTTGTATTTTTAGAACTGTTAAATGTTGGCTGATTGACTGTGTGTTGACTGTTGATTGAACTGCTAGTCAGTTAGTTGAATTTTCTATATCGATTTTGTTTAACAAAATATATCATATGGAACTGAAAGTGATGTTATCTATATTGTTTAACATCTGTGATGCAGGGAAACAGGTTGGAGGAATCCAACTGGATTCCTCAACATTTATTTTACTGTTTTCATATATTGTGATATAAGATGTGTTATATAATCTGTTATGGATTATGTGTGTTGGAATGATGTTGATCATTGTTTTTCGATATTTTAAATATCATAAAAGACCCTGGGATGTAAAAAGAATTATTTCAATGTATATTGAAATAAAGGGAGTTTATAAAATCAACAGATTTTATAAAAGGAAATATTTCGAAAGTAAATAAAAAGGGAAATCATTTGTAAAGTGAAGAACTGTTACTAAAAGTAAATCTTTATAAATGAATAGTTTATTCGAAAAGAATAAAGGAGTTAATCGATGTTAGTTTAATCGATTAGAGTTAAAGCAAAGGAGTTAATCGATGTTAGTTTAATTGATTAGAGTTAAAGTAAAAGGAGTTAATCGATGTTAGTTTAATCGATTAGAGTTAAAGTAAAAGGAGTTAATCGATGTTAGTTTAATCGATTAGAGTTAAAGTAAAGTGAGTTAATCGAATATAGTTTATTCGAATAGAAAGTAAAATGAGTTAATCGAATATAGTTTATTCGAATAGAAAGTAAAATGAGTTAATCGAATATAGTTCATTCGAATAGAAAGTAAAATGAGTTAATCGAATATAGTTATTCGAATAGAAAGTAAAATGAGTTAATCGAATATAGTTATTCGAATAGAAAGTAAAATGAGTTAATCGAATATAGTTATTCAAATAGAAAGTAAAATGAGTTAATCGAATATAGTTTATTTGAAGAAAGTAAAAGGAGTTATCGAATATAGTTTATTCGAAAGGAGTTAAGTGAAATGAGTAAATCAATAGTGTTAGTCAAATAGAGTTAATCCAATAGTGTTAGTCCAATAGAGTTAATTGATAAGGGTTAATCAAATAGAGTTAAGTGAAAAGAGTCAATCGAATATAGCTATTCGAAGGAGGGTTAAGTAAGGAAGTTAGTAAAGGAATATAAAGTGAACTTTGTCTATTTCAAAGTTAGAAATGTTGTTCAGTTAAGGTCTGAGAGGTGGTTCTACCCCAACTTGATTGGCTTCGTTTTTAACTAAGGAATAGTTAAGGTCGGCAGTAAAGGAAATGGTTTGAGTTGGCATAGCGATGGTTTGTCTAAACATCTGTCTAAGTCCAATGAAGAAGCTTTGGAAATGTTTTCCAAATAAGAAACCAGAAATGTTTTCTAATAAAGAAAAAAAGAAATGGAAATGTTTTCCATTGTTAATAACGTATATTTTCGAAATTTAGAAAATAGGAAATATCGAATATAGGGAAACATGAGATAAGTAAATTAATGGAATAAAGAGATAAATGTTGAATGATGTTTGATTGATATAAATTTCCATTTGGAAATAATATCGTTGGTTGCACACCTGTTTTTCTTCGAAAGTTAAATCACAGACTATCGAAGTTTTGACCATTTTAACGTTGTTAATATGGAGAGACCGGTTGGATTATTATCCAAAGAACCACTCTGTATTGGCATAAGCGTTGCGAATCATATATGCCAAAGGAAATTGAAGATGGAGTCATGCAAGGGCTATCATGTTTACAGAATAGTGCCTTCGGTGCATCCTGTTCCTGGATGACTTGTATGGACGGATGTCTGAGAAAGTATTTCCAAACGATCACGTATATTGATTTCTCCAACCGTACCAAGAGTGGAAGCGGAGAAGGAAACTTCTTTTAGCTAACACATAATGTATGGTTGAGGACGTCAATCGGTGATTTGATGGATTTGACGATGTGACATTCAAAGTGAATCTGGGTGATGATAAATCGTAGCTTCTAACCTCACATCCGGTAAATGACAGAAATCGGGCTGGCAGCATGGCTAAGTCGGTCGCACCGAAGTAGGGTGTATAATCACCTGATCTAGAGTTTCATTTACTTCTAAAAAATCTATTGTTCATGCTGTCCCATTCGGGAAACGGTTGCTGATCCCAACCGTGGGTGATATACATTCGATACACTCAAGCGAAATGAGTGGTCGGTCATGTGTGGCCGGGTTGCAAGATGTTCTTGTTGAACCCAGTGTATTCCTCTCTAGAGGTACACTAGCGAAAGGTGGTTCCATACCTTGTCATAGTTGGAAATCCATTACCCAATACGTGCTTGCGGTTTTGATTGTATACTATATATGTAGAACATGAGATGAAAGTGTTTTTACTAGATGATTATTATATTGTGTTGATAGACATTATTATAATATCAAAAGGTTTTTGATATAAAGATAATTTGGATTCTCATAAGGGAAAAACCCGTTCCGTTATGCGGCGTGGTCTTATGAGATATCGTTTACTTGCTTGAATTGTTTTAAACTGTTTTAATCGTACCAGTCCATGTTGCCCATGACTGACCCGGAGTTTATTTGTTTGTTTCCCTAAACTCTTGGGTGCCTAAATTTGTGTGGGCAGTCAAGTAGTCAGGATTTACAGATATACTGGAAGAGGTTGGAGCAGGAGGCTTCAGGATCATTATAGCTATAGTTATTTCCGCTGTGTTATAAGTGCTGTACTTTGATAATGATATGTATATTCAAGTACAGATTTGTATTTCAAAGTTATGTTATGAAATATATTTATTCGTTCCGCTGTGAGATTCGTGTTACTCTGATGTTGTGTTCTTCTTCTTCTATTCTAAGTTTCTACCTTATCTTTCCTCACCCTCTAATTTCTTTCATTAATTACAAGGATTTTTCGATGTTTTGGTTATCGACATCGTGTTTGTGTCGATAACCAAAGTCGCCAAAAATCCGGGTCATTACAGTTGGTATCAGAGCGAGGTTAAGAATTACCTTGGCTCTGTGGCGTGACTCGGTAGAGATAGGGTTAGTAATACCCTAGACTGAGATTGAGGGTATATATACGAGTGAGCGTATTTGTTATTGATATAAAAAAATTATTTTATATTGTGGTGATTTATTGGTTGAGTTGTTTATGAGTTCTGGTCGATCAGTTTGATCCACTGTACCGGTAGGAGTTACTAAACACTCGAATATGATGGGTCGGCACGATATGTTTTGAAAAGAGGGTAAATGAAAATAGTTTACCCAACGTATATTTTGATATATATTGGATATATTGGTTGTTATTATAATCGAGTAAGATTATAAATTTAATGGTTATGTAAATAACCAATCAGAATTCAGATAAGTGAAATACGTAAAATCAGATGAGTTGAATCTGAAATTTTAAACCAGAAATTGAGTTAAAACTTTGGAGAATTGGATAAGTGTTTGTAAATGGATTTGGATTAAAAATAAGGAAAATTTAAGATCCTGGGAGATTTTAAAATTGTTTTACAAGCAGTGTGAATTATATTTTGAAATGAATTTCAAAGTGGAAATGTTTAGAAATGATTTTATAGTATTGAACTCACTTCGATCGCTGGAAAATAGATTCTGATGATAGTTGCATCATCAATATTCATTTTCGAGTTGTAAGTGATGAATTACTACCAGAGATACTGTTTTGAATTTGTTTTAGGGAAAGACAAGTTGTGTTGAATTTCAAAATGGGATTTGAATATAGGATTTGAATTTTTAAATAGATTTGAAATATTAGCTTGTTTTAAAAGAAATAAAACGAGAAGTTCCTTTATAAACGAAGTTTATAAATAGTTCTTTAATAAACGAAGTTTATAAATGAAGTGAAAAGAATTATCATTGGATAATTCAGAAATAAAAATACAAGTGTGAAATTGAAAGGGAAATCTATTTTCCAAAGTTAGAAATATCGATTTCAAAAGGAATTGAAATCGAGACTTATTTAAAGAAATTTGAATAAAGGAAGTTCAAACATAGAATTTAAATAAGAAAATTCAAAGGGGATTTGAATATAGAAATTCAAATGAGATTTGAATAAAGAAGGTTTAAATAATGGAAAAGTGAATATAGAATTCATATAGGGTAATAATATGATTTGAATATAGAAATTCAAAGGGAGTTTGAATATATGAAATTCAATGGAAGTGATATAGAATTTGAATATAGAATTCAAATGGAATTTGAATATAGAATTCAAATGGAATTTTAACTATAGAATTTGAATAAGAGAATTGAAATGGAATTTGAATATAGGAAATTCAAATAGAATTGAAATGGAATTCAATTAGTTGATTAACGAGTTAAACTTATATTTGAACATGTATATTCAAATAAAAAGATGAAATAGGTAAACCAGTTAATTAGCCATTAGTAAATGGATCTTGAATTGAAGTTGAACTTTAGATAAGTAAAGGGGACTGGTAAATTTATATTCGAAATCGAATATGAAACCTGAGTTTGAAAAGGTAGAATTTGATTAGTTTATAAGTAAGTTAAAATATATTTGAACATGTTATACTCAAATATGAAAGTGAAATGGGCAAACCAATAATTTGAAAATCACTTAACGAACTAAGTTAAAACGATTGGATTAAATTGGAATGAATTAGAAATGTATGGATATACATGAGACAGGTTTGTAATATAGTATAGAAGTGAAATAGATAGAATGCTCGACGAAAGGTATGTATTTAATTCATGAGATTTTATGCACCGTATCGGCTAGCCACTTGGCTTTTTCTTTTTCTTTTGGATTGGTGAGGGCCATGGGAGGCTATTTAAAATATCCCTATGCTCCTGGTACAAAGGAGGTTATGGCGAATTTTTCCAGGAATTTAAGGAGTTAGAATATTTTTAAGATAATTTGATAGTTAGAAATCAATGTATTGATATATATATAGAAGTCGATACGGAAACGAACTTAGAAATAGAATAGTAAAATCAAAAAGGAAGACTAAGAATAAAATCTAGTAAGAATAGAAAGAGGAAGAGGAAGCATATACTGTTTAAAAGTGAATAAGTAGTTGTATGGTATTGATTATTCGAGTAAGTAGTCATATCTGTTTTGACATTATAAATGTTATTCAGTCAAGGTCTGAGAGGTAGTTATACCCCCAACTTGATTGATTTCATTATTAACAAAAAAATAGTTAGATTTCAGGCTCAAAGATCAATGTTGAATAAGAGTTAGTTGAATATAGTATTTGGGTTGCCGTAACGATGTTTTACACAACGTCCGTTTTAACCCAAATAAGTGTGAGCTTGGAAATATAACAAAGAATATTTCCTAAGTATAGAAATAAAAGAGATCGGAAAAGAGATAAGTAATTGGAATATTTTCCAATTATAAATAGCATATATTTTCTAAAGTTTAGGAAAAAGGGGAAGGCGATATTCGGAAATGTTTTCCAAATAACATAAAAGGCCAATATGGTTATTGAAAATATTTGGTTAACAAATATTGATAAAGAAATAGAGAAGTGATTTAACTAATGGAATATTAATTAAGGGCTCAGTTGAATTTCAAAAAGGAAATTTTGATTTTTGAAAAGAGTAAACTGTTTAAAAACTCCCAGGGAAAGACTGATTAAATTAAAAACAAATTTAACAGAAATTTGTGAAAGCAAATTTTGATTTAAAGTAAAGCCAGTAAAGTGGTAACTGAGATTGAATTTGAATGATATCAAGACAAATTGGATTGTGAGATTCAAATTTGATGTGTAATTTGATAATCAAGTTAAAAGTTGGGAATCGATAAGAAACTCGAGTTGAAATGATATTTGGCTTGGATATAAGCGAATGGTTGTGTCGTGGATAAAAGCAGATTGGAATTTGATTGGGATGACCCTTGTATCTGCTGAATTGATAACAGGGGGAAAGGATATAATGATATGCCGACAAAAGGTACAAGTTTATATTTCTATTGGATATAAGATTTACGAGCCGAATCGGCAAGCCGCTTGGCTGTTTGATTTTCTTTCGGGATGGAGATGGCCCAGAGAGGCGAGTTGGAGTTTGACCGATTGACCAGTACAAAGGAGGTGCTGGCGAAATTTTTCGAAGATTTAAGGCATTAGAAAATTTTCAGGATTTTTGAAAATTTTCATTGATAATAATTAAATAAATTTTTAATTGAAATTAAATTGGTTCAGTTGAAACTAAAGTTAAGAAGTGAACAAATATGTTCTAACCAGTCGATAGGGTCGTTCTCTACCTTCTAGCAATTTCGAGGACGAAATTATTTTAAGTGGGGAAGATTGTAATGACCCGCATTGGCAGAGGTAATATAATTAATTTATTTAATTATTTATATAGCGATTAGAGGATTTAATGGTCGTGGAATAAAATAATGGTGAATATTTAATTTAAATAATAAATTAAATAATATATTTAATTCTGAAATAATCAGAATTGGCTGAAATGGCGATATGGTGTGAACTGGATCATCTGTGATATTTAATTCAGTTTAGAATTGAATTGGAATAACGAATATATTATTTGAAGATATAACTATAATATAATTAAAATCGAGCTTGAAATGGCGCTGTAGTTCGTAAATTGGCGATTCGAACATCAACTGAATGTGCAGGATTCGTTTTATGCAGGATTTCTGTGAAACAAGAAACGTGTGGAGCTGGTGGAGTATATCTTTCTAGTGGAAGAGAAAAATCGGGATTTCGTTGTGTAGATTTCGATTTATGTCCAAATCAAATTTTTGAAAAGTCGCTATAGAGTCGTTTATCGACCGTAACGATTTATTCGATATAACTAGATATCGGATTTGAATTTAGATAAGGTTCTTTTAAGACATAACGATAATTTAATTTTTCTAATTTTACTGTAATTTTTAATTAATTAAATAAGCAACTTTTTATTTGGAGTATGTTGCACCCTATATAAAATTCTTGGGGTTTCACAATATGAGTCAACCTACCGATATTTTTATATCTCTAGGACCGGGAAACCTTACTCATCTCAACAGTATTTTTACATCTGTCAATGCCGATCCGTAAGTGGATGAAATTCAATGTATAGGGTACGCTAAAACTTTATATACTTCAAACCTTAGAAAAAAAACAAATATATGTGATCAAACGAAAGACCACATTTCCTTCTATCAAGCACAAAAATCATGTGGGAATCCAAAGGCCATGTCCATGAATTTAAAATCCTATATAATATCGTTAATTCTTTAACCTAATTCATTTCATTTCGTTGGTCAACCAGAACTTATCTACGCCTCTGTTTTCTCGTTCTTGGAGAGCTGAAAAAAATCGATACTCACGCCTTACAAAAATCATCCAAATCCCTCACTAAAAACGTAAACGATTAACCACAAATCTGCTCAGCTCGAGGAGAGCTACAATAGGTACGGTCCTGGTCGGTTTTCGACTTTCCTGGTGGCTAGAAATCGAGCCAAAGGGTGCGGCATTCAAAGCCGAATCTGGAGTGAAGGGAGCGATCGAGTTTGAAGGGGGTTTAGGGAAAGCTGCTGCGTTTTGCAACCGGGGGGACGTGGTGTTCTTGACTGAGTTCGAAGGGGTTACGGTGACAGGGGATGCTTTCGAACGTTTTGGTGATGGAGCGAACAAGTGTTACTGTGGAGGGGGAGATGATTGGAAGCTAAAGGTTCGGCTATGGCTGTTGTGTGAGTTCGAACAATACTGAACTGCTGGAGAATCAGTTTTGGATGCTTAAGCGAGGTAAAAGGAACATGACTGGAGGCCTTTAGTTCAAACTGGTGATTGAGTTTTTGATTGATTTGTTGAAGAGTTTCTACTTTATGTTTGATACTGTGCTGACAAGGGAGCAAGAAGGCAGTAATGCGTTTTGATCACTGCTGAGCGAGTTGTTGAAATAGTGAAAGGGTGCGGGTATTTGCTGAAAGATGAGCAACACGTCATTTATCAGTTTGAAGAAGAAGCTGACTGTATGTGGTCTTTATTTTATATAGTTTATGAAAGATAGAAGGAGCTGGAATTTGGCAAATGGTTTGAGTTTGTGTTGAAAAACGAAGGGATGTTAGGGTTATGTTTTGGAGTCAGGGGAAGAAGGAAATGTTGTGACGGGCTGAGATAAAATGGGTAAAGCCCGTTATTGAATTTAAATTAAGTTGTTTCAATTTGGTTGTATATAAACTTGTTAACGCTATAACGTGTACATACTATATCAGAATTTAGAATGGTCGGATCCGACAAGATCGTATGGACGGACACTACACGATGGAACTGATTGGAAATCCATCGGAGCTCGCTACAATTTATAGCAAAATAAATTGTCCGTTTGAATCAAGCGATGGTTATCGTTATTAACGATGATCGTCCAATGTGAGTAAATCTCACTAACTCTGAACAGTTTATAATTTCATGTTGTATTTTTAGAACTGTTAAATGTTGGCTGATTGACTGTGTGTTGACTGTTGATTGAACTGCTAGTCAGTTAGTTGAATTTTCTATATCGATTTTGTTTAACAGAATATATCATATTGAACTGAAAGTGATGTTATCTATATTGTTTAACATCTGTGATGCAGGGAAACAGGTTGGAGGAATCCAACTGGATTCCTCAACATTTATTTTACTGTTTTCATATATTGTGATATATGATGTGTTATATAATCTGTTATGGATTATGTGTGTTGGAATGATGTTGATCATTGTTATTCGATATTTTAAATATCATAAAAGACCCTGGGATGTAAAAAGAATTATTTCAATGTATATTGAAATAAAGGGAGTTTATAAAATCAACAGATTTTATAAAAGTAAATATTTCGAAAGTAAATAAAAAGGGAAATCATTTGTAAAGTGAAGAACTGTTACTAAAAGTAAATCTTTATAAACGAATAGTTTATTCGAAAAGAATAAAGGAGTTAATCGATGTTAGTTTAATCGATTAGAGTTAAAGCAAAGGAGTTAATCGATGTTAGTTTAATCGATTAGAGTTAAAGTAAAAGGAGTTAATCAATGTTAGTTTAATCGATTAGAGTTAAAGTAAAAGGAGTTAATCGATGTTAGTTTAATTGATTAGAGTTAAAGTAAAATGAGTTAATCGAATATAGTTTATTCGAATAGAAAGTAAAATGAGTTAATCGAATATAGTTTATTCGAATAGAAAGTAAAATGAGTTAATCGAATATAGTTTATTCGAATAGAAAGTAAAATGAGTTAATCGAATATAGTTATTCGAATAGAAAGTAAAATGAGTTAATCGAATATAGTTATTCGAATAGAAAGTAAAATGAGTTAATCGAATATAGTTATTCAAATAGAAAGTAAAATGAGTTAATCGAATATAGTTTATTCGAAGAAAGTAAAAGGAGTTATCGAATATAGTTTATTCGAAAGGAGTTAAGTGAAATGAGTAAATCAATAGTGTTAGTCAAATAGAGTTAACCAATAGTGTTAGTCCAATAGAGTTAATTGATAAGGGTTAATCAAATAGAGTTAAGTGAAAAGAGTCAATCGAATATAGCTATTCGAAGGAGGGTTAAGTAAGGAAGTGAGTAAAGGGATATAAAGTGAACTTTGTCTATTTCAAAGTTAGAAATGTTGTTCAGTTAAGGTTTGAGAGGTAGTTCTACCCCAACTTGATTGGCTTCGTTTTTAACTAAGGAATAGTTAAGGTTCGGCAGTAAAGGAAATGGTTTGAGTTGGCATAGTGATGGTTTGTCTAAACATCTGTCTAAGTCCAATGAAGAAGCTTTGGAAATATTTTCCAAATAAGAAACCAGAAATGTTTTCAAATAAAGAAAACAAGAAATGGAAATGTTTTCCATTGTTAATAACGTATATTTTCCAAATTTAGAAAATAGGAAATATTGAATATAGGGAAACATGAGATAAGTAAATTAATGTAATAAAGAGATAAATGTTGAATGATGTTTGATTGATATAAATTTCCATTTGGAAATAATATCGTTGGTTGCACACCTGTTTTTCTTCGATAGTTAAACCACATACTATCGAAGTTTTAACCATTTTAACGTTGTTAATATGGAGAGACCGGTTGGATTATTATCCAAAGAACCACTCTGTATTGGCATAAGCATTGCGAATCATATATGCCAAAGGAAAATGAAGACGGAGTCATGTAAGGGCTATCCTGTTTACAGAATAGTGCCTTCGGTTCATCCTGTTCCTGGATGACTTGTATGGACGGATGTGTGACAAAGTATTTCCAGACGATCACGTATATTGATTTCTCCAACCGTACCAAGAGTGGAAGCAGAGAAGGAAACTTCTTTTAGCTAACACATAATGTATGGTTGAGGACGTCAATCGGTGATTTGATGGATTTGACGATGTGGCATTCAAAGTGAATCTGGGTGATGATAAAGCGTAGCTTCTAACCTCACACCCGGTAAATGATAGAAATCGGGCAGGCGGCATGGCTAAGTCGGTCGCACCGAAGTAGGGTGTATAATCACCTGATCTAGAGTTTCGTTTACTTCTAAAAAATCTATTGTTGATGTTGTCCCATTCGGGAAACGGTTGCTGATCCCAACCGTGGGTGATATACATTCGATACCCTCAAGCGAAATGAGTGGTCGGTCATGTGTGGCCGGGTTGCAAGATGTTCTTGTTGAACCCATTGTATTCCTCTCTAGAGGTACACTAGTGAAAGGTGGTTCCATACCTTGTCATAGTTGGAAATCCATTACCCAATACGTGCTTGCGGTTTTGATTGTATACTATATATGTAGAACGTGAGATGAAAGCGTTTCCGCTAGATGATTATTATATTGTGTTGATAGACATTATTATAATATCAAAAGGTTTTTGATATAAAGATAATTTGGATTCTCATAAGGGAAAAACCCGTTCCGTTATGCGGCTATCGTTTACTTGCTTGAACTGTTTTAAACTGTTTTACTCATACCAGTCCATGTTGCCCATGACTGACCCGGAGTTTATTTGTTTGTTTCCCTAAACTCTTGGGTGCCTAAATTTGTGTGGGCAGTCAAGTAGTCAGGATTTACAAATATACTGGAAGATGTTGGAGCAGGAGGCTTTAGGATCATTATAGCTATAGTTATTTCCGCTGTGTTGTAAGTGTTGTACTTTGATAATGATATGTATATTCAAGTACAGATTTGTATTTCAAAGTTATGTTATGAAATATATTTATTCGTTCCGCTGTGAGATTCGTGTTATTCTGATGTTGTGTTCTTCTTCTTCTATTCTAAGTTTCTACCTTATCTTTCCTCACCCTCTAATTTCTTTCATTAATTACCAGGATTTTTCGATGTATTGGTTATCGACATCGTGTTTATGTTGATAACCAAAGTCGCCAAAAATCCATGTCATTACACAAAGTCTTGTGGTTGATGATCAAAGCACGACCTACGTGGCAGCTTTGTGTATAACGTGAATTCGCGAGCCTCACACCTCGGTATGAGTCAAAAACGGGATAGTGACTGCGGGGAGAGCACGACGTTTCTTTCTAGCTTTGGTGGTGTTAGTGACTTACCAGCCCTGACATTTATATACTTTTCACCTATGTGGTTGTTGGATGCGAGGCGCCTCGATTTTAGGTCTGTAAGGACCGGGAAACGTGTGTTCAGGAATAATTAATCCTCAAACGTAAGAGAGGACCGGCCCTGAAGATTCAGGGGTTACCCAGAGTGTGTAGTCCCGAGGCATTTGCTAGAGTGTCTCGAAGCGGAGAGGAGCTTGCCCCTTGGCTCGACTCATGACAGAAATCCAATTTCCAATATGTGTATTTCGGTTTTATTTGTAGAGCCTAGTATGAAGACATAGTGGGATGGAGCACTTATGCCGTCTATGATTTATATTTATGATTGAAATTGTTTTGACACTATACACTTATTATAGTATCAAATGATTTGTTTAAACGTACCAAGCATGTTTGGCTATTATAAGGGAAAACTCTATCCTTCGGCTTGCGTTGCATTGTGTGATGGGACCTGGGTCTTATAATAGCTTCATTGTTCGAAAAAGCATTGCGTTGTTTATCGTATGAACCGGTATTCTTGGGAGGAAACCCGTTCCGTGTTATACGACGTGGTCCCTTGAATTACTCTATTTTAAAGTAAAATTTTAAATAACTATTTTAGTTCTCACACCAGTCACATGACTGACCTGGAGTTTATTGTTTTAACCTAAACTCTGGGTGCCCCTATTTTCAACACGGGCAGCTAGTAGTTTTGGTTTTGCAGATTTATATTCACAGGATCCTGATTTACAACTGGAACGATACTCGGAAAGCTCTGTATCCGTATATTACTTTCAGTTGTGTGTTGTATTATTTTTTCGCTGCTTTGTAATTTATTGTAATCTCTGATATTTATCGAATGTATATTTATTCATACTCTGTATATTCTTGTATTCTGATGGAATTGTTGTAATAAGCAATGAAATGTTCTTTCGTCTGCGTTCTGATTGGTCTTGTCCTCGAAGTATCCGGGCTTTCCTTCACGGGGAAGTAACAGGTCCTTACAAAAATATACATGTTTTGAATAAAAACATGATCTCATTAAAAATATACATTTTTAATGACAAGGATAGAAAAATAGAAAATATACATGTTTTGAATAAAAACATGATTTCATTAAAAATATACATTTTTAATGAAATGTTAAAAATAAGAAAATATTCATATTTTAAAATCAAAACATGATTTCATTAATATGCATTTTTAATGTAATGTTAAAGATAAGAAAAGTGTTCATGTTTTAAAATGCAAAACATGTTATACATTAAAATTTCACTTTTAATGTAATATTAGAAAACTAGACAATATCCATGTTTTAAAATGCAAAACATGTTATACATTTAAATTTCACTTCTAATGTGATATTAGAAAACTAGACAATATCCATGTTTTAAAATGCAAAACATGTTATACATTAAAATTTCACTTTTAATGTAATATTAGAAAATTAGACAATGTCCATGTTTTAAAATAAAACATGTTTTACATTAAAAAAAATCATTTTTAATGTAACAATAGAAATGTATAAAAAGATACATGTTTTACATTAAAAATTCACTTTTAATGTAACAATAGGAATGTATAAAAAGAAATATGTTTTAAAAAAGAAAATATGTTTTACATTAAAAATTCACTTTTAATGTAATAGTAGGAACTTAGATAAAGTTTCATGTTTTAAAAAGAAAACATGTTTTACATTCAAAATTTACTTTTTAATGTTATAATAAAGGTTGGACAAACATGCATGTTCTCAAAATAAAACATGTTTACATTAAAAAAATTGTTTTTAATGAAGTTGTCAAAATTACATTTTTATTACATCGCATATATTAGAATTTATATGCGTTGTTAAACTACATTTATATTACATCGCATATATTAGAATTTATATGCGTTGTCAAAATTACATTTATATTACATCGCATATATTAGAATTTATATGCGTTGTTAAAATTACATTTATATTTACATCGCATATATTAGAATTTATATGGGTTGTTAAAATCACATTTATATTTGCAGTGCATATATTAGAATTTATATGTATTGTCAAAATTACATTTATAATTACATTTGCATATATTATGATTTATATGCAAAGTCAACTTGTCATTGGTTCAATCATCATGTGAATGAAATGTATTTTGTTTGACAGTACATAAATATGATATGCTAATAAAGACATTCTTTATTTGGCATATTAAAAACATTAGAGAAAATCGTCGAATGGTTTACATTTATATATAATTATATATATAAATATGAATTAAAATTAAACGAATCACGCACGGTAGTTCACGTTTCAGAATCGTAACTTTAAATGATTATACTGAAAGATCCGACCGTCGGATATTCCCAAAACTGGAACTGTTAGGACCGCTTTGGGAAGATCTTTCCATCAATATAAACTTTGTTAAAATCCAACGGTTAGATTTCAAGATAAGTGTAAATCAAATTTCGATAAAAACAACGCTAGGGCCGCCTATTGACCCGAAGCGTCGTTAAATTAATTTAGCTATTTTTATATAAATAAAAATAGCGATAAATCGTTATTAAATGTTATTAACGATATGCAATGGTTTTAAACTATATATATGCGAGAATCATTTGAAAAGACCGAGTTCAATCTCATTTCAAATGATTATACGATGATTTAATTCAAAGATATTGATGACAGCGATTGAAGACCGGCGATCTTCACATCCAAAGGATAACTACTGATGTCTGGCATTGGTTAGCTACCCGTAATGGGATAAAGTGGTTGTTGTCCGTACGTACTTGTTGATTGTCCGGATATGCGAGCACCTCTCTTCCTTATTGGACATACGGGACGAGGAATAAGGTGACTCCGGTTTCGTTCAGACCCAGAACAGACTTGTAAATGGATGTGTGTCCGACATTGGATTTCATTCCATGTAAATTGATTTCTATTTAATATATATCTATGGTGGCGGAGAATTTATTCTCTTTCTTAACACTCTTCTCTGAGACGCACAAGCTCATAGGTTATATATTGGTAGTTATCGATCGCATGGCGTGAATTGTCAATGTAACATGCCAAGATGCATTTGATCGACGCTTTTGTTGAAAAGCAGAGCCTCATGGATGATGATCAAAGCATAGCCTATTTTCGGCATAGCTTTGTGTATAACGTTACCTCGCGAGCCTCACACCCCGGTAAAGTCAGAAACATGACATGGGAACGCAGGGAGTCCACATGTTTCTTTCTAGCTAGAAGTGGTATCGAGGTTTTACAAGCCCTGGCATTTTACTTATGTGGTTGATGGAATGAGGCACCTCGGATTTATTGGTCGATAGTGACCATTTTATAGATCCAATAGGATCGGAAAGCATGTGTTCAGGCATAACTAATCCACTAAGGTATATTTGTGGACCGGCCTTGCAGTATCCAAGGGTTCACTACTGGGGATCCTGAGACATTGCTAGATTGTCTCGAATTGGTTAGGAGATCGTCCCTAGCCTTGACTCATAATGGAAATCCACTCTCCAATACGAAATTACGGTTTTGATTGTAAACCTATATATGGCGACATAGTATATGGTAGTTATGTCGTCTAGGATTGATACATTCACTTTGAAGTATTTTTGAAAACATATTAGACGCTAATAATAATATTAAAAATATTATTTTCTACGTATCAAGCATTTTTTATCATTATAAGGTAAAACTCTATCCTCCGGTTCGCGTTGCATTGTGTGATGGGACTTGAGTCTTATAATGATTTCATTTTCTAAAAAGCATTGCGTTGTTTTTGAAATAAAATTTATTTAACTTATGAACTGGCAATCCAATGGAGTAAACCCGTTCGCGTTAGCGGCGTGGTCCTGTGATTTGCCATATTGATAGTTAGGAAAGATTTCTCGTACTAGTCCCATGACAGACTCGTAGTTTGTTTCACTTTGCAAACTCGGGTGCCCTCTTTCCACATGGGAAGCCAAATGACAGGTTTTAGGTATGGACACATTCTGGACTGGAGCTTGCTTATGAAGAAGATGAAGAACCCTTTTCTTTTTATCTTTTTGTTGCTTCTTGAGACATTTAAACTCTATTGATCTTTGATGTACTTGATGGGGATTGAGACTTATTTCCTTCTTTGTTGAGACTTTTATTTTGCTAAGTGTATCCTGTAACTACGTACTCTGATGTTTGTGATGTTATGTTGTGATGACATTCTTATTTCCACTACAATAATTTATGTGTTATGCTATTTTCTGAGATCTGTCATTGTTGTAATTATGTTATGCTCCAATGATTATCCTAACTTTCATATAACGGAAGTTTGGGGTCGTCATATAGAATTTGTTTAATTATATCTTTCTAATAGATGTGAAAATTTTAGATTTCAGAACATAAATTGAAAGTTACGCCCAATTGAAAATTTAGAATAGTAGATATGGAATTTATATATATTTTGAAATTATATAAAGCCCTTAAAAATATCCATTTTGCAAACGACCTCCGTTTTCGACGAAACCACTTTTGTTGGATCTAGAATGTCGAATTATTGTTAGGTTTCAAATTTCAAATTTTGGAATTAATATGTGAGCGCAGTGAATTTAAATGTGTTTGGTAATTTCAGTTTGAATTTAATCAACTGGAAAAAGGGTCATTTTTCAAACTGTCTCCAAAATATGATGTAATTAGTTTTGTTAGGACTGTATCGTCAAAACATAGCTAGATTTATTTTTCTGTAATTTTTGGAGTTAGTATATGGCCCCGATAAATTAAAATGTATGTTAAAATTCAATATTGAACGATATATTAAATTATATTTTATTTTTGATAAAAACTGATTAAAACAGTCGAATTGGCTTACGAAACATGTTCCATTATGTCTAGTATAGGGGTATTTGGCTAGGGCAATAGTCGTTGGGTTTGATTTGGAGTTCGGGACTTAAACAAGATATTTTCTAATTAAATAATAATTAAAATATGGTATAAATACACCATAAAACCCTAACCCTAGCTCACAACAGTTCAGCCGTCATTATAGTTGGAAGGCCGAAATTCTCAGAAACAAATCCCAAAAAGTCCCTCGATCCATCGCAAATTAGAACCTGATACTAGAACAAAAATTTAAGTACTCCTTTAGATCTACAAATCCATACCCCAATCATCTATTTTCGTGTGTTATTTTGCTCAAATTTTCCCCTGAATTCACCGTCTTTCGAACGCAAATCCGGAGGCCACCGGGGCTTCAAGTGGGCCCATGCTTCAGCCAGAGAGCGAGCTCGAGTTGGGGGTCAGGGTGGTGTTGGTTGATTGGGTAATGATGAACGGAGGAGGCACGATAGTGAGGTTTCTCAATGGAGCGATGGGTTCGAAAATTCTGGGAACGTCGGGTTTAGTAGATGGAAGGGTAATTAGAAGATAATTACGAAATATAATTATTTTATTTTAATTTAATTTACTAATGTAATTAATATTTAAAACATCGTATCTTTTTCATGTGATGTCAGAAATTGCAAACCCAGTTTCAATGCGATCGTGGGATCGAGCACTACACCATGGAACTGACTAGAACGGAAATGGAAGCTATTGCAGTTTTTGATAAAATTAAACATATAGTTTAATTTTATCAAAAAAATCATCCATTAAAGATTGATGGAGTGGAAACGAATGTGAGAATTCTCTCACTAATTTTTTTACAGTTATTTATTTTATTTTATAACTGTAAATATATAGAAATTGCCAGTATAGATTTTTATCTGTTGTATGGAGTTCAACACTTGAATTCGCACAAATCACATAAATTGGAAGCGATGTATGGATATTACCGACACTCAGATTTCATACTCCGCGAATGGCCACTTATGGTGCCATAAATGACATTTGGTAGTTGTGTATTTATTTATTTGGATGATTTGGTGATTTGTGTTGTGATTGTACTGTTTAACATATTAGTAATAATGTTATCATTAATGTGGTAAATGAAATTAAATTATAAATATCCATTTATAATTTAAATAGTAAAATTTGTTTAGTTAGAAAAATAATTCAAACCAAATTAGAATTGGTCAAATTTACTAACCAATGATTTATTTAAATAGACCGGTGTTGTTTGAAAACCCCACACGGGTTTGGGGATGATAATTTATTCACGTCTCCCTTGGAATTAACTGTATGTCAACTGATTGTTTGACAGGTCGTGATAAGCGTTATTTAATTATTTAATGCTTATATAGTTGTAAATTGCACTCTGGATGATGTTGGAATGTTGAATGATTATTTATCATTATTGTTGAATACATGCGATGTATGAAATCCATATAACTGAAATTGTATGGTAATTTATTGAGTCGCATTCCGATTCAGAAATAATGAGTATTCTAAAATAATGAATATTCTAAAATAATATTCAGTAAATAATCAAAATATTGTTTTAATGTCCGATTTTGGATGGAGACGAAAATATTGAAATATATGAAGCCGAATTAAGGAGATATACGCTATTTTTAACCCGGACGGGTTTATCGATTGATTTTATTCATTTTAAAAGAATATCGAAAAGAATTGATTTCAAAATTTGATATTTTGAAAATATTATCATTTTAATATTATAATGATATAGAATACTCAATTTTGATTTAAAATTGAAAATGAAGTTAAAATCGATTTAAAATGAATTTATAAATTTTTTATAAAATACGTTTTAAATGGAAATCAACGATATATTATATATATATAATGGCTTGAAAAGAACGCGTCGCGCAGTGACAACTCGCGAATTTCAACCATTAACTTCAATTTGATGTAACGAGAGATCTGACTGTCGGGTTCTCCTAAAACTGGAACGATTGGGTTCGTATCAAAAAGAGCTTTCCAATGATTATAAAAGATTTGAAATCTAACGGTTGGATTTGAAAATATGTCCCAATCAATTTCAGAAAAGGTCGCAATGAATGCATTTTGGTGGTCGTTATTGGAAACTGACTGTAAAGTCCTTAATAAAATTATTAAAAATTTGGAAAAAATCTGTAAAATCATAATAAATGGTTTGGAAATATTTAGGCTGAAAAACTCCAAGTTTGAAAAGATAAAATATATTTTTATCGAAATGTACTAGTTAATAACTAGAATAATAATCCAATTATTTTTAGAAATAATAAATTGGATTGAAAATGGGTTTTTAAATGACCGGAATTTTCTAGCGAATAAATTAGAATTGGTTTGGAATGGAAATTATCTTCGGAATATTTCGATATTGTATTATGTGATTATATAGATATTGTGGAGGAATTTGGAAGATACATATATCGCTATTCCCTATACGATGTCCATTGGTTTTTGAATTTGATATTGAATATAAGCCGATATTATTTTCTATTCAGAGCCTTGTATTTGATATCAAATCGGATTTTGGGTTTATCCTGAATGGTGTCTTCATTAACATCGTTCTTAAACCCCGATGAGAAAAGAATAAATCTTTTAAATAAGATTTAGATAAGTTTACCAATTAATTAATATTTAATTGGAATTGAATTGAAATTGGATTTTTGGTTTTATCAAGAACGGTGTTTTAAATAACACTTGTTCTTTAACCCAATTAACAGCGAAGAGATGATTTGGAATTTATAAATCTTTTCATACAGATTAATGGAATTTTCCAAAGAAAAGTTTTCCAATTTAATAAATTAAATTGGAATTGAATGGAATTCGATTTGGTACTAATCGAGATAAGGTTCTGTGAAGGAAGGTCATTACTATATATGGAATTAAAAGGCCTAACCGTTATTTCGTTTATATTATTTGTTTGATACGGGAATTTATATCGATTATATACTGTCGGATTTCTGTGAGGATTCCATTTTTATGGAAGATGAATCAGGTTTATTGTGAACTGTGTTTTTAAAAACATCGGTTCTTTAACCCAGTCAAAGACAAGATTAATTTCTTAATGATGAATAATCATAAGGTAATGATTTTTGATATTAAAATCAAGGTGGAGTTTTAATGAATCTTTAATTAGATTGAAATGAGAATGGGGTAGTTAAATTTGCCAAATTGGAGAAGTGATCGAGAATGGAGTACCACCAGTTTTGCTCCAGGCGATAGTTAAATCTTTAATTAGATTTTAATGTGAAATGGTAATTAATTTTACAGATAACACAGTGGGTGTTAGATATGGAGTATTACCAGTTTTTCTCCTTGGGATGAATAAGTTGGGATTTGAAAGATAAAATAAATGATTACTTCGATAAGGCTTGACAATCCTGACTAGTTAATAAAATCTTTTGAAAATGATATCAAAAGGAAGATTAAAGAGAAAATTTAAAAGAATTTATCTTAGATATAATTAATGGGAACCTTTCCCTAAAGATGTGAATATTTGAATAAAATAATATTCTGAGTTGGAATGAGGCGTATGATGTATTTTATAACACCTGATTATAAGATATGCAAATTATTCAGAAAGACCGGGTTTATTCTGAATAGTTAATATGACGATTGAAAGTCGATGATGAAGACGGTGGTTGAAGACCGGAGTTCTTCACATCGTTTGGATGACTACTGATGTCTTGATTGGGATGTACACCCATGATAAGGCAATAAGTGGTGATTGTCCGAACGTACTTGGAGATCGACCGGATATGTGAGGGCCTCTCTCCTGGATTGGACATAAGGGACGAGGAATAAGGTGCCTCCAGTTTCGTTCAGACCCAAAACAGACTTGTAAATGGATGTGTGTCCGACATTGTATTCCTTTATATTGTATTCATTGATCCCTGCTAAATATATATCTGTTTGATGGCGGAGAATTTATTCTCTTGCTTAACACCCTTTCTGAGATGTACGAGCTTAGAGGTTATATATTGGTGGAAATCAGTGGTACGATATGGATTGACAGTGTGGCATGCTGAGTTGCATGGATCAAGGCTTTTGTTGAAAAGCAGAGTCTTGTGATTGATGATCAAAGCATAACTTCAATTAGCATAGCTTTGTGTAGCGTTAATTCGCGAGCTTCACTCCCTGGTATGAACCTAAAACGGGATTAGGGACGCAGGGAAATGGACATATGTTAGTTTCTAGCTACGAGCAACGTCATGGTACGAGGCCCAGACTGTTTACTTATGTGGATGTTGGAAAACTTTATTGATGGAAAAGCGAGGTAAGTCCTTAAATGGCTCTCGATATGGCCGAATGACTGACCATTTTGGAGGTTCGATAGAACCGGCTAACATATAGTTTTAGGCATTACCAATCATCGACGGATGACCGGACCTACAGGATCCAAGGGTTGCTCGTCGGTGTGATCCTAAGGCATTGCTAGCGTGTCTCGAAATCTGAAGGAATATCCTTTGCCTTAGTTCATAGATGGAAACCCAATCTCTAATACGCGATTTTACGGTTTTAGTTGTTAACCTATATGGCGACATAATATAATGGTACCTACGCCGCCTATGGTTGATACATTTATATTTGAAATTGATTTCTTCACTTATAGTAATAATAAAAGATGAAATTTTGCATATTAAGCATATTTGGCTATTATAAGGGAAAACTCTATCCTCGACTGCGTTCATTGTGTGATGAGACCTAAGTCTTATAATAACTTCAATTTTCTCTTTAGCATTGCATTGTTTATTTTTATGCACTAGTATTCATGGGAGATAAACCCATTCCATGTTATACGGCGTGGTCCCATGATTTACCTAACTTTAAAATAAAAACTAATAACTGTTCTAGTTCTCACACCAGTCCCATGACTGACTCGTAGTTTATTATTTTAACCTAAACTCTGGGTGCCCATATTTTCACACGGGCAGCTAGTAATTTTATTTTTCGCAGATGTTTCCTTACACAGGATCCTGGATTTACAGCTGGGGCTATATTCGGAAAGCTTTGTATTCGTTTATTTCTTTCAGTTGATGTAGTTGATGTTTACCGCTGCACATTATTCTTATGTATTATTTTGTCATTGCATTGTAATTTAAATTTCTGATATTTTTGAATGTATATTATTTATTTGAACTCTGGCATATTCTTATACTCTAATGTAATTGTTGTAATAGCAATGAAATGTTCTTCTGTTTGTGTTCTGATGCGTCATGTTCTCAAAGCAATCCGGGCTCCTCCGTCTCTTTGGGGAAGTTTGGGTCATTTCAGTTTGGTATCAGAGCTTTGGTTTACAAAGCTCGAGAACACGACACATTAGAGCCGAATGAAAGAATTCATCAGAGATAGGATTAGTAGTATCCTATAAGAATGACTCGTTAGAGATTGGGTTAGTAATACCCTAGAATGAGTTCGCACAGTGCTATTTTATAAAAATAGATTTAGTTTTGAAAATTAAAATCTTATTATACGTGTTTGAGAATTTTATTTTAAATTGATTTTGGACTATCGGGTATAACAAGTTTTTTAATATACGTTTGATCCGCGCGTATTTGAAGCCTTAAATATACTGGACAGATATAGAATCACACTCTAGTCACCCGGAGATGATCCTGGTGATTAATGCATTATCATCAATATTTATGTTCGAGTGTAATAACCCAGAAATCCGAGCCAATTTAAAATTTTATTTTGGCAATTCTAGCGAATTTTGAATATTTAAAATGAATTATTTTAAATAATAACGACGAGAAATTTACTTTGAATGGAATTCGAACGTATATATTTATATTGATCGTCGTTAGAATATAAATATTTATTTATATATATAAAAGGAATTGAAAATGGCGCGGTAGTTCGATAATTCGATTTCAAAATTCAAATTAATGTACCGAGTGCAAATTAAACCGGATTTTAGTGAAACCAAAAATATTTGAATCTAATTGAGAATATCTTTCCAGCGAATCCGGAAAATCGAAATTTCGTAGCGGGAATCAAAAGATATGTCCAGTTGAAAATTCTGAATAGTCGCTATAGAATTCAGACCCTTAAAAATGGAAATTTTGCAAACGACCTCAGATTTCGACGAAACCACTTTTGTTGGATCCGGGATGTAAGGTTATTTCTAGGTTTCAAATTTCATAATTTTTCGAATCAATATGTGAGCGTGGCAAAGGAAAACGCGTTTGATCAGTTTCAGTTGATTTTAATCGATTGGAAAATGGCCATTTTTCAAATGGTCTCGGAATTTGACGAAATTAGTTTTGTTAGGACCGTATCATCGATACGAAGCTAGAAAATATTTTTTGGGAATTTTTAAAGTTCGTATGTGACCCCAGTAAATTGAAATGTACATTTAAAATTCAATATAAGGATTTAAATGTTAAGTGAACGGAAACTGATCGTAACGATCGAATTGGCCTACATGGCATGTCCCATTGTGTTCGGGATGGTGGTAATTTGCTAAAGATGACAGTCGTTGAGTTTGATTCAGAGTTCGTATGAAAATTCCTACTTTTTGAAAATTAAAATATATAATTATATAAACTTTTTAAAACACCCCTCCCTTCCCTTATCCCTCATTAACACCTTCCCCCTTCCTTTCTTCTTACCCGATTCAGCAGAGAATAAAAAAAAACACGCTGAGGGAAATCGCGATGGACCTCCTCCAATCGACGCTCGCAGTCGCGCCTAGTAGTGGCCGCCGCCGCCCCTGGCGGAGCTCCTCCGGCCTCCCCTCTGCTACGCCTCTCTCTCTCTTCTACGCTCCTCTGCAAAGCGCGATTCCTCCCTCCCTTCCTTTAAATCGAGACTCGCGCCCCCAAACAACCTCCCACCTCGAACCCGCCATACCCCAATCCGCCAAACGCTCCGCCCACTTCAGCCTCCGACGCAGCGAGACGCCCCCTTCCAGTCGATTACAACATCCCCCTTTCCCTCGTTTTACTGTAAGTCCCTTTTTCTTTTAATTACTTTAAATTGTTTTGAATGGCATGGTTTACATAAAGAAAAATATAACTTTTGTGATAAGAAAAAAAAATGATTTTTATATAGTATGAATATAATTTTTATATAATGTAGAAGATAAAGATACAATTTTTATATGATGAAGAGATCAAAAATATAATTTTTATATAAGGAGGAAGTTAAAAATATAATTTTTATTATAGTAGAGCATTAAAAATATAATTTTTATATCGTAGAAAGGTTAAAAATATAATTTTTATACGTGTAGTGAAGATAAAAATTCGATTTATATATATAGGAAGGTGAAATAAAAATAGGATTTTCATTGATTTAGAATAATAAAAATATATTTTTGATATGATGTGAAGAATAAAAATATAATTTTTATAAGTTGTGAAGATTAAAAATATGATTTTTATATGCTAGAGAATATAAAAATGTGATTTTTACATATGTAGTGAATGCGGACGACGAAAATAACTAGAGGCGGACGCGATGAAGATTTCCTACATAAGAAGAGTCATGGAGTTTTGGATTAGCTCTTGGTGAGAACTTCTCACCTTTTAATTTTGTTTCCTTGGTCTAGATCGGTTTAGCGACTAATTCGGATCGAGCGAAATTCCTTGTTGTCACAGTTGCTATCAGAGCTTTGGTTTACAAAGCTTAAAGAACAAGACACATAAGAACCATACGAAAGAATTCATCAGAAATTGAATTAGTAATATCCAATGGGAATGACTCGTTAGAGATGGGATCAGTAGTATCCTAGAACGAGTGTGAAGAGTATTCTTTTTTAAAAATGAAAACAAGAATTGTTTTGAAAATTTAAATTCAACAATTCGTATTTGAATATTTATTTCAAATGAATTTGGACAATCCAATATATAAAGATTTTGTATATATGTCTTGCAAACGTGTGTTCGAAGTTTTAATATACTGGGTAGATATAGAATCCCTCTAGTGCCCGGGGATAATTCTGGTGACGGGGCACCATCGCTAGTATTTATTTTCGAGTTTCGAAAGTGAGATTTCTATATATTTCCAATTGACTGGTGTGAGAACCGGAACTAGATAGGGCCTATTGTTGTGATTTGGCATCAAAAACATGATTTTTTTGACTATATATAAAAGTTATGAATTTCAAAAGCTAATCAACTAATTGATTGATGGTTGTGCTGTTTGATTATTGTTTGATTAATTAAAATTTGTACCCTATGGCCAAATTGTATCAAATAGTGAATTGTATTGAAAATTTGTCGCATTTGCATGCATACATGTACTTACATTGAATAGGTCATAGCAAAGAGGCTAGAGCAGAAGAATAAAATTGTTTACCCGACATGTGACGGCAAGGAATTTCGCTCGGTCCCGAACCAGTCGCTAAACCGATCCAGGCCGTTCGAAACGCCCTATCGTTTGAGAACAGGACAAAACAGAACGCATACGGAAGAACGTTTCACTATTTTTTACAACAGTTCATCAGATTACAAGAATATACAGAGTAAAAAGAATATTACACAGAAATATCAGAGATTTAAATTACATTTAAGTACATAGCAGCGGAAAATAATACAATACACAACTAGAAGAGATATACGGATACAAAGCTTTCCGGATATCATTCCAGCTGTAAACCAGGATCCTGTGAATATAAATCTGCAAAACCAAAACTACTAGCTGCCCGTGTCAAAATAAGGGCACCCAGAGTTTAGGTTAAAACAATAAACTCCAGGTCAGTCATGTGACTGGTGTGAGAACTAAAACAGTTATTATCTTTATTTTCAAAGTTAGGTAAATCAAGGGACCACGCCGTATAACACGGAACGGGTTTTCTCCCAAGAATACCAGTGCATAAAACAAACAGCGCAATGCTAAATAAAGAAAAATGAAGCTGTTATAAGACCCAGGTCCCATCACACAATGCAACGCAGCCGAGGATAGGGTTTTCCCTTATAACAGCCAAAGAATGCTTGATACGGTTAAAACAAATCGTTTGATACTATTATAAGTGCATAGTGTATAAAACAACTTCAAATCATAAGTATCAATCATAGGCGGCATGAGCGCCCCATCCCACTATGTCGCCATATATAGGATTACAACTAAAACCGCAAATGTCACGTATTCGGAAATTGGATTTCCTTCTATGAACCGAGGCCAGGGATCGTCCTTACCGTCTTCGAGACAATCTAGCCCATGTCTCCGGAACAGCCGCAACTGCCCCTTGGAGCGACAGGGCCGGTCCACACGGAGTGGATTATAGTGCCTGAACAATACGTCTCTCCGCCCTATGGGGCGTAAATGAGCCAACGAATGACTCCATCGGTTCGAGAACGACCGATCAATCCGAGGCGCCTCGCAACAGCAACAACCACATAAGTCAAACTCGTCAGGGCGTGTAAAACCACTGACGCCACTTCTAGCTAGAAAGAAACGCATGTCCTCCCTGAGGTCCTCTCCCGTTTTTGGTTCATACCGGGTGTGAAACTCGCGAAGTAAACGTTACACAAAGCTATGCCACAAAGGCCGTGCTTTGATCATCACCACAAGACTTTGCTTTTCAACAGAAGCCTTGATCATTTGCATCTTAGCATGCCACACAGGCAAACCATCCTATGCAACCGATATCAGTCACACAGAATGAAATCCGATGTCAGACACACAGTCCTTTTACAAGTCCGTTCTGGGTCTGAACGAAACCGGAGGCACCTAGTACCCCGCATATCCATCGATCTCCAAGTACGTCTGGACGATCACTAACTGTTTCCATCTTCTTGGGTGTACAGCCCAATCAAGATCATCAGTAATTACCCAAACGACGTGAAGACCTCCGGTCTTCGACCATCGTCTTCATCTTCGACTTATCGTCGTATCAGTTACTCAGAATGGGATAAACCCGGTCTTTCCGAATAACTCGCGTATATTTTAAATAAGTGTTACACAAACACAACATACGCCTCATTCCAATTCATTAGTCACTAACCGTAAATTAATCAAGAGAATAATTCCCCAAATATTAACCCCGAAGGCCGAAACCAACATCAGATCAATATCCAGAAAACCATTCTGCTTGGCTAACCGCCAGTTAGTTTCTAAATTTCACATTCAAATCTAATTAAAGATTTAACTATCGCCTGGAGCAAAACTGGTGATACTCCATTCTCGATCTTTTCAATCTAATTAAAGATTCATTAAAACTCCACTTAGTTTTAATCTGTGACTGGGTTAAAGAATCAGTGTCATTTAAAACACGGTTCACGATAAACCCAAAGTCACATCCCATTAATTATCGGGTTAAAGAACAAGTGTTATTTAAAACACTGTTCACTATAAACCCAAAAATCAATATCCATTCAATTCCAATTAAATATCATTTAATTGGTACACTTCATTAAATCTAAATAAAAAGATTTAATCTTTTCTCAGCTGGGTTCAAGAACAGTGTTAGTGAAGACACCATTCACGACAAACCCAAATCACATTCATTAATTATCGGGTTAAAGAACAAGTGTTATTTAAAACACTGTTCACGATAAACCCAAAAATCAATATCAATTCAATTCCAATTAAATATCATTTAATTGGTACACTTCATTAAATCTAAATAAAAAGATTTAATCTTTTCTCAGCTGGGTTCAAGAACAGTGTTAGTGAAGACACCATTCACGACAAACCCAAATCACATTCGATATTCAATACAAGGCTCTGAATAGAAAATATATCGGCTTATATTCAATATCGAATTCTACGACTAACAAATGTCGTATTGGAAATAACGATATACATATATATCTTTCAAATTTCCATAACAACACCTGTATAATCACGAATTCCAACATCGAAATATTCCGAAGACAATTTCGATTCAAATCCACTCCAATGCAATCATTGGAATTTTGGTTACTTTTAAAACCCTTTTCGAATTCAATTTATTTATTTAAAAATAAATAGAATTATAATTCTAGTTCAAAACTAGTTCATTTCGATAAAAATCTATTTTTATCTTTTCAAATATGGAGTTTTTCATCCCAAATCTTCACAAATCATTTCTTATGATTTTACACAAATTATTACTATTTTTAATAATTTTATCAAGGCTCGTACAGTCGATTTCCATCAATGGCCATCGAACTGCACTTATAGCGACCTTTTTCGAATTTGATTTGGACATAATTCCAAATCCAACCGTTAGATTTCTCATTTCTAATATTCGTTAGAAATCTCTTTTCGATACGAACCCAACGGTTCCGGTTTTAGGAGAATCCGACGGTCGGATCTCCCGTAATGTCCGTTTGAAATCAATGGTCGAAATTCGCGAACTGCCGCGGCGCGGCGCATTCTATTCAGGCCATTATATTATATATATAATATATATAATATATATAATATATATTTCGTCGATTTCTATTCAAAACGAATTATATAAATAGTTTTAAATTCGTTTCAAAAGCAATTTCAACTTCCTTTTCAATTCAAATCAAAATTGAATTCTTCTTTATAAATTCGTTTCAAAATTCATTTCTATTCAATTCAAATTTCAATTCAATTTGAATTCATTTCAATTCATTTCATTTCGAAATCGTTTTCAATTCAATTCATTTCGAAATCGTTTTCAATTCAATTCATTTCGAAATCGTTTTCAATTCAATTCATTTCGAAATCGTTTTCAATTCAATTCATTTCGAAATCGTTTTCAATTCAATTCATTTCGAAATCGTTTTCAATTCAATTCATTTCGAAATCGTTTTCAATTCAATTCATTTCGAAATCGTTTTCAATTCATTTCATTTCGAAATCGTTTTCAATTCAATTCATTTCGAAATCGTTTTCAATTCAATTCATTTCGAAATCGTTTTCAATTCAATTCATTTCGAAATCGTTTTCAATTTAATTCATTTCGAAATCGTTTTCAATTCAATTCATTTCGAAATCGTTTTCAATTCAATTCATTTCAAAATCGTTTTCAATTCAATTCATTGCGAAATCGTTTTCAATTCAATTCATTTCGAAATCGTTTTCAATTCAATTCATTTCGAAATCGTTTTCAATTCATTTCATTTCGAAATCGTTTTCAATTCAATTCATTTCGAAATCGTTTTCAATTCAATTCATTTCGAAATCGTTTTCAATTCAATTCATTTCAAAATATTCGATTTCGAAATCACGTTTCAATATTCATTTTAAAATGAATAAAATCGATATAAATATCGTTCACGTCAAAATGGCGTCAATCTAATCCTCACGGCTTCACATATTTCTATTTTCAAATATTCTATTTCAAATATTTCTACTTCAAATATTTCTATTTCAAATATTTCTTTTTTTTTTCGAAACTGGAATGAGGCCCAATCAATTACCATATAATGTTAATTATATGGATTTTCTACAACACATGTATATATCAACAACGATGAATAATCAACCATCAACCAAAGTGCACTACACTGTATAAGCATCAAATATAGACATTTAACGCTTATAGCAGCTTGTCAATCAATCGATCGACATATTTAATCAATCAGGATGAGTGAACTTCAAATTTCATCCCAATACCCGTGTGGGGTTTCAAACAATCAAACACAGATTTTATTTGTGCAGTTAGGCGATGTGTAAAATTTATCGACCCAATCAATGTCCTTCAAATAAGTGTACATAAACAAACCGTCTGGTTTGTAAATGAATATTTATTTATTCACATTCACGTTAAAAATTAGATTTTTAACGATAACACATTTTATTTTAACATATGAATTTCCATTCAGTTCATTCGTTAAATAAAATGCTATTTTTATTTTTCTAACTTATTTTAGAAAATTTCGGCGGCATAACGACACGATACTAGAAACGGGACGAGGCCTAGCCTTATCCCCGGTCTAGTGAAGGCCCACGCCATTCACACATCAATCAAATCAATTTCGTTATGCAAACCACAAAATTTGGAGTAAGAGTCTAACCTAGCCTTACTCCTTCGCCTTATAACGGCGCACGTCTAATCCTAACCAATTTATCGATTCGATTTTTCACATCTCAAACCACATTCAAACCAATATCGCAATCAATCACCAAACAATCAAACAAACAAGTCCATGGTCTGTGGACGATTGTGTCGGGTGCTACTAAGCACCGTCTGCATCCTAGTATATATATATATAACTAGAAAAATAAATTGAAAGGTGAGAAATTCTCACCGATTAGCTATCCTAGCTCCACGACTCTTCCTTTGCAGAAACCTTCGTCGATCGCCTTTTTGTTACCTTCGTTGCTGCTTTCACTACATACGTAAAAATCACATTTTTACTTCGCTATTCAATATATAAAAATCGAATTTTTACTTCGATGTTCAATATATAAAAATCATATTTTTCTATCGGAGTTCAATATATAAAAATTCTATTTTCCTATCGAAGTTCAATATATAAAAATTCTATTTTTCTATCGAAGTTCAATATATAAAAATCCTATTTTTCTATCGAAGTTCAATATATAAAAATCCTATTTTTCTATCGAAGTTCAATATATAAAAATTCTATTTTTCTATCGAAGTTCAATATATAAAAATTCTATTTTTCTATCGAAGTTCAATATATAAAAATTCTATTTTTCTATCGAAGTTCAATATATAAAAATTCTATTTTTCTATCGAAGTTCAATATATAAAAATTCTATTTTTCTATCGAAGTTCAATATATAAAAATTGAATTTTTATTTCACTACATATACAAAGATGATATTTTTAATCTTCCTATCATGTAAAAATTATATTTTTACCTTGTTATAATTTAAAAACCATATTTTTAGAAATAAAAATCATATCTTTTTATAGATAGAAAAAAAAATCTCACCGTTTTAATCTTAAAGATCTAACCTTTTCATTGTTTTTAAAATGAAATCTTTTCATAAATTGAACTCTCAACTTTTCTCAACTTATAAAAAAAACAGTTTTTACTTTATATAATTTTCAGTTTTCTAAACCTATAAAAAAACAGTTTTTAAAATCATTTAAAATCAATTTTAAATCCTTTTAAACAAAAATCAGTTTTAAACCTAATTAAAAACAAATCAGTTTTTATAATAAAAATCAGTTTTAACTATTTTTAAAAAATCAGTTTTCTTCACTTAATCAAAAATCAGTTTTTGCAACTAAAAAAAAAACAGTTTTTACATCTAAAATAAAATCAGTTTTAAAGTAATAAAAAAAAACAGTTAACTTACGGGGGGGGCTCGCGGAAGCTCGCAGGGGGGCTCGGCCTCTGGCGTCGGTAGGGAGCGGCGCGCGACACGGAGGAGGGGGCGGGGTCCTCAGATCCATCGATGGGAGGGGCGCGTCGGCTACCTGGGGAGGAGGGGGTGCGATTCGAGGTACGGCGGCGATGTCTGGAGGCGGTGGCGCTCGGGGTTCCTCCGTCCGTCGTTTCTTTTCTTTCTTCTTTTTTTTTTTTTTATCTGAAATAAAAGTGAACGGGGGGGGGGGGGGGGGGGGCAAAACGAAGATAAAAGGGGGGGGGATTATGTAATTTAATTAATTATTTTATTTTATTATTATTTAATTCAACCTTAAGTTGACTTTTTCATATGACCTCGAAACGAGGCCCACCGCCTGTCGTCCATAGCGTATTACCCCAATTCTGAACACAATGGGATATATATCGCAAGCTGATTCGACTGTTTGAATCTGTTTCCGGTTAATTTACATTTAAATCATTATATTAAATTTTAAACGTACATTTCAAATTACTGGGGTCACATACTAACTAGAAAAATTCCAGAAAAATATTTTCTAGCTTCGTATTGACGATACGGTCCTAAGAAAACTAGTTTCGTCGAATTCTGAGACCGTTAGAAAAATGGCCAATTTCCAGTCGATTAAAATCAACTGAAACTGGTCAAACGCGTTTTCCTTTGCCACGCTCACATATTGATTCGAAAAATTATGAAATTTGAAATCTAGCAATAATTTGACACTGCGGACCCAACAAAAGTGGTTTCGTCGAAATCCGAGGTCGTTTGCAAAATGTCCATTTTTAAGGGCCTGAATTCCATAGCGACTATTCAGAATTTTCAACTGGACATATCTTTTGATTCCTGATATGAAATCTTGATTTTTCGGATTCGTTGGAAAGATATTCACTATTAGATTCCATTATTTTTGGTTTCACAAAAATCCGGATTGTTTTGCACCCGGTACATTCAATTGAAGTTTGAAATCGAATTATCGAACTACCGCGCCATTTTCAATTCTATTTATAATTATATATAAATATTTATATTCAAACGACGACGCGTATAATATATACGTTCGAATTCTATTCAAAATAAATTTCTCGTCGATATTATTTAAAATAATTCATTTTAAATAATCAAAATTCGCTAAAATTGCCAAAATAAAAATTTTAAACTGGCCCAGATTTTACGGGTTGTTACAATCTCCCCCACTTAAAACTTTTCGTCCCCGAAAAGGAACAAAGTCGAAAGTGGTTTGATTATTTAACTCTACGTTCGATCTGGCTTCCATTCTCTAACTCTTTAGTTTCTGAGAATTTTCAAAATTTCAAAAATTTGGCTAACACCCTAAATTTTCGAAAAATTTCGCCATAACCTCCCCTGCAATGGGAGCATCGGGGAATTTCAAATAGCTTCCCCGGTCCTTCAGATCTCAAAAAGAAAAAGAAAAAGCCAAGCGGCTAGCCAATAGGCTCACAAAATCATCATCACCCAAACAAAACAGGAAATTATGTAGTAAACATGTACCTATTTGTCGGGCAAACAAATTTTATTCTCTGCTCTAGCCTCCTTGCTATGACCTGTTCAATATAAGTATGTATATATGCAAGCAAATGCGACCAATTTTCAATATAATTCAATATTCGGTTCCATTAGGCATAAAGGTTCAAAATTAGCAAACAAATGAACAAACAACACAAACATCAATCAATTAGTGAATTAGAGTTTCAAATTCATAATTTTGATACATAGTCAAAAATCAGGTTCTTGATGCCAAATTACAACAATAGGCCCTATCTAATTTTGGTTCTCACACCAGTCTATAGGAAATATATAAATATCACACCTTCGACTCTCGAACACTAATTCTGATGATGTAGCTACAATCATCAGAATCATCTTCGGGCGACTAGAGTGTGAATCTATATCTATCCAGTATATTAAAACTTTGAATATACGTTTGCAAGGCGTATATGCAAATTCTTTATATACTGAATTGTCCAAAATCAATTTAAATAAATATCAGATACGAATAGTTGATTTTAAATTTCAAAACAAAAATTGTTTTTACTTTCCAAATATACTCTTCACACTCGTTCTAGGATACTACAGATCCCATCTCTAACGAGTCATTCTAATTGGATATTACTAACCCAATATCTGATGAATTCTTTCGTATAGTTCTAATGTGTCTTGTTCTCTGAGCTTTGTAAACCAAAGCTCTGATACCAAAATGTGACGGCAAGGAATTTCGCTCGGTCCCGAACCAGTCGCTAAACCGATCCAGGCCGTTCGAAACGCCCTATCGTTTGAGAACAGGACAAAACAGAACGCATACGGAAGAACGTTTCACTATTTTTTACAACAGTGCATCAGATTACAAGAATATACAGAGTAAAAAGAATATTACACAGAAATATCAGAGATTTAAATTACATTTAAGTACATAGCAGCGGAAAATAATACAATACACAACTAGAAGAGATATACGGATACAAAGCTTTCCGGATATCATTCCAGCTGTAAACCAGGATCCTGTGAATATAAATCTGCAAAACCAAAACTACTAGCTGCCCGTGTCAAAATAAGGGCACCCAGAGTTTAGGTTAAAACAATAAACTCCAGGTCAGTCATGTGACTGGTGTGAGAACTAAAACAGTTATTATCTTTATTTTCAAAGTTAGGTAAATCAAGGGACCACGCCGTATAACACGGAACGGGTTTTCTCCCAAGAATACCAGTGCATAAAACAAACAGCGCAATGCTAAATAAAGAAAAATGAAGCTGTTATAAGACCCAGGTCCCATCACACAATGCAACGCAGCCGAGGATAGGGTTTTCCCTTATAACAGCCAAAGAATGCTTGATACGGTTAAAACAAATCGTTTGATACTATTATAAGTGCATAGTGTATAAAACAACTTCAAATCATAAGTATCAATCATAGGCGGCATGAGCGCCCCATCCCACTATGTCGCCATATATAGGATTACAACTAAAACCGCAAATGTCACGTATTCGGAAATTGGATTTCCTTCTATGAACCGAGGCCAGGGATCGTCCTTACCGTCTTCGAGACAATCTAGCCCATGTCTCCGGAACAGCCGCAACTGCCCCTTGGAGCGACAGGGCCGGTCCACACGGAGTGGATTATAGTGCCTGAACAATACGTCTCTCCGCCCTATGGGGCGTAAATGAGCCAACGAATGACTCCATCGGTTCGAGAACGACCGATCAATCCGAGGCGCCTCGCAACAGCAACAACCACATAAGTCAAACTCGTCAGGGCGTGTAAAACCACTGACGCCACTTCTAGCTAGAAAGAAACGCATGTCCTCCCTGAGGTCCTCTCCCGTTTTTGGTTCATACCGGGTGTGAAACTCGCGAAGTAAACGTTACACAAAGCTACGCCACAAAGGCCGTGCTTTGATCATCACCACAAGACTTTGCTTTTCAACAGAAGCCTTGATCATTTGCATCTTAGCATGCCACACAGGCAAACCATCCTATGCAACCGATATCAGTCACACAGAATGAAATCCGATGTCAGACACACAGTCCTTTTACAAGTCCGTTCTGGGTCTAAACGAAACCGGAGGCACCTAGTACCCCGCATATCCATCGATCTCCAAGTACGTCTGGACGATCACTAACTGTTTCCATCTTCTTGGGTGTACAGCCCAATCAAGATCATCAGTAATTACCCAAACGACGTGAAGACCTCCGGTCTTCGACCATCGTCTTCATCTTCGACTTATCGTCGTATCAGTTACTCAAAATGGGATAAACCCGGTCTTTCCGAATAACTCGCGTATATTTTAAATAAGTGTTACACAAACACAACATACGACTCATTCCAATTCATTAGTCACTAACCGTAAATTAATCAAGAGAATAATTCCCCAAATATTAACCCCGAAGGCCGAAACCAACATCAGATCAATATCCAGAAAACCATTCTGCTTGGCTAACCGCCAGTTAGTTTCTAAATTTCACATTCAAATCTAATTAAAGATTTTACTATCGCCTGGAGCAAAACTGGTGATACTCCATTCTCGATCTTTTCAATCTAATTAAAGATTCATTAAAACTCCAACTAGTTTTAATCTGTGACTGGGTTAAAGAATCAGTGTCATTTAAAACACGGTTCACGATAAACCCAAAGTCACATCCCATTAATTATCGGGTTAAAGAACAAGTGTTATTTAAAACACTGTTCACTATAAACCCAAAAATCAATATCCATTCAATTCCAATTAAATATCATTTAATTGGTACACTTCATTAAATCTAAATAAAAAGATTTAATCTTTTCTCAGCTGGGTTCAAGAACAGTGTTAGTGAAGACACCATTCACGACAAACCCAAATCACATTCATTAATTATCGGGTTAAAGAACAAGTGTTATTTAAAACACTGTTCACGATAAACCCAAAAATCAATATCAATTCAATTCCAATTAAATATCATTTAATTGGTACACTTCATTAAATCTAAATAAAAAGATTTAATCTTTTCTCAGCTGGGTTCAAGAACAGTGTTAGTGAAGACACCATTCACGACAAACCCAAATCACATTCGATATTCAATACAAGGCTCTGAATAGAAAATATATCGGCTTATATTCAATATCGAATTCTACGACTAACAAATGTCGTATTGGAAATAACGATATACATATATATCTTTCAAATTTCCATAACAACACCTGTATAATCACGAATTCCAACATCGAAATATTCCGAAGACAATTTCGATTCAAATCCACTCCAATGCAATCATTGGAATTTTGGTTACTTTTAAAACCCTTTTCGAATTCAATTTATTTATTTAAAAATAAATAGAATTATAATTCTAGTTCAAAACTAGTTCATTTCGATAAAAATCTATTTTTATCTTTTCAAATATGGAGTTTTTCATCCCAAATCTTCACAAATCATTTCTTATGATTTTACACAAATTATTACTATTTTTAATAATTTTATCAAGGCTCGTACAGTCGATTTCCATCAATGGCCATCGAACTGCACTTATAGCGACCTTTTTCGAATTTGATTTGGACATAATTCCAAATCCAACCGTTAGATTTCTCATTTCTAATATTCGTTAGAAAGCTCTTTTCGATACGAACCCAACGGTTCCGGTTTTAGGAGAATCCGACGGTCGGATCTCCCGTAATGTCCGTTTGAAATCAATGGTCGAAATTCGCGAACTGCCGCGGCGCGGCGCGTTCTATTCAGGCCATTATATTATATATATAATATATATAATATATATTTCGTCGATTTCTATTCAAAACGAATTATATAAATAGTTTTAAATTCGTTTCAAAAGCAATTTCAACTTCCTTTTCAATTCAAATCAAAATTGAATTCTTCTTTATAAATTCGTTTCAAAATTCATTTCTATTCAATTCAAATTTCAATTCAATTTGAATTCATTTCAATTCATTTCATTTCGAAATCGTTTTCAATTCAATTCATTTCGAAATCGTTTTCAATTCAATTCATTTCGAAATCGTTTTCAATTCAATTCATTTCGAAATCGTTTTCAATTCAATTCATTTCGAAATCGTTTTCAATTCAATTCATTTCGAAATCGTTTTCAATTCAATTCATTTCGAAATCGTTTTCAATTCATTTCATTTCGAAATCGTTTTCAATTCAATTCATTTCGAAATCGTTTTCAATTCAATTCATTTCGAAATCGTTTTCAATTCAATTCATTTCGAAATCGTTTTCAATTCAATTCATTTCGAAATCGTTTTCAATTCAATTCATTTCGAAATCGTTTTCAATTCAATTCATTTCGAAATCGTTTTCAATTCAATTCATTTCGAAATCGTTTTCAATTCAATTCATTTCGAAATCGTTTTCAATTCATTTCATTTCGAAATCGTTTTCAATTCAATTCATTTCGAAATCGTTTTCAATTCAATTCATTTCGAAATCGTTTTCAATTCAATTCATTTCAAAATATTCGATTTCGAAATCATGTTTCAATATTCATTTTAAAATGAATAAAATCGATATAAATATCGTTCACGTCAAAATGGCGTCAATCTAATCCTCACGGCTTCACATATTTCTATTTTCAAATATTCTATTTCAAATATTTCTACTTCAAATATTTCTATTTCAAATATTTCTTTTTTTTTTCGAAACTGGAATGAGGCCCAATCAATTACCATATAATGTTAATTATATGGATTTTCTACAACACATGTATATATCAACAACGATGAATAATCAACCATCAACCAAAGTGCACTACACTGTATAAGCATCAAATATAGACATTTAACGCTTATAGCAGCTTGTCAATCAATCGATCGACATATTTAATCAATCAGGATGAGTGAACTTCAAATTTCATCCCAATACCCGTGTGGGGTTTCAAACAATCAAACACAGATTTTATTTGTGCAGTTAGGCGATGTGTAAAATTTATCGACCCAATCAATGTCCTTCAAATAAGTGTACATAAACAAACCGTCTGGTTTGTAAATGAATATTTATTTATTCACATTCACGTTAAAAATTAGATTTTTAACGATAACACATTTTATTTTAACATATGAATTTCCATTCAGTTCATTCGTTAAATAAAATGCTATTTTTATTTTTCTAACTTATTTTAGAAAATTTCGGCGGCATAACGACACGATACTAGAAACGGGACGAGGCCTAGCCTTATCCCCGGTCTAGTGAAGGCCCACGCCATTCACACATCAATCAAATCAATTTCGTTATGCAAACCACAAAATTTGGAGTAAGAGTCTAACCTAGCCTTACTCCTTCGCCTTATAACGGCGCACGTCTAATTCTAACCAATTTATCGATTCGATTTTTCACATCTCAAACCACATTCAAACCAATATCGCAATCAATCACCAAACAATCAAACAAACAAGTCCATGGTCTGTGGACGATTGTGTCGGGTGCTACTAAGCACCGTCTGCATCCTAGTATATATATATATAACTAGAAAAATAAATTGAAAGGTGAGAAATTCTCACCGATTAGCTATCCTAGCTCCACGACTCTTCCTTTGCAGAAACCTTCGTCGATCGCCTTTTTGTTACCTTCGTTGCTGCTTTCACTACATACGTAAAAATCACATTTTTACTTCGCTATTCAATATATAAAAATCGAATTTTTACTTCGATGTTCAATATATAAAAATCATATTTTTCTATCGGAGTTCAATATATAAAAATTCTATTTTCCTATCGAAGTTCAATATATAAAAATTCTATTTTTCTATCGAAGTTCAATATATAAAAATCCTATTTTTCTATCGAAGTTCAATATATAAAAATCCTATTTTTCTATCGAAGTTCAATATATAAAAATTCTATTTTTCTATCGAAGTTCAATATATAAAAATTCTATTTTTCTATCGAAGTTCAATATATAAAAATTCTATTTTTCTATCGAAGTTCAATATATAAAAATTCTATTTTTCTATCGAAGTTCAATATATAAAAATTCTATTTTTCTATCGAAGTTCAATATATAAAAATTGAATTTTTATTTCACTACATATACAAAGATGATATTTTTAATCTTCCTATCATGTAAAAATTATATTTTTACCTTGTTATAATTTAAAAACCATATTTTTAGAAATAAAAATCATATCTTTTTATAGATAGAAAAAAAAATCTCACCGTTTTAATCTTAAAGATCTAACCTTTTCTTTGTTTTTAAAATGAAATCTTTTCATAAATTAAACTCTCAACTTTTCTCAACTTATAAAAAAAACAGTTTTTACTTTATATAATTTTCAGTTTTCTAAACCTATAAAAAAACAGTTTTTAAAATCATTTAAAATCAATTTTAAATCCTTTTAAACAAAAATCAGTTTTAAACCTAATTAAAAACAAATCAGTTTTTATATTTTCCTAAAAAATCAGTTTTAACTATTAATAAAAATCAGTTTTAACTATTTTTAAAAAATCAGTTTTCTTCACTTAATCAAAAATCAGTTTTTGCAACTAAAAAAAAAAACAGTTTTTACATCTAAAATAAAATCAGTTTTAAAGTAATAAAAAAAAACAGTTAACTTACGGGGGGGGCTCGCGGAAGCTCGCAGGGGGGCTCGGCCTCTGGCGTCGGTAGGGAGCGGCGCGCGACACGGAGGAGGGGGCGGGGTCCTCAGATCCATCGATGGGAGGGGCGCGTCGGCTACCTGGGGAGGAGGGGGTGCGATTCGAGGTACGGCGGCGATGTCTGGAGGCGGTGGCGCTCGGGGTTCCTCCGTCCGTCGTTTCTTTTCTTTCTTCTTTTTTTTTTTTTTTAATCTGAAATAAAAGTGAACGAGGGGGGGGGGGGGGCAAAACGAAGATAAAAGGGGGGGGATTATGTAATTTAATTAATTATTTTATTTTATTATTATTTAATTCAACCTTAAGTTGACTTTTTCATATGACCTCGAAACGAGGCCCACCGCCTGTCGTCCATAGCGTATTACCCCAATTCTGAACACAATGGGATATATATCGCAAGCTGATTCGACTGTTTGAATCAGTTTCCGGTTAATTTACATTTAAATCATTATATTAAATTTTAAACGTACATTTCAAATTACTGGGGTCACATACTAACTAGAAAAATTCCAGAAAAATATTTTCTAGCTTCGTATTGACGATACGGTCCAAAGAAAACTAGTTTCGTCGAATTCTGAGACCGTTAGAAAAATGGCCAATTTCCAGTCGATTAAAATCAACTGAAACTGGTCAAACGCGTTTTCCTTTGCCATGCTCACATATTGATTCGAAAAATTATGAAATTTGAAATCTAGCAATAATTTGACACTGCGGACCCAACAAAAGTGGTTTCGTCGAAATCCGAGGTCGTTTGCAAAATGTCCATTTTTAAGGGCCTGAATTCCATAGCGACTATTCAGAATTTTCAACTGGACATATCTTTTGATTCCTGATATGAAATCTTGATTTTTCAGATTCGTTGGAAAGATATTCACTATTAGATTCCATTATTTTTGGTTTCACAAAAATCCGGATTGTTTTGCACCCGGTACATTCAATTGAAGTTTGAAATCGAATTATCGAACTACCGCGCCATTTTCAATTCTATTTATAATTATATATAAATATTTATATTCAAACGACGACGCGTATAATATATACGTTCGAATTCTATTCAAAATAAATTTCTCGTCGATATTATTTAAAATAATTCATTTTAAATAATCAAAATTCGCTAAAATTGCCAAAATAAAAATTTTAAACTGGCCCAGATTTTACGGGTTGTTACACGACATATAGGTACATGTTTACCATAATTTACTGTTTTGTTTGGGTGATGATGATTTTATGAGCCGATTGTCTTTTTCCTTTTCATTTTGAGATCAGAAGGCCTATATGGCAATTTCGGGATTTTCCCGGTGCTCCCGGTGCAGGGGAGGTTATGGCGAAATTTTTCGAAAATTTAGGGTGTTAGCCAAATTTTTGAAAAATTTGAAAAGTTCTTTGAAATTGAAAAATTGAAGAACTTAAGCCGTAGTGAAAAAATACCGAAAGTTGAGTTGATTAATGAAACAACTTTCGGCTTCATTCCTTTTCGGGAACGAAAGGTTTTAAGTGGGGAAGATTGTAATAACCCGGAAATCCGAGCCAATTTAAAAATTTTATTTTGGCAATTTTAGCGAATTTTGAATGTTTAAAATGAATTATTTTAAATAATAACGACGAGAAATTTACTTTGAATAGAATTCGAACGTATATATTTATATAGATCGTCGTTAGAATATAAATATTTATTTATATATATAAAAGGAATTGAAAATGGCGCGGTAGTTCGACAATTCGATTTCAAAATTCAAATGAATGTACCGGGTGCAAATTAAAATGGATTTTAGTGAAACCAAAAATATTTGAATCTAATTGAGAATATCTTTCCAGCGAATCCGGAAAATCAAAATTTCATAGCGGGAATCAAAAGATATGTCCAGTTGAAAATTCTGAATAGTCACTATAGAATTCAGACCCTTAAAAATGGAAATTTTGCAAACGACCTCAGATTTCGACGAAACCACTTTTGTTGGATCCTGGATGTAATGTTATTACTAGGTTTCAAATTTCATAATTTTTCGAATCAATATGTGAGTGTGGCAAAGGAAAACGCGTTTGATCAGTTTAAGTTGATTTTAATCGACTGGAAAATGGCCATTTTTCAAATGGTCTCGGAATTTGACGAAATTAGTTTTGTTAGGACCGTATCGTCGATACGAAGCTAGAAAATATTTTTCGGGAATTTTTAGAGTTCGTATGTGACCCTAGTAAATTGAAATGTACGTTTAAAATTCAATATAAGGATTTAAATGTTAAGTGAACAGAAACTGATCATAACGATTGAATTGGCCTACGTTGCATGTCCCATTGTGTTTGGGATGGTGGTAATTTGCTAAAGATGACATTCGTTGAGTTTGATTCAGAGTTCGTATGAAAAATCCTACTTTTTGAAAATTAAAATATATAATTATATAAACTTTTTAAAACACCCCTCCCTTCCCTTATCCCTCGTTAACACCTTCCCCCTTCCTTTCTTCTTACCCGATTCAGCAGAGAATAAAAAAAACACGCTGAGGGAAATCGCGATGGACCTCCTCCGATCGACGCCCGCCGTCGCGCCTAGCAGTGGCCGCCGCCGCCCCTAGCGGAGCTCCTCCGGCCTCCCCTCTGCTACGCCTCTCTCTCTCTCTCTTCTACACTCCTCTGCAAAACGCGATTCCTCCCTCCCTTCCTTTAAATCGAGACTGGCGCCCCAAACAACCTCCCACCTCGAACCCGCCATACCCCAATCCGCCAAACCCTCCGCCCACTTCAGCCTCCGACGCAGCGAGACGCCCCGTTCCAGTCGATTACAACAGCCCACTTTCCCTTGTTTTACTGTAAGTCCCTTTTTCTTTTAATTACTTTAAATTGTTTTGAATGGCATGGTTTTCATAAAGAAAAATATAACTTTTGTGATAAGAAAAAAAACATGATTTTTATATAGTATGAATATAATTTTTATATAATGTAGAAGATAAAGATACAATTTTTATATGATGAAGAGATCAAAAATATAATTTTTATATAAGGAGGAAGTTAAAAATATATTTTTTATTATAGTAGAGCATTAAAAATATAATTTTTATATTGTAGAAAGGTTAAAAATATAATTTTTATACGTGTAGTGAAGATAAAAATTCGATTTTTATATATAGGAAGGTGAAATAAAAATAGGATTTTCATTGATTTAGAATAATAAAAATATAATTTTGATATGATGTGAAGAATAAAAATATAATTTTTCTAAGTTGTGAAGATTAAAAATATGATTTTTATATGCTAGAGAATATAAAAATGTGATTTTTACATATGTAGTGAATGCGGACGACGAAAATAACTAGAGGCGGACGCGATGAAGATTTCCTACATAAGAAGAGTCGTGGAGTTTTGGATTAGCTCTTGGTGAGAACTTCTCACCTTTTAATTTTGTTTCCTAGGTCTAGATCGGTTTAGCGACTGATTCGGATCGAGCGAAATTCCTTGTTGTCACAGTTGGTATCAGAGCTTTGGTTTACAAAGCTTAAAGAACAAGACACATAAGAACCATACGAAATAATTCATCAGAAATTGGATTAGTAATATCCAATGGGAATGACTCGTTAGAGATGGGATTAGTAGTATCCTAGAACGAGTGTGAAGAGTATTCTTTTTTAAAAATGAAAACAAGAATTGTTTTGAAAATTTAAATTCAACAATTCGTATTTGAATATTTATTTTAAATGAATTTGGACAATCCAATATATAAAGATTTTGTATATATGTCTTGCAAACGTGTGTTCGAAGTTTTAATATACTGGGTAGATATAGAATCCCTCTAGTGCCCGGGGATAATTCTGGTGATGGGGCACCATCGCTAGTATTTATTTTCGAGTTTCGAAAGTGAGATTTCTATTAATTTCCAATTGACTGGTGTGAGAATCGGAACTAGATAGGGCCTATTGTTTTGATTTGGCATCAAAAACATGATTTTTTGACTATATATAAAAGTTATGAATTTCAAAAGCTAATCAACTAATTGATTGATGGTTGTGCTGTTTGATTATTGTTTGATTAATTAAAATTTGTACCCTATAGCCAAATTGTATCAAATAGTGAATTGTATTGAAAATTTGTCGCATTTGCATGCATACATGTACTTACATTGAATAGGTCATAGCAAAGAGGCTAGAGCTGAAGAATAAAATTGTTTGCCCGACAAATAGGTACATGTTTACCATAATTTACTGTTTTGTTTGGGTGATGATGATTTTATGAGCCGATTGCCTTTTTCCTTTTCTTTTTGAGATCAGAAGGCCTATATGGCAATTTCGGGATTTTCCCGGTGCTCCCGGTGCAGGGGAGGTTATGGCGAAATTTTTCGAAAATTTAGGGTGTTAGCCAAATTTTTGAAAAATTTGAAAAGTTCTTAGAAACTGAAAAATTGAAGAACTTAAGCCGTAGTGAAAAAATACCGAAAGTTGAGTTGATTAATGAAACAACTTTTGGCTTCATTCCTTTTCGGGGACGAAAAGTTTTAAGTGGGGGAGATTGTAATAACCCGGAAATCCGAGCCAATTTAAAAATTTTATTTTGGCAATTTTAGCGAATTTTGAATATTTAAAATGAATTATTTTAAATAATAACGACGAGAAATTTACTTTGAATGGAATTCGAACGTATATATTTATATAGATCGTCGTTAGAATATAAATATTTATTTATATATAAAAAAGGAATCGAAAATGGCGCGGTAGTTCGATAATTCGATTTCAAAATTCAAATGAATGTACCGGGTGCAAATAAATATGGATTTTAGTGAAACCAAAAATATTTGAATCTAATTGAGAATATCTTTCCAGCGAATCCGGAAAATCGAAATTTCATAGCGGGAATCAAAAGATATGTCCAGTTGAAAATTCTGAGTAGTCACTATAGAATTTAGACCCTTAAAAATGGAAATTTTGCAAACGACCTCAGATTTCGACGAAACCACTTTTGTTGGATCCTGGATGTAAGGTTATTGCTAGGTTTCAAATTTCATAATTTTTCGAATCAATATGTTAGTGTGGCAAAGGAAAACGCGTTTGATCAGTTTAAGTTGATTTTAATCGACTGGAAAATGGCCATTTTTCAAATGGTCTCGGAATTTGACGAAATTAGTTTTGTTAGGACCGTATCGTCGATACGAAGCTACAAAATATTTTTCAGGAATTTTTAGAGTTTGTATGTGACCCCAGTAAATTGAAATGTACGTTTAAAATTCAATATAAGGATTTAAATGTTAAGTGAACGGAAACTGATCGTAACGATCGAATTGGCCTACGTGGCATGTCCCATTGTGTTCGGGATGGTGGTAATTTGCTGGAGACGACAATCGTTGAGTTTGATTCAGAGTTCGTATGAAAAATCCTATTTTTTGAAAATTAAAATATATAATTATATAAACTTTTTAAAACACTCCTCCCTTCCCTTATCCCTCGTCAACACCTTCCCCCCTTCCTTTCTTCTTACCCGATTCAGCAGAGAATAAAAAAAACACGCTGAGGGAAATCACGATGGACCTCCTCCGATCGACGCCCGCCGTCGCGCCTAGTAGTGGCCACCGCCGCCCCTGGAGGAGCTCCTCCGGCCTCCCCTCTGCTACGCCTCTCTCTCTCTTCTACGCTCCTCTGCAAAGCGCGATTCCTCCCTCCCTTCCTTTAAATCGAGACCCGCGCCCCAAACAACCTCCCACCTCGAACCCGCCATAACCCAATCCGCCAAACCCTCCGCCCACTTCAGCCTCCGACGCAGCGAGACGCCCCCTTCCAGTCGATTACAACAGCCCCCTTTCCCTCGTTTTACTGTAAGTCCCTTTTTCTTTTAATTACTTTAAATTGTTTTGAATGGCATGGTTTTCATAAAGAAAAATATAACTTTTGTGATAAAAAAAAACATGATTTTTATATAGTATGAATATAATTTTTATATAATGTAGAAGATAAAGATACAATTTTTATATGATGAAGAGATCAAAAATATAATTTTTATATAAGGAGGAAGTTAAATATAATTTTTATTATAGTAGAGCATTAAAAATATAATTTTTATATCGTAGAAAGGTTAAAAATATAATTTTTATACGTGTAGTGAAGATAATAATTCGATTATTATATATAGGAAGGTGAAATAAAAATAGGATTTTCATTGATTTAGAATAATAAAAATATAATTTTGATATGATGTGAAGAATAAAAATATAATTTTTAAAAGTTGTGAAGATTAAAAATATGATTTTTATATGCTAGAGAATATAAAAATGTGATTTTTACATATGTAGTGAATGCGGACGACGAAAATAACTAGAGGCGGACGCGATGAAGATTTCCTACATAAGAAGATTCATGGAGTTTGGATTAGCTCTTGGTGAGAACTTCTCACTTTTTAATTTTGTTTCCTAGTTAATAATATATACTAAGATGCAGACGGTGTTTAGTTGCACCCGACACCCATCGTCCACAGACCTTGGACGGCTTGTATGCTTGTTTGTTTGATTTTGATGTGTAGTTGATTGTGTGATGTGATATGAAATGAAATAAAATATTTATGTAGTTAAAAATATTTTATAGTTGAAAATATATTTTTTAACACGAATGTGAATAAATATTTATAAACAAATCGGAGATTTGTTTATATACACTGATTTGATTGATATTGATTGGGATGATAAATTTTACACATCGCCCAACTGCACAAATAAAATCTGTGTTTGATTGTTTTGAAACCCCACACGGGTATTGGGATAATATTTGACGTACACTAATCCCGATCGTTTAGTTGTATGTCGATCGTTTGATTGACAGACTGTTATAAGCGTTGAATATTTATATTTGATGCTTATACAGTGTAGAATGCACTTTGGATGATGGTTGATTATTCATCGTTGTTATTGTATACATGTGTTGTAGAAAATCCATATAATTAACATTATATGGTAATTGATTGGGCCTCATTCCAGTTTTGAAATAGAAATATTTGAAAAATAAATATCTGAAATAGAATATTTGAAATAGAATATTTGAAAATAGAAATATATGAAGTCGTGTTGATTAGATTGACGCCATTTTGACGTGAACGATATTTATATCGATTTTATTCATTTTTTAATGAATATCGAAACTGATTTCAAAATCTGATTTTTTGAAAAGAATTGAAATTCGAACTGAAATCGAACAGAAATGAATTTGAATTGAAATTGAATTGAATTGAAAATGAACTGAAATTGAATTAGAAATCAATTTGAATTGAAATCAATTTGAAATGAATTTAAAACGAGTTTATAAGGAAAAATTCAATTTTGATTTGAATTAGAAAAGAAGTTAAAATCGTTTTAAAAACGAATTTAAAACGATTTATAAAATATGTTTTAAAAGGAAATCGACGAAGTATATATTATATATATAATATAATGGCCTGAATAGAACGCGCCGCGCTGCGGTAGTTCGCGAATTTCGACCATTGACTTCGAACGGATATTACGGGAGATCCGACCGTCGGATTCTCCTAAAACCAGAACTGTTGGGTTCGTTTCGAAAAGGGCTTTCTAACGAATATTAGAAATTAGAAATCTAACAGTTGGATTTGGAATTATGTCCAAATCAAATTTGGAAAAGGTTGCTGTAAGTGCAGTTCGATGACCGTTGATGGAAATCGACTGTACGGGCCTTGATAAAATTAATAAAAATAGTAATAATTTGTGTAAAATCATAAGAAATGATTTGTGAAGAATTGGGATGAAAAACTCCATATTTGAAAAGATAAAAATATATTTTTATCGAGATGAGCTAGTTTTGAACTAGAATTATAATTCTATTTATTTTTAAATAAATAAATTGAATTTGAAAAGGGTTTTAAAGGTAACCAGAATTTCCAGTAATTGAATTGGAATGGATTTGAATCGAAATTGTCTTCGGAATATTTCGATGTTGGATTTCGTGATTATACCGATGTTGTTATGTAAATTTGAAAGATATTTATATATCATTATTTCCAATACGATATTTGTTGGTCGTAGAATTTGATATTGAATATAAGCCGATATATTTTCTATTCAGAGCCTTGTATTTAATATCAAATGTGATTTGGGTTTGTCGTGAATGGTGTCTTTATTAACACTGTTCTTGAACCCAGTTGAGAAAAGATTAAATCTTTTTATTTAGATTTAATGAAGTGTACCAATTAAATAATATTTAATTGTAATTGAATTGGTATTGATTTTTGGGTTTATCGTGAACAGTGTTTTAAATAACACTTGTTCTTTAACCCGATAATTAATGGAACGTGATTTTGGGTTGTCGTGAATGGTATCTTCAATAATACTGTTCTTAGACCTAAAGGAGTTAAGAAAATCAGAAACTAACCGGAGATTAGTTAAGTTGAATGGTTTCAGAGGTATTGATCTGATGTTGGTTTCGGCCTTCGGGGTTAATACTTAGGGAATTGCCCACTTGTTAATTTACGGTTAGGGACTGATTGAAATGTGATGTGATATTGGGTTTATCGTGAACCGTGTTTCAAATGACACCGATTCTTTAACCCAGTCAAAGATTAAAACTAAGAGGAGTTTTAATGAATCTTTAATTAGATTGAAATGATCGAGAATGGAGTATCACCAGTTTTGCTCCAGACGATAGTTAAATCTTTAATTAGATTTAAGCGTGTAATGGTAATTAATTTTACCGATTACTCCGTGGTGTTAGATATGAAGTAAGACCCATTTTACTTCATGGGATGAATAGATTGGGAAATTAAAACAAACAATTACTTCGGTAAGGTTCGTTAATCCCGACTAGTTTGAATTGATATTCAAAAGTAGATTAAAGAATAAATTTAAAGGATTTATCTTTGATAAAATTAATGGGAACCTTTCCCTAAGAATGTGAAATTTAGAAACTAACTGTCGGTTAGCTAAGCAGAATGGTTTTCTGGATATTGATCTGATGTTGGTTTCGGCCTTCGGGGTTAATATTTGTGGAATTATCCTCTTGTTAATTTACGGTTGGTGACTGATGAATTGGAATGAGGCGTATGTTGTGTTTGTATAACACTTGTTTATTATATACGAGAGTTATTCGGAAAGACCGGGTTTATCCCATTCTGAATAACTAATACGACGATAAGTCGAAGATGAAGACGATGGTTGAAGACCGGAGGTCTTCACGTCGTTTGGATAATTACTGATGATCTTGATTGGGCCGTACACCCAAGAGGAGGGAATCAGTTAGTGGTCGTCCAGACGTACTTGGAGATCGATGGATATGCGGGGTACTAGGTGCCTCCGGTTTCGTTCAGGCCCAGAACGGACTTGTAAATGGACTGTGTGTCTGACATCGGATTTCATTCTGTGTGACTAATATCGGTTGCATAGAGTGGTTTGCCTGTGTGGCATGCTAAGATGCAAATGATCAAGGCTTTTGTTGAAAAGCAAAGTCTTGTGGTTGATGATCAAAGCACGGCCCGTGTGGCGTAGCTTTGTGTAACGTTGATTCGCGAGCCTCACACTCCGGTGGTGAACTAAAAATGGGAGAGGACCTCAGGGAGGGCATGCGTTTCTTTCTAGTTAGAAGTGGCGCCAGTGGTTTTACACGCCATGACGAGTTTGACTTATGTGGTTGTTGCTGTTGCGAGGCGCCTCGGATATGTATGTCGTTCTCGAACCGATGGAGCCATTCGTTGGCTCATTTACGCCCCAAAGGGCGGGGAAACGTAGTGTTCAGGCATAATAATCCACATCGGTGGACCGGCCCTGACGATCCAAAGGGTCGATGCGCTCTGACCCTGAGACATGGGCTAGATTGTCTCGAAGTCAGTAGAGGACTATCTTTTGCCTCGGTTCACAGACGGAAATCCAATTTCCAAATATGTGACATTTGCGGTTTTATTTGTAGAGCCTAGTATGGCGACATAGTGGGATGGAGCACTTATGCCGTCTATGATTGATACTTATGATTTGAAATCGTTTTAAACACTATACACTTATTATAGTATCAAATGACTTTTTTTAAACGTATCAAGCATTCTTTGGCTATTATAAGGTAAAACCCTATCCCCCTGCTTGCATTGCATTGTGTGATAGGACCTGGGTCTTATAATAGCTTCATTCTTCTTTATTTAGCATTGCGCTGTTCGTTTGATGCACTGGTATTCTTGGGAGGAAACCCGTTCCGTGTTATACGGCGTGGTCCCTTGATTTACCTAACTTTAAAAATAAAAATTAACTGTTTTATTTCTCACACCAGTCACATGACTTACCTGGAGTTTATTGTTTTAACCTAAACTCTGGGTGCCCTTATTTTGACACGGGCAGCTAGTAGTTTTGGTTTTTGCAGATTTATATTCATAGGATCCTGGTTTACAGCTAGAATGATATCCGGAAAGCTTTGTATCCGTATATCTCTTCTAGTTGTGTATTGTACTATTTTCCGCTGCTATGTAATGTATTGTAATATCTGATATTCATCGAATGTAATATTTGTTTATACTCTGTATATACTTGTATTCTGATGGAATTGTTGTAATATACAATGAAATGTTGTTCCGCCTGCGTTCTATTTTGTCGTGTTCTCAAAACAATCAGGCGTTTCGAACGGTCTAGATCGGTTTAGCGACTGATTCGGATCGAGCGAAATTCCTTGTTGTCACATCGAGTTTCGAAAGTGGGGTATCTATATATTTCCAATTGACAGGTGTGAGAACTAAAACTTAGATAGGGTTTATTATTTGTGATTTGGCACCAAAAATATGATTTTTGAGTATATATACAAAAGTTATACATTCTGGAAATTTAATTAACAAATTGATTGATGGTTGTGTTGTATGATTATTAATTTGATTAATAAAAATATTGGAATAATAAAACAAATAAAAAAATGAATGATAAGTAAAGCCAAATCAAATATAATGTAGAACTGAATTAAAAATTTAGTTCAAATTGGATTTATATATATAGATAGAGATGCATATATATGTATGATTGAACTGGTTAATGGATTCGCATTGAGTAAAGAGAATTAATTTGCATGCCCGACAAATAGGTACACCTTAATGAGTTAGTTGGGCAAATTTATTATTATATCAACTCCTATGAATGAAATTGGATGCGTGGTGATGGTTGTTCTGTGTGAGATTATAAACCACGCCATAGGATAGCAATAAATAAATTATGAACTACACCGCATGGCATACTACATGAAGACAACATATCATATCATATTCCATATAAGCATTTGGCACTTATATGAAGAGGTTTGATTTCCCATACGGGTGAGATGCTTGTATGTCGATGACTATATTATAGGTTGAACAGAAGACTGATTATGGACATAATTAAGTAATATATGTAACGGTGCTCAGGGCAGAATTTAATAAAAACCCCACCTGGGTCTGGAGATGACAAAATTCACGTCTCTCTTGATTTTAGATACGACAGATGGATTATTTTATTTCCAACACTGGGGCAAGGTCTGAGATTTCGACTTTTACACATTCTCCCTTGTACACAAAACATGTGCATGCTTTTTCTTGATTTATTTGGTTCCTATTATGGCCCAATAAAAAATTTCAAACCCTCCTCGTATAAAGGAGGTTATGGCAATTTTTTTTTGAAAATTTAGGGTGTTAGCCACAATTTTGAGAAATTTGAAAGTACTTAGAAACTGAAAAGTTAAAGAACTCAAGCCTGATTGAAAGTTGAGTTGGTTAGTTAAACAACTTTCAGCTCCGTTCCTTTTCAAGGATGAAAAGATTTTAAGTATGGGAGATTGTAACAACCTGGAATTTCTGAACCAATTTAAAAATTTTATTTTAGCTATTTAATGGATATTTAATATTTAAAATGATTTGTTTTAAATAATAATGATTTATAATTTATTTAAATCAAAGTTAGAACGTATAAATTTATTTTAATTATAAAGTGTGCCTGAATGGTTGATGTGTTTGTTTATGGTCGCTATGGTTAGGTTTGATTATATTATTTTATAACTGATATAACCCAAGCCGGACCTGAGTGTTTATTGCTCAAGTCAGATCCGAGCGAGTATTTTCAGAATGGAAGCTTGAAGACTTGGAGTTCCGTAGAGAATTGAGGCTTCTTATGAAGGTCGTACGTACTCTATTACTGGTATATTAGGTTAAGTCGACAAAGTTATGCAAAATTAGATTTTTATTTTAAAGTGCATTTGTTTCAAAAAAATCTACTGCAATGATATTTTCATATTATATTTTATCTGTTCCACTGTGAGTTTTATATTCCGTTGCGTTTGCTCTGATGAACCCTAACGAAACGTACTTTTTCTTGCATTGAATCGACATGGGTTCGGGTTTTTATTGGTTTGAAGTGAGTAAAAATATGGGTCATTACATTAATTGTAATCAGTTAATCAGTTCGTTTGATGTAAACTAACCGTTTTAAAGGGGAATTAATTTATTCTAATTAATGTAATAGAAATGGTTCTGAAAAGTGATTGATAAAACTTAATTATATTTTGAAAGGTTAATTAGTTTAAATTAATATATTTTGGTAAGATAATGGTATAATTAAATGGCAGTTCAAATTTGGATATATTATCTCAGAAGGATATTCTTAAACTTAATTAACCTCTAAATTAAGTAAGTGGAGAAGATAATTTAGTTTTTAAAAGAAAAGGAAATTAAGCCGATCATTTGGATTAAATTCCCCTGATTTAATATCAAGTTAAATTGATGAATGGTTTAAAATATCAACATTTTTTGAAATTGTTTAAGATTTGGAATTCCACTGGATTTACAAATGTTGGTTTGTCGAATGTTTTAGATATCGAACTTCTATGAATCTTGACGATAAGAATGCTTTAACTCAAGTTCTGAGAGGTAATTAAAATACCCGAACTTGAATGATTTCGCTACTATCTGATAGATTATATTAGTTTGTATTCGAAATGAGTATTAGAGTTGAATATCTTCTTCTGCTACGAAACGCATATTCTAAAGTGAGATTTTTTATAAGAGTTTTTCTAAGTTAATTAGTACTAATCAACATATTAACAAATTAATATTTAAATTTAAAAAATTAAGATTTATTTAAATAAGGCTTAACAGATCCAGTGGTGTTAAACCTATTTATTTTATTTGATAGTTAAATAACCGACTATCAAATTTTGACATTTTTCATTGTCGTTTTCGAGGAGACGAAAATCTAATTCCACTTCGATTTGATATATACGTTATGAGTCAGATATTATTGAAGACGGAGTTTATGCAAGGGTTGTTTTCGTCAATCCTAAGTAGAAATTACCTAAGATGGATCTACAGAATAGTGCCTTCGGTTTGTTCAGTCCCACGACAACTTATATGGACGAATGTCTGACAGAGTATGCCTAACCGATAACGTAGTTGGTCTCTTCAAACATGTTTATGTTAGTGGAAGAGGAATCTGTTTCTCTCGTTTTATAGCCGTAATATATTTTTGGGGAAGTCAGTTAGTGGTTGGCGGTATCAATGATGTGACATTCAAAGAAATGAATTGTCAAAGATAAGTTCAGCCTTAAGCCTCACAACTAGGAAATGAAAAAAATCGGGCTTGCAGCATGGCTAAGTGGGTCGCTCTTAATTAGGGTGTACTGTCACCTATTTAGAGAAATTCCATTCACTTCTTTATTCTTTCGATGTCATTCCTTTCGGGAAACGTTAGGTCGCACCCAACCATTGGTGACAATATATTCGATACACTAAAGAAAAATGAGTGATCAGTCGTGTGTGGCCAGGTTAAAAGATGTTCTGGTTGAACACACAGTACTCCCCTCTAGAGATACACTATCAGAAGGTGGTTTCATACCTTGTCATAGTTGGAAATCTGTAACAACCCGTATTTTCAATAACCTGTTATAACGTAAATCGAGGCAGAATTTAATGCAAAAATCTGAATCAAGGGAAACGGGCTATGCCATTGCGTTCGTCTCGGAAAAATACGCGAAATAGAGTCCGAGTTTTCGAAAATCGGAGTCCGTATAACCCGATTAAGGCCCAATGAAGTTTTCAGAAAAATTCAAAGTAAAAACAGATTTCAAATTCAAGTTTGAATTTGGAAATTAGGACAGTTGGGCGCAGGCGGGAAATTTCCCGCCAGACCACCCATGTCGACAGGCCTGTCGACTGGGCAGTCAACATGGTTAGGCCCAAGTCGACAGCCCTGTCGACTTGGGTGTCGACTTGGTTCAACCGGGCAGTTTTGCCTGGTGCACCATTTTGGAGTTGTGTTGAGTTTGGGGGCCAGATTCGGTTTTGAGGGCTGAGATTGGAATTAGGGTTTAATCCTAAGGCTAAAACTAATCCTAATCTCTATAAATAAGCCCCTAACCTAACCCTAAATCATCATTATTCATTCAAGTAACTAAACTATGGCAAAATCATTCCTCTCATGGGCTCCACTCTCTTCATAAAATTCCTAAGTTATTTCTATGAGAGATTTTCCATGCATACAAGTGTTTTCAAGCTTGTATGAGTGTCATTAGCTTGCATTCAAGTCAAGTTTCCATATTTACATCATAAAGCAAGGGTTTTGATCATTTTTGCTCAAGGGTTTTTCTATTGGAGCTTGCATTTTGGGTTTATTTGATTGCATAAGGGCTTTGTCTCAATCTATATATATTTTTGTGTCTTCATAAGCATTGTAAGCCCTTTTCTACTTTCATATTTAAACTCTAAAGTTAAATGAATGATGCAAGTTTGGTTGATCATTATGATATGCAAGTTTGCCATGATATGCAAGTTTGCTATGTCATGTTATGCAAGTTTGATATGTTATGCTATGCAAGTTTGCCATGTTATGATATGCAAGTTTATCATGTTATGTTATGCAAGTTTGCCATGTTATGATATGCAAGTTTATCATGTTATGTTATGCAAGTTTGCTATGTTATGATATGCAAGTTTGCCATATGATATGCAAGTTATGTTATGCAAGTTTGGGTTGATCATTTTGCTCATGTTATGCAAGCTTATCTTGGGTTTATGAGCTTAAAGCTTCAAGCTTTAGGCTAAAGGTTGCATTTTGGCAACATGTAAGTTATCATATCCCTTATGATAACTTGCATGTGAGGCTAAATGCGAACTTATGGCAACTTCTACATGTCATTTATCACCATGTATCACTTATATGCTAAGTTTGGTTTTATGCATGCTTTTGAGGCCTAAAAATGTAATATGCAAGTATATGAACATATGTACATTTCATATGCCACCATATTAAACTTGTGGCTTCAACACCTTTATGTCATGATTATGCCAAGTTCCCTCTTTCTATCCTTTATGCGCTATTGCGATATGTAAGCGATGGGATTGCGTTTGGGGTTGGGTGAACTTAAAAGACATAAAAACATAAGATTGGGAATTTACCTATTAAGTTAGGTCTACCCATTGGGAATTTACCTATTAAGTTAGGTCTACCCAAATGCTTGAAAACTTGTAATATGTTTTGGAAACATAATGGACATGACACTTAGAAAATATAAGTGTGACCAACTCGAGGTTGGGTTGGGTTGAGTTTGTAGTGTAAACCTACCCGGAACCGACCGGCTTAACTAGTTGCTACAAACAATAAGACCCAATGTGAGAAGTTGGTCATGTTGTACCTTGAACCCGAGGTTAGACCAAGTTGTGGTATAAAGCTACCCGGAACCGACCGGCTTAACTAGTAACCGCAACGAAGTCTAATGTGAGAGATTAAGGCACATTAATTAATTAATGCCTCATGATTAGGGTTTAAGTCATGGTCCACTTAATACTTAATCAATGTGGGCTTGGTAGATTAATCAGGGTTAAGTCGTGAACTCATCGTTACACTTAACCAAGTTAATCCATGGTTAGCAAGAGGGTTAAACCGTACTTAACCCACTAGAAAATCCTAGCAATGGGGGTCCACTCCAGCAGTAATCCCAAGTTTGTATCATTAAGACCCTAGGGACTAGGCTAGGGAGGGGGCACGATTACTGGACTTGAGGTAAGTGACCAAAAATGACGGCAGAGTGGTACGTCGGTGTAGTTCCGGACGGACTATGGTCGTGAACGTAGTCCGTAGCCGGAGAAAACATGCACGGGTACCAGTAGATCGAGACTGTGCACTTATGTTTATGGTGTCCAGGGGTTTACACCCTAGGGCTTGATACACCCGAAGGGTGGACCCGGCACAGTCCGACTACAATTATGTTTGGGCCGTATTGACACCAACACGTGACGAGTTAGGCTTATAGGGAGCCGATCGACTAGACCGTTTGGTTGGACATCGTATTAGGGTCACTTCATGTTATTGGACCTCGTATTAGGGTCACTTCATGTTATTGGACCTCGTATTTGGGTCATTTCATGTTATTGGGCCAAAGCTTGGGCCAAGGGATCAATACTTGTTTATTCAAGTCATGTTAGCTTGCTAGTACACCTGTGGTGCAAAAACCTTAAACCTGATTATGCGATGACACCTTTATCTACCTTGTTGGTTAATCATCATGCTAGTATGTTGTTATCCTTATGTTCATCCCTGCTTCTCATACCAGTTAACTTTATCAGTTTACATTGATTGTAGTAGGGCTTACTCAGTCATTTTGACTGACCTGTTTTTCTTTCGCCTCTTTTCTTCCGTTTCCCCCCCAGGTTCTCAGGGTGGGAATATTGGAGCTTAGCTTGGATTTCTGATCGCTTGCTTGTGGGATTTTAGCTCATGTACAGTCTTGACATGAAGCTAGCTATGGTTATCACTTATTTTGGGGATAGTACTTATGTATTTCAGTTTTTCAGTGATGTTGTTTTTATCTAGACTTGTGTATTTGGAAAGTTGACATTATGTTGTACCAGACTTGTTTTAAAATAGTTGAAATCTTCCGCTGTTTGACTTATCTTATTTACTCTGTTTACATATATACATATGTTCTTGTTCTGCCTTGATATATCATTATGCATGTTTACCCGGTACAAACGCCCCTCCAAAGTCAGAGTGCTTGCAAGAGCCACCCTGGCGGAGGTGGGGTGTTACAAAATCCATTACCTAATAAGAGATCGTGGTTTTGATTGTATACTATGTACGTAGAGCGTGAGATGCAAGCGTACTGCCAGATGATTATTTGTTTGTGGTTGATAGATACTGTTATAATATCAGAGGAGTTTTGACATAAAGATGTTTTAGGTAATCGTAAGGTAAAAACCATCCATGTTTATGTATGTGTCGGTCTTACGATTATCTTTTCTTTCAAAATGTTTTGAAAGTAAAACCAAGTGTTCTGGATTCTCATAAAGGAAAAACTCGTTCCGTGTTATTCGGCGTGGTCTTATGGGAATCCTTTATAAATTAAGCTGTTTTAAAATCTTTTACTCACACTAATACCATGACTGGCCAAAAATGTATTTTTCTATGTTTTTCCTAAACTATTAAGTGCATAAATTTGTACGGGCAATTAAGTAGTTCAGGATTTTATAGATCTATTTGGAGGAGCTTGAAGCAGGAGGCTTCAACATTAGACATTTAAAGTTTATTCTGTTGTGTTGTATATGATGTACTCTAATAATGTATGTAAGTTCAAATACAGTTTGTATTTCAAGAGTGATTATTAAAATATTATATTTTATTCCGCTGCGATTGTGTGATTCTGTATTGTTGTTCAGTTCTATCTTCTATATATTTTCTTCTGTTCTAATTTTCCGTCTTTCTCTTTCTCATATATTAACTTCTTTCTATTAATGATTTATATTTTTGTGCAATTTGGGTTGGACGTGAGTTGTATTTAGTAGCTCAAATGGTACGGATTTGCGGGTCGTTACAACTTGCCTCTTGTAAATTTCTCTTATAATAACTGTTTTCAAACCAACATCGATGCTTTCTAACCACTTTTTGGAAGTCCGTGTCGAATATTTGAGATCTCTTCAAACTTGTGTCGTGTGCAGAATCCCATTCGTGTCTTGGCCTCTGAAGTCAAGATCCTTCGCAAAAGAGGTGTCCCGCTAATGAAAGTACAATGGTTAAAGAATGCAAGGATTCCACTTAGGAAACTAAAGAATTCGTTGAGCAGACATACCCTTCACTACTTTCCCTTTTTTTAGTCTATTGCTTAGTTGTTCACTAATTTCAATGCATCTCTTTCAAATAATTGTTGAAAAATTGGTACTGTCATTGGTATTTCCCTTAAGAAAATTATAGGATGAAATTTTTATAAGAGGGAATCTTTAATAGCCTCAGTTGAGATTACATAGAATAAATATTTAAATATGCTTTAGAAAAATCATATTTAATTGATTTTAATTAGATTTGGGGAAATTTATGCATTATAGGTAATTTAAATAAATTTTGTGGTTTTATTTGGATTTTAATTTATACAGAAGCATAATATTTACATTAAAATATGTAAAATTTGGGGAAATTTGCTAGACGCTCTGAAAAGAAAACTAAATATGCTCAATTTTAATAAAATACGTAACTTTGTGTTTTATAAATTTATATGGGGTACATTGTGAATAAATAACAAATATGTAAGTTAACTTGACTCAAGTATTAACTATAATAAACATTTATATCAACTTAGTTTATTTAAAAAAATATTAGGTTAGAAAATGAGCTTGTTCATGATTCGTCACTAAATTTTATATAGTAATGGAAATAACCATTTATTTCGGAATCATGTTAGAATTATTGTAAAACATATTAAAATTAGTATAACGTATATTTTAGTTCAAAACTTAGTTGTTTAATTTAAAAAATTTAAACATGAATTAACATGTTAGATTAGGTTAAATTAAGAAATAATAGAACATAATGGCCTTGCAATCTCTTATTGGATCCTTTAATATCCATTTCATCACATTTAGTCACTTAGAATATTGAGAAAATAAATGTACATACGTTATTATTTTCTTATTCCCAAACTTTAGAAAACTAAGTTATCATTTTCTTTGAAAACCTTAGTTAATTCAACCTTCAATTTTAAGTGATAAATAGAGGGCCTTCCCTTAACTTTGACATATATTGAATCTAGGTAATCTTCTTTTCCATGTAGTGTGTTTAATCGCTGAAATTGTTTCAGTTTTAGGTTAGGGTTTTGATCAATCTTCTTCCTCATGCTAAAATTATTTAGGTGAGTACTATTTAAGGTATTCCAAAGGAGATTTTGTGCTATTTCATCTAATCTCGAACATACTAGGTGAATTTATCTCATAGATCTAAACCATAATCGATGCATGCTATTTTGGGTGTTAATCGAAGGTATGGTTGAATTTATCTTGAATACGTATGTTTCTCATAGAGTCCGGGCCTTTATGTTCAATGTTTGTTGAAATCCTAATTGGTGATCATTTTGGTTCATGATACAGTTATTATATGCACGTTGCTTGCGGTCGTAACACCTAAAAGTATAAAACTACCCACAAAAAAATTATGCCATCGACAAGTGCACGAAAGGATGTGGAAAAAGCCTGAACTTTTGCTCCAGGAATCGTCATTGGTGCTGGTCTTTTGGGATTTGTCCATTGATTGAGCGCTTAAAGAAAACTCCATGTGACTGCCAAGCATTCCGAAGATCATTCGATCTCTAGTTTTCTAAGTTCTCCTCTTGATTGTCTTATACACATTTATGTTCTTTAGTGCGCATTGCCTTTGCTATTCATGATTATATGGACTTTATTTGGCTTTATCCCTCTTTAGTATTGTCGTAGACTATATGTTCCAATATCTAGTTTCTTGCATAGTTTCAACTTTATTTTTAATAAACGTATTTAAACTTAAGATAATTTCTAGTATTTTATTTTATAAGAGTACTTTCTATTTAAAAAGGATGCGTAATATTTATATAAGTGTGTATGCTTTGAAGCAACCAATAAATCCTATTTTGTAGGTTATGAAATAATGGCTCGAAATATTATATATGTACACACACTTTCTTAGAAATAGATACACTTATTTTTAGGTATTTCAAAAATAATAACAACATGTTTTCTATATAAATTGCACTTATTGATCGATCGAGCAATTCATTTAAGCGACATAACATAATAAGTGGTATGAGATGCTCACGTTTGTTATATCTAATTAATTTTTGGACTTATGCGATTGAGTCTATTTAAGGCACAAGAGTAATTATTAAGAGTGAAGATTTGAGTAACCCCTTGAGACATGGGACAACAAGTTGTTACTTACTTGATTATCATTTGGAAAAGTAGCACTTGCTGATAAGGGTAATCACGCTCATAGTGGCATCTATGCATGCAGATTATTTAAAAAATTTAAGACCATTCATGATTTGATGAATTTACTAACTCATTTATAGTAGGGTACCTCTTATAGTAGATTATTAGGGTTTTAAACCTAATTGTGGAGGGCATTCATTTATGGGAATTACAAGCCAATTATATAGGGTTTTCAAATTGTTTGGATTAGCTATCTTAGTCGAGAAGGATGTCCAATTATGATTTCATGAGCCTACATGTGCATAACATCTAATTTTGGGCACTCGTGGTTGATGAGCTAATAAGCTGGCCAAATCTCATGGATCTATGCAGAGCATCATTTTTTTTATATATGATTACTACATTTCATTTAATTCCTTCTATAATTTTATATTTATGTCATTATCCTGTACACCTTTAAGGAATATTTCTTTTATAGGCTATTTTAATGTTATTATGGTGATCATATATTTAGAGATACTTTTTATATCCTGGTGATATCATTTTATGCTCTTATACAGTACACTCTTCATTATGTTCACCCATATCATGTTGATAATTCATTATAGTTTAGACTGACCTACTTTTTACTTACAATATCCGTGTCAGATCAAATTTTTTTAGGCCATTCATTATGATGCTGCTAGGTGGATCCCATATCAATCAATTATTGTGTACTAGTGTTATCGCTTTGTTTATATTCTTGTACTTATTGATGTTATGATGTACCTGTTAGAGTTTATGCCTTAGGGGTAATCCGTTGATGTGATTAATAACATTGCTATGTTATATTTTATTTTGAATAAAAGATTCTGTTATATTATAATTACTGCGTAATATAAATATTAACATAATAGAAGTCCTTAGAACATAATACAAAATTATATTGTGTCAAGTAAGTGACTTGATCATGAGATTATATAATATAATAAGTATTACAGTTCTTAAATGTTCCTAGTCAAGTTTTATTGTACCCATATAGGACAACAATGAAACATTGGGACTAGTATGTTGACTGATTAATAATCATATCTCATATCTCATTGATCACTAATATATGTGATATTAATGTCAATACATGAATACATATTAGAGAATAGTGTATTGGACTGACCCAACATGAGAAAACTTCATGGAGAAAAGTTAATAGTATCATAAGTGATTCTCATAGTGACAGTTATGTAATGGTCCTCAAACCTGAAATCATTATGCATATTTTATTCGAATATATTTATGTTTTGATATCATCAAAAGTTACTTTTAACCGATTAGGCGATAAAGGTGATTATCACATACATCTAATCAATTAAATAATATGAATGATCTAGATGGAATTTAACCCAACAATATAAGTGGTGATATTCATAGCCTCTTAATTGAGTCCAATTATAAAATGCATGGTCGTGCTCAAATATTGATTTGTTTTATATAATCAGCTCATCAATCAAGATAAAAGGAATAAATTATATAGAGGATGATACGTTCCATGGCTAGAATTTAATCTTGGCTATAATGGTTAAAAGGATTAAATTACGTTAATACATTGGTCACAGAAAAGATTGTTTCAAATCATTGATTTTATTATAACGTGGGTAACAACGACGTATTACTAAATGTCGCTCATTGTTTATAATTTAATATAATTTAAATAATTTCCAACGTTGTAATAACCTATAGGGTCACACAATTAGAATGTTGTAAAATGGGATAACCATTCTTAAGCTAATAATATATGTATATATATCAAAATGATGATATATATTGTTTTGTTTTAAAATGGTAAAACTAAGTTTATCATTTTCTTTTTGAAGTATCTCGTATGTTTAAAAAGGAGCCGATCCCTTCTTCTTCAAAACATAGAATTTCAAGATGAAATTCACCACTTCGGCTAAAACCGATCTTTCCCTTTCTTCTTCGATTCCGTTCAACGACATTGAAGTAGCGTTCGCGGATTCTAATAGAGGCGTTGATTTACAGCAGTTACTCCCGATTCAAATCGATCCAGGCTTTATCGAATGTGTGATTCCGTAAAAGCTTAAATTGGTACGTCTTATGTTAGATTCAATTTTATTTCACATGGATCTTGTCTATTTAGGTTAATAATTGTGAAATTTCGCTGCTTATTGTTAGAAGATACCCAACAATGGTATCAGAGCATGGCATGCAAAATTGATATATGTAGTTAAAATTTGTAGTTGTTTTTGCATATATGTATATACTTGTAATGATTTATAGTGTTATGAACACTGATGCAAATTTCAATTGGGATTGTAATATAGACAAATTTATGAAATGAAAATTATTTCATATTAAACATGAATTAATATTATATATTAATTCTATTTATTTATTACATGATCCTACACTGTTAAATAATGGACATGTGATTTAATTTGTTAAATGTGTGTTGAAATTTGTGATTGGGTCTGTTAGAATACATGAACTCTGTGAATCTTAGAATCGAAGATGCTTGATTGTTGAAACATTATTATGACTCTGTTAATTTTGATTTAGATCAAAAACTAGTTTTTTTATTGAACAAAATGATAAGTCTGTAACGATTTGGATTTCGTCCGGACCTAATCGATCGCTAAATCGACCAAGACCGTTCAAAACCCGAATATGTTAACTCTGGGAATACAACAATTCAAAACAAATAACATAATAGTTTTATTACTTCATAATAACGTAACATCAGAGTACAGAATATATCCGAGTACATCGATAAATAATACAACAGAAGATAATTTACAAACGATTTAATACAATGCAGCGGAACTAATAACTAACACAGCGGAAGGCTATCAATGCTCTGGACACACATTTAAGGTTCAATCCATAATCCTGCTCAAGATACCTGCAAAATAAGCCACTCAATTGCCCGTGTGGAAAATATGGGTACCCGAGTTTGCAAGTGAAACAAACTACAGGTCAGTCATTGGACTGGTATGAGAAATCTTTCCTAACTTATCTAGCAATAAGTCTAATCTCAGGACCACGCCGCTAACGCGGAATGGGTTTACTCCATTGGATTGCCAGTGCATGAAATAAAGTAAATCGTTAAACAACGCAATGCTTTTTAGAGAAATGAAACCATTATAAGACTAAAGTCCCATCACACAATGCAACGTAAACCGGAGGATAGAGTTTTACCTTATAATGGTCAAAAATGCTTGATACGTATAAAACAGATTTGATATTATTATTAGTGTATATATGTCTTCAAAAAAAACAATTTCAATCATAATGTATCAATCATAGACGGCATAGTACGCCATCCTACTATGTCACCATACTAGTTTTACAATCAAAACCGCATGGTGTCGTATTGGAAGTTGGATTTCCATTATAAGTCAAGGCTAGGAACGATCTCCTTACAGATTCGAGACACTCTAGCAGGATCCCCCGTAGCGAACCCTTGGATCCTGCAGGGACGATCCACAAATAACGTTAGTGTAATGACCCGGATCCTTATGGGTTAATTTTGAATATTTAATATTTAATTTAAATATGGTGTTGATAATATAAATGGATTTTTATATTAAATTATCGATCTAATAATCAATTTCGATTTAATATTGAAAATATTAAATTATCAGAACAAGAAAATGGATTTAGTTGAATTCAATTTAAATTGAAAACAGTTCAAATAATTAATATGAAATTTTAACGGTAATAATATTTGAATATTATCGAGGAGAATAAATAGTTTGAAATTTAATTTATTTTCACAGAATTTAAATAGTTTGGACTTTAATTTTATATCAATTTAAATTAATATCTTCACCAGGCAATTGAATTGGACTTCATGACCTATCCCAGTGTGTCCGAAATAGGGGTATTACCCTAAGGAAGTCATTTGTTGGGCTCAAATAGAAGTTTAAATCAACGTGATAGTTTATTTTCAAGAGTATCGGTTTTAATTTTTAATTTAAAATAAAAATAAACCCCTTTTGTTGTGTGAACCAGAACAAAACCCGTGGCTCCTTCATTACCATACACCAAAACCAAACTGTGCTCTCTTCCTTACCACAAAATATAACATCCCGTGCTCTCTTCAACTCCACAGAATAATGGCCTTGCTGTCCATGTCAAAACCGCACCACTTCCCTATTTAAAATCGCGACCCCCTCTCTCATTTCTCCCTTCAGTTATTTTCTCCATTCTCAGAAACAAACGAAAAACTCCTCTGCCTAAAAATCAAAACAAAGAAATCCACTTCCCTCTTCAGTTGATTCTTAACATTTTTAGACGAAATCGGATTCGAATACATCTTGATTGAAGCTTGATGGGAAGCTCGACTTTTCGATGGTAGTAGCTATGACTTCGGGGTCCTCTGCTATATATCTCGAACGGTGTAAATTAGAGAAACGCGACTACAGTTCAAAGTCGAGATAACCTCGTGGCATCAGAGTTTTATTGGAGGCTGTAGATCGGATTTCAGACCCTGGGGAGGGCTTCGAACCAGGTTTGGGCGACGCGAATAGGGTGCGATGCTTCTCATTGAGGTCATCTGAAACTCGAACCGCGTGGGATGGATTTGGAACGATGTGATGTGAAGATGGACGGGAATTACTGGAGTACGATAGTGAGCATTAAGAGATGGGATTGAGTTCTTTGTGGAATGTAGATGCAAGAAATTGGGGAGCAAATGGGTTCGGTTCTTACTGTCAGGAGAAGAATGGTTAAGGCTGAATTAAGGTAAATTCTAGTTAATTAAATTTATTATCAATTTATATAATTAGTTTATAAAAAAATCGAAAAAAAGTTAGAAAATAAATAAATAGGTTAGACATTTAATTTATAAGGGTTTGTGATGATTTAATTTGATGGAGATATATATATATATATGTATATATATATAAGGAATTTATTTATTTGATAATTTAAATAAATTTTAATCATTAAATTAAATAAATCGTAGGTACAAAGAGATTTGTCCGAGACGATTCATAGCTAAGGCGATATGGAATTTAATTGGGTGTTCAACAAGTAAAAATCTCGGTGAGTAAATCTCACTCACCCGTTTGTTTAGAATTATTTTTACATCGTTAAAAATAATTGTTGTTGCTTGTTTGAATGCTGTTTAGTCTGATTGTTTTAAAATATATTAGTTATTTAGGGCTATTATATATATATATATTGGGTTGATGATTGGTTGGATTCCCGCAGTTTCATTAGCGGATGCCCGCAGTTTCATAGCGGATGATTACCCTATACGCCCCACGCTATGATTAGTGGATGACCTTCATACCGCGATATCCTGCCTCGAAGCAGAATGGGTATTATTTATGTGCTAACGTCTGTGGATGCAGGAAAATAGGTTGGAGGAATCCAACTGGATTCCTCAAAAATATATTATCTGTTGTTGTTTGTTTGATTTCATATGTATTCATATATGATGTGTTAAAAATCAAATGATTGAAAATTGGTTGATTTGATTGTTTAAAATATCAATGGGGCTTGAATGTTGATTTATAAAAATATCGAAAAGAGTATTTGAGATTTAAAAAGTGAATTCTATTTTTATAAATAGAATTTGAATTTTAAATAAGACTATAGAAAATATTTAACTTGTTCGAAGGTATATAAAACAAGTAATTGAATTTATAAACTTTGTTTATAAATGAAAATATGGGATTTGAATTGAATTTATAAACTTTGTTTATAAATGAAAATATGGGATTTGAATCGAATTTATAAACTATGTTTATAAATGAAAATATGGGATTTGAATCGAATTTATAAACTTTGTTTATAAATGAAAATATGGGATTTGAATCGAATTTATAAAGTTGTTTATAAATGAAAATATAGGGTTTGAATTGAATTTATAAACGTTGTTTATAAATGGAAAGGTGGGATTTGAATTGAAGTTATAAACATTGTTTATAAATAATGCAGAAAATTCAAATGGACTTTGAATATAAGGAATTGAAATAGAATTTGAATATAGAATTCAAATCGACTTTAACAATAGAATTTGAATATAGAATTCAAATCGACTTTAACAATAGAATTTGAATATAGAATTCAAATGGACTTTAACAATAGAATTTGAATATAGAATTCAAATGGAGTTTAACTATAGAATTTGAATATAGAATTCAAATGGACCATCGCATAGAATCCCTCCTATTGCACGCTGCCACATCACTTGAAACCAGATCCAACACAACCACTTCGTCAGCCTCCAGCATGCCTCCCCATACCTGGAAGTTAGGCAAACTTGACAGCCCCAAAGACCACCAATATACGTTTGAACGATGCTGGTTTGGACGCCGAGAACGATTAAAATACTCCACCAGAAACGATCACTTCCTTACAGATCTGTAGCCCTCTGTTTACTCTTTGATTTGTGTTTAATGTGTCTTTGAAATTATAGAATGGATTGGGTCTGGTTTAGAGAAGAAATTCAGAGCGATTTGGCAATCGATTTACTTCAAACGGCAGCTGTGTTTACTGATTAGGGTTTTGGTGTAATATTAGGGGAATTTATATAATTGTTAAATATTATAAATCCTTTAATTCTAAAAAAAACCGTTTACCCTTATAGCTCCAAATTCAACCCAACGAGAGTTGACCGTAGCCAAATACCCCCCTTCTGGACACAATGGACTCGGTCCCATCAGCCCGTTTGATCGTCTCAGCCCAATTTTCTTTATTTTAAAATATAAATAATTTAATTATTTAATTTGATTGTAAATTTTAATTTACCGGGGCCACATATTGACTCTAAAAATTACAGAAAAAATATTTCTAGTTATGTTTTGACGATATGGTCCTAACAAAACTAATTTCATCGAATTTGGTGATCACTTGAAAAATGGCCATTTTGCAAGTCGATTAAATTTGACTGAAATTGACAAAACACATTTTCTTTTGCCACACTCACATATTAAATCTAAATGTTATGAAAATTTAAATCTAGTAATAATTTAACATTCCGGTTCCAACAAAAGTGGTTTCGTTGAAAATGGAGGTCGTTTTCAAAATGGCCATTTTTTAAAGGCTATATATTATATTAAAATATATATAAATTCTACAGCGAGTTTTCTAAATTTTAAACTGGTCATAACTTCCTATTTATAAAGTGAAATTCCAATTTCTTACATTCGTTAGAAAGATATAATTAAAGAGACTCAAATATTTATTGTTTCGTTCAATTCTAATTTAAAATGAATTCTGTTTATTAAATTGAAATTAGAAATCGAATTATTGAACTGTCGCGCCATTTCGAACTCCTTTTATAACTAAATTAAATTATTACGTTTTAACTTTGATTAAAATAAATTTTTAGTCGTTATTATTTAAAATGAATCATTTTAAATATTAAGAATCCATTAAAATTTCTAAAATAAAATTTTAAATTGGTTCCAAAATTCCGGGTTGTTACAATCTCCCCTACTTAAAATCTTTTCGTCCTCGAAAAGGAACGGAGCTGAAAGTTGTCTAATTAACCAACTCGACTTTTATTTTTTTTTTGTCGGTTTTAATAATTTTTTACTAGTTGAACTATTAATTACACAACTCAACCATCAACCAATTTGTTGATTAGCTTTTCAAATATATATAACTTTTACATATTCAAGAACTATATTTTCTACAATCGGATTATATATATAATCACAAATATGTTAATTATAAACTTGTCACTCTCAACTCATTCTAGGGCATTACTAACCCCATCTCTAACGAGTTTTCTCATTCCAGGATACTGCTAATCCTATCTCTAATGAGTATTCTTTTATAGGATATTTCTAATCCAACCTCTGATGAGTCTTTTGTTCAGTTATAACAAGTTGTACCCCCAAAGATTTGAGCTAACCAAAGCTCTGATACCAACTATAACAATTTGGATTTCGCCCGGACCTAATCGATCGCTAAATCGACCAAGACCGTTCAAAACCCGACTACGTTAACTCTGGGAATACTATACATCAGAACAAATAACATAAGACTTTTATTACATCATAATAACATAACATCGGAGTACAGAATATATCAGAGTACATCGATAAATAATACAGTGGAAGATAATTTACAAAATATTTAATACAATGCAACGAAACTAATAACTAACGTAGCGGAAGACTATCAATGCTCTGGACACAGCTTTAAGTTTCGATCCAGAATCCTGGTCAAGATACCTGCAAAATATGCTACTCGACTGCCCGTGTGGAAAATATGGCCAACCAAGTTTGTAATTGAAACAAACTACAGGTCATTCACGGGACTGGTATGAGAATTCTTTCCTAACTTATCTAATAATAAGGCTAATCTCAAGACCACGCCGCTAACGCGGAACGAGTTTAATCCATTGGATTGCCAGTGCATGAAATAAAGTAAATCGTTAAACAATGCAATGCTTTTTAGAAAAATGAAACCATTATAAGACTCAAGTCCCATCACACAATGCAACACAAACCAAAGGATAGAGTTTTACCTTATAATGGTCAAAAATGCTTGATACGTATAAAAAGATTTGATATTATTATTAGTGTATATATGTTTAAAAAAAACAATTTCAGTCATAATGTATCAATCATAGATGGCATACCACCCTATCCTACTATGTCGACATGCTAGTTTTACAATCAAAACCGCATGGTGTCATATTGGAAGCTGGAATTCCATCATGCGTCAAGGCTAGGAACGATCTTCTTACCAATTCGAGACACTCTAGCAATGTCTCATCATCCCCCACAGTTAACCCTTGGATACTGCAGGGACGATCCACAAATAACGTTAGTGGATTGGCAATTCCTGAACACACGTTTCTCGGTCCTATTGAACCTATAAAATGGTCACTATCGACCAATAAATCTGAGATGCCTCATAATCCATCAACCACATAAGTAAAAATGTTGGCCTTGTAAAAACCCTAACATCATTTCTAGCTAGAAAGAAAACATGTGCATTCCCTGGGTTCCATTGTCTCGTTTCTGAGTCTATCTGGGGTGTGAGGCTTGCGAGGTAACGTTATACACAAAGCTAGCTGAAATAGGCTATGCTTTGATCATCAACCACAAGACTCTGCTTTTAAACAAAATACTTGATCATTTGCATCTTGGCATGCCACATTGACAATCCACGCCATGCTATCAATAACTATCAATACATAACCTCTAAGGGTTATAAGTAAGAGAATAAATTCTCCACCACTAACGGTTATATATTAAATAGAAATCAAATTACATAGAATGAAATCCAATGTCATACACACATCCATTTACAAGTCCGTTCTAGGTTTGAACGAAACCGGAGATGTAACAACCCGGAAAATCAGAACTAATTTAAAATTTTTGTTTTGGAAATTTTAATGGATTTTTAATATTTAAAATGAATTATTTTAAATAATAATGATGAGAAATTTATTTTGAATAGAATTAGAACATATATATTTATTTGAATCGACGTTAGAATATAAATATTTATTTTAGTTATAAAAGGAATTGGAAATGGCACGGTAGTTTGAAAATTCGATTTCAAACTTCAAATGAATGTATAGGATTCAAAATAAACCAGATTTTAGTGAAACCAAAAAGATTAGAATCTATTTGAAAATGTATTTCCAACGAATCCGAAAAATTGAAATTTCATAGCGGGAATAAAAAGTTATGCCCAGTTCAAAATTCAGAATAGTTGCTATGGAAATATAGCCCTTAAAATAGCCATTTTGCAAATGACCTCGGTTTTCGATGAAACCACTTTTGTTGGATCTTCATAATTTTTGGAATTAATATGTGAGCGTGGCAAAAGAAAACGTGTTTTGATGGTTTTAGTCAATTTGGATCAACCAGAAATTGGCCATTTTTCAAACGGTCTTTAAATTTGATGATTTTTTTTTTTGTTAGGACCGTATCATCAATACGAAGCTAGAATTAATTTTATGGAATTTTTAGAGTCCGTATGTGGCCCCAATAAATTGAAATGTATGTTTAAATTGAATAAATATTGATTTATATTTTAAATTAGACGAAAACCAATTGTAGCAATTGAATTGGCTTATGAAGCATATCCCATTGTGTTCGGAATGAGGGTAATACACTAGGGACGATAGTCGTTGGGCCTCATTAGGGGATCAAAAGAAAATAAACTTTTTGAAATATAAAATAATTAAATAAATATATTACTCCCTCCCTTACATTCTCTCCCCCACCCCCGTTCCTTTCTCTCAGTTCGATCAAATAATAATAATAACAATAAAAAGAAAAAGGGCCGGAGCCCCGCCACCATCAGTCGCGCGCCAGAGGTCTCCCCTCCTTCCGCCTTCCTCCCCTCCACTCGACGTTGCCCCTCAGGCGATCCCCATATCCCCTTTTTTTCCTCCCAATCGCGAGCGATCCCCCATGCCCTAATCCCCAAGTCAATGGGGACCTCCACCCCCTAGCCTCGCAAGCCACCTGCGTTGCCTCCCCCAGTCGACCCCGCCAACCACCAGAAAACCCGCACCCCTCTCCTTCAATCAAAACTGCTACATTGCCCCCCTTTTCTTCAATTCAACCAGTGAAGCCCCAGATGAGCGAGGATCAGAAAACGGTGGAGACGATCTAAAGGTTTTCTCCGAGAATCGAAAATACGTAAGTGTTTATTTTAAAAGGTTAATTTAATTTAATTAAAGGGCATTATTAAAATCAGCTTTTATGTGGATAAAAATATAGTTTTTATAAATGCATGAAGATATGATTTTTGAAGATAAAAATTGATTTTTAAAGTGTACATAGAATAAAAAATTGATTTTTATATATGAATTACTACGGAAAAGTTTTGATTTTTATATATGAATTACTAGAATAAAGTTTCAATTTTTATAGAAATGATTTCAGAATAAAAATATAATCTTTGTTTGTTTAAAAATATAATATTTATATAGATAATAGCGATTTAAAAATAATATTTTTACATGAAGTAGCGGAATAAAAATACGATATTTATGCATAAAGATTTAAAATAAAAATATGATTTTTATCCTATGTTCAAAATATTTTTATGAAGATAAAAATATGATTTTTATAATATAAACATCGTTATCAAATACAATTTACATATATATATACAGTAGCATTATAAAAATGTTATTTTTATAAATGTAGCAACATTATTAAAAATAAGATTTTTATTATAAACTGCGTGAAATAGATTACATTGGAGTCTGTGAAGAATAAAAAATGCAGGAGCATATCCAAACCATTCAGAAATATAGAATGGAGGAGTGGATCCCAAAGTTGAGAACTTCTCACCGAAATTCTCTTTATACAGTTATTTATTTCATAACTGCATATATGAATTGTTCCCCGTCGTCCACAGGCCATGGACGGCTTGTTTAGTTTTGTGTTTGGATTGATTTGTTTGTGTGAATATGCTTAGTGTTGTGGAATGAAAAATAAAATATATTAATGTGTTGAATACAATAAAATAATGAATATTATATAATATATTCATGTGTTGAAATAAAATAAATATTCATGCATTAAAATAAAATAAATATTCGTTTACAAATTAGAGGATTTGTTTATGTACACCCATTTGACTGATATGGATTAGGACGATAAATTTTACACATCGCCCAACTGCACAAATAATATTCAGTGTTTGTGGATTGAAACCCCACACGGGTGTTGGGATGATATTTGACGTACGCTAATCCCAACTGTTTAGTTGCATGTCAATCGATAGGTTGACAGACTATGGTAAGCGTTAAATATTTATATTTAATGCTTATACAGTGTAGAATGCACTCTGGATGATGGTTGATTGTTTATCATGGCTGTTGTATACATGTGTTGTATGAAATACATATAATCAACATTATATGGTAATTGACTGTGTCTGATTCTAGTTCAGAAAGAATGAATATTTTAAAATAACGAATATTTTAAAATAATGAATATTTTAAAATAATATTCAGTAAAAGATCAAAATCTGATTTTGATGTCCGATTTGGGATGGACACGAATATATTTAAATATATAAAGCTGTATTGATTAGATTAACGCCATTTTGACGTAAACGATATTTATATCGATTTTATTCATTTTTACAATGAATATCGAAAAGGAATTGATTTCAAAATCTAATGTTTTGAAAATACTATCATTTATATATCGATGATGTGGAACATTCAATGTTGATTTGAAATTGAATATGAAGTTGAAATCATTTTGAAAACGAATTTAAAACGATTTATAAAATACGTTTTAAATGGAAATCGACAAACTATATATTATATAATGGCCTAAATAGAACGCACCGCGCTGCGGTAGTTCGCGAATTTCGACCATTGACTTCAGATGGACATTATGGAAGATCCGATCGTTGGATTCTCCTAAAACTGGAACCATTAGGTTCGTATCGAAAAGAGTTTTCTAATGAATATAAGAAATTAGAAATCTAATGGCTGGATTTGTAATTATCTCCAAATCAAATTTGGAAAAGGTCGTTGTAAGTGCAGTTCGATGGCCGTTTATGGAAATCGAATGTACGGGCATTGATAAAATTATTAAAAATATCGATAATTTTTGCAAAATCATAATAAATGATTTGGAAAGAATTGGGATGAAAAATTCCATATACGAAAAGATAAAAATGAATTATATCGAAATGAACTAGTTATGAACTAGAATTATAATCTAATATTTTTAAATAAATAACCAGAATTTCCAATATATGAATTAGAATGGATTTGGATCGAAATTATCTTCGAAATATTTCGATATTGAATTCCGTGATTATACGGACATTATGGATGAATTTGGAAGATATATATACCGTTATTCAAATATGATATTTGTTGATTTCAGAATTTGATATTGAATATAAGCCGATATATTTTTTATTTAGAGCCTTGTATTTAATATCAAATGGGATTTTGGGTTTGTCGTGATAGGTGTCTTCACTAACACTGTTCTTAAACCCGGTTTAGAAAAGATTAAATCTTTTTTATTAAGATTTAATGAGGTTTACCAATTAATTAATATTTAATTGGAGTTGAATTGAATTGAACTTTGGGTTTGTCGTGAATGGTATCATTAAAAATGTTGTTCTTAACCCAATGGAGTTAAGAAAATTAGAAACTAATTGGAGATTAGCTAAGTTGAATGGTTTCCTAGGTATTGATCTAATGTTGGTTTCGGCCTTCGGGATTAATACTTAGGGAATTGTTCTCTTACTAATTAACGGTTAGAGACTGATGGATTGTGAATTAGGTTTATCGTGAGCTTTGCTTTAACGACATTCATTCTTTAACCCGATTTACAGTGAAATGTGATTTGGAATTAATAAATCTTTTGTTAAGATTTAAAGGAGATTTTCCAAAGTGAAGTTTTCCAATTTAATAAAATAAATTGAATTATAATGGAATTCGATTTGGTAATAATCGAAGTGGACTTCTATGGAGGAAGACTGTTACTATATATGGAATTTAAGAGGCTTTGACGTTATTCCATTTATAGTATCGGTTGGATATGGAAGTTCATATCGATTATATATATTGATCTATTTTCCATGAAGATTCCATTTTTAACGGAATGAGATTTTGGCTTTACCATGAGCTGTGTTTTAAATGACATTAATTCTTTAACCCAGTTAAAGATAAAATTTATTTCTTAACTTTGAAGAATCATTAAGTAATGATTTTTGGAAATTAAAACTGAATCAGAGTATTAATGAATCTTTAAATAGATTGAAAGGTGAATTTGATAACTAAAATTATCAAATTCAAGAGATGATCAAGAATGGAGTATCACCAGTTTTTCTCTAGGCGATAGTTAAATATTTAATTAGATTTTAACGAGAAATGGTAATTGAATTTATCGATAACACCATGGTGTTAGATATGAAGTATTACCAGTTTTGCTTCATGGGATGAATATGTTGGGATTGGGAAATTAACCAAATGATTACTTTGGTAAGGTTCGCTAATCCGGACTAGTTTGGATAAACCATAATTTAGTTTGAATTGAAATCCAAAAGAAGATTAAAGAATAAATTTAAATAATTTATCTTTGATAAAATTAATGGGAACCTTTCCCAAAGTATAAGAATATTTGAATAAAGGAGTATTCTAGATTGGAATGAGGCGTATGATGTGTTTTTATAGCACTTGTTTATTATATACGCGAGTTATTCAGAAAGACAGGGTTTATCCCATTCTAAATAACTGGTTCAACGATGTGTCGAGGATTAAGACGGTGGTTGAAGACCGGAGGTCTTTACATCGGTTGGATGATTATTGATGTCTTGATTGGGCTGTACACCCAAGACAAGGTAATAAGTGGTGATCGATCCAGACGTACTTGGAGATCGACCGGATATGCGAGGACCTCTCTCCCGTATTGGACATACGGGACGAGGAATAACGTGCCTCCGGTTTCGTTCAGACCCAGAACGAACTTGTAAATGGATGTGTGTTTGACATCGGATTTCATTCTATGTGATTGATAGACATCGGTTGCATAGCGTGAATTGTACATGTGGCCTGCTGAGATGCAAATGATCAAGGCTTCTATTGAAAAGCAGAGTCTTATGGTTGATGATCAAAGCACAACTTTAATATAGCATAGCTTTGTGTAGCATTAATTCGTGAGCCTCACACCCCGGTGTGAAACAGAAATTGAAGAGGACATCAGGGAGGGCATGTGTTTCCTTCTAGCTAGGAGTGGTGTCAGGGTTTTGCATGCCCAGGCATTTTACTTATGTGGATGATGGATAGTGAGGCTCCTCGGTTATATCGGTCTCTACGGAGCCGATGGATGATATGGTCTTTATACAGACTAGATTTACGCCCCATAGGGCAGGGAAATGTAGTGTTCAGGCATTTTAATCCACATCGAGTGGACCGGCCACTAGTACAAAAAGTGCATGTTGCTTCGCCTCATTTGCTTCTGTCGTGCTTGCAACAAAAGCAAATAATATTATTTGCCTCTGTTTCATCGTTACAACAGAAGCAGAAAAAGCAGAAAATCTATATATAGGAATTTGCTTCCGATGTTGTAGAAACAGAAGCAACGGTGAGGAAGGAAATTCAGTTATTTGCTTTTGATCACCGTACAACAGAAGCAAATACATTTTATTCAGCAGAATTCAGTTACTAACTTTTAATAATTAACATTTAATACTTAACTATTATTTTCAATGTATAATATTTAATAAATAATAATTGATTTATGATTAATAACTGATAAATAATAATTTATAAACAATATTTTATAATTATTGATTACTAAATTTATGTTGATTGTTTATTACAATTTATGATTTGTAATCAATAACTTATAAATATTAATACATAATAATTTCTATTTGATAATTAATAGTTAATGATTAATCATTTTTAATATTTAATGATCACTAAACCGCAAAGAACGCGGTTAATTCATTTACTTGTCGTGCTCAATTTTTTTCATCATCCCGCCTTCGCACAGTAAAATCCCGCTTTCATTTTCCAGCATCTAACATTCATTTTCTCGCTTTCCCTTGGGACTTCGTTCTCTCTGGAAAGTAAAAAATCCCTAAACCCCTAAGTTCCTAGAAATCCCTTCCCCTAAACTCGAAATCATACATTATCTGCCCATAATAACTAAGATCTAATAAATAGATCCATTACTTCGTTATCCTGCTAGTAAAGAAAGGGCAAAACCTAATCTATTACTTCGTTGGTTCTATTTCTAAGATATGGGTCTGCAATATGAAATCCCGACGTCATTTTTTCTGGAGTTCGCCTCTGGTTCTTAGTTGCTAAGACAAGATTTGAAGTCACGTTGCATCTGAAAGTCATCTAATTTATATGTCGCTTGGAATACTGGAAATAATGCTAAGGAGTTTGCCGCTGCTTCAATTGTGGAGCCATGAGCATGGATCTGACTGACTCACAATGCTTGGAAAAATACTGCTTTAAGCGTGTTGTTGATGATTTTCATACAGCGTACAGCGATTGTGACGATCCCAAAACCCCGTGCCATGGTGTTAAGGATAATCATTGGAATATAATACATTAATCATCATTAGCAGATTACAGATAATAGCATAAACAAGAAATAGAATAATTTACACAAATATGACAGCGGAATTGTATACATATCACCACATCAGAGAGCACAGTGCAGGATACTACTTAGTGCATAATAATACATAATCAGTCTACATCGCTTGTGGAGGAATCATACATAGAGAGTACATGAACTAAACATGAGTCTAAATCGCCTGTGGAGGAATCATAATATATATACAATAATGGCGGAAAAGTCACAATCATCACAATGTAGTCAAGCCTCGCCATGAGTCCAAAAGTGCACCTCCACTGTGGTGCCAAGCCAAAATATGTCAGCTACCCGTAACTAGGCTGCCCGTGTGAAAATGAGGGCACCCGAGTTTGCAAGGTGAAACAAACTACGAGTTAGCCATGAGACTGGTATGAGAAATCTACTAAACTTATTAAACGTTATAATAAGGCAAATCAAAGGACCACGCCACTTTCGCGGAACGGGTTTACTCCAATGAGTGCTAGTGCATGAAAGAAAGTAAATGATTAAATCATCGCAATGCTTTTTATAAAAATGAAGCCACTATAAGACTCAGTTCCCATCACACAATGCAACGCAAGTCGGAGGATAGAGTTTTACCTTATAATGGCCAAGAAATGCTTCATATGTATAAAACAAAAGTGTTTGATATTATTACTAGTGCATATATGTTTCAAAAGCGATTTCAATCATAAATATCAATCCTAGACGGCATGGGTACCATATATCATGTCGCCATACTAGTAATACAATCACATCCGCAATTTCGTATTGGAAATTGGATTCCATCATGAGTCGAGGCAAGGGGCAAACTCCTCTCCGTTCGAGACACTCTAGCAAATGCTTCAGGACCGCACACAGCAATCCCTGGATCTTCAAGGCTGGTCCTCTCTTACTGTTGAGGATTAGTTATTCCTGAACACACGTTTCCCGGTCCTTACAGACGTATAATCGAGGCGCCTCGCATTCCAACAACCACACAGGTAAAAAGTAGATATAAATGTCAGGGCTGGTAGGTCACTGACACCACCAAAGCTAGAAAGAAACGTCGTGCTCTTCCAGTAGTCACTATCCCATTTTTGACTCATACCGGGGTGTGAGGCTCGCGAATCCACGTTATACACAAAGATACGTCACACCGACCTTGCTTTGATCATCAACCACAAGACTTTGCTTTGCAACAGAAGCCTTGATCATTTGCCACTTAGGCGTGCCACATAGGCAATCCACTCCATGCGACTGATTTCTATCGATATATAACCTCTGAGCTCGTACGTCTCAGAGAAGGGCGTTAAGCAAGAGAATAAATTCTCCACCGCCAAACAGATATATATTTAACAGAGATCAATCAACACAGAACAAAATCCAATGTCAGACACACAGTCCGTTTACAAGTTCGTTCTGGGTTTGAACGAAGTCGGGGCACCATATTCCTCGCATATCCGCATAATCAACAATACGTCCAGATGGCTACTACTTCAGCTCCTTCAAGGTAGCTACTCCAGCCACGAGCATCAGTAGAGCCCATCCATCCAATGTGAAGATCGTCGGTCTTGAACCGTCTTCATCTCTTCGACTTCTCACCGTCGATCGATTATTTGAAATGAGAATTAACTCGGTCTTTTCAAATAATCCACGTATATTTAGATTTTCAAATCGATTCTTCACATGGTTAAATTACTCAACATTCACATTTCAGTTCCTTAGTGAAATTCTTATGTTAAATACATTCAACCATCACATATAAAGCAAACACAGCAAAATTGGTTTATTTCCATTCTATATCGTTTATAATATTTTATAACGATATATCGCTAATTTTATTTATATAAAAACGGCCATATTTAATTAAACGACGTTTCAGGTCGTGCCGAGGCACTGGTGCTTTTTTCCACTAAATTTGTTTTATATATATCTGAGAATCTAACCATTGGATCTTCACAAACATTATTTCATTAGAAAGATCTTTTCAAAACGAACCCAACGGTTTCAGTTTTGGGAAAATCCGACGGTCGGATTTCCCACACTAGTCATTTGAAGTTACGATTTCAAAATACGAACTGCAGCGTCGTTATTCGATTTAATTTAATTATATTTATATTTATATATAAATATAATCGATTCTGGCGCTGTTTTTCTTCAGATTTGAATTAAACATTCCAAAGAATCCAACCGTCGGATCTTTACAAAGTTGGTGCCGTTGGAAAGATATTTCCAAGGCGAACCTAACGGTTGCGGTTTCGGGAAAATCCGATGATCGGATTACCCGCACTAGTAGTTTCAAAACACGAGCTGCACGGCCACGATTCGTTTTAATTTTATTTATTTATTTATTTATTTATTTATTTATATTTATATATATATAGTTCATTCGACGATTTCTATATCGTTTTCACATCAAATATTTCACTAATGCCTTTAAATTTTGGAAAATTTCGCCATAACCTCCTTTGTACGGGAGGGGCTGGGAAAATTCCAAAATAGCCACATGGGCGTCTCATCTCAAAAAGAAAAAGAAAAAGCCAAGCGGCTAGCCAATGTGCTCATAAAATCATCACCCAAGAAAAACAGTAAACATGTACCTATTTGTCGGGCACACAATTTATTCCTCTTCTCTAGCCTCTTTGCTATAACCTGTTCAATAAATATGCATGTACATATGTGCATTTCTTATCACTTATCATTTTCCATTCAACTTCATATTTGATTCAATTTGGTTTAAAGACACCATTCATTCTAATGTTGCATACATAAGCAAAAATCATATCATTAGCTAATTAATGAATATTTCAACTCATGCATATTTATTTGAAAAAGTGGTTATTTTCAACACTTCATATTTTAAAAATGATATTTTTGGCAAACTAAAATATATTTCAACACATGACTATTTTATTTAGTTCCTATACATGTTAAAAATAATATTCATTTCACAAATATTTATTTCAGCACTCGTATATTTTTAGCAAATCACATATATGATAAAAATGGTATTTTTATCATCTAAAATATTTATTCAACACATGAATGTTTTTAACACTTCATAATTTCAGTAAAAATGTAATTTTTATTGTTCGATCTTTTTATTCGACACATGAACCTTTTCAACACACGCACTTCTCAACACATGAGCATTTCCACACATGGATATTTTATATAGTTTGTTCATATAAGAAAGATGAATTTTTTTTATTGTTGAAACCATTTATTTATCACGTGAATATTTTACATACTTCATATATATTATACAAATATGATTTTTCTTGTTTAAACAATTTATTCATTCAATACATGAATTTAATTTTCAACACATTACCTCTCAACACATGAGGATTTCCACACATGGATATTGTTTCAACACATGACTTTAGTTTCAACGCATGAAGATAATTTCAACATATGAAAATAATTCTAACACATGAATGTTATTCAAAATTTCGGCAGCATAATGGCAGGGTAGTTAAAACCGGCACTGTCCCGAGTACAGCTCCTCGCTCTACCTTAAAACCTCGCGGTTTTTGACAATGGGGATTTCATGCATCTAGTACGCACGCAGGCGACATGTTTTATTTTCATTTCCACAATTATTTCCAATTTTTTTTAATCACCAATGGTTATTTTTCAACCACAACCAATCAATATCGACCACAAACAATTATTCAACCATTCGCATTATTCACCAAATTTTTCACACCAATTCACAAACAATAAATATCGTCCATGGTTTGTGGACGAGGGGAGTATATGTATATATATATATATATATTATTTATATATTTCACTTGCATTTCAACACACATATCATTTATACAATGCATGTATAATTCATACTTCGCTCATATAGCTTACACAACGCATGTACATGAGATATACAACACGTGTATAATTTATACTTCGCTTATATAATTTATACATGACATTTTCATTCACATTTTCAATTTAGAATTCTCACATTGGTTGTCGAGGAGCTAAAAATCCTAGTGAGCTCAGAAAAATCCGCGGTCTCTTCTAGGTGGTAGAGAGCCTCTGCGGTCACGATGTTTCCTGTTTCATCCAATTTTATCAACACTCCATAAAGATATGATTTTTCAAAGTTTGCAACATTTAAAAGTGTTATTTTCAATTCAAATATAATAAATTCGATACCTTTCACGATTGTTCAAAACTAGGTTTTCAGTTTTCGCGAAATCCGTAGCACTTCGTCCCGACAGGTTGTCTGACGTCGTAGAGGGTGGAAAGGGCTTTAGTCGCAGGGGGGTTTCGTCGGGATCGATGGTCGGATCTGGAAGTGGTGGCGCTAGGAAGTTGCCGACTTTGAGGGTGTCGTTCTCGTCGATGGGGGGACAAGGGGAGTCAGGGTTTGGTCGGATTTGAAGAGGGGAGGCGGCGCTGTCGAGATCGGGTGGTGGCGAGGTCGGGCGTGGGCTGAGGCGATCAGAAACCGCCTGGGAAGGGCGGAGCGACGTGCGTCGTCTGTCGGGGGGGGGGGGAGGGAGGGAACGAGGGTTTTCTGATTATTTTTATTTTTTATTTTAAAGAATGGAGAATTTTGATTGGCCCGTGGGTTTTATTAAATTTTAAAATAGTGTTTCTCCATACGAACACCAACTCAAACCCAACCACTGTCGTCCCAAGCTAAATACCCCCATCCCGGACACAATGGGATATGTTTCGTAGGCCAATTCGACTGTTACTGTCAGTTATTTTTCAAATTAAAGTATAAAACATTTAATATTCAATTTGAACATACATTTCAATTTGCCAGAGCCACAAACTAATTCGAAAAATTCCAGAAAAATAAATCTAGCAATGTTTTGATGCTACGGTCCCAAGAAAACTAGTTTCGTCGAATTCTGAGATCGTTTGAAAAATGGCCATTATCTGGTCGATCCAATTTAACAGAAATTGACCAAACACAATTTCTTTTGCCACGCTCACATACTAGCTTCAAAAATTATGAAATTTGAAACCTAGCAATAGGTTGGCATCCCAGATCCAACAAAAGTGGTTTCGTCGAATTCTGAGATCGTTTGCAAAATGTCCATTTTCAAGGGCTATATATTCTATATAGCGACCTTTCTGAAATTTCCTTTGGCCATAACTTTTGATTCCCGCTATGAAACTTTGATTTTTTAGATTCGTTAGAAAGATATTCATAAACAGATTTAAATATTTCTTGTTTCACTAAAATCCGTTATATTTAGCACCCGGTGCAGTCAGTCAAAGTTTGAATTCAAAATTTCAAATTGCCCCACTATTTCTAATTTATTGTTTTATTCAAATATTCTATTTCAATTGTTTAAATTCCTTTAAAATAACCAATTTAAAAAATTTAAATTGGCTCATATTTTCCGGGTTGTTACAATCTCCCCCACTCAAAACTTTTCGTCCCCGAAAAGGAAACAACAGTATAGTAGGAAACAAAAATGTAAATGCAAAGTAATGTGAAGGTACCTTGCACCGGAGTTAGTCAGAGATGTCCACTCTGCATTTGTGGTAAGCTTGCTTAATGCTCTCCTCAGTCTCCCAAGTACAGTCTCTAGGATCACTACTCCACTGCACTTTGACTAAATGAATCTTCTTGCTCCTTAGCTCTCTAATTTTTTTGCCAACAATCTTTAATGGCTCTCTTCTGACTGCTAATTCTGGAGTAATTTCCAAGTCCTTTTGCGTTGCTTCTTCTACCACAAGATCCGGATCATGCACATGTCTTCTAAGTTGTGATACGTGAAATACATCATGCACTCCAGGAAACCAATCAGGTAATTGAACCCTATAGGCAAGAGTTCCAATTCGTTCTAGTATAGGAAAGGGACCAATAAATCTGGGTGCTAACTTCCCAGTTTTGCCGAATCAGATCACTCCTCTCATCGGAGAAACTTTCAAATAAACATGATCACCAATGGCAAATGTCAAATCTCTTCTTCTAGAATCAGCATAACTTTTCTGTCGGCTTTGTGCGGTTTTCAATCGCCTCTCGATGAAATCGACTTTATTAGATGCTTCTCTAATCATATCGAGTCCTAACACAAGTCTGTTGCCCGGTTCTACCCAACATGCTGGAGATCTTCACAGTCTACCGTATAATGCCTCAAATGGCGACATTCCCAAATTTGCTTGATAGCTATTGTTATATGAGAATTCTGCCAAATGTAAGTGATCTTCCCATGACCCACCAAAATCAATAATAGAAGCCCGTAGTAAATCTTCTAGAATTCTATTCACACACTCAGTTTGGCCATCTATCTGAGGGTGATAAGCGGTGCTCATATTCAGTTTCGTTCCCAATTCTGTCTGGAATGCCTCACAAAATTTGCTAGCAAATATTGGGTCTCTATCACTGACTATGCTGATGGGAATTCCATGCAGCTTAAATATTTCTTTGAAATATATCTGTGCTAGACTTTGAGCGGTTCTATTGGATCGGACAGGTATGAAATGGGCAGTCTTCGTGAAGCGATGTACGATTACCCAAATACTGTCATTACCTTTCTTGCTTCAGGGCAAACCATATATGAAATCCATGGAAATCTGTTCCCATTTCCAACCTGGGACTTCCAACGGTTGCAACAATCCGGCTAGCTTTTGTTGGTCGCTTATGACTAATTGACAAGTAGGGCATCTGCTAACATATAATTAAATGTCCCTCTTCATTGCCTTCCACCAAAAAGTGCGTTTGATATCATTGTACATTTTACTTACTCCAGGATGAATGCAAAGTTTGGATTTATGGCATTCATCGAGATTCTCTCTTTTGAGCTCTGGGATGTTGGGAACACAAATTCTCCCTTTCAGTCTCAGAACTTCTTCTTTATCTATCTGAAAACTTGAGGGATCGCCCTTCTGTATTCTCCCTCTGATCCTTTGAATGAAGTAATCGTTTTTCTGGAGAGTAGATATTTTATCAATCAATCCTGGCGTAATTATAAGATTGGCAATGATTGCGGTTTTTCTACAAAGCGCATCCGCTACAACGTTAGCCTTTCCCGGCATGTACAGGATATCTAAATCATACGCTGCAAGAAATTCTAGCCAACGCTGCTGTATCAAATTCAGATCTTTCTGGGTGTATAAATACTTCAATGATTGATGATCTGTATACAGTTCAAATTTATCACCCAATAAGTAATGCCTCCAGATTTTCAGAGCAAAAATGACAGCTAACAACTCAAGATCATGAGTTACATAATTCTTCTCATGCGGTTTTAGCTGGCGGCTTGCATAAGCGACTACTTGGCCTCTTTGCATTAACACTGCACCAAGACCTCTAATAGAAGCATCTGTCCAAACCGACAAATCCTGATTGCCATCGATAATGGTTAACACTGGAGCAGTTGTCAATTTCGATTTCGATTCCTGGAAAGCTTCCTCACAATCAGAAGTCCACCTAAATTTCTCGTGCTTCTTCGTAAGCTTCGTTAACGGACCGGATATCTTCGAGAAATCCTTAACGAATTTTCGATGATAACTAGCCAACCCCATAAAACTTCTGACCTCTGTGAGTGTGGTAGGCTGTTTCCAGTCTTGAATTGCTGTAATTTTGCTCGGATCTACAGAAATCCCTTCCTTTGACACGACGTGGCCAAGGAATTTCACTTCTTCCTGCCAGAAGACACATTTAGAGAATTTGGCTTTGAAGAAGTTCTTTTTCAGAATCTCCAATACTTGTTCTAAGTGTTTTTCATGCTCGGGTTTTGATTTGGAGTAGATTAAAATATCATCGATGAATACGAGGACAAATTTATTCGGAATTCCCCTGAACACTCTATTCATTAGATCGACAAAGTATGTTGGAGCGTTGCATAAGCCAAACGGCATTACTAATCATTCATAAAATATGTTTGGACCTCTGAAAGCTGTCAAAGGAACACACTCTTCTGCAGTTCTCAATTGATGAAAACCCATAGTTAGGTCCATTCTGGAAAATACTCTCGCCCCATTTAATTGGTCTAGCAGATCATCGATGCGGGGTAATGGGTATTTGTTTTTGAGCGTCTGTTTGTTGAGGTCTGGGTAATCAACACACAATCGAAGAGTACCGTCCGACTTTGGGACAAACAATACAGCTGCACCCCAACTAGAAAAGCTAGGTCTGATTAGACCCTTCCATAGCAGTTGACGAGTTTGATCGCTTAATTCTTCCTTTTCCTTTGGAGTCATTCTGCGAGTTGGATGTACCACCGGTCTGGCATTGGGAATTAGATCGATTCTGAATTCTATTTCTCTTTGCGGAGGTAAGTTTTCGACTTCTTCAAAAACATCTGCATAGTTTCTAACAACAGGAATCTTTTCTAAGGAAGTGGGGATGACTTCTAACACAGACCAAAATTCCTTTCTATCTAGATTCGAACCATGACATGGTACAGTAATATATCCAAGCTTCGTTTCAATTTTTAATATCCTTTCCGCACACTTTACTTCAGCTTCATATTTCGTTAACCAATCAAGCCCGAGAATGATATCGAATTTGTGAAAATCCATGGTGATTAAATTAAAAGAAAATTTGTAGGAAGAATAAGTGATTGGCACTTTACAATATGAACTAAGAATAAGAGATCCTTATATCAGATTATGTACTTTAATTGGTTCTTTGAGCTTTCTTTGTTTTAACTTTAATTTGTGAACTGTGTTACTAGAAATAAAACTATGTGATGCACCCATGTCAAATAATACAGAGACAAGAATATTTTTAATTGTAAGGGTATCTCCCAAAACATTGGGCTTAATTGCTCCATCGGAAGCAGCCAGCGGGTTCGTCCCGTCATATAAGTGAGCTACCCCGGCCTTCTTAAGCAAAGGACAGTCTTTGACAAGATGATCCATCCTGCGGCAGTTAAAGCATGAGCGAGGGTTCTGAGAGCCCTGGCTTGAACCATGAGAGTGGGTCTTCTTCCTTTTCGGGGCTATGAAAACATTTGAGTAGTGCCCCACCTTGCCACGATTGTAGCAGCTTCCCTTTGGCGACCTGCTAGTCTGTTGATTCGAGGACGTCATCTTGCTTGATTCTGGCTGGTTTGTAGCAGGCTTGCGCTTATTCCCCGCCTAGCTCATAGCACGATCCTGATCCAGGTGCCTTTGATCCAGGTCCTCATAGTTACATGCCATCTCCATTAATTCATTAAACGCCAGCTTGATGTGGGCCATTGCTCTGTCTTGGTACTGTCGCTTCAACCCGAGGATGAACCTCTTGTTCTTGGACTTTGTGGTGGCGATGAGCTCAGGAGCATAATGAGATAATTGTGTAAACTTGTTCAGATAGTCTTGCACCTAGAGATTCCCCTGCTGGAGGTTTGCAAATTCGTCGTCCATGCGCTCAAGGGCTTGTTCTGGGACATACTTCTCTTTGAATAATTCTTTGAATTTGTCCCATGTCCTACCAGCATTTCTATTCGTTGTAGTAAGAGCTTCCCACCATAATTCGGCTTCTTCTTGTAGAAGCAAAGCGCCCATGAAAGCTTTGTCTTGATCCCCTAGCCTCAGACCTCCTAGTATCATCTCGCATGTTTTCAGCCATGCAAGGGCCTCAATCACAGTGCCAGAGAAGGTTTTGCCTCCTAGGTTCTTGTACCTTTTTGCCACGCGGTCCAGCTCGAATTGTTGAGTGGCCGGGGGTTGTATTAAGGGTCCCTCTTCAGCTGGGACTTCTCCTTGTCCTCTGCCACGGCCAGCTCGGCCTCCTCTACTAGCGGCTTCTCGGGTAGCCATTGTTCAAGTTCTGTATAAGCAAGAAAAGAGTCAGCCTACAGAAACTATAATTTTATTGTATGGTAAAGCAGAAGAATTTAAAGAAAGACAACGATGTACTAATCAAATTGTTTTTGCCATTCTGCTTAGCTCATTCTAGGACATTACTAGTCCTATCTCTAATGAGCTACTCGCCTTAGAATACTACTGATTCTATTCTGACGAAGTGTTTAATGTGTTAAATTCCAGAACTAAGGTTAACCAAAGCTCTGATACCAACTGTGACGATCCCAAAACCCCGTGCCACGGTGTTAAGGATAATCATTGGAATATAATACATTAATCATCATTAGCAGATTACAGATAATAGCATAAACAAGAAATAGAATAATTTACACAAATATGACAGCAGAATCATATATATATATATATATATATATATATATATACACACACATCACCACATCAGAGAGCACAGTGCAAGATACTACTTAGTGCATAATAATACATAATCAGTCTACATCGCCTGTGGCGGAATCATACATAGAGAGTACATGAACTAAACATGATTCTACATCGCCTGTGGCGGAATCATAATACATATACAATAATGGCGGAAAAGTCACAATCATTACAATGTAGTCAAGCCTCGCCATGAGTCCAAAAGTGCACCTCCACTGCGGTGTCAAGCCAAAATATGTCAGCTACCTGTAACTAGGCTGCCCGTGTGAAAATGAGGGCACCCGAGTTTGCAAGGTCAAACAAACTACGAGTCAGTCATGGGACTGGTATGAGAAATCTAATTAACTTATTAAACGTTATAATAAGGCAAATCAAAGGACCACGCCACTTTCGCGGAACGAGTTTACTCCAATGAGTGCTAGTGCATGAAAGAAAGTAAATGATTAAATCATCGCAATGCTTTTTATAAAAATGAAGCCATTATAAGACTCAAGTCCCATCACACAATGCAACGCAAGCCGGAGGATAGAGTTTTACCTTATAATGGCCAAGCCCTGTTACTCCTTTTTTTCTTCTATAGTTGGGAACGGAAGCAAAAATTGATGTTTTTTTTGCTTCCATTGTGTACCAGAAGCAACAAATTTGGATCTATTTGCGTCTTCTTCATTTGCTTTTGATGTTGAACAAAAGCAACAATGGGTAAGAAACTGAAGCAAAAAATATTTTTTACTTCTGATGTTGAACAGAAGCAACAGAGGGGTAAGAAACCGAAGCAAAAAATATTTTTTGCTTCTGCTCCCAAGCAGAAGCAACAAATTTTGGCTTATTGCTTCAATTGCAGTTGCTTCTGTTGTTGAACAGAAGCAACAGCGGTTGGACAACAGAAGCAACATGCCAGTTTTGTAGTAGTGGGCACTGATGATCCAAGGGCCCACCTCAGTCTGGGTCCTGAGACATGGTAGGCTAGATTGTCTCGAAGCGGTAAGGACGATCCCTTGCCTTGGTTCACAGACGGAAATCAAACTTCCGATACTTGACATTTCAGTTTTATTTGTAGAGCCTAGTATGGAGACACAGTGGGATGGGGCACTCATGCCATCTATGATTGATACATTTATATTTGAATTTGGTTTCATACACTTTACACTAATAACAATATCTAATGATTTGTTTTTAATGTACCAAGCATATTTGGCTATTATAAGGGAAAACCCTATCCTCCGGCTTGCGTTGCATTGTGTGATGGGACCTGGGTCTTATAATAGCTTTATTTTTCTAGAAAGCATTGCGCTGTTTTGTTATATGCACTGGTATTCTTGGGAGGAAACCCATTCCGTGTTATATGGTGTGGTACTTTGATATATCTGATTTTCAAGTAAAGTTTTAAATAACTACTTTAGTTCTCACACCAGTCACATGACTGACCTGGAGTTTATTATTTTAACCTAAACTCTGGGTGCCCCTGTTTTTCACATGGACAACTAGTAGTTTTGGTTTTGTAGATTTATATTCACGTGATCCTGGTTTACAGCTAGAATGATATTCGGAAAGCTCTGTATCCGTGTATCTCTTTCAGTTGTGTTATGTATTATTTTTCGCTGTGATGTAATGTAATTTAAATTTCTGATATTTTTCTTCTGTATATTAATCATGTATACTCTGGAATATTCTTGTATTCTGATGAAATTGTTGTAATAAGCAATGAAATGTTCTTCTGTTTGTGTTCTGATTTGTCATGTTCTCAATTCAATCCGGGCTTTCCTTTACGGGGAAGTTCGGGTAGCTTCATTTGGTATCAGAGCTTTGGTTTACAGAGCTCGAGAACAAGGCACCTTAGAACCAAACGGAAGAATTCATCATAGATTAGATTAGTAATATCAAAAGAGAATGATGCGTTAGAGACAAGATCAGAAGTAAGCTAGAATGAGTCGGAAGAGTGTTGTTTTACAAATAAAAATCGAAAACAAATTTCGTTTTTAAAATTTAAACTTTATTATTCGTGTTGGAATATTTTATTTGATATTTATTTGGACAATCGAGTATATGGAGATTTTGAATATACGCGTAATTAACGTGTATTCGAAGCCTCAAATATACTGGGTATATATAGAATCACACTCTAGTCGCCCGGGGATGATTCTGATGATGTCGCGGCATCATCAGCATTTGTGTTCGAGTTTTAAAAGTGAGATATCTATATATTTCCATTAGACTGGTGTGAGAACCAAAACTAGACAGGATATATTGTAGTGCCTTGGCATCAAAACCATGATTTTTGAGTATATAAAAATTGTGAATTTGAAACGTTAACTAACTAATTGATTGATCGTTGTGTTGTATTATTATTTGTTATCTAATAAAACCATTATGTGAAAGAACAGTTCATATAACCAAATTATATCAAATATTGAACTGAATTGAAAATTGTTTGAAATTGCATACATGTACATGCATATATATTGAACAAGTCATAGCAAGGAGGCTAGAGAAGAGGAATAAAATTGTATGCCCGACAAATAGGTACATGTTTATTAATTTATTGGATTTGGATGATTTTATGAGCTAATTAGCTAGCTGCTTGGCTTTTTCCTTTTCTTTTTGAGATGAGAGGGCCTGTGTGGCCATTTGGGGATTTTCCTGGTGCTCCCCGTATAAAGGAGGTTACGGCGAAAATTTTCAAAAATTTAGGGTGTTAGCCAAATTTTTGAAAAAATAGAAATTCTTAGAAACTGAAAAGTTGAAGAATGAAAGCCAGAATGAAAGTTGAGTTGATTAGTTAAACAACTTTCAACTCCGTTCCTTTTCGAGAATGAAAAGATTTTAAGTGGGGAAGATTGTAACAACCCGGAAAATCAAACCAATTTAAAATTTTTGTTTGGCAATTTTAATGGATTTTGAATATTTAAAATGAATTATTTTAGATAATAATGACGAGAAATTTATTTTGAATAGAATTAGAATGTATATATTTATTTGAATCGATGTTAGAATATAAAAATTTATTTTAATTATAAAAGGAATTGGAAATGGCGCAGTAGTTTGAAAATTCGATTTCAAACTTCAAATGAATGTGCAAGATTCAGAATAAACTGGATTTTAGTGAAACCAAAAATATTAGAATCTATTTGAAAATATCTTTCCAAGGAATCCGAAAAATTGAAATTTCGTGAGAATAAAAAGTTATGCCCTGTTGAAAATTCAGAATAGTCGCTATGGAAATATAACCCTTAAAAATAGCCATTTTGCAAATGACCTCCGTTTTCGACGAAACAACTTTTGGTGGATTCGGAATGACAAATTATTGCTAGATTCCAAATTCATAATTTTTGGGATCAATATGTGAGCGTGGCGAAAGAAAACGTGTTTTGACAGTTTCAGTCAATTTGGATCAACCAGAAAATGGCCATTTTTCAAAAGGTTTTCAAATTTGATGAAATTAGTTTAGTTAGGAACGTATCATCAATACGAAGCTAGAAATAATTTTCATGGAATTTTTAGAGTCTGTATGTGGCCCCAGTAAATTGAAATGTACGTTTAAATTGAATAAATATTGATTTATATTTTAAATTAGATGAAAACCAATCTTAACAACTGAATTTGCTTGCGAAGCATATCCCATTGTGTTCGAAATGGGGGTAACACACTAGGGATGATAGTCGTTGGGCCTCGTTAGGGGTTCAAAAGAAAAGTCAACTTTTTGAAATATAAAGTAATTAAATAAATAAATATATTACTCCATCCCTCACATTCTCTCTCCCACCCCCGTTCCTTTCTCTCGGTTCGATCAAAAATAAAAAAAATAAAAAAAAGAAAAAAGGGGCGGAGCCCCGCCACCGTAATTCGCGTACCAGAGGCCGCACCTCCTTCTTCCCCTCCACTCGACATCGCCCCTCAGGCGATCCACATCTCCCACTTTTTTCCTCCTAGTCGCGAGCGTTCCCCCCATGCCCTAATCCCCAAGTCAACGGTAACCGCCACCCCCTAGCCTCGTAAGCCACCCGCGCCGCCTCCGCTAGTCTAACCCGCCAACCACCAGAAAACCCGCGCCCCTCTCCTTCAATCAAAACCGCCACTTTGCCCCCCTTTTCTTCGATTCAACCAGTGAAGCCCTAGTAGAGCGAGGATCAGAAAATGGTGGAGGCGATCTAAGGGTTTTCTCCGAGAATCGAAAATACATAAGTGTTTATTTTAAAAAGTTAATTTAATTTAATTAAAGGGCATTATTAAAATAAGTTTTTATGTAGATAAAAATATAGTTTTTATAAATATATGAAGTTATGATTTTTGAAGGAAAAAAATTGATTTTTAATGTGTACATAGAATGATAATTTGATTTTTATATATGAATTACTAAAGAAAAGTTTTGCTTTTTACATATGAATTACTAGAATAAAGTTTTGATTTTTATAGAAATGATTTCAGAATAAAAATATAATCTTTGTTTTTTTTAAAATATAATCTTTATATAGAGAATAGCGATTTAAAAATATATTTTTTATATGAAGTATCAAAATAAAAATACGATTTTTATGCATAGAGATTTGAAATAAAAATATGATTTTTATCGTATGTTTGAAATGTTTTTATGAAGATAAAAATATGATTTTTATATTATAAACATCTTTATCACAATATGATTTATATATATATATAGTAGCGTTATAAAAATGTTATTTTTATAAATGTAGTAGCGTTATTAAAAATGTGATTTTTCTAATAAACTGCGTGAAACAGATTACGTTGGAATCTGTGAAGAATACAAAACGCTGAAGCAAATCCAAACCGTTCAGAAAAATAGAATGGAGGAGTGGATTCCAAAGGTGAGAATTTCTCACCAAAATTCTCTTTATACAGTTATTTATTTCATAACTGCATATATGAACTATTCCCCGTCGTCTACAGACCATGGACGGCTTGTTTGGTTTTGTGTTTGGATTGATTTGTTTGTGTGAATATGCTTAGCGAGGTGGAATGAAAAATAAAATAAACTGATGTGTTGAATAAAATAAAATAATGAATATTATGTAAATATTCATGTGTTGAAATAAAATAAATATTCATTTACAAATCAAAGGATTTGTTTATGTACACGCATTTGACTGATATGGATTGGGAGGATAAAATTTACACATTGCCCAACTGCACAAAATATATTCAGTGTTTGCGGATTGAAACCCCACATGGGTGTTGGGATGATATTTGACGTATGATAATCCCAACTATTTAGTAGTACGTCAATCGATAGGTTGACAGACTGTGGTAAGCGTTAAATATTTATATTTAATGCTTATACAGTGTAGAATGCACTCTGGATGATGGTTGATTGTTTATCATGGTTGTTCTATACATGTGTTGTATGAAATCCATATAATCAACATTATATGGTAATTGACCGTGTCTGGTTCCAGTTCAAAAAGAATGAATATTTTAAAATAATGAATATTTTAAAATAATATTCAGTAAAAGATCAAAATCTAATTTTGATGTCCGATTTGGGATGGACATGAATATATTTAAATATATAAAGCTGTATTGACTAGATTAACGCCATTTTGACATGAACAATATTTATATCTATTTTATTCTTTTTTATAATGAATACCGAAAAGGAATTGATTTCAAAATCTAATGTTTTGAAAATACTATCATTTATATATCGATGACGTGGAATACCCAATTTTGATTTGAAATTTAATATGAAGTTGAAATCGTTTTGAAAACGAATTTAAAATGATTTATAAAATACGTTTTAATGGAAATCGACGAAATATATATTATATATAATATAATGGCCTGAATAGAACGCGCCGTGCTACGACAGTTTGTGAATTTCGACCATTGACTTCGGATGGACATTATGGGAGATCCGACCGTTGGATTCTCCTGAAACTGGAACCGTTAGGTTCGTATCGAAAAAAAATTTCTAATGAATACAATAAATTAGAAATCTAATTGCTGGATTTGGAATTATATCCAAATCAAATTTGGAAAAGGTCGTAGTAAGTGCAGTTCGATGGCCGTTTATGGAAATCGACTGTACGGGCCTTGATAAAATTATTAAAAATATGATAACTTACGTTAAATCATAATAAATGATTTGGAAAGAATTTGGATGAAAAATTCCATATATAAAAAGATAAAAATAAATTATATCGAAATGAACTAGTTATGAACTAGAATTATAATCCAATATTTTTAAATAAATAAATTAAATTTGAAATGGTTACAAAAGTAATCGGAATTTCCAGTATATGGATTGGAATCGATTTGAATCAAAATTATCTTCGGAATATTTCGATATTGAATTCCATGATTATACGGATATTGTGGAGGAATTTGGAAGATATATATACCGTTATTCCAATACGATATTTGTTGATTTTAGAAATAAGCCGATATATTTTCTATTCAGAGCCTTGTATTTAATATCAAACAAGATTTTGGGTTTGTCGTGAACGGTGTCTTCACTAACACTGTTCTTAAACCCAGTTGAGAAAAGATTAAATCTTTTTTATTAAGATTTAATGAGGTTTACCAATTAATTAATATTTAATTGGAGTTGAATTGAATTGAACTTTAGGTTTGTCGTGAATGGTATCTTTAAAAATGTTGTTCTTAAACCCAATGGATTTAAGAAAATTAGAAACTAACTAGAGATTAGCTAAGTTGAATGGTTTCCTCGGTATTGATCTGATGTTAGTTTCGGCCTTCGGGATGAATACTTAGGGAATTGTTCTCTTACTAATTAACGGTTAGAGACTGATGGAATGTGAATTGGGTTTATCGTGAACTGTGTTTTAACGACATTCGTTCTTTAACCCGATTTACAGTGAAATGTGATTTGGAATTAATAAATCTTTTGTTAAGATTTAAAGGAGATTTTCCAAAGTGAAGTTTTCCAATTTAATAAAATAAATTGAATTGGAATGGAATTCGATTTGGTAATAATCGAAGTGGACTTCAGTGGATGAAGACTGTTACTATATATGGAATTTAAGAGGCTTTGACGTTATTCTATTTATAGTATCGGTTGGATATGGAAGTTCATATCGATTATATATATTGATCTATTTTCTGTGGAGATTCCATTGTTAATGGAATGAGATTTTGGGTTTATCGTGAGCTGTGTTTTAAACGACATTAGTTCTTTAACCCAGTTAAAGATAAGATTTATTTCTTAACTTTGAAGAATCATTAAGTAATGATTTTTGGAAATTAAAACTGAATCATAGTTTTAATGAATCTTTAAATAGATTGAAAGGTGAATTTGATAATTAAAATTATCAAATTCAATAGATGATCGAGAATGGAGTATCACCAGTTTTGCTTTAGGCGATAATCAAATCTTTAATTAGATTTGAATGAGAAATGGTAATTGAATTTACCAATAACACCGTGGTGTTAGATATGAAGTATTACCAGTTTTGCTTCATGGGATGAATAGGTTGGGATTGGGAAATTAACCAAATGATTACTTCGGTAAGGTTCGCTTGTAACGTCCCGCCTTTTTGACCGCTTTAAATTGATAATTAAACCAACTTAAAAGGCCCAAATTGACGGACCATGTTTAGCTTACAAAGTATAAAAACTGAAAATAAGGAATAACTAAATGACATTATTGAACAACAGAATAAATCCTTTATTTATAAATCAGAGTTTTGCATACAATACTTTTCATATACAGTGGAATACAAGAAAAAAAATCTTTATTGGTTTTAAAAATCTTCGGAGTGCGCCATCTTTGGAATTCCCAGCATAGTCAATCTTCGAATTCTAAGCTGTATTCTTTAAATATGTAACACTCAAGTCTGACCCGAGCGTTCCACGCAAAAACATAAAAACACTTGAGTTAGGATTAATCATATTTCAAGTAAATTAATTCCAATATAAACTGGAATATAACAGTTTAACCCTAACATCGATGTCATATAAAATAAACAGTTGTAGTAACTGTTCATCTCGGATTTATCTATCTTTAGGGACGAACGGTATCGAGCGTTTGCGAGTGCATGCATGTATATAATATACATGTGTGCACCGCCTCAATGTCCAAACCGAATATAAATAGTAGAATAAGTGAGCCTAGTAGATTGCATATACATACGTGTATATGTACACGTATGTTTTGCCTCAGCGTCCCAGAAACCTAGCAAATATGCTTGCAAAAGCAAGCACGAATCAACTAGCCAGGATTTGTAGGTGCCAAAATTTTTAAACAAGTAAAGGTGCAGACTAGCAACATTTCAAATTCCTGCCAAACCATAGTGTATAAAGAAAATATTACTAACTAAGCATGCATATTATTCGGATGGTTCTGTCATGGATATGTGTTTCATAAAAAAAATCCAAATACAAATTATATGAATGAAAATGCTTTAAGGTTCCAGTGCTACAGATGCTTAATATATGGCACCACAACATTCACATAGGTGCAGAACTAAAAATACTTCAGATTTTCCAAACCATAGTGTATACTAGTGGTTTAGTACTAAGTAACAAACAGAACACAAGTACTGCTGTGCAGTTTTAGTTGTAGGTAGCAAGACATGCACTGCTATGTAACAGTGAGCAACCGGAAGACTAAAGCCAGGAATAACCTATACTTGTCAAGTGGCAACAAAATCAGCATTTATACTGTATGAATAGACTAGCTGTGTGTAGTTTAGATGAAAGCACAAAGTGGTGTATGAATGGTTCATAATTCACCAGTATTAAGTTCAAATGGTTCGGCAAAGATGTGTGACCCATGGACAAAATTAATATCTCAGCAAATACATGTGCACAGAAAAATGTGTATGCACAAACTGAAGTGGAAATTTCTTTTGGCAAGAAATCAATTCAAAGGTATCCAGAATGGTACAGCATGGAAAATCATATGATCACATGCAAAAACAGGTTTTCTAGTGCATGTGTGTATATGTATACCTATAACAAGTGCAAAACTTCATGAATGTATACTTAGATACATGGGTTTTAAGGCAACTGTATATATATGCACATACATACATATATATATATATATGTGAGTAACTGATGTATTCAGTCTCAAAGCATGCATTAATAGCCAAATGGAACCATGATCCAATGCAGAACCATGTATGAGAACTCAGTTACGTTTTTAGCAAAAATTTTGGCAATTAAAAAAATTCACCTAATTCATTCCAGCAATTTAAAAATGTTCCGTAAAATCATTTCAGTAAAGAAAATGTCTGCAAAATCATTTTAGTAAAGAGAATATCCGCAAAATCATTTCAGTAAAGAGAATGTCCGCAAAATCATTTCAGTAAAGAGAATGTCCCCAAAATCATTTTAGTGAAGAGAATGTTTCAGCATATTCATTTTAGTAAAGAGAATGTTTCAGCATATTCATTTAAGTAGATAATGTTTCAGCATATTCATTCGCATGGGACAGTCAACACAAGGTACACAGTGGACACACCGAAATCGAATGGAGTTAGATAATATGTTGTTGTTCAACAAGAACCCTTTGAAACTGTTTATGAACTGCTAAATGAATTATGTACAGACTCGAATACTTCAACATAATGGCTAGACACACACTACCAATTTAGACAGTCAAGGCCAGCATATGAATCACACACACACATATATATATAATATCTATTTAACCGAACAGCAGGACAAATTAAACCCAAATATAACTCAAGTTTATCATGGATCAAGACAGTCGGGGTAATTTAATTATAACAACCACTAAACTTCATGTTATTTTATTAACAGTTTATTCCAAAGCATGTTATGGTCAACATCAAGTTATATTTAGCTAATATATATTCTAGTGTCATAAAATATCATAGTATGCATAGTTAATATCAGTCCCGAAGTAAAAGATGCATAAACTTACTACAGACATATTTCCAGTTTTAATATGATTTAAACACCTATATTCAGGAAATATGTACACATGGATATGCCTATGTCTTAACAAAAACATTGAATGAAATAGGATAGTCCACTAACATGGCTGATCACTGGTTATGCTTTCAATTCACAGGTTTATATCAAAATTTAACTAGCCACCCATACATTCAAAAGCCTATCTACCTATATATCCTATTATATACAGACCTAAATAGTTTTCAATGGGGCAATATGGGGTTTATACTCACACATGTTTACCGATTTTGGGTAGTTCTGGGTATACATACCTAAGGACAGATTTAAGTTTCATGTTCGAGAGTATTCCAATATGAAGAAAGCTAAATACTGGCAAAATGCCAAGAATTTCACAGTCATCACAAGTTGGGTACATAAATTTTTAGGCAGTGTATGTGTTGGACCCAAGTGCAACAGTAGAACAAGAATGGTTAGCAAACAATACCCAAAACACAGTTAAGCAAATGTAAAACAATCGGTATTAACAACTATCTTAAGGCAACAGACAACATCCAGTGTCACGGAAATAAATTCAAATGCAAACATAACAAGGCATAAAATATTATACTTAGTTTATTTTAAAATTTAAAATACTTGAACTGAAATTAATCAGGCGTGAGTTCCAAAAGAAACTCACCTCCACTGTTGTATTTCCACAGCTTCGACGAAGGGTCCACTGGGGGCAATTTGTGGATACGGTGGTTACTGGCTTCAAAGAAGAAGGCGGAGGCAGGAACAAAAAGTTAGGGTTCAGCTGCGGAGCACAAATTCAAGGCAGTTGAACAACCCGGAAAATACGAGCCAATTTAAATTTTTTAAATTGGTTGTTTTGAAGAGATTAAGTCAATTGAAATAGAATATTTCAATAAAATAAAGAGTTAGAAATGGTGAGGCAGTTTGAAAATTTGAATTCAAACTTTGACTGATTGTACCGAGTGCAAAATAAAATGGATTTTGGTGAAACCAAAAATATTTAAATCTGTTTATGAATATCTTTCTGACGAATCTGAAAAATCGAAGTTTCATAGCGGGAATCAAAAGTTATGGCCAAATGGGTTTTCAAAAAGGTCGCTATAGAGAATATATAACCCTTGAAAATAGAAATTTTGTAAACGACCTCGGAATTCGACGAAACAACTTTTATTGGATCCGGGATGTCAAATTATTGCCAGGTTTCAAATTTCATAATTTTTGAAGCTAATATGTGGGCGTGGCAAAAGAAAACGTGTTTGGTTGATTTCTGTTAAATTGGATCGAGCAGAAAATGGCCAATTTTCAAACGGTCTCAGAATTCGACGAAACTAGTTTTGTTGGGACCGTAGCGTCAAAACATAGCTAGATTTATTTTTCTGGAATTTTTCGAATCAATTTGTGGCCCTAGCAAATTGAAATGTACGTTCCAATTGAATATTGAATGTTTTCATTTTAATTTGAAGAATAAATGACTGTAATAGTCGAATTGGCCTAAGAAACTTATCTCATTGTGTTCGGGATGGGGGTATTTAGCTAGCGGCAACAGTTGTTGGGTTTGAAAAGGAGTTCATTTGTGAAAAACCTAACTTTTTGAAATATATATATTCCGGCCAATCAGAATTTTCTTTCATAAAATTAAAAATATAAAAATCCCTCAAAAACCCGCTTCTCTCTCCCTCACCGACGATGCACAATTCACTTCCATTCCTGACCATTTTCTGACCAAACCAGGAAGAATTTCACCCCCGCCCTTTGGAACTTTTTGAAGCTCTCATCACCCTCTTCAAATCAATACCACTAGACCCCCTATCGTGTTGTGTGGAGGGAGAACCACCTCCCCAATGTTTCGGTCTTCAAGCCGTCGTCGCCCTCTGTTCTGACCACCGAACTACACCACCCCTACCTCGTTCGGCTCATCGTTCCTTCCTCTTCCAGGGGGTGCGACTGGATCTTAACATCGTGTGACAGATTTTGTTAAAAATCAAAACCTAGATTCGAAGGTTCGTGAAAGGTATCGGCTTTGGCCATTTTAAACTGAAAATAACACTTTTAAGTGTTGCAAACTTTGAAAATCGTATCTTTATCATGTGTTAACGAAATTCGATGAAACGGGAAACATCGAGATCGTGTCGACGCTCTCTACATTCTAGAAGTGTCCGTGGATTTTTCTGAGCACGCTACGATTTTTAGCAAAGCAACAACCAATGTGAGATTTCTAAATTGAAATGTAAATGGACATGTGTTTCATAAGTTATATAAGTGAAATATAAATTATATACGTTTGTATACCTTATGTACATGCGTGGTATAAGTTATATGAGCGATGTATGAATTATACATGCATTGTATAAATCATATGTGTGTTGGAATGGAAATAAAATATACTTATAAAGAAATATATATATATATATATATATATATATATATATATATACTCCCCTCGTCCACAAATCATGGAGGATATTTATTGATTGTGAATTGGCATGAAAAATTTGGTGAATAATGCGAATGGTTGATAGGATTGTTTGTGGTTGATATAGTTTGGATTGTGGTTGAAAAATACCATTGTGGTTGAAAAATACCCATTTGTGATTGAAACAAAATTAGAATAAATTGTGGAAAAGAAAAACATACTCGCCTGCGTGCGAATTAGGTGTATGAAATCCCCATTATCAAAAACCACGAGGTTTTAAGGTAGAGCGAGGAGCCGTACTCGGGATGGTGCCGGTTTTAAATACCCTGTCGTTATGCTGCCGAAATTTTCAATAATATTCATGTGTTAGAATTATTTTCATGTGTTGAAACTTTAATTCATGTGTTGAAACCATATTCATGTGTTGAATAGAAAATTCATGTGTTGAAACCGTATTCATGTGTTCAATAGAAATTCATGTGTTGAATAGAAATTCATGTGATGAATAAAATTCTTTGAAAAATAAAAATAACATTTTATCACATATATAAACTATATAAAATATTTGTGTTTTAAATAAATTGTTTTAACATTAAAAATCACATTTTTATTATATATATAAACTATAGGAATTATTCATGTGCTGAATAAAAGATTGGAACGATAAAAATCATATTTTTATCGTATATGTGGAATGGATAATACTCATGTGTTGAATATATAGATTGAACAATAAATTTATATTTTTATTGTGAATATGAAGTGCTAAAATTGTTCATGTGTTGAATAAATATTTTAGATGATAAAAATATCATTTTTATCATGTAAACGACTCGCTAAAAATATTCAAGTGTTGAAACAAATATTTGTTTGCTATGAATATTATTTTTAACATGTAGGCGAACTAAATAAAATAGTCATGTGTTGAAATATATTTTTGTTCGCCAAAAATATCATTTTTATGCGAAACAAGAAGTGTTAAAAATAATCACTTGTTCAAATAAATATGTGTGGGTTGAAAATACTATTTTTTTTACATGTATAGGAAGTGCTAAAAATAACCATATGTGGAAATAAACCTTTGTTCGCTAGAAATATTGTTTTTAGCTTAGTTTTGCACAGATATATATACATGTGTTGAATAGGAAAGTGGATTAGTTTTTGAGTAAAGAAATTAAATAGGTAAACCTTAATGAGTTGGATGCGCAATTTTTTATTATATCAACTCCTGTGAATGCCATTAGATGCGGAGTGTTGGTTGTTCTGTGTGTAATGATAAACGTCACCATAGGATAGTAACCATTAATTTTGAACTACACTACATGGCATACTTCTTGAAGATAGACATACTTCATCATATCCCACATAAGCATTTGGAGCTTGTGTGACGAGGTTGAAGATTTACCATACGAGCGAGAGGCTTGTATGGCGATGACTATATATTACAGGTTGAACTGATGACTGATCTGGACTATATAAATTGTAACGGTAAATTGTAAGATTAATAAAAACCCCACACGGGTCTGGAGAAGACAATAAACACGTCTCTCTGGTCATTAAGGCACAAAAACCATTTATAGGGTGACGAGAATTTATTCTCTGGAGTTATGATCTATACACACTACCCTGTGGACACCGGAATATATCACTATAAATATGTGCATGCTATTTAGGATTTACTGGGTACCTAATATGGCCCAATAAATTTCCAAACCCCTTCCCGTACAAAGGAGGATATGGCGAATTTTTTCGAAATTTAAAGGTGTTAGTGAAATATTTGAAGTGAAAACGATATTGAAATCGTCGAATAAATTATATTTATATATATAAAAATATAAATTAAATAAAACGAATCGAGCCCCTGCAGTTTGCGTTTTGAAACCGTAACGTCAAACGATTATACCGGAAGTCCGACCGTCGGATTTTCATGAAACTGGAACCGTTGGGTTTGCTTTGGGAATATCTTCCCAATGATATAAACTTTGTTAAAATCCAACGGTTAGATTTTTAGATATGCGTAAAAAAATTTAAGGAAAAATAGCGCCAAGTGCCTCGGCACGACCTGAAACGTCGTTTAATTAAATAGGGCTGTTTTTAAATAAATAAAAATGGCGATATATCGTTATAAAATATTATAGACGATATAGAATGGAAATAAACCGATTTTGCTTGGTTTACTTGATATTTGATGGTTGAATGTGTTTGACATGAAAATTGTACTAAAGAACTGAAATGTGAATATTGAATAATTTAACCATATGAAGAATTGATTTGAAAATCTAAATATACGTGGACTATTTGAAAAGGCCGAGTTAATTCTCATTTCAAATAATCGATCGACGGTTAGAAGTCGAAGAGTTGAAGACGGTTCAAGACCGACGATCTTCACATTGGATGGATGGGCGCTACTTGAAACACCCCACCTCCGTTAGGGTCACTCTCAAAGGGAATGCCCTAATTTTGGTGGAGGTTTATAAGTACAAGTCACAGATACACAAGACAGATATAAGAACACATATTTTTTAACAGCGGAAAACAACAACAACTTTTATTTCATTAAAATACGTGTTACACAAACCATGCCATAATTGTCTTACAATACTTCCAAAAAGACATTACATCTTCATAACTGTCTTGATTTCATTATTTAAAGAAGCATAAAAACATAAGTAAACTGCATAAGTCCCATTATTGTTGTCCAAAGCCATAGTCCAAAACGAAAAAGATCCAAGAAATACATTCTTTCTCTTCAAGCTGGATGTGAAAACTGGTCAAGCTGCGGTATTCCCTCCCTGTGGACCTTTGGGGGGGGGGAACGAAAGAAAAGAAGACGAAAGAAAAGTAGAGTCAGACATAAAGCCTGAGTAAGTCTAGGACTATTCAGTCTATGAATAAAGAATTGGGCATGATAAGTATAAACTGGAAGTGGGAAAGCACTATAAACTAGGTTAAGTTGTCTAGAGTCGAATGTACTATCGTACCCCATATTAATCTCTGTACCCATATAAACTAGTTCCCAACAGGCACCCCATAATTAGGGTGAAGTGATCCATTTCTGATGATCGGCTCCTACTCGCATAGTTACATGTGTCTTACGGCCCCCGTTGTTGTAGTTACCTATGCTGGTCCCACCATGGGGTGTATCAAGTCCCATGGTGGCGGCTCGACACAATTCTAGAATGCACAGGTATACTACTGGTGCCCAGTGCCTTATTTTTCTGTGCCGGAGTGTGTACACGCCCACACCCCATTAGAACCTACACTGCTGCACCACCGCCGTCGATTTGACCTCTTACAGTCAGCCCAGTAATCGTGCCCCACCCTGCCTAGATCAGGGTATCCTGATACACCTTGTAGGGTTACTGCTGAAAAGGGTCCCCCGCTACTAGGTTTTCTATATCTAGCCAACATGCTAAGTTGGTTAAGTGTTTTGTAAACCTAACCCCCAATCAGTCTGTATAGTTTAGCATGTTCCATTTTGATTAAGTATTAATTCAATTTACTTAATCCTATCAATCCTGAGTCAGCCTTAATTGTCTTATTAAAGCCTCGACCTCTCACATTAGACATGTACTTTTGTGGCTGCCTGTTGCCGGTTGGGTCCGGGCAGTCTTACGCCACAACTCAGTCTAACCTCGGGTCTTTATTGGGCTCCGTGTTTAACCACCCACATTGGATAGGTATTGTTGTGACTACTGGACAGCCGGGCGGTTCCGGGCAGGTTTACATCACAACTCAATCCAACCTCGGGTTAAACACATCGTATTTTCTAAATTTACATATTTTGTCTCTTTTCTTTTTATATGTAAATATTTGCGGCCCATTATTCAAATTCATCTTTATTGGGTAAAATTAATTTATACCACTTAATTGTTTTTCAAGGTCGTTGGCATGCGTCAAACATGCCAACACATATGTTTTATATTTTAACCCAAACCTCATTACCCCCGTTTTATGTTCGCTACAATATAACATATGTTGGGTTTAACATTTAAACCCAACTTAGCCACATGAAAAAGGGGAGGCTTAGAACATGGTGTTTATATATTCTAAGTAACATCAAAAGGGGAGTGTGAACGCATGACTTGCAACATAGCGAACTAATTAACATAAATTAGGCACTTGTGAACTTGCATTGTAATAGCATATAATCATGGCATAAACATACCTAAACATGAATCATGGTTTTTAATCTATTCACGTAAACTTGCAAGTGGAATGTAAATCTAACTTAATTATGTGTCACATATATTATCATATGATTTTGATAACAACCTAGGCCTAAAACATGTTTTCAATTAGGCATAACACCAAACATAGTTTAGTCATGTTCATAGAGTCAACACAAGTTCACAAAGATGCTTACTTTTGTCTCTAATACGAAAGTATGGTTTTACACTTGAATCATGATGCCAATTCCAACATAAATTCATATGAGTCATAATACCCAAATGGATCCAACTACACTAAAAGTGATTATATAAAAAAAAATATTATGTTGGCATAATAGTGAACCACATACTTACATGAATCTCAAATAAACTACCACAAACATATAGTCGTTACTTTCAACATGAATCATATATTTGCAATTATCCAACAGGTGTTGTAATAAACTACCACAAACATGTAGTTGTTAACTTTCAACATGAATGACATACTTGCAAATATCCAATCGTTATACAACAACATCCCAAATCGATTAGAATCATAGAAACATACAATTATGAATTATTGTCACCACAAATTAAGTACAATTCTATTTCTCATTTTACACAAATCAAAACACAATTATTTATTCACATCGGAATAGCACTCTACTTACAACGTATGACGAATCTTCAATTCAGGAATCTGAATTCTGAATTTGGAGATGCTATCCTTTGTTGTTGGCGTTGTTTTGATTTAGTTGTCATTGCTTTACGCTTTTGAATTGTCTCCTAATCGTCTCTCAATTTTGACGGCTATTTTTAGTCTTTCCTCGGCAGCATGATGGTCTCATTCTAATTTTTATTTGTATGAATTAGGTGGAGTCTTAGGTCCTTTTTATAGAGTTTGTGAATTGATTAGGACCGTCGATGGAGCTTGGATTAATATTAGCCGTTCGTTTGAAGGAGAGACCAATCAGGGGTTGACACCTAGCCCTAGTGACAAGGAAAGGCTCAGAAATTCAGCCAAGCACAGACCAGGCCAGCCGGGGGGGCTGGGTTCGACCTGGCTCAGGGGCCAGGTCGACTCCCTAGTCGACCCCCGTGTCGACTTGGCAGTCGACCTGGGTGCCCCAGGTCGACTACCCTGTCGACCTTGGTGCCCCAGGTCGACTACCCAGTCGACCTGGGTATCCCAGGTCGACTACCCAGTCGACCTGGGTGCCTTAGGCGGGAAAATTCCCGCCCTGGCCAATCTGGCCCGATTTTTGAAATTCGAATCTGATTTCTGAGCTGTTTCTGTCTGTTTGAATTTTAAACTAAATTCTGAAACTTCCGGAGGCCATATCTTCTTCATACGGAGTCCGTTTTACGCAAACTCGGACTCTATCTCAAGCATAATTCCGAGACGAACGCAATGACGTATCCCGTTTCCCTTAATTCTTTGATTTGAAATTAGTTATACTTTAATTTGTGAATTTCACTGTTATAGAATACACGGGGTGTTACACTACTGATGCTCATGATTGGAGTAGCTACCTTGAAGGAGCTGAAGTGGTAGTCGTACGAACGTATTTGTTGATTGTACGGATATGCGAGGAATATGGTGCCTCCGGCTTTGTTCAAACCCAGAACAAACTTGTAAATGGACTATGTGTCTGACATTGGATTTTGTTCTGTGCTGATTGATCTCTATTAAATATATATCTATTTGGTGGCAGAGAATTTATTCTCTTGCTTAACGCCCTTCTCTGAGACGTACGAGCTCAGAGGTTATATATCGATAGAAATCAGTCGCATAGAGTGAATTGCCTGTGTGGCACGCCTAAGTGGCAGATGATCAATGCTTTTGTTGAAAAGCAAAGTCTTGTGGTTGATGATCAATGCATGGCCTAAGTGGCGTAGCTTTGTGTACAGCGTGGATTCGTGAGCCTCACACCTCGGTATGAGTCAAAAACGGGATAAGGACCCAAAGAGTGTACGACGTTTCTTTCTAGCTATGGATGACGTCAGTGACCTACCAGCCCTGACATTTATATACTTTTTACCTGTGTACGACGTTCCTCAAAAGTGAGAGAGGACTGGCCTTGGAGGATCCAGGGATCACTGTTTATGGTCCTGAGACATTTGCTATAGTGTCTGGAATCAGAGAGGAGCTTGCCCCTTGCCTCATCTCCTGATGGAATCCAATTTCCAATACGAAATTGCGAATTTGATTGTATTACTAGTATGACGACATAGTAGATGGTAGCTATGTCGTCTAGGATTGATATTTATG